>OX387285.1:14475325-15808491 GCA_947562105.1 Shargacucullia verbasci | reverse complement strand
CTAACCTAACCTAACCTAACCTAACCTAACCTAACCTAACCTAACCTAACCTAACCTAACCTAACCTAACCTAACCTAACCTAACCTAACCTAACCTAACCTAACCTAACCTAACCTAACCTAACCTAACCTAACCTAACCTAACCTAACCTAACCTAACCTAACCTAACCTAACCTAACCTAACCTAACCTAACCTAACCTAACCTAACCTAACCTAACCTAACCTAACCTAACCTAACCTAACCTAACCTAACCTAACCTAACCTAACCTAACCTAACCTAACCTAACCTAACCTAACCTAACCTAACCTAACCTAACCTAACCTAACCTAACCTAACCTAACCTAACCTAACCTAACCTAACCTAACCTAACCTAACCTAACCTAACCTAACCTAACCTAACCTAACCTAACCTAACCTAACCTAACCTAACCTAACCTAACCTAACCTAACCTAACCTAACCTAACCTAACCTAACCTAACCTAACCTAACCTAACCTAACCTAACCTAACCTAACCTAACCTAACCTAACCTAACCTAACCTAACCTAACCTAACCTAACCTAACCTAACCTAACCTAACCTAACCTAACCTAACCTAACCTAACCTAACCTAACCTAACCTAACCTAACCTAACCTAACCTAACCTAACCTAACCTAACCTAACCTAACCTAACCTAACCTAACCTAACCTAACCTAACCTAACCTAACCTAACCTAACCTAACCTAACCTAACCTACCTAACCTAACCTAACCTAACCTAACCTAACCTAACCTAACCTAACCTAACCTAACCTAACCTAACCTAACCTAACCTAACCTAACCTAACCTAACCTAACCTAACCTAACCTAACCTAACCTAACCTAACCTAACCTAACCTAACCTAACCTAACCTAACCTAACCTAACCTAACCTAACCTAACCTAACCTAACCTAACCTAACCTAACCTAACCTAACCTAACCTAACCTAACCTAACCTAACCTAACCTAACCTAACCTAACCTAACCTAACCTAACCTAACCTAACCTAACCTAACCTAACCTAACCTAACCTAACCTAACCTAACCTAACCTAACCTAACCTAACCTAACCTAACCTAACCTAACCTAACTAACCTAACCTAACCTAACCTAACCTAACCTAACCTAACCTAACCTAACCTAACCTAACCTAACCTAACCTAACCTAACCTAACCTAACCTAACCTAACCTAACCTAACCTAACCTAACCTAACCTAACCTAACCTAACCTAACCTAACCTAACCTAACCTAACCTAACCTAACCTAACCTAACCTAACCTAACCTAACCTAACCTAACCTAACCTAACCTAACCTAACCTAACCTAACCTAACCTAACCTAACCTAACCTAACCTAACCTAACCTAACCTAACCTAACCTAACCTAACCTAACCTAACCTAACCTAACCTAACCTAACCTAACCTAACCTAACCTAACCTAACCTAACCTAACCTAACCTAACCTAACCTAACCTAACCTAACCTAACCTAACCTAACCTAACCTAACCTAACCTAACCTAACCTAACCTAACCTAACCTAACCTAACCTAACCTAACCTAACCTAACCTAACCTTTTTTTTTTTTTTTTTTTTTTTTACGTGTGAAAACCCCTTATGGGTACCCCGCCACCGGGGGAGGCGACAGGGTTATGTCGGACTCGCACCGACTAAAAACACACGGTGTTCCTTCCTGCGCATTCTCGGCGAGACTTCGGGTACACTGTTGCAGTCCTCCGTTGCCCCGCCGGCGCCCGTCTGCTTTCGCGGACTCTCCGTATTAGGCCAGGGTGGCCCCCGTCACCCTGCTTGTACTCCGTTATAGAATGCCGTATCAGAACACTTAACACGGTATTCAAAGCTCCATGGCCCTTATCCCCGGACGGTCGGATCCCCCTCCGCCGCCCAAAGGGCCGCCACTATGGTGGAATGAGGCGGGCGTATTCTCGCCTCCTCCGCCCAGTTCTTCTCCGCCGGATCCCCTGGGAGTTCGGATCGTCCTCCCTCCTCCGTTCGGCCGCCTCCTTCTGCGACATTACAGACTCGCAGAAGGAGACGACAGCCTCCCACGACCTGTCGCTCCCGACCATGCTGCGGACCACAGCCGGGAGCGAAAGGTCAGCACCCACAACAGATGTGAGCTCCGCACGCTCGTTGCCCCACGCTGGGCATGCCTCCCATGTGTGCTCGGCTGTGTCCTCGTTGCATAGGCAGTGATGACACGCCGGCAGTGGCTCTCTTCCGGCGATGTTGCACAGGTACCTGCCAAAACACCCGTGGCCCGTTAACATTTGTACCAGCCGGAAGGTTAGCGAGCCGTGGCCTCGGCCCACCCAATCCTTGAGAACCGGTCGGATGGCAGACACGGTCCTCTGGCCAGCACTCGGCAGCCTTAGTCTCTCCTCCCAGGCGCACAGGAGCCGCTGTTGCGCGCCTTGCCGCCACTGTTTGACGATTTCCTGGGGAGGGGGGCCGGCACCACTACTTTTAGACTCCGCACACCGCTTGTACACTTCTGCCAGGACTTTGGCCTCCAGGTCCCAAGGTGGCGTCCCCGCCAGGACGCAGGCTGCGTCATGGGATACCGTACGGTAGCCCCGAATCACCCTGGTCGCCATGACCCGTTGTGGCCTGTAGAGCAGACTCTTGTTGTGGGCGGTCAAAGTGTCCTCCCACACAGGGGCCCCGTACAGTGCCATCGACCTAACGACACCGGTGTACAAGCGGCGGCAGCTCACGTCAGGTCCCCCTACGTTGGGCAGTAATCTGCCAAGGGCGCTTGCGGCGCCAATGAGCTTTGGGGCCAGGCACCGGAAATGCTCTTTAAAATTCCAGCGGCCGTCTAGGATCAGACCCAGGTATCTCATATGCGGCCTGACCCCAACAGAAACCCCACAAATGTTGATGCTGGCATCTGGAGGTGGCGCCTTCCGAGGCCCATGGAAGCACAGGACCTCGGTTTTGTTTAGAGCCACTTTCAGACCCAACGCCTCGATCCGGTCAATTATTGTCTCCACAGCTGACGTGGCAAGTCTGGCGGTCTGGTCGTATGACCGCCCTCGGGCCACTAAAAGTGTGTCGTCCGCGTAGCAAACAACCTCCACGTCGCTGTGAAGGTCGCCTCGAAGGGCCCAGTCAAATCCGATGTTCCACAGGAGTGGTCCCAGGACAGACCCCTGTGGAACTCCGCACCGCATCTCTCTCCTGCAGATCTCGCCGGTTCCTCCGATATAAATTATCTCACGGTTGTGGAGATAGGCCTCAATGGTTCGCCGAATATAGGGAGGCACCCGATGGTACCGCAATGCCTCCACTATGGTGTTGAAGGGCAGTGTGTTAAAGGCGTTGGCGATGTCCAGAGATACCGCCAGCACGACACCGCCTCCGGCGGTCGTTTCTTCCGAGAGGGCTTTGACGCGGAGGATCGCGTCGATCGTCGATCGGCCCTGTCGGAAGCCGAATTGGCAATCTCCCAGGTCGGGGCCTTCATTCTTCAGGTGCTGGACGAGGCGAGAGGCGAGTATGCGCTCGTAAAGCTTTCCCGTCTCGTCCAACAAGACAATCGGGCGGTACGCAGAGGGCTGCTCCGCAGGGCGTCCGTCCTTCTTCAGGAGCACGAGTCTGCCGGTCTTCCAGCAAGCTGGGAAACGACTTGTCGCTAGGCAAGCATTCAAAAGAGCGACAAACTCGGACTCGAGTTGGCGTAGAGCCAGGGCCAGTACGCGACCAGGTATTCCGTCAGGCCCTGGGGCAGTGTTCTTCGCCTTCATTCTGAGCACTGCTGCGCCCACCTCCGCAGATGTTATAGGAGGGGCCTCCGTCTCTTCTTCTACTTGTGGCGTTGCCGCCATGCGCGGGGGAGTATGGTCCAAGCTATGTGGAAACAGGGTTGTGACCACACGGTCTAGCAGCTGTGGCTCCAGAGTCTCCGTGAGCGGGGCCGCCTGTGCGCGGAGCTTGTTCCGTGCAACACGATACGGGCGTCCCCACGGGTCTCTGTCGAGACTTTGGAGCAGTTCTTGTCTCCCTCTGGCTTTTGCCTTGCTGATGGCCAGTTGCAGGGACTTCTTGGCAGCCAGGTAGATTCCGTGCAGCTGCTCTTCAGTGGCTTCCGTTGAGTCGTTCCTTATTCTCCGTCGCCGGAAGTGGGTGTATTGGCGCCGAGCAGCCAAGCACTCCTGCCGAAGTTCGGATATTTCGGTCGACCACCAATACACTGCCCGCTTCGGGGGGCGGGGCTTTGCGCGGGGCATCGCTGCGTCGCAGATGTTGGTCAGCGCTTCCTTGAATTTCCGGGCCTCATCGTCCACGTCTCCCGGCTCTTCATCGGTCTGCAGATTCCAAGCTTGCACGATCGCTGCCTCCACTGCCAGGTCTCGATCGAGCCGAGCCAGCGACCAGCGTGGGAGAGTATTATTGGCCCTCGTTTGGCGGCGTATAGTTGTCATATCCGGGGTGGCGGAGATCTCAAATCGGATGTAGAGATGATCCGATAAGGTCTCTACGCCTTGGACCACGTGCCAGTTCCGCACACGGTGCGAGACAGCAGGGGTAGCGAACGATAAGTCCACTATGGACCCACCCTGCTGCCTCACGCACGTGTTAACGGATCCGCGGTTGAGGATTGCCAGTCCGAAGATCGCAGCCCACTCTGTCACTGCGTCTCCCCGGGCATCGGACCTCGGAGAACCCCAAGCCACGTGCTTGGCATTGAAGTCGCCCAGGACAAGGAAATGACCCGGTGTGGATCGGATCGCGGTCCCGATTCTATCCAGGAATCCCTCGAATTCCGCGAGCGGTTTGTTGGGGGAAAAGTACACCCCGATCAAGGTGAGTCTTTCCCACGAGGCGACGACGTAGCCTGCCCCTCTCTCCCTGATGGATAGGGGGGCTCCATTTGGTGGAACGATGATGGCGACAGAATCATCCGCGTCGCCCGCCCAGTTGGGCTGGTCGGGCACGTAATAGGGTTCTGCCGCCACCACGACGCCCAGCGACCACTGCAGCATGGTTTGCAGGACGAGATCCTGCGCCCCAGCGCAGTGGTTCAAGTTGGTCTGAAGTACGCGTAATGGAGCCATTATTTACCGGTTTCCATCACTTCCTCCTCGAGCTCCTCTGGTGTTGAGGCCGGGGTCCTGGTGGCCTTCTTTACTCCTCGCTTGGCAGGTACGCATTTCTTACCCCCAACGTGATGGTCGGCTGGTCGATTGAGGTCATCGCACACTGGACAGTGGGGTGCTGCTGTGCAGGTCGTCGCCTTGTGTCCAGGCTTGCCGCAGCGGAAACAGAATCCGCTACGGTCAATCCTGGACTTGCACTGAAGCCCTGTGTGCCCAATCTCCAGGCACCTGTAGCACTTTAAGGGCCTCGGCTCCAGGGATTGGACACGGACCGTGCTCCATCCCACCAACAATTTGGCCCCCTCCCGCGTTAGCGCTTTTGCAGCGGCCACCGGGCACTGTAGCACGACAGACCCCGTGCCGGAGCGCCCGACTCGCATTTCGCCTATTTTTAAATGCTCTTGTGAGCAGTTAGCTGTCTGGGCGACAGCAGACAGGATGTCCTCCGGCGTGATTGAGTCGTCGAGTCCCGTTATTCGGATGCTTGCACATTTCTCCGGCCTCGCCACGCGGACGCTCTCCGGAAGCACCTCACGAAGTCTGGAGGCCAGGAGGTTAGCCTTTGCAGCGCTTTCCCCCCCTCCTGGGATCTCCAAAATTCGTGCGCCCGTGGCGGCCTGTCGGAACTTTAGGCCGTCAATGCCGAGCTCCCCTAGTTTTATTTTGCTTCGAGCCTCGGTAATGATCTTTTCATACGTCAGGCCCTGTTGCGCCGCCTCTTCCGGCACTGTTATAACTACAACCGCCGAACGGGGCAGATGTAGTTTGGTCTTCTTCTTTTTCGGAGGTTGGGTGCCTGCAGATGGTTTTTGAACCGCCTCCTTTCTCCCTTCTTCCACAACCTTTGCCCAGGTCTTCTCTGTCGGAGCTGGTGGTGTCGTTGGTAGTGGAGTTGGGGCCGAGGTTTCAGGGACCAAAGAGGTGACTTCTGTATTATTTTTATTTTTCTTCTTTTTGTTCTTTTTGTTCCCCTTAGCTTGGACAGCCTGCTTCGTCTCCTTTACACCGCTGACCCCACTCGGTCCGGGCTTAGTTGAATTAGACGCCGGTGGCTGGGAATCTCCTTTAAGCGGCGGTCTGGTTCGCGTGGCTGGCAGCAGCCTGTCTTCTATGCCAGCTAACTTAGCGTCCATCATGAACCCCAGGTCGATGACTAGGGCCGCCCTGAGGTCTTCTAGGGAGCGTTCTGCCGTGGAGGGCGTTGGAGGAGCCTGGGGTCTGTCAGCACGAGATATTTCGATGTCAGCACGCAGTCGCGCGACTTCCTCCCGGAGCTCACGAACCTCCTTTTCCAGATCGGCGTTGACAGTTCGTAACGTGATCGTCTCCTCGTTCGCTGTCCTCTTATGGAGTACAGCCACAGACTGTCGGATGTTGTCCGTTGCGACTTTCAAGGCGCGAACGAAAGTGCCTTTCAAATTTTTTGATTTAATTGCAACGTCGGCTATCACGTTGACGCTGCGCTCAACCTCCTTATTAAGGGCGTCCGCTGGTAGGAAGGCGATCGCCGAACGGCCAAACTCAATTTGTCGCACAGACTGCGACAGCTCCTCTTCGGAGGTAGAACCTGACTCTTCCCGCTGGGCTCTCGGAAGCTCAGCCCTGGTTTTCGTCATACCGACGTCCTTTTCAGACGCATTCGGGCGACTCCTACCCCGTTTTGCAGGCCTTTGTTGTTTGGGCCTTGCCTGGATTTCGCCATCTGAGCTGTCAGCCGTCAGTAACAGTTCCGGCGAGCTCCTCTCCTTTCGTTTTGAGCTCCTCCTTATGGATGAAGCACAAGACAGCATGGAGGCACTCCGTGATAGAGCTGTTCCCATAGTGGAATCACTATGGTCCGACTCCGTTGCTCCATGCTGTCTTTTCGACTTATTCTCTTTCTCCTTGGTAGCGTTGTTGAAGCCGGTGAGCTTGGTGAGCATCACAACCGGCTGTTTAATGAGTCCTACATGTTCTCCTGGTGTTGGTTCCATCACCGAATGAGGCTCTGCATCCGGTGGGCTTGAGCCACCCTGGCTCGATGTTGGTGTTTGTTCATCTTCATGATGATGGCGGTAGTTGCCCCCCCCAGAATACGAGGGGCTGACCGGGGCCGAAGCCGCGGTGAGGGATTCTCCGACTGCAGAGCAGTCGGTACCCTCCTGGGGTAAATTCTCTTTACTATTCGCCATATTCATAGTTTTACTGTCCTTTTTGAAAGGGGTGAGGTCCCTTCGGTTTTTTATAGAGGTGTCCTTCCTCGCCCTCGTAAGGCCCGGCCCTCTCAATGAGGGTTACGGGTTGTCCGACGGTAACCGAAGTCGTTGTCCGACCAGTCTGAACTGACTGGACCGGACCCGCCGCACACCATCGCAACCTCAGGATGAGGAGCGATCCCACCCCCTGGTTTTGGCCCGCGCCGGGATGAACCCGGTACCGCGCATATCTGCGCGGCGTTCCCCTATCCGCCACCTGGGGACGCGCCCGGTATGAGGTCCAGAAACTCCGCCGGGAACCTAACCTAACCTAACCTAACCTAACCTAACCTAACCTAACCTAACCTAACCTAACCTAACCTAACCTAACCTAACCTAACCTAACCTAACCACTGCTAAGGTGGTCCCAGATGATAACACAGACGGTGGATACCAGTATCGCGCGATACAGGCGAACTTGCAAAGATGCAGCCAGGCGACAGAGGAGCTTGTGATGGAAGCAGCAAAACGAGGAGTCGCCTTTGCAATGTTACAGGAACCGTATACAGGATCCACAAAGAGGCTGAAGTGTTTCCAGGGCACACGAACAATACAATGTGAAGGGAATACGGACAAGACCAACAAGTCCGCCATTGTGCTGTTCGACGATAATATAGACGTGATTCAATTCCCAACGCTAACAACAGAAAATATAGTGGTAGCGCGATTAACAACAAAGGCTTGGGAAATCATAGTCATTTCAGTGTACCTGGAAGGAGACGGGAACATGGAGGCTGACATCGAGCATATTCACAAGATAGTGAAGAAAATCGGAGGAAAACGCGCGTTACTTGGTGGGGACGTAAACGCCTGGAATATCTGGTGGGGAAGTAGGGAGACAAATAAGAGAGGAGAGGAACTGGCAGGAGCACTGGATGAAATGGAACTACACATTCTGAACAACGGGGTGGAACCCACATTCGACTACCACAGAGGAGGCAGAAGGTACACTAGCTGCGTCGACATAACAGCATGTACAGGGGACATGCTGGACAAAGTAGTCAAATGGAGACTAGACGGAGACATCACAATATCGGACCACAAGGCAATCCTGTTTGAGGTGAAATTACAAAAATCAAAAGGGATAGAAATTAAGAGAACCACGAGAAAGTTTAATACAAAAAAGGCTAACTGGGTTGAGTTCCGCCAAGAACTCACTCAATTATGGACAAATAATGAAATAAATACAGAAGAAGTAGATAAAATCGGAACCAAGGAGGAACTAGATTTGAAAATAGAAGAGTACACGAAAGGAATAGAAATGGCAAGTGAGAAACACATACCAAAAACTAAAAATAGAAAGCAAGCAGGATTGCCTTGGTGGTCGGAAGAACTGACAAAAAAGAAGACAGAAGTGAAGAGACACAAAAGGCGTTTAAAAAATGCGGCAGTAGTACGCCGAGAAGCAGTTCTCCAAAAATACCTATCAGTCAAAGAGGAGTACCAGCAGCTTGTGAACAACACAAAGACTGACAGCTGGAAGAAATTCTGCCAGAAACAAGACAGGGAAAGTATGTGGGACGGAATTTACAGGGTGATAGGCCGCACAACAACCAGGCAAGAGGACATCCCACTAGTCCAAAACGATAGAGCTTTGGAAGGGGATGAGTCGGCCAAAGCATTGGCAGAAACCTTTTATCCGGTCGACGAAGCTCAAGAGGACAATACAGCACACACGATGATAAGGGAAAAGGCCAACAATGTGAATGAGGGCGAAGATGATGAATCATCAGATCCCCCATTCACGTTGGAAGAACTCAAATGGGCTGCTAATAGCTTCAACCCAAAAAAGGCACCGGGGCAAGACGGGCTAACAGCGGATATCTGCAGGGCAGCCATCACTCAAAACCCAAACCTGTTCTTGGCAATGCTGAATAAGTGCCTGAGTCTCTCCCACTTCCCCACAGCGTGGAAGGAAGCAGTTGTGGTAATCCTGCGCAAACCCGGAAAGGAGGACTACACCAAACCCAAATCTTACCGGCCGATTGGGCTTTTGCCGGTGTTAGGAAAGATCTGGGAGAAAATGTTAATCCGGCGAGTTAGGTGGCATACTATAGAGCAAATGAACAAAAGGCAATACGGGTTTACACCGCAGCGCGGCACCGAGGACTCCCTCTATGACCTCGTGGAACACATAAGACTAAAGTTAAAAGAACGGAAACTGATCGTAGTAGTATCGCTGGACATAGAGGGAGCCTTCGACAGCGCTTGGTGGCCCGCAATTAGATGTAGACTAGCAGACACTAAATGCCCAAAGAACATCCGAAAAGTCATCGACAGCTACCTGACAGACCGCAAAGTACAGGTTAGATACGCGGGCGCTAAATATGAAAAAGCCACAACGAAAGGATGTGTCCAGGGTTCCATAGGCGGTCCCACTTTTTGGAACCTACTGCTGGATCCACTGCTGAATAGCTTGGAAAGGAGAGGGGACTACTGTCAGGCTTTTGCGGACGATGTCGTCTTGGTTTTTTCCGGCGAGGCGGCACTCGAAGTCCAGAGACAGGCAAATGCAGCCTTAAGCCATGTTCAGGAGTGGGGTGAAGCAAATAAACTCAAGTTTGCGCCTCAAAAAACTAAAGCAATGCTAATCACCAACAAGCTTAAGTACGACACGCCACTCCTGCGCATGGGGGGAATAGATATAGCCATGTCAAAGGACATAAAAATATTAGGTTTGACAATCGATAACCAACTGACGTTCAACGCACATGTGGCAAACGTCTGCCGCAAAGCGTTGAACATATATAAACAACTGGCGAGGGCAGCCAAGGTAGAATGGGGGATCTCGCCGGAGATAACCAGGACCATATATGTGGCAGTAATAGAGCCCATTATTATGTACGCAGCAAGTGCCTGGGCACCGGCGACGGATAAAATTAAGACCCGGAAACACCTAAACGAGGTCCAAAGAGGGTTTGTACAAAAAATTGTCAAGGCGTACAGAACAACATCCTTAAATTCGGCGTTAATACTCTCCGGGCTGCTTCCATTAGACCTACGGATCCGGGAAGCAGCCTCTCTTTACAAAATAAAGAAAGGACATTCCCGGAGAGTAGTAGAAGACCGGGACGTCGAGACACCAGTACCCTACACCACGACACCTCACCCACACTTACACATCGGTTTCGAATTCGGTCAAATTAACAACAGTGCAGAACTGGCCCAACGAGAAGACAACGGACATGCACTCTTCACAGATGGTAGTAAAATAGAGGGCAAGGTTGGCGCGGCATTATCCTTGTGGGATGGAGACGCGGAGACCATGACCCGGAAATTTAAACTTGAGCGGTTCTGCACTGTGTTCCAGGCCGAACTACTCGCGTTAGCCAAAGCGACCGAAATCATACGAGATCATAAGTCCGGAAGCGTCTTCACAGTCTACAGTGACTCCAGATCAGCACTAGAGGCAGTCACTCGGGGCGTCTCTCTCCATCCCTTGGCTGTGGAAACCAGGAAAAACATCCAAGAAGCAGCAGAACATGGAAAAATCACAAAACTGTTCTGGATAAAGGCCCACGCAGGGATGGAGGGAAACGAGCGAGCCGACGATCTAGCAAAAGAGGCAGCCCTGTACAAGAAGACAAAGCCGGATTACGACAGGTGTCCAATATCATTCGTCAAGCGGAAAATCCGGGAGGATACGCTGGACGAATGGGATACAAGGTATAGAGTGGGGCAAACCGGGAAAACAACCAAGATCTTCTTTCCAAATGCCAAAGAAGCTTATCGCACGGTTAGGAAAATAGAATTAGATCCGTTGTTGGTGCAAGTGCTGACGGGGCATGGCGGATTCTCCGAATACTTGAACCGGTTCAAGTGCAAGGAGAGTCCGGCATGCCCTTGCGGCACAGGGGAAAATGAGAGCGTAGAGCATGTTCTGACAGAATGCCAAATGTATGGAAAGGAGAGGTATGATATAGAGCAGAAAATAAACTTTAAAATAGAAACCAAAAATATGGCTGAAATCATATCGAACAGGGAAGTGCGGCGCAATTTTATTCAGTTCTGTAAGGCTATAGCCAAAAAGGTAAATAATAAAAATAAGACTTAAGAAAAAGTAAAACTATGCTATATAATAATTATATAAGCACTAGTTTACAATAATAATAAGTATCGAAAATATAGAGCATGAAAAGCATAGCACTACAAAAAAGCACTGTAATGAAATAAGATAAATAGGTAGAAATGTATAGAATATAAGTAATAGAGTAGATAGAGTAACAAGGCCTGCAACGAAAATGTAACCAGTAAATATTAGGTATACTTAGCATAAGAGTAAATATAATAAATAAAAATGTATATAAGAAAAATGGAGAATAGTTGTAATAAGAATGTACGTTAGATTAAGGATACTTAGAAAATATGTTATTGTGAGAGATAGTGGTAAGTTAACTGAATGTAATGCTAATAAAGAAATCTGTCCAATCAAAGGCACTGGTCTCCCATGCCAGTGGTAACAATGCAATGCCCTGTGATGACGGGTATATTTAAAAAAAAAAAAAAAAAAAAAAAAACCTAACCTAACCTAACCTAACCTAACCTAACCTAACCTAACCTAACCTAACCTAACCTAACCTAACCTAACCTAACCTAACCTAACCTAACCTAACCTAACCTAACCTAACCTAACCTAACCTAACCTAACCTAACCTAACCTAACCTAACCTAACCTAACCTAACCTAACCTAACCTAACCTAACCTAACCTAACCTAACCTAACCTAACCTAACCTAACCTAACCTAACCTAACCTAACCTAACCTAACCTAACCTAACCTAACCTAACCTAACCTAACCTAACCTAACCTAACCTAACCTAACCTAACCTAACCTAACCTAACCTAACCTAACCTAACCTAACCTAACCTAACCTTTTTTTTTTTTTTTTTTTTTTTTTTTTTTGACCCTGTGAAAACCCCTTATGGGTACCCCGTCGCCGGGGGAGGCGACGAGGTGATGTCGGACTCGCACCGACTAAAAACACAGGAGTGTCCCTCCGCACCATTCTGCCGGGGCCTCGGGAGCGCGGACCCATTCTTCCGAGGACCCGGCGGTGCCGGTCCGCCCATGCAGACCCCATCTCGTCACGGGGGGGGAGGGGTGCTCACCCCCCCTGACCTCAACCTTCTGAGGGGCGCGCGCGGGACACGTCGCGCCACCACCTCGGGTCCATATACGGAGCGGGCGGATTTCCCCCAATCCGCCCGCTCGATGGACCGCTACGGGGGGAGTCGGATGTTATGACCCCCCCGCCTCCGGCGCCCGGTGCGCCTGCTGCGGCTCGGGAGAGTGGACGTGATTTCTCTCTCCCTTTCCGCAGCTTCCTTCTGCGACATCACCTCCTCGCAGAAGGACACCACTGCGTCCCAGGACCTGTCGCTGCCGACCATATGACGAACGATGGCCGGCAGCGAGAGGTCCCCTCCGACTTCCGCGACTAGAGCACGGCGCGGCGCATCCCAAGCGATGCATTCCTCCACCACATGCCGCGCCGTCTCCTCGCGGCAACCGACGCAATGGTGGCACCGGGCGTCTGGCTCCCTGCCTATGAGACACAGGTACTTTCCGAAGCACCCATGTCCAGAAAGCACCTGCGTCGCCCGAAACGTCAGGGAGCCGTGGCTTCTCCCTAGCCACTCCTGCAGCACTGGCCGGATGGCCTCGATGGTAGTGAGGCCAGCGCTGGGGTGATTGAGACGTTCACCCCATTCCGCCACCAGGACCTCGCGGAGCTCTGACCTGCGCCACTCGATTTCTCGCGGCGCAGGTCTATTGCCCCTCTCCCTCTCGCCCCCGCGCCATGTATAGAGTGACGCGAGGGCCTTCGCCTCCAGGTCCCAGGGCGGGGATCCGGCCAGTACGCACGCTGCCTCATGGGAGATCGTGCGATACCCTCTTATGACTCTGACGGCCATCGCCCGTTGCGGCTTCCGCAGAATGGCGATGTTGCTGGCCGTCAGGTCGCTGGCCCATACCGGGGCCCCGTATAGGGCCATGGATCGCACGACCCCCATATACAGCCGCCGACAACTCGTCGTCGGCCCTCCAAGATTGGGAAGCAGCGTCGCGAGCGCGGCCGCAGCGCCCATCAACTTGGGCGCCAGCCGCCGGAAGTGAGGCCCGAAATCCCAGCGACTGTCGAGGACGACCCCCAGATATTTTATCGTCGCCCCGACAGCTATTCGGACCCCACCGACCACGATGTTAGATCCCGGCGGCGGCGCGTTCCGAGGCCCATGGAACGTCATGGCCTCGGATTTGTGGAGGGCCACCTCCAGCCCCAACCGCCGGATGCGACCCACCACCTGCGCCACTGCGGCCGTCGCCAACAAGGCTGCCTCCCTGTGCGATCTCCCCCGGGCCGTGACGAGCGTGTCGTCCGCGTAACACGTCACGCTAGCGCCCCGGAGGAGAGCACCCCTCAGCACCCAGTCGTACCCGATGTTCCACAGGAGCGGGCCCAGAACCGAGCCCTGTGGAACACCGCACGACATCTGATGTCTTTGGACAGCACCATTTTGCCCCACGTAGGTGACCCAACGCCCCGACAAATAAGCCCCGACGATGTGGCGGAGGTAGGGAGGCACTCCGTGATAGCGTAGGGCCTCCCTAATACAACTCCAGGGCAGGGTGTTGAAGGCGTTACAAATGTCTAACGACACCGCCAACAAGACCCCACCCCGGGACACCACTTCCTCCGCCAGGCTCCTCACGCGCATGATAGCGTCTATGGTGGAGCGCCCGCGGCGGAAACCGAACTGGTTGCCGTCCAGGTCCGGCCCCTCCCTGCTCAGATGCTGGACGAGGCGGTCGGCGACGATGCGCTCGAAGAGCTTTGCCACCTCGTCCAGCAGCACTATGGGCCGGTATGCGGACGGCGAGTCCGCCGGGCGCCCCTCCTTCCTGAGGAGGACCAGCCTGCCGGTTTTCCACTGCGATGGAAACCGGCCCTCCTGCAGGCATGCCGTGAAGAGCCGTCGCAGTCGGGGCTCCAACTCTTTCAAGGCGAGGACCCAGGCGCGGCCGGGTATGCCGTCAGGCCCCGGGGCAGTGTTCTTCGCCCGGAGCCGCTGCACTGCCGCTTTCAGGTCCTCTTGGGTCACCTCGGGGGCGTTCGGGACTTCTCCCTCTCCAGGAGGCTCTGGCGGAGCCATCGGCGGTGGTGTGTGTTCCGCCCTTGATGGAAATAGGGCGGACACCACGTCCCCGAGCAACTCGGGGCGGAGACCCTCTGTTAGTGGGGGCGCCCAGGGGCGTAGTTTGCCCCGTACCATGCGGTACGGACGCCCCCACGGATCGCGATCGAGGGTCTCGAGCAGCTCTTCCCTCGCTGCTTCCTTTGCTCTGCCGATGGCTATCTTCAGAGCCTCCTTCGCGGCGCGGTACCTCTCGTACAGCGCCGCCTCTGTCTCCGCGCTCCTATGAAGGCGCCTCCGACGCTGCCTGGTGTACTGGCGTCTCGCTGCCACACACACAGTGCGCAGTTGTGCGATTTCTTCGGACCACCAGTACACCTGGCGTCTCTCAGGGCGAGACTGGACACGGGGCATAGCCGCGTCGCAGATGTGCGTCATTGCCCCGCGGAACCAGCTCGCCTCCTCGTTTATGTCGCTACCGGGCCTCTCCGGCGCAGCGACCCATGCCTGGACTATGGCGGCCTCTTCGAGGAGCTCTGGGTCGAGGTGTTTCAGCGCCCAGCGCGGTCCGCCCCTCCCCGGAGTTGGCGGGCGGTGGAAGCCCGAGGTCTGGGCGGAGACGTCGAACCGGATGTACCGGTGGTCCGACAACGTCTCCACCTCCTCTAAGACTCTCCACCCCCGGACACGGCGAGCGAGAGCCGGGCTAGCGAACGATACGTCCACTATGGACCCACCCAGCTGTCGCACGCACGTGTTCACTGAACCGCGGTTCAGGACGGACAGACCCGTCGAAATCACCCACTCCTCCAGCACCTCGCCACGATGGTCTGTGGCGGGGGAACCCCACGCCGAGGACTTGGCGTTGAGGTCCCCGAGTACGAGCGCTGGATGTGGGTGACTCCGGCCGACAAGGGCTCCCACCTCGGCCAAGAACGCCTCGAACTCGGCGATTCCTCTGTTGGGCGAGAAATATGTGCCGACAATGATGGTTTGGCCGTGCACTGCCGCCACCCAACCCGAGCCCCTGGCCACGTCCTCCAGGATGGTGCCGCTTTTCATGACGAGGGCCACCGAGCCGTTACGGTCCCCCACCCAGTTGTCAGCGGCGGGGACGAAGTACGGCTCGGCCACTACCGCGACATCGATCGACCACTGCGCCATGCTCTGGAGTAAAAGATCCTGAGCCCTGGCGCAGTGGTTAATGTTCGCCTGAAGGAGATGAACTGCCATGATCTTAGTCGCAGTTCATCTCCTCCACCTCTTTCCCGCTTTCGGGGACAGTCGCTTGCGCGGGCACAGCCGTTGGCCCGGAAGCAGTCTTCTTCTTCTTCTTCTTCGTGCCTTTTTTACTTTTGCCCTTGGATGACTTGGGCGCAGTGCAGGCGTCCCCTCCTATTCTGTGCTCCGCAGGCTTGCCTGCTGCCGCGCAAAGGTTGCAGTGCGGCGCTGCGGAGCATTGTCCGGACTTGTGTCCAGCTTGACCGCAGCGATAGCACTCGTCGCTGCGGTCGTTGGCCGATGTGCATTTGGCCCTGACGTGCCCTACTTCCAAGCAGCGGAAGCAAGTCAGAGCCTTGGGCTGCAGCACCTTGACACGTGCCGCAACCCAGCCAACCAGAAGTCGGCCGCTGTCCCCCAGCTTTCGTGCTGCCGCCACTGGGCAGCGCACCCACACCGTTCCGAGGCCAGATGGGTCAGTCTTTATCTCCCCCACCTTTATGGCAGCCTCAGGACATCCCGCCTCGCGTGCGATGGCCTGCACGATCTCGGCCGCGGACACCGAGTCGTCCAACCCCAAGATGCGCATATCGGCGCATTTCGTGGGGCGGGAGACGCGGATGTCCTCCTCCTTTAGGACCGCCTGAATCTTTTTGGCGAGAGAATCTGCTTTATCGCCGCTGGTGGCGCCGGGCACCTCCAAGATTCTCGCCCCCGTCTTTGCCTGCCTAAAACGCACAGCTTTTATGCCAAGACTGTCCAAATCGACCTTGGCTTTTGCCTCCGCTAGCACCGAAGCGTACGTGACGCCCCTCTCCGCTGCTCCTGGTTGCAGAGTAATTACAACTGCCGCAGATTTGGGCGCACGCAGCTTCGGCTGCTTGGGCTGCGACTGCGGCCGATTGGGGTTTGCCGCCTTCTTCGCGCCCTTTTTCTTCCCCTTCTTTACCACCGTAGACCATAAGGTCTCGGTGGTGGTCGCAGTCGGTGTGGTGGTCGCAGCAGAGGTGGAGGCCGCGGCAGAGGTGGTGGTTGCGACCGCGGTGACTTGCGGTGGCTGGCTGGCGGTTGGCGCAGGTGCCGGCGCTTTCGCGGCCTTCTTCTTTTTTTGGCTGTTCTTTCCTTTGCCCTCGATTTGGACAGCGGCGACCGCATCCGTGACGGTGGCAACCTCCTGAGCGATCCTAGCTGCCTCTTCCCTTCTCCGGTCTGCTGCCAATGGAGGCCGGATGGTCTTGGCCGGCAGCAGCCGGTCTTCGAGAGCCTCGAGACGGGCGTTGAGCATGTTGCCGATTGACCTCATGAGCGAGCGTTCCAATTCCTGGTCGACAACATGTTTAGCCTGAGGCGCCTCGACCTCTAGTGGTCTAGCGGACTTGACGGCTAGCAGTTCGGTCCTTAGCGTGGCGAGTTCCGATCTTAGCTGCTCCATCTCCGTCCGAAGGCGAACGTTCTCCGCCTGCAACTTGGCGGTCTCCTCGTTCAAGTTGCGAGTACGAAACTCCTCGGCCGCCTCATTAATGAAGCCGGCGGCCTCTTTAAGGGCACGTTGGAAGGTGCCCTTAAGATTTTTTGACTTTGTGGCGACGTGCAGAATCGTCGCCACGTTGTTTTTCACTTGTTCGGACAGAGAACTTGCCGATGCCGCCGACGCCACCGTCTCAGAGGACGTTGCTGTCTTGCCCCAGGAGAGGCGAGCGGTGTTGTTTTTGGAGCGGACCCGCTCCGCCCGTTCCAGGATCTCCTCCTCCTCTCGAAGACGGAGCTCCTCGCGCTTGGCAGCGCTCAGCTCCGCCTGCGCTTTGGCCAGACCGACGTATTTTCCCGTCGTCGGTGGCCGCCCTCTCCCCCTCGAGCTGACTTTGGAGGCCGGCGTCGAGTTGTCACTGGAGGCTGATTCTGACCCCGAGTCTTCCTCTCTCTGGCGCTTGCGAGCTTCCACCCTCCAGAATTTGGAGGGGCGCCCAACCCTCACGCCGCTCGAGGTGGAGCCGTGATCCGACTCCATCTCCACCTCCGAGACTGAAGGCTTTGTCTTGGAGGGATCGGGGCCGGTGCACTTGGTGAGCAGCACGACCGGCTGTCGAATAGAGTCGAGTGGATGGCTTATTTTTTCCTTGCCCTGTATTGGCGCCGTCACCGAAGTGGGCACGTCGGATAGGCTTGAGCCAGTTCGGCTAGATCTTAGATTGGGACGAATTTCGTCCAGAGTTTCGTTCGATGAACGATGGCGGTAGTTGCCCCCCCCAGAATACGAGGGGCAGACCGGGGCCGAAGCCGCGGTGAGGGATTCTCCGACTGCGGAGCAGTCGGTACCCTCCTGGGGTAAATTCTTTTTGCTAGTCGCCATATTCATTGTTGGTTTTGTCCTTTTTTTGAGAGGGGTGGGGTCCCCTCGGTTTTTTATAGAGGTGTCCTTCCTCGCCCCCGTAAGGCCCGGCCCTCTCAATGAGGGTTACGGGTTGTCCGACGGTGACCGAAGTCGTCGTCCGACCAGTCTGAACTGACTGACCGGACCCGCCGCACACCATCGCAACCTCGAGATGAGGAGCGATCCCACCCCCTGGTTTTGGCCCGCGCCGGGATGAACCCGATACCGCGCATATCTGCGCGGCGTTCCCCTATCCGCCACCTGGGGACGCGCCCGGTATGAGATCCAGAAACTCCGCCGGGAACCTAACCTAACCTAACCTAACCTAACCTAACCTAACCTAACCTAACCTAACCTAACCTAACCTAACCTAACCTAACCTAACCTTTTTTTTTTTTTTTTTTTTTTTTTTTGTTGTCGCTGGGAAAAAAATGCATTACGCATACCCTCCCATCGGGGGATGGGGGGGTTATGTGGGACTCCCCGGTCTGGTTAAACCGGTATACCCACTAAAAACAACCCAGCGGCCTTTGCCCGCTTCGTCCGAGCGGCGGGGACTGGGAAACCGGCATAGCCTCTACGTCCAGTCCCCCGCCGACGATTGCCCTTTATGACGGGTGCAATGCAGGCAAAGGCGCTCGCACGCCCGTCGCCCGCCCGTCGCCACGCACTCTCCGACCCCTTCTTCGTCTGCGGAGCGGCGCAGCGAGAGGGTCGTCCTCCCGCGCGCGCTCCGCCTCCTCCTTTTGCGAGATTACGTCCTCGCAAAAGGAGGCTACCGCTGCCCAGGCCTCCTCGCCCCCCAGCATGGCACTGATCACGCCAGGAAGCGAGAGGTCCCGCCCAACCACCGCAGTCAGACCGCGGCGCTGCTCAGACCAAGCCGGGCACACCTCCAGTGTGTGTTGCGCCGTGTCCTCCGCCGCACCGCATTCGTGGCACGCCGGTGTCTCCTCCCTCCCGATCCGGTGCAGGTGCGATCCGAAACAGCCATGGCCGGACAACACCTGCACCAGACGGAAAGAGAGGAAACCGTGGGACCGCTCGAGCCAACTCCGCAGGACCGGACCAAGCGCGTCCAATGTCCGGCGGCCAAAAGCGGCGGCGGCGAGGTCCTCCGTCCAGTGGAGGACGATGGCGTCCTTCGCCTCCCGCCGCACAGCCTCCCGCTCTTCGGCGACGGGGCGCACCCCGAGCGCCCTCTGACGCGCCGTCCACTCGTACACTCTGGCGAGCACCCAAGCCTCCAACTCCCAAGGAGGGGTGCCGGCCAGAGCGCACGCCGCCGAGAAGCCCACCGAACGGTAGGCCCTCGCCACCCGCAGTGCGATGGCCCTTTGGGGCCTGCGGATGGCGGTCGCATTCTCCCTTCTGTGCAGGGAGTCCGCCCAGATGGGGGCCCCGTGTAGGGCCATGCTCCTCAGTATGCCGGCATATAGGCGCCGGCATCCCGCCTTGGGCCCCCCCAGATTCGGGAGGAGCCACGAGAGGGCGTCCGCGGCCTTCAACAGGCGCGTCGACAGCCCGCTGAAATGCGGGCCGAAGCGCCATCTCTCGTCCAGCACCAAGCCCAGATACTTCATCTGGGGCTGGACCCCTATCCTGACGCCCTCTACGATAATGTGAGCGTCGGGAGGGATGCGCTGCCGAGGCCCGTGAAAGAATACGGCCTCGGTCTTTTGCAGCGCCACCTTCAATCCCAGGCGGCGGATCCTCTCCGCAACCAAGGTTCCGCCAGCCGAGGCCAGACAGGCCGCGTCCCCAAAGTTCCTCCCCCGGGCGGCGAGGAGAGTGTCATCCGCGTAGCAGATGACACTCGTGCCCTGAAGGAGGGCTCCCCTCAGGAGCCAGTTGAATCCGATGTTCCACAGGGGGGGGCCTAGCACCGACCCCTGCGGAACACCGGACTCTGCGCCGAACCGCCTCACCGTGGCCGTCTTGTCCACGAGGAGGACCTCCCTGTCCTCCAAGTAGCTGGCCAGGAGGCTCCGCAGGTATTGGGGCACTCCATGATACCGGAGCGCCTCCAGAATCGTCGAGTGGGGCATGGAGTTGAAGGCGTTGGCAATGTCGAATGACACCGCCAGCACTCCGCCCCCCGCCTCCACCGCCTCCTTCACCTGACCCTTGAGTAGGGCCAGCGCATCGATCGTCGAACGCCCCCGACGGAAACCGAATTGGGCGTCCGACAGGTCCGGCCCTACGCCCCGCAAATGGCTATCGAGCCGGGAGGCGACAATCCCCTCGAACAATTTTCCGACCTCATCGAGTAGGACGATGGGCCGGTATGCCGAGGGGGAGTCCACCGGGCGTCCCTCCTTTCGGAGGAGGCATAGCTGCCCCTCCTTCCACATTTTCGGGAACCTCCCAGCCGTAAAGCACGCGCTAAAGAGATCCCGAAACCTGTCCTTCATTTCGGAGGCGGCGATCGCCACCACCCGTGCGGGGACGCCGTCTGGTCCGGGAGCCGTCTTCTTCGCGCGGAGGCTGAGAACCCCCGCGTCGAGCTCCGCCGCCGTCACCGGGGGGACCCCCTCCTCCAGCGGAGCCGCCCCCTGCGGAGGATCCATCGTTGGGGGGGCGAAGTCGGTCCTGCGCGGAAACAGGGACCGGACCACCCCGTCGAGCAACGCTGGCTCTAGGGTCTCCGTCAGTGGGGGACCATATGGGCGTAGCTGGTTCCGCGCCGCCTTGTACGGTCTCCCATAAGGATCCCTGTCGAGATCCGCCAGCATCTCGGCCCTCGCCGAGTCTTCTGCAGCGCCCATTGCTGACTTGAGGACCGTTTTCGCCTCTCGGTAGGTGGCGTATAGGCGGTCCTCCTCTGCCTGGACTCGGTTTCGGGCGCTGCGCCGTCGACTCCGAGTGTAGGCTCTTCTGGCCGCCACGCAGGCGGCCCGGAGCTCCGCCAGCTCCTCCGTCCACCAATAGACGGCACGACGGGGAGGCGGACGACGAGACCGAGGCATGCTAGAGTTGCACACCTCGGTCAGGGACCCCCTGAGCTGAACCGCTGCGGCGTCCACGTCCAGGACCTCGACAGGGGGCGACAGCCAGTCCTGGAGAAAGGCCGCCTCCCTGGCTGCCTCCCGGTTCAGGCGGGTGAGTGTCCACCGCGGGAAGGGAGACTGACGAGCGCGGGCCATCCCCCCCCCCGGAGCAGAGATGTCGAACCGTACATATCGGTGGTCCGACAAGGTCTCCATCATCTCTACCCGCCAATTGACGACGCGGGTGGCCAGCGTGGGGGTGGCGAACGAGATGTCCACCACCGACCCGCCCCGCTGCCGCACACACGTGTGGACCGCCCCCCTGTTGAGGAGGGACACACCGCATGAGGCCGCCCAAAACTCGACGGCTCGTCCCCGAACGTTGCAACCGGTGGTCGGGTTGCCCCAGGCCACTGACTTGGCGTTCAGGTCGCCCAACAGCACGACCTGGCGCAGCGCCATCCTCCCTACGACTGCGGTGAGGACCTCGAGGAAATCCTCGAAGTCCGAGAGAGGGCGGTTCGGTGAGAAATAGACCCCCACCACCGCCATGTCTCCCCACGCGGCGGCCACGTATCCCGGTCCCCTCTCTAAGAGCGAGAGGGGAGGGGAGTCCGTGGAAGACCGCGAAACCAATGCCACCAGGCCGTCCCGGTCACCCAGCCAACGGCCAGGCACCGAGTAAGGCTCGGCGATCACCGCCAAGTCCACCAACCACTCAGCCATGGTCTGCATCAGCAGATCCTGGGCTGCCCTGCAATGGTTGGTGTTCGCCTGAAGGATGCGATGTTGGACCGAATCCATCAGTCGGACATCGCATCTCCCTCCCCAGCCGCCGCAGGAACGACGGCGCTAGCGGCAGCAGCAGGCCCGGTCGGTGCCTGGGCTTTGCCCCGCTTAGGGGGAGGATTGCAGTTCCTCCCCTTCATAACGTGGTCCGCCGGGCAGCCACTGGCGGCACACACCGCGCAGTGCGGCGTGGCGGCCCCGCAGGAGGCGGCTTTGTGACCCTCCTTGCCGCAACGGCAGCACATGTCCGTCCTGTCTACTGTGGACGGACACAGGGGCCGGGTGTGTCCGATGCCGAAGCACCGGAAACACCGCAGAGGCTGTTCCTCGAGTGCCCGGACTGCACCCGAGCTGAACCCGACTGTAAGCCGTCCCTTGGCAAGGACGGCTTTGGCAGCGGCGATTGGGCACTCGAGGCGAACGGTGCCCATGCCGCCGCGCCCGGGCCTTATGTCCCGGCATTGGACCGCCGCGACGCCACAGTCCCCTATCGCTGCGACCGCCGCCACCACCTCCTCCTTGGTGACGGAGTCATCAAGGTCCGTCACCTCTATGGCCGCCGACTTTACCGGTCGGGCCACCTTGGCCGAGTCCGCGATGACCTCCTGCAGCTTGGCTGCAAAGAGGTCCGCATGGGCACTCCCCTCTGCCCCCGGGAACTCAAAGATTCGGGCCCCGGCTTGGGTCCGACGGCAAGACACCTTGCTGATCCCCAGTTGGGTGGGATCGGCATTCGCACGCGCCCGCACCAAAATAGACGCGTACGTCTCCCCTCGTTCCGCAGCCTCCGCGGTGAGCGTCACAACGACGGCCGCGGTTTTGGGGGGGACTAGCTGCTTCTTTCCCCCCCCTTTCCCTTTCCCCTTTCCCTTGCCGGTCGTCTGCGACTGGCTGGGAGCGGTGGTGGCGGGGACGGCAGGTACGGCCGTCGCCGACTTTTTGCCTTTGCCCTTCCCCTTACGGCCCGCCACCTTCCACTCGTTGGACGGGGTGGTCGAGGGGAGAAGGGCGTCCTCCGCCTGGGAGGAGGACGGCCCCGGGTCGCACTGCCCCTTATCCGCTGCAAGCGGCGGTCGGAGGCGTTTCTCCGGCAAGAGCCGGTCCTCGATGCCTGCTAAGCAGGCTCTTGTGAAGGCCCTCTCCTCCATTACAACCTTGCGGATGATATCCTCGAGGTTGGAGGCGGGGCCCTCTGCCACAGGGCTCGGCTCGGCTTGTTGTGGCCGGGCCGTGGCTTTAGCCAGCTTCTGATGGAGCTGGCTGACCTCCGACTGCAGGCGGTCGATTTTTGCCTGCAGTTGCCGTGTCTCGTCGGTGGCCGTTCGCTGGACCAGCTCCGCGACGACACCGCGCATGCTCGCGGCCCTGCATTTGAGGGCCTTCTGGAAGGTCCCCTTCAGGTTGGAGGACTTAGAGGCGACCTCGACTATCTCCTTTTCGTCCTCCTCCGCCATTTTCTCCAGCTCCGCCAGAGAATGGTCCGCGTATACAACGCGGGACGCACCGTACCCGGACTTGGCTCGGGCGACGAGCGCCCGTTGCTCCTTGGCAGCCACCCGCTCCTCCAGCTCTTGTTGGAGCTGCGCCCGCCGAGCCAGTTCCAACCGGCGTTCGGCGTCCTCAAGCCCAAAGACATGGGCATCCGCGGCCGCCGTCGGCTTTTTGGCCTTCGACAGCCCCGTCGACCCCGAAGCCGAGGAGCCCCCGGACCCACCTCGGACCTTTTTTCTTTTCCGCGACCGAGAGCCATCCGACACACTAATCAGTGAGTCGTTGTCGGACGACTCATCCGCCCCGCCGAAGTAACTAGCCGCAGACGGCGCGCGGCTAGTCTCTGACGCCGTAGCGTCGAAGTGGCCCTGAGAAGGGCCTTTGGGTTGGCCCTGAGAAGGGCCTTCGGGTTGGCCCTGAGAAGGGCCTTCGGGTTGGCCCTGAGAAGGGCCTTTGGGTTGGCCCTGAGAAGGGCCTTTGGGTTGGCCCTGAGAAGGGCCTTTGGGTTGGCCCTGAGAAGGGCCTTTTGGTCTCGAAAAACGCCCGCAGGCGTCCCGCGCAGGTTTAGGCATAGCCTCCGCAGGTTCGCAGCCTCAAAACAATCAATAAGTTCGCTACGATGCACAGTGCACTTTGGCCAACCCAGTCTGCCACTCCGTTACGGTGGTCAGAACTGGGTCGTTTCCAGGGGACGCGACGTGGACGCAAGCACTGTGGGGGGTCCCCCAACCTAACCTAACCTAACCTAACCTAACCTAACCTAACCTAACCTTTTTTTTTTTTTTTTTTTTTTTTGACCCTGTGAAAACCCCTTATGGGTACCCCGCCGCCGGGGGAGGCGACGAGGTGATGTCGGACTCGCACCGACTAAAAACACAGGAGTGTCCCATCTGCACCATTATACCGGGCCGCGGGTTCAAGCCAGCACTCGTCCGCGACCCGGCGGTGCCGGTCCGCCACTGCGGACCCCCACTTGTCACAGGGGGGGAGGGGTGCTCACCCCCCTTGACCACCTTCTGCTGAGGGGCGTGCGAGGGACACTACGCACGCCACCTCGGGTCCATATACGGAGCGAACGGATTTCCCCCAATCCGCCCGCTCGATGGACCGCTACGGGGGGAGTCGGATGTTATGACCCCCCCGCCTCCGGCGCCCGGTGCGCCTGCTGCGGCTCGGGAGAGTGGACGTGATTTCCCTCTCCCTCTCCGCAGCTTCCTTCTGCGACATCACCTCCTCGCAGAAGGACACCACTGCGTCCCAGGACCTGTCGCTGCCGACCATATGACGAACGATGGTCGGGAGCGAGAGGTCCCCTCCGACTTCCGCGACTAGAGCACGGCGCGGCGCATCCCAAGAGATGCACTCCTCCACAACATGCCGCGCCGTCTCCTCGCGGCAACCGACGCAATGGTGGCACCGGGCGTCTGGCTCCCTGCCTATGCGACACAGGTACTTTCCGAAGCACCCATGTCCAGAAAGCACCTGCGTCGCCCGAAACGTCAGGGAGCCGTGGCTCCTCCCTAGCCACTCCTGCAGCACTGGCCGGATGGCCTCGATCGTCGTGAGGCCAGCGCTGGGGTGAGTGAGGCGTTCACCCCATTCCGCCACCAGGACCTCGCGGAGCTCCGACCTGCGCCACTCGATTTCTCGTGGCGCAGGTCTGTTGCCCCGCTCCCTCTCGCCCCCGCGCCATGTATAGAGTGACGCGAGGGCCTTCGCCTCCAAGTCCCAGGGCGGAGATCCGGCCAGTACGCACGCTGCCTCATGGGAGATCGTGCGATACCCTCTTATGACTCTGACGGCCATCGCCCGTTGCGGTTTCCGCAGAATGGCGATGTTGCTGGCCGTCAGGTCACCGGCCCACACCGGGGCCCCATACAGGGCCATGGATCGCACGACCCCCATGTACAGCCGCCGACAACTTGTCGTCGGCCCTCCAAGATTGGGAAGCAGCGTCGCCAGCGCGGCCGCAGCGCCCATCAGTTTGGGCGCCAGCCGCCGGAAGTGGGGCCCGAAATCCCAGCGGCTGTCGAGGACGACCCCCAGGTATTTTATCGTCGCCCCGACAGCTATTCGGACCCCACCGACCACGATGTTAGATCCCGGCGGCGGCGCGTTCCGAGGCCCATGGAACGTCATGGCCTCGGATTTGTGGAGGGCCACCTCCAGCCCCAATCGCCGGATGCGACCCACCACCTGCGCCACCGCGGCCGTCGCCAGCAAGGCTGCCTCCCTGTGCGATCTCCCCCGGGCCGTGACGAGCGTGTCGTCCGCGTAACACGTCACGCTAGCGCCCCGGAGGAGAGCACCCCTCAGCACCCAGTCGTACCCGATGTTCCACAGGAGCGGGCCCAGGACCGAACCCTGTGGAACACCGCACGACATCTGGTGTCGCTGCACCACGCCATTTTGCCCCACGAAGGTGACCCAACGCCCCGACAAATAAGCCCCGACGATGTGGCGGAGGTAGGGAGGCACTCCGTGATAACGTAGGGCCTCCCTAATACAACTCCAGGGCAGGGTGTTGAAGGCGTTACAGATGTCTAACGACACCGCCAACAAGACCCCACCCCGGGACACCACTTCCTCCGCCAGGCTCCTCACGCGCATGATGGCGTCTATGGTGGAGCGCCCGCGGCGGAAACCGAACTGGTTGCCGTCCAGGTCCGGCCCCTCCCTGCTCAGATGCTGGACGAGGCGGTCGGCGACGATGCGCTCGAAGAGCTTTGCCACCTCGTCCAGCAGCACTATGGGCCGGTATGCGGACGGCGAGTCCGCCGGGCGCCCCTCCTTCCTGAGGAGGACCAGCCTGCCGGTTTTCCACTGCGATGGAAACCGGCCCTCCTGCAGGCATGCCGTGAAGAACCGTCGCAGTCGGGGCTCCAACTCCTTCAGGGCGAGGACCCAGGCGCGGCCGGGTATGCCGTCAGGCCCCGGGGCAGTGTTCTTGGCCCGGAGCCGATCCACCGCTGCCTTCAGGTCCTCTTGGGTCACCTCGGGGGCATTCGGGACTTCTCCCTCTCCAGGAGGCTCTGGCGGAGCCATCGGCGGTGGTGTGTGTTCCGCCCTTGATGGAAATAGGGCGGACACCACGTCCCCGAGCAGCTCGGGGCGGAGACCCTCTGTTAGTGGGGGCGCCCAGGGGCGTAGTTTGCCCCGTACCATGTGGTACGGACGCCCCCACGGATCGCGCTCGAGGGTCTCGAGCAGCTCCTCCCTCGCTGCCTCCTTTGCTCTGCCGATGGCTATCTTTAGAGCCTCCTTCGCGGCGCGGTACCTCTGGTACAGCGCCGCCTCCGTTTCGGGGCTCCGGTTCAGACGTCTCCGACGCTGCCTGGTGTACTGGCGTCTCGCCGCTATGCACGCATAGCGCAGCTGGGCGATCTCCTCTGTCCACCAGTACACCTGACGCTTGGTGGGCCGAGACTGGACGCGGGGCATAGCCGCGTCGCAGATTTGCGTCATCGCCCCGCGAAACCAGCTCGCCTCTCCGTCGACGTCGTCACCGGGCCTCTCCGGTCCCTCTGACCATGCCTTAACAATGGCCGCTTCCTCGAGGAGCTCTCGGTTGAGGCGCTTCAGCGCCCAGCGCGGTCCGTCCCTCCCCGGGGTCGGCGGGCGGTGGATGCCCGAGGTCTGGGCGGAGACGTCGAACCGGATGTACCGGTGGTCCGACAACGTCTCCACCTCCTCCAAGACTCTCCACCCCCGGACACGGCGTGCTAGAGCCGGGCTAGCGAACGATACGTCCACTATGGACCCACCCAGCTGTCGCACGCACGTGTCGACTGAACCGCGGTTCAGGACGGCCAGACCCGACGCGAGGGCCCACTCCTCCAGCGCCGTGCCACGATGGTCTGTGGCGCGGGAACCCCATGCCGCGGACTTGGCGTTGAGGTCCCCGAGGACGAGAACGGAGCGAGGGTGGGCACGGTCCACCAACGTGGACAGCTCCAAGAGGAAGCTCTCGAACTCGGCGAGGGTGCGGTTCGGAGAGAAGTATACTCCCACCACCACAACCTCGCCGAATTGCGCCGCGACGTAACCCCGCCCCCTCGAGATATTTTCGATGGACGGGGTTCCGGCGGCAGCCGACCAGATCAAGGCCGCCGAGCCGGTGGTGTCTCCCACCCAGTCGTCCCTGGGAGGGATAAAATACGGCTCGGCGACGACGACGATGTTTATCTTCCACTGCGCCATGCTCTGGAGTAAAAGGTCCTGAGCCCTGGCGCAGTGGTTGATGTTGGCCTGCAGCAGACGGAGGGGTGGGGCCATTACTGACACTCCATTTCTACTGTCCCCTCCGTCTGGCTCTGCGGCGCTTCCGCCGTGGCCGAGGCGTTCGGCTGCTCTGCTGTTGCGGCCGATCCCTTCTTCTTCTTTTTCTTCTTCTTACCGCCCTTAGATTTTGGCTGGACGGTCGCGGGGCAGATTTTGCTGCCCAGCTTGTGCTCCGCTGGCTTGCCAGACGCCGCGCATAGCACACAGCACGGCGTTGGTGCCTGGCACGACCCCGCCTTGTGATCAGGCTGGCCGCAGCGGAAGCACAGCTGGCCGCAGTCCAGCTGCGCTGTGCACTTGGCCCTGACGTGGCCGTCGGCCTGGCACCTGAAGCACTTTGTGGGCCTCGACTCCAACACCTTCACCCGAGCCGAAACCCACCCAACCAGCAGTCTGCCGCCGTCAAGGACCTTTTTGGCGGCCGCCACGGGGCAGCTGGCCACCACTACCCCCATGCCGTTTGGCCCCCGGCTGATCGGTCCGGGCCTGATATGCTCCGCCGAGCAGCCGCCGACTCTGGCTATTGCGCCCGCCAGTTCTTCGGCGGTCACTGAGTCGTCCAAGCCCGTGATGCGCAAGCTTGCACATTTAACGGGCCTGGACACCCGGACCTCGTCCGCCTCCAGCAGGAGCCTCAGCCGCTCGGCAAGGGCGTCCGCCTTCTCCCCACTTGTGGCCCCGGAGATCTCAAGGAGCCGAGCGCCCGTTGCAGTGGTCTTAATCTGCACGCCCGCAATGCCGAGGTCGGCCAACGTGATGTTGGCCTTGGCCTTAGCCAGGACCCCGGCGTAAGTGACGCCCTTCTCTTGCGCCCCGGGTTCCAGGGTGAGGACGACGGCTGTTGAGCGTGGGGCGCGCAGCTTCGCCTTGCTCTTTTCCACCTTTTTTGCGGACTTCTTCTCCTTCTTTTTAGCGGCCTTCTTCTCGCCGACTTTCTCCCACTCGCCCTCCTGCTGCACGGACGTGGAGGGTGCAGGGGTGGGCGTCTGCTGTACGGCCGGGGATTTGCCTTTCCCCTTACCCTTCCCTTTAGCTTGTGGGGCAGCCGGCTGGTCAGTCGGCTGGACGCTGTCAGCCGGGGCGCGAGGTGTGGCGGCCTTGGCTGCGTAAGAGGGCGTTTTATCAGCGGGCGACGGTGTTTTTGCCGCCTTCGCCTTTTTGCCCTTGGCTTTGGTGGTCGAGCCGATTGTGACCGTGGCAACCGCGTCCGTTACCACAGCCACATCCCGCGCTGCCTGCTCCGCCGCCTCCTTTCTCCGGTCTGCTGCCAGCGGAGGCCGGATTGTCTTGGCCGGCAGCAGCCGGTCTTCTAGGGCCGCCAGTCGGGCGTTCAGCATGTTGCCGATCCTCTCAGTGAGCGTACGCTCCAACTCGGGATCGGCAACAGCCACGGGTGACGACTGGGGCGTCTCGGGCTCGGGCCGTTTGGATTTGGCGGCCAGCAGCTCAGCTCTTATCGCGGCAAGCTCCGCACGAAGCTCCGCCATCTCCGCTCGGAGGCGGACGTTTTCGGCCTGCAGCTTCGCCGTTTCCTCGCCTAGGGTGCGAGCGCCGAACTCGTCGGCCGCCTCGGTGATAAAAGCGGCGGCTTCCTTCAGGGCACGTTGATATGTGCCCTTCAGGTTCTTCGAGTTTGTGGCCACTTTCAGAATGGTGGCCACGTTAGTCTTGACTTGTTGTGTCAAGGCGCTTGCAGAGATGGAAGCAGCCGACGCCACCGTCTCAAAGGACGCACTTGAGCTACTTCTAGAGAGGCGAGAGATGTTTGCGGAACGTGCCCGCTTCGCCTGCTCCATGACCTCCTGCTCCGCTATGAGACGGAGCTCTTCGCGCTTGGCGGCGTTCAGCTCCGCCTGCGCTTTGGCCAGACCGACATATTTGCCAGTGGTTGGTGGCCGCCCTCTTCCTCTCGCACTGACCTTTATGGCCGGCGAGGTATCCTCACTCGAGGTCGACTCCGACCCCGAGTTGCCCTCTCGTTGGCGCTTGCGGCCATCAACCCTCCAAAACTTGGAGGGGCGCCCAGCACTCGCGCCGCTCGAGATGGAACCGTGATCCGGCTCCACTTCCGCCTCCGAGGCTGACAGTCTTGTCAGCCTCACGACAGGCTGCGCCCTGATAAGGGCACTGCGTGTCTCGTCCTCTCCTACATCATTTGGGTTTTTGTTTTTAATATTGGTATCCATAAAGTTCCCACGAGTATGGGGGAAATAACAGGTCCACCCGGGCAGTGCCCCCTGTACCCGGGTAAGCGTATATACTCCAGAGGGTCCGCCGGTCCTCTGGAGGGGGCGCGCTCGAGACTGATCATACCCGTCAGCCATACATCCCCTGGCCGCGCGCCGAGCTCGGGATTCGGGGTGATTTTTTTATAGAGGTTTTCTTCCTCGCGGCCCGGGCGGTGAAGCCAAGACCCTCGGTCCCCTAAGGGATTACGATCTGATGACGGGGGCAGCGAAAGGAAACAGTCCTCCCGCTGCCTGCTCGGTGACAGGGTGAGTGAACACCGAGCCCGTCCTTGCTCCTCCAACGTGACAGAACACGTGGAGCAGCACCCCAGCCCAGACTGGGCTCCCCCCCAGTGGTTTTTTATAGAGGTTTTCTCCTCGTGGCCCACGCAGGGCCTCCGGCCCTCTCAATGAGGATTCCGGATCGGGCCGAACGGTGGTCTGCGTCAGACCGTGTCTGCCGGCCATGACTGACCGGCAAACCCGTCGCCCCTCCACTCCGAGAGGAGTGCCCCCCGTGTGCATAACGCACACCATCGCAACCTCGAGATGAGGAGCGATCCCACCCCCTGGTTTTGGCCCGCGCCGGGATGAACCCGATACCGCGCATATCTGCGCGGCGTTCCCCTATCCGCCACCTGGGGACGCGCCCGGTATGAGATCCAGAAACTCCGCCGGGAACCTAACCTTTTTTTTTTTTTTTTTTTTTTTTTTGACCCTGTGAAAACCCCTTATGGGTACCCCGCCGCCGGGGGAGGCGACGAGGTGATGTCGGACTCGCACCGACTAAAAACACAGGAGTGTCCCATCTGCACCATTATACCGGGCCGCGGGTTCAAGCCAGCACTCGTCCGCGACCCGGCGGTGCCGGTCCGCCACTGCGGACCCCCACTTGCCACAGGGGGGGAGGGGTGCTCACCCCCCTTGACCACCTTCTGCTGAGGGGCGTGCGAGGGACACTACGCACGCCACCTCGGGTCCATATAAGGAGCGAACGGATTTCCCCCAATCCGCCCGCTCGATGGACCGCTACGGGGGGAGTCGGATGTTATGACCCCCCCGCCTCCGGCGCCCGGTGCGCCTGCTGCGGCTCGGGAGAGTGGACGTAATTTCTCTCTCCCTTTCCGCAGCTTCCTTCTGCGACATCACCTCCTCGCAGAAGGACACCACTGCGTCCCAGGACCTGTCGCTGCCGACCATATGACGAACGATGGTCGGGAGCGAGAGGTCCCCTCCGACTTCCGCGACTAGAGCACGGCGCGGCGCATCCCAAGCGATGCATTCCTCCATAACATGCCGCGCCGTCTCCTCGCGGCAACCGACGCAATGGTGGCACCGGGCGTCTGGCTCCCTGCCTATGCGACACAGGTACTTTCCGAAGCACCCATGTCCAGAAAGCACCTGCGTCGCGCGAAACGTCAGGGAGCCGTGGCTTCTCCCCAGCCACTCCTGCAGTACTGGCCGGATGGCCTCGATCGTGGTGAGGCCAGCGCTGGGGTGAGTGAGGCGTTCACCCCAATCCGCCACCAGGACCTCGCGGAGCTCCGACCTGCGCCACTCGATTTCTCGCGGCGCAGGTCTGTTGCCCCGCTCCCTCTCGCCCCCGCGCCATGTATAGAGTGACGCGAGGGCCTTCGCCTCCAGGTCCCAGGGCGGAGATCCGGCCAGTACGCACGCTGCCTCATGGGAGATCGTGCGATAACCTCTTATGACTCTGACGGCCATCGCCCGTTGCGGCTTCCGCAGAATGGCGATGTTGGTGGCCGTCAGGTCATCGGCCCACACCGGGGCCCCGTACAGGGCCATGGATCGCACGACCCCCATGTACAGCCGCCGACAACTCGTCGTCGGCCCTCCGAGATTGGGAAGCAGCGTCGCCAGCGCGGCCGCAGCGCCCATCAGTTTGGGCGCCAGCCGCCGGAAGTGGGGCCCGAAATCCCAGCGGCTGTCGAGGACGACCCCCAGGTATTTTATCGTCGCCCCGACAGCTATTCGGACCCCACCGACCACGATGTTAGATCCCGGCGGCGGCGCGTTCCGAGGCCCATGGAACGTCATGGCCTCGGATTTGTGGAGGGCCACCTCCAGCCCCAATCGCCGGATGCGACCCACCACCTGCGCCACTGCGGCCGTCGCCAGCAAGGCTGCCTCCCTGTGCGATCTCCCCCGGGCCGTGACGAGCGTGTCGTCCGCGTAACACGTCACGCTAGCGCCCCGGAGGAGAGCACCCCTCAGCACCCAGTCGTACCCGATGTTCCACAGGAGCGGGCCCAGGACCGAACCCTGCGGAACACCGCACGACATCTGGTGTCGCTGCACCACGCCATTTTGCCCCACGAAGGTGACCCAACGCCCCGACAAATAAGCCCCGACGATGTGGCGGAGGTAGGGAGGCACTCCGTGATAACGTAGGGCCTCCCTAATACAACTCCAGGGCAGGGTGTTGAAGGCGTTGCAAATGTCTAACGACACCGCCAACAAGACCCCACCCCGGGACACCACTTCCTCCGCCAGGCTCCTCACGCGCATGATGGCGTCTACGGTGGAGCGCCCGCGGCGGAAACCAAACTGGTTGCCGTCCAAGTCCGGCCCCTCCCTGCTCAGATGCTGGACGAGGCGGTCGGCGACGATGCGCTCGAAGAGTTTTGCCACCTCGTCCAGCAGCACTATGGGCCGGTATGCGGACGGCGAGTCCGCCGGGCGCCCCTCCTTCCTGAGGAGGACCAGCCTGCCGGTTTTCCACTGCGATGGAAACCGGCCCTCCTGCAGGCATGCCGTGAAGAGCCGTCGCAGTCGGGGCTCCAACTCCTTCAGGGCGAGGACCCAGGCGCGGCCGGGTATGCCGTCGGGCCCCGGGGCAGTGTTCTTAGCCCGGAGCCGATCCACCGCTGCCTTCAGGTCCTCTTGGGTCACCTCGGGGGCATTTGGGACATCTCCCTCTCCAGGAGGCTCTGGCGGAGCCATCGGCGGTGGTGTGTGTTCCGCCCTGGATGGAAACAGGGCGGCCACCACGTCCCCGAGCAACTCGGGGCGGAGACCCTCTGTTAGTGGGGGCGCCCAGGGGCGTAGTTTGCCCCTTACCATATGGTATGGACGCCCCCACGGATCGCGTTCGAGGGTCTCGAGCAGCTCCTCCCTCGCTGCCTCCTTTGCTCTGCCGATGGCTATCTTCAGAGCCTCCTTCGCGGCGCGGTACCTCTGGTACAGCGCCGCCTCCGTCTCGGGGCTCCGGTTCAGACGCCTCCGGCGCTGCCTGGTGTACTGGCGTCTCGCCGCTATGCATGCATAACGCAGCTGGGCGATCTCCTCTGTCCACCAGTACACCTGACGCTTGGTGGGCCGAGACTGGACGCGGGGCATAGCCGCGTCGCAGATCTGCGTCATCGCCCCGCGGAACCAGCTCGCCTCCCCGTCGACGTCGTCACCGGGCCTCTCCGGTCCTTCTGACCACGCCTTCACTATGGCCGCTTCCTCAAGGAGCTCCCGGTCGAGGCGCTTCAGCGCCCAGCGCGGTCCGTCCCTCCCCGGGATCGGCGGGCGGTGGATGCCCGAGGTCTGGGCGGAGACGTTGAACCGGATGTACCGGTGGTCCGACAACGTCTCCACCTCCTCCAAGACTCTCCACCCCCGGACACGACGTGCTAGAGCCGGGCTAGCGAACGATACGTCCACTATGGACCCACCCAGCTGTCGCACGCACGTGTCGACTGAACCGCGGTTCAGGACGGCCAGACCCGACGCGAGGGCCCACTCCTCCAGCGCCGTGCCACGATGGTCTGTGGCGCGGGAACCCCACGCCGCGGACTTGGCGTTGAGGTCCCCGAGGACGAGAACGGAGCGAGGGTGGGCACGGTCCACCAACGTGGACAGCTCCAAGAGGAAGCTCTCGAACTCGGCGAGGGTGCGGTTCGGAGAGAAGTATACTCCCACCACCACAACCTCGCCGAATTGCGCCGCGACGTAACCCCGCCCCCTCGAGATATTCTCGATGGACGGGGTTCCAGCGGCTGCTGACCAAATTAGAGCCGCCGAGCCGGTGGCGTCTCCCACCCAGTCGTCCCTGGGAGGGATAAAATATGGCTCGGCGACGACAGCGATGTTTATCTTCCACTGCGCCATGCTCTGGAGTAAAAGGTCCTGAGCCCTGGCGCAGTGGTTGATGTTGGCCTGCAGCAGACGGAGGGGTGGGGCCATTACTGACACTCCATCTGTGTTGGTTCCTCCGTCTGGCCCTGCGGCGCTTCTGCCGCGGCCGAGGCGTTCGGCTGCTCTGCTGTTGCGGCCAATCCCTTCTTCCTCTTTTTCTTCTTCTTACCGCCCTTAGATTTTGGCTGGACGGTCGCGGGGCAGATTTTGCTGCCCAGCTTGTGCTCCGCTGGCTTGCCAGACGCCGCGCATAGCACACAGCACGGCGTTGGTGCCTGGCACGACCCCGCCTTGTGATCAGGCTGGCCGCAGCGGAAGCACAGCTGGCCGCAGTCCAGCTGCGCTGTGCACTTGGCCCGGACGTGCCCGTCGGCCTGGCACCTGAAGCACTTTGTGGGCCTCAGCTCCAGCGCCTTCACCCGAGCCGAAACCCACCCAACCAGCAGTCTGCCGCCGTCGAGGACCTTTTTGGCGGCCGCCACGGGGCAGCTGGCCACCACTACCCCCATGCCGTTTGGCCCCCGGCTGATCGGTCCGGGCCTGATGTGCTCCGCCGAGCAGCCGCCGACTCTGGCTATTGCGGCCGTCAGTTCATCGGCGGTCACTGAGTCGTCCAAGCCCGTGATGCGCAAGCTTGCACATTTAACGGGCCTGGACACCCGGACCTCGTCCGCCTCCAGTAGCAGCCTCAGCCGCTCGGCAAGGGCGTCCGCCTTCTCCCCACTTGTGGCCCCGGAGATCTCAAGGAGCCGAGCGCCCGTTGCAGTGGTCTTGATCTGCACGCCCGCAATGCCGAGGTCGGCCAACGTGATGTTGGCCTTGGCCTTAGCCAGGACCCCGGCGTAAGTGACGCCCTTCTCTTGCGCTCCGGGTTCCAGGGTGAGAACGACGGCTGTTGAGCGTGGGGCGCGAAGCTTCGCCTTGATCTTTTCCGCCTTCTTTGCGGACTTCTTCTCCTTCTTTTTAGCGGCCTTCTTCTCACCGACTTTTTCCCACTCGCCCTCCTGCTGCACGGACGTGGAGGGTGCAGGGGTAGGCGTCTGCTGTGCGGCCGAGGATTTGCCTTTCCCCTTACCCTTCCCTTTAGCTTGTGGGGCAGCCGGTTGGTCAGCCGGCTGGACGCTGTCAGCCGGGGCGCGAGGTGTGGCGGCCTTGGCTGCGTAAGAGGGCGTCTGATCGGCAGGCGACGTTGTTTTTGCCGCCTTCGCCTTTTTGCCCTTGGCTTTGGTGGTCGAGCCGATTGTGACCGTGGCAACCGCGTCCGTTACCACAGCCACATCCCGCGCTGCCTGCTCCGCCTCCTCCTTTCTCCGGTCTGCTGCCAGTGGAGGCCGGATTGTCTTGGCCGGCAGCAGCCGGTCCTCTAGGGCCGCCAGTCGGGCGTTCAGCATGTTGCCGATCGACTGCATGAGCGAGCGCTCCAATGCAGGATCGGCAACTACTGTGGGAGATGTCCGAGGCACCTCAGGCTCCGTTCGTGCGGCCTTTACAGCCAGGAGTTCCGCCCTTATCGCCGCTAGCTCCGAGCGGAGCTCCGCCATCTCCGCTCGGAGGCGGACGTTTTCAGCCTGCAGATTCGCCGTTTCCTCGCTTAGGGTGCGAGTGCCGAACTCGTCGGCCGCCTCGGTGATAAAAGCGGCGGCTTCCTTCAGGGCACGTTGGTATGTGCCCTTCAGGTTCTTCGAGTTTGTGGCCACTTTCAGAATGGTGGCCACGTTGGTCTTGACTTTTTCTGTCAAGGCACTTGCAGGGATGGAAGCAGCCGACGCCACCGTCTCAAAGGACGCACTTGAGCTACTTCTGGAGAGGCGAGAGATGTTTGCGGAACGTGCCCGCTTCGCCTGCTCCATTACCTCCTGCTCCGCTATGAGGCGGAGCTCTTCGCGCTTGGCGGCGTTCAGCTCCGCCTGCGCTTTGGCCAGACCGACATATTTTCCAGTGGTTGGTGGCCGCCCTCTTCCTCTCGCACTGACCTTTGAGGCCGGCGAGGTATCCTCACTCGAGGTCGACTCCGACCCCGAGTTGCCCTCTCGTTGGCGCTTGCGGCCATCAACCCTCCAAAACTTGGAGGGGCGCCCAGCACTCGCGCCGCTCGAGATGGAACCGTTATCCGGCTCCACTTCCGCCTCCGAGGCTGACAGTCTTGTCAGCCTCACGACAGGCTGCGCCCTGATAAGGGCACTGCGTGTCTCGTCCTCTCCTTCTTCGTTTGGGTTTTTGTTTTTTATAAATGTATCCATATAGTTCCCACGAGTATGGGGGAAATAACAGGTCCACCCGGGCAGTGCCCCCTGTACCCGGGTAAGCGTACATACTCCAGAGGGTCCGCCGGTCCTCTGGAGGGGGCGCGCTCGAGACTGATTAAACCCGTCAGCCATACATCCCCCGGCCGCGCGCCGAGCTCGAGATTCGGGGTGATTTTTTATAGAGGTTTTCTTCCTCGCGGCCCGGGCGGTGAAGCCAAGACCCTCGGTCCCCTAAGGGATTACGATCTGATGACGGGGGCAACGAAAGGAAACAGTCCTCCCGCTGCCTGCTCGGTGACAGGGTGAGTGAACACCGAGCCCGTCCTTGCTCCTCCAACGTGACAGAACACGTGGAGCAGCACCCCAGCCCAGACTGGGCTCCCCCCCGGTGGTTTTTTATAGAGGTTTTCTCCTCGCGGCCCACGCAGGGCCTCCGGCCCTCTCAATGAGGATTCCGGATCGGGCCGAACGGTGGTCTGCATCAGACCGTGTCTGCCGGCCATGACTGACCGGCAAACCCGTCGCCCCTCCACTCCGAGAGGAGTGCCCCCCGTGTGCAAAACGCACACCATCGCAACCTCAGGATGAGGAGCGATCCCACCCCCTGGTTTTGGCCCGCGCCGGGATGAACCCGGTACCGCGCATATCTGCGCGGCGTTCCCCTATCCGCCACCTGGGGACGCGCCCGGTATGAGGTCCAGAAACTCCGCCGGGGCCGGGAACCTAACCTAACCTAACCTAACCTAACCTAACCTAACCTAACCTAACCTTTTTTTTTTTTTTTTTTTTTGTTGTCGCTGGGAAAAAAATGCATTACGCATACCCTCCCATCGGGGGATGGGGGGGTTATGTGGGACTCCCCGGTCTGGTTAAACCGGTATACCCACTAAAAACAACCCAGCGGCCTTTGCCCGCTTCGTCCGAGCGGCGGGGACTGGGAAACCGGCATAGCCTCTACGTCCAGTCCCCCGCCGACGATTGCCCTTTATGACGGGTGCAATGCAGGCAAAGGCGCTCGCACGCCCGTCGCCCGCCCGTCGCCACGCACTCTCCGACCCCTTCTTCGTCTGCGGAGCGGCGCAGCGAGAGGGTCGTCCTCCCGCGCGCGCTCCGCCTCCTCCTTTTGCGAGATTACGTCCTCGCAAAAGGAGGCTACCGCTGCCCAGGCCTCCTCGCCCCCCAGCATGGCACTGATCACGCCAGGAAGCGAGAGGTCCCGCCCAACCACCGCAGTCAGACCGCGGCGCTGCTCAGACCAAGCCGGGCACACCTCCAGTGTGTGTTGCGCCGTGTCCTCCGCCGCACCGCATTCGTGGCACGCCGGTGTCTCCTCCCTCCCGATCCGGTGCAGGTGCGATCCGAAACAGCCATGGCCGGACAACACCTGCACCAGACGGAAAGAGAGGAAACCGTGGGACCGCTCGAGCCAACTCCGCAGGACCGGACCAAGCGCGTCCAATGTCCGGCGGCCAAAAGCGGCGGCGGCGAGGTCCTCCGTCCAGTGGAGGACGATGGCGTCCTTCGCCTCCCGCCGCACAGCCTCCCGCTCTTCGGCGACGGGGCGCACCCCGAGCGCCCTCTGACGCGCCGTCCACTCGTACACTCTGGCGAGCACCCAAGCCTCCAACTCCCAAGGAGGGGTGCCGGCCAGAGCGCACGCCGCCGAGAAGCCCACCGAACGGTAGGCCCTCGCCACCCGCAGTGCGATGGCCCTTTGGGGCCTGCGGATGGCGGTCGCATTCTCCCTTCTGTGCAGGGAGTCCGCCCAGATGGGGGCCCCGTATAGGGCCATGCTCCTCAGTGTGCCGGCATATAGGCGCCGGCATCCCGCCTTGGGCCCCCCCAGATTCGGGAGGAGCCACGAGAGGGCGTCCGCGGCCTTCAACAGGCGCGTCGACAGCCCGCTGAAATGCGGGCCGAAGCGCCATCTCTCGTCCAGCACCAAGCCCAGATACTTCATCTGGGGCTGGACCCCTATCCTGACGCCCTCTACGATAATGTGAGCGTCGGGAGGGATGCGCTGCCGAGGCCCGTGAAAGAATACGGCCTCGGTCTTTTGCAGCGCCACCTTCAATCCCAGGCGGCGGATCCTCTCCGCAACCAAGGTTCCGCCAGCCGAGGCCAGACAGGCCGCGTCCCCAAAGTTCCTCCCCCGGGCGGCGAGGAGAGTGTCATCCGCGTAGCAGATGACACTCGTGCCCTGAAGGAGGGCTCCCCTCAGGAGCCAGTTGAATCCGATGTTCCACAGGGGGGGGCCTAGCACCGACCCCTGCGGAACACCGGACTCTGCGCCGAACCGCCTCACCGTGGCCGTCTTGTCCACGAGGAGGACCTCCCTGTCCTCCAAGTAGCTGGCCAGGAGGCTCCGCAGGTATTGGGGCACTCCATGATACCGGAGCGCCTCCAGAATCGTCGAGTGGGGCATGGAGTTGAAGGCGTTGGCAATGTCGAATGACACCGCCAGCACTCCGCCCCCCGCCTCCACCGCCTCCTTCACCTGACCCTTGAGTAGGGCCAGCGCATCGATCGTCGAACGCCCCCGACGGAAACCGAATTGGGCGTCCGACAGGTCCGGCCCTACGCCCCGCAAATGGCTATCGAGCCGGGAGGCGACAATCCCCTCGAACAATTTTCCGACCTCATCGAGTAGGACGATGGGCCGGTATGCCGAGGGGGAGTCCACCGGGCGTCCCTCCTTTCGGAGGAGGCATAGCTGCCCCTCCTTCCACATTTTCGGGAACCTCCCAGCCGTAAAGCACGCGCTAAAGAGATCCCGAAACCTGTCCTTCATTTCGGAGGCGGCGATCGCCACCACCCGTGCGGGGACGCCGTCTGGTCCGGGAGCCGTCTTCTTCGCGCGGAGGCTGAGAACCCCCGCGTCGAGCTCCGCCGCCGTCACCGGGGGGACCCCCTCCTCCAGCGGAGCCGCCCCCTGCGGAGGATCCATCGTTGGGGGGGCGAAGTCGGTCCTGCGCGGAAACAGGGACCGGACCACCCCGTCGAGCAACGCTGGCTCTAGGGTCTCCGTCAGTGGGGGACCATATGGGCGTAGCTGGTTCCGCGCCGCCTTGTACGGTCTCCCATAAGGATCCCTGTCGAGATCCGCCAGCATCTCGACCCTCGCCGAGTCTTCTGCAGCGCCCATTGCTGACTTGAGGACCGTTTTCGCCTCTCGGTAGGTGGCGTATAGGCGGTCCTCCTCTGCCTGGACTCGGTTTCGGGCGCTGCGCCGTCGACTCCGAGTGTAGGCTCTTCTGGCCGCCACGCAGGCGGCCCGGAGCTCCGCCAGCTCCTCCGTCCACCAATAGACGGCACGACGGGGAGGCGGACGACGAGACCGAGGCATGCTAGAGTTGCACACCTCGGTCAGGGACCCCCTGAGCTGGACCGCTGCGGCGTCCACGTCCAGGACCTCGACAGGGGGCGACAGCCAGTCCTGGAGAAAGGCCGCCTCCCTGGCTGCCTCCCGGTTCAGGCGGGTGAGTGTCCACCGCGGGAAGGGAGACTGACGAGCGCGGGCCATCCCCCCCCCCGGAGCAGAGATGTCGAACCGTACATATCGGTGGTCCGACAAGGTCTCCACCATCTCTACCCGCCAATTGACGACGCGGGTGGCCAGCGTGGGGGTGGCGAACGAGATGTCCACCACCGACCCGCCCCGCTGCCGCACACACGTGTGGACCGCCCCCCTGTTGAGGAGGGACACACCGCATGAGGCCGCCCAAAACTCGACGGCTCGTCCCCGAACGTTGCAACCGGTGGTCGGGTTGCCCCAGGCCACTGACTTGGCGTTCAGGTCGCCCAACAGCACGACCTGGCGCAGCGCCATCCTCCCTACGACTGCGGTGAGGACCTCGAGGAAATCCTCGAAGTCCGAGAGAGGGCGGTTCGGTGAGAAATAGACCCCCACCACCGCCATGTCTCCCCACGCGGCGGCCACGTATCCCGTTCCCCTCTCTAAGAGCGAGAGGGGAGGGGAGTCCGTGGAAGACCGCGAAACCAATGCCACCAGGCCGTCCCGGTCACCCAGCCAACGGCCAGGCACCGAGTAAGGCTCGGCGATCACCGCCAAGTCCACCAACCACTCAGCCATGGTCTGCATCAGCAGATCCTGGGCTGCCCTGCAATGGTTGGTGTTCGCCTGAAGGATGCGATGTTGGACCGAATCCATCAGTCGGACATCGCATCTCCCTCCCCAGCCGCCGCAGGAACGACGGCGCTAGCGGCAGCAGCAGGCCCGGTCGGTGCCTGGGCTTTGCCCCGCTTAGGGGGAGGATTGCAGTTCCTCCCCTTCATAACGTGGTCCGCCGGGCAGCCACTGGCGGCACACACCGCGCAGTGCGGCGTGGCGGCCCCGCAGGAGGCGGCTTTGTGACCCTCCTTGCCGCAACGGCAGCACATGTCCGTCCTGTCTACTGTGGACGGACACAGGGGCCGGGTGTGTCCGATGCCGAAGCACCGGAAACACCGCAGAGGCTGTTCCTCGAGTGCCCGGACTGCACCCGAGCTGAACCCGACTGTAAGCCGTCCCTTGGCAAGGACGGCTTTGGCAGCGGCGATTGGGCACTCGAGGCGAACGGTGCCCATGCCGCCGCGCCCGGGCCTTATGTCCCGGCATTGGACCGCCGCGACGCCACAGTCCCCTATCGCTGCGACCGCCGCCACCACCTCCTCCTTGGTGACGGAGTCATCAAGGTCCGTCACCTCTATGGCCGCCGACTTTACCGGTCGGGCCACCTTGGCCGAGTCCGCGATGACCTCCTGCAGCTTGGCTGCAAAGAGGTCCGCATGGGCACTCCCCTCTGCCCCCGGGAACTCAAAGATTCGGGCCCCGGCTTGGGTCCGACGGCAAGACACCTTGCTGATCCCCAGTTGGGTGGGATCGGCATTCGCACGCGCCCGCACCAAAATAGACGCGTACGTCTCCCCTCGTTCCGCAGCCTCCGCGGTGAGCGTCACAACGACGGCCGCGGTTTTGGGGGGGACTAGCTGCTTCTTTCCCCCCCCTTTCCCTTTCCCCTTTCCCTTGTCGGTCGTCTGCGACTGGCTGGGAGCGGTGGTGGCGGGGACGGCAGGTACGGCCGTCGCCGACTTTTTGCCTTTGCCCTTCCCCTTACGGCCCGCCACCTTCCACTCGTTGGACGGGGTGGTCGAGGGGAGAAGGGCGTCCTCCGCCTGGGAGGAGGACGGCCCCGGGTCGCACTGCCCCTTATCCGCTGCAAGCGGCGGTCGGAGGCGTTTCTCCGGCAAGAGCCGGTCCTCGATGCCTGCTAAGCAGGCTCTTGTGAAGGCCCTCTCCTCCATTACAACCTTGCGGATGATATCCTCGAGGTTGGAGGCGGGGCCCTCTGCCACAGGGCTCGGCTCGGCTTGTTGTGGCCGGGCCGTGGCTTTAGCCAGCTTCTGATGGAGCTGGCTGACCTCCGACTGCAGGCGGTCGATTTTTGCCTGCAGTTGCCGTGTCTCGTCGGTGGCCGTTCGCTGGACCAGCTCCGCGACGACACCGCGCATGCTCGCGGCCCTGCATTTGAGGGCCTTCTGGAAGGTCCCCTTCAGGTTGGAGGACTTAGAGGCGACCTCGACTATCTCCTTTTCGTCCTCCTCCGCCATTTTCTCCAGCTCCGCCAGAGAATGGTCCGCGTATACAACGCGGGACGCACCGTACCCGGACTTGGCTCGGGCGACGAGCGCCCGTTGCTCCTTGGCAGCCACCCGCTCCTCCAGCTCTTGTTGGAGCTGCGCCCGCCGAGCCAGTTCCAACCGGCGTTCGGCGTCCTCAAGCCCAAAGACATGGGCATCCGCGGCCGCCGTCGGCTTTTTGGCCTTCGACAGCCCCGTCGACCCCGAAGCCGAGGAGCCCCCGGACCCACCTCGGACCTTTTTTCTTTTCCGCGACCGAGAGCCATCCGACACACTAATCAGTGAGTCGTTGTCGGACGACTCATCCGCCCCGCCGAAGTAACTAGCCGCAGACGGCGCGCGGCTAGTCTCTGACGCCGTAGCGTCGAAGTGGCCCTGAGAAGGGCCTTTGGGTTGGCCCTGAGAAGGGCCTTCGGGTTGGCCCTGAGAAGGGCCTTCGGGTTGGCCCTGAGAAGGGCCTTTGGGTTGGCCCTGAGAAGGGCCTTTGGGTTGGCCCTGAGAAGGGCCTTTGGGTTGGCCCTGAGAAGGGCCTTTTGGTCTCGAAAAACGCCCGCAGGCGTCCCGCGCAGGTTTAGGCATAGCCTCCGCAGGTTCGCAGCCTCAAAACAATCAATAAGTTCGCTACGATGCACAGTGCACTTTGGCCAACCCAGTCTGCCACTCCGTTACGGTGGTCAGAACTGGGTCGTTTCCAGGGGACGCGACGTGGACGCAAGCACTGTGGGGGGTCCCCCAACCTAACCTAACCTAACCTAACCTAACCTAACCTAACCTAACCTAACCTAACCTAACCTTTTTTTTTTTTTTTTTTTTTTTTTTTTTTTTTTTTTTTTTTGTCGCTGGGAAAAAATGCGTTACGCATACCCTCCCATCGGGGGATGGGGGGGCTATGTGGGACTCCCCGGTCTGGTTCCGGTATACCCACTAAAACAACCCAGCGGCGTCTACCCGCTTCGTCCGAGTGGCGGGGACTGGGAAACCGGCATAGCCTCTACGTCCAGTCCTCCGCCGACGATTGCCCTTTGAGACGGGTGCAATGCAGGCAAAGGCGCCCCCGCGCCTGTCGCCCGCCCGTCGCCACGCACTCTCCGACCCCTTCTTCGTCTGCGGAGCGGCGCAGCGAGAGGGTCGTCCTCCCGCGCGCGCTCCGCCTCCTCCTTTTGCGAGATTACGTCCTCGCAAAAGGAGGCTACCGCTGCCCAGGCCTCCTCGCCCCCCAGCATGGCACTGATCACGCCGGGAAGCGAGAGGTCCTGCCCAACCACCGCAGTCAGACCGCGGCGCTGCTCGGACCAAGCCGGGCACACCTCGAGTGTGTGTTGCGCCGTGTCCTCCGCCGCACCGCATTCGTGGCACGCCGGTGTCTCCTCCCTCCCGATCCGGTGCAGGTGCGATCCGAAACAGCCATGGCCGGACAACACCTGCACCAGACGGAACGAGAGGAAACCGTGGGACCGCTCGAGCCAACTCCGCAGGACCGGACCAAGCGCGTCCAATGTCCGGCGGCCAAAGGCGGCGGCGGCGAGGTCCTCCGTCCAGTGGAGGACGATGGCGTCCTTCGCCTCCCGCCGCACAGCCTCCCGCTCTTCGGCGACGGGGCGCACCCCGAGCGCCCTCTGACGCGCCGTCCACTCGTACACCCTAGCGAGCACCCAGGCCTCCAACTCCCAAGGAGGGGTGCCGGCCAGAGCGCATGCCGCCGAGAAGCCCACCGAACGGTAGGCCCTCGCCACCCGCAGTGCGATGGCCCTTTGGGGCCTGCGGATGGCGGTCGCATTCTCCCTTCTGTGGAGGGAGTCCGCCCAGATGGGGGCCCCGTATAGGGCCATGCTCCTCAGGATGCCGGCATATAGGCGCCGGCATCCCGCCTTGGGCCCCCCCAGATTCGGGAGGAGCCACGAGAGGGCGTCCGCGGCTTTCAACAGGCGCGTCGACAGCCCGCTGAAATGCGGGCCGAAGCGCCATCTCTCGTCCAGCACCAAGCCCAGATACTTCATCTGGGGCTGGACCCCTATCCTGACGCCCTCTACGACAATATGAGCGTCGGGAGGGATGCGCTGCCGAGGCCCGTGAAAGAATACGGCCTCGGTCTTTTGCAGCGCCACCTTCAATCCCAGGCGGCGGATCCTCTCTGCAACCAAGGTTCCGCCAGCCGAGGCCAGACAGGCCGCGTCCCCAAAGTTCCTCCCCCGGGCGGTGAGGAGAGTGTCATCCGCGTAGCAGATGACACTCGTGCCCTGGAGGAGGGCTCCCCTCAGGAGCCAGTTGAATCCGATGTTCCACAGGGTGGGGCCTAGCACCGACCCCTGCGGAACACCGGACTCTGCGCCGAACCGCCTCAACGTGGCCGTCTTGTCCACGAGGAGGACCTCCCTGTCCTCCAAGTAGCTGGCCAGGAGGCTCCGCAGGTATTGGGGCACTCCATGATACCGGAGCGCCTCCAGAATCGTCGAGTGGGGCACGGAGTTGAAGGCGTTGGCAATGTCAAATGACACCGCCAGCACTCCGCCCCCCGCCTCCACCGCCTCCTTCACCTGGTCCTTGAGTAGGGCCAGCGCATCAATCGTCGAACGCCCCCGACGGAAACCGAATTGGGCGTCCGACAGGTCCGGCCCTACGCCCCGCAAATGGCTATCGAGCCTGGAGGCGACAATCCCCTCGAAACCTAACCTAACCTAACCTAACCTAACCTAACCTAACCTAACCTAACCTAACCTAACCTAACCTAACCTAACCTAACCTGAGCAAACCTAACCTGAGCAAACCTAACCTGAGCAAACCTAACCTGAGCAAACCTAACCTGAGCAAACCTAACCTGAGCAAACCTAACCTGAGCAAACCTAACCTGAGCAAACCTAACCTGAGCAAACCTAACCTGAGCAAACCTAACCTGAGCAAACCTAACCTGAGCAAACCTAACCTGAGCAAACCTAACCTGAGCATCATATTTTTGGTTCTAGATATAATATTTTGATGCGGTTTTTTGCTGGAATAATCTAGATTAACACACCACGATCACCTGGCGTGGTCAGACATTGAAATTTTCAAAAATTTCATCCCTTATATTTTTAAAACGCGTATTTTTACTTTGAAAATATATATTTGACTTTTACAATACCTTATTGGGTACTTTTTTGATTTTAAGGGCTTCATAGCTGCCCTGCTGACCCCCTGCACGCACTTCAGCGACCGCATTGTAGTTGAATTCAGTAGTATAGTGACTTTTTCACTCAAAATTTAAACAGAATATACGTTTTTCGGCGATTTTTCAAAAAATTTGTTCCTAACCACCCCTATTGGATTTCACCCTTCGCTAGCTCTCGTCAAGACCTATCGTTTGACACCCCACACGTTAGGATCGCGAGCGGCGAAAGTCAAAAATTTTGCAAAAAATTTTCATCTTTCAATATCTTAACTTCTGTTTGTGTTTTTTCTATACGTACCGAGGTTACCTAACCGGCGACGTATTTAACACAAACTATCATATTTTTGGTTCTAGATATAATATTTTGATGCGGTTTTTTGCTGGAATAATCTAGATTAACACACCACGATCACCTGGCGTGGTCAGACATTGAAATTTTCAAAAATTTCATCCCTTATATTTTTAAAACGCGTATTTTTACTTTGAAAATATATATTTGACTTTTACAATACCTTATTGGGTACTTTTTTGATTTTAAGGGCTTCATAGCTGCCCTGCTGACCCCCTGCACGCACTTCAGCGACCGCATTGTAGTTGAATTCAGTAGTATAGTGACTTTTTCACTCAAAATTTAAACAGAATATACGTTTTTCGGCGATTTTTCAAAAAATTTGTTCCTAACCACCCCTATTGGATTTCACCCTTCGCTAGCTCTCGTCAAGACCTATCGTTTGACACCCCACACGTTAGGATCGCGAGCGGCGAAAGTCAAAATTTTGCCCGCCCACCCACCCGGTCTCTCCTAGGCACATCATATTTAGACTGACCTTGAAAACCGTTTTTGGTTTATCTTAACACCTGACGCGGGATTCTTGACCGGTACGTGGGTTCCGTTTAATTTGTACAATTGTGTGAGCCAAAACGCTTATATCAGATAACTGTTGCTATATTTACCAAATTTATGTAATCGTAATTACTAACATAAACTTACCTGCTCTACTTACCCTAGTTGCGCGGGGAGTTTGAAGCTGCACTGACGAAATCTGTAAAGGAAAAGACAGTATTAAAATAGTTGAACATATCTATTTTTAAATTATTCAATTTTATTCAAGTTTATAACTTTTACAAACCTTTTTATCTCTTTATTTTAAAACTTTTACAAACCTTTTATTTCACGTGCCGTCTATTTATATACATTTTACCATTTTAATTAATTTATTTTAGTGATTTATTGTCACGTTCCCCTGTAAGAACATGTTTGGTCACCGCACTCCGATCAAAAAGACGTCGACCTCCCGAGAAGGTAACCCGCCTAAATCGCCGACCATGCCTGAGAAACTACAACCAACTCAAACCTCAAACGTGAGGCGCAGCATTGGTGAATGGGAAACCGCTAAGACAGGCCTAAAGCCGAAATCCCCTACCATCCCACAACTCACTGCTTCGGTGGCGCCCGCCAGAGTTGCTAAAAAGCCTACGTCTCCGCAAGTTAAAAACCTTGCGGTTGCGGGCACATCAGCACCGGCCAACCTGAGCCCACCGAAGCAAAGTTACCTCAGTCGGACCACGGAGGCTAAGGCCTGTCTCACCAAGGCCAAGCTGCACCTCGGAAACTCAAGAAACCTCAAAACTGAGATTAAAAATGAGGTCATGGCGGCGATAACTCGTCTCTACGAGTTGGTCAAAGAGGCGGAGAAAGGAAAAGTGTCGGAGGCGGTATCATCACAAGGACAAGATGAAGAAAAAAGACCGGAAAAGACCAAGGAGGAAGGGACCGAAGGGATACAGATTAGGAAGGCTCTGGAAGAAAATAGCAAGCTACTGAAGGAGAACATGCAGAAGATGGTATCCATGAAAGAGACACTGGATAAATACCAAGAGAACTGGGGAAAGGCCACCTTTGCGTCCGTAACAGCAAGTATTCCTCAGAGGCAGCCCCCTGAGCAGTCCACACTACACTCAGTGGTAGTAACGTCGAAAGACGAGATGGACACAGGGGAGCAGGTCCTTGAAAAGATTCGGGAAGCAATGGACGCAAAGGAAGGCTGGATTAAGATCGAGAAACTGAGGAAGGCAAAGGACAGAAAGATCATAGTCGGCTGTAAAACTGTAGAAGATAGAGAAAAGGTCAAGAACAAATTAAAAAAGGCCGGAAAAGAGCTTTTTGTCGAGGAAGTTCAAAACAGGGACCCTCTTTTGATCCTCAGGGACGTCTTGTCCTACAATACGGATGACGACGTGCTCACGGCCCTGAGGAATCAAAACGGAAGTATATTTAAGGACCTCGACAAAAAGGAAGACCGCGTTGTAACGGGATACAGGACGAAGACTAGGAACCCGCACGCCTGTCATGTTGTCCTCAGAGTGTCCCCAATAATATGGAAACGAGCTCTCGAGGCAGAAACTCTCTACATTGACCTTCAGAGAGTAAAAGTAGCCGACCAGTCGCCACTTGTCCAGTGTTCTCTCTGCCTAGGATACGGACACAGTAGGCGCTACTGCTCTGAAGGTCAGGAGAAATGTAGCCATTGCGGGGGCCCTCATACGAGGACAAAATGCGAGCTTTGGCGTGACGGAGCGAGCCCGTCCTGTTGCAACTGCGTGAAAGCGAAGCTCGACCAGACTGACCACAGTGCGTTCAGCCGGGACTGTGCAGTTCGGAGGAGGTGGGACGCACTGGCCCGAGCTACTACAGCTTATGGCTGCTGAGGATGACGCTGGCGATCGGAGGATAAACGGTGAGGTGACGGGATCGAACGTAAATTCCAACATAATTAAACCCATATTAGAACAACAAAAAACTATTAGGTCCTTCAAACTAAAAGTATTAAATTGTAAACACTTTCGTGAAGAAAATGAGCAATTTAAAATAAAAACTAAAAACGCAAAAGATAATCAAACTTCAAACATACTAGTCAAAATTTCACAAAAAACAAATAAAAATACTCCCACTACAAAATTAGCAAATGTTTTGTTAAAAACGTGCGTTAATTATAAAAATAAAAATTTAATTTACAATAAATAAAAACCTTTCAACTCCTCTTTTTAAAAAGTAAAAATAAAAATAAGCAAGGCACTCCGAGCCCGTCACCATCACCCAACCCTCACAATGTACTGGCATATGTGTAATTGTACACACATGACCAGTGTATTCGGTCGAAGCGTACCATCAAAGCGGCAGTAGATGTAGTGTTCGGACAAGTCAGTCGGGTCGAGAAAAGTCGTAAAAACAACATCCAACTTCCTGAACGGATCGCAAACAACAGTAGCACAGCACGACTAAGATACAGCCGAAACAGTCCCTGATCCCCTTGTCAGGGGAACTGTGAAATGCAGGAGTTAGGGTTTAGCCGGTAAGAGTCCGGCACTACCCAGACTGTCTCACTTGTGGGATGGTCTGGGTGTCCATGAGGATTCCCCCTCCTGCAACAAAAAAAAAAAAAAAAAAAAAAAAAAACCTAACCTGAGCAAACCTAACCTGAGCAAACCTAACCTGAGCAAACCTAACCTGAGCAAACCTAACCTGAGCAAACCTAACCTGAGCAAACCTAACCTGAGCAAACCTAACCTGAGCAAACCTAACCTGAGCAAACCTAACCTGAGCAAACCTAACCTGAGCAAACCTAACCTGAGCAAACCTAACCTGAGCAAACCTAACCTGAGCAAACCTGGTGGATGGTTGGATAGATCAATCACCATGATGATAATGATGCTGATGGTGAAGGTGGTGGTGGTGATAATGATGATGACGACGATGACGATGACAACGATGATGATGATTATAACGATGATGATGACGATTAATTATCATCAGATGATGCTGATGACGATGATGATGAAGATGGTGGTGATGAAGGTGGTGGTGGTAATGATGATGATGCTGATGATGATGATGATGATAACGACGATGTTGATGACAATGACGATGATAGTGATGACGTTGATGATGATGATGGTGGTGGTAATGATGATGACGACGATGATGATGACAATGACGATGATAATGATTACGGTGATGATAATGATGACGGTGGTGATGATGATGAAGGTGGTGGTGATGATGATGATGATGATGGAGGTGGTGGTGGTGGTGGTAATGATGATGATGACGATTCATGAAAATCATATAACATCATCATTACCATCGATGATGGAAATGATGATTTTGACGATGATGATGCTGATGCTGATGGTGATTGTGATGACCATAATGATGATGTTGATGATGATGATGATGATGACGATGATGATGATGACAACGACAGTGGTGATGATGATGGAGGTGGTGGTTATGATGATGAAGGTGGTGGTGGTGGTGGTGGTGGTGGTGGTGATGATGATGATGCTGATGGTGATGGTGATGACGATGATGATGATTATGAGGATGATGATGACGATGAATCATCGTCAGATGGTGATGATGACGGTGGTGATGTAGATGATGCTGCTGACGGTGATGATGATGATGATGATGATGACGATGATGATGATGACGACGATGATGATGACAGTGACGATGATGATGACAATGACGATGATAATGATCACAATGACGATGATAATGGGGTGGTGATCACCACCACCTTCATCATCACCACCAACTTCATCATCATTACCACCACCTTCATCATCATCATCACCACCTTCATCACCATCACCACCACCTTCACCATCATCACCACCACCTTCACCATCACCACCACCACCTTCATCGTCATCACCACCACCACCTTCATAATTATCGTCATCATCATCATTTCCATCATAGATGGTGATGATGATGTTATTAAGTTTTCATGAATCGTCATCATCATCATCATCACCACCACCACCACCACCACCTTCATCATCATCATCACCACCACCTCCATCATCATCATCACCGTCATCATCATAAACACCGTCATCATTATCACCACCGTCATCATTATCATCGTAATTGTCATCATCAACACCACCGTCATCATCATAATCATCGTCGTCATCATCATGATCATCGTCATCACCACCGTCATCATCATTATGGTCATCACCATCACCACCTTCAACATCATCACCACCTTTATCATCACCACCTTCATCATCACGCGTATCATAAAGAGCGTCGGTGTCGGTTTTTGAAAATTAGTGGCGTCGATATCGGTTTTTGAAAATAGAGGGCGTCGGCATCGGTTTTTGAAAATTAGTGGCGCCGATATCGGTTTTTGAAAATAGAGGGCGTCAGTGTCGGTTTTTTAATATAAAGTGCGTCGGTATCGGTTTTTGAAAATAGAGGGCGTCAGTATCGATTTTTTAAATATAAAGTGCGTCGGTGTCGGTTTTTGAAAATAGAGGGCGTCGTTATCGGTTTTTGAAAACTGAGGGCGTCGATATCGGTTTTTGAAAATAGAGGGCGTCAGTGTCGGTTTTTTAATATAAAGTGCGTCAGTATCGGTTTTTGAAAATACAGGGCGTCAGTGTCGGTTTTTTAATAAAAAGCGCGTCGGCATCGTTTTTTGAAAATTAGTGGCGACGATATCGGTTTTTGAAAATAGAGGGCGTCAGTGTCGGTTTTTGAAAATTAGTGGCGTCGTTATCGGTTTTTGAAAAAAGAGGGCGTCAGTGTCGGTTTTTTTTATATAAAGAGCGTCGATATCGGTTTTTGAAAATAGAGGGCGTCGGTGTCGGTTTTTGAAAATTAGTGGCGTCGTTATCGGTTTTTGGAAATAGAGGGCGTCAGTGTCGGATTTTTTAAAATTAGTGGCGTCAGTGAAGTTTTTTAATATAAAGTGGGTCGATGTCGGTTTTTGAAAATTAGTGGCGTCGTTATCGATTTTTGAAAATAGAGGGCGTCAGTTTCTTTTTTTTTACATAAGGAGCGTCGTTATCGGGTTTTGAAAATAGCGGGCGTTGGTGTCGGTTTTTGAAAATTAGTAGCGTCAGTTTCTGTTTTTTAATATAAACGGCGTCGGTTTCGGTTTTTGAAAATTAGTGGCGTCATTATCGGTTTCTGAAAATAGAGGGCGTCAGTGTCGGTTTTTTAATATAAAGAGCGTCGTTATCGGTTTTTAAAAATAGAGGGCGTCAGTGTCGGATTTTTTAAAATTAGTGGCGTCAGTGAAGTTTTTTAATATAAAGTGGGTCGATGTCGCTTTTGAAAATAGAGGGCGCCAATGTCAGTTTTTTAATATAAAGTGCGTCGGTATCGGTTTTTTGTTAAAAAAAGTGCGTCCGTGACTTTTTTTGAAAACATAGGGCGTCAGTGTCGGATTTTGAAAATTAGTGTCGATGTAATCGGTTTTTGAAAATAGAGGGCGTCAGTGTCGGTTTTTTAATATTAACTGTGTCGGTATCGGTTCACTAATTTTAAAAAACTGACTCTGACGCCCTCTATTTTCAAAAACCGATAACGACGCACTTTATATAAAAAAAAGACACTGACGCCCTCTATTTTCAAAAACCGATTACATCGACACTAATTTTCAAAAACCGACACTGACGCCCTATATTTTCAAAAACCGTCACCGACGCACTTTTTAACAAAAAATCGACACCGACGCACTTTATATTAAAAAACTGACATTGGCGCCCTCTATTTTCAAAAACCGATAACGACGCCACTAATTTTCAAAAACCGAACCCGACGCACTTTATATAAAAAAAAACCGACACTGACGCCCTCCATTTTCAAAAACCGAAAACATCGACACTAATTTTCAAAAACCAACACTGACGCCCTTTATTTTCAAAAACCGTCACCGACGCACGCTTTAACAAAAAACCGATACCGACGCACTTTATATTAAAAAACCGACACTGACGCCCTCTATTTTCAAAAACCGATACCGATGCACTTTATATTAAAAAACCGACACTGACGCCCTCTATTTTCAAAAACGGATAATGACGCCACTAATTTTCAAAAACCGATAACGACGCTCTTTGTATGAAAAACCGACACTGACGTCACTAATTTTCAAAAACCGGTAACGACGCCACTAATTTTCAAAAACCGAAACCGACGCCGTTTTTATTAAAAAACCGACATTGACGCCACTAATTTTAAAATACCGACGCTGACGCCCTCTATTTTCAAAAACCGATAACGACGCTCTTTATATTAAAAAACCGACACTGACGCCACTAATTTTCAAAAACCGATAACGAAGCCACTAATTTTCAAAAACCGAAACCGACGCCGTTTTTATTAAAAAACCGACATTGACGCCACTAATTTTAAAATACCGACGCTGACGCCCTCTATTTTCAAAAACCAATAACATCAACACTAATTTTCAAAAACCGGCACTGACGCCCTTTATTTACAAAAACCGATAACGACGCCACTATTTTTCAAAAACCGACACTGACGCCCTCTATTTTCAAAAACCGATAACGACGCCACTAATTTTCAAAAACCGAAACCGACGCCGTTTTTATTATAAAACCGACACTGACGCCACTAATTCTAAAAACCAATACCGACGCACTTGACATTAAAAAACCGACACTGACGCCCTCAATTTTCAAAAACCGATAACGACGCATTTTATATTAAAAAACCGACACTGACGACCTCTATTTTCAAAAACCGATAACGACGCCACTAATTTTCAAAAACCGAAACCGACGCCCTTTATATTAAAAAACCGACACTGACGCCCTCTATTTTCAAAAAACGATAACGACTCTCTTTTTATTAAAAAACCGACACTGACGCCTTCTGATTTCAAAAACCGATAACGACGCAACTAATTTTTAAAAACCGACATTGACGCCCTCTATTTTCAAAAACCGATAACGACGCTCTTTATATGAAAAACCGACACTGACGTCACTAATTTTCAAAAACCGGTAACGACGCCACTAATTTTCAAAAACCGAAACCGACGCACTTTATATAAAAAAACCGACACTGACGCCCTCTATTTTCAAAAACCGATACCGACGCACTTTTTATTAAAAAACCGACACTAACGCCCTCTATTTTCAAAAACCGACACTGACGCCGTCTATTTTCAACAACCGATATCGACGCCACTAATTTGAAAAAACCGCCACCGACGCTCTTTATTTAAAAAAAACCGACACCGACGCACTTTATATTAAAAAAACCGACACTGACGCCACTAATTTTCAAAAACCGATACCGACGCACTTTATATAAAAAAACCGACAATGACGCCCTCTATTTTCAAAAACCGATACCGACGCCACTATTTTTCAAAAACCGACCCTGACGCCCTCTATTTTCAAAAACCGATAACGACGCCACTAATTTTCAAAAACCGACACCGACCCACTTTATATTAAAAAAACCGACACTGACGCCACTAATTTTAAAAAACCGACACTGACGCCCTCTATTTTCAAAAACCGATAACGACGCCACTATTTTTCAAAAACCGACACTGACGCCCTCTATTTTCAAAAACCGATAACGACGCCACTAATTTTCAAAAACCGACACTGACGCCCTCTATTTCCAAAAACCGATAACGACGCCACTAATTTTAAAAAACCGACACTGACGCCCTCTATTTTCTAAAACCGATAACGACGCAACTAATTTTCAAAAACCGACATTGACGCCCTCTATTTTCAAAAACCGATAACGACGCTCTTTATATGAAAAACCGACACGGACGTCACTAATTTTCAAAAACCGATAACGACGCCACTATTTTTCAAAAACCGACACTGACGCCCTCTATTTTCTAAAACCGATAACGACGCAACTAATTTTCAAAAACCGACATTGACGCCCTCTATTTTCAAAAACCGATAACGACGCTCTTTATATGAAAAACCGACACGGACGTCACTAATTTTCAAAAACCGATAACGACGCGACTAATTTTCAAAAACCGATAACGACGCCACTATTTTTCAAAAACCGACACTGACGCCCTCTATTTTCAAAAACCGATAACGACGCCACTAATTTTCAAAAACCGACACTGACGCCCTCTATTTTCAAAAACCGATAACGACGCCACTAATTTTAAAAAACCGACACTGACGCCCTCTATTTTCTAAAACCGATAACGACGCAACTAATTTTCAAAAACCGACATTGACGCCCTCTATTTTCAAAAACCGATAACGACGCTCTTTATATGAAAAACCGACACGGACGTCACTAATTTTCAAAAACCGATAACGACGCGACTAATTTTCAAAAACCGAAACCGACGCCACTAATTTTCAAAAACTGAAACCGACGCCGTTTTTATTAAAAAACCGACATTGACGCCACTCATTTTAAAATACCGACACTGACGCCCTCTATTTTCAAAAACCGACACTGACGCCGTCTATTTTCAACAACCGATATCGACGCCACTAATTTGAAAAAACCGCCACCGACGCTCTTTATTTAAAAAAAAACGACACCGACGCACTTTATATTAAAAAAAACCGACACTGACGCCACTAATTTTCAAAAACCGATACCGACGCACTTTATATAAAAAAACCGACACTGACGCCCTCTATTTTCAAAAACCGATACCGACGCACTTTTTATTAAAAAAACCGACACTGACGCCCTCTATTTTAAAAAACTGACACTGACGCCCTCTATTTTCAAAAACCGATAACGACGCCACTAATTTTCAAAAACCGACACCGACCCACTTTATATTAAAAAACCGACACTGACGCCACTAATTTTAAAAAACCGACACTGACGCCCTCAATTTTCAAAAACCGATACCGACGCAATTTATATTAAAAAACCGACACTGACGCCCTCTATTTTCAAAAACCGATATCGACGCCACTAATTTTAAAAACCGTCACCGACGCTCTCTATTTAAAAAAAACCGACACCGACGCACTTTATATTAAAAAAAACCGACACCGACGCACTTTATATTAAAAAACCGATATCGACACCACTAATTTTCAAAAACCGATACCGACGCACTTTATATAAAAAAACCGACACTGACGCCCTCTATTTTCAAAAACCGTCACCGACGCACTTTTTAACAAAAAACCGACACCGACGCACTTTATATTAAAAAACCGACACTGACGCCCTCTATTTTTAAAAACCGATAACGACGCAACTATTTTTCAAAAACCGACCCTGACGCCCTCTATTTTCAAAAACCGATAACGACGCCACTAATTTTCAAAAACCGACACCGACCAACTTTATATTAAAAAACTGACACCGACGCCATCAATTTTAAAAAACCGACACTGACGCCCTCTATTTTCAAAAACCGATAACGACGCCACTATTTTTCAAAAACCGACACTGACGCCCTCTATTTTCAAAAACCTATAACGACGCCACTAATTTTCAAAAACCGAAACCGACGCCCTTTATATTAAAAAACCGACACTGACGCCCTCTATTTTCAAAAACCGATAACGACGCGACTAATTTTCAAAAACCGAAACCGACGCCACTAATTTTCAAAAACCGACACCGACGCACTTTATATTAAAAAACCGACACTGACGCCACTAATTTAAAAAAACAGATAACGACGCGACTAATTTTCAAAAACCGAAACCGACGCTACTAATTTTCAAAAACCGAAACCGACGCCGTTTTTATTAAAAAACTGACATTGACGCCACTAATTTTAAAATACCGACACTGACGCCCTCTATTTTCAAAAACCGATACCGACGCACTTTTTATCAAAAAACCGACACTGATGCCCTCTATTTTCAAAAACCGACACTGACTCCACTAATTTTAAAAAACTGACACTGACGCACTCTATTTTCAAAAACCGATAACGACGCCACTTATTTTCAAAAACCGACACCGACGCACTTTATATAAAAAACCGACACTGATGCCCTTTATTTTCAAAAACCGTCACCGACGCACTTTTTAACAAAAAACCGATACCGACGCACTTTATATTAAAAAACCGACACTGACGCCCTCTATTTTCAAAAACCGATAACGACGCCACTATTTTTCAAAAACCGACACTGACGCCCTCTATTTTCAAAAACCGATAACGACGCCACTAATTTTCAAAAACCGACACCGACGCTCTTTATATGAAAAACCGACACCGACGTCACTAATTTTCAAAAACCGATAACGACGCCACTAATTTTCAAAAACCGAAACCGACGCCACTAATTTTCAAAAACCGAAACCGACGCCGTTTTTATTAAAAAACCGACATTGACGCCACTAATTTTAAAATACCGACACTGACGCCCTCTATTTTCAAAAACTTATACCGATGCACTTTATATTAAAAAACCGACACTGACGCCCTATATTTTCAAAAAGAGATAACGGCGCCACTAATTTTCAAAAACCGAGACCGACGCCCTCTATTTTCAAAAACCGATATCGACGCAACTAATTTTCAAAAACCGCCACCGACGCCCTCTATTTTCAAAAACCGACACCGACGCCCTCTATTTTCAAAAACCAACACCGACGCACTTTATAACAAAAAACCGACACCGACGCACTTTATATTAAAAAAAACCGACACCGACGCACTTTATATTAAAAAACCGATATCGACACCACTAATTTTCAAAAACCGATACCGACGCACTTTATATAAAAAAACCGACACTGACGCCCTCTATTTTCAAAAACCGTCACCGACGCACTTTTTAACAAAAAACCGACACCGACGCACTTTATATTAAAAAACCGACACTGACGCCCTCTATTTTTAAAAACCGATAACGACGCAACTATTTTTCAAAAACCGACCCTGACGCCCTCTATTTTCAAAAACCGATAACGACGCCACTAATTTTCAAAAACCGACACCGACCAACTTTATATTAAAAAACCGACACCGACGCCATCAATTTTAAAAAACCGACACTGACGCCCTCTATTTTCAAAAACCGATAACGACGCCACTATTTTTCAAAAACCGACACTGACGCCCTCTATTTTCAAAAACCTATAACGACGCCACTAATTTTCAAAAACCGAAACCGACGCCCTTTATATTAAAAAACCGACACTGACGCCCTCTATTTTCAAAAACCGATAACGACGCGACTAATTTTCAAAAACCGAAACCGACGCCACTAATTTTCAAAAACCGACACCGACGCACTTTATATTAAAAAACCGACACTGACGCCACTAATTTAAAAAAACAGATAACGACGCGACTAATTTTCAAAAACCGAAACCGACGCTACTAATTTTCAAAAACCGAAACCGACGCCGTTTTTATTAAAAAACTGACATTGACGCCACTAATTTTAAAATACCGACACTGACGCCCTCTATTTTCAAAAACCGATACCGACGCACTTTTTATCAAAAAACCGACACTGACGCCCTCTATTTTCAAAAACCGACACTGACTCCACTAATTTTAAAAAACTGACACTGACGCACTCTATTTTCAAAAACCGATAACGACGCCACTTATTTTCAAAAACCGACACCGACGCACTTTATATAAAAAACCGACACTGATGCCCTTTATTTTCAAAAACCGTCACCGACGCACTTTTTAACAAAAAACCGATACCGACGCACTTTATATTAAAAAACCGACACTGACGCCCTCTATTTTCAAAAACCGATAACGACGCCACTATTTTTCAAAAACCGACACTGACGCCCTCTATTTTCAAAAACCGATAACGACGCCACTAATTTTCAAAAACCGACACCGACGCTCTTTATATGAAAAACCGACACCGACGTCACTAATTTTCAAAAACCGATAACGACGCCACTAATTTTCAAAAACCGAAACCGACGCCACTAATTTTCAAAAACCGAAACCGACGCCGTTTTTATTAAAAAACCGACATTGACGCCACTAATTTTAAAATACCGACACTGACGCCCTCTATTTTCAAAAACTTATACCGATGCACTTTATATTAAAAAACCGACACTGACGCCCTATATTTTCAAAAAGAGATAACGGCGCCACTAATTTTCAAAAACCGAGACCGACGCCCTCTATTTTCAAAAACCGATATCGACGCAACTAATTTTCAAAAACCGCCACCGACGCCCTCTATTTTCAAAAACCGACACCGACGCCCTCTATTTTCAAAAACCAACACCGACGCACTTTATAACAAAAAACCGACACCGACGCCCTCAATTTTCAAAAACCTATAACGACGCCCTCTATTTTGAAAAACCGATAACGACGCCACTATTTTTCAAAAACCGACTCTGACGCCCTCTATTTTCAAAAACCGATATCGACGCCCTTAGTTTTCAAAAACCGATACCAGCGCACTTTATATTAAAAAACCGACACTGACGCCCTCTATTTTCAAAAACCGATACTGACGCACTTTATATTAAAAAACCGACACTGACGCCCTCTATTTTCAAAAACCGACACTGACGCCACTAATTTTAAAAAACCGACACTGACGCCCTCTTTTTTCAAAAACCGATAACGACGCCACTAATTTTCAAAAACCGACACCGACGCACTTTTTATTAAAAAACGATACTGACGCCACTATTTTTAAAAACCGACACTGACGCCCTCTATTTTCAAAAACCAATAACGACGCCACTAATTTTCAAAAACCGACACCGACGCTCTTTATATTAAAAAACCGACACTGACGCCCTCTATTTTCAAAAACCGATAACGACGCCACTTATTTTCAAAAACCAAAACCGACGCCGTTTATATTAAAAAACCGACATTGACGCCACGAATTTTAAAAAACCGACACCGACGCTCTTTATATTAAAAAACAGACACTGACGCCCTCTATTTTCAAAAACTGATAACGACGCTACTAATTTTCCAAAACCGCCACCGACGCCCTCTATTTTCAAAAACCGCCACCGACGCCCTCTATTTTCAAAAACCGATAACGACGCCACTAATTTTCAAAAACCAAAACCGACGCCGTTTATATTAAAAAACCGACATTGACGCCACGAATTTTAAAAAACCGACACCGACGCTCTTTATATTTAAAAACAGACACTAACGCCCTCTATTTTCAAAAACTGATAACGACGCTACTGTTGGTGATACTCAGAGGTGGTAGAAATAAAATAGCGGACTGTAAATATAGGTAGGCTCGTATATTCGATTGTAAGAACGCGCGCCTCTGGTCCGTGTTGTATGAGTGAAGTGAATGCTAGTGCCTCTTAGCAGCAGCGGCGACGGCTCTGGGCTCCTCGTCCCCCGCTCCCCGCAAGCCGCTGTTGCCCTCCGGTGGTCGCAGCGGCTAACGGTGCTATGTTTTGTCGCCAACATACTCCCCGGGTTGAAGTAGGCAGGAAGGCTGCTGGTTCAACAATCAGGTTCTGGAAGGGGACAAATGTTATTAAACGCCCTTCGAATAATGGTTCCTCCTTTGATCCTTATATCGGCGACTCGAGCGACTTGATCCTGAGCTCCTGGGAAAACAGACACACAGCGACCTAGGGCCCAACGTAGGGGAGGAAGCGCCTTTTCCTTTATAAGTACTAAGGAACCCAATTTGAGTTCGCTTGATGCAGTAGGCCACTTCGTCTTTTGTTGCAGAGTGGTGACATACTCGTTGGAAAATCGTTTCCAGAAATGTTGTTTGACGAACTCGATTCGTTTGTATCGCTCAAGGCTTGTTATCCTTTCTGTCAGCTGTGGATGTGGAACTGACACAAGTGATCGTCCTATTAGGAAGTGAGCGGGTGTTAAAGGTGTGAAGTCTGTAGGATCAGAGTTTAAGGCAGTAATAGGACGTGAATTAAGAATGGCTTCTACTTGAGTCAGACAAGTGTGCATTTCTTCATACGTGAAATGCGTAAGTTGGAGAAGCCTACGAAGATGATATTTAGTGGAACGGACTGCAGATTCAGCCATACCATTAAAATGGGGTGTGTAGCTCGGAATGAAGAGGAAGTCTATGCCCTCTTGGGCAGCTGAACTAATTTGGGAACTTGAGTCCTGTAAGAAACGATGTAACTCGTTACATGTACCTACAAAATTAGTCCCATTGTCTGAGGTTATACTTTGAGGCTTCCCTCGACGAGCCACAAATCGATTTAGAGCGGCCATGTATCCCTCTTTAGTAAGATCTGTGACGAGTTCTAGGTGCATGGCTTTTGTAGCTAAACAGACAAAAATGGACAAGTAAGATTTAATTAGTTGGCAACCTCGACCTTTACGGTTAGCTATATTAACTGGGCCGGTATAATCCACCGAACAATGTAAAAAAGGGAATTCCAGTGTAGTTCTGGATTCAGGTAACTGCCCCATAATGGGCTGGACATTGCTGGCTTTAAATCTGAAACATTTTATGCAAGCTTTCGTTATAGATTTAGACAGATTCCTTCCTCCTAAAGGCCAAAAAGTTTGACGAATACTGGACAACAATAACTGAGGTCCAGCATGTAGAAGTTTCAAGTGATGCATGTGAAATATGATTTTCGTTAAATGATGTTTCCCACATAATAAAATAGGATGCTTTGTGTCATAGCTATAAGGTGAATTATCAAGTCTACCGCCTACTCTCAAGATATCATTTGAGTCTAAGAATGGGGTCAATGATATTAATTTATTTTTCTTCGGTAATGCCTGACCTGATTTTAAGATAAGATATTCATTTGGGAACATTTCTAATTGTGCAATGTGTATAATAAAATTAAATGACCGTTGTAATTCTTCGCAAGAAAGATGATCGCGGAATCTGTTTGTTTTGGTTTTGCAGTTATGAATAAATCTGTATATATAGGCTATAACTCTTTGTAAACGTGTAAATTGTGAATATTTAAGTATAAGTTTTGTAAATATTTTATCATCATTTTTGTTAACATCATTATTTATAACAAGACAAGGTTGGAGATCCGGCAGGTCCCGTCTCTGGGATTCATTAGGCATTTGTGGCCAACTATGCTCCGATTCGAGTAAAAACGATGGGCCCGTCCACCACAACGAGGCGTCGCTGATAATATCAGCCTTCACCCCGCGAGAAACGAGATCTGCCGGGTTCTCCTTGGACGGCACGTAGCTCCACGTGTGACCGCTGGTGCTTTCCCTGATTTCATTAACACGATTACGTACGAATTGATTAAGTTGAATTGAAGGGGTGGACAACCACCCTAATACGATCATGGAATCGCACCAAAAGCGACACATGTTAATGTTTAATGTAAGTGAATTTTGTACCTTAGTAAACAGTCTTGCACCTAATAAGGCCCCACACAGCTCAAGACGTGGAATAGTTGTGGGTTTGATCGGCGCAACCTTGTTTTTCGAAACTAAGAGCTGAACACGCACAATTCCTGAGTTACACACAGACCTGATGTAGACGCATACCCCATACGCACTTTGAGAAGCATCTGTGAATACATGGATTTCAATTTTTACACAAAGATCACTAAGAACCCAACGAGGTATTTGTAACTTATTAAGACAGGGTAATGTGTTAGCAAAAGAAGACCAGAGATGTAAAATCTCTGACGACACTTCTTCGTCCCAAGAGCATTTATTGATCCATAATTTCTGCATAATCAACTTAGCTTCGACAACGCATGGCCCGACAGGGCCTAATGGGTCGAATATTTGGCTTATAACGGAAAGAATATGGCGCTTGGTAACATTCTCATGAAGTTCAATATTAATTGAAAAAGATAAGGTATCCTGCTGACAAAGCCAATATAAACCTAATGTTTTTGATGCTGTATTTATGTTGGTATCGGATAGATCTAAAACTGTATTTGAATCAATAATTTGACCTGAGAACAGCTCATTAAGAATTAATGTGTTATTCGATTTCCATTTGCGAATATTAAATTTTGCTGAGTTTAAGGTTGCAGTAATTCCTTTACATAAATCTATAGCTTCGCTTATAGTACTAGCCCCGCTTAATAAATCGTCACAATAAAAGTCGTGAGCTATACTATATTTGACGCTATTATCGCTGATTTTGGATGCCAGGCCACTCAGACATTTTGTCGCAAGGTATGGCGCTGATGCGGTTCCTTGACAAACTGTATTAAGTGTGTAGGTTTTTAAACTATGCGATGAATCATACCTAAATACAATTTGCTGTAATGAGCGTTGATTGGGTACAATGTCAATAGATCTAAACATTTTTTCAATGTCTGCCGATACTACGAATTTATGCTGGCGGAATCTGAGGAGAATTGATAAGAGATCGTCTTGGACTGTAGGACCGACCATCTGAATTTCATTGAAGGAAATTCCTGAAGTGGTGACGGCAGAAGCGTCAAAGACTGTACGCAACTTTGTCGTTGTACTGGACTCCCGAAGTACGCCATGATGAGGAAGATAGTAGTTGGCGTTGTCACTGTATGGAAAAAGAACTTTATTTTCGGTCATGTGACCTAATCGCTCGTATTCCTTCATGAAGTTTAAATATTTCTCCTTGAATATTGGTTCCCGTTCGAATTTGCGCTCAAGCGATAAAAAACGTCGCTTCGCCATCTCAAAAGAATCGCCCAAGATCTGGGGATCCTGCTTGAGAGGTATGGTGACGACAAAGCGACCGTCGTTATTTCGAGTTGTGTTGACATTAAAACTATTCTCACACGCACGTTCCTCCGCGGATTGAGAATGCTCAACAGAAACACTATCTACTTCCCAAAAACGAGTGAGATCAATATCAAGTTGACCTTGAGTTAAAAGACATTGACTGAATGTAATTTTCGGACTCGCGATGTGACCAGTGACTATCCATCCGAACTCCGAACTACGCAACACTGGTAGATGCTTGCCTAGGCTAATCCTTTTGTTACCTAGAATATCCCAGAAGATGTCTGCCCCGATAAGAATATCGACCTTAGAAGGTATATTATAAGTGGGGTCAGATAAATATAAGCCTGCTGGAATTTGAATATGTCGTGTGTCAATGTATGTGATCGGTACTGCTGTGGTGACGTTGGTAAACACAAAACAATCAATGTTATTCCTATAGCTAGTATTCAATGACTCAATTGTGAGATTGCAAGACTGCGTACTATGGGATACATGATTATTAAAACCTGATACCGTGGAGCTCACGTTCCGCCTCGGCAAACCCAGCTTACTGCATAAAGCTTCGGAAACGATATTTATTCCACTACCGTTATCCAAGATCGCCCTGGCGGTGTGTTTGTTGCCTTTGCCGTCAACCACCTTCACCAACGCTGTGGAAAGGAAAACACGCGTCGGAGTAGTAACCGGTAGAACATCAGTTGTCAATACAATGTCTTTTGAAGTCGTAGATGACGAGTCGCGAGAAGCAGATTGCTCAGATTTTTCCAAGTGCAAAAGAGTGTTGTGCTTTTCCTTGCAATATTTGCAGTGTGACAAAAAACATTTCTTTGCTACGTGACCAAAGCGCAAACAATTTAAGCACACCCTAAACTCTTTTACTTTTGAAATCCGAGATTCTACAGGAAGACTTCTAAACGATTCGCAATCGAACAGCTGATGTGACTCATCGTCACACAATGGACATGATTTACGTTTATAATTTTTATTTGTATTTTTGCTATTAGTGCTATTATTATTATTTATTACTAAAGTTTTTGCTTTTACTTGTTCTGATTTTAATATATTATTTTTATTATTTTCTTCTAAAGTTTCTAAGATGTCGGCTCTTTTACTTAAAAATGTTATGAACTGTGATAGGGTCGGGGACGAAGTCAATGTATTTCTATGTTCTTCCCACTCTCGACCCGTCACACTATCAAGTTTAGTTGACATCATATAAATTATGATCGTGTCCCAGATCGGTTCTTTCAATGATGCGAGAGCCCTAATGTTCTTGTTAGTTACATCAATAAGATTTTGAATCGACTTACATGATTCTGTTCGAATAGGATCTATGTTAAACAAAGCCTGTAAATGATTATTAACTAGTAAGCGGCTGTTATCAAATCGCTCGCACAATAATTCCCATGCAATTTTATAGTTGTCACTTTTAAAGTCAATATTTTTAATAATTAGAGCGGCATTTCCTTGAAGAGAAGCCCGTAAATAGTGGAATTTATTAATGTTATCTATGCAATCACTGTTGTGTATAAGAGAAAGGAATGTGTCTTTAAATTCGAGCCAGTCTTGATAGCCGCCGCTGAAATGTGGTAAGTTAATTTTCGGTAGCCTAACCAAATTTCTCACTCGCCCACCTGATTCTGCACCGCTGAACTCCGCCACAGATCCGCTGCCCTTCCCCCCGGCAGCAAGCAGGCTCTTGGCCCTGGCCACTAGCGGGTAGTAGTCGTTGTCAAACTGTACACGCTCCGCGGGTACCTCATCGACTGGTAGCTCGTCAGATAGGATCTCGATTTCAGTCTGTAACGTGTCGAATTCCTCGCATAAGGGCTCAAATTTTCTTAAGCGGCACTCTAAATCTATTATTTGCAACTCCGTTAAGGCTTTAGAAGTTTCAATTAATTTAATATGATTGCCAAAAATAGTGAGCTTTGATTTTATAGCTGAGCGTCTTTTAATTAAAGTTTTAAGTTCAGACATTATGATCACAAAGCAAACCTCAAGTCGATGTAATGGCAACAGCTGATTTAAAATAACAAGCTACTTGATGCACCGTTATAAAGATATTATTATGTAAGCAAAAAATTATAAACAGGTAGCTAGGCTCAATGACTGTGCGTTTCGATTTGAAGTAAACAAGATGATTCATGCAATAGGCATTCAACGCTCGAGTTTTACGACCGCAATTAGCGCACAAAGCCCCGAACAAAGAAATTGTCAATTAAAGAAACAGCTAAAATATTATAGATACAAGCGTAGGTAATATTGAATGAATAGTAACGTATGAAGAATGCACAAAGCACCGACTCAAGTTTTAGCAAAATAGGTATGAAATTGAGAAGGGAGAATATGAATTTTAATAGCTAAGAGAAGATGGAAAAAGAGGAATAAATAGGAACGAACTCACAAGATGTCTTATCCTTTGTCCACAGTGACTTGACGGTTTGTTCGTCCTTCAAATGTCCTTCCTTGACCTTCTCGAAAGTCGTCGCGTAATGGCCGGCGCGTACGACTCATTAAAGCTTCTCGATTTCTTGACACGGAATATTTTCCAAATAAGCCTCAAGACGTTCTTAAAATCTTCTGCACGGTGAGAGGACCATATGTTGGTGATACTCAGAGGTGGTAGAAATAAAATAGCGGACTGTAAATATAGGTAGGCTCGTATATTCGATTGTAAGAACGCGCGCCTCTGGTCCGTGTTGTATGAGTGAAGTGAATGCTAGTGCCTCTTAGCAGCAGCGGCGACGGCTCTGGGCTCCTCGTCCCCCGCTCCCCGCAAGCCGCTGTTGCCCTCCGGTGGTCGCAGCGGCTAACGGTGCTATGTTTTGTCGCCAACACTACTAATTTTCAAAAACCGCCACCGACGCCCTCTGTTTTCAAAAACCGACACCGACGCCCTCTATTTTCAAAAACCGACACCGATGCACTTTATAACAAAAAACCGACACCGACGCCCTCAATTTTCAAAAACCGATAACGACGCCCTCTCCTTTCAAAAACCGACGCCGACGCACTTTATATTAAAAAACCGACACTGACGCCCTCTATTTTCAAAAACCGATAACGACGCCACTTATTTTAAAAACGGCCACCGACCCCCTCTATTTTCAAAAACCGACACCGACGCCCTCTATTTTCAAAAACCGACACGGACGCACTTTATAACAAAAAACCGACACCGACGCCCACAATTTTCAAAAACCGATAACGACGCCCTTTATTTTCAAAAACCGATATCGACGCCACTTATTTTCAAAAACCGATAACGACGCTCTTTATATTAAAAAACCGACACCGACGCCCACAATTTTCAAAAACCGATAACGACGCCCTTTATTTTCAAAAACCGATATCGACGCCACTTATTTTCAAAAACCGATAACGACGCCACTAATTTTCAAAAACCGAAACCAACGACATTTTTATTAAGAAACCGAAACTGACGCCTCTAATTTTAAAAAACGGACACCGACTCCCTCTATTTTTTAAAACCGATAACGACGCCACTTATTTTAAAAATGGCCACCGACACCCTGTATTTTCAAAAACCGACACCGACGCCCTTTATTTTCAAAAACCGACACCGACGCACTTTATATTAAAAAACCGACACTGACGCCCTCTATTTTCAAAAACCGATAACGACGCTACTAATTTTCAAAAACCGACACTGACGCCCTCTATTTTCAAAAACCGATAACGACGCTCTTTGTATTAAAAAACTGACACTGACGCCGTCTTTTTTCAAAAATACACAACGACGCCACTAATTTTCAAAAACCGATAACGACGCTCTTTATATTAAAAAACCGACACTGACGCCCTCTATTTTCAAAAACCGATAACGAAGCCACTAATTTTCAAAAACCGGAACCGACGCCACTTTTTTAAATAACCGAAACTGACGCCTCTAATTTTAAAAAACCGACACCGACTCCCTCTATTTTCAAAAACCGATAACGACGCCACTAATTTTAAAAACGGCCACTGACACCCTCTATTTTCAAAAACCGACACCGACGCCCTCTATTTTCAAAAACCGACACCGACGCACTTTATAACAAAAAACCGACACCGACGCCCTCAATTTTCAAAAACCGATAACGACGCCCTCTATTTTCAAAACAGGATAACGACGCCACTAATTTTCAAAAACCGAAACCGACGCCGCTTTTGTTAAAAAACCGAAACTGACGCCACTAATTTTAAAAAACCGACACCGACTCCCTCTATTTTCAAAAACCGATAACGACGCCACTTATTTTCAAAAACCGACACTGACGCCGTCTATTTTCAAAAACCGATAAAAACGCCATTAATTTTCAAAAACCGATAACGACGCCCTTTATATTAAAAAACCGACACCGACGCCCTCTATTTTCAAAAACCAACACGGACGCACTTTTTAACAAAAAACCGACACCGAAGCCCTCAATTTTCAAAAACCGAAAACGACGCCCTCTATTTTCAAAAATCTATATCGACGCCACTTATTTTCAAAAACCGATACCGACGCACTTTATATTAAAAAACCGACACTGACGCCCTCTATTTTCAAAAACCGAAACAGACGCCATTTTTATTAAAAAACCGAAACTGACGCCACTAATTTTCAAAAACCGATATCGACGCCACTAATTTTTAAAAACCGACACCGACGTACTTTATATTAAAAAACCGACACTGACACCCTCTATTTTCAAAAACCGATAACGACGCCACTATTTTTCAAAAACCGAAACTGACGCCGTTTTTATTAAAAAACCGAAACTGACGCCACTAATTTTAAAAAACCGACACTGACGCCCCCTATTTTCAAAAACCGATAACGACGCCACTAATTTTCAAAAACCGTCACTGACGCGGTCTATTTTCAAAAACCGATAACAACGCCACTAATTTTAAAAACGGCCACCGACACCCTCTATTTTCAAAAACCGACACCGACGCCCTCTATTTTCAAAAACCGACACCGACGCACTTTCTAACAAAAAACCGACACCGACGCCCTCAATTTTCAAAAACCGATAACTACGCCCTCTATTTTCAAAACAGGATAACGACGCCACTAATTTTCAAAAACCGAAACCGACGCCCCTTTTATTAAAAAACCGAAACTGACGCCACTAATTTTAAAAAACCGACACCGACTCCCTCTATTTTCAAAAACCGATAACGACGCCACTTATTTTCAAAAACCGACACTGACGCCGTCTATTTTCAAAAACCGATAACAACGCCATTAATTTTCAAAAACCGATATCGACGCCACTTATTTTCAAAAACCGATACCGACGCACTTTATATTAAAAAACCGACACTGACGCCCTCTATTTTCAAAAACCGAAACAGACGCCTTTTTTATTAAAAAACCAAAACTGACGCCACTAATTTTCAAAAACCTATAACGAAGCCACTAATTTTCAAAAACCGACAACGACGCCCTCTCTTTTCAAAAACCGATATCGACGCCACTAATTTTCAAAAATCAACACCGACGTACTTTATATTAAAAAACCGACACTGACACCCTCTATTTTCAAAAACCGATAACGACGCCACTAATTTTCAAAAACCGACACCGACGCCCTCTCTTTTCAAAAACCGATAACGACGCCACTAATTTTCAAAAACCGAAACCGGCGCCGTTTTTATTAAAAAACCGAAACTGACGCCACTAATTTTAAAAAACCGACACTGACGCCCTCTATTTTCAAAAACCGATAACGACGCCACTAATTTTCAAAAACCGTCACTGACGCGGTCTATTTTCAAAAACCGATAACAACGCCACTAATTTTTAAAACGGCCACCGACACCCTCTATTTTCAAAAACCCACACCGACGCCCTCTATTTTCAAAAACCGACACCGACGCACTTTATAACAAAAAACCGACACCGACGCCCTCAATTTTCAAAAACCGATAACGACGCCCTCTATTTTCAAAACAGGATAACGACGCCACTAATTTTCAAAAACCGAAACCGACGCCCTTTTTATTAAAAAACCGAAACTGACGCCACTAATTTTAAAAAACCGATACCGACTCCGTTTTTATTAAAAAACCGAAACTGACGCCACTAATTTTAAAAAACCGATACCGACTCCCTCTATTTTCAAAAACAAATAACGACGCCACTAATTTTCAAAAACCGACACTGACGTCGTCTATTTTCAAAAACCGATAACAACGCCACTAATTTTAAAAACGGCCACCGACACCCTCTATTTTCAAAAACCGACACCGACGCCCACTATTTTCAAAAACCGACACGGACGCACTTTATAACAAAAAACCGACACCGACGCCCTCAATTTTCAAAAACCGATAACGACACACTCTATTTTCAAAAACCGATATTTACGCCACTTATTTTCAAAAACCGATACCGACGCACTTTATATTAAAAAACCGACACTGACGCCCTCTATTTTCAAAAACCGAAACCGACGCCGTTTTTATTAAAAATCCGAAACTGACGCCACTAATTTTCAAAAACCGATAACGAAGCCACTAATTTTCAAAAACCGACAACGACGCCCTCTCTTTTCAAAAACCGATATCGACGCCACTTATTTTCAAAAACCGACACCGACGTACTTTATATTAAAAAACCGACACTGACACCCTCTATTTTCAAAAACCGATAACGGCGCCACTAATTTTCAAAAACCGACACCGACGCCACTAATTTTCAAAAACCGTCACTGACGCGGTCTATTTTCAAAAACCGATAACAACGCCACTAATTTTAAAAACGGCCACCGACACCCTCTATTTTCAAAAAACCAAACACCGACGCCCTCTATTTTCAAAAACCGACACGGACGCACTTTATAACAAAAAACCGACACCGACGCCCTCAATTTTCAAAAACCGAAACAGACGCCATTTTTATTAAAAAACCGAAACTGACGCCACTAATTTTCAAAAACCGATAACGAAGCCACTAATAAAAAGTAGTGTAGAAAGTGCGATTCTCGGCCTTAAACATACAGTGCAATATTATAAAAAACGTCGAACACCAATTTATGCATGCTTTCTTGATCTTTCCCGTGCCTTCGACCTTGTATCGTATGACGTTATGTGGGACAAGTTACGGGAGAGAAATGTGCCAGCTGAACTGTTGCGTATCCTTCAATATTGGTACTACAATCAAATAAATTATGTGAGATGGGCAGACAAGCTTTCTGTACCATATGGTTTAGAGTGTGGTGTTAGGCAGGGGGGGATAACGTCACCAAAGCTTTTTAACTTGTATATCAACGACCTGATCGTTGAGCTCAGTAGCAAGAAAATTGGCTGTCGGATAGATGACGTCAGTGTCAATAATATCAGTTACGCGGACGACATGGTGCTGCTGAGCCCAACGGTCAGGGCGCTTAGGGAGCTACTTACGTGTTGTGAGTCTTACGCTGAGGCGCATGGCTTATTGTATAATGCTACCAAAAGCGAGTTCTTGGTCTTTAAGGCCGAAGGAGGTAAACGTCCAGAATCTGTGCCAATAATTAAACTAAACGGCAAGAGCCTAAAGCAAGTATATCAGTTTAAATATCTAGGACATTACATAACCGACGACCTTGATGACCAAGCAGACATGGAGAGGGAACGTAGGGCGCTGGCAGTCCGGTGCAACATGTTGGCACGAAGGTTTGCACGATGTAGTGAACAAGTCAAAATAACGCTGTTTAAGGCCTACTGTCAGGTATTCTACACGTGCAGCCTTTGGACCAACTATACGCAGCGGACCATCAGCGCCCTACGGGTCCAGTATAATAATGGATTCAGGATGTTGATGGGGCTGCCCCGTTTCTGCAGTGCATCTGGTATGTTCGCACAGTCACGGGTTGATGGCTTCCATGCCATCGTGAGACAGAAATCTGCCTCGTTGCTCTGCAGATTGCGGGCCAGTTCCAACTCCATCCTGAAGACCATAGCAGGGAGATACGACTCTCCTATATTAAGTGATATTGTTCGTAGATGTATCACGAACAATAATATAGTCACTAAAGACTAAAATAATATGTATTACTAACATAGATATAAGATTTATTGTTTACTAACCCACTATGGATACTCTGTGTCTGAAATAAAGATTATTATTATTATTATTATTATTATTTCCTTTATTTATTTAATAACATATTTTATTTTTTAAATTTATAAATATAATTAATAATAAAATAAAAATACATTTATAAATATAAAAAAAAAAATAGGGACCAACCGGTATCGGGAACAGGGTCCAAGTTACCGGTGGTTAGGGCTCCAGAGACAGAAACCTCCTCACAATACGTGCCGTATCAAGGAGTACCGCTTTCTGAATCAGTCCCTTGACCCAGCCTCCCAACGAGAGCCTCTTGAGATGTTGGTCGAGGCTCTTGGCCATCAGGCCATTGGCCGTCACAACAATCGGCACGACGATAGCCGAATCGACATTCCACATGTCGACAACCTCGTGCGCCAAGTCGAGATACTTCATTTGTTTCTCTTTCTCAGCTTTCACGAGATTCTCGTCATGCGGAATGGTGATATCGATTATCATCGTGCGGTGCGCTAATCGATCTATCACCACTATATCAGGCTTATTGGCTACAATAGTCCTGTCAGTGATGATAGACCGATCCCAGTACAACGTGACATGGTCATTTTCGAGAACTGAGTCGGGCACATACTTGTAGTACGGTACCTCAAGATCCACAAGTTTGTACTGCAAAGCAAGTTGCTGGTGGATGATCTTGGCCACTTGGTTATGTCTGTGTAAGTACTCGCCGTTAGCCAAACGAGAACAGCCAGATATGATATGTCTGATAGACTCACCTGGATGGTGACATGCCCGACATATGTCAACCGTCCCGTCTTTCATGATATATCTCCGGTAGTTATTCGTCAAGATAACTTCGTCCATAATTGCACAGACAAACCCTTCGGTTTCCCCAAAGAGATCACCGAAGCGTAGCCAAGATACGGACGCTATGAAGTCTACATCGGGCCCATGAAGAGCCCGGAAAAAGCGTCCGTGTAGCTCCTTGCCTTGCCATACCTCCTTGCGATCATTGGTAGTTAGTACCACAGGTTTGCGCCAGTTCTCGTTAGCCATCGACAGCGGAGTGAGTCCTTTGTCCACTGCGACCACATCTCGATGCATACACACGTCGCTTTTATAGAAATATTCCCTGAGATTGCACACCTCACGGTTGTGGAGCGTCTTAGCATTTAAAAAGCCTCGTCCTCCACATTTCCGTGGGATGTACAATCTCATCACCGACGATCGTGGGTGATGCATCCGATCTGCGGTCAGCAGTGTCCGGACTCTCCTATCCAGGGCGTCTAGTTCAGTCTGAGTCCACTTGAGTATGCCAAAGGAATACATCAGGACTGGCATGACCCAACCATTAAAGGCGCGAACCTTATTGCCACCTGATAAGGAACTTTTAAGAACCTTATTCAAGCGGCCAAAGAAACGCTCCTGTAACGATTGCTTCATGTCAGCCACATTGATGCCTAACCCCTCCGACATACCTAGGTATTTGTAAGTATCGCTTGCGGAGAGTGATTTCAGGCTTATAGAATCCGAGAGTTGTAGTCCCTCGGATTCCACTATCCCTCCTCGCTTTACATGCATGACTGCACATTTGTCCACACCGAATTCCATCCTGATGGAGTTACTGAAAGTTTCTGTTACCTTCAGTAGCTTCATCAGTTGCAATTTAGTAGGGGCAAACAGTTTTAAATCATCCATATAAAGCAAGTGCGATATCACCTGACCTCCTCTCCGCAAAGGATAGCCCAGCCTCGAACCCTCCAGCAGTGTGCTCAAAGGGTTCAAGGCCAAACAAAACCAGAGTGGACTCAAACTGTCACCCTGAAATATTCCCCGCTCGATTTTAATGGGCTCGTCGTTCCCTTCAATCTGTGGACACCCTGGATAGCGAAGAACAGTTCTCCATTGCCCCATACATGACGCAAGAAAGGTGCGTAGAGTTGTATTTATTTTATACAACTCCAGCACCCTCATGAGCCATGTATGAGGGACCGAGTCGTAGGCCTTCTTGTAATCTATCCAACATGTCGACAGATTCTTTCGAGATCTTCGAACCTGTTGGCTAATAACCATGTCGATGAGGAGCAGCTCCTTAGTACCTCGGGACCCATTCTTACATCCATTTTGAGAGGCAGACATAATCGAATTATTTTCAATATGTGAATTAATTTTAGCTCTCAAAATAGATGTAAGAAGTTTATAGACCGTCGGTAAACATGTGATCGGTCTATAATTTTTGGGTTCCATGGTACTACCCGATTTATGGAGCAGGTGGGTAACTCCTGTTGTTAGAAACTGTGGAAGCGACCCAGCTTCTAAAGCCGCCTGGAACTGCGATGCTAAACGGGTATGTGAACTCTGCAGCCATTTTAACCAAAAATTGTGCAGTCCGTCCGGTCCTGGTGATTTCCAATTCGACATTGGACGGACTGCACTGGCTACATCGGAGGAGGTGATGTTGACCTCCTCCATTTCTGGTATTAGTTCACACTCCCGTTCAACATCACGTATCCAGTCACTTTCTTCGTGGTAGACGGGCGTTGACCAGATGCTGCGCCAAAACGTACTTGTGTTATCATCATCCGGTCGGCGCCCGTCCGACACACATTGCTCAGGTCGTTCCCAAGTTCTGTATACCCACCTTTGGTCGCTCTGGAACATACGATTCTGGGTATAACGCTCCACCCGTCGTTTATACCGACGAATACGGCTTGCCCATGCACAAACTTTTTGCTTCAGGTAGTCGATGCGCTCTGTGACGCGCGGCATATATTCATGAGGATTTACTCCAGTCCCCATAAATGCGCGCCTCACAAAGCGCATCACCCTTGGTCGGGTATTACCCTCCCTAAAGCAAGATAGTTTGCCGATGAGTACTCTGGCCCCCTCGATACGACGCTCAATCCTGCATTGCCAGGCTGGGATGGCGGATTTTGGTCGTGTGGCTCTGTCACACTCAGGGAATTTGACATTAGCCACACGACATGCAGTAACAGCCGCGCAATACATGATTGAGTGTGTATCAAAGAGATCTTCGCTGTTTTCAAAATACTTATCCAACAGCGAATCCAGAGCACACACCAGCGCCCTATTCTTTTTGTGCATAGGCAAGCGTGGTAGTCGTGGTCTAAGTTATTATTATTATTATTATTATTTTCAAAAACCGACAACGACGCCCTCTCTTTTCAAAAACCGATATCGACGCCACTAATTTTCAAAAACCGACACCGACGTACTTTATATTAAAAAACCGACACTGACACCCTCTATTTTCAAAAACCGATAACGACGCCACTAATTTTCAAAAACCGACACCGACGCCCTCTCTTTTCAAAAACCGATAACGACGCCACTAATTTTCAAAAACCGTCACTGACGCGGTCTATTTTCAAAAACCGATAACAACGCCACTAATTTTCAAAAACCGTCACTGACGCGGTCTATTTTCAAAAACCGATAACAACGCCACTAATTTTTAAAACGGCCACCGACACCCTCTATTTTCAAAAACCCACACCGACGCCCTCTATTTTCAAAAACCGACACCGACGCACTTTATAACAAAAAACCGACACCGACGCCCTCAATTTTCAAAAACCGATAACGACGCCCTCTATTTTCAAAACAGGATAACGACGCCACTAATTTTCAAAAACCGAAACCGACGCCCTTTTTATTAAAAAACCGAAACTGACGCCACTAATTTTAAAAAACCGATACCGACTCCGTTTTTATTAAAAAACCGAAACTGACGCCACTAATTTTAAAAAACCGATACCGACTCCCTCTATTTTCAAAAACAAATAACGACGCCACTAATTTTCAAAAACCGACACTGACGTCGTCTATTTTCAAAAACCGATAACAACGCCACTAATTTTAAAAACGGCCACCGACACCCTCTATTTTCAAAAACCGACACCGACGCCCACTATTTTCAAAAACCGACACGGACGCACTTTATAACAAAAAACCGACACCGACGCCCTCAATTTTCAAAAACCGATAACGACGCCCTCTATTTTCAAAAACCGATATTTACGCCACTTATTTTCAAAAACCGATACCGACGCACTTTATATTAAAAAACCGACACTGACGCCCTCTATTTTCAAAAACCGAAACCGACGCCGTTTTTATTAAAAATCCGAAACTGACGCCACTAATTTTCAAAAACCGATAACGAAGCCACTAATTTTCAAAAACCGACAACGACGCCCTCTCTTTTCAAAAACCGATATCGACGCCACTTATTTTCAAAAACCGACACCGACGTACTTTATATTAAAAAACCGACACTGACACCCTCTATTTTCAAAAACCGATAACGGCGCCACTAATTTTCAAAAACCGACACCGACGCCACTAATTTTCAAAAACCGTCACTGACGCGGTCTATTTTCAAAAACCGATAACAACGCCACTAATTTTAAAAACGGCCACCGACACCCTCTATTTTCAAAAAACCAAACACCGACGCCCTCTATTTTCAAAAACCGACACGGACGCACTTTATAACAAAAAACCGACACCGACGCCCTCAATTTTCAAAAACCGAAACAGACGCCATTTTTATTAAAAAACCGAAACTGACGCCACTAATTTTCAAAAACCGATAACGAAGCCACTAATTTTCAAAAACCGACAACGACGCCCTCTCTTTTCAAAAACCGATATCGACGCCACTAATTTTCAAAAACCGACACCGACGTACTTTATATTAAAAAACCGACACTGACACCCTCTATTTTCAAAAACCGATAACGACGCCACTAATTTTCAAAAACCGACACCGACGCCCTCTCTTTTCAAAAACCGATAACGACGCCACTAATTTTCAAAAACCGTCACTGACGCGGTCTATTTTCAAAAACCGATAACAACGCCACTAATTTTAAAAACGGCCACCGACACCCTCTATTTTCAAAAACCGACACCGACGCCCTCTATTTTCAAAAACCGACACCGACGCCACTAATTTTCAAAAACCGACACTGACGCACTCTATTTTCAAAAACCGATAACGACGCTCTTTGTATTAAAAAACCGACACTGACGCCGTCTTTTTTCAAAAAGCGACAACGACGCCACTAATTTTCAAAAACCGATAACGACAGCACTAATTTTCAAAAACCGACGCCGACCCACTTTATATTAATCAACTGACACCGACGCCACTAATTATCAAAAACCGATAACGACGCCACTAATTTTCAAAAACCGACACTGACGCCGTCTATTTTCAAAAACCGATAACAACGCCACTAATTTTAAAAACCGCCACTGACGCCCTCTATTTTCAAAAACCGACACCGACGTCCTCTATTTTCAAAAACCGACACCGACGCACTATATAACAAAAAACCGACACTGACGCCCTCTATTTTCAAAAACCGATACCGACGCACTTTATATTAAAAAACCGACATTGACGCCACTAATTTTAAAAAACCGACACTGACGCCCTCTATTTTCAAAAACCAATAACGACTCCACTAATTTTCAAAAACCGACACTCCAAAAAATTAACGTTTGTATTTGTTTTTACGGCCCTCCAATATATACAGAGATTTGTATTGGCCCGCGATCGTATCTGGTCTGGATTTAGATGATTATTATGTATTATGTATGTTTAAAGCGATAACAGTTTAAAATTGAGTAAAACGCCGTACTGCGAGGGGCGTAATGTTGAGCAAATAAGTTTTTTTTTTTTTTCAAAAATACATATTATAGAAATAAACCTAACTATTTCTAACCTAACCTAACTATATTTAATTTTTTTAAGCAGTAACTTAATAATTTATTTAAAATTTTCGTGAACTGTCTATTTTTAGGTTTGTCAATTTGATTTGTACGATTTTGGGGAGAGAAAAAAACTAAATACGCTGAATTTAGTTAAGCTGCCGACACGCGGCGGCCCGTGGCCTGTGCAGTGTAGAGCGAGCGCCCCGCCACAGCGCCGTGGGTGGCTTTGTATGGGCGTGCGTGAATATTCTTGCAGTATAATGTTAATATGTATGTACTAAACCTATTTTTAGGTATTTACACCAAGGTTTCAAAGGAATAAAATTCGTACAATGGTTTTTTCTTACGATTTATTTTAAATTAACCACTTTTTTCTTATCTTATACGTGTAGCTAACACAAACATAGCTCTCAGACACATCTATGTCTTGTGGATAGCACTCTTTTTTCGCCGCTCGAACTTTGGCGTAGCTAGGGAAAATATCATAGTCCGTCTCTTTCACAACCTTCCTTATAAGTTCGTATTGGTGTTTCGATACCAATGATTTATTAAATTTTTCTGCAACTGTGATTATTAAGTCCTCTGGATTGTCTTTGTCCTTTTGACCGGTGAATCATTGTCGTCGTTATCACTAACAGAAGCAGCACTTGCAGGTATCGTAAGGCTTAGAGCCAACCATTCCTGATTATTGGTAAGAAAGCGGCTTTTGCCACGAGTAAATCTGCTGCTAAATTTGAGTAAATCTTGGAATAAACTTTTTCTTTAGTTCTGTTTTGAGGTTCTCAACAGCACTTCCAGTTACGTTAGGATATTTACATTTTAAAGCTTCAATGCACTTCTCCGGGCCTCTATTGTAAGACAACACGATTTCGTCTATTTCCGAATATAAAAATGTTAAAGTTGACGTGGTTTATTGTTACTTTCTCAGGTTGACGAAGGTAATTGACAAAAAGTATAAATTCTATCCAATTTATAAGTCCTAGATAACATAAGATAAATGTTAATTGAGAGTAGTAATTAGCTAATTGAATTTCGTTTTTAATTAACTAATTACCTAAAATATAGATTTCTTAGTATTGAAATAATATAAAACGATTAAATAAATGACTTCTAATAAATTTAAATAACAATCGTCACATTAGATAATGATTTCATAGCTCATTTTCAATACCACTAATTATTGTCAGTCTTACTCTAGGCTAGTTAATGTTAGCTTAATCATCGAGGGGCAGATGGTGGCAGTTGAATTTGGTGTCTACTTGTTTGGTAGGGTTGTCCCTATAATACTATGTATAATTCAGCTGGTAGCAGCTGGTAGATCGATACTTATGGGCTTAGAATGACAGAAAAAGAGAAAAAAAATAGCTTAGGAATATAATAAATAGAATTAAATATAAAATCAGAATAAAATTGTCTAACAATACTGGTTTTATATTAACAAAGGTATGACAATTTATAATAAACATCGAAATCAATTCAAAAATACACGAGTTATGAGTATATCATGTTCAAAATAGTACAAAAACTTGCTTAAAAAGAACTCGTTCGGTTTAGTGTTCCTTTGTGTACAATTTATTCAGTACCAAAAACAGTTATATGTTTTATCCTTGTTGTAATACGTTTCCACAGGTGTCTTTTTTTTTAAATAAAATATAAACTTCCTTATAGAGAACTACTAAAAAATTGACTTTTTTCCGCCCGCAACCCACCGTGCGCCGGCGCTGCAGAGCTTCACACTAAATGGTTATCAGTCACCAGTTCGTTATTGAAATGCGTTGAAAAGGGATCCGGATTTAAGAAAAAATCTTGATTCATCTTTTTTATAAAAAATACGTGATTTATGAGGGTAAATACATAAATTAACATTAAACAAGTTTTGATGTTCACTAATCTTACTTCAGCCAAAATCAGCCATTTATTGCTTTTTAGTGAATACTAATTTCATAATTGTTACCTGTGTTGCCACCTATGAATTTTTTAAAGAAAAAATACAATATTTTCTAGTCGAGACCCTGGCAAGACCATGACGTGACATGACGCGGGCAACGCCGCGGGCGGAAACTAGTACAAAATAAACAGCTGAAAAATAACAGACGATTTGTATCATCTAATGTTTTAATAGGTATGTAAAATAAAAGTCGTATTTATAAACATATATTTTATATCCATACAAAATTAGATTTGTTGTTGTAGCTGCTTGTAACAAATATTTTATGAAAATATTAGAATATAAATTTCAACAAAATTATCCACAACAATAAATATTTTTACATAATTTTAAATTAATTATGATTTCATCGCCGTTCCATGGTTATTATCCAAATATCATTATTATGCGATACAGATCAATATTTTAACAAACATAATTATGCGATAAATATATCCTATATAAATTTAACGTTTTATAAAAAACTCTAAGAATACAAGCTTTGTATAACAGAATATAGTCGTATTATATGCGGGCAAGAAACTAACACACGCGAAACGCGTTTGGCACAAAATCATTCTGCCCGCGATTTAACTAGAAACGCTTAATAGTAAGATATGGCACGCGAAATAAAATAGCATCCTCGACTCTGAAGACTACGGCAGGCTCAGGAAGTAGAAGGCGAGGAACGACAGCGCATAGAACAACCCGCTGAACGCGAGCATCGCGCGGATCGTACCGCGCATGCGCCGCGAGCGACGCGAGCCGCGCGAGCCGAGCGAGCACAGCGACGTGCGCGAGCCGCGCCCCGACAGCACTGCGCGCGCGCCGTTGTTGTACCGCTCCGTGTTCAGCACTTTGCGCGCCAGCGCCATCGAGCACGCCTTGTCGCTCTCCTCCAGCGGCGCGAGGTTGGCCGCGCTCACGTGCGGCGACCGCTTCACCAGCGCGCCGTAGTACGACGACGTGCCGCGCGACGAGGGCAGCGACAGCTGCTCCGCGTCCGGCAGCGCGAACTGCGGCCGGCGCGCGCTGTCCGGCGACGGCGGCCGCGGCTCCGCACAGCGCCGCCCGCGCGCGCCCGGCGCCGCCACGCGCGGCAGCACGCCGCCCGACGGCTGCCGGTAGCTCAGCGCGCGCCGCGCCGCCGGGCCCGCAAGCGCCGCCGCCGGCTCGAAGCGCGCCTCCGAGCGCACGCGCAGCAGGCGCGGGGCGGCGCGCGGGGCGGGGTGCTGGGCGGGGCGCGGCGCCGGCACGCCCAGCAGCACGCCGGCGCGGGGCGCGGCGCGCGGGGCGGCGGGGCGCAGCGGCAGCACGTGCGCGGCGGCGCGGGGCCAGCGCCGCCGCTCGGTGGGCGCGCCGCCGCGCAGCTCGTCGGCCACGAGGCGGCGCGCGGGCGCGTCGCGCGCCTGCAGCGGCAGGCCGTAGCGGAAGTAGCGGTCGCTGTACACCACGGTGGCCAGGCGGGCGGCGCGCGCGGCCCGCAGCAGGTTGTGGATGCGCGGCGGGCGCGGCGCGCGGCGCAGCAGACGGCGCAGCGCGAGCAGCGGGCGGCGCGGCGCGGGCGCCAGCGGCTCGTAGGGCGCGCTGTACAGACGGCGCGGCGAGGCAGCGCGGCTCGCGTGGCGCAGGCGGCGCGGGCGCGCGCGTCAGTCGCTGGCGAGCGGGCGCGCGCGTCGCGCCGCCTGCAGCTCGTGCAGCACCTCCAGCACCACGGCGGAGCTCCAGGCCTGCGAGCGGCAGGAGTCGGCGCAGTAGGCGCCGCCCGCGTTGCTGAGCTCGGGCAGGCCGCGCCAGTGCGACGTGCGCAGCTCGGCCAGCAGCGGCGCGAGCGCGGCGTACACGTTGGCCACGGTGCGCGCGTGACGCCCGCAGTCGTGCGCGAAGGCCAGACGCGCACGCAGGTAGAAGCCCAGCGGCCACAGCCACTCGGGCCCCTGATGGTAGTTGAAGCCGTGCGCCACACTGGGGTCGTCGCCGTTGTTAGAGTTATCGTAGTCGCCACGGTAGGCCCAGTCGTCCGGGTCCAACGTCTTGAGGCCCAACGGCCCCAGCAGCAAGCGCTCCACGGCGTCCAGTGCCTGCCAGGCGTGCTTGGGCTCGAACAGTTCGGGCGCGACGGCCATGGCGATGGGGAAGTTGCAGCGCAGCTGGTAGTCGGCCCAGGGCCGCGAGGCTCCGTGGCTGTCCTTGTAGATAGCCCGACGGTGCACCAGGTCGGGCCGCAGGTCCAGGGCCGAGGGTGCAGCCGGCACCCAGAAGTAGCGTTCGAAGTTCTGGCGGATGCGCTCGGCCCACTGCGCGAAGGTCCAGGACGTGAGGCTGCCGTCGCGGTGGCGCCGCACCACGCCAGGGTACGGGTAGCGGCCCGCGCGGTGCTGCGCGGCCAGCCAGCTCACGGTGCTGTAGGCCAGCCCCACCAGCTCCACGGCGCTGCCGTCGCGCGGCGTGGCTGGCTTGCCTCGGTTGCCAGCCGGCTCGGACGAGCCCATCTTGTCCATCCAGGTGCCGCAGTTGGCGTCGTTGCCGCCGAACGGGAAGCCGGTCTCGGGGTCCACTCCGATCTGCACGTTGAAGCCCTTGTCCGACATGTGCGCGTCGATGGCTCGGCCGGCGTTGCGCTCCCGGAACACCAGGCCCTGCGAACACGAGCGGGCGTCAGCGGGGAGCGGGCGGGGCGGGCGGGGCGGCACGCGCGCGGCTCACCTGGAAGTGCACGTCCAGCGCCTCCTGCATCACGTCGTGCAGCGGCTGGTCGGCCGCGCCCGGCGGCGCTGGCTCGGCCTCGTCCTTGGGGAACAAGCGCGCCACCGGCTCCGACAGCAGCGCCGTGCCTTGCGGCGCTTCACTGCAATACTGCAAACGTCAACATTTTTAAAGACGAACCTGCTAAACGAAATCACAAGCCTCACTAATGGGGACGAGATAAAATTAGCTTCCCTACCTGCTTAATGCTCTGCAGCCACCACCAGACGGCGTCGCGACAGTTGTACCGAGCGTTGCGACCGCCGTCCAGCAGGTTCGGGATCAGACCGTGACGGAGACACGCCGCGAAGCCGAGGATGTGGAAACGTGCGTCCTGCAACATGCGGCGACGTTAGACACACGAGCGGAGCGGAGCGGGCGGAGCGGTGCGGGCGGGCGCCTCACCTGGTAGCGGCCCGTGAGCAGCAGCAGGCCGCGCAGCGCCACGAACGTGTCGCGGCCCCAGCAGCGCATGTAGCCCACGGCGAAGTGCGGCAGCCCCGCCGACATCGTGACGGCGCGCAGCGGGCGCGGCGGCGGCAGCGCCGGCGAGAAGGGCGGCAGCGGCGCCGACGCCAGCGCGCCCAGCAGCTGCACGCTGGTGAGCGCCAGCGCGCTGCTGAACGAGTCGGCGCGCGCCCAGGCGCTGAGCTTGGCCAGCGCGGCGCGCGTGACGCAGCGGTACAGGCCCAGCACCAGCGCCTCGAAGTACGCGGGCACCAGGAAGCGCGGCAGCGCCGACAGCGGCGCCAGCACGTCGCGGTAGCGCGCCGCCACGGGCGCCAGGCGCGGCTCGCGCTCCAGGCGGCGCCACGTGTACTCGGCCAGCCAGTCGCCCGCGCGCAGGTTGTCGCACAGCGGGTGGCCCAGCTCGTCGGCCGGCGTGACGTCGCTCAGCAGCGACACCACGCCCTGCAGCCCCGCGTACGGCAGCGCGCCCGCGCCCGGCACGTCGTACACGCCGCCGCCGCCCGCCTCGCGCTCCTCGGCGTCGCAGCGGTACAGCAGCGCGTGGTAGTCGGCCAGCTCCAGCTCGGCCAGCGCGGGCGCCAGCGCCAGCGGGTCGGCGCGCGCCGAGTGCAGCGCGTCCAGCGAGCGCGTGAGCGCGGCCAGCGCGGCCGCGTGCGGCGCGCGCGGTGCCACGCGCACGGCCACCACGGTGCCGGGCGTCAGCGCGCGGAACTCCAGCACGGTGTGCGCGCCCTCGGAGCGCTCGCCCGCGAACACGTGCGACTGCGCCAGCGGCACGTGTCGGCGCACGCTGCACTCGTACTCGCCGAGCCCGTTGATGTAGCGCGCGTGCGGCGTGAAGGGCCCGGGCGGCCGCAGCGCGTGACCCTCCGTGCTGATGCACACAAGAACACTTTAATATTCTAATATAACCTCCCAAAAACAAATTCGAGTTGGTTTAAGGAACTTCTCGAAAAAAGGTTTCGATAAAAAAGTTAGTACCGATAGTTGAGAAACTTAAAACGGAACATACTTTTATAAAATATGTCGTGTGCCTATAATGACTACGATGAAGGCAGAGGTCACGTACCGATGTTCCACGTGTCGCAGACCGGCCTCCAGCAGGATGTCTTCCAGCTGTCCCTCAAAGCGCAGCGGCTTCACGTAGCGGCCCGGGGACGCCGGGTCAGGCGCGCTGAACGCCGTGAACGCCACCAAGATCACCGACTGCACACATGTATTATTACTAGCTTTTATAAGTCCAACCAAGTAGCCAGTGATATGTGGCGTGCATATGACTATACGGTTGGTTAAGTGACCGATTGTAACGTTACGTCACGAGTCAGGCATTCGATTCCCGCACGGAACAAATAATTATATGACTTACAATCTAGGTATTTGTGTTAGATCGTTATCGGGGTTCGGGACCAAACTAGTGATTATGTTATTCGAGACGCGTATCGCGCTCACCGCTCACCTTGCGGGAGCGCGGCTCGTGTCTCGTGACGGCGACCACGTCGGCGTCCATCTGGTCCACGTACACCTGCAACATGCAACAGTTACAGAGACACGAACACGAGCCGAGCACGCGGAGCGGAGCAGGCTCGCACCTCGCTGTAGCCGGCGGCGGCGAGCTCGTAGTGCAGCTCGTTGAGCGCGCGCTTGCCGGCCAGCACGCCGCACTCCAGCGACACGCCGTCGGGCGCGTCGCCCCACTCGGCGTACTGGCGCTCCTCGTCCACCACGTGCACGTGGTGCGGCACCAGCTCGTCCAGGCCGCGCGTGCTGCCCGTGGCGCAGCACGCCATGGCCACGAGCGCGGCCGACGGCAGCACGTCGAACACGCAGCGCTTGTGCAGCGGCGACGGGTTGTCGTGCGTCACGTCCAGCAGCATGGCGTGCGCCACGCGCGGCGCGGCCGCACGGCGCGGCGCGCGCAGGAACGCGCCCACGGCGCGCCCGCCGAAGCGGTGCACCAGCCGGCCCTGCTCGTGCGCGTCCCACGCGCTCAGCGCCTCGCGGATCAGCGACGTGATGCCCAGGCGGTTCACGAAGATGTTGTCCACGTGGTCGGAGTTGGTGAACAGCTCGGCCACCACGTACAGGTCCGGCTTCACGTTGCGCGCGCAGTCCAGCATGTACTCCGCCACCTGCACAAGGAGCTGTGAGCGGGCGAGCGCGCGCGCGCGCACCGCTCGGACCGATACTGACGTGCAGGGGAGTGGAGTGGCAGTTGTCTAGCCGCAGCCCGTCGAACACCTCGGCCGTGAGCTCGACGTACTCGCGCATGTGCGCCCACAGGAACGGGCTGTCCTCCGGCTTGTCCCCGTACCTGCGGCAGAGAGTGGCGTGAGACTGGCGTCAGCCGCGCAGCGCGGCGCGTGACGTCACGCACCTGAGCTTGACGCTGTCGCCCCAGGCGATGAGCTCGCGCCGCAGGTAGACGCGCGCGGCTCCTGCTTTCGCCGCGAAGTCCTGCAGCGGATCTGCGTCCATGACCCAGCCGTTGTGCGCCATGCACATGCGGCCCGCGTCGCCGTACAACGCCGCCTCCACCTCGCTCAGCGAGCTGCTCTCCACGGGACACGCCCACGTGAAGTACCTGCGGGAGTCGAACGTTAGACGAGCCCCACTTCCACACCGCATCGCGAGAGAGCGCCCTACCTTGGCACGAGCGGGTGTTTCGCGCTAACCTCCTCGATCTTCGGCCCGTCGGACTGCAGCCGGAAGTATCTGAAAACATGTGAGCGGTGAGTATGGGTCCCGCTAGCCGTACGGCAGCAGCACCGACGCGGTACCTGAGGCCGGCGATGACGTTTTCCACGGCGGCGCGCAGGTGCTCGCGCAGCGTGTCGGCGGCGGCTTCGTTGAGCTGCTCCAACTTCCGTTTCATTTCCTCGCAACATTTCTTCAGGCGCGACTCTTCATCGTAGCACTCCGCCCTGCACAGTAAACGTCACAAACGTGTTCGAAAGCACATAATTATAATGTCCAGCATGAGTATATGCACTCGCCTGTACACGTTGTAGAGCTGCAGCGCGCGGTCCATGTCGACGGTGGCGCGCAGTCGGCGGTGCAGCGCGTCGGGCAGCAGGCGCAGCTCGCGCGCGTCCTCCGCACACGGCGCCGGCGCGGGAACCCTGCGCACACACACACGCGTCACGCGAGCTGCGGCCGCGCGGCGCCGCCCACGCCACCGCACTCACTTGTTGCGCGCCATGTAGTAGAACTCCTGCACCAGCTCGGCGGCGTTGCACATGTACATCTCGTGCAGGCGCGCCTCGGGCAGCAGCTGCGTCAGCAGCAGGTGCTTGATGGCCTCCAAGTGTTCGTTGCAGGTGACGCGCGCGGGCACGCCGCGCGGCTCGTAGTCGCCTCGCGCGACGTCAGCCGTGAGGCGCGCCAGCAGCGCGTCCAGCAGCGCTGCCGGCCGCAGGTGCGGGCAGTTGCTGCAGTTGTACGTGGCCTCCGGGTGCTCCGATAGCCACGGCGTCTCGTTCGCCGTGTGGTTCAGCACGATGTCGCAGATGGACAGCATCTAAGAACGCGCGATCGGGTGTCCCCCACACATTTATTCATAACATTATAAATATGTAGTATTTATAAGTTTAATATATTCACCTTCCACTCGGTCCGCATCTTAGACACGACGTTCTCGACGTCGGCGAAGGTGGCTTCGCGGCCGCCGTCGGCGCTGAAGGCGGGGTTGAGCCGCAGCTGGTTGGCGATGCTGTAGCTGGAGCGCGAGGCGCCCAGCTCCTGCACGGGCGTGAAGTGGATCATGTTGTAGCCGGCCTCGCGCGCCACGCGCAGCACGGGCTCCCAGCGCGGCAGCGCGCCCAGGCACTTGGCCAGCACGGTCTGGCACATGACGGCGTCCAGCGGCAGCTCGTCGCGGCCGGCAGCGCCCGCGCGGAGGGTCGGCGCCACGTGGAACCAGCCCGAGCCCTGCGGCCCCACGGCCGACTCCCTGCAACACGAGCGCGTCACGACGGGCCGAGCTGCCGCAGCGGCCGCTAGAGGGATACGCACGCGTTGTCGTACACGAAGTAGTAGTGGAACGAGCCGGCGCGCCACAGCCGCAGCTGGCAGTAGATGTCCGGCTCGCTGACGAGCACGCCGGTGCCGAGCGCGCGAGGCGGCTCGTCGTCGTCGCCCGCGCGGTGCCACTCCAGCCCGTAGTACTGGTTGCGGATGAACTCTGCTTGCTCGCCGCACTTATCATCTTCTACGTATGCAATCAACGTCAACGTTTAACTCGATTCCGACTGTACGTAGACAGGATCTTTGGTGTGTTATACTGAGACATATTGGTAGTGTACAGGGTGAACCTACGACCTATTCCTTGTAAGAACTTAGACCCCATAGTTATGAGTGGATTAAAACATAGTGGATTTTAATTATTTTTGAATTTCTTGAATAATCGACTTATAAGGACTTGGTATTAAAGATTTCACTCATTTTTAGCGTTCAGAAAAGTTTCTATTTAGTATTCCGAGTTAACTACATTTTTCACAATAAGCAGTTTTTGGTCGCGAGTTACAGATATGTATTTAAAAACCGACCCCTGGTCCAGAGTCAAGCTTGTTACAAATTGCTTCTAGTATAACTCTTATAAGAAATAAGTCTTATTACTGTTCACAGGCTAGATAAAACTATTATGTATTTTGTTTATCGAAAATATATTTACATACATGCTTACTAACGGCCTATTGACACGGCCTAGTAAATGATAACAAAATAAAGCTTTGGATAGAGGGTATCACGGCGCGTTACTCACGATTATCAGACATCACGTAATTGGTATAGAGAAATACTTTTCGGCCGAGTAAAGAAGGACCAGGGCAGAATTGTAAATAGCAGCCTTTTTCAAATCTGTAAATAAGACACGAAAACATAAATATAGTAATGAAAGTATCGGCGATTGGCAAACAACAACAATATAGCGTATTACCGATAGAGCGTGGAGTCGTGATGCTCGCCGTGGTCCAGCGTGAGCACGCGCGTGTGCGTGTGCGCATGCGCGGGCGGCGGCGCGGGCGCGGCCGACGAGCGCTCGCCCGCCGCAGCCGCCGCGCATCGCTCGATCGCCATCTGCCTCTGCGCACAACACCGCACGTTAGCCGCGCTCTGCACTGCCCATTACACCGCACACGCCTTCCTTTATATTCTAGAGTAAAATATACCGCGCTCGAGCAAATACGACCGATGATTTTGGTCACTAAATATTCGATGAACCTCGACGTCACCGTCGCCTCCATTTCTCGCGCGAAACTATCGGAGAAAGTGAGATAGATGGATGACCTTTTCGATAACGGCCTTCTCCTGCACTTTCCTGCCGTAGTCACTCTTCTCGCGGGTCACCATTTTGGGCATGTCGAGTAGTCACCGTTTATGAGTACCCATGAAACAGCACATTCAGTTTGAGCGCAAGCGCTGTCTTGCATTCGCTTATATAAACGTGAGGCGCGAGGAGCGTAACGCGTGACGCCGCGAGGCATCGCAACGGAACCGCGACTACCGCACATCAGACGCTGTGTTAAGTTTCACTCCTTTGTCTCTCCCGGGTCGACCGGTATTCACATAATAGACGTTGGAAATATAAACTGTACACTCATATAAGTAACGTGTCCCTATGTGTAAACTGAGTCGGTACCTACCTGCTATACAAACGACATGTTCGACACAATGAAGCCCGATTTCATACATACATTTCACTCCTAAAGGAAGATTTGAGCCACTGTGCACTACATTGTGCTCACCCACTGTGTTACTTTGATTTTAGAAAAATAATAAAAAACGAATGTAAACAGATTCTATTTTCGTGCATGTCAATTAAGTAGGTTGGTAGGTACATCTAGGTATATTCGAAACGGCTCAGCTACTTATATACCTAATTTGTGTGATAAGTCACACAAATTAGGTAAGTACCTACAACTTACATTCAGAACGCCTTTCAACATTGTTTTATTGTGGTTTTTTAAATAAGTAGCTGAGCCCTTTCGAATATACCTAGATGTACCTACCAATGTATCTACTAACCTACTTAATTGACATGCACGAAAATAGAATATAGACCCTAGTATCTTTATCTCTCAGAAATAATAATTTAGATTGTGGAGGTCAAATGGATGTCAATGTTGGTATTCAGCCGAATACGGTTAGAAATTAAGCTATACCATATTTCATTGGCAATATTTACCAAATCGTCACCATAAAAATACTACAATATGTAGGTACATGATATAGTCACCTCTTTCTGTCGAAAACTTAATCTTGACAAACAACAAAACATTTTGACAACCAATTCACATGCTTTTAATAACATCGACGTTGTGATAATAAGAAAGGCGAACAAAGAACACCTGCTAGAAATATGCGCCAATCTAATTTGCTATTAAAATAGTAACGCTCCAAAAGAAATGCAATCGAATAGAGAGTAATAAAACTGCATTACTGTGACAATAGGCGCAGGCGCACAGGCGGGACGCACCACCAAGTAGCAGCACTACGCTCTGTATACAGTGTATTGCACATATGTGTACCTATATGAACCAACAGTAGCTGCATACCGTGTGCCTCATGTTCGTACTTGGTGGATGGTGGATAGTGGATGGTGGTCGTATGAAAGAGCTCGTACGTCACATGATACAACTATTGTGCATGCCTTAATGTTAGTCAGATTTGCCGATGAGCTAAGTTGTTAGGTATTAGGCTTCGGGTTCGTATAACAAGTTTATGAATTTATCGGGTAAGTAATCACATTTTCTATTCTTCTTTTTTCGAGTTGGCCCGAGCCATTAGGTAGGTACATGGAAGTCGCTCAAGTCGTGTAAGAACGGGGGTGCGTCAGACGACCTCTACGTGTGGGGGTATTTTCCTTGCAAACTAAGCATTGATCACAATAGATCACAGACACACTCGTTGTGCCAGCTCGTACATAGGAACGGAAGCGTTTTTAGTGTATAGCATGTGTAGACTAGTCTCTCTAGTGGTGCCATATTGTCAACGTAAAACTGCCGAAAGGTTTCTGCCTCTCTCACTACACAGTTTCATACATCTATACTAATATTATAAAGAGGTAAAATTTGTTTGTATGTAGGGGGTAATATCCGGAAGTAATGGTCCAATTCTAAATGTGTTTTCACTGTTAGATAGCTACATCCTCGAGTGCTTTAGGCTTTATTTTATACTAGCTTTTGCCCGCGACTTCGTCCGCGTTTCAGTCGTTTTTCGTAAAAAAAGTAGCGTATGTCCTTCTTCACGGTTCAGTGGTTTTGATGTAACAGACAGATTAACTTTCGTATATGATTTCTATGTAGCTTTAACCATTAAGGCTGCACACGCGACGGAAGCTTAAAAAATGGAGTAACTTCTCCCGTTTTCCCAACATCTCACTCAATATCCGTTGTGCAGGGGCTGTTTAATGTGTGATCGTATTTTTTTTTGTCTGATATAGTCCTAATTATGTTCATCGTAGGTATGATATAGGGTAGTGGGCAAACACCGTTACTCTAAAAAATGAACTGTAGGTTCATAATCTCGTTCATATTATAAGCTTATACTTAATTTTTTATCTCGTAGCTACATAGCTACCGCGAAGAGTCGCAGATCGACCGTTTACGCTTGCTATCATCGGTTAGTTTTTGAATGGTTGACCTTTCCTACTAAGCAGTAGGTCCCGGATGTCATGCGTATACCTAAGACAGTCTTTATGAGTGTCAGCAGCAGAGGTCAGATGGCAATCACTCTGTGTAACATGTTGATATTCAGTTGCAAACATAGTTAGGTATTATAAGGGGATGTGATCTGAAGTGTCAGTGATTTTTTAACATTAATGGTTGCTATGGATACTGTTTCTGCTTAGATTAATGTCATTTGTCATCCATCTCTTTTCAGGGTGTCAATGTCTTTTCGTAATCAGTTTTTTTAATAATATTAAAGACAAGTGCTTGTGAATCTAAATAAGTCACTAGGTACTATGTGTTACTAAATTAATTTCCTATGGACTAAATTAACATAATATTTGTCACCGGTCTTGTTGCATATGCCTGCCTGCCAAAGATGCGTGAGTTTGGAACGGTGCCTGGCAGATGGCAATAGGTTCACAGTCCACACCCTATTACAAGGGACCTCAAAAAGGCCTCACCGAAATTTGACTGTACAACAGTAAACCTCTGCCTAACCCTTTGGAGAAAACAGGTCTGATGCAATGTTTTGCTATGGTACGAACTGCGGGTCTTGCGCGAAACGCCAGTGGTAATGGATATCCATTTTGCCAATTAATTGACAGACGAAATTAATTGGCTTAAGTTCGAGCTACCATGTAATTTTTCTCCTGATCATGTTATTTAAGAGTAATCGACGACACGGTTGGCGCAGTGGTTAAGCGATTAGCTTTCTGCGCTATGTGTCGCGGGTTCGATCCCCGCACGGAACAAATATTTGTATGATCTACAGATAGTTGTTTCGGGTCTGGTTGTGTGTGTATGTGACATGTATGTTTTAAACTGTACCCACGACACAGGAGAAATCCTAGTGTGGGGCAACGTTTTAAAAAAAAAGAAAAAAAAAAAAATTGTCTGTATCAAGACAAAAATTTTAAAGTAGCTCGAATTTATTTGCCAGAATGTACATATATCCATGAACACTGGCGTTATGCTGTAGACCCGCAGTTAATATCAGCTTTATTCCCTCAATTAATTCCATGAAATCAACTTTGTGTACCTATACCTGTGTGTTGGACCAATTTTAATTTCAATTCATAATTTGTTTACAGTCAATGTTTAAAATGTGTATTTTGCCATACTCAAAATTGTAAGAAAGTTAATGGCTTAATTCGTAAAAACAAGCGGCCACCGGGTATCAAAGGTGATACATTTTCTGTGGTGTCTATTTTAGTTAATTTATTGGTAAACAAAGTCTACTTTTCTATTTATTTACATACCTTGCAATGCAGGTGGATACACTCAGTCAACAATGATAGTGAATATTAATATGCGAACTTTATTATTATTTTCTTTATTCATTATATACTTATATCATATCTGATTTTTTATAAAAATAAAATTTATATACCTACATCTATACATATAAATAAAATCGGAGTGTCTGTTTGTAATATTGAAATAACCGTTTTTTACTACATGCATATATACGGTACATACACCAAAATAAAATTTTTTTCAATTTTTGTCTGTCTGTCTGTTTGTATAGGCTAATCTCTGAAATGGCTGGACCGATTTTGACGGGACTTTTATTGGCTTTGTAGCTGATGTGATAAGGAGTAACTTAGGGTACTTTTATTTTAGAAAAATTCTTTTATTTTAGAAAAAATAGGGTTAAGTCCATTTGGTCTCACAAAAAAATACATTGTTAAGTTCCGACATCCACGCAAATGAAGTCGCGGGCACAGCTAGTTTATAAATATAAAGCGGGGTCATGACAAAACCGTACAAACCAAACCTCCTCAAAAAATAGACAATTGACGAAAATTTTAAATAAATTAAGTTCTGCTTTAAACGTCTAAACAATGGAATCAGAAATAGGTCTGTTTTTTTTATTTATAATACTATATTTTATTATTTTGTGATATGAATTCTAATTTGCTCAACGTTAATATGGAGGGCCCGATAGAATGTTCCAAGTAACTCCGTAAGTATCATAAGTTTGCGCCAGTTATCTTTAGCGAAACCAAGCGGAGTGAGGCCATTGTACACTGAACTAACTGGTCCACTGAAATGACATCTCGGTGCATTCCCACATCAGATTGAAGAAAATATTTTCTAAGACTGCACACCTCACGATTGTAGTGGGTCTTAGCATTTAAAAAGCCTCGGCCACCACATCTCCGTGTCACAGTCTCTTATCCGACGATCGTGGCTGATGCATCGGGTTTGCAGTTGGCGATCCTGTCCAAGGCGTCACGTTCTGTCTGAGTCCACTTGAGTATGCCAAAGGAGTACATCAAGCCTGTTGCCGCCTGATAAAAGGCTTTTAAGTACTTTGTCCAGGCGGCCGAAGAAGCGCTCCCGCAATGATTGTCTCATGTTAGCCTAATTGATGCCTAACGCCACTGACATACCCAAGTATTTGTAGGTCTCGGTCGAAGAGAGGGATCGGAATTGGAATCGAAATCGGAAACGGTTTGTGGAATCCGAAAGTTGGATTTCGTACATTCGGCATTCTGTTGTGGGGATCAGCGGCGGATGTAGAATCAATATTTGTATTACAGAAGAGGGCGATCCGTGCGATCTATAACATGGGCCCACGCGAGTCTTTACGAGATTTTTTTAAAGAAATCGACATTTTAACTTTACCGTCTCTCTACATTCTAGAAAATATAATGTTCGTTCGGAAGAACCTTCACATGTTTAGTATCAATAGCGATGTTCACAACATTAATACCAGAAATAAACACAAAATAGTGGTGCCAAAATTTAGATTGACTAAAACAAATAAATCATTATAAGGACACGGTGTACGCTTCTATAACAAGCTACCGAAAACTGTAACCGATCTTACCGGTAAGAAATTTAAAATCCACGTTAAATCTGTTCTCACAAAGAAAGCATATTATAGGATCAAAGACTATGTTGACGATAGAGACGTGTGGCGTTGAATCTTCTGCAAATGTGGCTTCCCTGGTTATCCATTGTGTCTACTAATTCTATTTTACATTAGATTCGCTTTACATATCTGGACATTCTTGATGTTTCAATATTTTGTATTGTTTTATTTCTGTTTTATCCGCTTTGATCTGTTTATCCCGTTTTTAGTTTATATTCAAAACAATTGTTTAACTCATGTTGTATTGCCTCATTGTGTAAGTAGCGTTCTATGAAGTTTGTATTTTTTCTTAAATAATGCATGTTAATTTAACATTTTAATTGTAAATTAACTTTTTGTTTTTGAAAAGAGTATCCATGGAGTTTCGTGCCGGTCTCTTCTCCATAGAACCTACCCCCTTTGGAACCGTGCGCCTAGAGTCTCGACTTTTTAAAAGTGCCTGAAAAGGCGTATTTGAAATAAAAAAAAATTGGCTTTCACTTTGACTTCGTCTGATTCAACGATTCCCCCCCGCTTCACATGTATGACTGCGCATTTGTCCATACCAAATTCCATTCCGATGGAATTACTGAAGTTGTCCGTTACCTCCAGTAACTTTACCATTTACAGGTTGGTGGGGGCAAACAATTTTAAGTCATTCATGTAGCAGGTGGGATATTTCCTGACCACCCCTCCGCAAGATGATAGCCTAGTCCAGACCCTCCCAACAGAGTGCTTAGAGGGTTCAGAGCTAAGCAAAACCACAAGGGACTCAGACTGTCACCTTAGAAAATGTCCCGCTTGATACTTATCGGTTCACCGTTTCCCAGAATCTGCCGACACCCTGAATATCGAAGTACCGTTCTCCATTGCCCCATACATGATATCAAGAAGGTGCGTAGAGTTATATTTACTTTATACAGCTCGAACACCCTCACAAGCCGTGTATGTGGTACCGAATCGTAGGCCTTCTCATAATTTATCAAGCATGTCGTCAGGTCCTTACGGTTACGCCGAACTTGTTGACTGATGGCCATGTCAATGAGGAGAAGCTTCTTAGCACCGTGGGACCTGAATAATATAGTGTAAAGGACAATTTGAATCTACATTAAATGCCCAAACTAACTAACGTATTTATCTGGATAAGTTAGAGAAAACGGCTTCGCAAACAACGTAATAATTTTTATTAACATTTTGAAGATAAAAGTGGTTATTGTGAGTCAACTGTAGGAGATAGAGATATACCATCGCGGACTTTTCCGTAGGATTTTTGAAGAACTATAATTCTTTAGTACTAGTTTACGCAGCGCACGCCAGCTCCCAATCGGCATGACTATTTCCGACATCTTCATCATTATTTATCGTCATATTATATCCTATTTACGTAAAACCATAATGAATTATACACCCAAACCTTCCTCATGGATTACTCTGTCTATTGATGAAAACCGCATGAAAATCTGTTCAGAAGTTTTTAATTTTATCGCGCACAGACAGACAGACAGACAGACAGATGGACAGACAGACGGACAGACAGACAGACAGGCAGACGCGGCAGGGGACTTTGTTTTTAACCGACTTCAAAAAAGAGGAGGTTCTCAATTCGACTGTTTTTTTTTTTTTTTTTATATTTGTTACTCGATTATTCCGTCAATTGTGGACCGATTTTAAAAATTCTTGTTTTGTTTGAAAGAGTATGCTTCCCATTTGGTCTCATTATCACCAAGTCAGGATCTGATGATTGGATCCTAGGGAAATCGAGGGATACCCTCAAATATTGTAGGACAAATAGCCCGTTTGAGCTTTTTTTCTTAATAAGTCAGGTGTTGGCGTCTGAAAATCATCATTTCATGATGCTGAGCTGATGATGGATGTCATAGTACTCCTCAACGGTAAGGAGTTAGGGAATAAAACTTTCGAGTTTGGGATCACTCGATATATTTTGATGAGTCCCGTATAAAACATTTGGTAGAGGTAGAGGGTCTGATGATGGAGCCAGGAGCAAAAAATAAATCTTTTATTATACAATATAGTAGTTGAAGAATATTGAAGTCGGTGCAAAGTAAAACATGCAATTTTAAACCGACACGATTGGCGAAGTGCATTTGTCGTGTCCGACGCATAATTCGCCTCGCACTCGACAATTTTTACGTGAACTCGTTGTTTCAATGTCGCTATTATAGCAGCAAGGTATATTACTTTTATGTTTTACTTGGCACCGACTGCAATATTCTTCAACTACTATATTGTATAATAAAAAATTTATTTTTTGCTTTTTAGTTATTAGTTTTGTTTTTGAGTTTTTTGGAGACGGTTTTTATTTTTTGTTATATATGTGGTGTTTTCAAAAATACATAACTTAGATTAATTTTTCTGATATCTATTATGACTTGGACCTTGTATATATACACTTTATTAGCCAGGATTTTCTTTTATAAATTGACAGTAAAATCATCAAAATGACAAAGAAGAAATTTATAAAGTCCTTTGTTTGGATTATAGCCCTTGATGGAATTGAGACATGGCCAATGACACAAAAAGAGAGCGGAGGCATTTGAGATGTGGTGTTGGAGGAGGATTGAAAAGATAAGCTGGACAGAAATCAGGAATGAAGAGGTACTGAGGAAGTTAATGAGAGGAGAATGTTAATAAACACAATTGAAAACAGAAGAGGAAAGATGATATCGCTATCTTATATGACATGACAGTTTCAAGTAAAGTTGGAAGGCACAAGAGGGAGAGGAAGGCCAAGGATAAGTTACTTGAGCCAAATAAAGGCAAAGATTGCCATCATGTCATAAATGTAAAGAGGTAAAGGGGATTGCACTGGAGAGAGAAAAATGGAAAGAACTTCATCAGCTACACTGACAATAGCAAGGCTCTTAAATAAAGTAGAAGTAAAATCATCTTCCCATACAAAATGATTGATCACATTGAGGAGTTTGTATAGAAAAATGCTACTTTTGTTAAATATTGGCTGTTCAATCGTTATTACCCATAAAATGGAGACCATGCAGTTTATGCCAAGAACGGCAATCATTATTATTAAGCTTACATAAAACATACTAATACCTGACCACATTCATATATAATTACCTACATTTTATTATTTATACTTACATAGCTGTTTTAAAATGTGTTTGAATTGAATGGAAATTAATATATTTTTTTATATGTAATTTAACTATAAAACTCAAACGTATTGGAAAGTAGTTTAAATCAGTAAGTAGTCAAATGTAGGTAGGTAATAAGATGAATATTATGAAAACATCCTCACCTTGGGTTATTTTCTTATAGTTGGAAAAAATATGCTGTAAACAGTTCACTTGCATTAGGTCTTTTATATATTTAGTACAATAGAGCTAAGATTATTTATACAAATTTAAACTATAAAATATTAATTAATTAAATTTAGCAAAAGGTTATTTCATTTCAAATCTTATCAGGAATGTTTTGACAGTTTTCTCCTCAAAACGACCTTCGGAAGCGAAACATACGGAGAGAAACATTATTAAACATCGAGCAGTTGACTTGACTCGACTAATAAAATTATAAAATGAATACTCTTTGGCAATTCTCATTATTGCAGATTATTCATTAAATAGTCGACTAAAATGTCTAATTGAATAATAAGTTACTACGGATATTTAAATCTGTTATCTCTCAGGCCGCAAACTGCGGACTGTGGACTATGGCTACTTATCGTCGTTAAAGTTCTAACACCACGTAAGTCATTTTTCGGCTAGAGAATCGGAAGATCGCATCGTCCAATAGAAACTCGTAAAATGAAATGAATATATAATAGTATTGTAACGGTGTCTATGTAAAATTATGCAGGTTCTTCACTCTTCTAAGAAGTTGCTATTTTTGACATACATAGTGTTAGAACTTCAACGACGTGATCCGACTGTGAAAGTGGGAATAAAAAAGTTTTTTCTATAGTTCCCTAATCCTAATACAATAAAAATATTATTGTTTTAATAATGATCAGAAAACGGCATGAAACAAACAATTGTTTGCTGCTGTTTTAGGAGCACTATAGAGCACTATACATTAAACTAAAACTAAGATATCTTTTGACATTATCATTAATGATTATCTATTATTTCAATTACAAAATCGACTAAAAATAATCAACCAAATGACGTGAGGCATTTTTTTTTTACCTAAATAGGTACTAAAATTACTTCCTTTTACCAAGATAGCATTCAAGCCTAAAAGAGTTGTCACAATGGCAACGGCAAGTGTTAAAACCAGTTAAAACCATGTCATATCGCAAAGCAACTAAGTAAAATATTGTTCAATGTTTACCACACACCACACTTATCTACCACTGTACGCAGGGCTCGATCTAAAAATTTAGCCGCTCCGGGCAAAAACAATATTTGCCACCCCTTATACAATGCCACTTTTTAACCCTTAAATGCATGACGTATCAAAAATGAAACGCTCTTTTCAAAGCCTGCTGTCAGCTACAAATTTGACTAATCGTCAAACTTAGCTGCATATTTATAGTTTCCTTAGCCTGTACTTACAGGTAAATAAATAAAAAAATAACGGGTTTCAAACTAAGTTATAGAATTATTCTTTGTCTTAGGTTTCAAAATACGTGCGAACAAAACTGTCACACTTTTACCAACTGACGACTTTGGCGCGACTAGTAATTTTTGAATATTGATAAAAAAAAAAGTATGAGTGAAGTCTTATCTTCACAAAAATTATATTGTATTGTTAAGTAGTCATATTTTGAACTTATTACTGTATATTTTATTACTTTGCTTGCATTTGACTGTTTTAGTCTAATAATTCATATGTTTAAAAAATGAAACAGTATGCAGTAATGACATAAAAATCTGTGTTATATTCTAAGCGGTAATTTGGTGGTGGGTAGGTATTTGTGCATGGTTTTTATTTGTATTTTACAGCGATGGTGTCAAAATATTGCAAGCATGACGATGGGAGAACGAGGTATGGTATTGCTCCATTGAAAAGGGAGGATCCTCCGACCAGGCAAGGTACATAGCCCGGCGCGGTGGGCCGAAGCCTGACAATTGATGTCGGACATTCGTAATGGTTAGAATCGTTGTGTATTGCGATTCAGGGTTTGTTGTTGTAGCTTCATTCTGATAGATGGCGCTTTACTTTTTGCCATGTTGCAAGTAGTAGTCGCTATATCACTCCCAACCAGACCGGAGGTCGGTGCTGTTGAGTCTTGAGGTTGCTTGCCAGGCCCAGTGATGATGCCAGTGAATCGGAACCGAGTGCCGCATAGTTGGCAGTGAGTCGGAACTAGATACGGTGATGCTGCGAAGTCCTCAGTGATTCAAGGTAGTGCAATGGAGAGTAGTGGCTGGCTGTTGCGTCGACCAAGAGAGAAGAGCTCTGCTAGATGACCGGCCGAAATGCAGTGTGCTGTGTTGGCAGGGTGAGATTTGCTTGGTGTTGGTCGAAGGCTTATAATGTCCTCCTGACCGAATTTTGGTCACGGCGGCCAATCTCACCGGAGATTAAGCCAACTACGCAAGAGATATTATAGAGCACAAGCGTGTGCGCAAACACAGGTGCTCTCTCTATTCCTTCACTCTCATAGTCCGATGTGATGGCAATCCTACACGACCAGAGACAGATCAGGCGCAGGACCAATGCCTTTACTTGCTTTCCGAGGCGCAGTGTGTATTCACATACACAAAGACCCAGACCCGAAATAACTATCTGTAGATCATACAAATATTTGTTCCATGCGGGAATCGAACCAGCAACACGTAGCGCAGCAGTCGATCTCTCAACCACTGCGCCAACCGTGCCGTCAAAGGGTACTGAAGGGGTGGAAAAGGGAGTGAAGGCGATGATGCCATCGTAGGTTGCAAAGATGTTCAGAGTTCAGGGTAAGATGTTCAGGGGGTCACCACTATGGGGGAACAAGGTATGGTGTTCCTCCATTGAAAAGGGGGGATCCTCCGACCAGGCAAGGTGTTTAATTAATACATTTAATACCTTCATATTGAATATATACAGTATACTCTTTAACAATAAAATAAGTAACTTTTAGTTTATAACCATATTTTAAAGTCCTTAATGCATAGTGTATCATTTTTGATACAGATCGTTTTTTTTATAAAAAATACATGAAAATGTGTATACTAATTTTTTTTATTATTTTTCCATGAATCTATCCATTAAACTTAACAACAGATATTTTTTTTTGAATAAAATAAAAAAAATCCTGAGCATTTCATTCACAACTGCTGAGAGTTTGTCTGATGATAAACGATGACGATGTCCTCCTGACCGAATTTTGGTTACGGCGGCCAATCTCACCGGAGAGCCAACTATGCAGGAGATATTATAGAGCACAAGTATGTGCGCAAACACAGGTGCTCTCTCTAATCCTTCACTCTTGTAGTCCGATGGGACGGCAATCGGAAACGACCGGAGAGAGATCAGGTGAACCCGTGACACGTAGCGCAGCAGTCGATATCTCAACCACTGCGCCAACTGTGCCGTCAAAATGATGATAAAGTGGGGTATTGTGCCCATTAGAGGCCACCAATTAAATTGAAGTCAGAAACGGCATTGTGCATAACCCATAAGGGAATATAGGCTTACTGTTGTTTCTCTTTGAAGAATTCTCAGAACTGATATACCATATAATTTTTACCTTTAGTCTGCTGCAGTCTTATGCTTATGTGTAGTATGCATGTTAACTCTACAAATACAATGATAGATAAAATTTTAACAGTTTACCTGTTATGTATGTACCTGTTTGTAAACTGTATGCAAGGGGAATTTTGATGTCTAAATTAAAAAGTATTAATATGTATTAACTTATTTATCAAAAGTTAAAAAGATTTTCTTCTATTGCTTTCTCTGACTCCCATGCCTCAGCTGATTCTGGATCATGTTTAATTCGCTTCATCTTTTTTGGCACAGGACCATCATCATCTGCATGTTTGCGTTTCTTCCTCTTCTTCTCACTTACCTCTATGGTGATATCTGTCTCTGTCTTCATAATTAGTTCACTTTGTATTTGTGAATCTGCTTGTATTGATGCATGTCTATCTTTCTTGCTTTTCTTTTTTTTCCTTTTCTCAGATTTCATAGAAGTTTCTTCAATGTCTTGCTCATTTAAACGTTCTGCTATAGCAGCAGGTATCTTTAAAGCTTTCTTATAATTAGATCCAAAAAGAGGATGGCGACATTTTGTCTCAGGTAGTGGTATAAAATTGGTCTGATTGTTTACCATAATATTATCATCACGAAAATGTGCTTTAGGAATTCTTTTACGCAAATTTATGAAACCAGTAAGTGGTAAATTATGGATTTTATGTTTGCCATATTCCATTGTTAATAATGTTATGGTGTCTGATTGTTCCTCTTCTGCACTGCCATCATAAGTCTGACCATTAACTTTAATTTTGCATTTTCCATGGATTTTTAAACTGGTATTATTAAAAGCCTTAATGTCAACTTCTTTAGGGCATTTCAAAATCCATATTTCATCATCTAGGGTAAGACTTGATTTAGTGTGAAATGTTTGTGTAATTAGTTTTAAATTAGGATTTGCTTTTATGAAATGTTTCATTTTTGATGACTTTTTATTAGTTTCATAATCACTGTCATGTACTTGAGTAGATACCATGTTTGTGTCGTCTTCATCCTCAAAGCGGATTCTATCTGATATTCGTGGTGTTCTATGATTTGTTACTGAAGACTTTTCAATGGAATTTAGCTCTGCTGCCCTGTTCTTAGATACCTTGTTTGGGCTTCTTACTGTGGTTTCACTTAAGTCACTGTCATTGCTATAATTTTTCATATTTTCTTCTGTAGTTTGGTTGATAAATGAAATGGTGTGAAGATTATGATCATCATCACATTTTATTGCAGATATTTCATCACAGCCACTTTCTTCATTTTCTTCTTCAAATGAATTATTTTCAGTGGCAGGACTTGCATGATTAGGTTGGCTATTTCTGGCAAGTATTTCATTACTTTGCTCTCGTTTATTTACAACTGTTTCTCCTATATCCATTTTGTCTTCAATTTCTCGATTATGGTCCTCACAATCATCACTGTCACTTTGTTTTTTAGATTTCCGTTTCTTTTTCTTAGATTTACTACTTTCCATCTCATGTTCTGATTCTTGTTTTAGTGAGACCATTACATTGCAAGATTCACTGTTAGAACTGCTTCTATATTTTTTTCTGCTTTTCAACTGATCTGATGTTGTTGAATTTGCACTCGACTGTCGTTTTCTTTTTTTCTGCTTTTGTTTATTAGAAGATGAAGCAGACTCTTCCTGTTTCACTTTCATGTGAAGATAAGTCTCATCATAAGAGACTGAATCTTTACAATCATATTGATCACCATTAATTTCAGGGTGTTTCATTTTCTTTTTTTTCTTAGGTAGATCAATATCACTTTCCGGTTCTAATTTAATATTATTTTTCTTTAAGCTGCTATTACTTTCAGTTTCACAATATGATTGTTCTTCTTTGATGGCCATTTTGGCTTCATCTTCGGATCCACTAGACTTCTTTTCTTTGTTTTTCTTGCCATTATGATTGTTATGGTCAGAGTTTGCAGTCTTCTTGTTTTTAACATCTACAACCCTAAAAATTACATTATTAGAAAATTTGAAGATAATAAATGAACAGCACCACATGCAGTCTACGACAAATTATATATTACTTACATTATGTTGCTACCAAAACTATCACTTGAAGTATCCGTCCAAGCGAAACTGTTTTCAGATGAAGACTCCATTCATTATTTATCAACTTTTACTTACAATATAAGTAACCTTTTTTGTTCTCATGTAATTTTCTAATGTTTTTATTCTGATGAATGGTATGACAACCTGATTAACCTCTTACATAACCTCAAAACTTAAGGTTTTTTTTCCTAATCTTTGAAGTGGGATTACGGGTATTAGTCTTTTGGATAACCATACATGGAAAAATCCGTTATTGATATTCATAATTACATACGGTACGAATCTAAGTTTCTACTTTTTCTGAAGCGAAAGCTTTTATTTTATTGAAGCGAGAAAATATAAACGACGACCAGTGAAGCGACGCTCATTACACGAGGTATTTCGTACGTTATTGATTCTTATTCCAAATATGTAAAAATTAACCTTATTTTTGGGACCTTAAAATTTCAACTATACTAATGGATTTTACTCAAGTTAATATAAAATATTAGTCAACGATATAAAACAATTATTGAACAGCAACAAATAATACTATAGTTATGATGTTAATCAAAATAAAATGTAGATTTCTTGGAAGAAAAAATCTTTTTTCTATCAATATTACAACGTTTGCTCTGGCGTGCGGGGAAGGGACAGAAGGCTCCCTAAAATATTATCTCATTAAACCAGATTTTCCGTCGGAATTTGACTAAAGAATTTTGGACCTTTTCAAAATAGTATTAGCATTAATATTTGAAATTCTATAATAGGCTAGTTGACTCTTTTTTAAAGCAGGTCTTAAATGATTAATAATTGTTCGATTAGACCAAAAAAAATATTACCATATTTTTTGGGACCTAGAAAACAGCAAACCTTTATTTCAAAAGTTGACTTTGGTTGAAAAGGCGAAAACGCTGTCAGCCATGTTAGTCTATAGATAATCTGTGTTGTGACGTCATACGGCTTGTAAACAAGCATTTGACGGCTCGTAAACAAGAATTTGTGAAAACCTAGCTAAGTTTTTATTAAAAACCATGACTTCCACTAGTTTACACGGAACATAAAATAATAAAGACCCCAGGAAAGTTGTGGATTAGAGTACCCAGTGAAATAAACATGCAAAACAGCTGGCTATAACCTGTTAAAAAGGATGCTGATTCTTTATCGACTGAAATTCAAATTTATTTTTGCGAAGATCACTTTGTTGTAAGTACTTACATAATAACTTAATTAGTTTATTAGTACTTACAGAAACTTTATAATCAGTTTTAAAAATACAATTTTTAAGGTTAAGTAGTAAATCAATGAGCATAATACTAACATTCTTGTGTAACAGTAATACGTAGGTTAAGGGTTTTTAGAAATATTTAATATTAAAAATACCACGATCCCAACCACAATAGTCTACGAGTGTCATACAAGTTTGTTTACAAATTATATGACGTCATGTCATGTCCGATAGCGTTTTAAGTGTTCCAAATAAAAATCATTTGTTATATTGAAATTATGTAGCCATCTTGCACTTTTATTAAGTAAAATCGATATATTATGATTTCGTAAGTCAAATACTGCAGGAAATACTAATTTATTGTGTAAAATTTGATATGAGTCAAGTAGCCTATTTGCCTATGCACATTCCACTTGGATTTCATTTCCTTGGTGTAGAGCAATGGCAATAGAGATGTGCGAATGTACCAGGCGAACGTATAGGTGATGACGTTCTAATTTCAAAAACAAAAAGTTTCAGAATAGTTCTTGTTAAATTAATGCCTTATAAAGTTATTAGGGCGTATAAAGTCAGCCCTTTAAACATCCGCATAATTTAAGCCAAAAGCCTGCGATTCCAATAAAATAAAATAACATTTTTGACTTTGACAGATTATAAGTTTCAGTTTTACCGAGTTTGACTTTGACGTTTCTTTCTTGTTAAAATTTGTGTTCAACATGGTGAGTTCGTGGTGTAATTTTGTTAAAAATCTGATTAAATCGTGATTTTGCCAAGTATTTTAGTTAATTTATTGTCCTGCTTTATGAGCATATGCTTAAAATATACTAGTGAATGTAATATTTTTCTGATATACAGCATATTTTGTTTTTATGTCGACGCCGATGTTTGATATTAGTGATATGCTATAAAAAGCTATTTATTTTCTATTTATCAATTATAAAAGACTCCCCAGTTTGAGTCCATTATCTGTTCTAAACTGGCAGTGTAATGTGCGGCCATTTATATCGTGAAATACACTCGTTAGCGATACAAAAAGGTTACATTCTCTATGACGAAATATACTATCAATGAGTGTGAGGTTATAGTTGAGTTCAGGTGAAATAATTTGTATGATGTGGTGTATTATAGGCACGCGGGCCGAAAAAGCATCTGAAGCGTTTAGCCGCTCCCAAAGCATGGATGTTGGACAAGCTGGGCGGCGTGTACGCGCCGCGGCCGTCCACTGGTCCCCACAAACTGCGCGAGTGCTTGCCGCTCGTCATCTTCCTCCGCAACCGGCTCAAGTACGCACTCACTGGCAATGAGGTGCTCAAGATCGTGAAGCAGCGCCTCATCAAGGTGGACGGCAAAGTGAGGACTGACCCCACATACCCCGCAGGTTTCATGGGTGAGTGTTGTGTACCTGCACTGCAATGGTCTCTATCCTTATTCTTAATTATAAAAGTTAGTAATATGGCATGTTCTTTGTTTATTTTTTTTTAGCATTAAGAGTACTTCTGCATTGTATTAGTTTATTGGTTTTTACTGCCATAATATAGTCACAAATCTTCAAACTGTGCTTGACCTCGTTTAGGCTAACTATTTCTCAAACAATCTTCATTATAATTATATACCATTGCACTTTTTATTATAAGACTAGCTGTGCCCGTGGCTTCGTTCGTGTGGATGTCGGAACTTAACAATGTATTTTTTAGTGAGAAACACCATTAAAAAAAAATGATTTATGTGAAGTTAAGAAGACCAAATGCACTTAACTTTTTTTCTAAAATAAAAGAATTTTTCTAAAATAAAAGTAGCCTAAGTTACTCCTTATTACATGCACTACCTGCCAATAAAAGTCCCGTCATAATCGGTCCAGCCATTTCAGAGATTAGCCTATACAGACAGACAGACAGACAAAAATTGTAAAAAATATTATTTTGGTGTATGTACCGTTTATATATTCATATGCATGTAGTAAAAAACGGTTATTTCAATATTACAAACAGACACTCCAATTTTATTTATATGTATACTTTTTATTATAAGATCAACAAGATTAGCATTGCAGAGTATGATGTGAGCAGTGTTTTATTTATTATTTCAGATGTTGTATCCATTGAGAAGACAAATGAACTGTTCAGGCTCATCTATGATGTGAAAGGTCGATTCACAGTTCACCGGATCACTCCTGAAGAAGCCAAGGTTAGTTCAATAAACATTCTTGATGTCTAAAGGTATTAAAAGATATTGATTTTTGGTTCGGAGAAATGTAACTTTAGATCAATTGCATTATTTTTAGTTTAGTCTTGATGTGTTGTAACATGATATACTGAACACATGTTGTGGTGTGCAGTACAAGCTGTGCAAGGTGAAACGTGTGGCCACCGGTCCCAAGAATGTGCCGTTCCTTGTGACTCACGACGGACGCACCATCCGGTACCCTGACCCACTCATCAAGGTCAATGACTCTGTACAGTTGGACATCGCCTCCTCCAAGATTATGGACTTCATTAAGTTTGAGTCAGGTATGTACATATATTTTATTGAAATAAAATATGTACATGTGTATATCTACATGTACATATATATAAAGTTTCACAGTCACATTGAGACAGTTAACAAACAACACAGTGAATAGCAGATGGATACTGATGAATGTTAGCAAATAATTCAGCTGTAATTTTATGAAAACTTTCTAGTTAGTTCCACTGTCTAGGAATTATTGCAACATTACTTGCTAGTTCTATTTGGAAAATATTATTTTGTGTTTGCTATGTGTAAGAATGTACATTAACATACAAGGCTAGTGCATGCATAAGAAATTTCATCAATCTTCATATAGATGATTGATGAAATTTTAGAATTTGTTTTTGATGATATAACTTTAATTGTTATTTAATTTCTACTACTACTTGGTTGAGTTATTTGGTTGGTAGATGAAACAATTTTATAACATACAATCTAGATTGCATAGCATTTCATTACATTCACTATGCACTCATCCTGATATACAATAGTTACCACTTACTGTATACTTAGGTAAATTGCAATTATAACAGATTAACAATTTATTTAACTAAAATCCTTATAATTATCATACTTATACATAATACATAACGAGATTTATAATCAAATTCAGCTACATATGAGTCATAAAACATACATAGAAGTAATAGTGAGAGTATATGATATGTCGTGGTGTTGGCAGGTAACCTGTGCATGATCACGGGAGGCAGGAACTTGGGACGAGTCGGCACCATCGTGTCGCGCGAGAGACATCCCGGCTCCTTCGACATCGTGCACATCAAGGACTCCACGGGACACACCTTCGCTACTAGGTGACACTCCATCACAAACTTTATCACACTTACACCAGTCACGAGACATTATCACAGTTTTGCTCATCTTATAGGAAAGTTTTACCTGGCTTAAACAATGAATGCAAAAAATGCATTATTACACATGTATAATTTTATTTGTTGTGTATTGTATTTTAATTAAGGCAATCGGTGTCTAAATTGAATACATTATCACATGTCGATGTCATGTACTTCAACAAGTTTAAAAATATGAACGACTATTGGCTGGTTTCAGGTTAAACAACGTGTTCATCATCGGCAAGGGTACGAAGGCATACATCTCGCTGCCGCGCGGTAAGGGCGTGCGTCTCACTATCGCCGAGGAGCGCGACAAGCGCATCGCCGCCAAGGTCGCCGGACAATAGTCGCATAAGTTTAATAAAAATATTAAAGCCTACGTCTGTGTTTCATTACTCGACCGGGAGTGCGGGGAGCATGCGAGAGTGCGGGGAGCGTGCGGGAGAGCGGGAGCGTGCGGGAGTGCGGGGAGCGTGCGGGAGAGCGGGAGCGTGGTCCCGTGCGTGGTGTCCCCGCACATGTCGCTCCAGGTCGCGCCGGCGAGCGAGCGCGCGGCCGCACTGCGCACACTGGTGCGGCGCGGGCGCGCGAGCCGCCGCGTGCAGCCGCACGTGCTTGTTGAGGTTGCTGGGGTCGCCGAACGCGCGCAGGCAGTAGCGACACCGCAGCGGCCGGTAGCCCGTGTGCGTGCGGATGTGGATCTTAAGCCCGTAACGCCGCGAGTACAGCTTGCCGCAGTACACGCACACGTGGCCCGCGCGCGAGCGGCCCCACTCCGTGGCCAGCGCCTCCAGCTGGGCGGGCGAGGGGGGCGCGCCGCCCGCGGGGGCCGGGGGGGGCGCGGCTCGCAAGCGTGGGGCCGCGCGGCGCCAGAAGGCTCGCGGCTCGAAGGGCGCGCATGACAGGAACAGGTGCAGCTTGAGCGGGTTTGGCTCGAGGAAGGTGTCGCCGCACGTGTGACACACGTACTCGCGCCCGCGGATGTTGTGCAGTGTCAAGAAGGGCATGTCGAGCGCAGCTAGCACGTCCTGCGCGAACCACAGCAGCAGTTCGGTGTGCGGCGGCAGATCGGTGGTAGCACGCACGCGCAACAGCGGCGCCCCGGGGAACGTGCTGCACAGTGTGGGGGGCGCGCCGCAAAGCGTGAGCAGCGCATGCGCAGCGTGTACGTGCGGCGCGAGGCGTGCGTGTGCCGCTAGCCGCGCGGCTCCGCGGCCGCTCGCGTCCACGAGCCAACCGCCGCTATCTAGCTCCATGTACACCTTAACCTAAAATCAATCAATTTAACTATTTGAATTCATCTCATAATGTTAAGAGATTTTGCTAAACACGGATAATAACACTAGTTTACAAAATTTTGTTGGTTTGCCATAATCCCCACGCTTGGCAGGTGGCTTGGGGATCGCAGTGGCTCATCGATTAGTGAGAGGACGCTGCTGCTCGACCTCCGGTATCTGGCCGCAGTTTTAAGACGTACCCGGGTCATACTCAAAACAAAACTTATTTAGGGTATACTAGTTTCAAAATTACCGTCAGTTTTTTTTTTGTACAGGTGTAGTTAGTTAACAATAATTTTTTATCGTTTACTTGCATTTTCCATTGATTACGCGCATGTTTTCATGAGTATCATTGTGTTAAGACTATCAACGAAAGCTTTTTCGTCATGAGTAGTTCAAAACGATGATTTTTTAACAACCCAAATCATTTTTGCTATATATGTGGAGAACATATGTTCATAAATTCCAGAAAAAGAATTTTCTAGTTCGTTAAAAATACCTATTTGCTGTATTTTGGCATTCCCTGACATGACAATCCCTGGACCCCTAATTGTATTTGTAAATCGTGTGTTGAATACTTAAGATTGTGGGAAAGCGGCAAAAGAAGTGTATTTAAATTTGGAATCCCAACTATCTGGCGAGAACCAAAAAATGATCAGGAAGGTTTAAAAAAAAAAGAAATAATTGGCTCTTATAAGGCCGACCGTTTAACTCGCGTATCGCCTGCGCGGTAAGAAGGGAGCGGGGGGAGATGTTAGCGGATGGGTGAAAGGGGTGCGCGGAGCAGAGAGCTTACGTCAAGTGCGGCAGTGCGCTGGCTGTGCTCGCAGCGCGCGGTTGGTATTTTTGTTACGGACGCTTGGACATTAACGCACAAGGTATACGACTGCCAAGATAAATCTCAAGATGAATCGCTATTCCAGTTTTGCGAACAAAATTAACAAGCAAGCTAAACAAATAGCATACAATGTATATTCCTTTTTTAAAGCCAGAAAACAAGATCATAATTCTACAGAGTATCTTGAAGACGTAAACCTAAGCAAACTTGTTGCTAAAGCTACAGGACTTTCGGTGACTACCATATGTAAAATAATAAAAGAAGGAAATGAACTGAAAGATGAACAAAATAATGTAAATTTTAAATCACCAAAAAAAAAATTAAACAAATCCGAAAGAAAAAAATTGAAGTTGACAGTTTTACAGAGGGCGTTGTTAGAAGAAAAATAACTCAATTTTATAGGGTTTATAAGAAGGTTCCTACATTAAAAATTTTGAATGTGAAACTCAGAGAAGAAGGAATTTTAAATTGTGGCCGAGAATATTTGAGAACATTGATTCATAAACTTGGCTTTCGATTTAAGAAATGTCAATCAAAAAGAAAATTACTGATTGAACAACCAAACATCGTATCGTGGCGGTGGCGTTATCTTAATGCGATAAAGAAGCACAGAAGAGATCAAAGAAACATTGTTTACCTCGATGAAACATATGTCAATTCGTTATTAAATGTATCAGCGTGTTGGCAATCCAATGAAGAACGAGGGGTGCTGTCGCATATTGGCAAAAGCCGGATTTATCGATGGAGCTCTTTTAATTTTTAAAACCAAAAGCAAAACCGGAGATTATCATAGCGATATGAATTTTGTAAACTTCAGCAAATGGACTAGAGAAAAGCTATTGCCAAATTTACCGCCAAGCTCAGTTATTATTATGGATAATGCCGCATACCACTCGGTACAAGAGGACAAAAAGCCTACAATGACATCCACAAAAGCCACCATGCAGACCTGGCTGCAAAGACACAATGTTGAATTTGATACGTCTTTAAGAAAATGTGATTTATTGAATTTAATTAAACGACACGCGACTGAAAATACTTACAAAATAGATGAAATTTTAAAGGCGGCAGGTCATGAAGTCTTACGACTGACGAATCGAATCGGTTTGGGATATCAAAGGACAGCTCGCAAAAATTGAAATTGATTCTAATTTAGACAAAAAGAAAAATACACTGGAACAGTTATTTGCCGAATTCTCTGTAGAAAAATGGGTTAACTGCGATAAACTATTGAAGATGAATATTGTCTGCACGATCGCATCGTTGATGAAGAGATGGACCGATTTATTATTAATTTGCAAGATTCTGACTCCTCAAGCTACTCAGACAGTGATGATGATTCAAGCGATATGGATATTAGTGACGAATAGTCCTATAAATTTTTTATCTGTGGTTAAATATTTCTTAAACGGAGTTAATTATTGTTTTATGATTTTGTACCTGTGAAGCTATTATAAAATATTTGTAAAACTTAAAAATAAATACTTAAAAAAAGATACTTATTATTTTATTCCTTACAAACAGTGTCTATCTCGAGATAAATCTTTGGATTATCGACTCCGTGTGTAGCGTTACCCGCCCCCGCTCCCTTCTTACCGCGCAGGCGATACGCGAGTTAAACGGTCGGCCTATAGGAGAAAATATGATGCCTGGTAAGCAAAATGTAGTCCGCCATCCATTGGCACCTGAGAAATTGGGCATCATGAAAAAGTTTGTTAAATCTCTGGATCAAAATGGAAAATCCTTTTCTTACATTTGTCTAACCTTTCCTCAGCTAAAACTAGAAAAGATTGAAGCAGGTATTTTTGATGGTCCTCAAATTAGACATTTTATAAAAGATGTAAAATTTACAGAATCGATGCCTGAGCTTGAATTAAATGCTTGGATAGCTTTTGTATTGACAATGGAAAACTTTCTTGGAAATCGAAAATCAGAAAATTATGTTGAACTACTAGATCTTATTTTGCATTAAATAAATATAATGTGATATCTTCTTAGTCACCTAGTGAAATTTTCCAAAAATGTAGCGAGGAGCAGGGAGAACGTATACATCAGGATTTTTGCGTCATGGAGGAGCATTATCGAGGTTTCTGCGATACTAGTATGATATCTGACTGTTGTCAGATGTGTAAACAGATAACAGAAGTGCTTTAAAACGAAGTTTTTTGCAACTTAATAAGTAATCTTATTTTTTATATATTTTTTTCTTCACATGTCCATCTTTTTTCTCTTATAAACATAAGTCACCTGTAACTTAAAAACTAGATCTGATAAAAAAAGTATTTATGTATTTTAACTCAGTATATTGCCAGTAGTCAGCAACAGTTAATATATTTTCAGCAACAGAAATTGTGTAAATTACTGTAATTTAACGCATAATTTTATTTGGCATACTTTTCGAATAATAATGTTGCATGCACTTGATCAAGCAATAATAATATTTTATCAAATTACCGCCTACCATTTTCTTACTTGCTACTAACGTGCTAGTCATTAGTCGCCTTTTTATTTGGAAAAATAATCTCAATACATATGCACGTCTGTAATATACAGGTATCTATTATGTATTCAAGTTTAGTATTTAATTAATCATCAACCACAGTCATGTTCAGCAATGTTGTGTTTATTCCTAGTGTTCAAAGAAGGAGTATTGGACAGTTTGATAAAGTTCGGAATATTTTGGTACACATTGTATTCTGAAATATATATTGTGAGTTAGATTTTTTTTTTTATCTGTCTTTGTGTTTCACCCTTGGTCACAAATTATAATTAACTCGGACAGGTCTTTTCTGCAAGACAAATATAGTATTGATGTCTGCAGGTTTTCCCCATACATACCATAGTAATGGTATATAGACACGGTTGGCGCAGTGGCTAAGCCATTAGCTTTCTGCGCTATGTGTCGCGGGTTCGATCACCGCACGGAACAAATATTTGTATGATCTACAGATAGTTGTTTCGGGTCTGGTTGTGTGTGCATGTGACATGTATGTTTGTAAACTGTACCCACGACACAGGAGAAATCCTAGTGTAGTCCAACGTTTTTTTAAAAAAGAAAAAAAATAAATATATAACATATTATATACTAATTGAAAGAAATGCGCATCATAGGACAATACAACATTTTGGATAAGTACCTAGGTACAATACTTACAATAAGAGAAAGACTTATTCAGTTTTGCAAAGAACATGACTTAATAATATTAAATACTCATTACGCACAGCCAAAAAGAAGACTGTATACCTGGAAAATGCCTGGCGATATTGCTAGATACCAAATAGATTATATTTTAACAAGAAGTAAATTAAAGAACGGGGTTAAATGTTGTAAAACTTACCCAGGTGCTGACATTTATACTGACCATAATTTACTAGTAAGTAAATTCGATATTCAATATAAGAAAAGAGGGAAAAGATTTAAGGCCAAAGAAATAGATCTCATTAAGTTAAAAGATAAGATATATTATATGCAATACAATAATAAGCTAGAAGATAAGTTAAAAGCCAGCAAAGATAAAAGAAATATAAATAGCAATAGATTAGTAAATATAGAACAAAGATGGTGCAATATTAGAGATTCAATTATATCCAGTGCCCAAGAGAGCTTAGGAAAACAAAAGATTATTAGAAGAAAAGTGTGGCTTAGTAAAGGAACTGAAAATTTAATATTAGAAAGAAGAAAATTAAGAAATAAAACAGATGAAAACAGTATTATTAGTTATAAAAAACTTACAAACAAAATTACTTTAGAGTGTAGAAAAAATAAAGAAAATTACATAAGGAAGACATGTGAAGATATTGAATTTTTTATGAATAGAGGATTTGTAGATAAAGCATACAGTATCATTAAAAATCTAGATAAGAAGCCGAGAAGAAAGAGTACCCTAATACAAGATGAGAACAGTACACTGCTAATAGATAACAAAGCAGTAGCAGAAAGATGGAAAAGATACATAGAAAACTTATATGACGGACAGGGCTTAGAAGATGAAGATATAGAAAATATAGATCATATAGAGTATGATAGGAGAGGACCGGAAATAATAAAAGCAGAATTTGATAAATCATTACAAGAACTAAAAAATGGGAGGGCAGCAGGTGATGATCAAATTTATATAGAATTAATTAAAGCAGGAAGTGATTCATTAAAGGAGAACATATTTCAATTAGTAAAAACCATATATGAAGAGGGCAAGGTGCCTGGGGACTTTAAAATAACTAAAACTATAGCCGTACCTAAAAAAAATAACACAACTAAATGTGAAGAACACAGAACCTTAAGTTTGATATCACAGGCATCTAAAATTATATTGAAAATCATACAGAATAGAATAAGAAACAAAGTAGAATTCGTACTAGGTAATGACCAGTTCGGTTTTAGAAGAAATAAAGGAACAAGGGAGGCTATTTTCGCTTTAAGAACAATAATAGGACGTCGAGTTGATCTAGATATCGATACTTTTATAGCTTTTATAGATCTAGAGAAAGCGTTTGATAGGGTGAATTGGAAGATCATGATGAAACTGTTAGAACAGGCTGACTTGGATTACAAAGACAGAAGAATAATATTTGAGCTGTATAAAGAACAAGAAACCCTTATAGAAATAAATGAAACCACAGAAAAAGCAAAAATTAGACAAGGAGTTAGACAAGGATGTTCCTTGTCTCCTCTCATATTTAATATTTTTATAGAAGCTGCTATTAAACAGATTATGAAAGAATCCAAAGAAGGAATAAGTGTAAATGGAGAACGTATAGTATTTATTAGATTTGCCGACGATATTGCAGCTCTCACAAACAACAGACATGATCTAGAGACACTACTGAACAGAATGAATCAAGTATTTAACAATTACAACATGAAAATAAATATCAACAAAACTAAAATCCTTTTGACATCCAAATTCCCCTACAAAATTACAAATCCCATTAAAATTGAAAATAGCCCTATTGAACAAATAAACCAATTTAAATATTTAGGCAGCATTATATCTGAAGACGCCAGATCATCATTGGACATCAAAACAAGAATAGCCATTGCAAAACAAAACTTTTATAATAAATATCCTCTTTTCTCTTCAAAAATAAATAATATTATCAAGAAAAAATTTATCAAAATATATATATGGAGCATTGCCCTGTATGGGTGCGAGACGTGGACCCTCACAAAAAGAGATAAGGAGAGGCTTGAAGCCTTCGAAATGTGGTGTTGGCGTCGCATGGAAAAAGTGTCATGGACAGAAAAGGTCACTAATATAGAAATATTGGGAAGGGTAAAAGAAACGAGGCAAATTTTAAATCAAATAGAAAAAAGAAGGGGCAAAATGATTGGGCATTTAATAAGACATGATAAATTTATAACAAATATAATAGAAGGAAAACTGGAGGCAAAACGAAAGAGAGGACGGCCAAGAATGAAGTATATAGACCAACTGAAGGAGAAGGCAAATGCAGTGACATATAAAGAAGTGAAGGAGCTAGCTTTGAACAGAACAGGATGGAAAATGCTACACCGACAAGTGCCTGGCACTTAAATTGGAAAGAAAAAGACCTAGGTACATCTACAATATCTAATCAGGCTGTTTTGGAGTCTGTGTAAGCCAAGGCAAATTTATAAACTTACAGTAATTTGAGTTCTTTCATTATATTTTTTGTTAACCTACAATATAACATAACATAGCATCACACCCGTATTCTCCGAAGGGTTAGGCAGAGGTGTATTATTTAAGTTCAAGTATGTAGTTCAACACTCAAAAGCCTAGGTCTCCTAGATCCTATTTATTGATATTGCTACTTACATGTTCGTTGGGGTTTTCTACTAAGGCGTCGAGCAGGTGATCGGCAGTGAAGCTGGGTGTCATAGCGCCACGCGATACGCCGCGTCTGCATAACACTCGCGACATTTTGAGGATCACAGTCCACCAGCTGAATCACTACTCTAACACGTCAGGTGCGTAGGCGCAGGTTGCTAGCACGACTATTGCGCCGTGCCAGGGTGGTTGCCGTTATATATGAACACACCCCTGACGTCGAAGGGCGGAGGGTTGGTCCTCTCCCTGCCTCCGCAAAATCTCCGTAACGCCCTCCGCAAATCGCTCAGTGATTAAACGTTTGTTACTGCGGTTAACGTTTGGAATAATGCAGCTGTAGATACTTTGGTAGGTACAACATAAGTACAGGTAGGTATATTCTCTCTCTCTAAATAATAATTCTACCTACCAATAATAATTTAAAACTTGGCGGACAATCTTTTTAGATTGTTTATCACTTTAACTAAGACTTAGTAAGTACAATTATTTATTCTGTGTATTAGATTCTTCAGGTAGTAGTCTAATAGGTAAGTAGTAGTACGCAGTATTTGGGTACAAAACTTCCGAAGATAATGGCCGTCGTAATGTACACTCAGCGCCAAAAGATTTATACACTTACAATGAGTGCTAACTACACGCGGAACCTCCGTTTGATTTGAGGGCCCCACACCCTTGCCGTCTCCTTGTTAGTGAAATTCAAAAGCGATTTTTAGAGGAAATATTTATTGAAAACTTGACCAATTTTACACATAGTACCTGCGGATACATAAAAATATATAGTCATTTAAATTGTATGATTGTAACCAATGGTGTTTTCCAAAAATAAGCGTTTGAATTTCGCTACGTGTATACATATTTTTGATGCTGACTACAACCCAGCGCAGCGCCAGCTGTAAGTAGGCTATTGAGATTGGTTTGAGTGTCTCATTGAGGTCGATCGTCATTGTTTGGTGCTCTCGTGGTCGTGATAGTGGTGATAGAGACACAGCTCGTGCGCTAGTTGGACATAATACCTAATATCGAATACAAATGTGCAAGGAACAGGCAGCTAATAAAACAAGTGGCAACCATTAGGTAACTATTTAATTCTAAAACTTCGAAAGTAAGTTATAAGTAGTAACTAAATACCTTCAGTAAATGTTTATACAGACTAAACAAAACAAAGCAGCCTAAAAATACGTAACAATGTACAAAACGATGGACACTTGCTGTGTGTCCTCCGGTCTCCGCGGCCGGCGCCGCCGGCAGCGGACAGCCGCGCCTGCCGTATGGACTATACATAAGTCAAAACACCTTATTATTTTAAAAACTTTCAACATAATTATTAGGTTAGGGCACCTTTTTATTCTGAGAAGAAGCCCTTGCCCAGCAGTGGGACGGTAATGGGCTAAATTTATTTTTATTATAAACACAATTATCTATATAATTTATTCATTCAGACCCAGTTAAGATATGAGTGACAACAATTATGTAGGTAAGTATAATTATGTAGGTACTTAATTAGGTAGATTAAGTACCTACTTGGTACTTATAAGGAGGTAGCTGGTTGGTACCATACGGAAGATTATACCATGTGAAAGTCCAAGTACAAAGTGCATAAAGAATAAATAAATATCTCGTTACGTCTCGTTAGTTTAGTTCAACTATGTATATACCAAGGTGCAATATCTTCCAGTGTAATACTGTTTTTGAGACTCCATATGAGCTTCTGTCTGACAGAAGTGATTTGGGTATAATAATACTATAGAACAGAGCCGCAAGAGACAGAGCAGTTTGTGCAGTGCCGGATTAAGCAAGCGCGGGGCCCGCAGCAAATTTTATCGGGGGCTCTCGGTCTGTTATGGCCTCTTAAGTATAAAGTGACTTTTTGTAGAACATGTGCGTTTACCGTATGAAATTCTGTGTTATATTTTCTTAATAACTTTCACCCAAAATTACTCTCAGGCGGAGGTGGGTTTGGATACGCGGGGCCCCATTTTGCGCGGGGCCCGTAGCAATTACTACTGTTGCTACGTAGTTAATCCGGCACTGAGTTTGTGTCTACGGTCAATTCTCACGTGAGTACATAAGCACCTGTTGTATCAGTTAGCACTGTGCCGTCGCATCCAGACAGGTAGCTATGTATGTATAGATAGAGCTTAAAAACCAAGTCTGCACCGTATCTGTAGTTGTGAAATAATTTATTTTACAATCCCATGATTTACGTTTCCCGGAGACCCTACTTAAATTAATTAAGAAATGGCGATTTTATCCATGAATAAAGAAAGGAGATGTTGTCTGCCCACTTCTAAAAGTAAAGGTTTTAGAAGTACGTTGACAACACGTCCAGGCGCCACAGATATTTCAGTAAAGTTACTTATGTAGTCTACGTACAATTTAGTCTCGTCACGAAGTACTTAGTTCATAGTTCCAATGATTTCAATTGACTAGTATCAATGATCACAAAATGTCTACGTGAACACCACCGCGCAGTGCACACTGAAGGGCGGCGAAGCGAGGCGCGCACGTCACATCATGTCACGCTATTCTTCAACTGAAAGAAATGAACACCATTAGAAATCACAGTATATAGCTCGTTACTTCGTTGCTTGATTGGATCACCTTGTATCTCTGGCCGAATTACAAAGAGAGCTTAAAAACTATTGAGAGAACTTTTCACACGTGTAAACTGAACCCTTATGAACGGAATGTTGAAAATCGATTGTATTTTTTGCATGCGGGCAAGTTTTATTTTATTGAGTGTATAATCTGGTCGGATTCGCAAGTGCGCAGCCCAATATTAACGAAGATACATTGTGTGTTGAACTGTTTGTCTAAACGATATACAGATTAGCGGGACTTGGGGAGGGTAATGTAATGACGAATTTAGATTATAAAAGTGTACCGAGCTCTATGCATGCACGCGGGCGCCTGTTGCTTGCAACTGCCTGATATTAATAGTTTTTGTACCGGATGTATCTACTGCATTGAATTTCGATTTAATTCTATTGCTTAATTCTATTTTAATTTCCATAGTTTTAGATAATGGACAACACACGCTACCTACGTAAACGTGAACGGTGAATATTTATTTCCATATTTTTACTTATACTAAATCATCGATCATCAATCACTTGCAAATTTATTAGTGATTTTATATTTGCATATATCTATCTCTACTACAAAGTAGAGAATGTTGGTGCCCATCCCTTAGACTTGTAAGTAGCTAGTCCCAATCATTCTGCGACACTCACAATCCAGGATAGAATTTAGTGAAAACATAGGTAGGTACATAAGTAAGTACGGCCAAGTTTAATATCACTGCATAGCTGTATAGTTTGTGTATCGGAGCCGTATTTTCACTAAGTGGTTTAAATTGTAACATTTAAGCCCTTTACATTATTGTTGTATTGTACGGAGGCGATGTAAAAAGCTCCGCAGTATTAAAATTGAAATGGGATGAATCGCAGCTGCATAAACACCGTCTGAGCTCGTTGTAAAATGGGTCTTATGATGTGGAGCAGAGGGTTCAATACATAGAGCTTGTTCTAGGGAGCCCGATACAGGCCAGAAACAGTAGACATACAATACAATTTGCGATTTTCTAGCGTGATGGTACGGCAAGTGCGCGGGCGGGTAGGGGCAGCAGTGCAGCACGTGCCACTGCTTGTAATTGTTATTTAAGAGCCGCACTAATGTGCAGTGCTACGATAATATTGACTTTGACCGTAGCCGTACGCACCGACGACTCCCCTCAGTTTACCGGTACCTATAGGTAACTGGATACTCTGGATTCTTGGAATTGATTGTTCGTCTCGCCATAATGACTTTCCTGCCTACTTAATTAATACTTTACATATCAATGCGTTGTTACGTACATAGTAAGTGTTTTCATGGTGTCAGGTGAGGCCTGAAAGTAAACTACATAGTTAGATATACAAAGTGCGCCATGCTATAGTCAGTATATTCGCAAGAACATGAGATAACAATCACAATAATTGATAACTTATGGACGGACAATATCCTATGTTTTTCGAAGATATGTGAGGGTCGAAATATCGCGTATTTAGAATTTTTGTTATGTCTATATAAACATTTTTAAATTAATTTTTAAGTTCGTTAAAGACTAATTGTACACCTCTGCCTAACCCTTCGGGAAATACTGGCGTGATGCTATGTACGTATGTTTGTTTAAAATTTCATACCTACATATATTGATATCAAGGATTTTAGCGGACGAATACAAAATATAAACAATAATTTATGACAGTGGCGACAAAGGGATAGTCATAGTTATATCAGATAGACGAAAGTTGTTAATTTTATTTCAGCATGGCACAAGTAGGTGTGCATGTTACTAATAGGTACCTACCTACCTGCTACGTTCGGCCTCAGCGGTGTCGTTATAGGCTGTATTTTATTGTAGTTCCAAAAATAGTTTTTGTATGCCTTGAGCCAAAACTGGAAATGTTTTTGAAATTCAACTGGTCGCCGCTGGGGCAGGGTGTGAGCACAACGAGTGCGAGCGCGAGTTGCGCGTGCGGCCGCGGGCCGAGGGCCGCGTTATCGCGTATTATTGTATTACCATCAGCTGTTGGGTCGCTGCTTATCTCACACTCGATCGGAACACGTGGTATAGCACACCGACGTGTTGCGACGATTGCAATCTATTGACTAAACAAAATTAACTTATCTTAAGTATCATCTCGCTCGTAATCAATTTTACAGAACAAAGTTACACACAAGTAGTAATTTAAATTATTTTTATAAGCTAAATTTGTCTTTATCTATTAAAATGAACTTATTTGGAAAATAAAAAATATATTATCTGCATTCATATGTTCTTTTTATAATAGCTAATTTCGTTCTGCTGCTACTGTAGCAGGTTGTGTAACAAGTGCAGCGGGGCCGCGTGGCACGCGTCGGCGCATTGCCGGCTAGCGGCTGCTCCTTCCTGAACGCAATATGTCGCCGCGCGCCGCTCATACTGATTACAGACCGTGCTACCACTGTCTGTATAGCTGTTATGACGCGATTGGATTTACAAATAAATGATACTGATAAATACTTATCAAAGGATCTGCCGTACCTATAACCATAATTGAATCCTGTTTGATTGCTAAATCTTGTTATACAGACACGTAATTGATAATTAAGTGGTAACAATGTTCTTTAAACAAAATTTGGCGATGCGTAGTAGGGCTTCCCATAAAATAAGTCCCTCCCGTCAAGTGAGATCATAGTATGTACTGCTGCATGACAGTTTATTATTTTAGTTTAGAGTGACAGTGACATCGGTGCACGTGCGGACACTCCACGCAACTTGTCCGCTTTAATGTTACTTGTTGCGAATAAAATAACTAATGCTCTTAACTAACTCATTCAATATAAACGCGCCCCGCATCCAAACGATATTATAATGTCATCACACCGTATCAATCTTAATTGTTCGCGACCGCGACTCAAATGCATTATTTACATCCCCTTCACCCTCCCCGGGTGGCGCGGACAGCTGCGCGCTGTTTGATACGTTATTATCTAAGCGGTAAAGATACAAATTGTGGCGACGAACTATTCAGTTCAGGATTATTGGAGTTTCAACGTTGAAGAGTATTATTGGGGTTGAAAGTTGCGTGACAAAAGACTTAATAGGAATGGCATAGTGTTGTAATGACGGGTTGCGGGACACCGTGTCGGATGGAGACCACGTGCGAGGTGGCGCGAATCGCAATGTGCGCTGTGCACCGCCTGCGACACCACGGGCGCGAGTGGCAAGTGCCACCACACTCGTACTCTTGATTCGTATTCGTACTCTTGGAGACGAGTCGATGTCCAGATTATAACTCTTCTAAATATCGTGATGATTATTCTGAGGTTTTGGGAATACACAATGCTGACTAGGTTAACATAGGACATACTAAGGGATTCAGTATTCGATACTCGTTCCAAAACTGTACAAAAATATGATCTTTTTTTTGCGATGTCTCATAAAGTTCGTTAGTTGTGGACATTTGATTATTCTTGTTGTTCTAAGCTCAGTTTGTAGTACGCATCACACCTCCCGGCTAGGGTTGCCAGGCCCAAAAGTAGAAAAGCCGGACACAGATTCATATTTAGCCGGACATTTTGCCCAGAAAGCCTGACACACTGGTTTTAAAAAGAAAAAAAACATTTTGATACTTTTGGCATCTTTTGTCGGGACAGGGTTGACCAAAAGCCCGACAGGCCGGAATTGTATATATTTGGTCGGACACGATTGTAAAAAGTCGGACATGTCCGGTTAAGGTGGTATCAGAGGCCATTCCCATTTACTCCAGCTAATTACAGTGCCGTGCTAGAGTTGCGAAAAAATGCAAATCTTAAAAAAAAAAATGCCTAAGGTTCTCGATTTACACACGTTTTTATTTTGTTTATATTTATATTCCTCATATGGGAACATAAATGATGATGTCCATCAGTATGTCCAATGTTCAACCACTCATGCTGTATAGAATATATAGAGTGTTACATTATTAGGTGCGGATAACATTTGGAATATTTATATTTTTGTTTATTTATTGTTCGGAAGACCAACAGCATTAATAATAATTTCAACACAATACATGAAGCCAGTTACAGGTCCTCACTTATAAACTACGTTATAACACTAACTGTGTGGACAAGAGAAAAAATTAATCAAGTGAAGTAAACTAATTTGAAGCACTAATTGTCAACAGATATTATACAAAAATATGGGCATCGAAGAACTTGATATTTTTGACAAAAGTCTCGGCTTAGCAACCGTCTCACCGTAGCTTAACACTAAATAAATCTATATCGTGTGATTTGTAAGGTTATGTTTTATATCATTTAGCTATAAAATAACAAAAACTTATAAAACACAATGGTAAGGCAAAGGTGTACCAGACTCTGTCCTGGTACTGAGAATTTCAATATAGAAAAATCCAATAACACTTTGTCCGTCCCGGGAATCGAACCCAGGACCTCATGCTCAGCAGTCGCGTTTGCGACCACTAGACGAATGAGGCGTTAACAATACCTTGTATGGTAATATTTTGGATATAAAAAATAAGTTGATTACGTAGGTATGAAAACTATACCTAAACTAAACTCTTCTCTTAAACAGATGTTATTTAGTAAAGAGCCTTAAGTCTGAAGTGATTATAGCTGAAAGAAAGGTGTACAACAACCATGATGTGGAACAACCATTCTATTATCCGGGAAATTGTTTTACGGACGCGATACCCATACCATCAGGAGCGCTGAACAATTACGTGCGTAATCAGAAAAATAACAGTAAGAAGACGGTTCATAAAATATTCGCCCCTTATAATGCAACACCCTCTATTATGTAATTCTCATATTCTCCGTCGTATACGGAAGGTTTTATTCGCCGGCAACGGATGCATCGCTCGGTCGAAAAGGTTTTCGGTTTGCTTTTTATACCTAGATTCTCATAGAACTGGGTCGCCAGCTGGCACTCTTTAAACGCTTGTCGTGTGTTACTCACGCTTCTCCTCGTGCTCGCCGGTCGGCAGCGACAGCGGCGTGATGGACTCGTCCGGCTCGCCGCGCTCCACTTCGCGGTACAGTGTGTTACTCACGCTCCTCCTCGTGCTCGCCGGTCGGCAGCGACAGCGGCGTGATGGACTCGTCCGGCTCGCCGCGCTCCACTTCGCGGTACAGTGTGTTACTCACGCTCCTCCTCGTGCTCGCCGGTCGGCAGTGACAGCGGCGTGATGGACTCGTCCGGCTCGCCGCGCTCCACTTCGCGGTACAGTGTGTTACTCACGCTCCTCCTCGTGCTCGCCGGTCGGCAGCGACAGCGGCGTGATGGACTCGTCCGGCTCGCCGCGCTCCACTTCGCGGTACAGTGTGTTACTCACGCTCCTCCTCGTGCTCGCCGGTCGGCAGCGACAGCGGCGTGATGGACTCGTCCGGCTCGCCGCGCTCCACTTCGCGGTACAGTGTGTTACTCACGCTCCTCCTCGTGCTCGCCGGTCGGCAGCGACAGCGGCGTGATGGACTCGTCCGGCTCGCCGCGCTCCACTTCGCGGTACAGTGTGTTACTCACGCTCCTCCTCGTGCTCGCCGGTCGGCAGCGACAGCGGCGTGATGGACTCGTCCGGCTCGCCGCGCTCCACTTCGCGGTACAGTGTGTTACTCACGCTCCTCCTCGTGCTCGCCGGTCGGCAGTGACAGCGGCGTGATGGACTCGTCCGGCTCGCCGCGCTCCACTTCGCGGTACAGTGTGTTACTCACGCTCCTCCTCGTGCTCGCCGGTCGGCAGCGACAGCGGCGTGATGGACTCGTCCGGCTCGCCGCGCTCCACTTCGCGGTACAGTGTGTTACTCACGCTCCTCCTCGTGCTCGCCGGTCGGCAGCGACAGCGGCGTGATGGACTCGTCCGGCTCGCCGCGCTCCACTTCGCGCTCGCCCGCCGCGTGGTACAGCTCGGCACGGGCCTCTACCACGTCGCGCACGATCTCTGCACACAGAACACACATCATTGCGTATAATGAACTGGTTGCCCTAGACCAATCATGGTCATGATACAATACAAGAAAACGAAGACACAACAGAAGGAGCGACTTTAAGATGAACCTGATTGCTCGTGCGCATATCACGATATTACGTATTAGTTATGTCATTACCTATAATAACATCCCGGCTGGTGATGATGGACTCGATCTCCCGCGACACCTCCTCCACGAGCCACGGCATGAACTCCTCATCAATACCTGCAGACATAACACAAACGTCAATATTATAATCAAATATCTTCATGAAGCATAAATAAATAAGTAAGCCAAAAGATGAGGATCAGGATTTGAGTTTGATTAAGCTGACAATTCCATGACAAAGCTATATGGCTCACTGTGCGGATGCAAGATTCGTTAGATAAACATGTAAGTAGTGGATTTATATTACTGACCCCGCTCGATCCTCTCCATGAGGTAGCCCTGGTCGCGCAGGCCGGCCAGCACGGACGGCAGCAGCTCGGCCACGTAACCCTGCACTAGCACGGCCGCGGCCGCTCGCTCGCGCGCCTCCGTGGCCGCGATCTGCGCGACACGCGCTTCGGCCACGCGCCGCTCCTAAGGACAACAAGCCGGTGACCGATCATCCAAAACAAGTTAAATGATTGAGCGAAAAACGTTTCCTACTCTCGATTGCTGTATCTAACGTCACGTACCTTCTCCTGGTGCAGCCGCAGGTCGTGCGCGGCGAGGCGCTGCCGCTCGGCGAGCTCGGCGTCGCGCAGCTCGCAGTAGCGGCGCTGCTGCTCGCGCAGGGTCGCCAGCTCCTCCTCCTGCGCCACCTCGGCCAGTGCCTGCTCTGTCGTCTTCCCCACCAGGACCTCCAGGATTGGCTGCACCTCCAGATCGAAGTCGAACAACTGCAAAGGTTATGGAATTTTAGAAAATATGGCATAAAAAGACAAACAAGCAGATCTCAAAACCTTGGCCTAGGCTTCCAGTTGTCTTGATTATAATAAGATCCAGGCATAAACTCACATCTCCTGGGTATATCTGCGTGAACGCGTCGGCACCGGTCTTCGCCGGCACGTACACCGGCGTGGCAGGTCGGTCCACGAACAGGTCTGTCTGCACACCCACTTCCATTTCCACGCCTTTGTCGAACAGCTGACCAACACACACATACATTAGCCGAGGGATAGCAACCGAAATAGCTAGAACAACGTACAGACTATAGAATGGAGAATTCGCTTTCACGATCGTCCCTATACATAAAAATGATAGTGTGGCCAACGTCATGCCAACGTCGTGAGACGAAGCTTGATAATGTAAGTGTAGTTAGTACAAGTGGGGGTTACCTCCTCGAGGTAGTACTCGGTCTGTATGGGGTGGTGCCTGCGGCCGGGCGCGGGGGGCGGGGTGCCAGGGCGCAGGCGCGCGGCGGCCGCTCGTCGCGCGAGCGCGCGTCGCCTCGTGCGCGCCGCCCGCGCTGCCGAGCTCTCGATACCATCGCCCTGAAATAAGGATACTTCAAGATTCAAGATTCAAGATATTCAATGAGCCAGATTCAAGATACCCTTAACAGCAATTCAATGAGGATGTTCGAAAATGACAGAAATATTTCTTTGATAAATACGAGTATGTGCGGACTACTCTCTCGAAAGTATCACACCACAAAGGTTTCTCTTACCCCACCTTTCAAAGTACCCACTGCCCTGAACTAGTTGGTCCAGTCTTCCAGCAGTTTTATCATCATCTAAGGTAAGGTCTTCTCTCTGCGTTTATAAGTATGTTCTGCGTTTTATAAGCATATATAAGTCATGGTTAAGTCTGCCCCATTGGTGCGTATGCGTATTTAGATTTGAAACCAGTCCGAGTTGACCCGTAAGTCACGACCACGATCACCACCGCCACCACCACGGCTGTGATAATGGTCACTATCACCACACGAGTACACGACCTCAAGTCCTAATAATTTTGGTCCTAGTCACTTAAAACTTGTTAAACGACTTAGGTTCAGAAACATATATACAGATCTCGGAAGAAGTTCTAAAAGAAGAGGGTTAAACTAGTGTTGAGGTTTTACTGTTGTTTGCTTCAAATAAAGTAGCGACCGATTCGGTAATTCTAACCTTGCTTCATTTATATATAGTATCGGGCGTGGTAAATAGAACTGTAGGTACTTATTTGATGTAAAACTTCCGTAAACAGACTGGTCGAACACATCACCTACACCCATTACGAAAATAGCCTGGACTTTGCCTACATGCTTAAATGTAGGTATTATTTATTAACCGAATACTTTTGTCGTTTCGAAGATTGCAAGTCCGCCGCGCGCGACCGATGCATAATTGGAAAAGCTTGTACATATTTTATTGTCCAGTTTTGCCGATTACCGTAATGTTGGCTATTGTGTTGCGATTGCGGATCGGTCTGCAAGGACCTAAGTAGTTGCTGTCACGTTAGTTTACTGTGGAATAGCTACATTATATGTTGTAAATAGTAATATAACCAGTATAAGTAAAGTATACCGTACAGAACTGAAAGTACGTATCTGGCGCCTGCTACATACATACAGCTAACTGATATAAAAGTTAATTAAATGATAATGCCTCATTGGTCTAGTGGTCGCAAGCACGACCGCTGAGCGTGAGGTCCAGGGTTCGATTCTCAGACCGGGAAACGTTGTTGGGCAAATATTATTGGGTTTTTTCCGTATAGAATTACTCAGTAGCAGCATGGAGTTCAGAACTGAGCTCGGTTGATGACAATGGGCTCGTTCCGTACCACATGGGACTTAATATCGACGAAATATGGGTGCAGTACAGTACACCTCTGCCTAAACCTTTGGAGATAGAGGCATGATGCTATGTTTATGTTAAATAATAATGCGATATGATATGATATTATAAAATTAGTAGCATTATATTTTGTATGGTACAAATACATGTTTATAACTTGGAAATTGTTACACTATACATAACTTTACTGAGGGCAAGCTACTAGTGGTGTTTTGTTTTTGACAGCAAGATGTCCTAAGGAGAAATGGAGATGTATATAATACTCATACACCCGCCGCATCACCGATTAGTGACTAGTTTATTAAGCTGGTTTGGTGACCGCAGACGAATATACCGTCTATCGCAGCAAGGATTCCGGTCAATATTTCGTTTGAGATGATACATACAAATTATTCGCGTTTGTTACTTCGCAGTAACTAGATCTGGCTGTCACGCTAAGTTTACAAGTGCTGGCCACGTCACCAGTGCATTCAAAAGTGTCCGTAGGAACTGCAACAATGGTATTTTCCGTGTCAACCTATAGACGGTGCTGAGTCATGGTTTAGTTTAAAGTGATTGACTTGATTGTCATCGATCGCACTGTGCCGGCGCGTGTGGCTGCCAGTCGGACGGACGGGCGGATGGATGGGCCGCTCGCGCTGCACCGAACGTGGCGACCTTGTTATATCACATGATTGCCCCACATACACTACGTTGCTCAGTGTTCAATGCCGCTAGGAATTTAATTATTTGATACTGCACAGTGCACGCTAATTCCAAATCAAATATACATATATTATTATGAACCTTTAGGGAAACATCTCAACATCTGAAGGACATAACTACGATGGAATGATCATTGAAGTGAACTACTTGATATTATTACTATGTGGGGATACTGGGAAATACATTAGTCAATTCAATTCACACTGTTTATGTTATATGCAGTGGCGTGCGGTTCATAAAGACAAAAAGACACTGCCTACCCTACATAACTCAGATAAGTATTTATTATAAAATATTTGAGGTGGCAAATCACATACATAATTATTTAATCAACAAGACGACGAACCAATACCAACAGGCAGTAGGTATTTTTGGTAATTAAGCTTTTAACATTTTCTGACTACCCTGTCTAAAGAATCTGTGCACGCACCTGGTTATATGCAAACCAAGATGTAACCTTGGAGACCTCTACATTTTTCTGATATATTAATAAAGTAATGAGTATTAACTTTGTTGTAAAACGATGTAATTGTACTAACATTGTAGGTCTTTATTTGTGAAATAACAACATGCGAATTGCTTGTACTAATATTGTAATTGGCGTTGTGTAACCTCGTTAATAGTTTCAATACACCCTCTAATAATATAGTTGCTTCTTATGCGGTGTAGTTACTCGCTAAGTGAGAACCTTGTTCGTTAGCCAAGGGCCGAATGCACGGCATAGCTTTACATTCCTCCAACAGTTAATAAGAGGCGAACGACCGTCTACCAGGCGGAGCTGTGACGTCACCTAACCGCCACCGAATAGTAATGACACGCGAATACACACATGTACATACACAAGCCAATCAGAAACCTCCTTCAAACTCATCGATTTGTCATGTATGAAAAAATAGGCCTTATGTATCAATCAGCAATCGACTTAATGGTACCCGCGACTGAAAGTGACTGAAAATCATTTAGCATTAGGTCAAACTTAAGTATTTAAGGTGTTCGACACTTTACGTATAATGAGTAATAGAACAGAATACAGAGTACTCACCGCGGCCTGTGGGTGCGAGGTGAAGGTGCTCCCGCGCACCACGCGCCTCTCATGCATCATGTTGGCGTACTGCGTCGTGGCCATGTTGCCGCTGAAACAACAACCATATATGGTAGAATAACGCCTTATAGTTGATAGACTTGTTTGCGCCAAGTCCCCTTCCCGTAGCTTACAGTTCCTGCACGCGGTGTACCTCTAACTAGCAGCTTGGAAGCCGTAGAGCACCAGGCCATTGACCAGTGGCAACGTAAGCAGGTGACGAGCGACAGGACTGACACTACAGTCTCCAACCTGTTGCCTGGTGCGTTGCCTTCGGACAGAATTTCCCTTTTTGACAAAGAATAAATCTTGGGAAGTTATGACTTTGTAGCTAGATTATGAACAGAGATATTTAAGTCCACATTGATCTGAGTGCCGCTTAAAGTTTAACGGGGGTGAATTGCCCTTGAAATAAGATTTTGGAAATATCTCTTTAACCAGGGGGTCCTTTAAAGTCTGTTGTTATCATTTTCCATTAACATGAATGCCGTGACAATGCCGTGACGTGACATGAATGACAATGAAAGATATAATTTATGAAGAGAAGGTTTGGCTACAAATTATAACTAATTGTTAAAATAATTACATTTCTATAATAATTACTAGCTTTTGCCCGCGACTTCGTCCGCGTTTCAGTCGTTTTTCGTAAAAAAGTAGCGTATATCCTTCCTCACGGTTCAATGGTTTTGATGTAACAGACAGATTAACTTTCGTATATGATTTCTATGTAGCTTTAACCATTAAGGCTGCACACGCGACGGTAGCTTAAAAAATGGAGTAACTTCTCCCGTTTTCTCGACATTTCCCTTCACTGCTCTGCTCCTATTGATTGTAGCGTGATGAAAAGTATACTATAACCTGCCCAGGAGTATGAAGAATAATTGTACCAAGTTTCGTTAAAATCCGTCGAGTAGTTTTTGTTTCTATAAGGAACATACAGACAGACAGACAGACGGACAAAAATTTTACTGATTGCATTTTTGGCATCAGTATCGATCACTAAACACCCCCTGATAGTTATTTTGAAAATATATTTCATGTACAGAATTGACCTCTCTACAGATTTATTATAAGTATAGATATTTGGTAAAGCAATCGCATACACATGAACCCCGAGTAACGTAAATTAATTGACCAGTATTTATTTTAAAAGTAGGGTATCCAAGTACTTGTACAAAAGCAATAATTTCGGTTCTTTATATTAAGTGACGTAGGTATAATGAAACAAATCGAATTCAAGATAAGATAGAGGGATAGAGTGGAGCGGCAGCTAAGCGAGTGTTGTTGACCTCGCGAGCCGACTGCCGAGCCGCGGAAAGTGGGCCACCGGACCACCCCCGTGTATCCACTATCCACCACTAGTAACCAAACATTCCCAGCTGTCCGTGTGAGTTCCCGTAGGTACGAAACCGTTTGGAATTAGAACGAATATGTTGTCGCGCGGAGTGAGATCGTGAGTGACGTCGCCGTCCCCATACTGCCAATAAATTATAACGACAAACTAAGTGTTGGCATCTTATGAACACGTTATCGCTGATACGCCATACAAAGAGTGAGGGTGACATACGTGTGTGAAGTCTGTTGCGCTGGCGGCTCGACCAGGTGCCGCATGCCCACTACACCGGTAATGAGCGTGCGCACACCGCCAAACACCTGGCCTACGTGCGGCCTTACACGGCCATCCAGTATATCACCGTTGGGCACGATGTTTTCCTTCTTTTCCTGAACTGATCGCTTTGTCCGAGGAGCCACCGCTTTCGGTTTGCTCGAGTACGAGTATACGACCTTATTTCTCTCCTTGGCCGGGTACAAGGTCTCCAGGCCAAGAATCCGCGCGACCTCCGGTGGCGGCAGAAGGAACTGTCCACTCTTCACCGTAGTGACAAATCGCGGTTTATCTCCATCAGTAGAGGGTGCAGCGTTCCGTGATCGGACCTTACGTCCCGGCGACGGTGACTTGTCCATCTTGGGAGATATTTTCTTATCGTTCTCCGGCTCAATGATATTGATGCGCGGGTGGGATTGACTCAGAATTTTGGGCAACGACTGCTCCTTTGAGCTGATGTTGGGGTTGGAGGCGGCGAGAGCGCCGTTCTTGGAGCGGTAGCGTGTGGGTCTACGCAGGTTAGCTTGTAAGATTTCCTTTTCTTTGAGCCGTCGGAGCTTAAAGTCTAGCGCGCGGGAGAACTTCGGGTCGAGGATGGTGTGGCTGGCGGGCGGCGCGCCCATGCCGGCCGCGGGCGCGAGCGGTGCGGCGCTGGGCAGGTGTGTGCGCGTGTCGTCGTGCTGCAGCGGCTTCACCACGTTCACGTTGCGCGGCAGCGGCGGCGCCTCGTTGTCCAGCCGCTCCAGCTTGTCGGCAGCACTCTCCTCATGATTGATGACGGTGAAGGCGCTCGTGTCGTCGGTGGGAGCGGGCGCGGGCGGCATGGCGGCGCGTTACATGTTGTGTTAGTGACCGCGGGCGCGTGTGGGAGGGCGTGCGGCGCGGCGGCGCGGCCTGTCTGGTCGGCGGCTAACGATCACTGAGGCGCGTGGTGGCGGCCGCTGGTCAGTCGGCGCGGCTCGGTGTCCGCTGGTCGTAAGTGCCGCGCCGCTGTTACCCACCTCAGTCGTTTTGTCCACATACACCACTAATGCGGCATACGTAATCGCGCAAGCGCCACGTGGACGACAAAATGGGTAAACAGAGTTCTGCCGGCGAAGAAATACTTTTAGAGTGCAACTCATATCGAGTCATTGTTCAATTTGCGAGTCATGACTCGCTGATTATAATAGGTTACCTCGGTGCAAATCGAAAGTTGTGTATCTTATAACTTAAGTATAACATCTATTTGTTATATGTAAGATTTTCGTGAAAAATGTGGGTCTACGTGACAGGCTCCCATCAGCAAATCAATCAGTTCTTCGTTTCATAATCTGCCATGTTGTTAAATTAAAAATTCGACATAAAACATCACTTCTTTCGATGATATATTATTTGTATTTATTCGAAACCATTAGTTACTAAGTAAATTGCCCAGCACAGATAAATATTAAAGATTTGTATAAGTTTTCCGTAATTTTAATGTTATGGTACGTTACACACATCACACTAAAGTGGTAAACAATTTTAAATCCACCTGTTCACAATGCTCAAACAAATCAGTGCAGTGACAATATTAGTGCACGTTATTGGTGAGTAAACACTCCGCCAAGTAGCAGAGCAGGGAGCACGCGCGGCACCGTGGGAGGCCACACGTGCGTACAATGGGAGTTTATTCCGTCACTTAATTATCTACTGATTGACCGATCTGTGTCAATGTGTCGTTTTTGTTTTGTTCGTGTCTATTTACATTTACCATTCCTTTAACTTTTTTCAGCACTTTCATAGCCGCTTTCCAAACATGTGTAGGGGTGATTTTACAGTCCCTATAGCGCCGAATGCAACGGCCCAAGCTCATGTTTTCCGGAAATGGTGATATTCACAGTTAAAATTAATTGTTAGACAGTTAGACTTTCGGTTTTTTAGCTGTTCGTAAAGAGTGTCACAGGTATTCGTTTAACAGACGCGGCTGATGAGTCAGGGTACTCACGCTGAGTCTCTGAGCTGTATCAGCTACTCACTTTAGCAAACACCTCTCTACCTAAGTACATTATATGAGGGGGGCTAAACTTTAACTTCACATAGCGCGGGACTGGCCGTGGGGCCAGCCAGAGACATGAATTACAGTGAAATTGGAAGGCCGAAGACTTCAAAGTTTAGTAAAGCATCTTGCTTCAAGTGTAAAGTGTTCGAGTAGGTTCACGCGTTCAAGGCCGTAGGGGAGTGAGTGACCTGAAGTAATGGGCGATAAAATATACTACACTTAACTTTACAATATATATTTCTGATGTTGCATGAGTGACCTATGATTGAGGACGTAACCATGCAACGTTGACTAACAGTTGGGCACATAGTGTTCGGTTCATGAGTTTAATTGTTAGTTAATTAGACACGTTTGATATATGATACGACGGATACATTTAATATATAAGATACATAAAATTATTTTATTTTGAAATGGCTGGATTTTGTGATAAGGATGGAATATTGCAGTGTTGTTTGGAGACCACACTACGCCACCCATATGTTAACATTAGAACGAATACAAAAACGTTTTATGTGGCACCTTGCTTTTTCGAAAGGGAAAGCTAGGCAGCTACCCTCCTACAACACTCGACTGCAATATTTTAAGATGCATCCCTTATCAACCCAATTAAATGTCATGGATGCTCTATTTTTATATAAATTATTACAACATAAAATTTATTGTCCTAGCCTACTCTGTCTACTAAGATTCCATGATATCCCTTCCAGATATCCCCGTAACATAATTACACCATTGTGCCCACCTCTGCGAAGGACAGTACTTGGTGCAAACTCACCAATCCTAAGATTATGCAGAATCTTGAATAGTTGCAGCGATTTAATAGATATGCACCAGGACAGTATCAGAAAAATTTATAAATTAATGATCAGCCATTATTCACAAATTCATTGGCACCAGGATAGATCGAGATAATTCACTGAATAACTGAATTTATCATATCTTGGTGCTTATCATTTTATTCGTAATGTGTCAGTCGTCACTTATTGTATACAGTTATTATTTTGTTTTATACAGTTCTGATTGTTATGTATCTAATTATATTTATTCTGTTTTGATTTATCATGAATCTAATTTTAATTGATTGTACAGTTGTAGTTATTTGTCTCAAAGTAATTTAATTTATTGTAAAAAAAATCCCTTATTCTATTCAATTTATAATGTCTATATTAATATATTATGTAAACCCTAAATATTCATGGAGCATGTGGTGTTAGCCTATAAGTAGTTGTTGCACATAACATGTATCAATATTATCGTAACGTGCCAATGTGTAATGTGTAAATAATTGTTGGCTAACCTAATTAAATAAATAAATAAGTGAGTCTCCATCAGTATACAATGAGAGTTGTGAGTTGTGGAGCGGAAAATAATAAATCCTACCTAAATACAACTACGGGGTTGATCGTTTTAAAAAATATTACGAATGTATAATATAATGAGTCGAGCTGGTTCAGTGGTGACCTTCAGCCAGTAGATTGTTAGCAGTCGTTGTTCTCAGGATGTGCGTCACAAAACCCTTACCATAATAATAGTCGTAGACCCTCGTAGCGCGATACTGCTACGCAAAACGGCTACGAGTGCTGTGCTACAGAGGATTAGCTACGATACTTTAGTTAATTTATATTTCATCGGAAATTCGGTATTGTTTCAGTTATTAATATGAATCTTATTATAAATATCAGTGTTATTAAAATTCAAAATGAATGATTAAATTGGCGACACGGTTGGCGTAGTGGCTAAGCGATTAGCTTTCTGCGCTAAGTGTCGCGGGTTCGATCCCCGCACGGAACAAATATTTGTATGATCTACAGATAATTGTTTCGGGTCTGGGCGTTTGTGTATGTGAATATATGTGTTTGTAAACGCACCCACGATACAGGAATTATTCCTAGTGTGGGGCAAAGTTTTTAAAAAAAAAACTAAAAAAAAACTAAAACTAAACTAAAAATTGAAATTAAACCTATTTTTAAAAAGCACAAACTTGTATATAAAAATAACTTATAGACATATTTTTGTGATATTTAGATTAATATGTCTGGAATTAAAATGTCAAGTATATCATCACTTCAACATTTTGATTGACAGTAGGTAATGGTCTGCTGGAAGATTCCCTTACAGACCTTTTAAATGCTTCTGTAAAATTATTTGTGAATTAAATAAATAATGTGTAGGTGTTAAATAACCGGTGTGTTTCGTGATGAGGTGGCTAGTGTTACGTAAACTGTAAGTAAGTGGGCGTGATGGCGGCTCTGTTAAGGGCTCTTGTTTAAGACTGGCCTTGTGCGTGCCGTGTCCTTGCGCTTATCAGATCTACCCAAAACGCGCCAACGGCGTACTTACTGACGCAGTTCGTGCCGCGGGTCACACAGTGTTTGTGGGCAGTTTAACATTATACCTGGATAGTTACTATGTAGACTTAACTGAGATCCTAAGTTGTCACATCAAGTTTATTGACAAACACGTAGTGTGGGTGACACCTCGTCTTTGTCAGAAGCGTGATGGCTGCTCCACAGACCCCGGTGTTCATGGATGTGCTCACACATTACAGTCACTGTAGAGCTAGCTAGTGTCGCGCCGGTGTCGTGGCAGCTTGTCGTGGATATACAGTGGTCATCAACCTGGTGCATAAGTCGCACCCATAGATTTAGAACGTAAAAGATGAACAATGACAGCTTGTAGGAGATACCGAAAAATAAAAAATAATTAATAAATGTCATGTTCTTTTGCCAATTGTAACGTGACATAGAGAAATAATCCAAATAATTACACGTTTCACAGGTAAATGTGAGTTTTTCATCGTACGTTTTGAAACCATATTTTGTGTACGCACTAGTATTAATTCGCCGAGAAAACAAATGTTACCATAGTATATTAGATTTTCTTCCGATACGTGGTAATATTTTGTAGATAAAACAAGAAATAAATAATATTTAGTGTAAATATTAAAATGTATGTTTACGCTAGGGTTGACTGTAGAAATGACTTCACGAATATCGATAAAAAGTCGATAGATTTTTATCTGATTATTAAATAATCGGGCCTAAGGGAACTAGCTATGGTAATATTATACATAACTTTATCATTATCAGTGCACAAAACTGTGACTAGTGGATAGCACAAGGTTAAATCTTTGTTCTATACTTATCTGTATGTTGCATACAAAATCGTCTTAAAATTATTATTATATTTTATAATACTCATTGTATTTTCATAAATAAAATGATTTTATCCGTTTATTAATTTATAATAAGAGGATTTAATTAGTAGCGTATATACCTCTATTCATTAGGGCAAGACTTAATCTATCGATACTATACCATATTGACAAAGCATATACACAACCCTAGTTTCATCTGACATATCAGTCACTAACACATATGCATATTATTTTTCGGTATCTCCTACAAGCTATCATTGTTCATCTTTTACATTCTAAATCTATGGTACACACAGTATTAGTACACAATTGTATACATACAAATGTATACCTAGCCATTTAAATTGCATAATTTTAACCTATAGTTATCTTTACCTATAGCTACGTGTGAATTTTTGATGCTGACTGTACAAAGTACGTAGGTATAATAATGCTTCAAATTGACTAAAGCCAGAGGGTTATAATTACGACTTGAACCGCGGCTACATTACACAGTACGTAAATGGTTCGTTCATTTACAGCCGGGAGTAGTATTAAAAGTATTAAAAAAGAAATGGGAGTGCTATGGCGTGGTGTTATTAGTGAGGCGCGGAAGTTGAGGCGTCGGTTACCTAGCAACGGCAAGCGGTGACCGGCGGCCGGCCGGGGTGCGGGCTGCAGGGTGCGGGGCGCGCGCACAGGGGAACGCACAGAACAGATAAAAGAGGTTAGAAGGGCCATCGAGCCACTTTTGTATCAGAACCACTGTCGCCAGTTGCACACACCTAAATAACATGTCATATTTACACTACATACAACGCTTAACAGCTATTCGTCAAATTCCACAATTTGCACACACTTACATTATACGTTATATTTACACTACATAAAATACTTATCAGCTATTCGTCGAAATGCACGATAATCACTACTTTTAAAAACTAACCTTAATGTAAATCCAATAAGGATATTTTTCCCTCGTGATAATTTTTGAAACCGTCAAAATTTTGACGTTTATTATCTGTGTTGTCATGTAAGTGTTATTTTTACAATTTCCTTAAATAATAAAATTTGCACAATAGATAATAAGTAATATTTATGCAAAAGCAATACTTAGTATTTGTGTGCAAAATACTGTCATAAAGAGTTATTAATAAAATAATAGTTGATTCAATAAAAAATACTGAATAATTAAGAAAATGTCGATTGTGCAATTTTTTAAATACGTTTTTAACTGGTATCACAGTTACCCAGTTAGAGACGTGTCCATATTTATCGATGAATATATTTTAGAAACTTGTTTAGAATTCAAGTGCGTATCTATAAAAAAATACGCTGTATATCGAACGCACAAGCTATCTATTTGTCATAAACGTTAGGCATTCTAAAAGTCGATTATTTAAATAGATAAAATTACTTATTGGCATTTCTTAACTACTATTATTTGTATCGACTTTAATCGTTTTCACAAGATTTGGGTGTAATACGTAAATAAATAACACAGGTAGAAAAATAGTTACCTATATAATCTTATTATTGTCCCTTAATTAAAATTTATTTATTAAATAACACACGTTTGGTATATTTTATACTTGTGTAGCGACTACTACTCGCAACATGGCAAAAAGTAAAAGCGCCATCTATCGGAGTGAAGATACAACAACAAACCCTGAATCGCACTATGAAAGTTTACAACGATTCTAACACATATACGAATATCCGACATCAACTGTTGGGCTTCGGCCTGCCAGGCTAACCACCTTGCCTGGTCGGAGGATCCTCCCTTTTCAATGGAGGAACACCATACCTCGTTCCACCATACTTGCTTTATTTAAAAATTAAATGCAATTAAAATGTTCCGAGCAAATGGTATTTGTTTTTGTAGGTATCCAATTTTCTCTACTCGTTACATTCATCCAATGCTCTCGGTTATTGGGATCCTTTGGAAACCTAAAATAAATAATTTAAATTAGTACTACATTACATTAGTTCATCCTTGACATTAGCTATTTCTCAACATACAAAAACATACTTAATTGAGGTCAGTTTGTCATTCATCAAAATCCGATGACTTATCGAAAAAATTATCTGAGACATGCACAACACTATTTCCTATCTCAATGTGAACATTGCGAACGAACGCGGCCGGACCATGCGAGTTGACAGATCGCATCTCTGGAACGCAATACAATGCGCGCGAACTATGTGTTCGTGTGGATATTTGCGTATGTACTTACCTTAATTACCGGCAATGTATATTTTTTTACAATATTTGGCAATATTATTGTCATTATTTCTAATTTCATAATTATAAACATATTTTTGTAAAAAAAACTGATTAAATGATACTTTATGGCTTACCGGTGAAAAGTAATTCCTCCTTGCTTTATACTTGATGTCTGACTTTTATAATAATTGCACAAGACAGCATTTTAAAACATTTTTCGGCAATTTTAGCGCAGCTCTTTACACAGACGCACTCCGAAAGCGACTAAAAGCATGAACGCGTGATTTCGGTTGAATTATGATTGTCTAATCATAATTGCGGCGCGCCTGCCACGCCCACATTTCCATTCTAACCTCTTGTATCTGTTCTGTGAGGGAACGTCCCAGCAGGCTCACTCTACAAAACTAAGGATCCGGTGACGCGATTAAATAATACACCACTCACTATATGGAAGCGAATAATTAAAGAAATCGCATGGATTACAAGGGATCTCAAAGGTTTACATTTAAAAAAAATCTTAGTTACTACTCCGTGTAACGAAACCATATCGACATCTAATTTGACCCCAATGCCATCTAGGGAACAAGATGTTCAACTTTTCATTGATCGATTTAGTTGCACGGAGTATGCGGTTATGAATAAACCTAACACTCATCTTACACTGTACTGTACTGTTCACAGTACGTGTTGGAATACGGTACAGTGCATGTGGTACGTTGTATTATTGTTTCTTTCGGCGTCCATGTGTTACGCATCCAATATATAAAGCAAATAAGTTTTGCAGGATGCTAATCACCCCTCCCCCCCTCTGCACGCGCGCTGTGCGGACACTCAAGGTTAAGTTCGTTGCCCCGCAGTACAGCCCGATTTCAGTCAAGGCAAGCGGTCACGATGACTGTTGTCGTTCTTTAAACAACCGTCCCGTGATAATATATTAGGTAACATTTTGTGAGCTACTTAAAACCCTAATTCAGGACCTACGCTTGGGCCTAACTGCATATTTACAATATGTTTACGTTTGAGATGTACAGAATATAAGATTGATATACAGAATCAGTAATAACGTGTGTTATGATAAAATAATGTATTAACAACGTCGAGGTCGAGAGCCACACACCCAAAGCCCCCAGGTCATAGTTAATTTAGTTTTGTTACTCATAATTGTACATTTATTCCACCGGTGATCGTCATTTCTAATGTTACTGAAGCTATGAGCCCGACATATATATGTGGGCAGGTATTGTCTATTAAAAAAAAAATTTTTCAACTTATGTAGATTGAAAAATTAAATTGTTCAACTTATGTAGATTGAAAGTAATTAGAAAGGGGTGCGATGTGTTTGGAGGGGTCACCAAGTAAAGTGATATAGTCGGCCGCGATGGATAGTGGTCGCATGGTCGCCTCACGTAAGCTCCGCGCAGTGCCGGTGCACCCGGCGATGCTTATCAAACTCCATAAAGTTACAACAGTCTCGATCTGATAACTGACTCTGACTGAATATATTTATAAGGGGCAATAATAAAAAAACAACTTTAACTATGAACATTTGTCATTAAATTTAATTAATTCATTGAATTCCAATTGCTTAAAACAAGATAATGAGAGTGATTGGACATGAAGTGCACATCGACTGCAAATCACTTGCGTTAGGATTGAGTGGAGTGCCCCACTACACTACAACTACAACACCAGTGAAGTCTGGCTAACATGCCGTCGGTTTGCAGTCGATATGTGTACACTCCAAATGTTCATCATTTATTAGTAATATCCTCCATAATATCCGGGGTAGCCACCGTAGCCACCGTAGCCGCCGTAGCCGCCGTAACCGCCGTTACCGTAGCCGCCGTACCCGCTGTAGCGGCTGCCCAAGCCGAGGCCGAGGCCGAGGTAGGGCTGAGCGAGTGCCGCACTCGACAGCACCGCCACCACCAACAACAATACCAAACCCGCCTACAACACAACATTATATAAATTAAAACATTAAATTAATTCTCACATATTTTCAATCATGATTTTAACGATTATTTTTTTCTTTAAATTAACCCCGAATTCCATAATATTCTGAAAATTCTACACATTTCATAGATAAATGTTCCGTAGAGTTCCTTGAATATAAACATTTCCAACGGTTGATATAGAGACATATATTAAAATAAAATACATATTAGGTATATGTTAAATATTTCATAATGATGTGAGTAAACATGCGAGTTACTTACGTGTTTCAACATGATCCGGCGATCAGTAGTCAGTGCTTGCGGACGCTCACACTGGGTTACATTATATAAGCTGTTAATAGGCGCGTCGATTAGACCAGATGAGAGTAGTTTATCATTTGGTATAGTTTATTTAATTAAAACATCGTTAGCGGTGTCTAACCGCATTCTTATCAAACATGTTGGTGATTAGGTACGATGTATGTACAAAATGTCTGCGTCATGTATTGACGACAAGCAAGCACCGGTGCTGTGGCTGAGGTTCTGTGTTCGATTCTCAGTAGCCGCCGTGGAACATTGGTTGGATGGCGACGTCAATGGTTCGCCCCGTATTACGTGGGACTTGTGCGTGTGCGACCGTCACACTACACCTTTGGTGAATACAGCCGCGATAATACGTGGAGCGGACAGACCCGAATGACCTATGTATGTTCACTAATTATTTTTGATTTGTACCATTATCATTAAACCGGGAGAAGGACTGCCGAACTAGGCTAGAGATACGGAAGCCAGTGGTACTACAGAGTATCTGGGGTCACGGTAGCGCCCCCGCTAAGACGAGCTAAGCGAAGTGCAAGGGCACTACCTACCTTTTCTCGAAGCGCTTTGTCATTTTTTTGAACCGTCATAACTTGGGTTTAGATTATACCAGATAAACAAAATTCTCGGAATATGATGTCAATAGTGGACTTATTAAACATATTAGGTCTTTCCCTGTGAAATTTCCGTTTTTTTATGAAATAAGTTAACCTATTTTTTTATTTCTATTAATCAAAGTATTCACCCATGCAATCGATGCATCTTTGCCAACGTAGTGGCAATTTATTGATGCCCTTCTTGAAATCAGCTGGATGGGAGGCAACAAATTTTTCAAAGGCATTTTATACTGCCTCTCGGGTATTGATTTTTTTTCCCGCTAATAAGTTATCCAAATTCTGGAAAAAGTAGAAGTCTGTAGGCGCAAGGTTTGGTGAGTATGGTGGATGACGGAGAGCTCCCAACCCCAGCTCTTGTAACTTGGAGATCGTCTGCTGTGCGGTATGAGGTCGTGCGTTTTCGTGCAGGAGCAGCGGAGACGAGCGATTGACCAAAGCTGGTTGGAGACTTCGAGCTTCTCCATCATCGTGTTCAGTTCTTCACAGTACTCATGCTCATCCCGTTTGGTAAGAAGTTGTGATGGATCACACCGGCCCTAGACCACCAAACATCATCATCAATTTACAGCATCATCACTTTTCTAGGGGTAAGTTTTCGTTTAGGGCATTGTTTATGTGCTGAACCAGGATCAAACCACCTTGCTGAGCGCTTGCGATTGTCAAAAAGAACCCATTTTTCGTCGCTGGTAACAATGCGGTTCAAAATTCCTTCGTTTGTGTGCCTGTTGAGCAGTGCAAGGCACGTCTCGACCCGTACTTCGCGCTGGCGATCATTGAGTTCGTGGGGAACCCATTTGTCAAGCTTTTTTACCTTGCCAATTTGACGCAAATGGACCAATATTGTTTTGACGTCGTGCTAACGTCGAAAGCTGCTGCTAATTTAGCTGTAGATTGAGAATCATCAGCTTTGACAATCACCTTTAATTCGTCATTGTCGACCAAAGTTTTCGGACGACCCCGGGGTTCATTTTTCAGGTCGAAATTTCCAGAGCGAAAGCGGGCAAACCAATAACAGGTGGTGTGTTCGTTTGTAGTGTTCGCTCCGTAAACGTCGTTGATGTTGCGTGCCGCTTGTGCCGCGTTGCTGCCACGACGGTACTCATATTCCATAATTACTCGAATTTTTAACGTATCCATGATGACGATAAAGATTCAAATGCGATGAAAACATAACGCTAATCAATAAACAAATGATATATAATTTTCGCTACCATCACATGAACGTAAGGTGAATAATGTATTCACTGTTCATTACTTTTCTGTTATACAATAGTTCTTGTAGTAACGAAACGGCCAAGCCACATATTTTTACTAAGGTGTAGAGTTTATGAAGTTAGGGCTTGCAGAATAAGGGCGTGTAGAGTAAGAAGCTTGGCTTTACATGAGATCCAATAACTTTTTGACAGTGGTCATATGGTCTCGTCTTGGAATCATTTTACATGAAAATGTTTTTGGTGGGATTTTATATACATCAAAGAAATTGTTCTATGCACACCGAAACCGAAGCGAAACGACTGTAAAAAAAAAAATATATAATAAAAATACTTTTACACGTCTTTTTTAAACTAGATGGCGTCGGCGTTTGCTATCCTGAGAAGAAACGGCGAAACAAACTCAGGGGTCGAGGTCGATTTTAAAGTCCAGACAGATTATATGATACATCGTAAGGATTCATGTAAGACAAATATATGGTGGAATGACCTGTTGAAGAACGTGCCATAGCTATTTGAGCTGACCTGTCACAACAGAGGGCAAGCATGGATCAGTCATCGTGGGAATTGATGAAATTAAGAGCGTTCAGCCTAGATCTCACTCACATTTACAATGTATAGCGGTTATATATAAAAGGTCATTTAAATTTCATCGGCATTACAATACCAAAATAATGACGTAAATAATATAATAAATTAACGGCAAAATTGTATATACAAAGAAGGAACGGCTATAGGGCGGCTCAATGCCAAGCGTTTTGGTCATTGTCAAAAAGGATACTATAAAATTTTGGACTATTTAAGTCCAAAATTTTATAGTATCCTTTTTTATAAAGTTTAAATTTAATAAAAAAAATTGACTTATTTAGTGTTAAATTACGTATATCATTGGGAAGTTTATTGTAAAAGCGTATACATTGTCCCATGAACGAGTTTATTCCTAGTGTTCAAAGAATGAGTATCAGACAGTTTGATAGTGTTCGGAATGTTTTTGTACACATACATTCAATTTTGAAATACATATTGTGACGCTACAGTTAGAATATTAATTTCCTTAAATCTGTTTCTGAGGACCAATATTATAAATAGCTCGGACAGCCCTTTAAAAGTAGCCCTTTAGAAATGGTAACAAGTAAAATAATAAACAAAACAAATTCCGCGGTGTGTAGCGTGAGGCTCGCGATAAGCTACGTGAGATAAGATAACGCGGCGATTGCGCAACCTTCGTGCTATCCTTGCACGGCTACCCCAAGGAACTGCGTGGTGTTTGTCATTTAAACATTTGAGACTTATGAGAACATGTCTCTAGTCAGCGAGCAGAACTATATCGCTTGTTCACACGAAGTGGTGACGCGGGATTGTTGACTCTGTGGCGCCACAGGTAATCCGCCTTCCGTGACAACTACTCCGGCGCCGGCGGCGGCGACGGCCAGCGGCAGTGAAGGCTACACAGACATGCGCTATGCAGCTCTATTTCGTTTGTGGCTGATTGCCTGCTAACTAGATATGTACTGCATTTTGCAGGTGGCATGCAGTCAGTCAATTTAAACACTCATAACACTTAATCATTTCAACGACTGAAATAAAATGTTAAATATTTACAATGTTTGTTAATTGTGTGACAATAAAAGGTTAAATGTGTTAGCACAAATATAAAATTTTACATAGAAAAACAAATACGGACTGGTTAGGTAACCACTTATGGTAGTTTGTAACAAATGTTTGAGAAAAATTCTCTGGAGACTGACAACTAGTACACAAGGTTGATGTAACGGAGGCTAGATGTCCACTTCTCTTACACATTTGCCGCGGTGGCACTAAGACTTTTTTTCAACCGATTGATAAATGAACTCAGTGTATTGTAGACTACAGCTGAGCATCGTCCTCTCTCATACTGCGTCACTACCCTTGTATTTCGTTACCTATCGTCATTCCCGCCACCGCATCGAAGCTACTGTTCCCATTCTGTTCCAACTAAGTTATTGCAACACTTCTAAGCTTTGAATATATAAGGACAACATAATCGTCTCGATTACACATTTTGTTTACAGATTTTGCCCTGCAATGACATAACCTATGCAAATGACAGTATATAATCGAAACGTCATACACGATTGTAATAAATTCGCTGAGGCTTTGATACTGATGAGCAATAACAGAGCAGGCACCTACCAGGAGGGGTTCTTCTTGAGTTTCACATTGTTGTACAACGCTCGCGGCGTGTTAGCATATGTAAACGGGCCCTTGGCTTTTGCGACCTGAGGCCCTTCCACCAAAACTGATCGCACCGACACGCTCATGTCGCGCGCGGTCACAGCGCGTCACCACGCTCACCACGAGGAAGTAGCACTCCTCGCAGGCCGCCAGCAGCATGCAACACATACGGCCAGCCCGCGCACGGCACCGTCACCGTCACACCACGCTCACGGCTCTCGCTCGCCGGCCGCGAACACACACACATTTGAATATGGAACTGTCACACGGAACACCTCCACCCGCCCTTATCTCTGAACGATCTAGCCGCTAGTATTATCTATTAATCTATTGGGTCGCCGCTCGTAACACGAACAGGACGCGCGCGGACTACGTCACTGTACTGATCCATCAAAACTGTTTTTATTTTTGGTGCCCTGGTATAACAAGCAGTGGTTGCCATGACGACGCCTGAACATACGTTTCCGGTCATCAAGCGTTGACAAGTCGTTGTCCTGTAGCCTCTGTTGCCATGGCGACTAACCTTGACAATTGATGAAAACATGGACGGCAGTAACTTACATTCAAAACTATAGTTTCTATTATAACATTCCATATCGTACATTTGCAAAGGTAATCACTTGTCGACAGTTATACGGCAAGATCAAAGACAAATTTTGCACTTACTGCTTACCAGAAGGAGTAATTATAAATTACTAGTTATTTATATATGAAGTAGATACCAAAGACGGGAAGTGGTTCCCGCCAAATAATGATACCGCCTCTGACTTCCTGTGTCGATTGAGACTGGGACACGTATGCTCCCCAGTGTTCTTAGCCAAATTTCATGTCAGGGATCAGTCTCTTTGTGAACGTGGTATGGCTCAAGGTACTTATCCTTTTCGTGTCCCAATATTGTAGTACCATTATGTAATATTCTCCCTCCCAACATCCCTAGACCCACTCCCTTTTATTAAGACAATCAAAATCAAAAGCTTAAGTTCAAAATCCAAAGTTACAAACTTGTTGGAATATCCTATCCTACTACTATGGTACTACCAGTGACAACATTTTCCTTTAGAATCATCGTAATACCACGATGGAGGCGTTAAATTAAATTTAGATATGAAATTGGACTTCCCGTGGGTGTCGTTGCAGGTCGTCGTAGGTAGCTTCCTGAGCCCCTAATAAAAAAACGACTGGATACAAGATACCACAATTATTCGCGGTCCGTGCCATGTTGTGATCACAGTATTACATAAGCTTACCATACTAGTACGTAAAGCATTTTCAACCGACTTCAAAAAAAAGGAGGAGGTTCTCAATTCGGCTGTATTTTTTTTTTTTTATTTTTTTTTTTTTTTTTTTATGTTTGTTACTCGATTGCTCGAAGACGCCTGGACCGATTTCAAAAATTCTTTTTTTATTTGAAAGGGTATGCTTGTCATTTGGTCCCATTGTCATCAGGTCAGGACCTGATGGTGGAAACCCTGAGAAATCGAGGGCATCTCTTGAAAATTGTAGGCGAGCATGGGGTAAAAACTTGATATTTATGTGTATATCTGATGAGACTACAATACTATGGAGGTTTAGGGCAGATCTGATGATGGAGACGACAGAGGATCGAGGGAACTCCTCAACGGTACATCTTAACTACCTCGTGTTTGGGCTTGGACAAGATCTTTACACCGAGATGGGTAATGACTGCCACTGCAAGGTCCGTGATGCAGGCGCAGTACAGTTTAGGGAACTCCATAATGGTTGATAGCAGCTACATAGTGTTTGGGCTTATTTTATTCGTATTAATGCGCACTTTAAGCCGAGATGGGTAATATTGCAGATTCGATGGTCGGCTAAGTAATTTATTTGATTTTAAAATCACATAGTGCAATACCGTCTATGGTTTTCACTCGACTTGGGGCAACATACATTTGACCTTTGTAAAGTTTTTCAAGAGAATCGTCTTTACTAGGTCTACCCATCACTCAAAATTGTAAAATAATTAAATTTTTTAACAAAAAATAAAAACCGACTCCAAAAAAACTCAAAAACAAAACTAATAACTAAAAAGCAAAAAATAAATCCTTTATTATACAATATAGTAGTTGAAGAATATTGAAGTCGGTGCCAAGTAAAACATGCAATGATAAACCGACACGATTGGCGAAGTGCATGTGTCGTGTCCGACGCATAATTCGCTCCGCACTCGACAATTTCTACGTGAACCCGTTGTTTCAATGTCGCTATTATAGCAGCAAGGTATATTACTTTTATGTTTTACTTGGCACCGATTTCAATATTCTTCAACTACTATATTGTATAATAAAGGATTTATTTTTTGCTTTTTAGTTATTAGTTTTGTTTTTGAGTTTTTTTGGAGTCGGTTTTTATTTTTTGTTAAAAAATTTATGTAAAATGCTGCTGCTTATCTTGTTTATGTTTATGTTATTGCACCGATGGAAAAACTGATGACAGCGTGTCGTTGTCCAGGGCCCACATGGACAACTTTAGATGGCTAGTGTAATTATCACCAATATACCATGAACTTATTAGGACATTACATCTATGGAGTACATACGATTATCCATTGCACCTCACATACGGACAATATACAGTATCTTGATTTGTACTTCTCATTTCGTGAAATTTCACATGATATCTTAACATGCACTGTCTGAGAGGCGCCTGGTTTTGCCAACATGATGTTGAAGGGGTAAGGTGATAAAGTTATGAAGATAGCGATTCCCTTCGTAAAATAAATTATTTGATTTGATTCGACTTCAAAGTCAAAATCAAATATTTTTATTTCAACTGAGTCTCTACGGGCGTTTCAAAACGTTATGATTCTAGTTGCGCGATTCCAAAAGTGGGTTGGTCCTATGGAGAAGAGACCGGCAAGAAACTTCATGACCAATTATAATTATTTTTAATCTTTCTCATTGGCAGTCCTTTTGTATAAAATTGTTTCAGGTCTATACTGGTTTAATAATCTTTAAACGTAGTTACTATACTCTGCAAACCTATGCCTAAAACTTTTTTCAAATCGACTTCTATAATTTTGGTCGGCAGCGCCATCTATAATTTTGGGTGCAAACAAAACTGTTGCTACGGTGTAGCACAGCGAGTGTAGAGCGCCCGCTACAATGTTGTCGTAGCGGGCGCTCTAAGCACGGATGTCAGCTACGTGGAGCGTAGTTCGGTATTGTACTGATAGATGGCAGGTTTCTTAAAAAAAGGAAAAAATATATATATAATAAATTGTGGTCTATACATTATTTAAAAATGAGAATGAATTTCTCTGAAGCATCACCTTCGGAGAAACGTTGTCGGTGTTGGTTATCATACAGTTGGTTAGTTAACTGTGACCAAGTTTCTAACTGCTGAATGTGTAAATACTTATACACCACCGATTTAAGCATAAATACGTAGGTAATGTAGTTTACATGAAATAGCTTTACTTTTAGTAAGGAGGAGTCACACAGCGTAGCATCACGCCATGTATACTGTGCAGTGTTCTATTCTAAGTTTATAGACCTATCTTTACTTTACTTTACATTGCCGGAATGTGGGTGTAGTACAACAATGGTTCTACTACCATAGTTGTACTACGCCTAGATTTAGGCAATGTCATGATAGAGTCCCACGTAATAGGGTGCCAGTTTATTGGCATGCACCGGGCACTAATCCATACTTCGAGCTGCTACTGTGAATACATCAAAATCCAATAACACTTTGTCTTCCCGGAGATTATATTAACTAATTCTGTTTTAATGTGTTACTAACATACAGTTTCCACTAATTTCACGGAGGACCCTGCAATCTTCATTAGAGCATAGAACAATACTAATGTCACAGCTCCGTCCTTGGACTGGAGGCCCAGCACTCACCAGTCACACTGGCGACCACATCATATTTATTATGATATTACCTACATTAGTGGAGTCGTACGTATTTACTTGCTTTTTTGTTATACATGCAAACACAACCATACCCGAAAAATCGTACAAATATTTGTTCCATATGAGAATGGAACCTGCTACACGTAGCGCAGAGAGCTAATCGCTTAGTCACTGTGCCAACCGTGCCGTCGCTAAGTACGCAGTAAATTGTAGGCACGTTGGTTAACATCAGAGATGATACCCACTGAGCTGTGATCTGTGTGCTGCTCTACTGCAGTAGTACCGCGCAAATGATCCCAGTCATTAGTAACCGCTTGCTAGATAGTACACCGATATGGAACGATTTAGGAAATTTTATGAATTAATTACCTTTGTGATTAAATATAGGTACTACTGAGAGATAGACAAAACGCTCTATCACACGATTTAATCCAAAAATGTAACATGGCTACTGAACGTTTTGGTCGTTTGTTTATAGATATAATATTTACAAGTTGAGTCATTACATCAGCCGGCTGCAACAAAAGTATGAACACTTTGTTACTTCTAAAGAACATACTTAGAGGATCATTGAAACACGAAAATCGTCAGGTCCGAACCACGGGCACAGAGAGCTTTATTTTTAGAATAAAAAAATATAGTAACGATACCTGTGCCTCTGTAGACTTGTCAGTTGCAATGCCGGTTATTATTAGTATATTAAAATATGCGTCATTGTATTTTTGAAAATAATGGAATCGGAACAATATTATACTAATTACCGATTATGCACTGGCTAGCAATGAATTCATGTGTTTACCTATTATACCTAAATCTAGTAAACTGCGTACCTATGCAATTTACATTTTTACCTATACAGCCATACACCCTGTACTACCTGTGTATGTATAATACAATTTACTTAAAAAATATTACACACAACATATCATAGCATCACGCCTACATTCCCATATGGGTTACGAAGAGATGTAATATTGTATGTTATAGAAAGCGAGCCTACTGCCATCTACCGGGAACAGATCCAAACCCCCGCTATTACTGTCAATTTTTTGCCAAAAAACGTAAAAAATCTTTGCCCGACTTGGGACTCAAATCTAGAACCCACGCTTGTCACGAATTGATCAATGAGGTACCGTAAAATTGGGCTATTTGGGAAACGCGGGGCAATTTGGGACTAACATTTGTTTTTAGAAATTTTGTCATATTTTCTAAACGAAATCAAAATTTCCTTCGTCATTGAAAGCATCCTACACTACCGCTGTTTAAAGGCAGTTACTACTCCATGAGAAGCACACATAATGATCCCTTTACTAAATTTCAATTAGCCCCGCGCTTCCGAAATTCCCCATTTTACGGTAGTAAAAAACTAAAAAATAATAATATTGTAAATGCCCATTCTTGATATATTCATTAAAAAGGTCATATTGTGCGCAATATCATTTTTTTGACGTAACAAAAAACACATGCAATTAGTTCTAAGTCCAATGTTAATTTTGGCTTATTGGTCATTTTTAGTGTCATCGATTTCTATTTTCCCTACTTAAACGTACCTATGTAACGTATAGGTAAAATACGACTTAATAATTAGGTACTTTATAACCAACATTAGTTTCATATAAACTATGGCCATTCATCAACATGAAATAGCATTACGACTACTCGGCAGAACAAACAATAACGGCGTTCTGCCCTCTTTGAAACTACTCTAGTATGAATTTACAAGTTTCCCGACCGTTGGCGCGCGCGCCGTGACCAATGCGGCCCTCGATGAAGACGTCATAAAATAATGACAATATAACTTTTCACAAGATAATTCTCTCGGCCGACAACCCTCCGCGAATGCGTCCCCGCGCTGCGCCGCTTTACTACGTATAATGAACTTTACCATATTACATTTAGGGCTGTAATTACTATGTGCCGAAATCTACGGAGGCGTCGCGCCATCGCCGCCGCCGCCGGACAGGGTTGTCAAAGCGTACAGTAATAAATATAGTCGCGCTTTCACTTAGGAGAGGAGAATAGAATTTAATGATCTGTGCGTAATGCCCTTGAAACATAACTTCCGCAGTGTTTTGTTGTCGTAAAAAAGTCGCCGGATCATCCGTCGTCGGTCGCGTGACTCGGATTGCTGTTTTCCGTTCGGGGACCTCTTAATGTTTGTATTATGTGCCTTTTTTATCAAAATGTTATGGGAGCGCACAGGAGTACGCATTAAATACGATTACATAAAAAAATACTTTTAAGCTCCGTGAGATCTAATACCGAGACTTATCGTCGAGGACTTATACTGACACGCGACGCCATTTTTCGACTCCTTAATTAGTTTATTAATGTATAAATAGAAAACGGTACATATACCACTTACACTATTCACTAAAAAAGGTCAATTAGACATTCCAATAAATATTTGTTGTAGAATCAACATATATTTCTAAAATAATCTCCTATCACTCGCAAAATATTTAAATTTTTTAACTCAAATATACCACGCTCTGGAACCAGAAATCGTTTCAATTTATTAAGAACGCTAAGCGAGGGGATTTGGTTCTGCCAACGTTCTACACGATGCCAGTGTAAATAATCGTTGCTTTAGATTTAGGCAGTAATTTTTTTTTAATCATTGCCTCACTCCAGGACTTCCTAATTCTCGTATCGTTGGTGCGTTTACAAACACAAATATGCACATGCACAAATACCCAGACCCGGAATAACTATATAGTTTACAACCATACAAATATTTGTTCCGTGCGGGACTCGAACCTGCGACGCCGTGGCGCATTAGTCGATCACTTAATCACTGCGCCAACCGTGCGCTCAATTATCTTACCGGGAGCTAGTGTGTATTATTTTCAGAGACGCGATGTCCGTCTATTATTCTTAATTTTGCGGCGTCACATGTAATATTATATCTGGGCGGCCTAGCAGAACAACATCATTTTTTTTGACTGTCAACGAGATTTTCCAGCGATGAGACCTAGCCAAATCGATTGTTAACTCCCGGTAAGAAAATTTCATCGATTCGTAAGACCCCTTTTTGAGAACGCAATTACAAACAATGATTACTACTATTATACGAGCATAGGACAGCAGAGTATAGGATATCATCGGCATCGCGGCATCGCTCTATTATTTTTGGCGTTTTGGGTGCCGCCACGTATAAGTCCTCGCGACGTAAAGACATTATTTTCAACGAAACAACATCAATTTATTTTTTGTTGCACAGCGTAACTTATATATTGCCGTTACAAAACGCCAACAGTGGGATTGTCGTTACGTCGATGCGTTATTTTCGGCGGCACAATGTCTGTCTTATATGTAAAACATCGCTACTTACTTCGTCTATAATTTTTGGCGTCGCGACGTTACATTATAAATTAAGGCATCACGACGATCAGTATTATTTTTAGATTCACAACGTCGTCTAATATTATTAGCATGGTGGTACCGCGCCGCTTGCGACGTCAGATTAATTAATCATTATTTTTATCATCGCTACGTTACTCTATTATTTTTGTCGTTGCCGTGTCGATCACTATATTTGGTGTCGCGGTGTCGGTTTTTCTTTTTGACGTTAGGACGTCAGATTTTAATTTTCAGTGTCGCGAAGTCATGCTATTATTTTAACTATTTGGGTGCCGTTATGTTTTTTTTGGCATTGCGACGTCATGTCACCCTGTATTTTTTTTAACATCACGACGTCGTTCTATTGCTTATAGCGTCGCGTCGGCGAGAAGTATTTTTTATTTTTGGCGTCGCTCGCCCTTTTATCTATTATGTTTACCGTCGCGGCGTTGCTCTACTATATTCCGTGTCATGATGTTTGATTACTAATTCTGGTCTCACGGCGGCGTCGCTTTTATATTTTCGGCGGTAGACGTACCGTCTTATTTTCGGCGGCGAAATGTTTGCTGTTATAATCAGCGGCATGACGTCTTGAATTTCTGGCGTCGCAATCATCATCTAAGTAGCTTTTCCCAACTATGCTAGGGTGAGACACGCGTTTTACTGACCGATCTCAAAATTGCAACTAATAGGTACGTACCCACGCTATTAGTAATGGCGCATTACTATCGCATCCCTAGTGATTAATTAGGTACACTGTATGATGTCTTTAGTATTATTCATTTAACTTGTGAATAATATCTATATAGTATGAGTTCTATGTTACGAGCTCATTTAGGGCGTTACTACTACAGTCCTACCTATTGCACCCATTGTAACAACTTACTGTAAGTGATGTAGATATATACACCTAGACCAGCCATACTTAACCTTTTTTCCATAAGGGCCACAACACAATATTTAGGTGATAATGAAACACGGTATGTTTAAATACCGTAAAACAAAGTAAGGAAAAAAAAATGAAAATTTGTTCGCAATTCATCTGACTGGATGATCTTATAAGTCTTATAATGTGAGCTTATCATGCAGCCTCATGTGATTTTGAAAACATTTTGAAAGAGCTTTCATAATCCAAAACTTTACTTTTAATGAGATCTCTGAATCTCTCTATCACTCACTGCAACGAAATGCGTGTTAGGGTTATCTAGGTACCTATCATACTCCGTGCGCCCACACTTTCTTTGGATCTGCGCGAATTTAAAGTGGTTGATAACTTGACTACTATGCCAGGTGGGCCACTCACAAAAGCTCGGCGGGCCGCTGGTTGAATATGACGGACCTAGACGATAGACCCAGTGAAATACTGGAGCACAAGGCATTACTAATTGTACCCGTAATCATTAGGCCGCGGCGATCGCTTAGGCTAGTAACCAGTAGTAATCTGTAGGACCGACTGCGGATCTCTTACATAAAAAGATTATCACTCAAGTTACTTATTGTGATGGCTGGAAATCGTGTATATTTTTATTATTTCTGATAGGTATTTTCTAAGTAATTGTAATGTGACCCCTGCACTGCTGGTCGACTAATAACAATAGAAGTAACTTATTCTCGTGGTCATCATACTTATTATAATTATAACATCATTACAACCGTCGAAATGACTCCAAAGGGAAAGTTTTTGATGGAAAATTTATTCTATCCCTCATTTTTTTTCTTTCGTTGCCCGTTTTGTTGTGTTGCTTGTCAGGAATTTCAGTCCATGACTTCGTGTGTGTGTGTCAGTGTTTCCGATATTATCATAAAGAATTGTAGGATGTCATAAGATGTTGTACTACTTACTTATCAGTAATAATTGAAGTCTTCTATAATTCGGCACCTTTGCTGTTTTTTACATGCAGTTCAGTTATTCTTTGTGCTGATAAATATAGATGGTACGTGACCTGTTTGGCAGATGCAACGTGTGCAGTGTAAGAAGTGACTGTGTGTTAATTAATTACAACCGCGATGTTAATTGTCGGGAGATCATACAGCTTGCGAGCGGTGACCGTCATACGGCGAGAGGGGGCGCGGGCGAGACGCGACGCTAAAAACTTGGCTCCGACCAATTTATTAGAGCGCCCATACATATGTATGTATTGTTATGGTGACCCGGCGACGCTGAAAAACTCCAACTAATGAAATCGATTGAATTATACATTAGAGCGGGGGCCATTTTGGGAATTACTTGGGGACACTGCGCGACAAAAACCTTCCGCGCTCGCTCTCCAAGACTCACCAATTTTCTGATCGCCGCCGATATCGAGCCGAATTAGTTGTTCTTACTAACACAATGGTATCGGGACATCGGCTTTTTAATCTTATATCCATAACATTATAAACAACGTACTAAACATTTACCTACGCATTCAGGATTCCCCGACGTACTACCTAATCAACCCTTTTTAAAGTTTCTGAGGCTGCCGCGTGCGACGTACCTACCTTCCATTATATATTAATAAATTGTTTCAGCGTTCCATTACTATTTCTATACCTAAGTGCTATTGAACGATTTTAATTAATTACTTCTTTTTACTACATACGTACGTAGGAACGTTACGTCAGTAGGAAGTACCTATATTTCTATTACATACTAGCGACCCGCCCCGGCTTCGCACGGGTGCATTTACAATTTCAAATTTCAAATTTTCCATAAATTTTATATCATAAAAACCTTGTCCTGACAGTTACGAATACAACAAAAAAAGAATTAGCCAAAAAGGTGCAGCCGTTCTGAAGTTATGTGTTTAGCAACACATTTGGCGATTCATTTTTATTTATATAGATATAATATGTATGTAGGTACAGAAGTGGGAGTTTGGTTATACATTGATTGCATTTGTAAGTATTAGACATGCGTTTTATTTGAATATATTCGTATATTGTGTTGTGACGTACGTACGTCATGGGTTGTTTGTCACGTGGCTGGAGGTGGCCACCCTACAAGTAGGGCACGTAGCGGGTGTTTGAAGGACTCGCTCATGCCTATGGAGCGATGCGGATTATTCTGGAAAATCTCCGGCCTGTCACTCAATAGTATCGCATGGTAATGGGTCACGTTGCCGCACGTGACTTCAACACGCCTTATTTTTATTGGTCGCTTTATTAATACCTATAAGAGTTCAGTGTAGTAGGTAATGTAGGCATGTATATTTTTCATGTTGTAAGCACAATTGTAATTAGTACTCAGCATGAGGTCACGTCAGGACGCAGTAATACGACAGTTGGTCGTGTGTCGCGAGAGCTTGAAAATTTGGTACATACGAGGATAGGATTCAGTCCAAAACTAAATTGTTTTGTCTTATTTTTTTACTTTTTAACCGACTTTAAAAAATGAGTACGATTTCAATTTAAAAAAACCAATAGGTTCTACAATTCTAGGATTTTTAGAATTATATTTACACAACTACAGCAGGTAACTAATGAGTGTAATTGTGTCTATATTTTTTTGTGTGAATATAATTCTAAAATGAGTTCATCTATTACTCTTTGTGTTGCAGAGTAACTACCGTTAGTTTCAATGCAGTAACACAAAGAGTCGGTATCCCACCACGACGAACTGTCCTAGAAGGTTGATGCTGTCCATGCTATCAGAAAAAGTAATCATTATGGTCGTGCATCGTAATGGGAGCAACCTATAGAAAAATTACAATTTTCAATTTGATTTATTTAAAATAAAAACAGACAAATTGACAATGACACCGAAATGATTTCATAAATTTTTAAATTTGTCCAAAAAAGGCCTCATATTAATTCAACGATACAAAAATATGCGAACCGTTTTTTAGTTTTCAATGTTGTCTTCAAATAGGCCAGATAGATGTTTTAATAAAACTTCTATTGGTCTGACTAAAAATAATAATAATAAGTGACGACACGGTTGGCGCAGTGGCTAAGCGATTAGCTTTCTGCGCTACGTGTCGCGGGTTCGATTCCCGCACGGAACAAATATTTGTATGATCTACAGATAGTTGTTTCGGGTCTGGTTGTGTGTGCATGTGACTTGTATGGTTGTAAACTGTACCCACGACACAGAAGAAATCCTAGAGTGGGGCTTTTTTTAGTAAAAAAAAAAAAATCAATAGTAGTAATTACTTTGACGCAGCAAGTGATGCGCGACATGTCCGTGAGTAGCCAAGATTTCTTCAACAGCCAGTGCACGGAGTGTTCATGTGAACATCATTCTCCTACTGAGGGAGCAGTTGAGCATGCGCTAGCGATACTGCTACAAATGCAAATAAATGTCAACGCGTAAGTATGTAAATATATTGCCAGTTTATCTCTTCAACTACTGCAAAGTCGTATTGTGGATAAATTATTGTGTGGAAGAGTAATGTTGCAATACCAGATTGATGACGGCATCAAGTCAAATGGTCATTTTTTGGGTGCATTTTCTAACTCTTCTGCTTCTTTTAAGGAAAACTTAATGCCCCTGGGAAAGCGGAAGTGCAAATGCCTATGTAGGTACGTAGGTACTCATGTTTCATATTATCATTTTTCTTTTTTTTATAAACTTTGCCCCACTCTCGGATTTCTCCTGTATTGTGGGTACAGTTTACAAACGTACATGTCGCACAACCAGACCCGGAACCACTATACATATAGTCATCATCATCAGCCAGAAGACGTCCACTGCTGAACGAAGGCCTCCGTGAAGGGGGGGTTTGCCATAATCCCCACGCTTGGCAGGCGGCTTGGGGATCGCAGTGGCTCACCGATTAGTGAGAGGACGCTGCTGCCCGTCCTCCGGTGTCTGGTCGCAGTTTTAAGACATACCCGGGTCAAGTACATATAGTGGTACTCATATAAATAAAGTGGTACTCACATAAATAATTATTCCGCGCGGGAATCGAACTTACGGCAGCGCGCAGGAGGTTTAAACCCCTATCAAAATCATACGTAAAATAATATTTTACCACAGAGCCTGAGGATAATAAAAAGCCAAACAAATTTAAGTTTACGAATAAAAGCTATAGTAGTGAGAATATCGTGTGCGCTACGATCAACAACAATTGTTGTATTTGTGCGCGCCGACAGGGATGCGCCGCCGCCGCCGCCGCCGCCGCACCGCCACCGCCGAGGGCTGTAAATCTTACGATTTTACTATAATGGTGAATTAGTACAGATTTACTGATCGTTATTAAGTAAGTATTATGAAACGTTAGGTAGTTAGGGTATAGTTAAGTACCTAACCTATTACGTTAATGAGAATATCCGTATCTAGCCGGTTAAAATGAATAAAAATGATTTTTATCAAAAAACGCCCGTTTTTATCCGCTTTGTTGAAAACGTTTTCATCCGGCTGTACATCTGTACTAGTAACAGGCTAGAAATCTTTTCTATTTGTCAAAAGTACGTTCTAGATCACATCAACTCTCACTGAACAAGTATACTCGTAGCATACACACACACTTCTTGGGGCGCTCTTTTGGGAGAGGCAAATATTCTGTGTAAGAGTACGTCACGTAAAGTTTTTCAGTGACATATCTAACTATACCCATGCTCTAGTTATTAATATATATTCTAAATTAAATTTCTGATAGCTCAACTCAAACTCAACTAAAATGAATTATTTCACTCATGTGGAAAAATGCTGTTACTATTTAATAAGCTACTGCGTCATTTATATTGGCTATCTGTGAATAGTTACTGCACAGTGTACTTAGTAGCTTTTCTGCAGCAAGTGATGTTTTAATTTACTAACAAATCGTTTAAATAATTCTTGACCTTATTTTGTTTTTGGGGATGCCTTTATGTATTTTGGATGCACTGCCATATACCGTCTATAAAGACTAAGTTTTGAATGTGGCACAGCTAACATATTTTGATGTATTTAGTTTAAAAAACGGGAAGCTGTCTTTGGCTAGTGTGAAAAAGTGTGAAGCTTTACCGCAGTGTGACTTGTGAGGTTTAAAATTGTAGGATATCTGTTTGATATGTGCGTTTTGCCGGAGGTTGTAGATGTTACCAGCAGCCCTGCGCACTGGCTGGGTCGCGAGTGCGGCGGCGCGGGAGTCGATGCGCGATATGCAAATCCGCGCTACCGTATTGACCGCGCTATTGTTCCGCCGCTTCTCTTTTATTTCCTATAACGACGGCGCGCGGCCGCTCATACGCATGTAACTTATGGCTCCCAAACCACCCGCACAATGAACGCCGACCGTTTTGTTCATATAATTCATGTTTTTGTTTTAAATCCAAGGTATTGTCGATTGTTCACTCATACCTTACGAGGGGATATTTTAACTTCAACGCTAGGCTATCGATGCCCGTTTGTGGTACGTGCGTATACAATATTATTGCCATCTTCTTTAAGTTTGCTGTTTCAGACGAAGTCCGAAGCTCCGTAAGCCGATGCCAGTATGGGCAAGTATTATACTTATTCTTGCGTATTGCTTGGTGCACCATCTATACAGTGCGTGCGAGGTAATAGGTAGGAGCGTTATCTTAATTGGTGACCTTGTAATTTATAGTTAGTTAGGCAGTAACTACCCTCCCCCTCCCCCGCCCGCCGCCGGCAGGATGACAGATGTGGCGCGGCTAACTACCGCGCGACGCTGTGGACCTTACGAGAGTTGACACAACAGGCGTTCCTGAATTATTTTACCTGAGATAGTTTAATGAGCTTACAAAAATCACTCGACTTGAAAAATTTATCCAATATGAAAGATCCCGAATCACTTAAAGAATAGAAACTCATTCATTAAATTTTCTGAAACTACCTTGTGAACACGATTTTGACGACTTAGTATGAGAAGACAAATTGATTCAAAGAAAGATTAGAGAATTACAATATTAAAGTTGAGTGTTGAATTTATTCGCCTGCTAAAACTACGCGGCGGTATTAACAGCTCTGTGAAAGCGCACAGCTAATGTAATCACAGATCGAGATGAGCAATACGTAAGACAACATTGATTTACTGGATCCCGCTTAATCATAACTGACTGATGCTATATGACGTACGTGCTGGTACACCAGTGGTTATGTCAGGTCTGTGTGCTGCACCAGTTACTGCGGTATCATTGCCTACGTATCTAATCTGCTCTACTATTTATTTTATGACATATATGGCCTCCGGATATTAATAAGGAATTATTAATAATTATAATACATAATTATGTAGTTTATTATATATTTTAATACATAATTATGTAATTACGTAGTCATGTTTTGCTTTAATTTCAAAATTTTGATTAATTTAATAATAATTATCACGAGATAAGTATAGGGAAGATTTTAGTAAAAAAACGCATTTTGAGGGTTAATTATTTCTCAATATATAAACAATAACAAAAAACAAAAACGTGACGACCTAGTTTTTACTTGTGTCTATAACATTTAAAAAATCAGCAACATCAGCTCATGTATAGTGGGGTAAAAATGTTTACGCATTTTGTATGCTAAACTATGGTCTTAATAATGGTGGTGAGTTCTGTTACTTTTCCTGGCCTACCTAAGAGTCGACTAGGTCTCCATGTTCACAGCTAAGTTACGCGCGATGAGTTGTGAAGTCGCAAACCATTCGGTATCCCCGAAACATGCTTTGTGTAGACGTGTCACGAAGACACAGTAGAGCTTAAATTAAAGAAGGCTTCGCGATTGACGTGTCTCTTTATCACTTCTGTTATGAAGTGCGCCGGTAGTGTGTAGTGTATAAATCATCCGCGAGGACTGCCGCATGCCGCCATGGCCGCCATGGCCGCCATGCCCGCCATATATCACGCTGCGATCCCTTTATATGGACAACTTAAAGAAATTGCTCCTGTCACATATTTCCAATGTGTTTTTTTCCTAAAACATAATTCGTTGGTTTTTGAGGTAGCGTGAGACGGGGTCGCGTCAGTTATTGTGCGGAGTGCTTTGTGCGCCCGGGCCGCTGTGTCGAGGTATCTGGCGGCCAATACTGATGACCGTATCTACTGCTTTGTTTAGATAATTATAAACATTCACAAAAAAAAACGAACCTCCAAGTCAACGATATACAGGGGTTTCGCAATGAATTGATGACCGAACATACGTTTAATTTGTTATCATTATTCAAATGTACGTGGACTCACAATCCCGGGTGCAATAGAACGTGGACAAAAAACTGTCCAACTGTTGTTAAAAAACCTAGTTTAGTATCAGATGACATGTGTAGTTGGGGCGACGATCAATCTGCCAGGTATGCAGGTCCGGGCCTCGGGTTCATAACAGGTAGCAACGGGATTTGGCTGGTTTTTTTACGCGCTCACCTGAAGGTCGCCGCTTCCCCGAATTTGCGCACCTTCCATGCGCTGATGACATAGCCATTAGTTTCTGTAATAACAGTAATTTCTCACCGCTGTAAAATTAACACTTCTTGGAACTAATGTTTATAGTTTATCACGTGTGAATCGTGCATGTCAGTCTCTATCCGAACAAGTAAAAGAGATGATAATCATGACGACACGGTTGGTGCAGTGGCTAAGCGATTAGCTTTCTGCGCTAAGTGTCGCGGGTTCGATCCCCGCACGGAACAAATATTTGTATGATCTACAGATAATTGTTTCGGGTCTGGGTGTTTGTGTATGTGAATATATGTGTTTGTAAACGCACCCACGATACAGGAATTATTCCTAGTGTGGGGCAACGTTTTTATTAAGAAAAACAAAAAAAACAAAAACAAAAACTAAACAAAAACAAAAAGAGGATTCTATAGATACTGGTCGCAGGTACTGTTCTTGTTCTAGGTACGCAATGGCCTACACTCCGGCCTACACTCCGGATTCGTCTTATTCGTATGGGCACAATTATAAGCATACGCAACTTTCGTTTGTGCTTTATTGTAATATTTTTGTAATCATTATCTATGACGACAATAATAAGCAGTAAAAGTAAATACGACTACATATTTATGACTTCTGTATTGTATAAGCAAAACATGTAAATGGTGCCGAGCAAATGTGTTTCAAGAAAATAACTCGGATATTCCGTCGCTATGCGAGCTCACTGGGTAGGCCAAGGTATAATGTTATAATTTGGGGGTAATGTTTACATAATGCATTGCGCACGCGCACGCGATCGCTCCCGGTCTGCAGTGATTATGTATCCGGGGCTTCTGAATGTTCATCAGTCATGGGTCAATGTCAAAACGAGAATAATCATGAAGGTGAAGAACGTAGAATGCGTAGTCTTTAATATGGCTTTTAATTATTTTAAATATTCTTCAAAATGAATATTTTCATAAGTCTAGAGCACCGTAAAAGTTAGTCAAAAATTAAATGTCGATATTGGTCAAAAGTAAAGTTCTTCATATTAAAATTATAAAATTCTGAATGATATTTACTTATATCTTAAAACATTCGAGTGTTAGCAACATACTCTAACTCATAAGCATCAGTAGGTACCTGAAGGATTGATGTGACATACAGGAATAACAATGAGAGGAGGGAGGCTGTGGCCCGCATCGGCGTCGGCGCATCTACAACGCTAATCAGATCAAATATTGATGAGGTTGGAAAAGTGCGCGCGCCTCCATTATTTATTGCGCAAATAACATGCGCCGAACTAACGGTAATATGATCGTATGACATCGCCCTGATACCTACTGTACCTACTCTACAGATACAGCACAATACAGTACACAACAAATACAGTATGAATGATGCAGTAGGTAACTGAATTGCATCGATATTCGTGTCAAAACAACACTTCAATCAAAGTGCCAGTAATAGATTCAATCAAGTACCAGAGCTTGTGTCGATAACATATGTATATGTATGTACCTATATAGTTTTAAGTTTACGGATATCTCCTAAAATCTCTTAGAATCATAATGTAGGTAAGTATTTGGAGGCAGTAGATTGAGGTAGTTAATAATCATCTTATTCTCAATTTACTATTAAAATTAATATTGTCTATTAAATATATAGGTATTCAATAGTATAACAGTAGTGTAGTAGCAAGAAGATATTGCTGCACTTTTGGTTGATTATTGAAGAACATGTAAAGATTTCATTACCTCATAAGTATCATAATCTGTAGGCTAATAAGACGCATCTAATCTAAATACAAATCAAGACTAATTCAATGGTGCGCGTCGCCGTCGTACAGATCAACGTTGGATCGTAGCTAATTAACACCACGGAGCTATTCCAACACCTTGGTGTCGTGTCCCACATAAATCATGTGCGTACAATGTTGGAGTCGAAGCAGCTCATAAGTGTAGCCGCGAGCTGGCGTCCGGAGCGAATCGAGCAAAGGGTTCCTGTGACGCGATATGATTTAGGACGACACATAAAGACACAGGTGCACGTTTCCATACGCCGTCCCGTTCGGTTTCTATAGAACTGATAACATCGGTGGGGTGTTGCTGTTCGATGGCTATTAACACGTGGGTCGTGTCGGTGTGAGTGGGTTCTACTGCACAGTGTCGTGAAAAGTATGTCTGTGTGAGTACGTGCCATGCCACTGCGCAGATTTATCGCATACGTGCGCACTCCGACACTCACGAATCACGAACGATACGTCGATTTACTAAGAATCAAGATAATGATCTGAATAGGAGCTGACAGGACGTGAAAATTAGCTGTTATGTTTCGGTTGTAAAACATAGTTCACTAAACTATAGGATACACAAGCATTTCGTACCATACTCCTAAACAGCAATAAATTATGGGAAATGTTTAAGCAACCTCTTGGCTCACCATGGTGATCCGGGCTTTACGTATCTACAGGAGGGAGACACCAATATACGACAGTGGAAGTCCATGGGACGAGTTACTTGATCGAAGTCAAACCAGTACTTGCAAAGAATGTTGATTTTGTTATCTTATTAAGATAAGATACATAATTAAAACTGCCCAAGATCACTACCATGATCATAATGTCAGCCCGTAAACTTGTAATGCTACTGGCCCATGACCAAACTGATCAATCCGTTTCAGTCGGTACAGAGATACACCCCGCAGATGTTCGTAGATGACGCATTCAATACTTTTAGCTTTAACTGTCAGTTTAGCGTAGAGGGAAGGTATTCATTTGTTTGTTTCTGCTTTACTGTTTGTTTTATAAACAAAATTAAGAGAGTTTGGCAGACGCGTGCGAGTCGTGGAGGCGCAGGCGTCGAGGCGGTCATAACGAGTGCTAAGTGCGGCGCGCGTGTGTGTGTGTGACGTGGAGGGTCGCAGCTTTCGCGCATGGCCGCGTTTTAATTACACCACCGCGCCAGGACGCGGGCCTCGCGCCCATTGTCGTGTGTCAAGGGTTATCTCTCAATTATCTGTAATCAAGTCTGCGTGTACACAACAAAACACTTTTATAAGCGTCCAATGTTTACCGATGAGACAAAACATGATTTAAGCACATTTAGTATGTAAATTAGAAGTCGGTCGCAGAATCCTCTTAAGATATTATTTGTTCCTGTATTGTTTGAGCTGATTTCTGATAACGTTCCTATTAGAATGATCGACTGCTTAGCTTTTATACGAGTATTTAGCGGTTAGCAATTACTTAATTATTATATATCAGAATTTTAGACTTCCTATTGACAGATCATAGTAATTGGTATACACCTGCATAAAAAGTAACTATTATATTTTTATACACAATTGACACCTTTTTAATTTTGAAACAAAATAATCCTAGACTGTAAAAAGTAATCAAACAACATCCATGTCAGTCAGGCTGAAAGTAATAAATGTCTAATTGAGTAGCAGGCGCATGTCCACACTGGGGGTCTGCTAATGTATTCGCGAAATAGTTTAATTTAGCGGCGACATCTATCGGGCTTGTTCCCGGAGACGGCTTTCATTAGGGCGGGTGATCCGGGCTTATTGCCAGCCCGGATTACCCGTGCCCGCGCTCACTGCGAGGGCTCGCTGCTAACAAATTAAAAACTATGGCGATCGGCCGCGTCAACCCGACGACGCCGACTTAATAAAGTCGTCAACTGATTTGTATAACTAATGTATCATGTTTTGGATAACTGTGATCATTGGCACTATCAGCTTTCTTAATTACCTATGTACGTGATGAATATATTTGTCACTTCTTTTTTTTTTTGCAGCATCTAATTTTTTTTTCTTTTCCTGCCTTTAAGCGTTGTGGCAGCAGTATTTACAAAGGCGATATTTTGATTTAAACATTTTGAAACTGGCTGAAAAACCTTATAGATAGTGTTATTTGAAAAGTAATACGAAATGCTTAAGAACGAAATTCGCACATCAATGCGAGCACCACGTCCCAATCAATGCGGTCTTTATGAATATTGACGTATAACGGATCATTAGGGCATCGGTTTAATGGCATTAGTTGTACCCTTTGAGTCGCGGGCGCCTCCTGCGGAGACATTGTGCGCAGCGGTCCCACGCCGCAATATGCTTTGACGCTCAACACCTCAAAAGGTGCTTGCAGTAGGACCACGTACAGTAGGATCTTGGGAGACACGCATAACAATAGCAAACCGTTTCGTCAAATGTCGGGTAACCAGCTCACAGTAACTACCCTAGCTTGCTTCTTTCTTTACATGGAGTGCCTAACAATCTAGCCAATACTGAACGAAACAAAGATAATCCTTATTGATGTATAATGTATACCTATGTATACAAATAAATAAAAAAATATATAGATAATGAAAGATTCTTATTGTGGATATCTTAACTAAGTGAAGTTGTTAGGAGTGCGCCTTCTGTACGCTATTATTATGAGGGTTGTCGTGTTTGTTTATACACATCACTGTATTGGCAAACAATTCATTAGATCGCCACGCGGCGCTGCGCAACAGCCGATTGATTGACGCCCCTGTACTGTACGCAACCATTCAATACTGATTATTGGAATATTTCAAAGGAATCCCTCGCTAATATCGTGGCAGAGTTAAACAAACATCCGCTCCATCACGTAGCGGGTTGTTCGAGTCTTTTGTTTCTAACAATAATGTCTCACCCTTTTGTAAGTCTCCATTGATTAAGTATCACAATCATCAAATAGTGTAAACTGCTTTTAATAAATTTCTTTACCTCTATTACGGTCTAACGAAAGTTTTTGTTCTTCAGCCCAAAAAACTTCAGTCCATTTTGAGAGCTAAGTTCAGATCTTTTTTGTAAATGCTTATGATCACATAGGAATTGCTGACAGCAGAAACTCACACTGACACATCTTTCAACAAGTGAGGATCAATCAAGTTCGTCACTTGGTGAAACATTGTCCAGCCAGCAAAGTTCGTAACAAGAATAACTGTTCGGGGTGCGCCAGGTGTCATTATTCACTCTACATAAAAGTACTTTAACACAAACGGATTTATTTGGCAGTCTCCCAATTAAGGCGTCTATTATTATGTAAAAGTGTAGTTGAAGTGTGTCGCTGTAAAAGTGTTGATCTGAGCACGGAGCGGTCGCGGGGCGGGCGCGGGGCGACATCTACACAACGGTAGCGGAGGACAACATTAGCATCACAAACACGCCGCGTGATTGTTTCATAACATTAATTGACAATTGAACACGACTTTGTTTTGTTGAAGTCACAGAAAAAGTTTCGTTGTTTCTAAAGTCAATAAATGACGTAAAAATGACTCAAACATTATTCAACATTATTTTTTGTGGATATATATTTTAGAAGTGATGTAGAGCGTATACACCGTACACCTAGTAGGCAGAGGGTTACAAAAGACCTTTTGTAACCCTCCTGTGTTTGGGATGACCATCCCAAAGGGCGTGACAGCTTATAAATAACAGCACTTTCTCGTATAACGGGCAGAACCTCTGTACCAAGTCTAAAAATTGCTTGCCCTGTATCTAACTGTATGATATGATCCGTAACCGAGATGAGTGAGATAATCTATCGCACTTTAACAATGTATGAAGCTAAACAACACAGTACAGCTGTCAGATATTTGAGTTATATATAAATAAACAAAGATCATTAAGTACTGCCATTAATTCGTGAGTGGCGGGTCTGTATCAGCGTCGCGCGTCGCCGGGCGGGTGTCGGAGTCGTGCAAACGAGACAATTACACGGTACAGGTGTCGAGTGGCTCGCATCCGAGTCCAAAGCCTCTGCGCCGTAATGAGGCCGTCCTCCAGCGGGTGTGGAGGTATTTCTTTGTGGGGTGGCAGCGCCGAGGACTCTCGCTGATATTAAGTTTGTTTTGTGTCGCGAAGGGTGACGCTGATTTAAATGCGAAAGACTCGTATTGCACTTCTGTTAGGGCTGGCAGGTCGTCAACAGTTTATGATTTTATAAAGTTTTCACTATTAGGAAAGTAGATAAATATACAAAACAAATATCTTTTAATACTGGACAATAATGTTAGTAGTACGATAAGCAAACTCAAGTAATTACTAAGCTATGTAATACTAATAACAGACATTGTACTGCTGTTTTTTTATTCCAAATAAGTACGTAGTCTGTTAATATTGTGTATATTATTACTAAACCAAAGAGCTATGCATAGTTAAGTAATTTGGCTTCATTTCGACTTAATTCTGTCAGAACTTCTATTTTACAATCAAAAGTACGTACATCATCATTATCATCATCATCAGCCAGAAAACGTCCACTGCTGAACGAAGGCCTCCCCCAAGGGGGGGTTTGCCATAACCCGCTTGGCAGGCGGCTTGGGGATCGCAGTGGCTCATGGATTAGTGAGAGGACGCTGCTGCCCGTCTTCAGGTGTCTGGCCGCAGTTTTAAGATGTATCCGGGTCTTAAGTACGGACGATAACGTACGAACAAATGTACGTACGAATGTACGTACGAATGTACGTACGTACGTACAATGTACGTACAAAAGTACGTACAGTACTATAAAATCCATTCAAGAATAAATAGTTCAAAATCATAGCTAAGTACTCGTACATTTGGTTGGTGTTCACAGAACAGGCACCTAAAGTATCACTTGCACTGGTGGACAGCACCCGCTCAGCCCTGCGTGTGAGGGGCGCGGCTCGGGGTGCAGCAGTATTGGAGGTGTTACTTTTATTTGGTGTCGCGCGCTGCGAGTGCTGCTGCCTCCGACCTCCACTGTGTCTACAAACAATCGTCGTTATGTTCAAACAACACGCTATTGATCCGCTCTCCTTGTCTTCGTTTCGTATTGTTATACACTTTAGCTCAGTAAATCATAGAAAATAAACGCTGAAAGTGGTGAGAGACTTTTTGTCCTATTTATCTCAACTGTTCTCACGCGTATTATTCTCGTTAAATTCCTTTGACTTAGGTGTTTCGGCGCCTATTTATCGAATAACAGACAACTACTTAAATGAATGAACAGCAGAAGCATCCTACCATACATACCACTGACACCTTTCAGAAATCGCTGAACGAGTGTCAGTTTGGTATTACATTGTACAGTACGATTGTTTTCTTTTTTGGCGTTAATAACTACCTACCCACATAATTAAAAAGTTCGTTATAAGTTATGATTTCATAAGGTAGGCATAGTGTCCTGCTTATGCGAGGCGGTGCGATTGTCTCAGGTCCTGGCGGCGGCACCAGCCGGCTGGCAGCCGCTGGGAACATCGTCTGCCGACATATTACGTTTAGTGAGAGTCGTGCGCCGCCGCCGACATGCGACACTGGGATCACGACGATCTTCACTTGTTCCGCTGTGTGCACTATCTTTATGGCTGATCGTATCTTATGAGAGCCTCTTCCTGACCGGATGACGCTGTGTGGTCGCAAACCTACGAGAACAATGTCTAGTCTGTATAACAATATAGGTAGTGCTTATTATAGGACCTAGAATTCATTAGGGACTAATAAATAATTCACATGCATTGTGGATGAATTTATGGAAGTCAGCCGAATACAAAAAGTAAAGTAAAAACGGAACATAATATAAGTTTTGTGAGAAAAAGTAATATTAGGTGCTTACTGTACCATAGCCCGCTAACGGGTTCGCACGCTTCAATGCCTGCCAGTATGTGTCGATTACAGTAATGTTAATTATCGTCTGATCGACCGCACATGAAATATTAGCAGTCGATTGTAAAGAATACACCAGCCAGCTGGCCCCTCTGCTGTCACAACTAGCTACTTGGTAATATTCGTATGCAACCTAACAGGTTTCATGGTGTGACGCCATATAGAGTAAGGTCTCCGCCGGGCCCAGTACACGACGGTTATAAGTAATATTGAGAAAAATATCACCTGTTCCACGTAGTTAAGATATACGTTACAAATAAACAAGCTAAACGTTCCTAAAATATATAGGTACCCTAACAGCTTATCAAGAGACAAACGACGCACAGAATGATATTCCATCGCATCTAAAATTGTAATCGAGTGATACTAATCCCAGTAGCAATCCTAATCGAAGTTAAAAGGGGTGACTACTTCAGAAATAGGTAATGAAGGCTTTCGTTGTTCGATATCATCGTATTTATTAAAATACATTCTATAAAACAAGACGAACATATTGAAAATGAAATGAAAACTTGTAGGTAAATCGACTTGACCGATTTTCATAGTTTTTGATTTGTTGTATTTGTCTCCGTCCCGAATAGCAGAATATAGTTATTCTGCTATTAAACTATTAAAACATTGGAAAATTGACGAAAATAAAAGGAAAAACAAAAAAAAACTAATCAAGCTACTTAAATATACAACAAATGACATTGCTGACCGCAAAAATAACAAATGGTTAAACGAGCGAGCAATTTTGGCGGCTAAGAATAAAGATGTGAATGACTTAAACTTTTATAATTCAGAATCAAATCGTTGGTACTCTGCATTCATTCAAATCTATTGACTGTGTAACAAACGAAGACGAAGCCACTTATTATCCAACTGAATTTTTAAACTCCTTGGATGTGCCTGGTTTACCACCGCACAATTTACAACTGAAGGAGGGCTCGGTAGTCATCATGCTTCGAAATCTAAACCAAACTATGCAAGAGAACGCGCTTAGTGATAAGAAAACTGATGAGTAATGTGATTCACGCGACGATACTCAAAGGAACATTGAAAGATGAGTTAGTTCTCATTCCGAAGATTCCCATTCGAATGATCCCAACGGATATGACCTTTGAGTTTAAACGAATTCAGTTCCCGATTCGTCTTGCCTTCGCTGTGACGATTAACAAATCACAAGGTTGGCCTTGTGGATTTTCTCATGGTAAATTGTACGTGGCATGTTCACGTGTCGGCAAATCATCCGCTTTATTTGTTCTTGCGCCTGATAAAAAATAACTAAAAATGTCGTATATCACAAGGTGCTTCAATGAAGAGAATTAAACCAAGTGCATTCCATGCTGCGCAATATGAACATAGTTTAATTCAATCATATCTTTTATGTAATATTTTTAATGTTAAAGAACTAATTTAAACTAACAGGAAGAAAGTCTGCTATAAGCACTATATATCTAGATTTTAAGGCAAAAAAAAATGGATAAAATGGATTCACAAAACATAACTTTTCGTAAACTGCAACGCTCAAAATCCGTTCATAATATATCAGAATCATCATCAATGTTTGATACTACAGCTATGAGCCTTCCAGAACCTCTAAACGAAAGTCAAACTATAATTGAATTAAATCTAAAAATTAAGAATCTCACTTCAGAATTACAAAGCGCAAATCATGAAATAGAAAACTTGAATAGTGAAAACCTACAACTAAAACATGACATAGATAAATGTCACAAAGTAATTAACATGTATAAAAAGCTAAATCTATTAGAACGAAATAATACACCGTTATCTACTAAGAAAAATAAGACGAGTGCAACTACAACTCCTATTAGATTTAGTACACCTATTCCTACAACACCTGTACCAAGTCAAGCTTTGGCAAACAGCAGTAATATGTCATGTAAATTAATGGATAATGTCGACTCCAACACAACACCCGCAACGCCATATCAGACATCTCTAAACAAAGAACAAGAAAAATCTCCCTCTGCATTGTACCAAACTCCAACAAATTTAGATAAAAAACTTATTTTGAACCCTATAAATAGATCTAAAATTGAACATGTAAAATTGAAACACTCGAAGGAAGAGCATTATGAAATGGACAACCAAATAGGCTACGAAAAAAGAAAGATATTGATTATGGCTGACCAACGAGGCAGAGACTTACGAATGATATTACAAAATTTGGTTGGGACAAAGTACACCGTAAACTGTTTCATGAAGCCTTTCGCCAGAATGTCTGAACTTCTAAACTGTTCAGAAATTAACACTTTAAATGTAAATGATTACATAATAGTTCTAGGTGGTATGAATGATGTCAACCCGTATGAATTTCAATGGCATTTAACAAACTTTTTTCAAAATGTAAAACTTCCCAATATCTTGGTAAGTGAAATACCTTTCAATAAATTCTTAAGAGAAAATAAGCTCAACTATGATTTGCGATTCATATGTGGTAAGTTCAAAAACGTAACTTTTGTAGACATGAATTATAGTAGAAGTTTGCATTATAGAGAAAATAGATCACTGCATATTTGCCGACACCTATTAAGAGATATCCTAAGAATAGACTATGAAATTAAATACAGTAAATATAAGACTAGTATAATTCAAAGTAAATTTGTAGATAAATTTACACAAACTGAACAATTAATTAAAAACAACTGTGACATTGATAAAAATTTAAATAATAGTGTAAACTCGTATTTTTTTCGTATATAATAAGATAAACATTTTGCATCAAAATATAAATGGCCTTTTAAGTAAAATGGATACTTTTACAGTCGCATTATATGATTTAATAAATAAAAATAAAACTGTTGATGTAATTTGCTTTTCCGAGCACAACATGATAAATTCTGACGTAAATTTATTGCATATCCAAAATTACTCACTTGCAACATACTTTGCTCGACAATCTAGACATGGTGGAACCTGCATTATGGTCAGACACGGTTTAAAGTATAAAGAGCTTGATTCAGTAGCAAAATATAGTGTGCAAAATATAGTTGAATTATGTGGGGTAGAGCTGGTCGACCACAACATAATCATAATATGTGTATACAGAAGCCCTCAAAATATAGACGTCAAAAATAAATATGAAATATTTTTCAATAATCTACATGATATTCTTCATAACTATTGTATTAAAATAAATAAGAAATTACTAATTTGTGGGGATTTCAATATAGATTTATTGAAAAACTCTACCTACTCTGAGCAATTTAAAAATCTTCTAAACGGCTTTAATCTAAAATGGGAAATCAATGAACCAACTCGTTTATGTAGTGGAACCTGCATCGATAATCTAATACATAATATACATGGGAGCAAAGGTGAAGTACTGGAACTTGCTATATCAGACCACACAGCTCAAATGTTAAAATGCCCTGTCAAAAAAACATGTCAAATTGATCACTGGTTCTGTACAAAAAAAGACTACTCAACAAATAATATAAAAAAGTTCAAGGATTGCCTAGCTAGTCTTACGTTTAATGATTGTTATTTAGAAAATAATGCCGTGAAGTCTTTTGATATTTTTTATGACTTATTTACGATGTTTTATAGATTATGTTTTCCGGACGTTAGAGTAAAAATAAGAACAAAAACAAAGCCTAAATGGTTAAGTCGAGGGATTCGGATATGCAGTAAAAGAAAACGGCAATTATTGTGGAATTTCAGAAAATCACCTAGTGAAAATGATAAAAATGCTTTTAAAATGCTATCTTATAGATTAAGACGAGTCATACAACTAACACGCAAATCACAAAATAATCAGTTCATACAAACCGCAAAGAATAAATCAAAGGCAACTTGGACAGTGATTAATAGGCGTAAGATAAATATTCCAAATCAAAATATTACATGTATCCAACATGACAATAAAACTATTACCCACCCAAGTGAAATAGCTCAAGCCTTTAATAGTTACTTTATAGATCAAGTCCAACCTTTAAAAATTAATAAAACCTATAATATCTCTTTAGCTAGTAAATCCTCGTCTATGTTTATGCCACCAACTCTTCCCCAGGATATACATAACATTATTATGTCCTTAAGTAACACTAACAGTACTGGATATGATGGTGTCAACACAAAAGTAATAAAATATGTATCTGGAATTATTTCACCTGTCCTTAGTCACATATTTAACCTATGCATAACTGAAGGTATCTTTCCTGATAAATTAAAAATTACAACCATTAAGCCTCTTTTTAAGAAGGATAATAGGGAAAATATGTCATGTTATAGGCCAATAGCTTTAGTTCCTATTTTGTCAAAAATATTTGAAAAAGTTATTTCTAACAATTTAAATTCTTACTTTGAGAAAAATAAACTGTTTGTAGATAATCAAAAAGGATTCAGAAAAAACAAGAGTATAAATATGGCGATATATGAATTTTTAAATAAGGTAATTACTCGAGTAGATAAAAGACTACCAGTTCTTGGGTTATATATGGATATGTCAAAGGCATTTGACTACGTGGACCATAAAATCTTAATTAAAAAACTTAACTCATATGGCGTTAGAGGAAATATATCTAAATTAATTGAATCATATCTTTCCAATCGGCAACAATTGACAATAATCAATAAAATAGTTAATAATACAGAAATTTCTTTTAAATCATCTCTTAGGACTATTAAATATGGAGTGCCACAAGGTAGTGTTCTTGGGCCACTACTCTTCATAATTTATATAAATGACTTACCATCTGCTACGACATATCCGATGATAATGTTTGCTGATGACAGTACGCTGATCTTTGACACTGTTGAACCAAATTCCATCGAAACAGAAATAAATAAAAATCTCAGTTCGATAATAAGCTGGTTAGAGATGAACAACCTCAAGATTAACCTAGATAAAACAAATTTAATGCAGTTTGGACAAAGAGCAAAAATAAATCTAAATCTAAATATAAATTATAACGGAATAAAAGTTAACATTACAAAAGCTACAAAGTTTCTTGGTCTATATATAAATGATTCGATAAATTGGAGAGAACAAATAGAACATGTGTGCAGTAAACTACATCAACATTCTTATGCCCTTTATATGCTAAGTAAGACTGTAAATCAATCAACTCTTCTAACAGCGTATCATGGTCTCGTTTCCTCGATACTGCGATACGGTATAATATTTTGGGGCAATGCAGTTGGAAAAGATAAAGTATTTGTAGCACAAAAACGATGTGTAAGAGCAATTGTTAATATTAGTAAAACTGATAGTTGTAAGCCGTATTTTCAAAAACTTAAAATATTGACTATGCCTTGTCTATATATTTTTGAATCTGCCATGTTTGTTAAACGTAATATAGATAAATTTTCGCAAGTCAACAGTCTAAGAAGAGCCGGTACATTAAGGCTAGTAAGTAGCAATACTACTTTATTTCATGAAAGTATCTTTGTAATGGCTCCAAAAATGTATAATAAACTACCTAAATGCATTCGACTTGAAAGCGATGTATACATATTTAAGAAAAAAGTATTTCAGTTCCTAATTAACAAATCTTATTATTCTATTGTAAGTTTCCTAGATGATAAAAGTTTTAAATGATAAAGTGTAAACATTAATAGGTACCTAATGTCATATTTTTTAAATAATGAACAGGGAAATAAATAATTAATAAAAACTTCAATATAATTCACATAAAATTATATAATCTATTTTAAATAATAATAATAATATAATATAACAATAAAATCAATAATAAGCATGTATTAAATGTATTGTGCCTGAATTGTGTATGTGTATACTTAACAAATGTAATAGTGTTAGCTTTATGACTGTATATTTGTACGCCAGTTTATTTGGCAGAGCATAGTGCTACTATATATAAACTTAAGATCTACATCTTTACCTATGTTTCACAAATAAATATGATTGATTGATTGATTGATTGATTGATCTTGCTGACCACGCGATTGATATACTTAATTTTTGTAATTTTTTGTGTTATTATCTTAATAGAGTAGGTACTAATTTTAATATTTATTTTGTATTCATTGTATTACTTTCATAAAATCATAAATTAAGTTCAGCTAATCTGTAACACGACATTCATTGACTGTAAGGCGGTACGAAGTTCGCCGTAAGTAAATAAATAATTTAGTAAAATTCAAAATATATTATGAACATAATTTTATTATATATTACATTATAATGCCTCTATCAGAACCCAACGTGTATTTTCTTCAGCGTTATTTTAATTAGATGAAATGTCGGTGCTTTTTCTCAGGATCATACTACTTACTTTTCCCGATAATCTAGTTGTCTGTATCTTTATCAATACACGGCAAGGCTGGACACAATAGGTATATCAAATTTATAATATGTATAGAATATAACGAATAGGAATAGACTCTGTGGTTGTAATATAACTATTCTAACGGTGTGGTATTAAACGAGCCATGGCTCCGAAAGAGCTTTAAGTTTTGAATATGTAACTTGGGGGACTTTTCGTACTAAGTTAAGGGATATTTGGGGAGTCAATAACACAAGTGCCAGTGTTAGGGGGACAACGTAGCATTCATCATGTTCAGTATCATTATGTTGAGGTATTAGTCCGGCTGTACCGGAGACCTGCAAGCAGTGTGCAGTGTTACCTATTTCACCCTCTCAATGATGAGCTGCCGCAAACCTCTTCAGTTTAGTATCGTTTGATTGGACAGTATAAATAAAAACTTATCTTCGAGAAACAAATAATCTGTTAAAACCTAATTGACATACCTAATGTGTTAAAAATAGTGTCTTATAAAATATTTAAACTGAAAATCTAGCTCAAGAGTTGTGTGAGACACTATAATACTTTACTTTGAATTTTGCCAAGTAGGCATAATGTTGTACTTTGAATGTTATTAACACCTAAAGGCATGTTTCATTTTATTTCTTATAAATGAAAGTTCTTATTCGTATAAATATATTTATCTGTCCAGCAGGCAAACATTCAAACGTAATCTAATTATAAGAATTTAACACCTAATCAATTTAAACGCGTACACGCTTAAATTATCGTTAGTATAAGGCTGTAATTGCAGCACTCAAACTATTTGATTTATCAAACTTATTTAGCAAACTAGTTAATTAATACATCTGAGTTAGTTTAATAGGCTACATCTTGGTGTAAACTAGTTATGAGTATAATCGTACATCATTACATTTTTGAAAACGGGACGCATTCTAAAAACAAACAGAACGTCGCGATCGTATTGCGAAAAGGCGCGAAGATTTTGCGAGCGCGTCCCGCCCACGCGCCCTCCACCAATGAGAATACCGCACGCCTCCGATTGGACGACGTTTGCCGCCGAAACGCGAGGAAAAAACGCGCCACATGAAAAACAATGGCACTCACTTGCACGGGCAGCACTCGAGCCCGTTCATTGTGCCTCGCCCGGCGTAACGTGACCCCTATGCGATCATCTGTCGCCCTCTTCACTGGACGCCATCCGTTTGCGTGCGGGAGGCGAGAGGGACCATGATATTGCGGTCGGTTGGCAGTCGATCTTGTTCATTGTACGTATACATTGAAAGTTAAGTGATGTCACAGAGTGACACGCTAGTGTGGCGCGGACGGATTGATGCGCGTGCGGCTGTGTGCGTGATGTTTTGTCATGTTCACAATAGGTGGCGGGCCCGGTGCGGCTCGTCGTAACGCAGCCGGATGCCTGTCTGGTCTAGCCACCCAGGCATTAACTATAAGAACTATTAGATACTTTAGTCATATAAGCACAATGCACACAAGACATGTTTGCATCATTACTCATAACAGTCATAGCCATTCACTTATAAAATAATGGCCTGTCATAAAACAACACTATGCAGAAGGTTTCCTATGTCTGAGCGACCACAATAATAATTGATATTTGTCTATGACATATTTAGTACGTCTTTCTGTGTAGAATTTGAAAAATAATGTATTTCCAACAAACCATAATTTAAAGATAATGTAGGCAACTACCTTACACATGAGTTATACTTGCTAAAAAAATCTAGCAATAAATTATAAATTAATTTTAGCAGTAGATACAGCTACAACATGGAATCCAAAATACACACTCTTAAAATAAATACTTGTTTATCTTATCGTAGTCGCAGTTGAGTCACATCACGTTACGGTGCTCGTGCAACTGTGTGAATGTTGCATTTTTTTGCATTATACATTTTTAATTACTGAAGCATTTTTGGAAAAGAATTGTTTCTTAATCGAGACGGATACAAGGCAAACCAGCCGGGATGTGTCTGTGCTGATATCTAATTATAATAAATCTTCTTCTTTCAGTCGGCACGGGTACACGGAGGTTGCCCATGCCGTAGTAAGAGTATTTAGACAGCAATGGTGGTATCGAGGCTGCCTGCCCAGGGTGCACCACACGAGCTCATGATTAGTTACTCGTGGAGGCGCTTTCCTTGCACCCTGTCATAAACTTCAGACTTTAAGAGAATACATTTCAGGACAAATCTCCCAAAAAAGCTTTTTAATTTTTTTCATTTTTGAGGTGTAATTAACCTCGTGGTTGTCAGTAAAATTGTATTTACTAGTACATAAAACTATTACAGGAACATATTGCGTAGGGAAACTTAAAAACAAATGTTTTATTTTTATACTAAAGTTATCTACTACATAAGTCCTATTGCTACCTACACAATGGAATATGATTTTTAATTTCCAATATCTACAAATTACACATTTACTGAAGATGGAAATTAAACACTTTGGAAAACCTAAAACATGAATTACTCGCAGATCGCTTGCTTACAGATCGTTGTTATAATAAATATGCTAATAATTATGGAAAGTATCCATAAGATTGTTTTCACTAGGAGCGAACAGATTTACGCGTTTATTTTTGTTTTGTTGCTTCTGCTAAAGTATAATAATTCTCTCACTGAGTAGTACTTATTACAAGAGAGTTTGTACGCGCATTCTGCAGTGTGAACTCCACCTAGTAGGTACCTAGTATGTAAACACTTAGCTGATGCGAATCTCATTTAGCCGCAGTTACAAAGTAACAAATACTAGTCCACTGCTCCCGTTACACACGTGAAATGTCGCCATAGCACAGAACTGCAGTAATTCTTGCAATAGCATTACTTGCACACAATTATTTGAGCATCCGAAACATTCTCGCGTCGTCGTCGCCGCGTTGTCCTAATACATTACTTAGATAACGAATTGTATTCATAAAAACTTTCTAAACACAACTTTGAAACGATGCATATTTAAATAAAATAATATAACTGAAAATTAAACTTTTTGTATGAATCGCGTTAAGAAATCAAAATAAGGTATTCTTTTAGAGCCCGGCCACACATTAGTAACACTTGTACAGAAATGCAAAGAGCTTTAGTCGTGTATCTAAAATAGTATATATTTTTAAAAAAAGTACTTCATGTATTAATTATGGCATGGTACAGAAGGCTTTGCGGCGTCCGTCGGTCGGGCCGCAACAAACTAATATTTCTTTAAAGGTATAATGAATGGAATGTATTGTGAGAACATTCAAAGTTTTTGCGGTTGACATAGTCAACATTTTGCAGACTCGACCATCATTTGTCCTCTCAACACGCCATACATTAGACCACTCCACCCCATTGTTAATTGAGTACATATTATACGACAAGTTATGATAACGACACAGACACTTATACAAAGTTGCTTCCAGTTGTAATTGAGTGGTGGCTAGTAAAGATACGGTACAAACACTGATTAATACTTAAACATGCGGTGCGCGGCCGGCGCGGCGGCGGCTGCGCGCGCCCCAGCGCAGGCGCCCGCGCCGGCGCCGCACCGCGCTGCTCTGCGCGATAACATCTACATATCATAGACGCTTCAAATCATAGTATTTTAAATTATCTGTTCTTACCTTAGAGCGTGTTCTCACGTCATGTCAAAGGTTTTTCATCTAATCTTTATTCGATATGGAACTGGAAGTATTCGTTATTAAACAATTTGCTGAACATTTTATAGTGTGTGGAATTAAGGGGAGGAAAGTATGTTGTGAAGTGGTGATGTTATCTAAGAGAGGAAGAAGAGATATGTTCAGTAGAGGCTGGACTTAAGATACTTTTCATAAGAGTTCTTAGATAATGTAGGAATTCTTGGAAAAGGCGATAAATCATTCAGTGGACTGATACACATATAATTCATTGGTATTTGATGGACAGTCGTCATATTGTGACACATCTGACAGTGGATTGGATGGCTGAGGAGGTGGGAGTTATTTAAGTTTGTGATATTATTAAGGTTAAGGTTGTCTGACAGAAATCGCCAAGTGCGATAAGACCGCCCCTTGTACATCTCTATTGGTTTCCATTTTGTATATTTTTTTGTTTCTGGTGTGCAATAAAGTGTATTGTATTGTATTATCCACATCAGTTGGGTTGCGTGCACCGATAGAGCGCAGCATGAGTAGGTACTCAAAGATGAATTATAACAATAAGTACTGCATGCACGTTAGTCATAACTTTATGAATATGCATGTCTCTAGTTAAAAGAAATCAATCTTGGTTTAGGTAAGTGTGGTGGAGCGGATCTAGACGCATGGAGGGCCAGGCCGTGCCTACGCACGGCGAGTTCTTGTTTCGTGGGGGAATAACACCTTGTGCTACAGTTATTAGTACGCGATGCGTGCTAGTATGCACAATGGCTAATTTTTTTTCCATAAAATGTTCGTGGAAGAGTGTAATATTGTCGCTGTAGTTGTTATTCGAACCGGTTTTATATTCTATGCTCCTTGGTTATTAACTGAGTTCTGTGTTCATTTTGGTTCACGAAAATAAAAGTCAAAACAAAAAGTCATTAACACAGTTTTGCAAAAATTTATCAAACTTTAAACAAACCTTTTACAAACATACCATACCATGTTCAGTTACGTTAGTTTTCTTCTCTTGAAAGATGAAGCGTATGATCCCGGTACTGCGGAGCTCGCAATCTGTACCACTCTGATACCGTCCGCGTGCCACATTTGTATAGCAAGTGCAAGTCGTACGTCGGTACGTAGTGTGTAACTCGTCAAAGAAGTTTTCTCTAGAGAAGAGGATCCATATCGGTCAATTCTCAAATACTTCACTTAAACTATTAAATCATGCGCATCTCAAAACAGGACAAATAAAACCTTAAAATCATAAAAACACGGGCCAAAACTGTCGCGACCACAAAGTTCAAACGTATAGTATTTAGAAGATCCACGGGTAGCAACCGAGCACTAACCCGAGTGAGCCTGTGTGTGTGCGTGTGAGCAACGACACAGCTCTAAAAAACACGGCTGAGTGACATAAATATTGTATAGACGAGTCCAGAATGACTAATGAGGGCGTGCATTTTCTTGTGTCGCTCGAGCGCACCTCAAACTTTCCAGTCAGCTTTGCGTTGTAAAATACATTAACTTTATTACAATATATGACGCGCAGGCGCCACAGACTGATCAGCGTTATGTTCTCCATGTAAATAGTTGTTGGACTATAGATTTTGAGGCCAAGACGAGATATGGGAAACAAAAAGTTTATCTCTCATTTTTTATTGATAAATTCGCAGCTGTACTGACTCCATTGTGTCCCACTCAGGGACAAAAGCCTTCCATCTGGTACGTCACTTTTCTGAATCAGAGCTTTCTTTCGCTATTCTTGTAAAATGATGAGCTTCAAAGCTGTTGCACACCGATGTTCGTTTGGGAATGCGGCTTAAAGTGTTTGTCCAATATCCTTGACAATACCAGTCTTCAGGTGCAGTAAGTACTATAGTCTCAATAATTTGGTTTGCTGATCTCCTATAACCAAGATTTATTGTGGCATGAACTGGAAACTGAAACGTGTTATTTAATGTTCATGGAAATTGACAATGTCTAAAAAAATAAAAAATAAATGGTTCAGATGGAGGTATTGGTATATTAAATATATATAAAAAGCTGCTTCGTGTTTGACAAGTACATCCATTTTTTGGCTGTAAAATAGAACAGGGAACCAAAACCTGTACAGAAGTTTATGCAGGCTACCTTTGAGATACATTAGCATGTGTTGGTGCGCGCGCGTATCAACCGTGCGGCGTTCGTCCGAAGCCGTCTCGCCGCGCAGGCGCACTTGTTACTTACATCATATGAACTGGATGCTGGCAGACACTGGCTGGTAGAGACAACTCTATGTTACAGCTTCTCACCCAAACGAATCTTTATTAAATCCGTTTCGCTCACATCAAGTATTTGAGTGGAAAGGTGGAGCTTTTTGAGGATATCATTACGCGAATCGCCATAGGCAGATATTGCTGCCCGTGTCACTGCGTTTTTGTTTAAGTTTCCCATTAAATATTCTTTAGCCACCATTGACTAAATTCTGGTAATAATTGCTACAAGCAACTGTTAGTTTCGCAAATAATTTATATTTAAAAAAATAATTTATAGTATAAAATGTCGTTAACATTAATGAACTTAATTAATTAGTCGCGATAAAATCTGAGAGGGCAATACGTTAGACGTTGAGACCTCGACAACATTCTGAACAAAAGAAATTGATAAAGAAATCAACATTTCAGATTCACTCGGAGCGCGATTGTTATCTAAGCAAATCCATGTCCGAAACTCGTACAAAGACCGTCAGCATTCACAATTGATGGTCGTGTTGTCGATCTGATGTAGACTTTAATAAGTAGATTTTAAAGTTGCTAGTTGATGCACTTGGCGTGGGATGTCGTTTTGAATGACAGTTTTTTCCTGAGGTTCGCGTTAGTTTTGGAAAGTGTGTGCTAAGTCTTCCTCGAGAGGGTTGTTATCGTGTGTGTTTGGCGTCGCGATGCGAGCGACGTGTGACAGGCGTCCCGCGAATGGCAGCGACGCATTCCACTGCGCCGGCGCACCTTGTTGGTATTCCGCGGCCGCATCGCGCGCGCAAACCGAACGCGCAAAAAAGACAATGACTTCGTATTTTATACGTCCCTAAAAGTTCCATCAGCGTATTGATACGATTCGTCTGTCCTGCCCTTAAATGATGAGCCCGGACGGCTTTTGTTTTTGAAGGATTTCGTCGTTCCCGCTGTCGCGGACATTTTTTAAGGAGCTGCGTCCGCTATATTACATTAAATGCGTCTTTAGGAGATAACATCGTTCCTCACACATTAAATTTATGAACGTAGCCCGTCGTTTGTTTTCTAAAAGTTGCAAGATAACGAGATGTATTGATTCCTATACGCGTCAAATGGTTATGTCGTGTGGACTCGACTTTCATAATTTCAAATGATGTAGTTTAAGAAGCATGTTTGAACAAACATGTGTGTGTCGTGCTACCAGCGGCGGTGGCGGTGGCGGTGGCGCGGACGAAGCGGTGCGGGCTTCGGGTGCGGTACCAGGAACTGCGTGTTTGCTCGCCTCTTGTTCTAATATGAAGTGCTTTGTTTGGGCGATGTTTGTCGTTCTCAAAGCGGCCGCGAGTCAACACCGGTGCGCCCGCGCAACGATACATGTTAACAACGTCGTCTCTTTGAAGAAGCAGAGCAGCTCCATCGTTATGTCCACGATTTTGTTTGTTTGCGTCGTCAGTCGTCGCGAGGTGTCACGTAATGTCCCCGACAATGGTGAGCGATGGCGGTGTGGCGGCGATCGGTCACGGTGGCTGGTGTCCTATAGTGACGTCATCAAGAGACATTGAACTTGCTTCATTAGCGTTAGCTCACGCGCCTACTTATAACATTTCACCGTCGCGTTGTTGATGTGATCCATGTCTCACATGTTTATTTATTCCCATACTTTAAGAAAATCTTAAGACCTTCATATGAGCGAATTAACGTTTATTAAAGTCTAACTTGTTCCCGAAGCAGTAAGCTAGACAATGCTGACGATATATATGATTATTTTAGCGTTGAAGTTCAGACAAAATAACAACTACAGAAGGTTCACTCGTTAAATTTATGACATCAAACCCAAACAAACATACATAGATACAGCGCTGACTAAAAATTACACCGAAGAGATTTAAACTGTTACTGGAGTAATTTGTCAAATTTTCATTTTACGTGTATCGTAACTAAAAACCTAACCATATTGAGTATGTTGGCGATTGGGTGGCGTGGAGTAGAATCATATCAGTTGGAAAGCGGAACCTGGCAACAAGCTGGAATAGCGCTAAGAAGAAGAAGTATTACCGTTGCAAATATTCATGTATGAGTTCCATATCATAGTTGTCAGGAGTGGACCTTCTCGTTTGGTGTTGGTGTTCTCCACATGTCATGAGACGCACTCGTGACGATAGAGGTACTAGAGGTCGCCTCACCGTTAGTTTTATGGCCACCGTCGGCAATTTTGGCGCCACTCTATTTAAAGATGTGACTCTGCATACATAACAACTGTTTTTCTAATATCTTGGCCGCTTGTTATTTTTCTAATATATTTTCAATTTAAAAATATTACTTGTTTGGTTCAGCCACGCTTGAGGTTTCGTACTTTCGATACGACCCTTTCTTGGACTTGGCTAATGGATAACGTGTTATACTGTGACACTTTCGATCGTTAGGAAGTAGAACATTTTACTGAATATGATTTTTTAGCAGTGAAAGCTATACTTCTGGGCACAACACATCTTATGATCTTTCCATGTTAACGTGATCAAAATTGAAAGACCTAAGCAAAACGGCAGTTTAAGCTCTCAATTAGTGGACATGGCAGATAGCGGGTCATGTCTGTCAAAATGCCACTAACTTTCATCACTTGACCTTATCAAATGGCACTAATTACTGTTGTTCCTTCAATAGTACCTACATATTAAAACGTCTTGCTTACAGATAGCTTGTCAGGGTCAGATCCTGTGATAATCTGCCCATTGTCGTGATGGTGACTAATTTCATTTGATTTAAAACGCAGTAGAAGGATGTGTTCTTTTGTGGCTTTCTAGCGTGTGCGACATTGTTGCATTTCTCTTTGAGTACCTGCTCGAGTGAGGAAAGTGATTTGAAAGTAAAGTTCATCATTATTCAGCACCGGAGACGCTAGACTTTCCCTAATCATCGCCACTCCGGCATGCTCCTCGAGTGACGTCACATGGTGCGTCGCGCTGCCCTAGAAGCTCATTTTTTAGTTCTTCTCCATTAAGACATCACCGACAGGCTATTCCCAAAAAATTCAAACCTAAGATCAGTAATATTATGAAGCAAAGTCATAGCTATACTTCAGAGCGGGCGGCTATCATCAGAAAATAAGAGTAGACAGAATGTTTTATCTAAAGAATTGAGCGATGATCTTTAGACACTTTGGCGACGTTGCACTCGTAATGATTATGAAGATGTAATCATTAACTCAGTCTTCACAATCTAAACATCCAAATAGACCGACAAACGATACCCAGACAACAAGCGTTGTAGATGTCGCACAAAAGAATATTAATTAGTTCCAGTTCATCGCTACTACTCGTACGCAGTGGCTCGTGGCTGCGTGGCTCCGTGGCTGTGTGGCTCGCAGCAAGTGTGGACGGAATTAAAAGTGTCTCACATTTTCATTCAGCACACCGCTCTCAAGTTGTAATCGCGTTGGAAACAGTTAGACACTGCGTAGAAGTGACATTTTCTTTCATGTACGAAAAATTTTTTACATTGAGAAGCGGAAAATCGGTCACCAGTTTATTAGCCCAACTCGGTGACTGCAGATTTTAGATAGGTACTCCGTTTTTTGGGAGAATTTGATGTCTAGTAGTGGACTGCGATAAGCTGAGTCAACCATCAGGTTACCATGTTTGTGGTGGGTGTGGGTAGTGTGAAACTGGTTGTAACATCGGTCTCGGGTCGTGCTGTGATGCGCTAATCTCACGTAGGCGTATTAAGTTGACACGTCCAGCTCGAGAGCCGACCTCGGAAGGCCTACCATTTTGTTCCTGAAAAGACAAATACAATAGTACACTATGAAGAACCATGTTTTGACGACAAAGTTTATTTCATAAACAAACATTAACGCCAGTTATCCAAAATATTGCAGTGCGAATGCAAATTTTTGAGCTATTCAAACTTACATGACATATCGGTATTATCGGCTTAAGGAAAAATGGAATTGTAATATTTTATGAATCACCGACAAGTCTGGCATTAGTCTAATCTAGACCTAATGTGAAACCTCAAAAGTGCGACATCACCATCATAATATGAATCCTTCCGAATGCTAACCTCGCGAGCCGTATGGCGCTATCTGCGCAGCCGCATCTGACAATTATGAGCGTAATGATTCATTTGGCCGCAGCACGTCGCGGCCGTAAGACCAGTGGTTTGATCATGTCAACAGTATGCCATAAGCAACATCCGCAACAATGTACATAATTGTTATATGATCTAGGTACTTACGTATATATATTGCTGAGAAGTCATCTGGTCTTTTGCTATGATTGAACGCTAAAGCGTTATTAAATATAAATACTCTTATTTCCAATATTAACCTTTTATTTGTAGTAGATTTTAGATGAGCACCATGCAGATATTACGGATCCATAGGATAATATGGGAGTCATATCTGTATGTTAAGCTATCCGCAAGTTGTGTGTGGTCCGTCCTTTTCAGTTCAACGCTCTATTTACGTATAAATAGTAAATCAATCCTCAAGTATGCCTGTGAAGGATCACTGGAGGTATCTTCTAGTTAGTTAGTAGGTACCTACCTAGTTCGTGCTGCAGGAGTGTGCGGTGTCCTGTTGGACGCTCGTTCCCAGGCGCGCGTGCGTTATCGTACTCGCATCGCCGCCGCGTCGCGCTCGGTGTACCGCTCGTCGGCGCGCTGACGCCGATCCATAGCCGACTGACGATCGATGATGACGCCCATAGATCTGCTGTCTTAGGCTAGGAAGTACTTACTAACGACATGTTTCAGTACGAGTAGCGGCATAGCGGTATACCACCTGTTATGGCATTATTTAGGCATTGGGTGATGTACAAGCTTAGGGATTATTTACTACTGAGGCCTTTGGACTACTGTACTGTGAAACTGTACAAGTTTATGCTGTACTGGTGCCTTATGTATATCATCACTAACAGAGCTGTCGCTTATTCATCAGTACAATGTTAGTTCTTATTTGTATTGTGTCCAAGCAGCCGTACATCACGGCGGTTGTCAATTGTCAAGTGCCAAGTAGGTATGCGCTATGTAGACGTAGCTACTGTACCCAGTAGTAGTAACAATTTGCGTGGCAGTCGCGCGTTGTGGTCGTGTGGTAGCGTCGCTTGCAATTCTGTCACGCGGCGGCGACACGGCCCGAATGTTGCGTGCGCACATTAGCGCAAGCATTCTCACGTCGCGGCGGCGGTTAGCGCGAACCGCACCGTTAATCAATCGCCGACCGTGGGAGCAGTCGCGCCACGTGCGTCTCCCCCCCGACCCGCCACCACACCACGCACTCCCTGTGCATGACAGGCACGTCAAGTGTCACCAACGCCGACAGACTGACACCCACTTGTCATAACTTGTAAGGACACCAAAGGACGTAGCCACAAGTCCACCGCCCGGTGCGCACCGCTTACAAAATTATTACTATTTATAGAGCAAACTGCGAGTGAGTGACGTCGCGCTGTGAAAAACGACGCGAGTTCCAGCGCAGGCGCAGCATTCTGTGCACAGCGCAGGCGCGAAATACGAAACAATAGCGGTTTAAAATACAATGAGTACGACCTGAAATACATAACATCAGCGACATTCCCGTCACGACTGCGCGCTTACCTTTTTCGACTATTTTGTTCGTGTCCGCGGCGCGGCGGCTGCGCAGCGTAGGAGCCGAGCCGATCACGAGCTCCGACCTCTCTCCTTATTAATAACGTGGTTTGAATTGGAAATTCGGTAAATATCGCGTTATGAGCGGCTGACTTGTGAAACTGTCGCCCCCGCGCCATTAGCTGGAGCGAAGTACCGGGCCTGTCCAACAGTCCCACGTCTCATCCCGTTTCTCCAGCTTAGCATTCGCAGCGGTGCGTCGCATCGTCTGCGCCCGCACATTACGTATGCGCTCGTGATTAAATAAACACTTCGCCTATGCAGCGATGAGCCACTAATTGCTGATCGCAATTCAGCGTGACGGAGTGGAGACACGACCACGGCCGTGGCCCGCACATCCTAGCCTAATTGTCGCGGTCACACCCGTTTAGCATACATTACAATAGGAATCAGCTATTCCGTCGATGTCTTGGTGCCACTGTCAAGAACACGAGAGATCCTTGCGATTATCTGCTCTAACATGGTCGCGCTTGGAGTCTGTTCCGGGTAGCGCCGGGGGCGGTAGTTATGACATCGGTCACGATGAGCGTCTGGAAATGGATACGCAAATTGTCTAATTAGAGTGTCGGTCAGGGAGGCAGGGTGGTGTTTCAATAAGAATGCGATGCTAATGTTCGGCGTGTCCCGCGGAGCCGCTCGTCGCCGTCACGTTATGAGCCGATATGTATGTGTCGTCCGTTCTCTTGATCGATTGAAGACTTCTTTATGTCATTTACGAGCGGCGAAATACATTTTTTGTGCTATATATCGCAGGTGCTATTTTTATTGGTCCTAAAACGAACTGTGAATATGATTAGCGGCCGTGCAACCTCTACGCCGTCTAATAACATGAGTATAATTTCGCGAGTACATTTTATTTACCGAGTGATTTGACTCCATCGGCATTAGACTTCCATTTACGTTGGTTTGAGTTTATTTAGCAGTTTGTCAACGGCGACCGTTAAGGTATATAAGGTGTTATGTCTGAATGTTAAACGCGAGGCTTGGCCCATATCACATTAAGATTATCATAATGTTACGTCATGGCTACTTTATCGGCAGTACTCAATAACCGCAAATCAACCAGATGGCGATTATCTCGAGACAAGTTAATACATGACACTAATATTAATTGTCGGTAGCAGTACATAATTGTGTTAGTTAATTGAAACAATTAATTATGTACCCACATACGTAGTACATCTAGTCATGAAGACATTACGAGTACGTTGATAGTAGTCATTAGACACTGTTGAATATATTAAGGCGCATTGCAATTTTGTGGCCAATTCTCCAATTCTCTATGGATTAAGACAATACATAAATATCTATAAAGTGACTTTAGTTTGATTTGTTAAATTGTGTGGTAGGCAGAGCAAGGTGACTAAGAACATGCAGACCCTTATATTAGCAGATCCATCGGCTCTATATTGCAGCTGATAGGCAATCTCATTTGCAACATAATAATTATGCATGGTTATGGATGCTCATGAGGAAGCGGCATATTCTTAGCGCAGACCACACAGCAGCTTCTCTGCTCACCTCAAATAGGCGTGAAGAGTTAAGCCTACTATTCATTACATTACACAGTCTACTAGCGTATTGCCGTACGTGCGGGGGCGGCGCAACCCTTATCAGCGCGTCACGCTCACGTCACCGGAAATCACATATTTACGTACTTGACGGCGGGACAGCGGGACGTGCGCCTGCTCATACAATCGGGCCTTTTGTTCATACGATATGTTGGCTCTGGCAGCCAAGACCCAGCAAGAAGATTTTGAATTTAAAAAAATGTTAGAATCACCAATCTTTACAGTGCTCTCACAAAGTTAGTCAATCAAAGAGACTAGATTTATTAATAAAATTTAATATGGGTAACTTTTTTTTTAGAGATAACTGCACATGGTCTCGGTTTGGCGAAAGATGTTTTGATGACCAACCTGACCACATACAACACTTGCACAACAACAACGGTATGAAATCACACGTAATGATTGCGAGCTTATTACCATTTACTGGGCTGAATTACATATTCCGAGCTGCTACTGATAATTTCATGAGAGAATCCAATAAAACGATCCCTTATTACAGGTAGAATCGAACGTAAGAACTCACCCTCGAGAGAAGCACTTCTGAACACTGGACAGAGGCGAATAATGACGCAGTTTGAGACTTAAATGTCGCTCCTTATATTAGAAAATAACTTTGAACCTCTATAATCGCGTTTTATCAAGCTAACGACCAGAATATTATTTCCTTTCCTGCAAGGTTATGACAGGTACAGTATAGAAGGACTTGCGATGGCTCCACGCTGCGTTTCCTTCCTGCACGTCTGGTCCCGGCAGTGTAAAGTGTGTTGTCGCGGAGGACGCGGCACGTACGGCGACGCGCGACGTGGCTTCCTGCGCGAGAGTTGCCGTAGCTGCGCCTGCGCAAAGGAGCAACCGGCGACAGGGGTGACAGCATGAGGGGATAATGAAGGACATTAAAACGTAAAAGACCATTTTGCTGTGATATTGTCATGAATTACTCTCCAACCTACCTCCAGCCAGCTTCCCGATACTTCCAATTTTCCGTCAGAGCAAACGTTTTTACTGTATCATCACCAAGTTCCTTATAATTTAAAAATGCTGTACTTTTGTTAGTATAATTGACCGTCAAGGTTTTATTTCCTCTTATAGAAAATCACTCTGTTTGTCCTTCAATCAGCCTTGTAAGGCGTTTCTTGCTTTTTAAGAAGTCTATAAAATATGAAAAGCTTGGATACAGTAGTCATTCATGCTGTTATTATAGTCTTCTCCTAATGTATCAAAGGGAAACATAAACAGGAGTTTTTTGTTAAAAATGAAGCTCCCACGGACCGCGGCTAAGTCGGAAATGCAGAGGTCGTGGTGCATATAAATAGGGTAATCTACTGAGACCCCGCAGAGAGCGATGAGGAAATACTTCTCGAGTTACTGTTAAAGATGGAGGGTTTATTTGTAACGGATACGAGTGTGTTGACGGACTGATAAAAGAGTTGAACAGTGACAGTGTGCATGTGACTGCAGAAAGTTCTTTTTTTTTTTTTTTTTTTTTTATAACGTTGCCCCACACTAGGAATAATTCCTGTATCGTGGGTGCGTTTACAAACACATATATTCACATACACAAACACCCAGACCCGAAACAATTATCTGTAGATCATACAAATATTTGTTCCGTGCGGGGATCGAATCCGCGACACTTAACGCAGAAAGCTAATCGCTTAGCCACTACGCCAACCGTGTCGTCAAGTTATGTAGTTATGAAAGTGGTCAGTGTAGTGCAGTAAGAGCACACTGTTACGATGGTATTGTGCATCTTTGTTGTAAATCAAGGTCAGCTTGATATTACCAAAACCAATAAAATGCTAGCTTATGGTGACTCGAGTTGGAATGTAGGGCGTTACGATAAAAACGATATGAAAAATAATGAAAACACACGCTTAGATGCTTTGCGTCAGCACCTGGCCACATTAGCATTGTATTTTAATGCAGGGTAAATGAGAGGGGGTTCTGCTTCTGAAACCGTATCATAAAAACACGTATCCGAGTGATAAGGACGTAAATTAATGAATTATTTAGCGAATGCGCGCGCGCACGCTCAAATCGGTACTGCGCGAGAGTTGCAAAACCCGCGTACACACTACCGTCGCGGAAAGTTTTTGTTATTATTTACTTAATAGCTCTGCATGTATTTATGTAGCCATTAAACCGCTAAATCAGCAAAAGTATTGTTATGTTTAATTCCGGTTAATATCTAGATAATTATAAAAGATTGGTTGCTTCGTAGGGCCATGAATATGGTTAGCAAGTAACTGATGCAAGATGATCTGACAGAGAAAGATGGTATGATATTATGGTACATAAGAAGTGTGACAGATAGAAGGACATTTTTATATAATATTGTCCCCTCGTATCCGTAAACGTTGTGATGCCTAGTTTGTAACGTAAACAAGTCATACATTTCGAATAATCTTCATTATTTTGTATAAAATGCACACAACACTGGCCGCTCCAGTTCAAAATATCTCTGTTTCTATGAGTATTTCATACATCCTAAGATACAGTATTTCAGATCGTCGATATGATGGTCCTTCAACGATTCTCTAATCATCACAGTGTGAACACTGCTTACATTTATACCAATTCTCATAAATTTGAATAAATACATGCGGAGTTTCCTTCGTCACCGGCTGCCTCATTACTATGGACCTATTAAATATTACCTTTCGTCTTTACATCCGAATAATGTTAACATTATAAATATGTATCTTACGCGATGTAATTAAGGTCGGTATTAGCGTGCGTGTTGCTCCGCGGGTGATGGATCTCTGGTCCGAGGTGAGGAATGATTGACGCGTTCGATCGCATCTGAATAATGCGCGTCGCCGTCGCCGTCGCCGTCGCCTTCCTAACATTTCCATGAATCGCATGAATATCAAACAATGTTTGTTCTTCTTGTTTTTTGTTTTACTTTTTTCATCATTTGCGAGATACTGTTATGATTGTCATCAGCTTTGTGTCAATTTGACGATGAAATATATTATTTTGACAACAGCATCTAAATGTATATGACTACATCGTCTACATCATATTATAATAAATGATGAACATTATAATAATAATATGATGTTGGTATCTCACATTACATTTTGATAACTTGACTTAAGTAGTTTATGTTGTATTAAGAGTAATTCAACTTTAAAAACTTCTGTCAATATGATGCATAAAAACATAGTCATAACTGAGTCTTGCATTACTCGGTTTTAAAAATGTCTTGCATCGACGGATGGATTAGAAAAGATTAAGGGTAATAATATTATAATTCTTGGCGTTAACCAAGTGATGCCGTGACGTGTTACGTTTATAAATATTCGTGTTCATTTAGTGTGTAATGTCCATCATTAAGTGACCTTCGTGTCCAAGGTCCTGGTGGACAAAGCGCTAGCTGGTGGTGTTGGTCGTCGCCTGCGCACCGGCTGCTTGTTGATTCCGGCGCGGCTCCGTTCGACGAGTTATTACCGCGAGCGTCGATTGTGATTCCGCGGGCATGCGCGCGCGCGCCGCATACATAGCAGCTGGACGCTTTAGTGCCTCCGTGAGGCTTCACAATGTTAGAAAACTCCGTTTGTACGTGCCTCGCTCCTGTACATACGTGCGCGTATGTACCAGTACCTATGTAGGTACTGACGCCTGGCGACAGGAACCTTCACGATAGCACTAAAATATCAGCAGATATACGTACTTGACCGGTGAGATCAAGTAGAACACAACTGTTATCTCAGTACTCATTTCACCCTCACGGGTTTATTATATACTCATTCTCACAGTCACTTCATGCAAAGAGAAATTTTATTAGAGGTAAACGACCTGGAAAGCGACACTTGCCCAATAGCTAAGGCATTGACCGGGGTCTATGAAGCTGTGAGTTTGAATCCTGCATATTATGCGAGTACAAGCATAGTCTTTTCGTTAGTCTTTCAGGTTACTCTAATAATCTAAATAAAAAATAAAGTGAACAATTGAAGCGCAATGAAAAGGTTCCACAAGGTTTTGTTCTTGGTCCAGTTACTTTGTCGAAACTTTTCGGTTTAACTTTTTAAGTTGCAAAATTAATTCTTGCCTACTATAATACAATATTACATACAAGCATATTGGACAGCTATATACTATAATTTTATGATCGTGACAATGGTTAGATAATAGTGTTGCATGCAATATTCTACATCATATTTCTCTATTCTCTTCTTCTTAACACACAGATTACAGGAGGGCCATATTTTAAAGATTCGAAATAGATTTTATTGACGCAACAAAATATAGAACCATTAATGTGCAATTAGAATTCCAAGTCGCATTTGACGACCGAGGAATTGTTGCTTTTGTATTATTGTTTCTGTTGGTTGATGTTACATAAAGTTCTTGTGAGATACGTACGATTGGGTTTTCTAGAACTCCGAGCCAAAATTCACTATTTATTTCAGGTATGAAGTGACAAGCAAATAAACTACGTTCTTTGCTGATTGACTTATTACAGCTGAGACATATTTTGAGTCCTGTGGTCAATCACTTTAATGCCTTCTCTTAATTCTCTGTACATTGTTATTTCACGACTGTGTTCAGTCGTCTTTAATTCACTCTATTTCCTGAAAGTTACGATTCGAGAGCATAATTTATGTGTCTGTAAATGTTGATGACATAATCTGGCAAATCTGTTGGTTGTAATAAGTAGTAACTACATCATGATAGTACTAGCCCGTAGGTACGACATGCATGTGTGTGTAACGTCACAGCACATACACAGACAGTAGGTCGTCTAGGAACACTACGTGATACGGAGGAACTCTGGCGCAGCATGCACGTTGTTGGAATTAGAATGGACACAATTGTACCTCACGCGATAGATTCCCATAGGCTGTGATGATTGACAGACAGGCTTGATGTGCTTCGTCGAGTCTCGTTGGTTTTTCCGTCGTCTGGTCTTAATTATAGTATTTCCAATACGTCTCCTGAAAAATTCTCATTTCTGAACTGGTCTCGCAATGACGAAGAAGTTTTCGTTCATTTCTGAATGTCCTCGTAACAGTTTTTTCTCTATTTTGTATAAAGTTGATACCGTTATTCTTCAGACTGGTGTTTCACTGCCTGTAGTCACAGCATATTAGATAACAGTATACCAAGTGACGGTAGGTGTAGTGGTGACGTGTGTGCGTGTTCTATAGTGTTGTGGCGGTTGTGAGCGAGTCACGTCGGCGTGCGCAGGTTATCGCTGCACATCTCGGCCTCCGTTGCCGGTGTCGCGCCGCAACGTCGCCGCACCGCTGCCGCACGGCCGCCGCACCGCGCCGTGTTTTATGCAAATTATATTTTTATAGCGCTTCACGTAATTGAACCGTACGTGGTCGTATATTCGCGTCCTCTCGGCTTTGTGATGGGCCGCGGCGCTTATTTAGGCTTTTACATGAGTTGTTGTCCTCAAATAACAGCGGTACTGAACACGTCACACACTTGGTGCTCATTTGTTTTTGCGTCGAGTGCCGCGTATTTCACGTGGCACGATCACTATCCTGCATATCTGATATGTGAGCAAATTAATCCATGTAGTTTATACATTGCGATATGATGCATAAAGTAACTACCTTATATACCTGCAGAAGGACGAGATACCTACGAATCTGAAAATGACGAAAGGACATACCAGTATTAATAGAATAGTGATTTCATGTAGGACGCATTCATCGAATGTTTTTACCAAAGTAGCCTCTGAGAGTCGCGTGTGTGAGTATCATAGGTTGTCGTGGTAGTTTTGTTCACTCGATTTCCTAATTGGCACTGAGTTGGAAACGTTTTGCAGTTTACTTAGCAGCAAAGTCAGAGACCAAGCTTTTCTTATATATAGAAATAAGTTGTGTTGGTTTTTTGATATTTCGATCCCTGTTGTGATTTGGGTACAATTTCTCGTAACGTTTACTAAACGATCTGCTTACGACACACAATAGCAGCCGTTTAAAATGTACTTTGCGTGGCTTTGCCGCACAATGTTACATTAAACTGAGCTAATCTGGAACATGCAAAAACAATTTCATAAACAATAAATTCGCGTGCGGCGAGCGCCGGCGCATTTCTCCGTGATCCGCCAGATTAACGGGCTGTGCTCGAATTAAATTATTTCTGTAGTTCAGCGACAGAAGGTCGTAAGTCCTCGGGACCGGCTTGTGCGAGCGACGTTGTGCGCCTGCGCGGTGTCGGCGTTGTCGGTAGCATTCGCTCGATATGTATCGCGTCGGTATAATATTGCTCGGCTCGTTTCGCTCGCGAATGCTCGCCGCCGCGCGCCGCCGAGCCGCTTTATGCGCAGTTAATACTGCACAACTGCCGGCACAACTGCATCTGATGAGATTACAAGCTCGCTAATTTGATTGTTCTCAGTAATCTCTCGCTTTTCAACATTTAGGTCGATGTTGTTCAAAGTGATTTCAAATTATTAAGTATAATGTTCAAGCTTATTTCAATTACGTAGGTACGTCAGCTTCAGTGACACACTGACTGTACTCGGTCACATATTCGCAACGTTTGATCACGACTTGTGTGTGTTGTGACACTAAAGTACAGTCAACCGTTAATTAAGTTCATACATAATAAATAAAAAAAACTCGCGCGGCATGGCGGATGGCGGCCGGCCGCTGCAAAACAAAGAGTAGGAAAATATGATTTTTTTAATAACGTAATTACCGTTGGAGCGATGCAGCCGCGGGGCAATCAAATAGAGCCGGGGGCGCGGGCGGCGCGAATTTAGACCGCACTTGTGTCAGAACATGTTCACTCGTTCTTAGTCTCATGAACGAACTGGTTAAGTACTTATATTTTTATCAAAAGCTCTGCTATAAACAGAATCACACTCTGAACATCAATCTAAACATACCGCGCATATTGATCTTTTAAATATAACCTTGTCTATCACTATGATCACTGTGATAGTTACAAGTTGATGAACTGATACTAAAAAACGCAGTATGGCGTAATATCAGCTGCTGACGTGAACGAAACGAATCTTATATCCTATAGACGGAAGATGCAAGCTGTGACCGTAAGTTCGTATGATCACGAGCATCGGGATAGCAAACCACTTATCCGTTATCTAACATCATTAGTGTATGTACTGTGGTAGTGTAAGTAGCGTTTCATAAGGAATAAGCACTTGAAGCAATACTTTTTAAAAGTCAACAACGGTGTTATGAAGGCATAATTCTGACTCATTTTCTTTAGAACATCGGTCTAGCATTTTACAGCAATACGGACATTCTGTCTTTACTTTTGAACAACAAAGATATCATATTCAGATGTCATGTCAGATGTTTGTAATGTCAAAATATGGGCTTCTTGCTAAATACATATGAAAGTATATACGGTACCAAAACGGTGTCTTTTTGTTTCGGCTAATCTCCGAAACGGCAGGACCGATTTTGACGGGACATTCACTGGCAGATAGCTGATGTTATAAGGAGTAACTTAGGTTACTTTTATTTTAGAAAATGTATTAGGGTTGCGCGCAAAAAAATGCACGGGCTCGTAATTCACGCGGGCGAAGCTACGTGCGGAAGCTAGTGCAGATTATTTTTGTTTTTGGATGGATATCCCAACATAATTGTATAACATCGTTTTGGTATTAGACGCTCACTAGTCATACAACTACAACTACAACAGTAGTGTGGCCAGCAGACGTTTAATTTGACACACATGATGTCAAATCACGAGCACACACATGTATACATTTGCACTTTTTAAATCCCATATAGATAGTTATCTAAATAATATAGAAGTATTAATATCCGTTAATTATAAATTTATGTCTGACGATCAAAGTTAGTATCTACTTATTACTAACTACTAAAACACTAAACAGATTAAAGATGTAAAAAATATAAAAATATTCCTCAAGGCTAAATACTCCTCCGCATCGCTGTCAACCGGCATTGTGCCCAGAAGACTGGCAGCATTGCCACGCTGTATGGCAATGCTGATTCTTTGACCAAAGAATAATCCAGCCTTCTGGTCACGCGTATAGTCGACTGTTTATATGTACAAGGGTCCGTTCTTCCATCTGTTAATACATATCTAATTATCTTAGTAATTAATACACGTTAAGATACTATCGGTGACTTTGTTAAAAAGTTTGTGTTTACGTGTTTGTGCTCGTGACTGTACCTATGTATCTGATAGGTATATATGTACCTACGTACGTGACGACTGCTTGTGATATTAGAAGTATAAATACCTTTCGCGGTCTTACAAAAACCGCTGTATAAAGTTATTGTAGGTAGTAGGTATGTACCTATATGCTGTATGATATTTTATTTTGACTTAAGATTTATTTAATGTTTACTAGTAGAGGGTTGGTATTTATTTTTTTGTGTCTTCCACATAACTAGATGAAAACTTTCAGTAGCTTTACTTAGGCTATTCTTGTCAGTTGTGAACATCAACTTAAGGATAATATTTGAGTTCATGTGACCAGTGAATATTGTAGTGAGTAGGGACCTACCTCATGACTGTTTACATCCAGTTAAGAAACTGTAAATTGTTGATTAAAAGAACCAGTGTTTTATAATTATCTGCTGTATTCTTATTAATAGCTATTACAATAAATTTTTGCAAATGCTTTCTGTAATTAAATTTCTTTCATATCCACCTAACATATCATATACCAAATGATCTGAAAGATGCATCTAACAAAAACAAAATACCATCGATTACCATGACAACGAGTTGCGAGCGCACATGTTATGTTATGTTGAACATAATGCGTGTGTAATAAGCGATTACTGCGCATTATGCATCTACCACGGCGTGGTGATGTGGTGCAAAGTGCGGCGGGGAGAGAAAGTGGCGCACCAAGTGAAGCGGGCAGCGAGCCCTCACGTGTGGCCTTCGGGAATTATAATAAAAGAGCCCGGGCAGCTTCCATCGTCTGAACATGCCAAGACAAAGGGTTATCGAGATTCGACATTATGAGTTTTTGACCGAAATAACGGATCCTTGTCGTCGCTAGCTGCTGGCAGCGACAAGCAGTTGATAACGACTGCTTTGCTGCTATGGCCGTTCATGTATATGGAGCGCCGATAAACTGCCGCGCCGGCGCAGTTTTTCTGATGTCTGTCTGTACGATAATGAAGCCATATCATACAGACATGACTCCCTTGTGTCCATCATTTACTTTTCCAAATATTACCTGTTTCATGCATCTACATTCGCCTAATTGTGCCACGCATCGCTAATCGCGGCCGCATTCCGCTCTGCCATTTTATAATTCCTATCAATTTCCGAGCAAACCGCCGTGTAATAGGAGCGATTGGAAACAACCGGGAGCAGACACTGCACTAAATTGTATCGACGTAATCATGTCATTATATTGTAATTTTTGCATTTTACCCGTCTCTTTACATGGCTTTCGGTATTTGGGAAATTAAATGGCAAAAGAATCTAGACTAAGAGCTAGAGATTATTGGAAACCTTTCTTTTTATCATAAGAGTAAAAGGAAAATGTAGGGATGAGAGAGATAGAGATTTTACAACGAACAATTTGTGAGAATCTAGTGATGGAAAAGATTTTTTTATAATATCTACCTTCGTGAAAATTAGACAAATGAATATTTGTCTAATCGTCACGAAATTGTCCATCTTGTCTACGAGTAATAATTTGCAACATCTTGTCATAATGTAAGGTGAAGTGTGGACGTATAGCTAATGTTTGTGATTATACCCGAGGAGCTAGTTAGCTATCTTACATTGTTCGTTATCATAGTTTCTGAATCTAATACGTTAACTACATACTTGTGATATGTTATATAACTAAACTACGTTTGTTAGCAGCGTTTTAAAACCACCATAATCACAATGATCCTGTAGGTGAGCAGCTAATATCTGAAGGTTAGATAGATAGATAGAAAGAAAAACTATTTCCAGCAGGCACGTAAAAAAAAGAAACAATAATCGAAAGTAAATATAATAATAGATACAGTTATAAAATAATTGAGATGAGAAAGGGAACAAAAAAGAGCGCCAAAATCTTCTTTATAAGTTATCAGTTAGAAGTATTTTACTTATATGTCTACCTATTTATATCTCATAGTAAATACATCGATAAAGTACATCATCCAGGCTGTACGTATTTGGTAACGGCGGCGGCGCAGGCACGTCTAGCCCGCTGCACAAATCTGTGTCGGCATTCGATTAGCCGCCGTCGACGTCGCCGCGACTGTTGACAACTGACAACCAACATGTATCGACTATTTAGTTTTTAACTTAGAAATGTTATATTTCCTATTCTTATGTATCAAAAACTAGAAAAAAGCAATAGTTTAAGTACTCATCATTTCTCGGGATCAGAGAAATATACAATTTAAAAATTCATCGTAGACGTGCTGTTCAATAGTCGAGTGCCTCACACGTTCACGTATTTTTGTATTTCGTATTTTCACCTGATATCCAGACAGTTCTATCCACTTGGACGATTAGAACATTCAAAATAATACGTTAATATATTATGAGAATACTGACAATATCAGTGCCGCTTTTGGATCGCTTCAGGGAACGTCTTATTCGCTGTACCTGGCAGGTCTTAATCTTAGGCCAGCGAAAGAAGCATAAGTTTTTGGTTTTGGAGGGATTATTATCTTTTTGCATTCATCAGAATAATAATTTGCATGCAATATCGAGATGCCTTATTTTCGATTAGCATGTTCTAAATAAGTCGATATTTATCAGTATATATCCCTACCGCTACTACTTGCTACATGTCTACGTGGTACTACGCAATAGTGACCGCGCCGAATTCCAGCTGCGATTAAACTCACATAGAAGCCACGTACATGCGCGATGCGGGACATAACTCAGTGCGCACAGTTTTTTGCTCTACAACTACACGAATAGATTAGATAAGAGCTGATTTAAGAGTCGGTCATGGAGGTTTGTTCGGCGGTCGACTTAGTCTGCGGGTATTGGTTGTATAAATGGATATTATGACAATAGGTATCGAGAAATTGTTTTATATAATTTATTTTACCTTTACTAAATGACGTAGGAAAAAGCTTCGAAACTGAAGAAATCTTTCCACTAGTCTGTAAATAATTCTTGTCTACGTCCATGTGAAATCTATTCATAGATTAAAATATAGCAGTACTGATATTATAAGCTACAACGACGTTTGGCAAAATAAATTGTAGTTATATATACGAGTGTCGGATGTTTTATTAGGTACTTATTTTCGCCATTAACAAAAACGTACGAACGGATACAGCACATCGTAATGAGCTATTCATTCCATTGTTCACTGCAGTTCCATTACAAATGATAGATAATGATTCGCAACAAAAACGCCACGTCTAACGCCGCGACGTAATTGTCGGGGTCGTGTCGTCGTCGTGTCGCGTCGCAATTACGCGGCGCGTGGGACGAGCCTTAATATTCCTAAATCATAGTGCGGGTAAGACGGGTAGCGGAGCAATTTAGCGCGACATGGTTGCGACCAGCGCCCATAATGAACCGACGATTACCTCCTGTCGTATCCCCCCCCCGTGCTCCCCCGCGTACACCCCCGCAGTACAGCCTACTTCTAAGAGGATAAATGGAACGATTTTAATTTATTATCGATGGATACAATTATAACAAGTCGTAGATTTCATATTATTGGCGTCAGATTGAATAATATTTTATAGCTATTGCTGAGGACATTCTGGGCATTATGCATACTCTACCTACACAATGTACTTATGCAGCTAGATTATCTAGCAAGGTACTCAATTACTGAGTTCCCTTAAGTGGTGTTGCGATAATTGATACTTTTAAATGATTTATTATGAACGTAGTTAATCGAACTACGGACAAGAATGTTTAGCATTTCAAAACACCGTTAAAGCTGTATAGTTTATAAACAACATACTCACACCTATAAGTGTGTACATCATGATGATCGTGACCACGTCGGAAGTATCCTTTACTTCCAGACATCGTCTCTGCACAGTTGCAATAGCTTTGTAATAAGCCTGGCTCACACAATTTCTATACATTTATATAATTGCAATAAACCCATTTATCGTACCCTATAGGTAGGTACTGCACCATAAGAGTTGAGTAGCCACTTAATTTTGTCATTAACGTCTCCACACTACTATAAAAGTGAAAGAATAAACTATATATCACAATATAACCGTTTGGAAACGATCGTAATGCAATTTTACATAGAGGTAGCCTAGGATCTGGAGCACATGGGCTTACTTACTATTGCAGAAAACAGCAATTACATTATAAATACAAAATACGCGGACAAAGACACGGGTAATAGCTAGTAAACAATAAAAGGCTTAAAGCTATAGGTAGTAGGTACGAACAGCCAGTGCGCCTGCGCATCCCGAATTCCGACGGTCTCGATGCCCGGAGTCGATTTATTTCGCGGTCGGCAGCCGCTACAACAACTATTTGATTGAACTCCACCCACTAATTATATTCTTATGAAATAAACTCTGCATTTAACTCGGACACGGTTCAACCATTAACGTCACAACTCCGTACTGCCAAAAAATAATTTCAACTTTGAATCTGTGTGGCAGAGTTTATTTTGTGTTGTTGTAATGTAAAAGGATTTTAGCGTCGCCGGCGAGAGATGATACAGTAGCCGCATAACGAGTAGCAGACGGATTCCAGAGAAATGTTCGATTGAACATGATCGTCCGTAATAGAGTTCATTTTGTGGAGCAGCTCGTAATGTTTATAATCAATTCTCTTGTACAATATACCTATCATTTTTTATCTAATATTATGCTACACGAACACATTTACACAAACAAGTATGCTTAAAATAGTAATATAGTTTATATCAAGAGAGCTGTTGACAAGCTAAATATTACCTTTGTAAAAAGGGCGTCTACTGCTCAATTGTATGAAATCCATCAACAGTAGCTACCGTGCCTGCAGGACCTGACACTGCGAAATGGAGGACATTAATCGTGACGCGCCGATGCACAATATTAATGTCCAATATGTATTGCATTAGCCGCTCCATCTGATACCAGATCTTGCAAAACATTGCACAATAATGGAAACACAGTGTCTCACCGTGGCAGGGATTAGAACAAAAATGTGACAAAGTTTCTGCATTGTGTTCGTAGTTGGAATACCTTAAGAATCCGCTCAGTCATACGGAGGAGCCCGCCTCTTACTCGACGACAGTCATCAAGACGGACGCATGAAGTAATAGTCTTTTGCCCACAATTTATGGAGTTCTGTTGGCGCAAGGCGTTTTATACAGAACGGGTTATTTGTTAACAAGTCATTGTGATTGTGAGCCTTCCTTTAACAAAGATTGACCTTAAAACGTTTACATGGGTCCGTTTGAATTCAAATTCAAATGTTTATTTGCTAGAAATACATTGTTTTATATAAAGGTAAGATCTTAAATCCTAGATGTATAGGTATTCTGCCTGCAAGCAGGCGTGCAAAAATGTTACTTATTATATTACATTAAACAAAAAAAATACTTGTACTATACTAATTATCAACTACATATATTATTTATTTCTATATTCCATAAATTCTTTAATGCTGTAGAAACAATGTGATAGGAGCCATTCCGTTAATTTTGTTTTGAAAACATTACTTTTTAATAATTTAAATTCTTCTGGCAAGTTATTATATATCAATATACACATGTTAAACACATTTTTCTTATAAATATCTTTATAACAGGGTGGTTGATATAACAGATTTTTAAACTTAGACCTTTTCTGCCTCGTAAAAACTTCGTTGTGTTGTTTAAAAAAATATATATGCTCTTTCGTAAAAATGCTTATGGCTCTTATATACATACAATACATGGTAAAGGAAGTATTTTACATTTTTTAAATAAAGGTTTACAGCTATCTAAGAACCAAGCTCTGTTTATCACTCTGATACACCGTTTTTGAATTTTAAAAACTCTATCCACATCGACAGAATTGCCCCACATTATTATTCCGTAGTTTAAGACCGATGACACGATGATGATTGAACATATTAAACTTAGGCGTTAATTAAAACAAAATCAATGTGTTGTTCCCTTGTGGTGTGGTTGCGCTCCGTTTAAATTAATATCATAATCGTTTTCAATTCAAATATCATATCATGTTTATTGAATAATAATTACGAGAAGGTATGTTCTTCAAGCGTCGGGGAACATTTACAAACGAGACGTGTCATCTAGGGCTTGAATATTGGACTTTTTTTCAGCTTCGGAGCTGGGATTTGAATCTTAGTGTTCCAACTTCGGAAATTTGAAGGTTCATTGTAGACTTCATTGTCAATGCCTTTGAGATTCTTGTATATAAACGAATGTTTCAAGTCAATCATGAAATAGAACAAACCAGTTAGAAAAATGAAAGGGAAACTTTATTTTAGGAGTCCTTACACACTTACTAATTACGTTTGACACTTTGGTGGATAGCTACTTAATATACTAGAATCTCAAAAAAGTTGTCATTAAAAGAGATTCGCTGAAATAGCTCGTTCCGCTTCTGCGCTGGTAGGTGGATAAGTATCTATTGTTTATCATATCATTTCAGTGCTTCTGGCAGCACCTCACGTGATGGTAAGTGACAATGCTGCCACAGATGGATCATCCTAGCTTAAACAATGCGTATTCACAATGTTTAACACAGAACACGCCGGCAGAGAATTCCACTCCTTGGAATACAATTTCTCATGTATATAAGATCTCAGTCATGGTATGAAGTAAGATCTCACTCGCTGTCTCGGTTTATGAGCAGCAGTGTTAGATTTGGATTCAGTGTATCTCCCGAAATTAAGGTTACATGTTTAATCTTCGCCAAGAACGTGAAAGAACTCATTTTTGCATCAAATAGGCACGCCTGCTTGTTCTAGAGGCATTAGATCTAATAACCGGAGACCACCATGATGATGACCATTATGTTAGGTTGGTGTGCTCTAATATGCATAGTATATACCACTAGATATATCTCCATAATTGTGCTGTCGTTTGCAGGTAGTATTAACTAACCCCTGCGGTAGCTCGAGTTCAATAGGTTAGACCAGGAGCAATCGACGACCACCCCAATGAGCCATCCGGTCAGATAATCAAATAAAAATATTGGCTAAATATCTGAATAATTTTTAAATACCATGTTCAATGCAAACTCGCTGCGCTTGAATCACTCGCCGGGCTCAATTACAAAAAACATTGTTCATAAATTATGAACATCGAAACTCCGGACTTGCACCAAACCCGGAGTCACCAATATAATTAAGTCTCCTTATTTTAGTCCTATATTTACCATTAAGGATCAGTTTCCTTCTTTTTAACGCGATGAATTAATGTTTAAACATGTCAAAAAAACCGTCATCTAGCGGAGTGAAGCTACAACAACAATCTCTGAATCGCACTATGAAAGTTTAGAATGATTTTATTACATATACGAATGTCCAACACCAATCGGGCTTCGGCCCGCCACGGCCCGCTTCTTGGTAAAATTACCAAAAAGATACAGGCAGTGTTCCGAGCTGGGGATCAAATGGAGTAGGTTTCTGTGAGTATAGAAACAACACACACTGCATTAAAAGAATGTAATGAGAATGCAAATATAATGGTAATGTAACTGGCATGTCACTGTTAATGTAAGTTATAGTGCGAGGATATGCGCGTGAGTGGCCTCTCATTAATTAAATATCTTGATACAAAAAAAAAGAAGTTACGTTCTTAACCTTTCTCAAGTCGTGCGTTCTTATAACAAACACTACCTACACCAAGCGTTGCTACCCGCAGACAACTGGGGAAATTGGACCGCCCTAAAATAGAAGTAAGGCTCCGCAACACCGACGGTACGCCCGTTAAGGTTCTTAGGTGGAATTTTCAGCAATCAGTGAGTGTACCGCGTAACGCCGCGCCGGTGCAGTGATAATGGATATACCTTGGGGCAATGAATGGAAACATATTAAGACTCTAACTCTAGCTTAGAGCTAATGCAGTTTATTGTTCCTGATGGTGACGATCACTTCCCAACGACATGAACAGGAAAGAATTACATAAATATTTCACAACTTTGCTAGATTAGGTATACAAATACTAATATGCAATAAATGTTTTTAATAAAACTCTCAGTCAGTCTGAATACCAATAATGTATGTAACGCTAAGCTAATGTAAATCTAATATTATGGTCCAGTAATGTTATTCCACAGGTCCACAAGTAATGGTGTACGTGGTAGACACATGAGGTCAAAGTACACCACGGTAATAACCTTCGTCTTGATTGCTAATGAAAACTCTTGCTTTTCAAATAATTGTCGTCATTACACTGCAGCATGTACAAACATATGGCGTTACACCTGACAGAAATACTAATCGTACTGGTAACGATATTAAAATAATAAGTTATGCTTACATGTCATTTGTTGGAGCTTGCACTGTTCCCTGATACAAATACTAAGAGAACTGTTCCAGGTGATTCAGTAACGAGGAACGATATAATATCAAACCGGCTTTCTGATGTTGTTTTAAAACGACTTGGAGGGTAATTTATTAATCATACAATCCACGGATCCAAGCAAGATTAAACTCATACTTAACTTACAACTTAGAACAAACGTTGGAAAGAAATTGTTAGGTTTTATAGAAAACGCGTACGACGGCTATCAGTGGCGCGCTTCGTGAAACACGTTCATGCGATTCAACTAGTGTGAATTAACATTGTGAGTACTCAGTAATGTATGTCATTGTACGAGCATCGATGTAATGCTATGCTCCGGTGGCAGCCACTTATGGTAGGTTTATCAAACCACGTATAAAGGATACTTATCGTGTTTATGCCTTCGATGTAGACGGACACACTAGGAAGTCTCTCAGTCCTGCTACACCTCCATACACATCGTTAGTTTTATAGTGGTATCACCTGAGTACCTGTTCAATTAGAACCGTATAATAAAAAAATCTAATCTTCACAGGAGCAGTTTATCTAGGTAAGTTGTATCTGAGTAGAAATTAGGATTCGTGACAGTTGCCCATAAACCTGTCAGTTAAGAACATTAAAAACGTTGAAGCTCCCTCGCCGTGTGATGTGTGACAAGAGCGCGTCAAATGAGTGCCCTCCCTCACTGTGATGCATATTGATATTCTATCAGCAAACGCAGCGTTGGGACAATTGCTCAAATTTGGTAAGTGTCCGTCACCTAACCTATAACACCGTACCTCCGCGCTCCGTAGCCGACGGGAATGTAAGATTATTTCACGTTCGCTTATAATTCCAGTGTTGCACTCATGACCACTGCTACGGGTACAAATTGTTCAAAATGTCTCCGCGGAAAACGATTGCGTCACGAACTTGTCAATCGATGTTTTTTCTTAAAATAAACTTGTCGGATGCAATGGACATGCTTTGCATTCCGGCTTTACCGTTTGCAGACATGGTGGGACGTTTTGCTCAAGTTATAAATATGCTACCTTTGTCTTTAGGAGGACTTGGTGTGAACAAACAAATGCCTACAAATTTGCAAGGTATAGGTAAACTATGAGAGGAAGTGTAATATAACAATTTACCGATGTGATTCAAAGCACCGCGGCGCTGGCGGCCGGCGCGGTGTGTTTGCTCAGCCGTCTAACAAAGTCACTGTCAAACATTAATCTTTGTTAGTATCAGGACAACCGTTATGATTACAGCGAGTTGCGCATGATTAGAAGCGGCTAATTGCGCAGAAGTCGCTACTGAATAGTTTTCGTTTAATTGCGACCAGGCCGCGACCGCGAATACATGCCTGGGCGTAATTACGCTGAATAAAATCTTCCTACGATAAGATCAGTGGCGACCGCCTCGTTATGATACATATACCTACATATCTGTGGTGTTGACGACCGCGACACTCGTCACATGCAACGATTATAGTTTAATTACATCTAAACAAGTGGTACAGTACACTCCTGTGCTTCGCTAATAAACGCTAAATGATACAGATTTGAACTGGCACATGGAGCGGCGGTGCAAGTTTTTACAACATACTACCGAAGCACGAGTACTTACTTAAGTACATACGGACGATTTAAAACTAGTTTTAGATAAAAAATATCTCCTAGAAATAAATAGCTTATAAGCTTATAGCCTATATAAATAAATAGATATAATAAAAGTAAATGTGTTAAAGCAGTCTTTCGCGAAAGATCATAATTAAGACCTTCCAAAAGGTTACTATCAGCTAACAATAACTAGTGGTGTGCCGAGTCGCTGTTTTGGTGGATCGAGTCGACTCGAGTCGGTTTACACGGTACTCGAATCATGACTCGATTCCGCGATTCGAGCCCAGTAGGTACTCGAGTTTTATGCTTGGGGTTTTTTAGATTCATTAACAAATTAGTTGTATTTTTAAAGTCTTTTTATGCGGAATCACATATTTTGTACGGAGTCACATACTTTATTTTATCGGCGAAACTTCATTGCTTGAGTAAACAGAGAATCGGGTACAGCATAATAGAATCGAGTCAGCGAGTACAAAATCGATTTTTCCTGACTCGAGTACAGGAATCGAGTCAAATTGGTATTCCAGTATGCGAGTCCAAAGCAGGAATCGAGTCTGATTCGAGTCAAGCCGTACTCGGCACATCGCTAACAATAACCAAACTCATCCCAATTAATTTACTGACTCTAATACCGTGGGTACCTAGTATGTTGAATGTGTTATAACACTAATTCACAGTGACGCAAAGGCCGAGGGTCCCTAGCTTTTACTTCAATCACATTGAATCACAGTGTCGTGAATGGCTTCCTGAGTGTTAAACTCCAAGGCGTATCACCTTTCAATTGTAACCATGACTGTAGCCGCGTTGACAGCTCATATATCTTACAAACTACAATTCGAGCTAAAGGAAATGCCAGCCAGTTAGAACGGCCGCTGTTTAATAGCCTATAGCCAATACGAGTGTTTTTATGTGTGTCGCGAGCGAAGTCAGGCGCACGGGCAGTGAAATAAATTATGATTCCCGCGACGATCCAGCCGCAGCTCACGCGGCGCCGGCGCATCTAAGTATAGATCGATACTTGGGCATCGGACTATACTTAGATGCCACTTTGTTTATACATGCATTACATACAACATTACGAATATGATGTAGTTCATTTTAGGTAGGTATGAGATAAGTTCATAATTATTATATCCCAAGTGCTCGGTCCGTGAACACGATGTAGGTGTAACATTTGCCATAGCTTGTATTAGTGCTAGTAGGCCCAATGCATAACTGATCTATTCATCAGCTTTTGAGTAATAATCATGACGTAACGTCGTAACTACGTCATAGGTCTGTGGTTACACATAAATGATTTGTAATGCTGGCGTGATGCAAACAGCATGTAAATATTTTGGGCTTGAAAATTTCATGGAAGATTTTCATTCCTTAAAAGATTTAGTTATAAGAATTTTTGTGTGTTTTTTTGTTGTTGTTTTTGTTTATGCATCGTTATTTGTGTTACCTTACGAGGCTGACTTGGCGCATCAGCGCAAAAAGCCTCACAAAATAAAAGAATAAAAAAAAAAAAAAGATTTTCATGAAGAGATCCAATCTGTGTAGAGCGTTAAAAAAAGACGTAACACATTTCATCATCTTCTATAGAGCGTTACGGTGGTCTAAAATGCGGAATAAATGTTTGTTCAACAAATCGACTTAAATAAAAGTATAATTTAGTGGTTCTTGTGGATGAACCTAAGTAAACTGGGTGCAACGTTGTATATTATTATATCGTTGATGTAACAATAACCAATAACTACATATAATAATAAAGCTGATTCGTAACTACAGTTAAATACATAGGTATATTAATTAACATTAGGCATAATCTGAAAGTCATATATACATGACCTTATTTTATCTTAGATAAGATGAGACTGGTGCGGTAACATACGGCTTCTAAACTAGGCAGGCAGGCGGGCAGGCGGGCAGGCAGGCAGGCGGGCAGGCAGGCAGGCGAGCAGGCGGGCAGTCACATCGAGCGATCCTGACTTCTCGGTATCACATTTGATATATTAAAATACTAGCAACACTAGCTATATCATTTTATAGCTCAGATAATTACGTGATGGAGTCGGTGGGTGCGCGACACAATTGCAAGATGGATGGCGCGTGGGCGGCGCCGGCTCCGCCCCTGCGCGCGCGCCGACGGAATGTCGCGACTCGCTCATACATGTACTTGATGCATGTGAGTACACCGGATCACTTTGATGTACTTGAACATTAACTGAGAGGATAATAATTATAAGTGGTATCGCATTCGTCTGTATACATGTAGGTACGTGTTGGCGGACATACCTAAGATTACAATTTCAAAAGGTAGGATACCAGGTAGGTATCCTACCTTTTGAAATTGTAATCTTGTAGACTTCGCAAGTTTATTCTTTTCGCTTTTGTAAAACTTAACTTACTTCTAAATATCACCCGTAAATAACTGAACTAACTACACTTGCCACAGATGTTGCTGACGTAACTGAAAGTTTAGCAACACAACAGTACTGCTGACACACACCGTCGTGTGGGGTCAGGTCGCCGCGAGCGGTGCACTCCCTCGCCGGAGTGATGCGCGACCACAGACCGCGACCAGTGCGTCTCGCATCACCGTATGTGAGTACCGCCTAGAACTTTACGAGATATATGGAATGTTTGTACATATCGACATAACTGAACATTTAGCTAATAATAACACACATCGTCGTGTGGGGTCAAGTCGTAGCCGCGAGCGGTGCATGGAGCATTATCCCTCACCGAATTGATTCGCGACCTCAGACCTCGACGCCCGAGTCCGTTGACCACTGCATTTCTCATACAACGCCAATGTACGAGTATATTTTAAGTATATTCTCTAGTAAGTACTATATCTATCAAAACATACAGGTATTATAATCTAATCATATTATCGTGAACCAGAAACTGCAACACGCGTTTAAGTATCATTTATCTATTGAAGTAGAAGCACAAACATATGAGACAACATTAGAAATATGTATTCATTGTTAGTTCACAGATCTACCGGGTGTAGATCAGACATAGGACGCTACATTATTTGCAACTGAATATATATTGTAGTGTTCACATTTTAATTTAGCGCCCGCGATAGTCTTAGGGTGGGTAGGCAATGTCCAACCAGCAAGGTAGGTGAGCGTGTGATGTTTGTATATATGTATAACTGTGGGTCAATAAAATTATATCATATTTAACGACTGACTTTATGTTACTGTGTTAGCCGCCCGATACACTCCAGCACACGTACCTACTTATAACAAGTGATCGTTGTCCATGAGTTGCACTCACCTGCCCCGATAATAGTATCACCATCTTTACCTATACAAACCCGACCGACGTACTGAGTACAGCCTAATAATGGAATTTGTAGCTAGAGATGTTACGGGTGGAACAGCAAGCTACCCGAAACGTCCTAAAACGAGCTCCCATTGGCGATGCTGCTAAATTGTAATTCCAATAACTCGCCTAAAGGCCCTGTTGCTTATTTGTAGTTTTACTTGGCTGGAGTCGGTCCAGCCTATTTGTCCGCCTAAGCAGATAAAACTCCTTGACCGCACGTTGAATGAGAAGATATCGGTATCTGATCGGGTAGTTAACTATCAAATATATACAAACAAAGATGTCTCCCTGTATTTATCCTCTGAACACTTTAAATGAAAATAGGAAGAACGGAATTTTCATACACCTACCTAATTAAATAACATTACTAGCTTTACTTGAAAATTCATCAAGCCAAAACATAGCCATACAATTGTAAGTCAAATGTTTATATATAGTAACACAGCGGTGTTCATCGTAAGTATGTCCATATTAGTCCAGGGTTCAATTCGTAGTACGGACATGAAATTGATTCGCGTTGCGCCCGCGGCGACGCAGGCCTGTGCCTTGTGCATGCGCAGCCACGGTGACCGTCGACTAGATTACAACACCGTTAAAAATTATATTAATAACTCGGTGACATCATTGACGTCTTATAAGTTTGTATGAAATAAGTAACTTTAACCATTTTAGTTTTAATCGCCGGAATAAGACTTTTATTTTAAATCCATTAGGAACAGTTGCGCTGATTGATCGTCAAACTAAGTTAATTAAACAACTGCAACGTTAATAGTAAATCATTGGATGGGTCACAATCAAGTATGTCTGTGTTCTGGTTGTAAACGGGTGAAGGGACTCATACGGGAGGAGCTCTGTGCAATAAATAATTGTGCTCGACTTCATCTAGGTAATGTAACGATAATCTTTTATAACTATACATTTTTTGTGAGTTCTATTGTTAATGGTTGTCCTGCTGTTACCCTTTTTATAATAATACCTACTTATAATGTACTAGGGTCTCGCTTATTATTTTAATAGGTGTCCCCTACAGATCACACCGATTATAATGTAACAGTGAGCTCATAAATGATCAATTTAGTGTTATAACATTCCAAGCTGTTCACCGTACCTACTTAAATATTAAAATAATATCTACAGGACATGTTTCGCATCACACAGGCTAGAAAAGTGTAAAAATAACAAGTGATACTCATTGTTCAGGTAATATTGTATGGTCAATGGCGGTGACTGCCTTCGTCTCATGTACAAAATTTAATTCGTGTTTATAAATGCTATAGTGTTAAGTGTCAATAAGTGTGCAATAATTGCAATCAAAATAAACTATGAAAAAAGTAATAACATTTAAATAAGTTCCGGCGATGAGGGCTATTCAAAAAATCCTATCCTACTAATATTATAAATGTGAAAGTTTGTGAGGATGGATGGATGGATGGATGGATCTTTGTTACTCTTTCACACAAAAACTACTGAACGGATCTGGATGAAATTTGGCAAAGAGATAGATTATAGTCTGGAATAGCACATAGGCTACTTTTCATCCCGGAAAAATGTAGGTACGGGTTCGTAAACCACGCGGGCGAAGCCGCGAGCGGAAGCTAGTGTGGTATAATTTTGGATATAGCAATGATATTATAGTGAAGCATTTGGTTTCAAGATTCGAGATATTTATTAATTGTGGAAACATCAGTATACGTACAAAGCATGCAGGTTGTTAAGTTACATAAAAATTGTTATTAAGGTGATGCTATAGGTACGCCGACCGCGCAGCTGGCAAGCTGACTGCGAACGTCAAATTATAGCCGATGAGCCTCCTGTAGACCGGGAGCGCTTAGCTTGTAATGTAAAAAAAGTCGGCTTTCGTAATTGATCCTATTATTTATCTATTATATTGTTAACAAATATAAACAGAATCATGGAACTTAGCGAGCTCTTTTGATATATGCATTTTCCAGCCAGCAGCTGATATATTTACTTATACATAACACTTATTAAAAATAGAATTAGAAAAAACAACTCTTTTTGACTTTGTAGTTATTTTCTTTTGTAATGTTTACACAGCATTCACTCCACTACCTACTGGGTGTTGGCCTACTTTAGGGGTACTCACATACCTACTAGTCCAGCGTGATGATTTAAATGGTTTTTTCAAACATTTCTTATTTAGGAGTAATTCTTGTATCACAGATGCGTTTGCAAACACAAATATTAATATGTACAAACACCTAGACTCGGAATAACTCTGTAGGTTATACAAATATTCGTTGCGTACGAGAATCGAACCCGTGATATGCAGCGCCGGAGTCGATCTTTCAATCACTGCGCCAACCGTGCCTTCTTTATTAGAAAATAGGATGTTTTCGGATTGATTCCGTTTTTTTAATTTTCCAGTAAGAATGTGCATTTGTTTCGCAGCCGACGCGCGGTGTGCGTCCTTCAGTGATTAATGCCGGTATATTGGCCTTGGTACACGTAGGTATTATTAGTGAGACTTCAAGTGCTGCGGGCTACCGAGCCCCCAACCTACAATAAAACACTAAGAACCATTAAATTACACATATAATTGGAAGACAGTTTACTTATATCGACATTCAGTTTAAATTTGAGTGTTCGCACATTTACCAATTTTATTAAGCCGAAAAATTTACCTACCTACGTGCCACACTTTAGGGAGCCCTCACAAACAACAGAATTTTGTTGATAGATAGATTAATTATATCTGAAAACCTGCTGTAGTCTGTCGCAATCTGGGGAGTCAGCCTCGATAGTTACCACCACTGCTGACTGGGCTAACTAGTCGTGGGATAGCTCGCGCTAGGGTTGCCAACCGTACTATAATATATAGTATTTTACTGTATTTCGGGTCTGCGTACTATATACTGTTGAAGAAATATATAGTACGCAAAAATACTATATTTTCAACACCGAAATCTAACAAACAAATCCTTCGTTTTAAAATGCAAGAAGTGCAAAAAAATATTTATTGTATAAAAATAAATGATTAAGAAATATTATCTTTGTCTATGTTTTGCCTTTGCCATAAAATACTATATTTTTTGAAGTGTACTATATTTTTTTATAACATAGTTTGAAAAATACTATATTTCGCCGAAGAAATGTTGGCAACACTAGCTCGCGCCGAAACGACGGACAAGAACAATATCTGATATAAGAACTTACTTAATATTGTTCAAGCCGTCGAGTGTCGGTGCCGAACTACAGTTTTACCATTGTTACACTTTATTAATGCACTTTGAAATAATAATAATCATAAATCCAATACTTCATCGACACCGAAGGATGATGATTTTATAATTATTTCTCATTCAGTCTTGACATTAACAACATAAAATCAAAAGCTCACCAGATTACCGTAATTATATTATAAATAGTATTTTGGACCCTCAAGATCGATTTGACGTAAAAATCTCCGTTTATTGAGATGGTATCTTATAGATTGCGCGCGCGGCGGCGACGGAACGAATCGATCCGCCAAGCCCGCGCACCTCCGCCGCGCAAATTGAAAATATCAAGTACAACCATCCCACCCACTCGTATACCTACTACAGTGTAGTGTATGTTATATATGGGTGTTTACACTACAGTTTAAATATTAGTTGTATAAATAATATTAGCCAGAAAGAAAGAAAAAAGAAAATAATTCTCGCACAATGTACAAAACAGATTTTAACATAATATTTTTTTAAATAATGTTCATAGTGTTTCTTGCCGGTTCTTCTACATTTAGGATCAAATTTTTGGAAACGTACACCTAGAGTCATATAAACGTTTTATACATTATATTATATTTTTATTTATTCAAATTATATTGTATTGTATTTTACTCTAGGTATTTCATTCTTTATCTATCATCTATCTATACATATAAATAAAATTGGAGTGTCTGTTTGTAATATTGAAATAACCGTTTTTTACTACATGCATATGAATACATGTATAAATATACATGTATAAATGTGTACATGGTGTATGTATATACGGTACATACACCAAAATAACATTTTTTACAATTTTTGTCTGTCTGTCTGTCTGTTTGTATAGGCTAATCTCTGAAATGGCTGGACCGATTTTGACGGGACTTTTATTGGCAGGTAGGTGATGTAATAAGGAGTAACTTAGGCTACCTACTTTTATTTTAGAAAAATTCTTTTATTTTAGAAAAAAATAGGGTTAAGTGCATTTGGTCTCACTAAAAATACATTGTTAAGTTCCGACATCCACGCGAACGAAGTCGCGGGCACAGCTAGTCAATAATAACAATGGAACTGGTATGTTTGAAATAATTTGTGTACCTTATTATTTTTCTAATTAGAAACTTGTTAAGAACATAGATTAACAACCGAAGAGACTTCACAGAATAATGACGGGGATTATAACTGGAGTAAATTAAGATTTTTGTTATCTTGCCTAAGAATCAGTGTTGGATCTTAACTCGAGATATAGAGAACTTCAATATTACTAAGAGAGCACGTGCAGCGAATCTAACTTATGGTATTATGCCATCTGTTGCCTATTATTGCCTTTTATAAGACTGCTTATGGCCTAGACGCTCACGGTAACTAACAGTTATTACTTTATTAGTGATCACTAATATGGCTGTACACCTTTATCGCTGGAGGGGCTTTGACTTCGACTCCCAGATTGGGCTTAAGGGGACAAGTAACTTATTGTTAATATTGCAAGTTGTTATTCCCCGTAATGGAACATACTTGATGCACCCACTTAATATCGTCATACGAATATTAAAGGTTCCTTAAAACACTTCTGTTTACCCCTCTGGCAATACTCATCGTGCATCACAGGTGGGGCGGTGACCTCTAATGACATTCAAACTCATTCTATTTTTTAAATCTAACTAAAATTTAGTTGCAAAAAATATTTAGTAATATGCACTTGGTTTTCTTGGAAACTGCGTCCTTTTGCCCAAGGCCTCACAAATAAAAAACACAATTTAATGATATAATGCTCCTATTTAAGTATTTCCATACTTCAATAGGAACTCGATGAGAGGAAGCGGGTATTTTGTTCAAATGGGCTTGTTTATCCAAGACAGGCATTAAATGACGCTAATGATTCCTAATAGACTAAGTATAGTTGCAATAAAAATGCACAAAATATTTATATTTTTAAACGATATGTGTACTTAGTTTACAAATATAGATTGTCTGCATAACATAACTAAGTAACTTAAGTAGGTATAGGTACTCGTATGTATAGCTTATGTTAATTGAACATCAGCCTGGCTATTTTCTGGCGTTGGGGTGTACTCTTTTGTTAGCAATAATGCTAACTTTATCACAATAAAAATAAATAAATTCTTATTCATATTGATATACCATGCCATCCGGCCTTATAACGACATTTTTAAAAGGAAAAATATTTGTAATTATTAAATTGTTAATAATGTTGACTTTGTCGCCAATGATCATGTGTAGTTTATAGGTACCTACTATAATTTTCATTTTGGTATTAAACACCTAACAACAAGTTAAATTCTCACTTGTTCAGCAATCATGTTTTTCAGTGTGGTTGCCGTGCGGTGTAATGGCCGTCGTGAGTGTTCGTTTGACGACCGGGACTGAACCTCGAATAAATTTTTATTAATTAGAAAGTTATCTAATGTTTATAGCTGTCAGAATTTAGTTTGCTCTCATTATTCCAAGTGGTGTTATTTCAGTGACGTAGTCGTGACGGGACATTGGATCACAATAAATGTTCGTGAAGTGTAAAGTCAATAGGTTTGCGTCGCTCCCCAGTGTTGGTCCCCATTGAGCAACTAATATGTTAGGTCGCCGCGCGTCGCCCGCCGTCCCCTGTTTGCTCGGCGTCCCATACCGGCTCTTGTAAGAGTATCAATAGCTTGCTGATGCTCTCTAAGTGGCTACAAGCAGCTAATAAGAAGCCAGTTAGATTCCAGTTAGCTCTGTGAAAACGTTTCGTCGAGACTCTACGTCGTCGTATGAAATGTTTTTTTAGATATTAAGTAATAAAATTACAGATATAATAATTTTTATTTGTCACTTAGCTGGCCAGTCATGTAATACTATATAATACTTTTGTGAAATTACTAATATCATACATAGTAACATAATAATTTAATCACTGGTCAATTCTTTATAATATTGTATTATATTTCGTTGCGCTGCAATTCGCTGTGACGATTGCAGCCACTACACGACAAGTAAAATAATGCCAATAAATATAATGTATTAAAAAGTTGTGTCGTAGTTTAATTCTATACTAATGTTATTACAGGTCGTAACTATGTGTACTGATGGAAAAAAGTCAGATATAATTGTATCTTTATATAATTTCAGGATAGCCAATGTTACAAATATAATATTTACAATTACAATGTAATCAAAATATAATTCATATAAGAATCAAAGCTACATTCGGTTTGTTTTAAATGAATTTCTGAAGTTCTTCTCTAAAAATATATATATATTAAAATCAATTAATTTAATAAAATATAATAGGTACATTCGATAGTTAAGAAGCTGCCGTAAACAGTATGATATTCTAAACATCCAACTGTATCGTCCAATAATGTTGATCGTCGTGTTAATCATAAAAATACAATTAAGAACATGTAATATACCATTTATAATCTAAGTATTTTCAAATGCATGCAAGGAAAAAAATATAATTTTATATATAAACATATTGTTACAGTTTTTACTCATTCGTTTAAAATAATGAATTATTGAAGAGTACAAATAATTACACAGCAATTAATTAATGTAAATGATAAGTTATTATAATAATAACTGATTAGTGCCGATTATTATAAACATGAACACGTGTTCAGTGTTGCTGAATATTTATATATCACTATTGGACATTCATTATTGTAACCATTATGTAAGGGATTGTTATTTTAAAATTAAACATAATGGGTACATACAGTTTATTAATAATTCTTTAATTATTGTGGATCCTTCATTTATTTATGATTGATTGATGTTCTCATTTCACACCACAGAACAATTTAAATATTATTTTTCTTGGTTAAGATAATTTGCTGACCTAAACAAAGGTAAACAAAGAAAACTGATCTCTCTTATATAACAATAACCAAATGAAATCATAAAAATTGTCAAAGATATATACTTTGATATTAGAGATTAACTTAGTGTGTTGTGCACACATACTGGCTTGTATAATTAATACTTATATTCAATTTCCATGGTGACAAACGGACAATATAATGGATGGCAACAGAAAAAAATCATCTCCATCAAATTACAATTATACAAAAGACAATTTATATATTAATTCATAATGCCAGTAGCCAGTACTTCTATATATTTTTCTTTATCAACATAAGAATAATGTTTGGTAAAACTAAAAAGTTCTTTATGATTTACGCAAGTTCGTTTATTTTTAATAATATATACATTTCGATAGGTACTGTACGAGCGACACCGATATCCTATTTGTGAACCGATTCTATTTTTTATCTAACAAGGCATGACCAAAAAACAATGATTTTTTTTATATAGTTAGAAGTCCCGTAAAAAAGTACCTTTGATTATTTTATTTTAGAATCTCAATTTTAGTAGGTAGTAGTAATAGTAGTGGGTAGTACTAAAAGCGCCTCTATGCAGCTTTACGGTTCGTTCACGTTCCTCTATGAGAGTTCGCTCTCGGTTTCAACCCTCCTGCGAGAGGGTAGCAAGTACTTCCACTACCCACCAATAGATAGCGCTGTTTACTTATTCTTTGTTCATAAGGAAATAATAATAGTTTTAAATTCTATTTTAGGATTGAACACATTTTTAAAAAGTTTATAAAGTGTTGTTAGAATACAAAACAGTGTTTAAAGTGTGTAAATCATTAACGTAACGTAATTAATAAGAGTCTATTTATTTTATTTACCTATCACGATTCACAATATCTTTATGGACATCGTTCTAGAATGGTGTAGAAATTATTCATTTTATAATCTATATTATGAATAAGAACGGAAATTTAAATCATATTTCAATAACACAGAACTTATGTTAGTGTTAGTATTTTTGGCTACTTCCCCTATTCGGTAACAGATGGCGCCAGTAGGTGCTGTATTAAGCTGTAGCCGTAGCGACGCGACTACGCTGAGTTGGACAGTGTTGTTTCTACTTTAATAAATATTTTATTATATATTTGGAATACTGAATAAGTTATTTGGAGTAAAGTATTTTTTTCTTAAATTAGTTATTTTCTTTTATTTAATTTTTTTAATAAGTTTTCAATTTTCTGTTATCAAATAATTTTTGACGCTTTACAACAAAATCTTTTATATTTAATAGACAAATTGGGCAAATCAGTACTTTACACCGTATTTTATAATAAAATCTCACCTATAAAATCATTCTACATAATTAAACCAGGAAAAGCATTAATTTATAAAATCAATGAGTTTACCTAGTAATATTTTAATAAATTATAATTTTAATTTGCAATGTATTCACGCAGGTCACGGCCGGTGAGTTGTGATACGTTACGGTCTTAACAAATATGGTCAAAGAAACAGTTAAACATAAACTTGATTTAAGCAAAAAAGAAAGTAGATCAATGGACTTTAAATATTAGAAGTTAAGTTTAGCTTTCTTTTTAACTTTTTTAGTATTATTAATAAAAAGTGAAAGAAAAATAAATAATATCTATTATAAAAAAAGAATAAGGAAAAATATTAAATCTTTTGCTTTTTTTTTATTAAATTGAATTCGTATGTATGCCGTAAAAAGTAAGTTGCCTATAAAAATATATCTAGTAGTGTACGTATTCAGAGTAATATATAGAATATTGTAATGAATTAGTATTTTGTGATAAGTTGAATTTTTGCAAGCAGGCAATGATGTCCCCACATTGCTCAAGGTAGCGTTTTCAACATTTTAATCAATTCGCCTGTCACTTAAACATTTTGGAAGAGCAGAATAAAATTGAATAAAATTTTAATGCTGATTAAAATTCTAACAGTATAATTAGCTAATATCAAATGTGTGTACTAATGTGACTAACGTATTCAAATAACTCTAAAATAAGATATTCACAATAAAATACGTAACAATGACGCGTACCTAAGAGTTAATTATTTATTTTAGGATTAATGATTATTGTTGAAAATTGTTGTATGAATTATTCAAAAGGTGCATGTGTCGACATTATTTTTTACATTAGAATATTTTATCCATTTTTAATTTTATTCTAAACAATCATATTGGGAAAATAGTAAATAATATTTAAATAAATGATAAAATGTCAACGTGTAGTTGCCGAAACCAACACACACCTAGTTGTAAAATTTAAACCAATGTAAGCGAACACACTATAATATGAAGATATTATTAAATGTATTTTTTACAGTTTTATCAAGTTTCCGTACTTAAGACATATTTCTTTATTAATTTTAGTTAGAGAACGTATACCTATTTATTTTAAGGTAAAATGATATAATTAATAGTCTATCAATCATTGTAAAGTTTCAATAAAGCAATGAATGTGTTCTCTATGTTAGTAGAGTCGCCGTCCGTCGGCGTCCGTAGAGCGTAGCAACGACGCGACGCACAATTTTCCTGAGCGAGGGGCGAGTGGGGTGCGCGGCGTGAGGGGAACGCGCGGGGGGCGGGGCGCAATAATTACATCGTCATTAGCGGGCGGCGGCCTGGGCGGGGCCGCCCCTCTACTTCTGCGGGCGCGCGCAGCGCCGTCGAGCGCTCCAGTCCGTTCCGTGCTGCCGTCGCGCACGCACGCGCATGTCGCTCGCTGTCGAATTCGGTGATGTGAGGTGGCCCCCGCCGCTGCCGCAGCGCCGCGCGACTAACGCGCTTTTTTCGCGACCGAGTAAGCCAGTTGAAGGCTCGAGAGCCTTCGAGCCGGCAAGACGCCGTCCACCGTGGATTTGAGGTACGGCGCCATGGCGGCGACCACGTACATGCCCGCCGACATGGACCTGGGCAACCTAGGCGGGTACCATGCCGCGTCGCCGCGCAGCGCCGAGCCCGCAGACATGAAGTACCAGCACGGCCTGCATGCGGGCGGCTCGCCGTCCCCGGGCGCGCCCGTACTAAACCCGTGGACGTCGCTGCCGCCTGCTGACCCCTGGGCCATGCACCAGCACCACGCGCACGCGCATCAGCCCGACGTCAAGCCGCCGCCCGCGCCGCACGAGCACCGCCACCTGCAGCACGGCGGCTGGCACGCGCCCGTGGTGTCACCGCACTACGGCGCCGGCTCGCCCGTAGCGCTGCACGGCGGGTACCCCATGCCCATGCACCAGCATCACATGCTGCGCGACATCCAGCCCTCGCCGCACCCACTGCACCATCATGCCATGGAGCGCGATCCGCCCGAGGAGGACACGCCCACTAGCGATGACCTCGAGGCCTTCGCTAAGCAGTTCAAGCAACGCCGCATCAAGCTCGGCTTCACGCAGGCTGACGTGGGCCTCGCGCTCGGCACTCTATACGGCAATGTGTTCTCCCAGACTACCATTTGTAGGTTTGAAGCGCTACAGCTCAGTTTTAAAAATATGTGCAAGTTGAAACCGCTGCTCCAGAAGTGGCTTGAGGAGGCCGACTCCACCACTGGCAGCCCCACGAGTATTGACAAAATAGCTGCGCAAGGAAGGAAAAGAAAGAAGCGCACATCGATAGAAGTGTCAGTAAAAGGAGCGCTAGAGCAACACTTCCACAAGCAGCCTAAACCGTCGGCACAGGAGATCACGTCCCTGGCCGACAGCCTGCAGCTAGAGAAGGAGGTAGTGCGTGTGTGGTTCTGCAACAGGCGACAGAAGGAGAAGCGTATGACGCCACCCAACACTTTGGGCAATGAGATGATGGAGGGCATGGGTCACGGCCACTATGGGCACGGAGAGGTGCACGGCTCACCACTGCAGCACTCCCACTCGCCTCCCGGGCTGTCGCCGCAGCACGGGCTGCCGGCCGGCGCGCACACGCTGGCCGCGCACTAACAGTTCGCCCCGTGGGCGCCGCCACGGCCCTACTACTCGGAGCCACACTAGCGCCGACTAGCTGCCCCGCCCGCGGGATACCTGACCGTGTACATACGCGCCGCGCGCCTGGACGTGCCCGCGGCGCACAGTGAGCGACGGGCCCGCGCCTCTGTACATACCTTTGCGCGAGCCCCGTCCACAGACCGAACGCTACGTTTAAGTTGTTCTTTATAATTTCAGTGAAGTCATGATTAATTATGTGAGTAATGTTAAGATCGAAGCCAGTAATCGTTTATACTTTATCGAAACGCCGAGATTCGGAGTGATCGCCGATACGTTTAGCTAGATAGTCTAATTGATAAATAAGAGCTTAAATCGGAGGTGGATCCCGGCGTCGCTCGCACCCTCGCCGTGTGGCCGCGGCCGCACCAGACGTCGTGCGGTAAGTACGGCGACATTACACACTCACGTAGCACTGTACCGAGCGCGTACCGAGCGCATCACTAACGCGTACTTAACGCACACGATCACGCGACCTGCGAGTCGCGCGCGATCCGCTCGGCCGCTCCGGCGAGGAGTGCGTAGCACCATTCAGTTTTGTAAAGGACGATTTCATCGAATTTATTTATAGATATTACAAATTAACGATGTTCATACATGCCTACCTGTCAGTAGGGAGTCATTGTGGTGTGGATAAATTTAAATTGTTGCTATTACTGTAAATTTATGATTAGTGACGAGGACGAGAGTAAAAAATATGAATCGGGTCGAAGCTTCGTTTTGTAAGGGAATACGAGTGAGTCAATAGGTGCAATTTTTATTTTAAGTGTTTAATGAAACGATCCGTGTGTGAGAGCAACCATGTACGTAGCAAGTCATGAGAGTCGCGGCGAGACGCGACGGCGGCGCGGCTGCCGCGCTCTGTTGGTGTTAGTGGGCGCGCAAGCCGTGCCGCCGCCGCGCGATGCCGCGCGATATTGCGCCGACACGCACTCGACGCACACCTAGCTCCCACAACATAATTTATTAAAAATTATTATTAAAAGGATGCAGACACGATGCCAAAATGGTTTTATTCCTGTTTTTTACTTGTTTTGTTGTTTTTTTCGTTTGTATGTATTTGTGGCCAACCTTGGTACTTAATACTTGTAAAAATAGGTATTTTTTCTATATAAAATAATGTACCTACGACGTATATGATGATATATATTAAAAAAGTTCTTTATAGAAATTGAAATATGGAAATGACTTTTATTGAACATGTCCTGATTCTCTCTGCCTCGACAGATATTTGTTTGTTTACATAATGATATGTTATTGTATAGTATAGTGACACAGCTCAGCTCTTAGACACGAGTGTAGCGTGTAGCGTGTGTCGTGTCCAAGTGTCCAACACCAACGAATGTTTAGTTTTAGGGACGAATGTTTGCATAGTTTTACGATTAACGAACAAAAGCTCAGTAACACTTGTGAAATGTTTTTGCTAAACTTGAATTAGATGAATAATGTAAATAAATAATCGCATCACGATGGAGTTAGGTATGCAAGTCTACATAGCGAGTAAATATTACTTAGTGATATGATATTTTATATTATCGTCTAAGTATTTAATAAAACAGAGTAAATATTTTACTAAAGAGTATTATTGGTAAATCCCGGTCAGGAGGTCATAATTATAATGTGAAAAAAAAATGTTGTGAGTCGGCTTAGTGTTGTTTGTTTTATTTATGAGGGTACAAGCAGCGGGCCAGGTAGAGCGGTGCCGCCACACTCGGGCCGAGGCCGCAGCCGCACGCCGCCGCTGGCCCGCTCGCAACACACAAAAAATATCAAAGATTTGACAAACTACACGTAGATCCTATCATTTCGTTAAACACATCGCACATTATGTTATATATTTCATAAATGATGCCTTTGTACGTGTGTGTCCAGGCTATGAGTTTGTACAATTGATTCTGTTAACATTATAATTGACTGCAGCTAGTGTTATCGCATGACGTTTCTGACTATTTATTTGTTAGATGAATTAAACTGAGTGACATTTACTGTTACATTTGGCCATTTCATTTGTTTTATTATCGTTCAACTGAATACAATCGTTTGAATAGAATCAATCCCTATTGACAATAATGTAGTCACAATAACAATAGTTCGCACACTCGCTCGCCACACAAACTACTTCACATTACACTATAAGTATTTCGTCTTTACAATTATACGTAAAATGCTTACACACACGGTATCATTACATGTCCTATTTGAACTGATCAATTTGTTTATCTAATACATCTTAGGTATATAGGTATATCTTATCGTTTATTACATTTAATTTTTATATTTGTTACTTTTCAATTAATATTGTATTTAAAAAAAAAATGAAGTTTTTTTTTTAATTTTCTAAATTGACTTCATCGATATGTACCGAGTTTTGTTTAATGACTAATAAAACTGTCTCAGTACAAAAACAGGTATTTGTTACTGATCGATATTCATAGCCCACGATAGCCGCGCTGAGCTCTCGTGAATGTCTGTCTCTCTACAGTTATGTTTGTTTTTATATAAAATATAACGTTTGTAATGCTTAAAGCATTTTACTGCTCCAATCCAAACTTAATTTAATTACACTCTAATGAATAATTACAGCGCTAGACAGGTTTTAACTTAAACAAGTATATCTGCGGCTTGCCGACTAAACTTTGTGGCGCAATTAAACTTAAATTGTTTCTTTGGCCGAAGGCGAATAAAAATACTTTTTTGCTTTAACGAGTGTGTTTGATAGCTTTCTCCTGTCAATAGTGACGGTAACAAAAAATCTTAAGGAGTGGATGTTGGCGTTTGTCGTGGCTGGCGCGGCTGGCGCGGCTGGTGACGCGGCTTTGTACAAAAACCTTACGTGTGTAGTGCGCAGCGGTCGCATCGCACTCGCCATCGACAGTGGACCAAATGGCATTCCGTCTGGCTAATGAAGCGTTGTAGCCGCAGTGAAACCTCAACACGATGCTGAAAAAAATAAAATAACACCAGCAGCCACACAAAGTCCAGTTTCAGGAAACATCATCGATGTGCATTCTGTACTGACAGTTATGTTTCGCTTTGGTGACAATTTTACACCTCTTTCAACGTGCAGAATTCAAATAGTTTTTACCGTGATTTCACAAACATTTAGATTTAGTGTAGCAGGGTAGTAAGCCTCACATAGCGGTTCGCCTTATCGTATCGGCAAATATTAAGATCCTATTGAAGCTACACATATTTAAATAGAGTTAAATCTCTAAAAGATCGAATGATTTATTAAGTAATTTAAAAGTTAAAATTTTAATTTCGTTTAACAACATTGAAAAATTCTAACCGTAAAGTTAATTTAAGTAATTAACAAAAAAATATACATTAGCAGTGTATATCGATATCAAAATTCAATTGTTTATTATGTTTTCCATAATACTATGGTGTGTGTGATGGAAGCGTTTTTTTATTATTTTACGTTAACTATTTGTGTCCCTGTAAACGATTATTTTTTAGAACTAAAATGACAATCGTTCGTTTGTTTCCGCCTCTTAACCCCAAACTTTTTGCACCAGCATCGAACAAGAATGCAGTGCAAAAAACCGCGCGACGTCTAACCTAACCATTGTCACATGACTGTCGGAACAACCGCGCCTCAAACGGGCGACGACATGCAGTTCCCTCAAATTAAGGAATAACGATTCGGATCCAAGGATTTAAATACTAATTTAACATAACATGTTGTTATTGTTGTCAGATAACATTTAAGTTTAACGAATCGAGTTTTTACAACATTGAATCTGATATGTAATTTTTTTGAACGCAAAAATATTAATTTTGAAATGTTACATTGCAGCTTTTGTCTAAGGATATCTAGATAGGAGCTAATTACCATTCAAAATTAATTTAATACGGAAAATAATATGAAAACCTGTTGCTTTTTGACAAATGTTTGCGCCAGCTTTTTTTGTTGTTTTAGAACAATGAAGTAACGTGCAGGATGTACTCGTATGTAGGCAAGACGTTCTGGCTGTTAGCCGCGCTCAAGGCTCGGCGCTCGGCTCTCGGCACATTACAGCGACATCAATACGTATTGAGTGCTGCTCGGCCTTCGCTTATAATCCTACACGAGCGGCACTAATGCTCATATCTAGCGCTGAAACAAACGACGCAAATATATCTACGACCTACATTAACCCACTTCGATCTGTTCACTTGTCTGTTGTGACAAACGGTTCATACACCAGAATACGCTACAATCCTTCATATTCATCCAACCTTATTTTCTCTGAAATTTCAAAATCATCTTGTGTAACATTGATCTTCTTTGTTCAAAAGTGGCAGGTATTTTCGATTTAATATAAATGATATCAATAATTTTCCAACTTATAGCCAAAATTCTACAGACAAAAGATATTTTTTATTGAAAAATTGTGTGTTGCTGCAGAAAAACGTGTGTTAATGACGTAACAGTCATAAGTGTTGACACATGTCAAATAGGCGATAGGCAAAAAATGTGGAAAACAAAATTATGCGCAACTGTACCTATGTAGGTACGTGTAACGCGCGGCGCGACTGTGTACGATACCAGTGATTGCCTAAAACTGATTTATGAACGACATTAATTACGTGCGCCTACTTACATACATCACTGTCTCTAATATTTTTTCTACTTATAATTTGGTATTTTTTCATCCATGTTTTCGCACATTCATCATATTGAACCGAACGTAGATGGTATTTTGTGCTAAATAATAGAGTTCCTAGATATATAATTACAGGTCTAGGACTGTAAACAATCAAATTCATTATGTAAATGTGCGGGATCCTGTGAAAATTTGATATTTGTACCAAGTGTTACATCTTCCGCAAATAAACAATTACTTATATAAAATGGTTAAATAACGTGGCTATTAATATGTTAGTTCACATCTGTATTTCAATTGTGTCAGAATGTCTCGCGACAAAAACGTTCGGCGGCGACAATGTCGCGCAAACGAGCGCTCGTACCAACTTACCTGTCAGTTTTTCTGCGTTTTGTCGTAAAATATGTATTTAAAAAACGGCGGGTCCGTGGCAGGTGCGGCGGCGCGGCGGCGCGGCGAGGCCACCTTTATCAGCGGCCATGTTCTACTCAATTTATAGTCTCCACGGTTTTGGTAGCGCCGCGAGCGGTCCTGCGCGCCACTATCTTGCCCTTCGAATTATTTTTGCCGCGTAGCGTAGCCGCGTAGGCGCAACGCGACCGACGGACGGCGACGCGTTCCCCGTCTAGTGTTAAAATAAACCCCCAAGTATTACTAATTAGAAGTAAAGTGGCACGTGACGACCGCACTATCTCTCATCTTATAAAAAGCGAAACATGAACGAACAAGCTTGCTGTAGAACGTCTAAACACATCTTGAAATAAGTGGATGATTTAAGACTTTTCACATATAATATGTGATTTAATTAATTTGCATTTTATTACACCGATGTGATGATGATCGCTATAATAAGAGAAAGTTTTAAATTTGGCCGACCAGTCGTAAATGTGTAGTCAATATGGTATTTATATTACTTTGCTTAATTAAACAAAATACTTGACTAATAAAATGATTACAATCATAAACGATGGAATCGATAACATTAACAGTTATTGACTGTTCTTGAGTCAATTTTGGAGCACACGTCGAATTTTTAAGGTTTCATACCCGTCAGGAAAGTAAAGGCTTTATCATATTTTTGGTTAATTTACTTGTTGTTTAGTGGGTGTTATCTATCGTAAGAATACGTCACGGCGACATATGTTGCCACCGGCGCGGCGCGGCGCCAGCGCGTATGAGTTACGCAACCGATAGCTAGGGACAAGTAGATAGGTAGTGAACCTTAGAGTTTAGACAAACATACAGTCCTTGGTAGATGGTTGCGACGGTGCGGTGCGGGTCGTCGCTACCGACGCCGACGCCGACGCTTGCTCGTTTGACATCGACACATGCCACTCGCCATTATTTTCTAATACCAATGGTTGCGCAACCGAGGTGACGGCGAGATCACGGAGAAAATTTACGTCTCGGCGATGGTGATGTATTAAAATACGTTTTCTTTTAGAAAACTGAATTCGAAACAAGCGACGGTCAACGTAGTTCCTCGGTGTAACCTCTTTATATGGAGAAAATTATACAAACTAACATGGCTACTTAATTACCATACTAAATACAAGGTATTAAAATGATAATGCAGTACTTAATTCAAACATCAAATCTACAAAACATTAAGCAACTACAGATAATTTCCTCCACAGCTAGCATTTTAACATAAACTTACTGAACACCTATTAACATTATAAATAAATTCCTTGAAGGATTGTTTATTGTTTCGTATACCATCATCATGGTAGCTCCCAACTATGTACAACTTGACCCACTCCAACCGGATAAAGTTTAATATGATTGGGGATAAAATAATAAAATTAAACTAAGTAGGTATAGTATGCGCATTATAAAATAAGGTTTGTACCTACAAGTCAGTGACGTGTTTGAAGGTCCTTCACGGTGCATGCTCATAACCGGTCCGACAGGAACAATGATGTATCTTCCAAAAAGTATGATTTTGTTATTTAATACGTATTTACATTTTATCCGACCACTTAGTACTTGGTATTATTCTAAGTTTTCATTTAAACGTAATTCAAATTATAACGTTGTTCGATATTCAGCCTGCAGCAGACGTTAACATTATGAGATGGTACCTACTTATTCATTCTAACACCTAAACCTTCTATAATTACTTGCATATTGATATGACTTCGTTGGCATTATAATTCTAAACAACGACAAGCTAAACTTACATTTCAATATTTCAGGAGAACAAATACCTATAAACTTGACACATCATTCTATGATATATAATTAATGAATCCTATCACGTGTAGATATTTTCTATGAATCTTGTAATTCGTAAAAATAACAAGAAATGGTTCGATTTAGTTATAAATTGTAATAATACATAACTATATAATTATTACCATACTTGACGGGTTGCTTAGAGTTGCATGAATACCACAAAATTAAAATGATAGATCATAGATCACAATTTGATTAAGTATATTTAGCATTGTAGATACAGGTTGTGAATCCATATAATCCTTAACTTTAAATGAGTCTGCCATCTGGTGCTAGCTATAGAATCTGTAATCAGTCAGCTGCGATCTGTGTTTCTCTTTCAGTATATTTCATAGAACAATAGATAAGTAAGACCCATTACAGAAGAGAAATGTAAACGATAAACAACGTGTTTGCTTTGAGCTCAGGTTCACTCTAATGCTGTTATGAACCTCACCGGTCAATCAAGATGAGCTTGAAACGCTTCTTGAACAAATTTTTCAGATATATCCTCCTGTCCAGTCCTCTGTATTAGTTTGTTATTTATTTCAAGAATAGCTGCAATTACAAACGAATGTATTCTGATTTGTTTATGCACAATATTTATATATATTATTGTATGAATAAAGTGCACAACTACACTACAAACAAACACATCCACTTATTAATTATTCACATCCACTTATCAATTAAGCCACTTATTATTATTATTATTATATTAAGTGTTAGTGATCAATTCGTCATTTCTCTAAACTAATATGATTACTATTTACTAACCAGTTCTATTTAATTTTATTTAAAAGCGATTATTCATATTTTTGTAGCTATGATTTACTGCCTTTTGATTTCATTATGTTTGGCTAATTAATCTATATGCTTACACGTTTATTATGTTAATATTATGTGTAGCGGTGTTGGCTTCGTCATTGTGTTTTTATTTTATTTAAAATATGCACATAATGTAGGCTGTGTGTAAGGGCGCGCTCGGCGAAGATGAACAACAACTATCATTTAAATCGTATAAAATAGTATTATAGAGCCACTTGTAGCAAACACCACCACTTGTCACTTGGAATAATTAATTTATATACAGGGTGAATTTTTCAAGTAGGCGTGGATGGCCAAATCCGAAACTATAAGGAATAGCGAAAAATACTCAAAGGAGTCTCGAGCCCGATTTCGATGTTAACTAAAAGTGCATCATTGGATTTTTGAAAAAAAAACAATACCTAACCAGTAATCGAAAAGGTTGAATTTGAAAAAAAAAAAAAAAACAACGCTTGCTGTATTATAACACCATCCGATAGTGTCGCTAATAAGGATAACATTCTGGGAAGAATATGGGAATGATTTCCGCGCTGTTACAAAACTAAAGTGTTATAAGCTTCAGAAACAATGTGTGTGCCCGCATGTACCTACTGGCACGCATTAGTACCTACTGGCTGATATTAATGGAACTGTCACTGGTACCATGGTATACCTAAGCCTTCAATAAACGACCGACTAAATATACAAAAGGACACTAACAATTGTCTTCTTCGTGTCGCTGGTACATCGTTAAGTTTCACCAGCACAGAACTTTGCTACCTCTATGGTGTTATTATACTGCAGTCTCTATGACTAATATACGAGGCCATGAGAGTCATAGTGGCCTAACTGCATTTTTAACAGTGAGTTTTTGATTTCTTACAGTTAATTCAATCAATTTCAACTGTAAGAAATCATAAACTCAATGGCCCTCATGGCCTTATATATAAATCAATATGTTCTTCAGCACCAAAAATAATAAAACGTAACTATTTATAATGCATAGGCACATGTAATATTGTATACACTTGTCACTTACCTATGTATCTTACATGTACTTACGAGCTGAATTTTTATTAATAGGTACATGTACAGAAAGTGATACATCTTTATCGTGATCCAAAGTTTGCCAAAACGCATCATAATGTTGTTAACCAGCGCAAGTTTAGTATCCATAATGATAACTTGAAAAAGCAGAACTTTTATATTTCTATTTATTTATTCCCCCAGAGGTATACAGGTGTGTCAAGAAAAAAATAAGTTTCAAATTAAAAACAAGAACATAATTAGTCAAGATTCTGGGTAAACAGACCTTTTGTCGATGTAGATTTATTGATTTTTCATTCTTGTAAATTCGTCATCAAAATAATCGTAAATAAATCTTTCGCAGTTCACTGATGGATAAGGGCATATATAAGTATATACTTATAATAAGAAATTATATTTTTTTTTCTAAGGAAACCAAATTCTCTACGAATTAATAAAAAAAAAAAATTGTGTCACAACCCAAATTAAGATCAGTAGGTGCCAACAAGTGATCCGTCAGTGATCGTGTCGGTCAAGTGTGTCGGTCAATTGGCGGCTCATTAGGCCCACGGGTCACTGGGCCGCGCTCACTGCCGACCCCAGCGACCCCGAGCGATCAACACCAGGACTGATCGACTTTGAATACACTGCTAATGTTAAAAGAATAATTAATTTTGTTAAGCGTAACTTGTATAACATAATTAGTTATTATTACAAAGTAGAAATGAAGTCAATGCTCTCTTTTATTAAGAGTTATACTTGCCGACATCAACAGTGTTAAACTAAGAACTACTTAATGTCATTTTATGTACCACAACACAGCTGATTTAATGTTAATTTGAGCCAATACGTTATAGTATGGTTAGACCCATCGGTAGCCATCCTAACTTAATATTATAAATACGAATGTAAGTTTGTTTGTTACCTTTTCACGCCTAAACCACTGAACTGATTTTGCATATACGTTGTCAGGGGTACAGAAAAGGACATAGGGTACCTTTCATCCACAAAAAAGTACTGTTCCCGAGGGAAAGAACAATAACTTTCGACGATCATAATTGCTTTAGGACGCTAGAAGGCGCTACGCGTGACCCGAAAATATGCACTAGTTCGTAATCAATGCGGGCAAAGCCGCGGGCGGAAGCTAGTTAATAATAAATAGCATTATTTTCGTAGTATCAGCTCTATACTTTATTCAACTCCAAAAGGAGTACTCACTCTTCCACTAAACATGATCGTGCTATGTCCGTCAACTCCTTCCACTTATTACTGTTTGAATGAACACACATTAGACACAAAATTAACGACTTAAAAATCAAATAAATCTTGCAGTAATTAAGGAAAAGTATATGAACGGTACTTTCGCCACCGTCATACAGGTCGCATTTATTATCATCCTCATAAAAATCTATGACTTACCAACTAGATATAATTAAAAATCTAAGTCACATTAAGTAAAAATAATTAAAACAAGTCAAACAAGTGATCAGATCAAGTAGAAATCGTTAACTCTTCCACTTTTACATTAAAGTGATTGCTGCTAGTTTCAATTTGGGAGAGTTTACATATTCTGTGTCTACGCCCGCCGTAGGACGGGTTCAATGAACCACTTATTTATTTTTATTGGCAGGCACAACCTCCTTGTGTGGAATTTATTTCATGACTTAGGTGTCAAGTTCAGTTTTAATTTGACACTGTTTATTGGGAATTTAATTGGGGATTTGGATAAGTACAATGCAGCTTTTCATTTTTGTTTTTCCGTTGTCACAAACATTAACTACGAACAAAAGTTTTTAGCTTACAATACAAAGGGTTAGGTTCCCAGTGTGTGCACTGAGCACCTGACATACGATTACTCAAACTTTCCCTTACCCTAGTTAATCCACAGGAACTCGTGCTCCGTAACCGCTTGTAGCCTATATTTGTCGTGGGCACTGACTTATTACTGGCAATTATCTGCAAAAACAACGGGCAGCCATCCCTCGATATTAAAACACACAAATAAACCAACAATAAGTTTTTATGTGTATGCTGTGTGCTTGCGTTCTTCACGGTCGGTGGCGCTGGGGTGGGCAGAGAAAAAAGTTATCCGAAGAAAAACAAGCACTGGCCAAGCGTGGCAATCCCTACTAATAATATAGCTGAGAAGGATTGTATGTCTGTTTGTTACTCAGGACCTCTACATTTTGTCAAATGGCTACGAGCCGTAGCTACTTGCTACGTGTAATTTATGAACAGTACGTAGTCCGTACCTGCCACTAATAGTTTGGTTAATCATTCTCGAACTAAACAAGCGGTACCTATTAACATATTTTCTTCCATTAGTAGATTCCTCACCTTCTTGGTCTTTTGACAAACAAATACACAATTGCCACTTATTGATTAAACCTGTAGGTACCTGCACCACTGCAGTGAATCTTCTCGTGCAACTTCTGCCTAAAGATAATTACACCCGTGACAGTTGAACGAAGTCTGCGGCAACAGCTAACAGTTGGATAACGTCAGTAGGTCTGCGACCGACACGCGACCATTATTATTTTATTAGCTTCAACTTATTAATTGTTATCATTATCAAGATGATATTCTGAGATACGACGATACTGTGAGAAAATAAGCATTGTTACCTATGAAACGGAATTAACTGACATAAACAAATATTACCAATGATTATACTTTGTAAAACTTTGTCATTTTATTTGGAGATTTTTATTTTATAGAACTGCTTGCTGTCATTAAGTAAGACAATGTCAAACATTGTCTTACTTAATGAAAATACACTAGATAAGTGATAAGGACCGCTAGGACTCAGATCTTAATGATGGTCAGTTGTGTGGTTGTACCAGTACCGCTACGGGATTCGAACCCTTTGTGCTCCCTCATTAGCTATAACTTATTACTGCAGTTCATTCCTACTGCACTTCTGCTAACAATTTGTAATCACGAGCGTGACGAATTTGTTAGAAATAAAAAGGCATAATACCTTCAACCGCACATAGGGCATCTAATACAAATAGCTAACAAAACGTAGGCGCGCGCCCATTCATATATCCACGGTGTTGTAAAACAGAGCACACGGACAAATATATCATACTTTCATAGTTTTTTTACTCGATGCGGTATGAATGAGCCCATTCATTGCCATGGCTTTACTTTCAAAGCAATTCAGATATTGCATAGCATTATGATTATTGCCCCTATAAACTATATTAACACCTGTTTTTGACGTTTAGAAAGAGCAGTTAACCAATACATAGCTACATAAATTCACGATAATTATACGTGACGGGCTAAGTAGACTTAATTAACATTAGAACCTTTTTAGAAAGTTATCGTTGCTCATATGTTTTGCTTATTTATGATATCCTTACAATGCAGGATACAGTTTTTGTTCAGTCGGTCTTACGCGAGAAGCGTGCATCTTCAAGCAGGCAAACTTTGACATATTTGTACAGTTGCTTGAAGATAAAGGTTTATTCATTCTTTAACTTTGATATTGTCAGCTTTATTACAAAAAAATGTTTATGTTTAGACCAGTTTTAAACCTTAGAGACAATTTTTGTATTAAAACTTTTTTGTAAGGTCAAGTTTTGAACCAAAACTGTATTTCGACGATAATAATTCTTAATACAAAAGTAACTTAAAAGATGTAAAGCTGGTGGTAAGATAAACTTTGTGGTGTAGTATGGGGATGTACACATGATTAGTGATAACGTCAGGAATAGGCGTATTAACACCAAATATGTAGGTGTACAGTCTGTGCCCAACATTACCTGACCCCCGTAGACATTATATGATAAATTCTAGGGGGGTCAGGTAACGTAAGGCACCGACTACTATCAGGTGTACCTATCCACGATAAAACGGACCCACGATACATAATGCGTCTCACTGTCACTAATAAACTGTTATTGTGACTGTTGATCAGCAATACGGACAGTGTTCACCCTTTGGTACCTATAAATGAAATCACCCTCCTTGACCCGCGCGGGAGTCGATCCCTCATCAATACCGCTTAGCGTCGCGGTCGCTGCGTCACCGTTGTGTTGCCACATCAAACATTTGTTAGTGTCATGTACAGGCCTCTGGCCTCGGTGGAGAGCCTGACTTATGAGATTTTTCGCTAAACTCCTTGGAATTGGCTGTCAAATTGCTTATTACTTTTGTGTTGAAACTTCAGAAAAGTCCGTGTTAGGGGTCAAGTAGTTAGATTTTGAAGGCCTTTAGGTTACCGAAAGTTTGATAATCTGTAGTTAGAGTGAAGTATTGAATTGTGAAACATAAATGGCGCCAGGCAATAAGTGCATCTCTTCAGTCTAGCTAGATACCTAATGTTTGGTCGCCCAGGATCCACTCCCAGCCAGCCGCCCCGTGGAATGTTCGATATTAAATCGGTAAAATTGAGATTATTGACAATAGTCTCGCCCTCTATTACATATGGGAGTCATCGGCTTATATTACCTCTGCCTGACCCTCCTGGGAATACAAGCGTGATGTGATACAAAGTGACCTGTGAGTGTTCTATAGTACACCTCTGTTTAACTCTTCGGGGATGTGAAGCGTAAAGGTTATATGGTTATTATTTTGGTACCTATATGGAATTAAGTTAAATTCATATTTCGCCCAAAGTTGGAGCATTCATGTAACGTGCACATATTTATTAATACACTGTCTTCAAGTTAATTAAGTTATTACACAAGTGAAGCGTGCAGTTAACTGATTAACACGTTTTATTCCAATAGTATTCTGGTAAAGTGGACGATTTGATTAATATATAATACAATTTCTACACCACAATAATACATTAAGCCAGCAAAAACTATCGCTACTACACGGTACATAAACTTAACCATTTATTGATTAACTTGCTCGATAAATGGATGAATTGTTATATATCTCAACAATGTTCGTTTATTCAAAATTAGCATTATGATTAGTTATCTTACTGTTGATCTAGCTATTCGAAGGCGCTATCCACACCTTGTTACCTACCACAAAAATATATAGAACACGCAACAGGCCAATTGTGTATCATTTACACTATGTTATCAGAAGGCTCCGTGGCGTCTGCCCGCTCCTATGGGACGACCCTATGTTATGACGTATGCAAGTCAAAGTCAAAGTCAAAGTCAAATGTTTTTATTTCAACTGGGCCTTTACGGGCGCTTTTAAAACGTTATGATTCTAGTTGCGCGGTTCCAAAAGTGGGTTGGTCCTATGGAGAAGAGACCGGCAAGAAACTCCATGGATACTCACTTCAAAAAACTGTTTTACATTCTTCTTTAAAACGCAAATTATACAATATAAAAAAACTAAACACAAAAGAAATAATAAAAAAAAGAAAAACAGTTATACAATAAAAGTATCTAAAATACAAACAAATACAAAAAAAAAAATGCGAAATCCCGCTAAACAAGTCGCAGGGTTTAGACAGTTAGGACGTGACAGTTACCAGGGAAGCCACATGTGCAGAAGAAAATTAACGCCACACGTCTTTATCGTCAACATAGTCTATAGTCTTATAATATGCTTTTTTTATAAGTACTGACTTAACATGTTTTTTAAACTTGCCATCCGTTAGATCCGTTACTGATTTGGGCAGTTTATTATAAAATCGGATACTATTCCCTAAGAAGGACTTATTTGTTTTGGTTAGTCTAAATTTAGGTACTATTATTTTATGTTTATTTCTAGTATTTATATTGTGATAATCACTGTTTACTTTAAATGATTGGAGGTGTTTACGAACATACATTATATTTTCGAAAATATACAAGTTACCAGAACATAACTAAAATTACTTAACAGAAATAATGTGAACAAGACAGTGAACGTTTGATTGTTCTCCTTGACGTGACGTCACTTCACATTCACACTATCATAATATCGTATACAAACTTCAGCAAAAAGTGTTCACATGCGTATCTGTCAACGACTCTCAAATGTATGGCCAGGGTCAACACATGTTCCTCTACTCATTATATAGGTATTACGTAATTAGATAGTAAAGGATCTACTGCCTGTAACTTATATATTGTAACTTGGGGATTAGGTTTCGAAATCGTGACGTATTAATTACTTAATGAACACGTCACGATTGGCGCAGTGGTTAAGCGATTGGCTTTCTACGCTATGTGTCGCTGGTTCGATCCCCGTACAGAACGGACCAGGGATAGTTGTTTCGGGTTTGCTTCTTTGCGCATGTGAATATATGTTTGTAAATGCAGCCACAATACAGGAATTATACCTAGTGGGAGGGAAAGTTTTTTAAAGAAAGAATAAAAAAAGTTAACGTAGAGGCTTTAGTATAAGTGAATACCTTAATTTAAAACCCGGATAAGTATTACAAATACTTATTAAGGATTTCCCTGAAAGACTCATTTACTTGCCTGAAAGTTCACGAGACAAACCGTGTACCGTATTTCAATCTGTAATATTAATCTGGTGTCATATTTGAAGGACAACTTATTACTTACCGTGCGGGTACAACGCAGAAACAACAAGTTGTAACAAATCCGTGGCGACGACTAGCAGTAGCCATTACGGTAGACGGGCAGTTCCCGCGGGCGGCGCTAGATGGAGCCACCACCCCCGCATTACACCGACCAATCACCGCTGAAACACATATCTCACAACATCACTAGCGAACATATATCATACACACTCATTGAGTCTTCACATTAGACGACACCGACACGACTTCTGTGAACACACAATTTCGATATTTTTTAAACCACATTTTCCCCCTGACGGCTACAAGCTTATCAGCAACACATCTCTGTGTGTCGTGTAGGTACACTGATACATAGTGATGTTGATAACTAACCGATTTCACAATATTTGGTCACCGATATCGATATTTTCAGTTGTTATAGTCGCTGCCACTGGTATGTCGGTATCGCGTCTGGTTACATTAGTGTTAGCGACTTCTTCGATCTCGTACTTACTAAAGGTGGGGTACGTTTAGTGCTAGCCCGGTATAGCTTTATAGTACTTACTATATCCGTTATATACGGCGCTCTGAAATTACAATTGTTGTGACGTACCGACCACATTGTAACATATTTATACTAACCTTATGAATGGCTGACATGCGAATTTTCAAGTGCGGCGCTTGTACACCATTCACTGTTAACAGCTAAAAGTAGTGTTGATATGAAGGTATGACCATGATAACCCGTAAATACTTCTACTATTGGAGAAAAAATTTAACAATGCAATTCAATCATGAATATGGATGAGATCGGCTAAACACAGCTACTGACTTACATACATTATTACTTATTAAAACAATTTCGCGTGTTGCGGCGGGTATATAGTTATTTAGTTATCGATAAAACTATAGTTTAGCTATAATAACAGCGAATTAACATATCTAATCGTAATATTACCAGGGACTATTTCAGTTTGTAATCAAATGTGTATTCAGAACTTAATGTTACCATAATATACCTTGATGAAGTTCTGAACTTGGTGTACTACATTCATTTTACATTATAATCAGTGTAGCTTCCAATCAGTGTAACTTATTAAATTAATATTGAATTATACATTCATTTTGTTTTTGTGTGACGAAGGCTTTTTTCTGGTTTACAATCGAAGCTCTATTTTTTTCTACTAAAATATACAGTTGAATCAATTGAACTGGTTTTTAGAACACAGGAATATAAACATGTAGGTAGTAGAGATCAGTTTATAGAACCACTCTATAAACAGTTTTTTAGTTAATTAGTGGGCGCTAATTAGTTATCTCGATCTAGCTCGCTGTGGCCTTTGTAGCCACAGAGTATATTAAATACATAGCAACAGATGGTCTAACTGATAATTTCTTGGACGCCGGTCTCAGTTACTTTATTATCTATGACGTATTATAACTTCTATCACATAGAACTTACTATTGTTAATTTTTTGTAGATATAATTAACTAATTACAGGTTATCCATATAAAAAGTAATAAATGATACATACAACGTTGATTTTTCATGATGTTGATCTTCAGACTTTGTTAAGCAAGCACATAAATAGAATTACCAAATATATCTTTATTAAATTAAGACCTGTCGGAATTATCAAACAATAACAATAACGGATTAATTATTATTAATCAGCTTTAGCGTTATTGTAATTAAATCTAGGAAATTTATTATTATTCGTTTTTTAATGAAGCCGTTTAGTAGTTAAATTATTATGATTTGTGATGAGGTTAGTTGGCAGGTTAGCTCCAGTAAGCTGTTGGAATCCACCACTATTTTGAGTATACGTACTTTAACAAGAGAATTATTGAAACTTATAAATATGGTTAAAATCCAGTGGTATTTGCATAACCAACGGTATTTGTTGCACTTTTCAAGATACAGCATTTTCAAAATACGACGTAGATCTACTACCTATCCACACACATAAATTAATACTTATATTCTATAAAACTGTATGACCCTAAAGTTGTTTTGTAGTAAGCCTAAGTATTTTATACTGAACATCCAAAAGTTGTTCAGCGGTCGGTAAGGCTGAAGTGTGTAACCAAAACAGATAATAACGATTTCCCTATACACTGTGATAGTGATCACCCTGAACACTGCTAATTATTAAATAGTTATTGTATACATAGGTATATCTACTTACTATTACAGTATATATCAACTAAGCAACTCCATCTTCGTGCTCTCGTAGACGCTATATTGTTATTCACGGCGCGAGTTGCCAATTAATTGGGCTCTGTTTGTGTTATTGTGATTGATGGTCGCCGGTCGGCGCAGACGCATCCTGCAATTGAGCGTCTAGACTGCCTGACTGGTGGCCTGGGTCACCTAGCAGCGCCCTAGTGCCTACTGATTAGTGTCACATAGAGGACTCAATATTTATCTTACCCAAATATATCCTAACACTTTAATAAACTGTTGCCAATATCAAATGTTGGCTTTAGGTGCATGTTAACTAGTCAGCCTAGGTACTTGATTAAAATAAGTTTATTTCTATGAAGTTTTATTGCTTTATAACCTTTTATAAGTATCAATATTTTTTATAATACACTGCATTAATTATGTTCGTTTGTGTAGAACATTTTATTTGAAGTTCTATAATAGGTAACATAGGTACAGTTTGTTAACTAAACAAGCACTAAACATGCTGGTTTAGCGTGAAGCTGTCTAATCTGCGTTAGTAAGACGTAAGACTATAGGAGGGTCAGGTTTACAGTTGTTAGCTATAGTAACCGTACGTAATAACTACCTGCAGGTCAGTATGTTCATAGAACAGTAGATATATTTTGTAAGTACCTAACAAATATAGTGCTATACTATGGTAGACCACAAGTTCCATTAGGGTTCTAAACAAATACAGCACAACCCGCAATTACACCGTAATGACGCGCCACCATTACACACGCGCCACGGCTACCGGCCGCCCGCGCCGCGCCGCGGACGCGCCAATTAATATACACCATTACTTTAATACTCCAATCGATTGCTACTCGATACTAAATCGTAATTAACCGATCATACGTCCGTCTCGGTCGCGGCTCACTCTCGGTCTCAATTGAGAACTCGGTATGATTAACATAATGACATTGTTAGTGGATGCAAATAACCTAAGTAGTTGTGTATGACTTCCTCGGGACGATACGCACGGAGGGACTGGAGGGCTCTTACCGTGGGCTAACGGACCTGGTAATTGGATCGACTCGAGTCGCGAATCGATTGCGATGCATCAAACTGTATGTGGTAGGAAGTCGTACATTCGGTTCGGATCGATCATACACGATACATTTTAGTGATACGTTACGGTACATAAGCAATAACGTAGACTATTGGATATTTAAATGAACCAAACGAAATCGTCATATTAAGTAAATTGTAAAAGATGGCACATGTACCTACTGACACACTAAGAAAAGTTACATATTAATCACATTTGTATGAATTATAAACAGAACTGTTCGTCCCACAGATGATGTGAATTAGCTATAAATATTAATATGATGTAAGCACTAATGTGTTAATTATTTGATTGTTGGCGCTGCGCCGTTGTTTGACGGAGGCAATGTAAACATAGCGGGGGTATTAACATAATTAATTTAATAAATTCAACACTTATGATGTATTGTCGGGCAGCCGTCACCAATCGATTAATTATATGATCGATATTCGCTGTCGTGACCGCTCACTGTGCTTGTGTGGGTGACGTACACACATACAGTTTTGGGCACACATACATACACACAGTGCATTCATATATTATAATTATTCACGGTAAATCTACATGTGTGTGTTTGAAGGTGTCATTCATATGACAAAAATGCCGGAAATATAATACTTATAGTATAAAAGACAATTTCAACTATGCATTTAATTAGTGTAGATCCAAATTTGATATTGTCAATTTTTTGCTTACCTATACCGAGGTACTTGAAACTGCTGTGCGTTGTTTTTATAATAAAATTAATCGATAACTTGTGAATCAACGTTTTGGTAACACTTATTAATGTTAACATGATACGTTTACTCGATAAACAGAGATAAAATACATCTCTACTTTGATCCAATGCACTTTGACGATAAACTGATTTTCTCTAACATTCTGCAATTTTCCAATATTGACATAGTGAATGTTCATCAATATCCAATAATTAAAAAATGATATAAGTATCTACTATAAATAAATATTACTTACATTAGAACAGTTACATTTTTGCTTTGATTGCACAACATTCATAACTATCATTTGAAGTACCGCAACACAATGTGTGCTTGATTAACATAGTAATATATGTATATAATAGATATGATGTATTAGGTAGCGAGTGTGTAATTAGGTGCAAAATAAGATTAGCGACGTATTTGCAGTCGCTCCGTATACACGAAGATTTCAATAATAAGACAGCTTGATTGACTGGATGTGAACTCCAAAGTAGCACTAACCTGCGGGAAAAAGACTAGAGGATGATGATATAAAGGATAATATTTATAAGAATGATGCCAAATATGTGGGTGTGTATGTACAGGTATTATTGTTACTATGATGCAGGACATGTGTGTGCGTGTTTAGTTGCATATCAGGCGCAGGTTGTCGTTAATTACGGACGCGGAAGGATCGACCGGTTATCTTAATTGACTCCTACGCAACGCTCAATGCCGAAACGCACGACACGATATCATTTCCTCAGAGGAAAGCCGTCCCACAGAAAACACTCAAACGCCCGATTGTTCTTTGAATTTACGATATATATGTGAATTTACACCACACGACTGCCTGACTACCTGATTCTACCAATAGCTGAGTATAGTAAGTCAATCCTTGCTTGTGTGCCTTAGACTGGAAGATTATTTTCTTCGTCGACCCATCGCGCTGGTGGTCGACCAACAACCCGTTTTTCATTATAATGGCTCGGTCAAGCCTCGGTTCAATCGGCCATCACATCAACTAACCGACCTACTCAGTATCATCCAGATGCTGAATTTAACTGTTAGCTTTCCAGTTATAATATTTAGTAACTATACGGTGAAAATAGCGCCAGGAGAGTTAATATCTGTATGAACTGTGTAGTGTGTACTACATTGTTCACTTCTGCCTTACCCTTTGGTTATCATGGCCGTGAAGATTGTGTTGTGAACCACAAATTCCATCAGCTAACTTGTACCTAGGTATAGGTAGGTGCAGAGGTATCAGGTGTAAGGCTTACAGTTCGAGAACAAGCTCAAAGTGATTAGGGTCTCCTTCACGGCGCGTTCCGTCGGCTTCAGTAGGCAGACCCTGACTGTTCTGATAGGGCTCAACTCTAATTGGACAATGTACAGAATTATTCATAATATATAAAGTACATATATACTTAAACACAGCATCAAATTTGTTATTATTATATAAGCATTTATTTTTATTTCAGTATTATCAAAACCATAACACCAATGCTATGCTTTAAAATGTTTAAATTAGTTTGCGAAATGTACACTGAAACTAATTTAGTTAGTTATTGAAAAAATAAAAATTGAACCTTGGTTTACCTGAATAACTGACAACAAATTAGATTGATTAAGCGTAAGTGTTTATTTGTCACACAATTTCCTCCCTTGTGGATTATTAGGATACTTAAAAGAGCTTCTAGTCACCCTAGTTCTAGTAATACTTCCATTCCAACACTAACACTTCACGTTTCCTTCCAAAGCTTTCAAGTGATTTCCGCAACATAAAATTTTACCTACAACATTATATATAAACTACAAAATATTAACTTCAATTCGATCTCCATAAATGAATGAAAACGACTTAATTACCCGCAGTAGGTATAATAACGTATATCGGTAATTACAAAAACGTAGCAACACGAGCCACCACTCAAACACACGTTGCGGCAAATTGTCGGCAACACAACGTTAGCGATAGCACTGGCTAGGTATTGGTCCAAACGTTTGTACAAAGGCGAATTTACTTTTAAACGAATAAAAAAGAACTAATTCCTCACCGTCTAACACAAAAGTGAAGCACTCAAGAGATGCTGAGTATATACATAAGCTTTGCACACATTCACAACATGAGGTGCCGTTCGACAGCCATTTCGAAGCAAGATCGCACGCTCACATTCAATTTGGGCGCTTCAAATTAATACTAGACGGCGATGCGTTCTTTTTTTGTTCGTTACAGACTGTAGCGACTATTTCATGAAAGAGTTGATTATTACTTGTCAGCCTTCTGCCATTACCTGTATTGTGGAAACTGCTGAGTGTTCCAGCGAGGCGGAGTCGGCGGGCACACGCGGTTGGCTCATAATTTGCACACTACTACAAATATATGGGTCATACGTATTAGTACTACAAATATTACACACAGAAATGTGTGGCACTCACGAAGGTAAATTAGTTGACGCTGTAACGTTATAACATTATAATATCCACGATTAATGGCGACTTGGCGTTTTTTGAATCTGGACAATTTATTTGAAGCCGTTTAAAGCCGACGACACGATGGCGACACGATTGCTGACATGGTCGCTATATTCAGCACCTGAAGAAAAAGTAAGTATACTTATTTCGGAAAAATAAGTTTTTAATGTATTTATGTCACCTACTATCATATTACTTAATTTAATTAAAAAATTTAATATTTGTATGATCTACAGATAGTTGTTTCGGATCTGGTTGTATGTGTGTATGTGACATGTATGTTTGTAAACTGTACCCACGACACAGGAGAAATCATAGTGTGGGGCAACGTTTTTTAAAAAAAAACAACAAAACAAACAAAAAACAATTTGTGTGGAAGTGTTTCAATGACACCGTATTTAAGTTAGGATGATTGGCACATACCGGTGGAATAGCTTATCTCGTTGCAACTCACACATAGACACTGCGCTAGAAGAGAAGCGGGCTAACGGGTCAATGATATTGTTTTTATTTTGGACTATTAAATTGATACATATAATTGGAATCCAGTTGGAAAGCAGGCCACTCCTAGGATCCATAGACAATGCACACGTAAATAGGCGTGTTACGCACACACGACAGGACCGGCCGGCGGTTATAGTGAGGTGACACTGTTTCCGTTTCCGCCAGCGACAGCCTTCGGTCACGCTCCCAGTCGTTACATGCAGGTACTTGTGGTAAATGCTTTGTTTCTATTTTTACTAATAGTAAAGTAGCTAAAATCGCTCCGTGAAAAACCGCTATTCAGTCTAACACAGGTATTCAGAAAAGCCTAGGCAGACGATGAGTGCATAGCTACACTACATAAGTACTCACTGAGTAGTGTATGTCAAACTTAAGGGCCCGATTATTCAAGAATTGGATAAACCACGCGTTTGTTATCCTTCCAAAGATATTTCAGTCGCTATTTTATATAGTCGTCTAAATTGACACCAAGTTACACGACTGAACTAAATGAGGTGTTACTAATACCGGCGCGACGTACCTAGGCTTAACTAACTACTAATTTGTTACAAGAGTAAAAATTACAATGTTTAAACATAAAGAAATTTTCACGAGTGCTATACATTACAGGACACGTAAGAAGTGGTCTGTGATGGCAGATACGCTTGATGTATGGGCCATGTATGACCTATGTATGGGTGGCTCTGGAGGCCACCCGGCCATTTCCTTTGTTTCGTGTTCGTGCCACATTACACCTAATGTCACCTCAAGTATGTTTCACAGAACTTTGAATTAACTTCTTGTTTTTGCGGAAAATATTCGTATAATGACTTTTTCATTAGAAAGTTTTTGATAGCTTTATGTTTTAACGAGTAAGACTCTTCATACTATCGTGATGAGGTAATGTGCAGTGTACACCAAATCAGTGCATCTTTTAGTTTGAAACGTGATATTGAATAAATTTCTTCAAATTCTAAATTTGCACTTGGGATATAATTTGTAGATGCATTAGAAAATATTTAATAACTGTTAAATAATATCTATAATGAAGAATAATAATACACTTGTTCATGTGTCTGGTGTCTGCTTTGTTTCAGCTTAAGATAAGATAAACAATATTCATATACTTAACAAAATTGAATGGAATGACATACATAGAAGGATCTTCTTAAATGCCCAGCCCAATGTTAATAATAGTCGCGATGTTGGCCGGTTAATACATTATTATTGTTACTATACAGTTAATTCTAGAACCCAATTAAAACGTTTGCTGTGTTATTTACCAAAAAAACACCAAGAGTACACATGATGAGTTCTCCGTAAACAAACACAATGGGAAATAATATCAATAACAAAAAAGCATAAAATCGAATAAAGGCATTACATCATTGTCGCGACAAGTCGGCAGGTGTGTAGGCCGCCTGCGCGTGCGATCGCGATAACGCGTAGCTGTCACGGCCCTTAATTTTGACGACATGCGACGCCGACGTGTCCTTCACGGCGTCACACTTTTGTTTATAGCCGTTTAGTTACCACCAGGAAATAGGCAGTTTGGCCCGATAAGCCTAAATATTGAGCGTTTCAGTACATTTACCAAGATAACGTAATGTCAACATATGTATTTAGAATTCTAATAGAGTTTACTTACTGAAATAGTTGATAGGCTTTTTTAAACTATGATTTGAGTGTAGAGGTGCTGGAAAGTACCAGTCAAAAGGTCAGGTCAAGGATTAGGTCATCGTTCATGTCTCTGCTAGGTACCACATTAACAAAATTGGTCAAATTTTATTTGACTCAGAATAAAATTGAAAACACTTGATATCAGCTTCTTGTCTATAAAAGGAAAACAGTTTTCCTTTCAAACAGTCAACGGCTAAGGATAACACGAATTGGCTCCGGTCATACACCGTCGCGAAGGAAGAGTGTGTCCACATACAAAGCCTTCGGAACAAGTCGCCAATAATAAATATCCGAGGCGGAACTACAGTGTCACTGCCTTCCTGTTCGGCGAGGCTACCGGGCGACAGGCGGGCGACACGCGGGCGAAGGTGCGACGCGACGCCGCGCGACAGTTGCGCGCTGTCGAGCGGGTGCGCCCAGCCTACGACGGTAATTTGTAGCTGTTGACATCAAAATTATTGTTCCGGTCCGGTTTCATGCAATGTTGGTCCTTTAAAACTAGTTTTATATTCATTATTATATAGAACTAAGTTCTGAACAAATGTATTGGGAACTACTTATTTTAGATTTCACTGACTTGTAATCGTAAGTATGCAAGTATGTGTAGTGATTGCAAGTTTATTTTACGCAGTTATGTAGATAATATAATTTATCTTTTATCATTTCCTATTACTACTATAAACAGCATGTTTCACAAGGCTATATACAATTATAGGCTATATACACTAATAACAAGCTTATACCTAATGTAAGTTAACACTGAGTATAACTGAGTCAGTTACAAAGTAATTGTGGTCTGTGAGGGCGGCGCGTGTAGGAAGCGGCGGAATCTCGACGAGCACCTGCGCATGCGCAGACACTACTTAGGCACACAGAGAAGGCTCACTCGACATAATGTCTGACATCGCTATAAGATATTGAACAGAGCTTGGCGCAGTGGCGTACTAAGCGATTGGCATTATTATAATTATTTCGTTTATTTCAGACAACATGGCCAATACAAAAAAAAATACTATGAGCTTCGGGTCAAGTTCTTCCGTGCTTGAGTGAATGTGCATACGAGATAACAGTCAGTAAACGGTTCCCTCGATACAGGATAAATGCTATTCACCTAGATAAGTTTGCGTAGATATCGATTTATGTGTTCAATGTAACCGCACGTAGTAGTAGTAGAAATGTAGCGCGGTTAAGATTTCTATATACCTTTCATATCCAGTGGTAAGGCCCCCACACACCGATCCCCGGAATGGCTGCGGATTGTCGGAGGTAAGTCGTACAGATGAGTATAATTTATTTAATTTGCTGGTCAGTTATGATTTGAGTTTGTATCTTGTTCTGCACAGAACAACTTAGGTTCAAGATCGTATTACTTTTAAAACAATGCGTTATTTTGACAGTTGTGCTCGCCAGCCGTTATCCTCCCTCAATTTGCAACTTGTTATACATTATTAGGATGATGATGTTAATTTTGCAACTAATGAACTACGATCGCATCTGGCTAACATTTATCGAAATGTGTATGAGCATAGTTTAACCGTAACAAAACAAGTTATTATCATAGGTAACCATTATTACGGGCCTTGGTAAGACTAAGAATCAAAAGAAAATGTATCGTTTTCATTTGAGATTTTAATCAAAGATCTAAAACAAACGTGACTACAATAGTGAACACGGGCTTCACTCTTAAGAAATTGTCAGACATCGAATGCGATAGTTTTAGTTTGGTGAGTAGCGAATAAAGGCGACTTTAATACTGAAATAAAATATTCATTGATGAAATCTTAGATATGACGTTATTCCAATGCAGTTACACCAACAGAAGATAATGTCTGTTATTTGAGAGTCTAGCTCCTTGACTCATGCTACATACTCTCTCGGACAAATGTTCGCAAATTAGTACCGCGGCAGATTGCGCTGGGTTCAAATAAATAAAGGCGATAAATCTCGCGCCGCCGGCGATCAATAACCGATATTGATAGTGCGCCCGCGCAGATGGCGTACCGCGGACCGCAGACCGCGGGCTAATAACACAAATGAGGAGCTTAATTTAATTTCACATCAAATATTTCTGAGTGGATGAAGTGGACTTCAAATATTACGTAGTATTTTGCATTTTCTTCTTGGCCACATTCTGAGCTTATATATGTATATAATTTTTCACGTAAGTGGTCTCAAAGGAAGATTATGTTAGACAGAAAAAGTTACAAACTTCAGACAGCACAATAGCAGTCCTGGTATATAATTATATAAAGTTTAAAAAAGCAATTACCGCAAAACGCTCAGTGAACAGAACACTTACATGAGCGAAAAACAAACACGTGAATTCACGGCGACTGACAGCGTTTAAATGAGCGTGAATTTGCGTAAACAGTGGTGTGCATGCGCGGGGGCTACGAGCCTGCGCCCGCGCAGTAGCGCTTACTGCTCGCGTGTGCAATCACATAATAATTTGGGAATGAGTAATTTTAAGGATACCGTCTAAACAAAAAGTACGGTTTTTCAAAACACCAGTCTATTAACCAAGCTTAATTATGGACTTTTTGGATAATTAATTCGTAACAACCGCTTGTGAGACTTCAGTAGACCAAGATTACTCTTAATTCCTATCTTGTTTTTGGACAACTGAGCTTCATAGAACACGTATCTTATAGAACCCGGTTATAAAATATAACAGTTCATTAGTGCTAGTAATCTAGATATCCCATTAATTTGCCGAGCTTCGATGAAAAAACAAAAAGTTCGATAAGAAATCTCATAACCTAAAGCTTACAAATCTGCGCGACTTCAAAAGAAATTAAATCACATTCTAGGACTATTCTAAACTTTGCCAAGAGCTTTTTATGTAAAATGGATTATTATATGGTTCACCGGGTCAAACTAGTTGTCCTCTCCGTTGGGTTAGGTGGGTAGATATTGAAGTTCTAAGTACGATCCCAAGGGCCGGCAATGTGTCATTGAAAATGTAGGTCAGAATAAAACAATGTCCAAATACGGCAATGATCTTTTGTATCGCGTGTGACCTATCTGTATTGAACTAGCTCTGGATGTACGCGAGGATCTCTTTCCGAACCCTGCTATGATCGCAGGAGTGACGTAGTTACTACTTAGTACATCTGAGGTGCCTGGTTTAAAATGCTTACCACAAACTGTCAGATCATTACCCTTTTCTACACGTTAAGTAATTTCGTTAGATCCTCACACATAAAGACGCGAATAACATTGTGGGGCGTTGAAACCGATACGGCGTTTTTGTGCGCGATAAGGTGCGCGGTCACCTGCGCGCACGCATCTGCCTGTGTCACGGCTACGACTCTGGTTACAAACAAAGGTACTACGTAAATCAAAATGTTAGTGGCTAAGTGATTGTTGGAGGTAATTATGAAATAAGCGCGGGTAAGCATTAATGCGAATGTTATTTAAGTATATTAGTAGTATCTAGTTAGTATACCTAGTGATCTAGCATTTGATATGTTTCATGAGCAAGTAGTAACTATAAACATGTAGTAATTTCAACTGATGTGATTTATCGAAGATAGTACTGATAAGATTGTTTGTCTGTATTTGGAAAATATGGAAATAGTTGCATGGGTAGTTCTATTATGAACCAGAGTATCTTAGAATGTGACTGTCGTGACACACAGTGCTATATAGTTTCTCAGCCGTAGGGCTTGTTGTCGTAGGATATCAGTTTCATATTCACCGAAGCAGGGGCCTGAACTTTTCAGTCATTATAATGCTGGAAATGCACCGGTTACCAATAGAAACACAGCTATGTTCACCGTTAAAGAATTAAAGATAATACCTACCTACTGGCTCTACAATTTTCGCATCGACACCTCATAGTAAAAGTACTATAATTAGTACATTGCAAGTGAATGCAACAAACAGTACGACATGATGCGCATGAGCTGCGGCGGGGCGCCGGCGGAGGTGCGTGCGGTGCGCGGGCGGGGGCGGGAGGTGGCGCATGCGCGCTGTGCGGCCCACGGCGGCGGCGCGGGGCAAGGCCGCCCGCTACCACGCTATTTTTACCCGCCAATGACGACGCCACAGCGAAATAAGGAAACTGTCGACACTGAAGTTGACGACAAATCTCCTCTATGATAGCATAGAGGAGATTTGTCGTCAACTTCAGTAATCATACTGCAATATATCACGATTTTCCACGTGAAGCTATCTACATGTGGAAAATAGTACGTAAACAGTTTATTTTGTGGAAGTCAAACGACAAACTAATGTTCAGCTGAATTTTAATAAACTAAAAGCTGAATACAGCCTTAGTTGTGATGATGCAGCAGAAGATAATGTTTCCACAAGCGGAAATAACTCCAACCCAAATATTAAACTATAATAATTATTTTAGTGTCGTAACATTTACATAAAAGAAAGGGTAAAAATTATTACTTATAAAAAACGTGTACATAAAATTACAAAAGAGTTATTTTCAAAGCAACAATTAGCAAACAATGGAAATCGATTACCTTCTCCCATCCATAAAAACATAAAATAAGTAAGAAAACAAAAAGGCGCTCTCAGTAATCTATTTGAGAGCCATCAATCGGTCCCGGGCAGAACAAATAAAACATTAGCCGCGTCAAAAGCCAACAAACTATAAACCCTCTCCGAGGAGCGTATTAATTTGACATATACCGCTCATCCGAACTAACAGCAGGTGTTCCTAAATTGTCTATGATAAATATACGCCATCAATATAGCGGAGCGACGCGCTACGGCCACCCTTTCATGGTCGGAATATAAAACCGTAATTGTGGTCACGACGTTTTATCCGGAACACTTATTAGCTGGCCAGGTACAAGCACCCATCGTGTTACCACACCTAAACTATTTTTTATATCCCTGATGGAACGCCGGAGATTCCCCTCAAAGATTAACCGAACGATTATTTCAACCGTGAAATTTCCACCTCAGTCCGTTTGGAAATTTGCATAATACAAAATCTTATTGCAGATAAATAAACTAATAACAATAAATACGATTTACGAGATATTTTAATAGCTCATCCGAAATGGTAGCTGCCTATTCATTAAGCGAAAGGTCGTTGTGAAAAATTTCAAATAGTCAATAATCCTGATATAGTTGACACATAACGGCGTCGACACGAATTTGATTCGGAATTAAGTTCTAAATGCCTCTAAGGTATCTTATAAAACGTATAACGTACGATTATTCCGCGCGGATCCGCGGCTCGGCGACTTTTGTTACGAAATTAATTTTACTAAAACTCGTTTCGATATCGGATTCCTTAATTGGCTTTAGAAATGTGATGTTTAAGTGGCGCGCGATCCGTGATTGATAAAACTCACATAACGCACTGCGTCACCAGTCAGCGGCACCCGACAAGCAACCGACAGGCATCGGCACGCAGCCGGCAGGCACCGCACTCTACAGCCTTAAATGAAGTTATCCCCTGATAACGCGATGCTGATGCCTACATTAGTGGAGGCAAATTAATACGAGATATCAAGTTGAAACTTGGAGCAGTTTCGTATCTGTGGCACACTTTCTTCTCTGATACACCTAACGTAACACACTAACTGGCTATTAAAATCTCTACGTGGCTCGAGAAGCCTATCTATTTCGAATTGATGAAATTTAAAGAAGCAGCTGGCGTAATCACCGCCTCGCCGACAATATGTCAGTGATCAAGGACACTAGATTTGTTTGCACAATCAGAAACAAGTTTCGCTTGACCTGGAAATTGAACCCGATACAAAATAGACAGAGTGTCGATACTTACGGTGGGTATTATTCGTAAAGAATTTGGGATACTATGGTTCAATAGTGTACAAACGACTGGATGTTTACAAATTGTGGTGAGTAGTGTGCGGCTGGTTCGTGTTGCTGTCGATGCTTATGCGCATATTCGTGCAGTGTTTAATGTTTCAGTTACTGGCCATATTTTAAGTGCTATACACATAATAATTTATGTCAACGAGATTCTTAATCCGCGGCAATAAAGTGACAGACTAAATAATTTGGTTTGTACGGTAAACGTCGTAAGTGCAGGTGCGTGGTGTGCGCGCGCGACGTTTCGTGCCGCGGCCGAGTCGCGCAGACCCATAGATCCCACGCGCCAGCGAGCCCGCGCCAAACTGGTCGATCGACTCTTGCGCAACTCAGAGACTACAGTTGGTTTCCAATTTTATGTTGACCGGTTTCAAAGTTGTCTTAGCCTTCTAATTTCGGCTCGTTTAGATTGGAAAATACGTCGACAAAGATATACGAAATGAAACTCAGCCGGGTGTTTTCACTCACGTATCACGTCGCGCTCGCCGCCGCCCGCATTAAGATTCCAACCGATCATTGTCCGCTACTGCTGTTAAGTCATTAATTAAACACCTTATGGCATTGAAAGCAACTTCTAACTTTCGCATAAACATGTCATTTAACGATTAGTTAGAATGTTCACTGTGCCCGTAGGATATTGCTTGTTGACGCCACATCCTTTTGCCGACGTCTACAGTTTGATTTACGCAAACATAAACTATGTAAACCTCGGATTTATATGAAAACCATATTGCTCCTAGTTCAATGTCGAGGGCTATAGCTAATTTATTTCTTGTCTTCATGGATGAATTTAATTTATGGCGAGGTGTGATTGCAAAAACCAAAACAATCCCAATATAATTTGAAGTCAGTATTGGTACAGAGAGATACGACATGAATGACTCTGTTAAAAATTTCGTTGAAGATGTTAAGGTTGTTATGGTCGCGTCATGTCGCGCGATGTCGCGTGTCGCGGGTCGGCGCGGCGTGGCGCGTCCTGCGTCCCACGCGTGCCCTGTACAAATACTGTCGGCGGGAGTCCGCGCACAAATCAACGCGATCGGACGTGCGCGCACTGGACCCCCGGTGGCAGGCACACCACCAGGGCTGCCCGAAGATCTGAGGAAAGGCGAAAGATTCTCAGAATCTGAAATATTTCTTCAGTATTAGCAGGTAAATGACGATTTTATGGCAAAATAGATTCAGCAGCTTCAATAGTTAATTTAGGTATCACGAATCAAATTACCGATTCGAAGTTAGATTCTGTTGGCTTTACAATTTTATATACCCGAAATGTTATTTGATTGCACCCTTTTCTCCCTGTAGATAATCTAGAGTCGGGTACATTATTTGGAATAATATAAGCGTGCTTAAATCTTTCATAGGTTTGTTTGTGCTTTCGGAGTCGGAATGCTGCGTCCGGGTCAGCCCTGCATTGGCCCCCCGGCGCGGCGACAGCGCCAACATCTCTCACCTCCGGGGCCCCGTAATGAACAATATAAATGTGCCATTTGCTGGCCCCGCCGAGCCGCGCCGAGCCCTGCCGAGCCCCGCCGAGCTCGACACCCTCCGCAACACTCCTCCACGCACAGGTACACACACCTCACTACCAATAGCTAGTGCTAGATTCCCACTATGATTTACAGCCTTGTATTCGCTACTGAATCTATAAACTCATAATTTAACTCCACTGCAATAAATAAACGTTTAAGTGCAGGCAATCTGTCGTATCCATCTCAGGATTGTGGATAATAAAACTGTTGACGATTTGTTGAATTCCAGGTGGTTCGTCTGAACCGGTCCATTTCAACAGTAATTCTTGGAAGAATATGTTATATTAGAGTATGAAAAAAAATTACCGCGACGATTTTTATAGAAATTGAGGTAGACGATAACGTATGATACGAAAGTTATGTATGTATCTACAATACACTAAAAAACATATTAAATCCGGGACGATAATCAACAAAAGTATAATTAAAGTAAAGACTTTTAAACGAGAACAGTTAAAACTATCTTTTCTAAACGACTGCTAAACTTCGTCGCCTATTATGAAAATTGTCCTTTAAAATGTCGATCCCTTCAAGGGATGTGACAGGCCTATTATATTATTAGGATCGTTTTTAGTAATGATAGGGCCAGTATACGCGACCTCAGATCGCCGGGAGGGACTAATCGTGCGCCGACACAAAAAACTTTGGGCACTTCATTATAGCTATACGTGTGCATTATTAAAAGCTCGCTCGGGACGACGCGGCGACGGCGACGGGCAGACCGTGCGCTGTAGACAGTTGATTTTGCATTCCTTTACGGTGAGTGGAGCGGACGCAGGAAACTTTGACAGGCCTGAGGACGATGTAGGACAGGAACAAATTAACCAACCAGTCTTATTAAATTTAAACCTCAAAAGAAATAAGAAGAGATCGGGTAAACGGAAATCGGAAAATGTCTCTTAAGCCATACCGACAAAGCTCCGAGAACAGCCGAACACAAATCTAAAGATAAACAGACAATAGTAGCGGTAAAAAACGACGTCCAACCCCGGAGCCGGTGGAATTTGAAAACGAAATTCGCGGATCGCATTTTGCGAATACTCTCGCGTGTTACTGCATTATTATTTAAGTTGGGGCTTTTAAAAAATGGTTGGGATGGTCGGCGGGTGGTTTTTTTGGAGGCGCGTGCGCGGGGCATAATTGGCGCGCCGGACGCGCAGGAGCGAGTGGTTTTTGCGAACGAGAGCAAGTCGCCGTTTGATAACCGTCCCAAGTAACGGAACTAAGTCGTCGCACTATTGACTACATGCAACATAATAACGTCCTGTTGAAGTGCACGTAACATAGGACGCATGTTGTACACGGAAACAGATAGTCCATTTCCGATGCCTGATGTAGGCATTAATGGACATTTTGTCACCATACTAGGAACATTACCCGTTCGCGTGTAGGTGTACCGATAATTGGGAAACATAAAAAGCATCGGTCCTAAGAAAATGGAAAAGTATGAAATGGCGATGAATGAACTCAATGAACACAAATAATCTTTATGATTCGTGGCTAATTTAGCCTTTTATTACTCTCAATGTGGCGGTGCTACTACACAGTGGTTTAGAGGACTGAATGAAATGACGCAATCTTTTTAAAGGAACAATAACACAGCAGCTAAAAATGAATACGAAAGACATCCTAAGACGCAGGTAAGAAAAGGGGTACGCGAGACCCTTAAAACAAAAATCGTTCGAGTGTTGCTCCGAGCGATGGTTGACCGACAAAACGTTTCATTCCTTTTACAACACACAAAAAGTAATTTATACCACGATGACGGGACCCAATATGATAACAGGAATCCCGTTGCGTAGCCCGCGGTGCTCGGCCAAATGTAGTGGAGGTGAGCGCTCAAGGAGCCGAGATGATATCTTTCTTTTTGTCACAGCACTAACGACGCGCGACGGTTGGAGAGGACTGTTAAAATATCTGACCTCACAGGAGCGGGCGACACTGGCAGTGCAGCGTTGCCAGGGCGCGTTACATGCGGGGGCATGTCCGTCAAACGTCATTCCTCTCGCTAACACAATGGAATAGACTTTGCAAAAATGGGTACGCGTGTCGCAGCCCCGACAGACCCAACAATGGATCCAAAAAACAAACAATCGGAATAGAAATCGAAAACAGAGCTTCTTGCCGATGCGACGGAACGGGATTTTGGAAATCCGGTTTTTAAATTTTGTTTGGTTTTGTTGGCCTCCACTGCACTATTGTCGACATGTCACTAGTTTGGGGACAATAACGCCAATCGAATGAAGACGTCTTCAAATAACTATTTGTTATGGTTGCACTTAATAGTATGCTGGTAACGATAAATGAATAGAGTAGCTCCTCTCTCACATGTTCCTGTGAATATAACACAAAAGAGAATTTCATTCAATTATCATCTAACTTTGATGGACATTGTTCAGGTACACCATCGTCATCGTCTAATTCTCCACAGTCTGATTATACGAGTATCTTTCTATTTATAGAAACTGCTCTTAGTATTAATTATGCACAACCTACGATCTATGAACTATCTGTATGCCTGTCTTAGGTTGGCATTAATTTATATCATAACTAGCGACCCGCCCCGGCTTCGCACGGGTGCAATGTAGGTACCTACTCAATTTTAAATCGATGATATCTTCTGAAATATTAAGGATAATGATTTACTGTAATTAGTAAATTTTATCTACATTAAATGCCCAACGTAACCGACTTATTTAATTAGATAAGCATCAATATTATATTTGTCAAAATAACTTTGAAAGTATAATCCACAAAAATATTTAATCTCAATCGCATAAAAATGGTTACTGTGTGTTATACGTAGGATATAGACATATGCCATTGCGGACTTGTTTGTAGATATTTTTAAGATACACAATTCCGTGGTACATCCTTTTGATATACATATCTCTCAAAGTTTCTTCTCAAAGCGCCCAAAATTCTATGTTTTTACGAAACATTAACAATTTTAATATTATCTGTAAATATAATATGATAATGTAAATGGTGAATGATGGTGTAAATATAACATGATGATAAAAATTATCTAACTGATGGTGAAAACCGCATCAAAATCCGTTGCGTGGTTTAGAAGGAGTTAGCGGATATACAGACAGACAGACGCGGAAAGCGACTTTGTTTTATACTATGTAGAGATATTTCCGTATCTTATTTACTAGAAAATTAATTTTCTATTCGAAATTGTATACTAATTTCGAATCATTTATGTTAATTTCACTGAAAATTTAACAGTTTCATGAAAAAGACGACAAAAATATCATCAGAACTAAACTACATGGCACTTAGAAATATCTACTGTAAATAAGTATGTATTATTTATTATATATATATATAGGTATGTACATATTAGGACTTACAAAATCTTAGTCTTGGTTAAAACTAAAAGAACCTAAAAACTGGCGATGTTTCACTAAATAGCAAACAGTAAAATTTGTAACAAAATATGTTTTTTGCACGTTCGTCCCCTCATAGTGGCACACTGCGGGTCGAGGGTCAGAGGTGACAGTGCCAACCCGTGCCCAACGACACTACTGCTTGCATACACACTATTGTGTACGATTTTGCTTTGAACTTTTTCATTTAAAAATAAGCAACACATTGCTAAAAAATTACCTAGAAAATAAATGGGTATTAGCTTGAACAATTCTTATTTTCTTAATTCCCAGTGTCACCTGTAGGTGACAGAAGTTTGCAAGGTTGGTTTGCATCTGAAGCGTTTAATTAAAGAAAAAAAAAATACATTTGCTTGAATATGGGAATTGAAGAGTTAAAACAAAAGCAGAGAGAAATGCAACAATATTATTTATTTGATGCGATTTTTGGAGCTGAGAGCCAACGACAACCACTTGTAATGTCTATCATACACAACAGATTTTTAGAAACCGAATTTAAAGTTGGCTTGTGACCCGTCTGGAGATTTTCCATTGAGCATGTACAAGAATGTCTGCTGAAAGTCATTTACCTTGGGTGATAGCATCAGTTCGATCAGTCACTACCAGGCTTAGCGGGTTCAAAGAATCGATATTACCTTGAAACGTCCTATTGATAGTACGATGTGGTGACAAAGGTCTATTGCCAAAACATATTGATTTACTTCAAGTTTATCGAAAGTCGAAGTGACCGCTATGAATATTTAGTAATAGGCGTAATTAAATTCTTGGTTTATCAATATCAAGTAACTGGAATTACGTCAGTCTTTCAAAAATGTACTTTTATTTCTACTACTTGTACCAAATAAGTCACATCTGCCCTCATGCACTCATTATGTTGTTTATGATTCTCAACATTTATTCGTAATCAATTGGCATAAACAGCTATGATAAATGTTATATTTATATAAATTAATTTAACCTAAATCCGATGGGTGACCATTCTTTACACATCGAGAACCCTCCGTGTCTTGGAAAGCATGTTAAGCAGTTGGTCCGGGTGTGAATAACACCAAAATTCTGGCAACCAGTCTATTCTTAAAGTATCTATGTATCCCGGTAATTGGATGGCGGAGGTCAGGTAGCAGTCGGTCCATATAAAATACAAATATTCAGCCGCATCTGGTTAGAGTAGGAGCCGAACTCTACATATTTAGGGAGAGGCTAGGCTGGAGTAACTCTAACCCAGATCCAATGGACTTGTTGTGAAGGTAATATTTGCCTAAAAGTTCTAAAGAATGTATACGTAACTACATATAAGACTGGCAGACTAGTTATTTACTGTGGTTTGTATAGTTTCAGAGTTTTCAGCGCGTGGGTAGCGCGTAAACAATGGGACCGGCAGAGGTGGAGGTCACGCGCCCGGCGCTTGCGACACCTGCTCCGCACTGTCCAGTGTCCACGATTGTTATCCACGTTATATTAGTGTGCTGCTCATAATGTACGTGGTGCTCATAACTATATTTTATCACCTGTTGAAATATGGATGTTTTGAAAGGATTTTTGAGAACATACGCAGTATTCAGAAGTCGAAGAATTCTTTATTGGTACGTCAATATGATTAAAGCTCATTACTTGCGTAGACTAATAACCTAATCTTTTAAACTCATATTATAGTCCATTATCTATTTTCCAGAGTTGATCGTTTCTGATGTTTAGCTAAATGTGAAGGACCGCTTCTGAATCGTGTATCAAAAATTTGTTTAGGGAATAAAATCAACAAACTATAACGATATTTTAGTGCAGTAAAGATTTCTTTATGACTAAACAACTACCGTTCTAAAAGTTCGTTACAAAAACACGTACGAAGACAAAGTAAAGCATAACTGCAATTTTTTTAAAAAAAAGCTTCACTTACTTTGCTGTATACCACAAAAAATAATCATTGTCAAAAGGTGAGAAAATCCGCTAATTAACACGTCGCTAGCTGCCGCCCTCCAGGCAGCGATTGTTCCGGCGCCACCCATTGTGGCCCAGCTTTTATCAAAGTATAATTAGCTTTTGTTCAGGTGTATTATTTTTTGAGTAAAATCCTCGATCGAACTCCCCATTCACTTGCAAATAGGGAAGCCCGTGTTTACGTGTCGGTGAACAGTAATTATCAGCAAAAAAGTTTTTGCGACCACAATTTGTCACCCTCGAGAAAAATCCAGTCACGTTTTGTAATTGGGTTTCCTTCTGTGGCTCTAGCAGCTGGTATGTTAAATGTTAATCGTGGCAGAAGATGTAATAGAATGTGCTAAAGCGTCCCTTAGCGCGTGCCGGTCTTGAAATGCTTGTATAATTAATTGTAAGAGTGACGAGATACCTGCGCTTCTATTGCAGCGCATGCGACGGTCAGGTGCATAAGCTTTATCTGTATTTTTTGCTTCCACTTCCCCTTTGCATAAATTAAAATTTGCGCGGTGATGGTACCCGAGCGAAAGGATTTCTTTTGACCTGTCTTTTTGTGCCATGTCACTTTTGGGTTCAACCACGTATGTATGCAGTTACTGCGAAAATGTTCAATACCTAAGTTTTATTAAAATTGGAGACCATAACATTATAAGGCATACTTCAAAAGCACAAATCATACAAGTCCACGGAATCTTACGGAATTATTTTTATTTGTGGAACTAGTTACAGATCACTGAGCGCATTGTTATCTATTGCAATCATCTCAACATCGAATTTAATGTAATCTAAAATAAACTTTAATTCTAAAGCATGGAGTTCAAATTTAACTATTTCAGAACTAACTTGAGGATCTTTATTTCTGATTTAGGAACATTCAAGTATAATCTGTAAGCTGACGATTTAAGGTAGATTTTCCCTCAACAGGTCGATGTGTGGTGTCACCTGGTCGCCAGGGGTCGGCAGCTGGTCCATTGTGGGGCTCATCACTTGACTCGCGCGAAAGGGATGCGTCGCCATGTGAACCGCTAACGGAATCCTGGGAATGCTCCCGCGCAGATAATGCGCAACACAACTAGTATTGTACTACACAATGGTAATGCGATATACTGCGCTTGTTTTCAACGCTGTTCCAAATTTTATAGCCGTGTTATAATAAAGTTATGAAAATATTTACACGTATACTAATTTATGGCACTAACATTACAATCAGTAGGCGCCCACCCAACCTGCTGTGAATTAGCGAATATTTTTAACAAAGCTGATGTTACGAATGATGAGTTTATTAATCTTCAATCGATTTATTGAGTGGATGTTATACAAAAATAGAAAGCAATAAAATAGCAATTATATGGTCCGTCATAAAGGATCGTAATATCGTAAAGAAACCCTGAATGTTCGCGAAGAATAGATCGTGAGCGGGAACCAACCAGTTGGCTAGTTACACTAGTAACGCTCCCTGCTATCATATGCAAATAGGCATAGAGCTAGTTATGGGGAATATTATTGGAAGAATGGTCCACTTAAGTACTGGGAAAATAAATTAGAATAAAAAAGAGACGCTACCAAAAGAAACACGAATCCGTTCGGTGCGTGTTGTGGCGATTTTCTAATATATCACAAACATTAATATGCTCGCGACCGGTTCTTGAGAGATCCGTTAGTGGCTTTATGTAAATTATTTAGTTTATGGCGCGCCTCCTAGTTTACATCCAAATGCTTTAACTTAAAAACATACATAATGTCGGCGTAGAAATCGATCGCACTTATGTCGATAAAGTGAAATATTGGAACTAAAATATAGAAAGTATAATTTATTGCGCATAATAAATAAAAAAAGTATTAGAAACATAATAACAAATCTCACCAATAATGTTGTGTGATCGAGCGATGACATGTTATCATTACACTGATTAGTATACATATATTAGTTAGTTAATTAAAAATAAAGGCGGAAATTATACAAGCGAGTATAGAACTAATTTCAAGATACTAATCCGTGGGAAAAATACAAAGTAAATAGTTGATTTAGACGCCGTTACATGTAAATTTTGACATTTCAATAGCAAAGATGTGTGTAATGAAAAGAATTCGATTACTATGCACCGCGGGCCGGAGGGCGCGTTAGACCGCGGCTAGGGAAACGTTACCCAAACTAGTTTGTGACCAAACGGACCATCACATAGAGCCACATTGTCCAGATTAATGCACAAAACCGGATGCTGCGTCTCCCGGCCATCGATAAAACGGTCACAAACTGTATAAAACCAGCCCCGACACTTCTTTATGTGATCTCTAGCGTTGACTGCCCTTTCATAACGACGCTCGCTTGTCATTCATCACGACGAGATGAAAGGAATCCGTATAATCAGCTGATAGGCGAGTGCCCGTTCCACAACACTAACGGTCCATCTTTGATCAATTATCCGATCGACTAGTCCTGCTCCCTAACCGCTTCGTCTAACGAATTTTCGATTCACTCTCATAGAAATGGAAAGCTAACCTGTTTTTTTTTTATTTCAATAACGCATCATATTCTTCTCGTTTTAAGATACGTAGGTTATGCGCGTTTAGAAATATCCGCTGTAACTCGAGATACAATGGGTTCGGGAGAAATCGTCGGAGGATGCGCGACACAGAGGGCTCAGATAATATCGTGTTTCGTGAACTCTGCGCCGATGTCTAATTTCCAATACAATGGGTGCTGTAAAAAACTGGCCTAAAATAAATGTGTCACAGTGCCACCCTCAGGCGGGCAGACAATGGACAAAGGAGCCCTCGAGAGCGTGCGTGAGCGCATTTAGCGACGCCACAATGCGCTGCGCCCACGCGCTTTGTGTCGCATTGTCGCGCAACACAATCGCGCAGGAAGATCGATCCGCCACGACGCGATCGCATCGCATCTCTAGTAGACACGTGTGCGACTGAGACGTACACGAAAAACATGTAAATCACATTATTCTCGAGGTGAAAGTTGAACGAGACGAGAAAAGTAAAAGTCTTGCGGCAGACGAGCGGGTGTCGCATCTGCGCCAATATCATATTATGTTAATTCACGTGCGGGTGTCGCATGTGCGGGGGCGGGGCGGGAAGGGTTTGTTGCGATTGTTGGCCCTTATCTTGTTTGGGTACTGGCTACACAAAGCATGGATTGTGTTTTTTACAAAAAGTCAAGAGACTAAAAAACTCGAGTCCTCTCTTGAGGTGTATTCATTTGGTTCCATTTGTGTTTTTCAATAATCTACTACAAATCGGCCAATCTCTTTGTAACAATCGTTTTCATAGTTATAAGACGCTATTCATTATCTATTTGACATCGTGTTTTGTAAAGGGTTTGAATCAAATGATTTATGTTTCCCTTGACAGGCCAAATACGAGGCTTTTTATTAGGACTAGGTGGGACTAAGTCATGGTGGTTCCAAAAACTTTGTCATTCATCAGCGAAGATCTTCTTTTGATGAACTGGTTGCGGAGGCAAACGTTATCTTGAAAAAAATCTTATATCTTGTTTGTATTGAGTTCATCAACAGGTCAATAGCCATAACGCCTTTGATGAGGCACTAATTCTGAGTTTAGAATACGATTGACACACTGATATTAAGAGGCTTCCCAATAAACGGCGAGGCGCGTCGCGAAAGTGAACGTATCGGATGAGATATGAGGCACTAAATCGTTTTTAATCATGTTTCTGATTGAATCGCAGTGATAATGATCTTCGATTAGCGCGGCCGGCCGTAAGTCAGCGCGTCGCTGGTGTCGGCGGTGTGGCGGTGTCGGCGGCCGCGCACCCGCCGACGCTAAATAACGCCATTTGTTCCTAATGGATCGGACAGTTTGTACTTCTCGTATTGATGGCAATCTCTTCAACACAAATTTGTCGTACCGCGAGGGCGCGGGTGTCGCGTCGCTCGGGGTGCGGCCGCTGAGCGTCGCGCGCCATATGTCGCGCCGCGGCTTGCCTCGTCGAGTGCGGTTAATTCGTAACTGCGGTGAGCACGTGCATTTTAATTGTTCCATTATGTCTTACTTGGGGTGCTATGACGGAGGAGTCCATCAACTTTGTATCCATATGGTTTCCTCCTCAGAGTAACAGTCATCATTTTTGGTGGCACATGAGCTATAAAGTTCAAGTCTGGTCGTTAACCCTAGTGAAACAATAGAAAGGCGTCTGATCAATTAGGTAATAACTTAACAAGTTGTAATTAATAGATAGAGTAGGTAGTTTAGGCAATTCCAATTTGAGGTACCTACATTAATGTTTTTTAAACCAATTTGCAAGTCAATTTTTTTCTTAATCGCATGTAGGAACTACTTAACTACAACTAGGCGCTAAGTAATGAGGTCGAAACAAAAGTCTATTTTCAGCATACTACTCGTACAACTACCTATGTTAGCTCGTAAAACAGTTGGAAGCATTGCGCATTCGCGAACCGCAGCAATACAAAAAATTGGCAATTCTTAAAAACCGAAGGTCATTTACTATTTGTCCATAAAAAGCGTGTCGTGGCCCAGTGGCGCCCCCTCGCGGCCGCGGCACTGCCTCCATTGTGGAGCCGTCCGATTCGCCGCACTTATTGTGCTGCCGTTTCTAGCCAAAACGTAAATAAAGGCAGATGTTACCATACTCCAAAATATAAAAACATGTCTAATACGGTCACATATGAAACGCTTGCCAAAGTGAAATGAACCTAATTTAGGGAAATGAAAGTTGGTATTTGTGAATGAGAAGATTGCGGTTGTTTCGTTCCGGTTTGGTTTGTTTCCACGCATCTAGCGACCCAAAGTCCGCGGCTGTGTGGGTAGTTTACAAAACCGAAATTGTTGTAGTTTAATAAAAGTCATATTAAATGCGAGGATGTTATTGACAGGCGATGGTATCGCGCTGATCGACGAGCGGAGCCGCGCTGCACGGCTAGTTAACATTTGTTCGATTAATTTTGTTGTTATCGATATTAGCTTTCAACTTGATTTGTATGAGTTGTTAATGTATTGACTCCTGTTCGAATTATAATGATATTGATAGCGTGTGTAAAGAGGCTACTGCGGTAGCGGTGATTGAAATTGAGCTTGCATTGCATACCAATATCATATACATTATCTTTTATATTTCATCTTTGCATGTCAAAAATTTGAAACCATAATTCCTAAATTTCTTGCCTCTCAAACATCAGTCCTGTAGGATATTTCAAGGAACCAACTAATTTTTAACGATCGTAGAATAAAATGATATTTCCAATGAGCCTGGCTACCTCAGCACCTCACGCTACAAAGTGTTGCCGCAGTAGCCGAGAGCTAACAGTGAGAAACACTTGAACAAATACATGACACAGCGCTAATTATATCGAACATGTTTGTTCTTACAGTACCTAATTGTACCATCTGGTAGGAACTTCATACCACTTAGTTCATCTCCCGGGAAAAACACGTAAATTTAGGCGAATAAAATAATAATGGATCTACAGATCACGTTATCACGCAACAGTTTGTTTCCGTGTTCAAACGAATACTCGTCACCATGATTTCTGCTAAACGTTTAAAAGATAGCTAATGTAAGTAAAGGATGCGATAACTTAGCATTCAGAAACTACAATATTTACAGTTACATAAAGATAGGAGTCACCCAGACACTACAACACACTATGAGTTCCACACGACATTTAGACGAATGACCCCAGGAATTTGTCCCAGCGTAAGTGGACAACACATATGTTTTAAACCTGCTCACAAAGTTCTGAATCACTTACACCAAATTAACAATAGACAATCTGAGCATTAGAAGCTATTATCACCCTAAACCACAAACATTTAGCGGTGAACAAAACGAGTCATTTGTCCAAAAGCACATAGTTGCCGGCTGATTGATCACTACGCACATTACCCGGCCAGCTCACACAATGGCCGGTCAGAGGGACCCCCGGTAATGCAGGAAATGATTTAGCACTGCATATTTATGGCAAGTTTGTTGTTTGTATGTATGTATATGTGAAGTCATGCGGAATAGATGTAACTCATGAGTTGCAGTTTGCTGATTGTTGTCGAGTGTGGGTTTATGGATTAGAAGTTAATGTTATTAGTGTAAACATAATCTTCTCTGGTTTTAAAAAGTTATTTATTGATCTAAAAATTAATAAGGAAATTCAATTTGACTTACCATCTGCTATTACGAACTCGGACGCTGAAAATGACAGAAAATATTTATTTTGCATTTCTTAAAGAAATTAAAGTACCTACATAAATATAAGAAGAAAGAAAGAAGAAATGGTAAGGGAGTGTTCAGGAAATGACTAGGTAGTTTATTTATGTGACTGATGGATGATCTGAGCCCGTGCTGGTAGTAAAGACATTCGACAGTCAGCAAGTCTGAATAACAACAGAACGGGACTTGTAAATGACCAGCAGAATTAAGTTATAGTAATCGATACTAGTCTGGTCTAATAATATACATAAGTACTGTATATTTTTTTCACTTCGTATGGATACTTATTATAGCCTAGATATAATAAAACAAATAATTTACATTTCTCCAATTCACAATGCAGAATAATCCAAAGTGTAATGCAATTATGAATATTTAGCGACAAAACCGCGGCGCATCGACGGGGTATAATCGAATCAATTAGAGCTCTGCCCACCCCGGCAGTGTGCCGTGAAGAACTTGTAATTAATATGAAGTACCCTTTATGAACACGCCATGTTCCTTATATGGTGCACCAGTCATCCGCAACACGTCGATGTTCAATAAACATTTGTCATCATGGGTTTGATCATGTGAAGGCATCCACACACAGCTGTTTTTTGTCTATGGATTATATTATCTAGCTGGTCGATGGTGATCTAGGCATAACTGTTATTTCACAATTCACAATCCACTGAGACCTTGTTCAGTTGAGAAACATTATAAAGTAATTTCATGACGGCTAGGCAACCAACCAACCTGGGAACAGATTTCCATACTCCATCTGTTTTTTGGAATGCGGTAGTAGAGGCATGTTCCTATACGTCTTTCTCTTGACTGAGGGATTGTACGGTGTATTGGAAGTTGAGGAACCGATTAATAAAGCAAAAGGTGGTGTCCCGTATGGAGGTTTTCATCAGCGCTAATTGCATATATCAGGAAACGTAAGTACATAACTAATATGCGGGCTTGTTCAGCTTTTTTACGGTTGATATTGTAATTGACCATGTGCTTGAATTAAGTAGTCATGACTAAGAACAGGTGATGCTTCTGAATTATTAAACTAATGACCACTTACAAGTACTCTTGGGTACAATGATTTGTTTGTGAGAGGTAAGCGTTTAAAAAACAACCTTTTCAAACAAATATGACAACACGGTGCTGTGGTTAAGCGATTGACTTTCTGTATTACGTGCATCGATTTCCGCATAAAAGTAAAATTTGTACGGGATAAAGATAGTTTTTCTGAGTATAAAGTATTAAATGTATGTCTGTCTGTAACCACGAAACAATAAAAATCTTATGTGGCGGAAAAATACCTACATAAAAATAAGAACTCCCATTTATGTGAATTATTTAAAACAGTTGCACTAACAAATCAGTATCCACAAGTAGGTGTTCAAAAGCCATGGCGCCCCCGTCTGTAGGCGACGTCGCGGGGCAGGGTGGTGCAAATCTAGTTAGTAGTAATCACATTACCGACGCACCGCACTCGAAACCCTCCGTCACCGCTAATGAGCTATTCTTTAAGGGAGGACAAACACTGGTGCGTTTGTTACAGGTTTTTTGACATATTTATAAGTTTAATGTAAATATATATATCTGCCAGGTGTACTCTCAGGTGTACCACCGCTGCACGCTACACCGGTCCTTCTCGGTGTACCACCACTACTAATATAATATATAATGGCACTCAACAGATGGATTGGTTATCGCAGCATGATATCACGTGGATGATTTATTTTGAAATTTAACAAGCGAAAAAATCTTCTTCTAGGTATAAGACATCATACTTCTTATTAATTTCAGCCAAAACTTTGGAAGTTCTTTAAGTATTTCAAAACTCGTAAAAGGCCATTTGAAATCAGGAACTATGACTACTTCAATACAATCGCAAGAAAAGTTTGAGTTCTATTATCACTGTCAAACTCCTACCGCCAATGACCCTTGGTAAAGTTACTTGTCTTTTGTCTGAAACAATTTCTTTTTATTAAATTGATTGATGTTAAGGAGTAATTGGTGAATTAGAGAATTTTGCCTCCGCTAAGTACCACATCATAGTCCAGTAGGTACCAAGCATAATATACAATGGCTTATCGAACGATGTAAGAGAGTTGTAGAGCTATTCTACCAGCAGGCGCTACCTACCCTGTAAAGAAGGTGGCGTGATTTATACGATTATAAGAGATTTAGAAGATATCAGTCTATTGTGGGTCGTTGTTTATACCAGAGTCGATTACAATAACATTAATGTATAGTTTTAAGTGCTCAATATTTATAACACCTAGTTATTGCAATACGGCCAACTGAGGACTGACTGGTAATGGCAGGTTGTTCGATTGCGCAAGATCACCAGTAACCAGTAACCTGTTCCTCAGTGGGATCAGTCAGATTATGTGGGAGGACAGGGCTATTAGATACACTGTATTTAGTGTTATAGGTATCCCCAGATCGAATGAGAGATTAGCAAGAGTATTATTAGCACCTCAAAAGTCAGATAATTTTGTCTGTGGGTACTAAGTAGCACATGGGAATTGCTTACACCGTGGTGGAAAGAGCCAGTCAGCGAGGTTGTTAGCGAGGCTGACAGGGCCGGGTTCGCCGGCCGTATTTAGGCACCGTCAGTTGGAATTATCTTTATCCGTGTATCACAGACTAGATAAAAATGAAAGCGACGTAAAACGAAAATGTATGATGTACGTTTAGTTGTTATTACAAAGATATCATATTAATTATTGCAACTGCTGAAATGTAGCAGATTTTGGAAAAAAAAGGGAAATCCTTATGCATATAATCTTCAGTCTTCGCGTGAATCCTGTTTTACTTTACTCGCGTTTTACACTCAAGGACATTATTGTTGCAAAATCATATATTTCTACAAGTGGAGGACCACTTGTCGAAATATATGATTTACAGAAACGACAATACTTTTCAAACACGAGTACAATAAAAATAATTTGATGTAGCCAATATGGCGGGTGTACAATGAAGTTTAAATAAAGTGGTGCGCAGTTGTGTAAATGTCAGTCAGTTGTCACGCGCGACTCGCGAGGCGGCTAATTGACACGTCTTCATCATTAGCTATGTACCTAAGATTGGTTTCTTTAGTTTTGGAACCTGTTGCCACAATACATCGTCAATAAACTATGACGGAAAATGTTTGCATGTCTGCATGAGGCTGTGTCAGGTATTAAAGTATTTAGACCCGCTGAAACAAGAATACAACTGAAGGTTGCTATGGCAATTTCAAATAAAGATAGGCAATGTTTTCATTTCCAACTTTTGTTTGCTGATCTGACTGATCCACTTCCTGCTCATCTAATTTATTATTGATGAGGGAAGGAAATTAGTGAAGGCAGTCTTGTTAATGCTTTCTAATATTGCTTAGGTCGCTAAGCTTGACGGTCGAAGAACTCAGGTTCCTTAGTGGATAGAAACCAGTTGGTGTAGTGATAAAGTTTTATAAAAATATCTTGATATGGCCACTTCCGCTTCACATGTCTTCATACGAGCAGCCTCTTATGTGACACTTAACCGTGAAAGTCAACAGTACTTTACACAAGTGGTCGATTATATAGTTATAACACTCGTAGTGTAAACGATACTATAATATTGTAATAATCCGCTGCAACAGTAACACAAATATTATACAATGGAGGCGAGACAATAAAAACATTATTAATTCAAATCTGTGGAGTAAGCGGTCAGCGACACGGCCCGACAATGCGCAATAAAAATTATAATAGCATTATTTGTTTATCAATAAACGATTTGCATGTGTTAAGTGCAGCGGGCCGATGTCGTCATGAGGGATTACTATGAGAGTGCGCGAGCGCAGGCTACGTCACACACGGGAGGAGCCTATTGCATTATGCCACTAATATAATACTACGACATCTTCATCCACACTTCATGTTATTTACCAGATGGATTACATTACCAGAAGTATTTTATGAACAGAAAAACATCTTCGTGAATAGCATGAACAACTTACATACAATCATGTCAAATCCAAGCTTTGAATAAAATGTATTGTAACTACTATTGCATTTTTCAATGTGTTGTCGGCAGTTTTTTGGTGACGCCAAAGTTAATTGTACCGATGATGTTTGTCGAAAGGGTTATCGACAAAGTCACCACTTTAGCAGGGGAAAGATCAAAACAACAATGATGACGAGGTGAACAAAAAATAAACTGATTTAATTATATTTGTTTGAGTGTCGTACTAGAATTACAAATTTAAATCACGACAAATGGAAATAACCACAAACGTTATTTTACTGTAACGGAATATATTGGAAAAATTAAACAAAACCAATACTGCCGCATTGTGTAAGTATGTTTGATTGAATATTATAATATAGAATATGGCGCTAACTTTTTATATTCTATCTAAATTATACGAGTATTTATTATGATCGTTCAAATCCAAAATCAATGTTTTCATTATCAATATGAATAGATTTACAACCTCCTAATATACGTAAATCTGCTTAATAATTCATTTAAATATATTTGGACTATGCCTCCTGTGACAAATACAGTCAGCTTGAAAAAAGGCGCCACACCTGCGCTTGACGCATATGACACGACAAAACGTCAGCGTTGCGACGCGTGCGCTGGTTTCTCTATCCAGCTCCGTTTCATTTCCGCTTGTATGGTTTTGTAAAAATCATATATATGAATAGTCCGAAAGTGAACCCACCTTGAATATATTTAAATTAATTACGCATCGCTAATGGCGAACGATCCAAGGACGATTTTTGCATACGATTGTAACGGCAAATAAATTGTTATCGTGGTGCTGTGGTGAAGTTTTTTTAATGTTGTTGTCTACACAATTATTATATTTAACTTCGTAATAGAGTTGGTTTTAGGAGGAAAATGACTGATATTAGCACATTTTTTATCAGTGGATGTTGTAGAGACGTTTTGAACTTTGATATTTGATATTTGATCTATTTTATGAATCCTTAAATACGTATTTTGAAATGCATATATGTATTTATATTATATTTGTTGAGTAAAAAATATTTTTATCAAGTGGTGTTTCTCAAATTATTTTTGTGACATTGTTTGCGGCCGGGTGTTGGTGCGCGTTGCACCGCGGCCCGGGACCCGGGACCGGGAGCCGGGAGGCTGACCAGTAACAATGCCGCGAGGGGTTCCATCAAACCACCCTTAACATCTAGAACAGGTTTTGTACAAGTACACTAATTTGAATAAATTCCCATACGACACATTGGGCAAGTGTATATTTGAATAATTCTAGCCGATTCTGCATTCATCTCGTGGCTTAGGAAAAAATACGTTAACAATGTGTTTCATACATTCTTTTGAATTCTTTTATTTTAGAAATTTTAGAAATTTGTCTGTTTGTCAAAAAGAATCCGCAATTGTTTCCTCTTCAGTCAAGTGTATCTCAACGTAACAGACGTAATAATAATAGACTTTGTTTGCACAGCGCCAAAACTACCCTCATGTGGAGAAGTTTATTCTGTATGGCTCCTAAAATTTATAATAAAGTACCAGATGCATACAAAATATTAAATAGTAACCTATTCAAAAAGAAACTTAAAGAACTTTTATGTAAAAGAGCTTACTATAAGGTAGACGATTTCTTAAAAGATAATATTTAAAATTAAAATTGTTACTCTATTCCACATATTATGCTATTTGTTTAGATTAAGTATCCGAATGTAGATTTTAAGTTTAATAAATGTATATTTGTACGCCTGATATGGCCAAACATATTGAAACTGTAAATAATATTGTACCATCTTATATAACATATGTTTTTAACAAATAAATTTATCTTTATCTTTATCTTTGGATATCTTTCCTTATCCTCCACTAAATAGGTCTAAATCTTTTCTCATAATGATTTAGAAAATGTAGGTATCACAGTAACTTAATATTACGCAAGATGTTGAAATAAAATACTTTGTGGTCGTGAAGAAGTCAATAATAAATTATATTAAACATCGTTTGATTTCGTTAAAATAGTATCACTGAAAAACTGGATTGAATTAATTATTCAACAAAAAATTTACGACAACATTGCAATAGACTTAAAATAAATAAATAAAAAATACCTGTTCAACTGATTGAGTAGTCGTGTTATTTTTTTATAATATTAAAGTTTAGTAAATTACTTTGGTCAAGAAGTAATTTATGGTGCCGACTGTACCGGCGACTGTATCGAAAGGGGTGGTGGTTGTATTATCCGGTAGGGATTATTGTTCACATTTGTTATAAGGATGAATTGTTATTATTAATAATAATAAATTTTATAAAAAAAGTTTTATACAAAATCGAAACATTACAAAAAGACTAGTTCCATTCCCAATATGTACTAGTTATATGGATTCTAGAGCTGTGTTTTAGATTGAATTCTAGACCAAACATTTACCTGCAAACAGTTTGTAACAATTCACATATTAGGTGAGTACATACATTTACCGATTTGGTAATACTTATTTTATAAGAATTTGTTACGTGGCTTGTTCCGGACATACGTAGTAGACCTTTAGGCAATTACTAGATTAATAAGGGTTTAATTTAACTGACACTACCTTTACGCAGTAGAGGTGTCAACAATTATGTAGCTCGTATCATTAGGCATCGCTCAAGCTGTGCGTTAATCAAGCGCAGGAGCATGTCGGCGCGCATTAGTCCTGCATACAAGCGTTTCCAACTAAACTGCGTTTTGATGCGTCTGACAGGCGCAGTCGCGGTTAATGCACCTTTAGCATGTGCTGATGTTTGTAATAATGTTGAGAAGATGTTTATTGTTAATTATTTCGTTGAAGATTGTAGACTTTATAGTTCCCGAGATTTGGTGATTAGTCAGGGAATGAGTGACGGAATGAGAGAATTGTATTTTGCTTTTATATATGTATGTTTGCATATATAGATATGTAGAAATGATTAACACGATTTGGTCTACAGAGTGTTGTACAAAATCTTACATCCTGGAGGTCTGTATCATCATTACTAAGCTAATAGCCACATCGTCGGAAAGGATCGCTGCTCACAATTAATCAAGCGCGCGCGAACGTAAACGTCGCGCCGCATTTGTTTTACATGCTACGACTAAACTGCGCTTAGCCGCGACACACGATCAACTACCACGACACGACACAAGACTACCGGAATTTTAGTAAAGTGAAAACATTTTGTAGTGGGATATGCCGCTGAATTGAAGAACAAGGATATGGACAGAAATCTAACTCAACAAGGAACAACTCCGATACTTCTGAATAAAACATTGATTATTGCCTTAAAAATTCTGAGCGTTGAAAAATATACTTACAGTAAGTTTTATAGGGTCTAGGGTTTGACCAAGGGATTGAATACAAGCTATAGTTGAAGAGCGGAACTGCTGATACTGTGCCTGCACTGAATTTGCTTATAGCGCCTACGCCAAGCTGCGGAAGTGAAACTTGGTACAAGCGTCAGTATCAATGTACTTGCATCTTCCTCCGACCCTAATCTGTGCAAACACATTATCTAACACGCCCATACTGATGTCGAATCTCTCATATGAACCTTGGGGCTACCTAATTACCGTCACGCGAACCTATCGGCCGGTCAAGGCGGTCCGCCAGCCGCACGCTACGAACTGACGCGAAAAGTAAAAACCATTGACAAATATTTATTGCCTTATTATGATTTAATAGAAACGTCGCCCACGTTACTATAATGGCTGGGAACTGATCATCAGTGCGGACTTGGAGCAAACATAAAAAATTGTGTACCAATGATTTGTAGTGACAACTATTTATTTTGTTTGATAAACTGCTTTAAAATTTAAATGTGCATAGATAAGGTTTTTCTTTAATTAAAAGGATCTCAAAGCTATAAATCATTCGCAACCTAAAACATGCAAGTTCTGCTTTGCAGGTGATGTTACGTCTATTCTGTAGGTAGGTATCTATATAATCTGATTGTTTCTAAAACGTAATCAAAATTGCTTTAAAGGAAAAATAAAGGAGACTGTAATTTAGGATAATTTAAAACAAATAAAGTGGAATAAAATGGTAACAAAGCTCGCATAGTCTCGTGATCAGCGTAAAATTCCGGCCAGCGGCGTAGCAGGATGAAAAATGATTATAAACCGAAATCGCTCAAAATCCACAAAGACACGGCGCGTTACCCGGCTTTGTTCGCTTGTCCCACGACATGATTAATCGCTCGTCGGGAATCGAACGCCATGCAAAATGTTGCGTCACGCTATGTTCATACTACGCCAACTACGAAACTCCGCGATGCCACAGGCTGAAAACACCCAGTACCCATACATTTTTGGACTGTGGATTTTTACACTGTTGCGTTTGAAATATTTTTAGTATATGGGTGGTCGCTTAAGGCTAGCGGTGGTAGTGCGCAAGTGTAATAAATCGGACGAATGAGACGTCATTCCGATTCGATACGTATCCGCGGCGTGGGGGACTTCATGCTTACATTCTCATTGATTAAGTATACCTATTTAGTGAGACGAGGATTATGTGCTCTTTTTTCTATTGGGAATATTAAAATCATTCTTTGTAAGATAGTGAAGAAAGATAATTTATTGCACACTCAAGTTTGGGTACGTAGCGATTATATTATTAAGACACGAAGTGTCGTGGTTAGTGCTTGCAAGTTTATGTAGCATTGAAATTTATTAGTTGTTACAGTAAAATCTTATTGTTTATTACATAGTTTGCAGTGTCCAAGGCTGACTAGTCTTAGTAATGCGTAAATTCTTGATCGTTGTCGCTTATACGGTTAACAAAACCCTAAGCTCATATTGCTTTCAATTAGTATATATACGAGTACGTAATACATAGAAGGTTTCAAATATTAGCTCAAACGTGGAAACATGTTATCTGCTATAAGTACTAAAACCTATTATTTAGGTATAGCTAAAAAATAGTCGGTCTAAAAGTGCCTAAATCAAAATTAATTCGTAAATAATTTAGGAATGCCTTTTACTTTCATGAGCAGAAGCACTTAATTATTTTTATTATTTTCCTTTTCTAAGCCAATGTTAGAAGAAAGTAGTGCAGAAGGATACACCGTCATAACTCCACATCTGAAAACAAAGCCTCCTCAAACCTGCGGCATCAATTTCCAATAGCTGTCGGTTGTCTGGCCTATTGTCCTCAGCTGGTCACCTACCGCGACACCAGCTAGGGGGAGCGCACAATGCGACACGTAGCGGCAGCGCCGTGTCTAATGTGAACTAATGCTACCCGCCGCCGCGCCGCCGCCCGCGCCGCCGCGCCCGCGCACCACAATGACACTCACAGACTAAACTGTGTGGGAGCGCGGGTACGTTGTACAGACGGACGAAACTGACCACTGATACATGACGGAAGATGAAAAGCCGGATGCTGTGACGCAGATTGAGAGTTGCTTATCTCCAGATGAAACTAAGTTGATTCATTGATCTAGAACACGTAGATTGGAGACTACACATGTGGTAACAGTCCTTTAGAAGTTGATAATCCTTTGGCTTGTAAATAGTAACGGTGGATCTTCGTTTAAGAACAGGCGACCTTCCTATAATTGACTCTAAGAAACTTCCTGTAAATAATACAAATTTTATTTGAGTCAATTCAGAATTTATAAAAGAGTTGCAGACCAACGATTTTCACCAGCAAAGTGTGATAATCTTGTGTCCGTATCGTACAACAGCGGGCACAGTGCCCGCGAGCCGCGTCGCTCAACTATTCGGCTCACACGTAAGCTGTTAGAGCCGGAGGATAATGAATACAAATACACGGCTATTTAACTTCCCTCCAGATACACTGAATATTAATACACTTTTCGCTTCGGACCTTTTATTTCAAGGGCAAGAGCTTTGACTTAGCGGACGTTCACATGCAGCTGGACGGAGGAACACGTAGCGTGTACTTTACGAATGAATACACAGGTACACTTCAGGAATAGAACAAACATTTGTTTAATGGGTACCTGTCTATGTATCACAGTAAATTAGCTCACCGGTAGAGAAAGATTTCGACCAAAAATAAGCTCATGCCTGAAGTTATTACGTTAAGCGAGATGATAAATAATTCAGACCAGTGTCCCACTGCGGGGTGCGGATCTCTTGTCAGAATGAGGATTTACTCCTCAGTAAACCACCTTCCCGGCCTGGTGCAATGGATTTCTGCACTTACTTTTGGCAAGAATTATTATATTATAAGAATTAGGTAAAAGTTAGATGGATAAACTTAAACAATATTTAGTTACTTGGGCAAGTTTTTAAGCCAGCCTGTACAATTTTTCGAAGAGAATAAATCATGAATATTTCTATGATTATTTTCCGAGTGTTGTTTATCGCGTTAGTATTAAATAAATAATGTATTTAATGCTTAGGACTGTACAATGTCGTGATCATAATTATTGTCTTTACAAATAGACGTTAGATAGTCATCGAGGACATGCCAGGGTATCTTTGACAAGTTGCCATACAATGTGTATGTATGTATATACACATTTACATATACAATAATGTAAATAACAACTACAAATAAACATATTTTATAGACCAATGGCACTTGTCACCATTTATCAGGAACTTAATCAAACAACAAAACTACAGATTTGTCAAAGTTCTTGATTGATACTGACAAGTCTGATTGGTACTTTAACCTGGCGCTTTCCTATTGCTAATTCATTGCCGTTTCTCATGCCACACACCACAGGAAGTTCTCAACAAAAAACGCAATGGTCTGCATTTATTTTTCCGATACTGTCGTGCATAATAATTGATAAGCATTAGTGCATAAAGGTGTTATTTACGGTCGGCAGTGCAATAACAGGTGTTGTGGCGGTAAACTATCACTTCCTAGTACATACGCAGTACCCAACAATTAATCAGGTAGAGAGCCGGCTGGACGTGATGCAACTGACTACAAGTTCCAAAGGGTGCTATCGTGAGCTACGATCAACATAACTCTACTCATTTATAGTGATCGAACATACCTGGTGAGTTATGACAAATATGTGGAAGGTTGTGTTGAAACATACTTGACAGTACTGCACGCTAGTGCACACCCTCAAACACAATGTACCTACTGCTGTAGATAAGTACGTCCATTGACAATCAATCAGATCTCATTCGAAAGGGTGGTGGCGTACCGTCAAAATATATCTTGCTCATTAGTAATGATCGTTCAGTATCCGTTCTCGTTATGATCTCATCTTATAATGAAATTAATATTTGCACAATCAGATATATTATTAAAATCATTTACACCTAAATAACATCAATAATCTTATATACCTACTTACTATTCTATACCTAACAACATGAAATATACTAAATATTATGCTTTTACCCGTAATATGTGTAAGAAGTGAAATGGAAATTAATCTTGTATTAATATACTTTAACAAATTTATTACGTTGTATGACACCCTTCCTTCTGTAACCAAGTGTCGGAATCTAAAAATATCCTAAGCGTCATGAGAATCTAGCGTTAGGCCCTCCACACACGCGCTACTACGCGCGGCGACGTCGCGTCGCGCCGAGATGCGCGCGCGTGACGGGCATACATCACGTAGGCGGTACAATGACTAGGTAAAGAAGGTCCACATGTAAGGAATAATGAAGGTTCGCACGATAACTAACGTACCTATACTTGAAATCTATGTCTATGGAACATCACGGTGACCGAACTAGGCTCTTGCAAAAAGGAAACAAAACCACACCATACTATGTTGATAGGTCGTATCAGGTCCGGCCCACTGGCCTGTCATACTTATGCAGACAGCTGAACAGTTGAAAGCAGGTTTCAGTAATGAAAGTTCTCAGGCTGGAATGATAAAGATGATTTAAGAAAAAATCAGAAGTCTCAAACGATTATAACCACAGATTGCGTTCACTTCGTCGATGGACATAGACTTGTTATTAGATTAGATAGATTGGTGCGAATGTATGGAGTGAAAGTTCTGTACGTTTTTCTTATGTGTCCGGAGGTGACTACACTCTACTGTTTGTATTGTAGCGACTCATTTCTCATTGTTGAAGACAAACGTTTAAGTTTCAATCGTAGTCGTAAGCGTTTCGACAGCCTTATTATATCGCCTTTTGAATAACTTAAAATTCTCAACCTAACTTCATTGAGGAAAGATCTCTTAAAGTGAAGGATTAATAAATTAGTTGAAAATAACTTAAAAATTATTAAGATACCTACTCTCCATTTTCATGTATTATAGATAGAGATTTCTAATGATTCCCGAGAGTAGTTTTAATGTTTCAGTGTATCTCACAAGTACCTACTAGATATAGTCGATATGACGTAATTCCAGTAGAACAAATAGAAATAATTCTTTTTTGCACTAGCTTATTATAACATCTACAAAAGGAATAGCGTTGTGGTAAAGTAATTCTTGATAGCCTGGCTAGGCTCCTTCGGCACTGCTATATGAGACAACTTTTGTTAGACAACCGCTATATGTAGTCAGTCGATACAACCAACTATTATTTTATTTTAATAGATAATGTGGGTTGCAAGGAAACGGCGTCGACGTTCCACGAGTGATGAAATATGAAATCGTCTGGCGCACCCTGGGCAGTCAGCCTCTTTACCACCAGAGCTGACTGGCTAATCTTTCTTCCACTAGGGGCATGAGCGATTCCCATATTTATGACAGTAGAATTTTATTACACGATTTGTGTTTAGTTCTGAAATAAATATAGAGATTCGTAGTCTGTCTTAGGTGTTCATATCTTTAGCAATGCATAGAACAGGTGTAGAGCATCGCGCGTCGGTGTGAACTTGGCAAACGTTCGTTTACTTCCCAGAATCGGCGTGCCGGTTCTTACTAGATATCTTCGAATTATTAAGTTATCTTTAGTAGGTAGTAAAGGTTCCCACAGTCAGGCGTGGCGTGGAATAGATGCAGCGCCATCGCTTCTGGGAAGCGATCACTGTCCCACGTTCGGTCCTTGAGCGGTGATCACGCGAATAATAATTCACAGCTGTTTAACATTACTATGACGCTGTCATTGTAACGCCAGTGGTTTCAGTCCGTCTAACACTGATGATATTACATGGTCTTGCTTGCTTATACCTACACCTATATGGGTACGACAAAAATGTATAATAAAATATTGTATGAAACTGCAGCAAAACACGACAGAGAGGATTATCAAGGGCTATATACTTAGTTTTATTAGGTCCGCCGTATCCTAGTAAGCAGGACCGTCACTAACGTTGCTGACCGACTGATCTTAACACTAAGGCATGAGCATTTCTCATATGAACACAGCCAACACTACAGAGGCAGAAGATGCACTTATGTGGCTTACTTGTGCATAAACAGAAACATGACAACGTAATAATACATTAGTGTAAGTTAATCTTCTGCGCATATTGTTCAGTGATCCTACGTAGCACGAGGCTCGTGGTGCAGCGCGCAAATTGCGCAATTAACAGATACGCTAATAACAGATATCTGGCACAGGCGTTAAAAACGCCAAGTAAACAATATCGACGGTGATAGCCGTAACCGTTTGTTGCACAATCACTAAGATAACGATGACTTTTCCCATCATTTACTCCATAAAACAATGTAGGTAGAGATGTGTAGGTACTTTATGATTGTAGGTGATTTTAGAAAACTAGTTTAGTGTTAATCATCTGATTTTATAGGTTGTATGGTAATTCTAATTTTATTTAACTCATAAATTATATTTGTGTGTATCCAAATTAAGATGAAATAAATAAAACAACTATTACATAATCATTGATATAAATCACACAGTGGGCACTGTTATAAATTAGAGTTCTCAGACAAATTATATCTTCCACAAAAGGCACTCATTTCATTGAAGTACCTACCTTAACATCTTAAAGTTGTTTAAAAACGATAAAATTCGTATAAAGATGTCTACAGCGCGATGGATTTGGAACTAGCCAAGTTTGTATAAAAAGTGCAATTAAAGCCATGAATAAAATATAAAGATACGGTTGTTCAAAAATAACAGTTTAATTCAGAAGGTTACGATATAATAATCCTGGTGTTTTGTTCTGTTATCTGATTACACGGTGACTTGATGTAGCATCGTGTTCGTGCTCGCAATTGTTCAGTTTTAGACAAAACCATTGGTAAGATAGTTCTTACCGATGGTTTTGTCTAAAACTATTTACTCAAATACAGATACTTAGTAGTATGGAGCACAATCTATTAAAGCTCCTAGCTTCGTTATATAACTCTGTGTCTGTATGGACAGTAAACCTCCATAATTGTTTAGGATGCCATAATTGAACACGAAACTTAGTTGCTACTTATGAAAACACGAAAATCACATTAAATAACACGGTAACTCTGGATTACCTATATACAATGAACAAATCCAGATAGGCAATAGACAGTCATTCAAATCTTGTTAAAAACATACGTAGATTAGGTATGAACGGTGAGTTTTCGCCATAGGTCGGTGCGGCGCGGCGGCGGCGGCGCGGCGGCGTACCATTGCGTTGGTCGCGGTCATTACCCGAATTCGGCGGGAGCGGACAAACACACAAGACAAAGAAAGTGCATTTTCCTACAGACTACAGTGTAATCGTATATTATTTGGAGCGGCATGCATAATTCATGAGACTATGATACGTGGAGTAAGGTTCACTGGGTACCGTCGGCAAATACGCTCGACACTGATTTTTATAGGACTATAGTTTTATTTTTGGTAAAATAACTTTAAACATTTTTATCGTTATTTTTCAAGACGAATTAAATGAAAATGTTCGTATTATAATTATTTCTAAGGAAAAAATTCCGAATTATTTCAATCGAGGCGCAGGAGTTATTCAACAAAACACAATAATTACTCCGATTCGTTAGTCTAGTGTCAGAATTTTCTTGATTGTTATATAGAAAGCTAGATGGATATTTAGCACAACAACAATGCAGAACTAAATTTTTACACCATAGATCTCAATCATTCCAAATAGCAACGGTAATTTGACGGGGAACGAACTTACGAGCTCACATCAGCTAAATGAGCATTATTTACTGCAAAATAATTTGAGAGGAATCCATACAAACGTAGTTATTTATGAAGAAACAGCACCGTGTGCCGACGTGGAGCACGCAGTAATTATATAGGTATTTGTAATTAATAATGTGAAGTATTACTTACACGCGATACGTGATGGTGTGGCTTTTTGTGTCACTCCGCAAATAAGAAAATTGTTGGGATATAACTAACTTGATAATTAAATGGTGCTGACTTTCGTGTCATTACTACAGATTCCATAAAAACTTGTTTTTCATTTTAATCGAAGAAAGGTTTACTCTACTGGTTTTATTCTGAGTCGCGGGTTATAATATAAAGTATGATTTTTTTGTTGTTGTATCAAAAATGTATTAACTTCTCTTTCAATTGTAATAAAATGATTTTAATCTTATTTGTAGTCGGTACTTAGCGTATGTCGGTCTGTATCTAACCGCGGAGGTTTGAGCCAGAGCGGCACTTATCGCTTATTGTTGCTAAGTGTTTATTTAAATATCGCTCGCCACCGCGCCGCATCGCTCGCTATCTGCTCATCTTGCAGTGTGAGCCTATCTGATAGATTTGTTACTAATGTTAGTAAAGCTCAGTAAACATTAACATATTGAAGTTTCCCAATTTTCTTTTATATTTTGCTTACTATTATTAATATTTTATAGTGTTCACAACAATTCGGAAGCGTTTGGAGAGTTTATATTAGTCATGGCCATTCCCATTTTCTTTGTACATATTTTCCAAAAATACTAAAAACGTTTTCCTAGTTACAATAAATATACTGTTAGGTGTATAGCGTCGGCTCAGCTGGCCGGCGCCGGCGGTGGGCACACTCGCCCCTACGTTTATTAAATTTTGCCAAAAGAAAATTTAATTAAGAGAGTTTTTTCTTTTTATTTCACACCCCAGATTTCATTATTGGCGCAGACCGCGCAAAAGGGTTTAGTTTGTAGACACCGTTATTGCCAGAGAGGGCAGCGGGGTGCATTAAAAATGTAACTGGATTTGTAGCGCCCATATGATAGATATCATCTATGATATAAATAAAAATATGACTGATAATTATGTCAATTTTGTATTGATTTTATGTTATCAGAAGTGAAGCTGAAAAAGCAGGCGCCTACAGAAAAACAATGTTACATACACAATAAGTTGTATGTACAACGTGCCCCGGAAAGCATGTAAAGTCGTTGGTCCTATGCCTGATCTCTCTCCGGTCGTGTCGGATTGCCCTCCCATCGGACTGTGAGAGTGAAGGAATAGAGAGTGCACCTGTGTTTGCGCACATACTTGTGCTCTATATTATCTCCTGCGTAGTTGACTAATCTCCGGTGAGATTGGCCGCCGTGACCGAAATTCGGTCAGGAGGACGTCATCAAGTTGTATGTAAATTAGAGCTCTAATTACATAATTCTAAATTAAAATACATTTTCTTATGTGTGCAAATAATAATGAACCGTTCATTCAGGGTCTGTCCGGTCTATCCTAGCTAAGCTCTACGCGCCCCCAGTGCGGCGTACGTGTAAAAAGTGGAAAGTGAAATATAAAAAGTAACAACAGTTCGGTCGTAATTCGGGATCTGTTGTTGAGAGCGATTTACGACGCTGCTTATTAGGAGCTGCAGCTACGGCTTTATTAATAACTGCGCCCTTCGCCTTCGGTCACTCCATAATGGTTCGACATTAAAATAATTTATTAAATAACTACACAGGTTTCGTTTTTTAATTTGGTCGTGGCTATAAAGACTAGTGTCCTCCGCTTTCCTTTGGTGAATTTATCAGTATACTAAGTACCTATCGACACCACTTGCGCTTTTCACATTTACCTTATAGTATGGATGCAAGAACACAAAACACCAACATTTCTATCTACTTTAATGATAATGCAATGCAAGTGAATGCTAAATAGTTTTATACCACATCGTCCTTCCCTAACTTTTTAAAGTCACTTCTTCAACATACACATTCAGCATGAAAGACTTCAACTTAGTAAAAATGTAAACATTTGTCACAGATATAATCCTCGCAAACTCCTACCGAACAATAAAATAAAAGAAACAGCGAATGAATCACCCGCCGATTCACCTGTCATAACATAATACGCAAAGAGAAGTATCTGAATAATTTTATACACGGCATTATAGTAGTATTAATATCTTCACGTTTGTATGTTACAACTCTATTCATGACAAGTGTAAGAAGTTCTACAGTGGTTCGATAAGTTTGATACAACAAAACGGAACAACCAAATGATCTTTTTATTTAATGAGTTTTTTGATCTGATATTTCGCAACATAAAATCTAGAAAGAAAGTAGTTTACCGTTATCACAGCTCATTTCAAAGTTGAATCGCTAAAATATCTCAAATATTAGATACGATCGTTGGTATATCTATCGTTTATCTTTCTTAAACTACAAGAATGAAGGTTGTTAATATATACCTATAGCAACAAGTTAGTCTTCTGTAATGGTGCTTGAGTTGTTTTAATAGATAAAAAATATTTAATAAAATTACAGCCAACATCGGATTTTAGCTGTACAGGTTACGTATGGATCCACATAGTTGCAAAACATTACGACTTGATGAGATCAATTAACAACCGAAATGTCACCGAGTTGCACAAATTATATTGATAAATACATTATTTATATGAGATCCCGTTGAATGCTACTGATGAGTATGTTTTAAATATTTATCTTTTATAGTTTGCATATTGATACATGTCCAAAAGATTTTGGACGAATAAATTATGGTCTATTCCAGCAAAATCCATATCAAAGTGAGACGAAATAGGTAAGCGGAACTATAAAATAAAATATAGCACAAGTTATTTATTATGCATTCACGGCTGATGCGGAAAAGTATCTAAACTGGATTTTTTATAATGTCAACATTGCATCTCTAGGATTCGGATATTTTTGCTCAAGCGTGGGGATGTATTAGGCACAACACGTGGAGGACCTTTTGGGAGAGTTTAATCTGAAAGTAAGGATTGGTATATTCGTGATTTTTTTTTTGTTACCTTCTCCATAGTTACCGGGATTGCTCTTAATATTTTGCTCGTGTGGCAAAGAACATGACATCCAGTCGTGGGTGTCATAAAAGTACGTCCACTAAGTGATGGGTCAAGAAGATGGGTAGCAATAGAAAGGACGCTATTTATAGACGCTGCTGGGTTCAACAATCGGTTAACAACCAGACAACTGCTAAGCGTAGAGTGATGGCTAAGGGAGGAATTGAGCCCACGGAAAAGCAGTGACAGTTTAAAAAAAAAAAAGAAAATGAAGACAAGACATAACCAATATTAACGAAATAATTGAAAATTTTGTTGACATGGTGCATTAATAATAATAAACATTAACTACGAGTGGTTTCACTTTGGGTGCCGTGGTGCGACAAAGATATCGTATACGAAGCATTCGGCGCATGTCAAACTAAAATTAATGACTGATGCTATTTTTGTTACTATCCATTAATTTCCGTGCGATATTAATTGAAGATTTATTGTCCATTAATTAATATTTCATGGCGTGTGGTCTTAAAAATTTGAATAACATCATAGCCCGGTCACACGGTGTTTAAACAGGCGAAAATGGACAGGGTTGATGAATATCATCGTGTTTGTAATCTGTAGTGTAATAGTAATATGGAAAGATAATAATTATGCAGTGAAACCATTAAAAATATACCTAGTTCTTATTAAACAAAACTGACACATTATGCGAATTAATGACTGCTGGACTAGACTTTCAAAATGTTCAAGAAGAGGAAACCTGTCAAAGCTTCACAAATGATGCAAAAAGGAAAGCCACAGGATCATAACAGTATATCACAATCTGCACACGTGTATAGTGTATGGAGCAGCCGGTAACACGCTGTCTAATACAGGTGCAGTAGTACAAGTCTGGGGTGCCACTGAATTGAATGAAGACTCGCTAAAATATTCCACTTGTCATTATGTATCGCTAAAGCGATTAAAACGGTTGAAAAACTGCCAAAGATCGAACTGAGTACGGTTCTCTCGTATAAGAAGAAGGCCCTAAGTAGCGATATTAGGAGCTGACATACATGATTATATTTAATCATTCAAGTGATGCAAGTGACACAATAGAAAATCTATTATTTCTCGTCGTCGTCGTCGGGCGCCTCCTGTGTCTTAATACGTTACTGAACTTATCTACTAGGTAACCTTTCGTTAACATATTAGACTTTATTGCTCTACTTGTACATATTTACATAATTATACGTTTTATACGATACAGGTAAATAATCTGCTGTAAGTTACTGACATCGTAAATAATACAAACTTGAACTACTGTAGACCACATGCTATAAGGTTAAAGAACAAGGTAGTCAATATGTGTTTCGAAAAAATATTCAAATTTGCGGATTTCTAAACAAGATACATATTATAACAGTCACTGTGTTATTTTAAAATAATTTTAATGATCTAGAAATTTAGCAATAAAATACTGCAAATCGCCGAACACCATTAGAAAATTGACATTTATTTCGACATAATATTAAAATTTACGCTCTAGACTTAGTGGAATATTGAATGGCTATGAGAGTTGGGCAATGTGGTGAAGATGCCACTCGACTGGTCCACGGCTAACGGAATGTTGTCCACGACGAGTGGATAAACGTGTACCTTACACCAAACGACAACCTTAATATCCAACTTATCGTACGAGAAAAAACGAAAAGTATGGTAGGAGAGTTTGCAATGTATAATAGTGGTAGAACAAATCTTTGCTGAAACAAATAAACAGCGAAGATGACATCGAATTAGGAAATTTTAGAATAAGATTAAAGATTTGACATTCTGTTGTATTTCAGAACATCGTACGTGTCACACATCGATATGAAGCAATATATTAAAATAAGACAAAGTCTGAGTGGAGACATTTAAAGTTACGCAAAATCCTATCTCGACCGTGAACTGCACGCCACAATGTAGCACTAAAACCAACGCATAACATCTCAATAATTCAATAATATCTCCCAAATAAAACGGGGCGCGATGCGTAGCGGTACATATCGGAGCGATAATAAATCGCGACTGGAACCGATCGCACCTGACTCGCTGGCGAGGATTCATAGTTTATGGACATGTAGGGCAATACAGGGGGATACAGTACACTGTACAGGGTGTGCAGAGTGTGCAGGGTGTGCCGGGGGAACGTCGTAAACCATATTCGTGGAATTATGCATCCCCGGCGAGTAGTATCGCGTAGCACCGCGCCGGTGGGACGTCAATATTTGATGGCGCTGCAAATCGATGCACGAGTGGAGATGAGCCCTAATCTGTATTTACGATTGTGGGAGATGATAGTTTTTGGTTTGCGGCGCGTTTGTGTGACGGGTTGAAGGGAGTGCGCCCGCAGTAAGCTGCAGTTCAATTATTTTTATCTGTCCTAATACGGTTATTTATGGTTTTTATGCGGTAACTAGATTGACTATGGAAGTGATTGGAAGTGTTTTGACGGCTTCCTTCGGATGTAGCCTTAAGAGATGTTGGCCTTAGAGGTTTGACATACTTTTGATTATAAAATTAATGTAAAATTGTTGCATCCATCACTGAATGTGGGCAAAGTTTTATCGACTTTTTGATCTAATATGGATAGCTTATCATTTTGCACGGAATGAATAACATTCAGGTCAGACACTATTTATTTTTCGGCTACCTGAGGTTCCAAAAGTCTTTTAAATAACGTTGCATTGAGCAGTATGAAATGCATTCATTGAACATATACACATAACTTAGCAACTCAAGTCGTCGTCGCGAGTATTCTGGCTACTTCAGTGTAGGTTCTGTTCACCCTGAGGTACAAGAAGTGCGATGATATACAAGTAGTAAGGTATGAGTAAGTGTGTGCTATGCGATAATGATGTGTGTCATGCGATGGGAAGCTCGCGCTCGCTGTAATTGTTCTCTAATTGTTCGCAGTACCACGCGCGATACTAAGCGATTATCTTTAATGAGCTTGGTTTGTGGAATATGGTACCAATGTTGTTCACTAGATGTAAGTACCCTTTTGCCCCGCTTCTCAGCAGGGCACAAGGGTACTTACAACTAGTAGATGGAGGCGTCACTTTTCTACTAGTACTACTACAGTACTACAATTCTACACTTCCAATTGATTATCACAATTACCTAACAGTCATACTGTGGAACTCTGTGCTTTTTAAAATATCATTGGTGATGAAGTATAGTATCGATGATGGAAAATATTGAATTATTGAGTACAATTCATTAGATAGTAGTGTTTATCGTAATAGCGTTCACTTTAGCTTAACAGAAACGTGGTGTACACTTGCGATACGCATATATACGACACGTTTAAAAAAATTATCTTTCTATTTTACTGCTGGGCAAAGGTCTCCCCTTTTTCTATATTTTAAAGCGACTCAAGCATTCAGTGGGTGATGATCTTTACCTACCTGTCCGCATGCGTATGACTGAATTAAAATAATACAATTTTGAGGTTTGAAATCATTGCACCCACATCACAACAGTCGGGATTTATGCTCACCAACAACTAACTTCACCTCCTTAATATTTTCCACTTGCATTGCAAAACATTATCATCAGTCCATAGTTATTAGTTCCTGGACATGAGCTTCCCACTAAGCCGCTCCAAAGATAGTTACGGGCGTGATGTGTGGAATAAATTAAAACATTTACACAGTACTTTACATACCTAGGTAGTACATAGTAGATGTATGTACCCAACAAGTATACGTTCATTGTCCTATGTTATCAATACATGCGCAGGGCCACGGAACCAGTATGTACTATGTACTAATGATCATTAACGAGACCTGTTTAGTGCAGAAAATACTTTATCTACAGTCTTTTATTTTAGTTTGTAGCTTCGTCTATCTCTATCATAGGTATTAATTAAATATTAACTAAGAAATTATAGTTAAATCGCTACCATTTTTGAAACTGCCACATATATTTAATATGCGATACATATAACTTTAAAGTACTAGCGCTAATTTATTTAGTTGTTTTATGTACATTTCTTATACCTTAATAGCTATATATACTTATTTATTTTATTTTTATTTCCTAAGTTCTAACTTTTCCTCAATAAATAGAAAGATTAAAAGCATTAATATATGAAGTACACACATAAAACGAGATTCCGACTTGCGAAGACCATTCAAAGGACTCTGTGGATTCAAGTTCCATTTACAGCGTTTATTGACATATAATGTATGAATGGAAGGAAACTCGAAACAATTATCTCGTCATCTAACATTTTCCTACTTGTCAAGAATCGAAAGTTAATACCTCCGTATCTAGCCGGTACTATCCGCTGCGAAAGTGATATTTATACACCGAACATTACATTAAGCAGTCAGATAAGTTGCTCCTGCGGCCCTTCACGAGTTTTATTCACTTCACTACATCTGATAGGGAGGCGCGTACATATACGTCTGTCCATATATTTTTTTATCTATACTAAGCTGTAGAGGAATACAGGTCACGATTATATTCCTTTAAGGAGGATACAGAGTGTCGTATTTTGTAGTACATTTATGTTATAATAGTCCGTCATATGTCCACACTTCATCATCACATCATCAGAACATGCTACCAGAGACAAATCATTGTTTTACTGATAAAATATCAAATGGACCTATCACATTTGCTATATGTTAATCTCTAAGTATCCTGGTATGTATAGCTGCATGGTGTGCACCTCTGCCTTTAGGAAGCCTGTAGCCTAAGCCTTTAGGAACCGCGAACATAGTTACATGTTGGTACTTACATTTTCATTGGACAGTTGCGCTCAAACTACCCAAGAGTTGTGTAGTACACCCACTTAGCAGGAAGACTGTGAGCCCAACATTGCGGCCGCTCCACTAACACTGACAACTTGTTAGCCTACCTATCTGCTACGCCTACGTAGAACAATATTTTATTAAGCTCTTTCGTTCGTAATTGTAACATTAAAACAGCTATTACACTGCTTCTCTAGTCAATTCACTAAACATTTTTATTTTTTAGAAGAAGTGAAACACCTTCTAATGCCATGGCTGGACGAGCCGAAGAAGATGACCGAAAGAATCACTTTATATTAATTGGATTAGTCGTTGTATAAGTCTATGGAACGCGAGTTGGTGGATTTTGGTTTGCAGGAAACCACAAACAATCATGAAAGTTGAATTAATTTATTTTAATAAAGAAAAAATCATAATTAATACTAAAAAATCCATGAAAACTAAACTCATTTACATCGCAGTATTTCTTTCAATGTGCGCCGTGACTGCGAGCAGTCGGACTCCATTCAGTTCAAATTGATATACGAGTAAAATAAGCGTAATATAGAATAACAGTTAGCAATTAGTAACAGTTTTGATGAATGTGCTCTTTTATAATACATTCATTTAAATCAAACATTGCCTAACACTAGTTATTCCTGTATCGTGGGTGCGTTTACAAATACAATACTCATACGCATAGACTTCCAGACGCAGAACAACTATCTGTAGGCCATCCTAATATTGTATATAGATATTTATTCCGTGTGGGAATCGAACTCACGAGAGGTTGAAGCATCCACTGCGCCAACCACGCCGTAAAACCAAATATGCTATAACTAAAATGCAGTAGTGGATACCCAAATGGCCTAAGGACCTGAAGAAGGTAGGTATCTGGGGGAGACTGAATGAGTATCGTGCGCAATTTGACAGAGTTCTACGTCCAATAATGATGTGGGAGAGGCCACGAGCGCAAAATATAATACTGTATCTACCTTAGAAGAATTCAACATATCCACCCCTACACGTTTACTGCTGAACATGATACTCAGTCTAGTGTGAAGGGAAAACTGTGAGAAAATGAACACATAGTAACCACGCTCGGCAAATATACGTTACACCCACGATACATGTATCCGTGACTTAACTTGTTCTAATCATTACTCTACAACTTGAAGATGTACCTAATCCAGATAAACAATCATAATGATATATGTGGAGTGTTAAAACGGCACCCATCGCAGCTTATTAAGAAGGTTGTAAAGCTATGGACAGTTACGGGGCCACTAATTAGTGCTATCATAGAGCCAGCGATCTCTATGGCCAACGGTGTCTATGGCCGGCACAATTTATGTGGCCCTGTTTTATAGTCGCCGGGTTTTTCTGATCGGTCTGATATTTCTGATCGTGATGATCGCCAGGAGTTATGATAATGTTGTCTACTGTGGTGGAGGCGTTAGATATTAAAGTGATTATAAAAGTACGTAAGGAAGTGTTGCTTTAATTTTATATCGGATCGGAAGTGTGTGGGATTAGAAACATTGATAAATTTGATGTTATAACGCTGCTAGTTTTACTTTTTGTGATATTTAGTAAAAACTAATACTAAAATGCGTTTTGGAAAGATCCAATATCAATATGAACATGTATCCGATATTTCTTCCCATTATCCATACGAGATGCCAGCACTGTATTGAATTATATTATACCTAACTATTTACTTGCTTACAACATATTTATTAACTATTATAAATTTATACAAATAAGCGATCAAATGATCCAAAATGACATGGTCTCCGTACAAACGTCTCATCAGTAGTCAAGTTTCAAGCAACATTACGAATAATTCCAACAGCCACCGACCATTAAGGCTTCTATTTCGTCAAATACTAATAACCCTAGCAATACGCTATTTATTGCCATTAAACAAAAATATCTGTGAAATATAATATTTATGAGATGATCATATTTGTTCACGATCACTAAACACACAGCTCGGATGTTTGAGAGTCGTAAAAATATAATATATTAAAATGTTATGGTAATAGATAATTGTGGTCGTTTCGTAACTATACAGCGGCTATAATGGTCAAATCGATCATAACGTATCAATCATATCACACGAAGTGATTATACGGTAGGTGTGATATATCAGGAGCAAATTGTGCTTGTCAACGGTCACTGCGCGTAATGATCTAACTGATCGTCCATACGCGCCGCTACTGTACTGAATCATACCCGCAAATGTCAGTAACATGATGTCAACCTGATTCCAATTCTAGATCTAAAAATTTACCTCTATGTAGTAAAATATTTGTTAAATGATGTTATTAGCGCTCTAGACACATTAATGTGGGATTTGTAGAAAGTATTTGAGACCGATTATAACTGATTAGTATAGTGATAATATAATAACCTGCAGAAATCATTTAGACTTGTATCAGAAGTGTAGTTTATTTGATTGCATAGTTATCTACACTATTACACTTTTATTACGCAATATAAATACTTTTATTTATTACGTAAATAAATTTTGTTTCAAATTGAGGTTACGAAATATCGGTGTTAATCTGTCGGACTTTTGTATGAAGAGTTATAGAAAAAGAGTTGAGACAATTAAGTTTGATAAGTTATTAGTAAACAGACAGATATCGTGGCAGATCGGTGCTCGTCCTACGCTCGACGGCGTATAAAACACCATTTCCAACATGTTATCATTAATTTGGACTGGTTTTGGTTCATTTTTATTAGAATAGTTTCGCCTCGATACCGGTTGGTCCCAACTGAGGCCTTGCTAGATAACAGTACAGTTTATATTTATGTCGCTTGTCGTTAAGGTCGGTTGTCGCCCGGATCGCGCCTCACTGCGAACGGATCTGTGCGGACTGGTGCGGAGCGGTGCGAGATCGACCACACTTCAAATATCATAGTTTCGTGTTTCATAATGAGTAGAACATGTTTTTGTGGGCTACGGCCAGCGGTGGAGTCGTCGCGTGTACACTTGTTGTAGCTAAGCTGAGTGTTCAATAACAAAACGTTATATTTATTATTAGATACATTAATTATATTCCATATATTGACTACCAGCTTTAAAAAATATAATTATAAGACCTAGATCTGACTACCCTTTATATGTTTCCATGCTTTGATGTGTATCTAAAAGTTGTTGGAACAGAAAATTGCGCTACTTTAAAGATAACTTGGTTTACAATAAAGAAAATAAATATATAAATAAAAAAATATTATATAAAATATAAAGAAAATATCATATAAAAGAAAACGAAGCATTGTATAGCACAGTCATAGTTATGTAATATATTGAATCATAGTATGATTTATGTTTTTACACCTGTTCCCGCCTTAACTTTGTACTTAACAACTTGACGTTTTTCAATTAAAACAATAGATGGTGTAAATCAGAAAAATATTGCATCAGCCAGTGATTACAGCATAACATGTATTCTGAGTCTAACGCCTTCGGTAGGAAAACGTTGGAGGCGTCGCGGACGTAGCAAGACGAAATAATGGCCGCGTCCAGTGGCACGGAACGATCCGGTTGATTGTGTTCGCAGTTATAGATGTTACCACCGCACCACGCACAGGAAAAAGTACAACTTTTCATGCACAAGCTCTCATATTACCATAAAAGGAGAACATGCTTACATTCCCGCAAACACACATGCTCTGACAAAACCAACCTTAGAAGATGCTAACATGACACAATTTCCCATGTGTCTAAAAGCCAGTTAACAATTTCAGAGCAATATAAACACGATTAATTTTTTCTAATGATATATGACATTTTGACAATTAACGTACACGCTAATGTGCTCAATGACCATTCCAATATTGCAGGTTTTTGCTTGTAAAAGACGGATATAGTAAAATGATCGTAACAAAGTTAACTCAGGGTAGTGATCTGAATAATAAGTGAGTTTTTCTTTTGATCTTAATTATTTATAAACGAGTTATAATAATTATGCAGTTCAAAATAGAAAATGTGTCTTAATAACTATAAAAATAAATATAAAATAAATAGAGTCGACTCCAACGCGCTCGCTGTGATCACTTTAGAGTTTTCATTGAATGTGGTTGTGTCCAAAACGCGGATGAGTGTGATATACTGATATTTGTTTTTTAGTGAGCGGCTCGTTAGCCGAATGTAGCGAACTAATATTACCATCAATATTCAAATGTAGCGTGACTCTGTGACAATTTAGTGGCCGTAGGTGCCGCTTCTCAGACAACCTCCACATTATGAAGAAAAAATCTAACATGATCTTTGCCATTCTAAAGTGGAGGATTTCGCAAATGATTTAGAATATCGGCCTTAATGGAGCTCTTCGCTTAATGAGGTGACATTTATTTATTTATTTAATGTTCGGAAGAACATGAAAACTACGATATACTGCGCTTGTTATATTTGAATATTGACCTTATACATATATTATGATCCACGAATAGTTAATGGCCGATCGACAAACTGATGTCTTGTCATGAACAGTTCATTATACAGATCAGTGCATTAGTATTATTTTGATAATATTTGATAATATTAGTGCGTTGCAAAACGTGTGCATCAGTCATAATTCTAAGCTAAGAGTTTTGTATTTTATACAAAATCTAAAATATATATAATAAATAAAAAATACGTTCATAAGTATAACTGTATAGGCAAATATTTATCTCAGTTATCTAGGATTGGTTTTTATGTTCACCGGTCACTAGGTATAATGATTGTATATACGAAAGACAAGGTAATTATGTCGTCTGCTAGCAATTATTACCGCCCGCATGCGCTTGCGCAGCCTACGGTTTTCAACGTTTGTCACCCTGCCTTCAGGCTGCACCTGGGAATATATTATGATTATCTACCCTGCACTCAAGTCAGTATTTTTTAAGGAAAATATCTGCCTAGCGTCGCTAGCTTGTGACAGTTTAGAAGAATGTGAGAACTATCTGGTTTGGACGTCAATATGCATAAGGCTACCGTTCTCGTTAATTATTAATATTATGAAAAGGTCGAACAACAATGCATCGTTATAATTTTACAGTTATAATTGGACGCTTGATCATCCCTAGATCACAATCTGCCTGTAGTGCCGAAATGTACACCTTTTCTTAATTGAATGTTTATCGGGTGTAAACGTCTAGGCTTTGTGGCCGAAGACCAATCACTCAGAATGACGAACTGTCAGTAACTATTGGCTTCACTCACTGACGACAGAACGTGCACATCAAGCCAATATATAGAAATGTGAGCTTCTTCAAGAATGCTTCGTAACAATATATACGACATACCGACAAACCAGGAGAGACGGAATGAACAATACGCATGCTGTCGTGGGTGTTGTGTTGCTGATGTCCACATATACATTTATGTGATAGTAATAGATAACATATCCGTTACGATTCACCACAAATTGTATGAGTCAAATAAGGGAATGAATGAATGAAGTGAACCATACGGAGAAAATTTGCCTCGTGAAAATTATCATTGTGATCAAAGTTAGATACTTGTGCCTACGAGCATAGGGACTCCTAGAGCGGAACTATGAGTGAAGTATTCCATAATTCGTCCCACACATCCATCACCACCCGTGGTCCCGCGCACCTCTCTATAATTCAGCGCGGAACAGGTTCGTCGTAATTTTCCTCGGCCTGTCCGATTGCTTATCTATTCGCGTCTGCGTATCGATTACCTTACATTATAAAACTCGTTGACATTTTTAGACGCAAATCCAGAACCGCCCCAATGGCGACCACTATACCAATGAGACAACATTTTTGTGATCTCTGATAGTTTTAAAAGACCGCCGATAGTTAGAAAATCGATTGAAGGCTACAAATTACCCCTTTATTTAAGTAACGTTTTCAGTACACTGGCGAATAGTGTTAACGTTAGGCAAGCAGAAGTGTGTTGATAATGTTTCAAGTATAAAACACGATTGGGTAACTCCTTAAAAATGTTTGATTCAGTCATCCCATTTATCTAAGATCCCATAGTTCCAGTGACCGCCGCGACCGGCCGCTCACCGCCGCGCCGCGCGCCGGCGTAACATACACACTTTATGTTTATTGGGACTGATTCGCTTATCTGCACTCAGCTTCTTTTGCTATCTCAATACTGCCATAACTATAAAGTGCGGGACACAGTGTCGCGTGGCACCTGGACGCTGGACGTAATGCTGGAGGTTAATGGAGGAGGTGTTAGCTGTTTGTAACCATTTGTTTGAAGTCGTGTTGACGTAAGTTTGGATAGTGAATAGTTAAACATGGAGATGGATTGATGACTGCAGTTATTTAACGGTGGTGTACGACATGATTATTTTTTACAGAATCCCTTAGCTCTGTCTGGATATTGTCGGCAACAACCATGCTAAGAATGTAGGCCCGCATATACATGTATATTATGTGGGTACCTATACAGGTAGTGCGTTGACGTAAAGCGTAGTTCAGAAACTTCAGCTAGGTACGCTATTTCTAGGGATTCGCTGGTAGGTATGCTGTTTTTAGATAATAAGCCTACTCAGATCAGTGATGACAATAAACCAGGCAATCTACTTACATGCACGTATCTGATCATTATCACTTTTATTTTGTCAATACAGTTGGACAATAATGATAATAAATTTAATATTCATCTCATTGTTAATACACACGGAAAATTATGACTTTTGGTAGGCAATATGTTTGCAGGGGTTACAGGTAACCACTTATTGAAAATAAATGTAGGAACCTATATTATAAATGATAATACTAATGTATGTCAAGCCACACCATGGAAAATGGTTTCAAGCCCGATATACAGAATAAATGAGTTAAACATAATACATGCAACAAAATACATTATATGGAGATATTATCCTAGACGTGTAGGTAAGTAAGTGTCAGTATTAGAAGAAGGTTAGTCCTGGGCGCTGGGCGCTGGGTGCTGGGTGTTGGGTGTTTGGCACGACCGTGGCGCGGCCGTCGACCTTGCGGGAAACCGTGTCAGAGAAAAGCTTTCCTCCTGTTTGTGATGACTACGACACGAAGGTAGCTCTACTTAGACATAATGTAGATTCTTCAATGTTGATAAAGTCTTTGGTGTCAATAGATCTATACTCTTTATAAACTAATTTAATGTCAGTGAGAGTGGTATTAATGAAAGTGGAAAGTCAGGCAGGTGCTAATGACATATGAATATAGGCTTATCTATTTAAATACTTGAACGAAACTAGATCTAAGTGTCACAACCAGTAAGAACTTGGAGTCTAATTAATTCAGGCTTTTAAATTGACGTCCATACTACTTATCAATTTTTCGCTTGTCAATGTTGCGTATCTCTTGCGATTTTTATAACCAACTATAAAACAAGTTTAACCTATTGCGTAAATGACTAATTTTATTCTAAGAGACGCCTGTCGAAATATAAATATATATTTCATGGCATGTTTGAGACGCTGCAGGTCATCACAACCATAAATAAAATATACATTGGTTATGTGTTGGTGAGTTTAATTGATTTATTCATATATTTCATACTAGCTTCTGCGCACGGCTTCGCCCGCGTGATTTACGAACCCGTACATTTTTCCGGGATAAAAATTTCATCCAGATCCGTTCAGCCGTTCTGGCGTGAAAGAGTAACAAAGATCCATCTATCCATCCTCACAAATTTTCACATTTATAATATTAGTAGGATAGTAGGAAGTAGGATTTATTCCCTGTTTATATTTAGTCTCGTTGATTAATCAGACAAAACAAACCAAATGCGGTACATTCCGATCACCACAGGAGTCACAAGTGTCGACACTCAGACAGGCTAGTGCTTGCGATCTTTATGATGCCATCTTCGAATAAGGGAAGGTACTCTATTGTACTATATTTTTGGGAGTTGGAAGTAAATCATTGTGCGGCATGTATGGGCACGGCGTGCGACGGCTGAAGCGGGATGCATCACGTAGACGCGTGTATCGGCTATCGTCGCCAGACGTCCGGCCGGACTTATAGGGCATCCCCAAATAGAGCCACTTGCGGAGCGGGCGCGCGCTCGCGCATCGCATACTAATCGCGACGAACCCGGCTAACGCTCCAATCGATATGAAAGAAATCCTCATACAACTCAACTATGTTTTTAGGATGTTGTAAGAGTTATTTTGAGAGTTTTGTCGTGTGTAAATTTGTTTGTTCTTCGTAGTAAAAATAACTAAATGCAAACCTACTAATATGTAGGTCCTAAAGATTTTAAGACATTGTTGAGAACATAATTAAATGTCAGTCATATCTGATATTGACTTATTATTTTGTTATGGTTATGGATTTGAAATAATTAAATAAGATGGCAAAGGAAGCGAAATGTGTAAAGGCGGCAGTGTGTCCAATTGCAACAGAGTAACACGTAAAGAAACAGAGTAACACGGTAACAGAATAAGAAACCAAACTATTGACTTTGGCTTAGCAACAGTTATGCTTGTTTCACATATTATCGTAGCGGTCGCTTTTCAGTCTTCAAGCCCACTTTTGCGGTTTCCAAACATACAATCAATTTGAATCTCAGTTAAGCCCGCAATTCATGTTAATTTACAGCTTTAACACGTTCATTAATTTAATAATACATTCTAGTCTACAAAACTAACGCCACCCAGACAGAAGACTTTCTCTGAGATTTATCACTATCACCGATATCAATGTATAATAAAATAATTATCACAAGTTTAATGTCTATTAGGCTCATAATTTATAGGAAGCAAACAGAGCTTCAGGTAGTATTTTCTTATTTAATGGTAAATCAATATACTTCAAAATATTTTGCTCATAAAGATTGAACGATGTGAGTTGCATCAATAACCTATTAATGTCCAGTAAATTGTTGCAAACGTTCCAATAATGCCAAATTGGGGTTTTACTCATCTTCCGGTTACATTTTCATTTTATGCTTATTATGACATAAGATTTTGCTGGACTTTCCAATTTAACAATTACTTCTTAAATAAATCGCGTATCAAAAAGATGGGTCCATTGGTATTAACAGGCTTTTGCGGTATAATAAAGTCTTGCTATTTAGTAATCTTAGGAGGCTCTTGTTCCATTAGTTGCATCACTAGGGTATTGCTTAATCAGACGCTTTAACATATTTCAAGATACGCGAAAATAAAAAAAGAGCGTCTTTCGAAATGGTGCATTAGGTATACAGTCCATTGATGCGTAACATAATAGATATTCGCGCGTGCAGTATTGACGCGGAGCGACGAACGTTTGTCAACGCATGCTTCGATGCGTCGTTTTTGTGGTGCGTCCACGAATCTATGACGTTCCGCCTTAGTGGACAGCGGCACTTACGCGAAACTGTCTGCATATCATTACGTGTTTTATTTATTGTTAAAGTTTCTCTGAAATAGTTGATATAACACGATACGATGGTTCCAAGTTATTTGGCGTCGAATTTGTGACATGTTGGTCATCTTTGATCCAGTTTTATTGTGGCGTAGGTAGTGCTAAACTACCAAAATGTGACTTTATTAGCGTGTCACATAGGTAAGCTGTAATTTATCTACCTGTTACTTAGCCCATTACAGTTCCGTCTTGACTTTAGTCTTCCAAAATGAGAGCTTACGCCTAAAGTCATCACAAAGCCGGTCCTGTGTTTGAGATGCAGGTAAAGTCTTTAGCATAATCGTCAACCAAAGAGGACATTTTGTATCCAAATCAGAATTACTGTTTGAATGATCATCGAAGAACACTTAAACCAGGATATTTTCTTTATAATGACGTATAATATAAGAAAATCGATCGATGGTGGCTCGGTGTAGATACGGCGTCGTTAGTACCGCGGTCACGTCGCGCCGCGTAAGTAATCACAACTATATCTAGCTACCGGACTTTACGCACACATGCGAACGTTATACCCACACATACACAACAACTGGTGAGTGTAGTGACGGTGACGAGGTATGATGGCATTGGGATTCACTAAGGTGATTGAAAGTACTTACTTTATAAGGCCCTGAGCTATGTGGTTACGAGGTAAAGTAACGTTGCCGCGGTCAAATGTTGGATGGGTAGACATACGCTCCGTCTTGGTCGATACGAATAGTCATGCATGAGTGTAGTAAATGTTCGCGGTAGACACAATTGGTCAACTCAAAGCTTCGCTAAACTTAACTGCGGCATTCGTGCTGTCAATGCACGCATGCCATGCTAGCCCCTGTGTAACACTGATGATGACAGAGTATGGTGCCTTGGTAAGTCAGTTTACGATGATAAATAATTATTTGGTCAATTAAGTTCCATCATAACTAAAATATATAACGGATATACTTTACATTGACAGTGTATAGCATTAAGTCTCACAATTAAAATAGTCGTGGTCAGCCGCCGCCGCGCCGCCCCGCACCCGTCCGATAAATTACCAACATGTTTAGACGTATGTACTAACTGCGAGTATATGTTTATTTTTAAACTTGTTTTTATGAAAGAAAATCTTAGTTCCTTGGTTTTCGAGCGATGATTTTGAATTCAAGCATGGTACCAGTAGGATGAAGGTCTTTACAAATAGAAAAGCTCTTCATTAAGCAAGGGCATATATTATAACAATATTAGCATGTGGTTTTTTGCTTACACCCATGATGAAAAGGCGTGTACGTAAGCGGCACTTAGACGGGCGAGTAGGGCGATAGGTGGTGAGTTCCAATCCTTACCGTTGCACTATTGACGTAGACTAGTACGTAGACAAGGATACTTTATAATAAATATGGCAACTCAAATTATTGCTAATGTTAAAAAACAATGATACATCTCATTAGTAACAAGAATGTTTACCATTTTTATTTCACTGTTGAAATTTAAAGATATGATTTCGTCGATAACGCAGAACCTGGGAGGACATTGCCACATAGACAGGTGGTAAACACTACGCAACGGGTACAAAACATATGATACATTGGTTTGAGCCAATGCAAGTTCTGCTTAAAATTCCCGGTAAATGGCAATTACGTATTTATAAGTGTAAAACAGTTTCCTAACATATGAATTTTAAGGAATACATGTATATTTACTAATATATCGTTTCTCCCATATCTCTTAGTAATGTTTTCACACAAATCTGCTGCATATGTTCACTATATTAAAAAAACTAAGGCATTTCTTCCGTCACGTACGAGTGAAACAAACAAACACACAAACAATGTGTCACCCGGATGCGTCCACTTGCATATGTGTGCGGTGTTACATGTAGAAAGTGACACACACACGTTTATCTAATGCTAGGTCTATTGTCTAGATAGGTATGTTACCACTATCAGAGTGGTGGTTAATTATTGGAAAGGGAAAAATCAATCATTGATTCCAGTTGCTTCACGTAACAATTGAGATATTCTAAGCATATTGTCATGTAGATTATTTCGTTACTTATATTACTTAAGTTATATTTGGAGCTAAGATAGTCTTGGTAGAGTGTTGTATTAGCGGTAGGCGTTGAGACAATTTGGACACTACATCAATATATCAAAGGCAATTTTGTAATGTTCCTAACTGACGCTAAAGGCGAGGTGCTATACTAACAACTTCGAACCATTATGCAACTTGAAAACGTAAACAAACCAGAAACGATTGAAAGCGTAGCAACCAACCAAAACTAAAATAAACCTGACATTTTTACAACTAGCGATACGCCACCAATAGCTGTAAATGCCTTCAGAAATGTCACAATTGTGTATTGTCACCTACATGCAGACCACCTGGCTGGCCGCCGTCCCACACAACGTCCGACTCGTCAACCTATTCCAACAATCAATTACTCCACAATACTATATGTAAACTCCGTTAAAGATGCGCACGAGACGTTCCAAAAACGTACAAAAAAGAAGACACTGGAAACGTCAAAAAGCTCAACGCTCGTCGTCCGAGACAGAAAAGTAAACAAAACGCATCAATCAGAAGCATCCAGTGCAACAGAGGACGCGGGACACGGCGACGAGCGTGCAAAAACCACAGCTCCCAGGCAATAACTCAAAACTGCGAACATCCCGACTCGCTCGGCCAGTAGGTAACTTACACTGTGCGTTTTTTAGACTTGTCACTCGTCAAACAGTCGTCGGGCTCATGATGGGCTGCCTTCGATGGACGCCTGCCAACCTCCCTCTGAAACCAACAACGCCCTAGGACCAGTTATTAGCAAACTAAATTAAAATCTATATCCAAGACAATTGAGTATCAATTTGATTGTGACCACGATCGCGTTATAACGTTATCATTGACGTCGTACGGCAAGTGGTAGTGTTTTTTTGCCCTCGGCGACCTGGCGGGCTCGACGGAACTGACTGGCCCATTGTATGGTAATACCCGGCCGGATTTTGTTCGAGCTCAATTATATTATGAAGCTTAACCGCACGGCTAAAGTCAAAAGTCACCCGTGTGTCTTTTGTTGCGGTGAAAACGGGCGCGTGGCTGCGCCTGCGCAACGCACACCCACGCCTCGCACGTGTTGCCCAACGCTGGGGAATTGTATAAGAATAAATGAGAAATATATTTATGATTCCAAATTCAATCAGATTAATAAGAGATCGTAAGACAATCAGAAACTATTTTGTACTTACCTGTGTTCCCGCTAGAACTGGCAAATATTCCGCAACTCCAGAAAGTTTTTGATACAATTATTCAGATGAAGCTAAAGGAGCATGTTTGTCCAGTTGTACGGCTCGAGAACAATCTAATTAACGTGGAACCTGTCATAAGCAGTAGTAATATGTGGCCCCACTAGTTCCTAGTGCAATAGGTTTCTATCTTGAATGGAACAGGAATCAGCATTATCATTAGCGAGCCTGCCTGGTGCTCGAGTTGCGGGATAAAGCTTACTGCTACTACAACAGATTCATTATGTTTGTGCCATTCTACTTCTATTTAGATAAGATATGAGGCATGCCAAAAGTAAAGTTATCTGTCAGTTATTTTTTGTGCGAAAATGTGATGGACACGATTTAATGTGATTAATGTGAGTATAGATACGATTTAAAGTCAGTTAGATTCAAATAATCTTTATGCTAGTTCATAAAGCATCATTAATAATACAATGGATGTTCATCAAACACTCATCAAGAGCACAGAAGTCAGTACACGTTAAGATGAACTTGTTCAACGCGATTTACCTTTCCTAGCAAATAGATTCCATTTCCAAATCGTAATAGATTAGAGCTACCTAATCACTCTTTAAAACATTGAGATGTGTAATTTATTAATTACACGTGCTGTTTATCTGTTTGCACATATCTTGTTATCACGGCAATCCACTCTGTTCTATCAATATTAAAATATACTTGCGTTTTGGACGAATATATTATAATTTAATTGTAAGTTGGCATTGAAGCCAATGCTATTAGGCTGTCCAAAATGTGTATTTGCGCAAGTAGCAGAGCTATGGAACCCGGAACACTTTTTATAGAACACATTTTATAAATCGCTAGAACTGACGACACAGTTGGCGCAGTGGCTAAGTGATTAGTTTTCTGCGTTAGGTGTCGCGGGTTCGATTCCCGCACGGAACAAATATTTGTATGATTTAAAGATGTTTCGGGTCTGTTTGTGTGTGTATGTGATATGTATGTTTGTAAACTGTACCCACGAAACGGGAGAAATCCTAGTGAGAGGCAACATCAAAAAAAAATTAAAAAGAAAATAAAATTTCTCTACTGACATTGTGTCAGATTTTAATGAGCATTGCGATACTGAAGATGTATTCTGATGTTGATATGCTGTTAACGACAGGCTTTCAACGGTACCAATATTTTCTTACATGTTAACATAACATGTAAGGAGCATACTCCGGTAAAAGCAGTGAAGTGAAGATACAGGCGTTATTATCATGTTCCAAGTTTTTAGCAAGTTTGTGTCTTGTAAAACAAATGTATGCCGGCGATGCCCACGCGTCGACCGCGCTCTCCAAAATATATATGAACACCCAAAAAATTCTGTACCAATCTGGATAAAACGCGCAGTTCAAAGTCGACCGCGGCCATAAGCTTCGATATTTATCACCTTCGACGTACACCCAGCACCGTAAAAAGGTTAGCTTGTGATTGAAAAACGAAATGTTCCCACACAAAAAAACGAATCGAGCGAGCGATCGAGCCCCGGACTCTTCACTAACTATTCCGATCATCGATTCCATGGCGTTATTGAAAAATATCCAGCGATTGGACTCGGATTAGAGCCAGTTATTTGGCTACTGTTACTGTTGATTCTAACTTATTGATCGTTCGATATGGACGTGTACGTGGCAAGTTCACTCTGATGACTCGCCCGTTTCCAAATTTCGTCGTCGTCGATATTAAGCGATAGAGGCCCTTTGAATAGTATTTGCGTAAACATGTCGGTTATTATACTCGGGCTGCCTACACGCAGGATTGATGGAGTGTTGGCTGCGTACATAACTTTGTCTCACGCGGACTCAAACCGATTTTAATCGATAATTTACGATATATTACAAATGTTCCCTTCACTTAAGGCTGCTTTGAATGCTCAGTCTCTTGTTGTACTCTGATTTATAGATTTCTATCAGCTAGCTTTAGGAAAGCTTAGTAATTGTTTCTGCTATTAAATTTTAATGGATTACATCGGTTATGGTTACGTCTGTGATTCAGATAATCAGAGGTGTGATCTATATACATAACTGTTGTATTAGGCTATATAAATATATATTTTTGTAATTCTTGGATATTTATAATTAGTTTTATAACTGATAATATTGAAAAAAATGCACGAATAAAGAGAGTAATTTGACCTAATCTCCGAGTCGGTATTAATGTTCGGAATGACCGCACCGTTGCTGTGTTCTTAATTTATTTTAAAGGAACCAGATTTTGATGCATTTCATACAAAATCTGATTCAACTATCTATACACTAAACACATACAGATATTAAAAAGAATTAATTGATACTCTTATGTAATTTCGCACATTTTCACGCATATCACAGGGATAATCAAGCATCAGCCGCTATTGCACCACCATTACGTAGCAATACTAGGTTACGTACTCATACGAAGTCGTTCCTCGTAGGCTACCCTATAATTTGGTAGTACTTTTATTAAATCCAACAGGTTATGGCTGCCTCCGAGCGATTTCTTCGCACCTCATATAAATGCGGAGTAGACTTTACGAGGGAAACTTATATGTGACATCAATTTGGTTTTTAATGATGGTACAGACTTGTGTGTATATCTACGAGTATGGTGGTGTGGCATCTAGTTCAGAAGACCATCTTTATCTTTGCTTTTTGTGACTGCATTAGAAGATAAAATTACGTATTTTGCGTCTATACTAATATAATAATTTTGCAATAACCAATGTGATTGATATCCGTCAAACTGCTCATTGTAGCGTTATTTTAATTGAGAAAACCTTTGTCCAGCAGCATATTCAATACGTTATATGTTTGTGCGATACTGAGGAGGTCATTAACCTCTCTGAAAATCCAGAATCTCCATTGACGATAATTTCACAATGACATGACAAGTAACCACAAGTACTTCAATGTAAAAGAAATTCCCACAATGGCACAAATCGATACTCACAAAATAAAATATGTTAAACCCTAATATAAATATCTAAGTTGGGTCAATTAAGTGAGAGGCCGTAAGTCGAGCCGGCATCACGCTGGGCTCTAGCACAATTTATGACGGAGATCGGCTACGCCGAATTAGCGTCGCCGTCGGTCGCAGCGGCACGCAGCAGTTCGTTGCGACATGCGTACGAGTTCGTATGCCTTCAATTAACTATACTCGATAATTCAACTGTTATGTCATTTGGATTCGGGTTTTATTTGAGTTTGTGGAGTCGGGTTTAAGGTTTAGCTCTCTCTCTTATGAAGCACTTTTTTGAAAGATCGGGGTGTAAGCAAGCTTGAAGTGACGGTTCCGGTGGTAAGTGAGTAGGGTGCGCCGGACGTATGTACATATGTATCGTCACTCGAAGAGGCTCTTTCCGTGTTTTCTGTTTGTGGGCCCTGCTAAGGATTAAACCATTTTTAAGAATTTTATCGGCTCGAAGCATATATTTATGATCATAAAGTAATTTAATAACGGTAATACTTGATACCAGTGCAAACGTACCTAAGTATATTCATGCATGTTTTTACGGGAATTTCTTAGAAACCATTGAAGCGATTTCCATTTGTGTATTTTTTATTCGACTATACATGATGCAGAACCAATCTTTCAGAATTCATTAAGAAGCACGTTTGAAATCTTCTTGTTTAATTTCATTGTCATTTAATTTAATTCATACAAACATAGACGAGGAGTTTTCTGTAGCACGCTCACTTAAGGTGTTAATTTTAAGCAGTTTCATAGCCCTTTTTGTTTTATACTTCTGATTAGTTCCAATATACTTGTTACTTTTCGCGAAAAAAGTATCTACCTGAAAACATCGAACCTCCTTTCTGTTTTTAAACATCAAATTATTGAAATATTATTCCACCTGCTCGCATTTTTGCACACATATTATGAAAAAATGATTCTGTGCCTTGATTATTTATGTATTAATACATTTTCTTAGCCATCAAGCACTGGGTAACACATGAACTTGTGTATAACCTTATAAATTACGATCCAGGAAGACACGACGCGCGAAGTAAAAACAATACTCGCCCGGAGTACCTACGTGTTGCCCCTGTTGACCCCAGAGTCCCCTACTTAATTCACAAACCGATCGATTACAATTTAAAATTAATACTATTCACACGCTCGACAATGTTCCCGATTTGGCGGACAACGGTCACTTTCGTCCGACGTATAATTCTTTTTATAAATTCACTGCGTTACACACTACACGTACGTTGTATCGATAAATTTCACATCGCATCATCTGTAATTTGATAACCCTAGTGACCGGTGGTCAGTATTTCCACCTGCGTACCGATTATGGTCACTCGGTGCCCTATTTCTTTCTCGCGCGTCTCGTAACAATGAGCGAGAAAGGGACGGCGGGCTTCTATCTGAAAGAAGGCGCCAAAGAATAAGAGGCCTGGTGAACGGTCAGCGATAGGGTTGCGCGTGTAATTCGATAGTTTGATAGGAGTTATGGTCTCGTCGTGATCGCTCAATTACCGACGTTTGTCGCCGGCCAGGAAGTAATAAATACGTGTGAGCCGGCCCGGCCTCGCTCGCACTCGGAAAATTTATCCGCCGCGCTTTGACCACCAATGGATTTTGTAATAAATTACTTAGCTAGCTATTTCCTCCATATATCTACATGCCGATACTTAGGTATGAACTTGATGATCATGATCAACCTATGAAAAATACATGAGAGTATCATATGCCCGTTACATACATCGTAAGAATCTGCTCGGGGAACACGATATGCTGACAGCTACATACTCAACACTCTTCACAAATTCTAATCGATATCGACGAGTATGTTTTTAATTGATGGGTACTTGAGTAACTAAGTAGTAATCAATGTTAGAGGCGAATAGGTAAACGATAATAACACAAGGAGGCGGTATGCGTTGATACAAGTATATACAGAGTAAAGCTTGCTCACCCGTCAACAGTTGCTAAAGAAACCGATCATTGTAGAATTTTAATGCATGCTCGTTTTCATGTTCATCATCATCATCAGCCATAAGACGTCCACTGCTGAACGAAGGCCTCCCTCAAGGGGGGGTTTGCCATAATCCCCACGCTTGGGAATCACACAGTGGCTCACCGATTAGTGAGAGGACGCTGCTGCCCGTCCTCCGATGTCTGGCCGCAGTTTTAAGACATACCCGGGTCATGTTCACAGGCTCCCAAAATGTAAAATCCCCGTACAGACATTTGTAGTCTTTTTATTATTATAATTTACCGTCAAATTACAAATATTTCAGTGAGGCTGTTTTGTCAATAGGTACCTATGTGTCTCCGACTTAAAACAATGGCCATACAAGATCCAAACTTTCGTTTCCCACAATCACTTTACTTAACAGTAACTGTCGAAACTAATACCGGCTGGCGAGCGGGCCAAGTATTCCTAGAACCAATACAGCAGTAGGCGAGTCAACAAAGCTAATTACACACGCTTAGTCTTTGAACTGTCACTGGTAGAGCAGCTAGGTGCAGATGATTCACAGCGAACAACGTTAACTAGTGCCGTTCAAACGGACGAATCTAACAATTTTAATAAGTATTGGCGACGGTATTCCAGTGATTGTGTCGTGAAGTATTAGCTGAAGAGGCTGATAGGTAAATCATGTGCAGAATATTGTAAGGTTATATATCAAGTGTGAATAGATTATAATTTTTTTTTTCATAGATTCTTTTTTTTCTTCCACTAGCAGTCAAATTTTTCCATATTATATCCATGTGTTAAAAACGAATTAAAGTCGCAATAAAACGTATTATAAGTGATCTAAATTCATAATCTATGACAGGAACCACGGCAGCTCAAAGACAAAACACTGTTTGGTGCGAACGGCGGCGCGGGCGCAGTGGCCTAATGTTTGCACTGACAACAACATATTCAAACACGTTTCTGACCCTTTTTACTGTAGATTTAAAGGTCATTATCGTATGGAAGTGTGGGCCAAGTGGTATAGCAGTACAATGTTACCTGACGTAATATCGGTTCACTTGTGGGCAAACAGAGGAGCAACGCTAATCAACGCGGCAAACTAATGAATGACGAACATTATGAAAGCATTATTGAATGATTTCGTAGTTTACCTTCAATATTGAAAATGCGAGGAAAACGCGTTGAGAAGCGAAATCAGTGAGTTTTTAAATGAATCCAAGTCACTGAATTGAACTTATGAAAGAGGTTACTGCCATTGGTATCGGGAAACCAGTGCTCCATATGCTGGTTATCAAACATGTTCCCCTTTATATTGTTAACATTTGTTTCAACTTGTTGAGGTCACAGCGACAGCAACGCCGCTGACATGCGCACTTTTATTTTGTTTGGGACGCTGCGACTTAATCTGATCGCTTCTTACTTTCAATCATATTCCCGCACGATTCGCGTGGACCTGACCAAGTAACGTGTCATCCGACCAATTGCACCCAGTGACATTGTGCATGGGCAATTACCCCTAGGCTACATACGACGTCGCGTCGTGCTGTGATCACTAATAAAACGTTAAATCATAGTGATTATGGTATTATTTCTCTAATTAAGCAAACTATTGGGAAGGCCAGTTACGTAGAAGAATTCTAGTTAGGTACTTAAGTTTTCTATATGTACTGAATCAGGTATAGGTATTTTCTGAAGATGATATCCACACTATTCTCACCGCATCATGTAGAAATTAACTCATGAAATCGGATAAAGGGCGAGTAATAAGTGCTCGCGACGTTCGCGCGATAACGCGATATTTATAATGCGTGGTCGCGTCTTGCCGCGTCTGCGTACGCGCAGTATCGCACCGAATTACGCGAAATAAAGCGTTTTATTTATTTAACGGCGACGCGATAATATCTGCGGCGACTTCATCGGACGCGACTTCATCGGACGCGCCGAAAGAAAAGTGAGATTTTAGATAGTGCGAATATGGATAAATAGAGTGTGATTTATTGTTTGTGGTAACGGTATATCTTGTATTTTATTCTATTACGTTGCGGCGGCGTAGGAACGCGTGTTCATAACGATAAGGCTACGTCTTCGGACCGCTAATGTTCTGGTTTCGATCTCCAAGTCAGAAAATATATCTTAATAAGTATTGATCCGAGAAACCTTTTGAAATGGTTTCCATGAAACTGTATAGTGTAGACGCATTATAGTCTTTTAAAGTCATAATAGCTTTTTCTGCGAGAGCCCTCAGTACGAAACCTAAGCAAACAACAAAAATAAGTATGATATCTGCCAAATGGAATGCTCTCTGAGTGGGTACACAGCAAAGAGCATTCCTCGTTATCTATTTGCCCCGACCTTGTGAAGCCACTACCAATATTTGCGTACGCACATCCGTGTGGCGCGCGCGCCATTACGCTCACAAACAAGAAGGTGCAATGAACTAACATCCGCCATATTACTAGATAATAACATCACATCATCTTGTATGAGCTGATTGAGAAAACTGGTGTGAAGGAAAACAGAAAGAAAGCTGACGCATTCCGCGATCACTAAACTGTTTAGCTTCGTCATTAGTGAAGCTTACAGTGTTCAACCCTAACATTAGTCATCTGTTGTTCACATGGACCAAGACTTCCAAGGTATACGAGCAACTGGTCTTCAAGTGCGAGCTATCATCATCAGCGCTTAAACCTGGCCAACTAAAACTGGGTCTCCTCGTAGACAACTACAATATTATTATTTGCTTTTATCAATCCTGCAGAAATGGCAAAAGTCGATTCGAATATACCTGGTATTGCAAACTCCATTCCGTAACCTACCACTGCTCAACATGTGTGCCACAAAATGACGTCCATTTTAAACAGGCCTGCAGAGTGAGTCCGAATGTGGATCGACTGAGAACTGAGAAGATATACTTCTGAACACAACTCTGTCTGACGATTGGGTTCATCAGTCACACAATGGAGAATGCTGTACCAAAAGCATGCAAAAGCTACGAGTTAGCGAATTAACATATGATAAACCTACATTCAGTTTCGTCAGAGATTAGAAAAATCGTTTACTCACCAGTACTTTAGAAATCACTAAGATAGTTATCATAATTTATTTTGACTTTTGGCGAAACGTATCCCATTTGCAAAGATATCTATTACGAATTCTGTTCAAGCATCGATATTTTAACTCTTAATGACATTTTTATAGCCCAAGTCAAAGTTTTCAAAAAGTATAACATTCACATTCCAAAACGAAATTTCTAAAGCAGTTCCTGATTGGTGTCAAACTTTTCTAATACTAAAACTAGTATTAAATGACTAATTGTAGTAAAATGGTTTGTTTATAGTGATGCAGTTTAAAATACAAGCAAACAAAATATACAGCGTTGTTGCGTAAAATGTAAGTTTTTATACAAGTGTTAAATATTTATCAGATGTGATTTATGTAGCACCAATATGTTTTTATTAAGAAATAAAACTGTTTACCGATAGCTATGTATATATGTATGAGACTTTAGAACACATTAAATGATACTCTTTTATTATTTCAAAAACTTGTTGTTCCTGGTATATTTATGTTTTCGATGATATCTGTGTTTGATATCTACGAGATTCTTCGATAAGTATATCTCGATCTGATTGTCCAAGTTTGTTAAATTCAAATTCAAAAACTTTATTTCGAGCAGACTCATAAAAAAACCAGGTTAACTATAATATATTTCCTGGTTAAAACCAGGAAATATATTATAGTTTGTTATGTAAAAAAATATATAATATATATTATGATATGAATATCTTTACTGATACCATCTTCATACTATTTATTCCACAGGATTTAATTTTATTAATTACTAACTACTAAAAACACTAAACAGATTAAAGATGTGCGAAATATGAAAACATTATCTACGCGTTTAAATACTCCTGCGCATCGCGTCGCTGTCAACCGGTAGTGTACCCAGAAGACTGGCAGCATTGCAACGTTGTATGGCAATGCTGATTCTTTGAACAAAGAAAAGGCCAGCCTTCTTTCTGGTCACGCGTAGAGTCGACTAATCGCTTTGCGATCTCTTTAAACTAGAGGCCATAATCTAAAATTCGGCTCCTTCACTCGTAGTATTGGATTTTGAACTTATAATTAAATCTAAATGCTTTTTTATATTGTTTTCTTTAGTATTCAGCACAGATCTTATTAAAATTTCAGTCAGTCAAATGTAAATCCCAATAGGTGCGGAGATAAAAGGTCAAACAGAACTTTACTTATAGGATCAACCAAATATTTAAGACGTGGGCGTGACAAACTAACACTTGGGCTATACGACCACAACGCGAGCTTTTATTGTTCTGAGTGAGGCTAGGCAGGCCTGCTTTATGTTAGGAAGTAATCGTTGGCAATGCCTAAGTGGAGTTTATAAGGCTTGACTCGAAATTTCTTCAAAAGTTGTCAAGAATATTAAGAGCTTATGTACATTTATGTGAATTGGTACTGGGCAAGTTGTGATTCTAAACCTACTTTTAAAACATAGACCCCTTTAACCTTTGATCTCGTTAAAAAACTGTGCGTACATTTAGATTTGTTATAAGTGTTTATTCTGTCTAGTAGTCAATTATATATAACGGTTGCTTTTGCAATAAACGTGGTCTTTAAGTAGTCAGCGAAGTGAGCAAATATGAGATACCGTCTTCTCACAGTGACATAACCAAAACTCACGCAAAGGTTATATAAGGAATCTTAGGGTTAGAGAGACATCGCCAAAAACCGGTAACATTAACCAATTAAATATTTACTATTAACGTCCAACGATTCCATTAGAGTGGCCATAAAATAAATCATTCGATAGTTAAAAATTGTTATAACCTCGTCCATGAGTCGGGGACATTAAATTTTACGATTTTGTCTCTGGTATTTTGGCAAATTAATGAGCGCAAGACAATCGATAACGTATAATTAATGAGCTATTTGAACTATTAAATTCTAGTAAAATTATAGGGCGTGTGTCCGAGATTGTTGCGTACAGATGCGGTTCCAAGAGTACACGAGCAGGGCCGGAGCTAAAAAAATAAAGCAAACCGACGATGATTGAACAAACATGGTTCAACAATACAATACATACACCGGCGATGTTTGCGCTGCGTCCACCGAGATGAACGGGGACGAGGCAGCTGGTAGCCGAACACTCGACTCTCCGAGATTATGAAAATATTGGACAACAGCTACCGCACATACATTCGATCCAGTTACTAAGGAAAAGGAAGGTAATGCAAGGACGGCGTCACGTTCGCTTTCACTAGGAGCAGCGACTCGAGCCAGATTATAGAAATACCTTTTTGATGAGGCGAAGACAAAAATAAATTCGATATAATTTCGTGGAGCAATTATATTGTATTTATTTTTGTCATCGCCTTGAAGTAGTGATCAAGTTTTGTAATGATATTCAGCTTTATCAGACAGATATTCTTCAAATTCATTTCCTTGCAACTAATTTTGGTTTTGAGATAACGCATTTCCCGGTAATAATAATATTAGTATTGATTACAAAGTCGTCAAACTCCATCGTAATATTTGCAATGTCAATATTTGAAACAACTTGCATACTATTAGCATTTCATTGAACAGTTAGGAGCTGAGTGGCTTTTATATCTGGTGTTCTTTCAAGTGTGTGGTCACTATCAGCAGAATGTAGGCAAACAACTCCAGGCTATACATTAAAGTCTACTACTTGAGTGTGGGTACTGTTATTTAAACGAACCAAGATAAATAAATATTTTTGGCGCACGATTCTGAAAGTTGATTCATTTTTTTGGGTTCCAACTAAGGCTTGCTTTTATTTGCTTCATTTTATTGATTTGTGATCTATTTAACACTTGGATAAGTTTAGCATGGGACGATGGTCAGAAATTTCATGAAATTTATATTATACGTTATATCAATATGGAGTGCATTGATTTGTGTGTCTCGTACGTCAGTTCAACAGTTTTTGATCAGTATAATACTTGTTTATGAGCTGACTGGTGTCCGTCACGTTGTCGGCAACAGCGTCAGCAGCTGACACGGCCGGTTCGTGGGCGCGCGGACGGCCTCATGCAACCACATATTTAAATCAAAATTATCCATAACAATTTGATGTCTCTATTTTTGATCGTAAAACAATGACATAGTTGGTTTTACGACATTTTTATGAAACTCATTGACTTAAGTTTTATTGTTTTCACTGTTTCCCAGTTATATACGTGATTTTGTGATTATTTCATATAGTAAAAGGTAAAGTGATAGCCCATTCAAGCTCCCACTGTTTTTTTATGTTCACCAGATTAATTTTTAATATTTTATGTACTTTTATTTTTATTTGTCTTATAAATTATGAAGGGTTTTCACAATATTTTTGGAATGTAGCTACAATTTGCAAGTCAGTCGTGAAGGTGTAGGTTGGTAAAATGCAACGTGCGCCACGTGCTTGCTCGTACGTTTTACGTCAACTGTTAATGTATTAACATAACTTACATGGCGGTGCTCACGTGTTGTATTATTTATTCCCGATGCTGGTTCATTACTGAGCAATGCGGTCTGCGGCCAGTTGACACTAACACCAGTATGACGAAACACACAGGCCCACAACTACAGGTTTTTTTTTTCTATGTCTAATGTAGTTTAAACGTTGTTTGCGTCACGGCTAAAATGAAGCCCGTACACCGAGCGATGTGTAATTTGTTGCCGTTTACAAATTAGAAACTCGTGTGTAATTGATACTATCGATTTAGGTCATAACCATTGATGATTGGAAACCGAGGAAAGTAAATAAAAACTGTACTCGACAGTCGACAGTTCTCAAACTAGAAAGGTTATGTTAATATTGAAGTAATGATAAAAGTTTGAAATAATTAAGATAATACTTGAAGAGTTAACGATAAAAGTTTCGGTGAAATCACTAATATTTTACGCCAAAGACCGATTATCTAGAAGTGAAGACACCAAGATTACAAGAAAAGTTACGCTGTAATACTTTAGATAGTCTGTCTATGGACTGTGTTCATGAATAATATCAACTTTAAATATATTTTGAACACAAAAAAGGCTTTAAATACTAGTAGGCATTGGCCATTACCTAGATAAGAAATTTCCATAATAGGTGATTTGTAAAAAAAACAAACGATAGAAGGCATCGTCATTTTATTACCATCACGTTATAATATATGCCTTGACTAGGTATTAGTGGCTAATAACATAATATGTCAGGTACTAATGCTTTTGCAGCTGTGGCCAAAGCGGTCCGTTGCATGTTCTGTCAGTTTTACGTCTTCTCCCATAATAACTTGAATAAAATAATCAAGAAATTCTTTATGAAATTAACCATCCTCGATATTAAGATTGCAATTAACAAGAAGGACATTTAAAAAAAATTAAGAGTCGTTAGCGGGTGAGATGCGGTGACAAGGGCTGACAGCCAGCCGAGCAGGGCTTTATCGCGGGAGATATTATCGATAGCGATCGCTCGATAGCTGCCTTGAAGCTGCCGCGCTATGGCAGCCCTGTCCTTGGTTATCGAGATCTGGATTAGAAGTGTCTCTAGCTTGTATTGTTTGAGATGCGGTTGCGCATGTGTAGTATCGTTCATGTTCTACGTAGAGGCAGTGTTGAGATGATTATTATTAATCACATAATTTTCTTCAATTAAAATAGAAGCAGAAAAATAAATATTACGTGTAAACTCCTATAAGTGTCCCATTTGAATAACAAACAGTATGTCGATAGAAACCATAATTAGGTAATGGTGTTGTCAAACAAAAACTGACTGGACTTTACATAGAATCGTTTAATACAATTAAAAATTAAAATATGTAGTATCTCATAAGAAGATTCCAGCCTGAAGCAACGTACACTAGTCGCCACGCGATTACTTTTAAATAACTCAAGGCATTTCAACAATTTTCTATAAAATTCCAAATGATGGTTAGTTAGCGTAGGTACTTGGTTGATAGTTTACAGCGCCATATTGTTTAATCATCGCGACGGTTTAATGCGGTATATCCAACTCGTAATGGGCGCAATCCGACTGATTTATACGACCAGTGACGAATGCCTTTACACACAGTTTAGCATTCGTTATAATGTTGGTGAACGGGAGATTTTATGGTGTTCTGTCACGGTTCGGCTTTGGATGACTATAGTACGTGTACCCTTTGGGTCTTAGTAGAAAAGTGTATTCAGTTTTAGGATTCTTGTAATGATATACTTAATCTTTATTTGTCAAAGATACGTTATAAAAGAACTTTTGTTTTAATTTATTCTTCTGTTTAATCGTCACGAGCTTATCACATGGCAATCGCTCATGTCGTAGTGAAGAGATATACGCCAGTCAACACATGTTATCGCCTGATTGCCCAGGGTGCGCCAGAGTGCAACTCAGGTTTCGTTGCTCGCGGAGGCTCTTCCCTTCCCTTGTAAATGTAGATCCCATTCTGCATAAAAGTACATGCAAATGTCGTAGTTGTAAAAGTAGTTTTTTTTTTTTTTTTACATGTACCTAGTAGCTAGTAGGTGACCGGTGGGATGGCATGATCATTGTGGTTTGTTCAAAGGTATTTGCAGTTGTGCCTACATTTCAAATAGATGACTGGGCTGTGACTAACCAACCGTGTATGGGAGAGTTCATGTATCACAAACAAAGACCAAAGATTTTAAAATCAATGTCCATTACTGCGAATACCACATAATTGTTGAGCTATCTTCACCAAAGTACCCTTTCAAGTGCCATCCAAAATCCGGCCAAGTTGAGTGAAATCTGAGGCGACACGCTGCGCCCGCGCGGCTGTCCGGGGTCGGCGGCCTGCGCCCGCGCACCCAAACGTATGCGCGTGTTTAGACACAGATATGAGCCGTTAATTACGATTTCGCTTGTCACGCCTTCTGCCTTGCTTAATGTTCGTATTAACTTTATTATTAAAATAAAAATCATCGAGCCTCAAGGCGCGGTGTGACTAAACTTTCTTTTGGATTCCTTGTTTGATGCTTTTATGACCAGTCTGACCAGAGAGAGTTGATCAGCTGATCGATAATAACTAGATACAACCTGCTATTCTAGGAACAATTAATATAAATCTTAGTCGGTGTGTCACATTAGATAATATCTTGTTAAATTTAAAGATAATCCTCGAATCAACATACATACCTAGGTATAATATAAACTAGTTGTTAAAAAATGATCAGATAAATATAAAAAACACAAACAATATTTATCATAGACAAACATACGAACGAGTTCATCGATTATAAATTAAAATGAAGGAAGCAGGTGCTTTAAAAACAAGTTGTTGAAATTGCTATAACATTTTAGACACCTATTTGTGTAGATCATAATTGTTTTGTAGATATTTTAATCATTACAAATTATTAATGTTACAAATAAAATGATTTCCTCTCGTATCGCGATCGGTGTGAAGCGAACTCACACGAGTATGTGGCCGTACAGCCGCTACCGCATTCCTACTCAGCCATTATAGATAACTTATCGTCGCCAAAATCACGAAACCAGAATAGTCGAAACTTGGCATTAGAGGTCGTGGAACAAAGTATTTTTGTTTAAATACATTTAACTATGATGGGTACCTCTGTTGGTGATAATGTTCCGAGACAAGGTGATCTCAGACGCGTTTATGACGAGTATTGAGCAGAGTATCGTGTATGTTCACCCACACATCTTCAGAGTTGCCAACAGAACTACGATAGATACCATAATTCTATTTGAGAATATGTAGGTACATGTTACAGTAACGTTGTTCTATGGCATACACAAAGTCGTATTGAAGGCTTCTTTTAGGCATCGCTTTAACTTGTAGTGTGTTCTTGACTTGAGCTGAAATAAGTTAAATGGGCCATAACATCAACAAAATCTTTATCTCTTAGGCAATGACATGTTATAAATTGTGGAAAATAAACAAAGATTAGGTATATGGGTAATTATAATGTATAGTTATTAATATGGGTAACATGTACCGTAGCTAAACGCTCGACACTGGAGTCATCTTCGATGTACATTTATGCCGTTGTTGTGGTCAATGTTTATGTGGTCTCGATAAAAGTTCGCTGGAGCTAATGTGAGTTAGCATAAATCTTAGTGCGCAGCATAGTTACAGTAGCCCTTTACATGTAGACAACTAATTTATACGCAGCGTCGTGATACCGATGCGATATCGCTGCAAGCCTTGGGCGATATCAATTAGAGGCATCACGCACGCAGCTCCTCATAACATACGTCATACAGCGCCGCGCTGAAATTATGTTGAGCGCCACGATTGATGACCAGCCAGCGATGGATTCAGAGCTACTCGTATTAACCGAGAACCAATGGTTATGTAATGCATTGAATTATAATTTTTGAGCTGATATACGAGTTACATAGTATGTAGGTATGTATTTCATGCAAAATTTTTAGAAATCTAGGTTTTACGTAAGTATCTTATGCGATTTTGGTTCGCAGTTTAAAAATATGATGAGTGCATTAGCATATGCGAGGAGATGTAGCCATAAAGTTTCCGCTCAAAGACTTAATTAAGAACATCTTTTAACAGCAATTATACCTGTCACTATCTTAAAACACTAGCGGAGCAGCCAGCTGGCTACGCGGCGCGGAGGCGCGGCGGCGCGGCGGCGCGGCGGGGCTATCTCATCACATTACCGTGCCAATTAGACAATAATCGCGTCAATCGTTGAGTCCGAGAGAAACCGCCATTCAGTACGCCATACAGTAAATCTAAACTTGTTACTCGGTCAGAATTAATTGACCGTCGCTTCCCAGCACCGGCAATAAACTCTCCAAACCGTATCGAGTCTCCAAAACACACTGCCTATCTAAAAACACACGCAATACAGTGCGCAACTGTGTCTCATACTTTACACTATACACATAAAACTATAACACAGTGTTAAGAGTAGATGGAAAACGTCCAACCAACTTTTGACTTTGAAAAATTAATTGGCGTAACGGCTATGTTTTTAATTACTCGAGTTTCAAGCAAATGTTCACTTGAACCGGTGCGCATGCGCGGTAAATGTTAGAAGCCTGGCGGGTCTACGTGCGCGTACGATATACTAGTATGAAAACTAAATCTTATGTCGGTCACGCTATGACTATTTGGATTAAACAAAGGTCACATTTATGAAAAAAAAACTATCTCGTCAGTGTATGTGCAACACTTACTTTCACTTGCAAGTCTTAGAATGACATTCGGTTTTCTCTAACATCTCACCAAAATCAAATACGATTCCAAGATCGTTAGTACAGTAATACTTCCTACGCCTGTGCATTAAACACTCATCACTTCATTTCCAACTGATAGTGTAAGCTCAGCAGATAATTACATCGCATTAGCGAGTCAATCGCGGACTTATCGAGTCGTCTCGTGATTTCAGTATACCTAGTTTGACGTGACACGTCAGGGAATCTTGCATCACTCACTTATCTCAACTCCTAAGATCTTCGAACAGTTTTTATTGATGCAAATATATAGATAGTGGAAAAAGTTACCAGAATTAATGAAGGTATTTTCCATGATGATTACCTTCACTGGTGTCAACTTACGAGCTTTCTACTCAACAACTCTTACAATCCAGGTGGTTATATATTCCAAAAGTCTGTTGGTCATTTTACTTCAGCAACCTTCTTCAAGTCGTGAGGCCATCTGGCTTGGGGCACCAGCCTACGGTAACAGAAAATTGAATAATAAGGGGGAACTTGGGAGAGGCTTATGTTCAGCAGTGGACTGCGAGAGCCTGATTTGATTGATTGTTGGTCCTATAAACTGCCAGCTTAACCCTCAGTGTTAACCCTACAAAAACGGAAACAGGTTAATATACTTACTATTGTAATAAAAAAATTCCTACTATAAGCAATCATCTAATAAATGAGCTAGCAACTATCACTAACTGGCACTAGGGGAAATCAAATGGCCGTCACATAATCTGGATCTTATAAACCAGTACTAGTTCCATTATTACATCAACGGAGTCGAGGTCGCTAGAACCGTTGCAAAAGTAGCTTACGACGCGATGTTTCAACAGACTGATGTTATAAATACTTTTGTGTGGAAAACTTGCCGTCCAATAGAGACGTAACCATTTCACATCAATTGATTGGGCAACGGATTCAGGCCTTCCTATCCTGTCAATCGGCTCGTCCAATGCCACATTCTTCATACACTCAGACCTGCAAATATAGGCCATGAATATATGTTCCGTGCGGGGATCAAACCCGCGACACGTAACGCAGAAAGCCAACCGTTTAGCCACTACAACACTCGTGCTACCAAGTCACAATATTAACATGGGCTTTCTCAAAGATAGCTTTAACGGATGGTCGTGATTGTACTGCACTTAACTCAACACTGGTCGTAAAGACAAGCAGGAATCTGACTAATAAAATCAAATAAGACAGTCCGGTCTGCACGGGGCTACCAGATCGGTTTCTAAATTAATTGTGAAACTAAGACTACTGATGATTAGTATTTCCTAGAGTGCCTTCGTTCATATGCCAATGCCAACATTCAACTAATTAGAAAACGAAAGCTCGTTATAGGCTTTTTATTTATAAGTCATGTTGAATACTGATTAATTAAGAATAAATTATATTATATTGCCGCTTAAAATGTCAAGGATCTTTCTTATCAATTTATAAATTTAAAACAAATATAGTGATGAAAATATTAAAAAAATAACAGTCATTTTAGACAATTAAGACTTAGATAAAAACAATCACGCATAGGTACACCTATACTTGTACACATTTTGACTAAATACAGAAGGCTTACTTTTAAACAACACTAAATTATTATATACTCTACAAAAACTTACATATATACATATATGACTAGGCCTCTCTCAACTTGGGTCCCAATATCGGATCATCCGCCGAGGACCTGAAAAAGTCCGCACTGGTATACTGGACGTGGAAGGCGAAATATTTCGATATACAGCTCAACAAAATCGAGTAAATCAATAATCTTGTTGAACGTGACTCGTGTACTTGTTACTGCGACTTGGGTCGGAATATTCCTTCTGAATTAAAACTGTATCGTGATGTTGTTCCGCGGCTGGCACGCGCTCAAGGAGATCGTCTGCCACACCCACAAGGAAGCCGATGGAAGCCGTCACGTGCGGGCTAATGATGGGCGACAAATTACGAACCTGTTCGCGCAAATACACCTCCATATATCAAGCTATTAAGTGACCGTCGCCATTTTCTATGACTATCCGATTCCGCCTACTGAAGACATACATAACGACCTGGAGATACCCATTCTTGAGCACGTCTTATTGGATAATGTCGTTTTCTCCACGCAAGATACAGGTTCATCCTGCTGCCCACTAGCCTATTACTTACGACAATCTTAAGAGAGTAACCTCGTCCTAGCCCCGGTACTAGCTATACGATGGTTAGAAATGGTGGCATAATAAAATTATTGTATTAACCTTGAATATTTTTTTTGTTACACGTTACGTTCCTTATTTACTACGTAGATAATACATAAAAGTCACGGAAGTTCGTCGTGAAGAAACATCAAAAATATAAGGAAGTTTGATTTGAGCAACACGACGGACACCAAACTTTGTTTAAGTCGGTGATTTTAACTATGACGTTGATGCGAAAATAAAATAAATAATGTAATTAAAGTTACGCAAGATGTCTCGTTTGGCAACATAAACCTTTAAATACGATTAAGTATACTGATTTATGAGAACCTTTAACATGTCAGTTTAAGAAGTGGCCACAAAAAACATTTCGATATTTAGTTCCTTAAAGGAAGATTTATTTAATGACATCTTTAAATGAACGAAATGTTTTCCGTATTTTTTAATATTATGTATCAAAGACAAACCTAATAATGTAAATAGTACGCCAGTTACATTGTATATTCGTAACATATTTATGTACAAACTCTTATCCGCACAATTTGTATGATAATGGAACTTTACATATGAATTTACTCATAAATCTCAATTTGATCCGAACAACAAATAAGAACGATCGTAAAACTATTTAATGTATTACTTAGAGTATAAAATTGATTCATTGTTTTAATATGATAATACATGTTGGACAATGATTTCATCATTTGAATATAAAGATCGTCAATCATCATTCGTAATCAATCCACTAAAGCATGTGAGTATTTAATTCTTCGGTTCATATAGCTCCCCTACCACTGGTTCCGATCAAGTTTACACTATGTAGGTACTTACTCAACAACAAAACATAACAACGCGTAGCAACAAAAACACGAATTAAAATCCTTTAAGAATAAATCTTCCGTTATTCATAACAAATAACATAATAAAACACCTTGTTTTTTTAAATATCATAAAATGATTCACTGTTTTAAAATGGTAATAAGACAGCTATTTGAATATTTAGAGTGTCATTGGGCACCACCTCGGCTGCGCACGCGCCGTCTTCTCCTTTCCGGGTGTATATTTTTTCTCGGTGCACACAAGTCTGTGGTATGAATTAAGTATTGTAATGTATGCAAATTTTTGCTAAAGATCCGGCCGGGTTTTTGCTCTCCACTTAATACTAGGGCAACATAACTTTACGAATTGCACTCGTATTAACATAATTGAGAAAAAGTTAAATAATATTCATGACATGTTAATTTGGCGGTTTATAAGTGTTAAAGGCGTATAATTGAATGTTGTCGGCCCACGCCCACGCCCAGCGACTCATTGCTTTTGTGCTTAACGTTTTTACGAGTGTGTGAATGTTTACGTTTAGTGTTATATGTGTTTGCGCTCCTGGTTCGCGACCGTTGCCCGTGTTTGAGGTGTCGACAGACTGCCGTGTGCGCACTATTTGCCGATTCGCAGTGATAAGTTCTGTGACACCATCACAGTCGTAAACTAAAGGTCACACCTAGATCATGTTATATTTTTAAAAAGACATACTCTGTGTTTTTGCGAATTGGTTTAAGGCTGTCATAAATAATAATGATTCCAAAGTATAACATGGTTATCTTTATATGGTAAAATGGTGAAATAAATAATAGCAGCTACCTACCGCTATAATAGCAGTCAGTTTATGAAATCTCAACAGCGAAGGTCGCCGATGACTACGAAATACTATTAGTCCACATACCGACAGGTAGGTGGCATAGTCGTTAGCCATTCTATAAAAATAAAATACGGTAACATATGGTGCCATTCCCCTTAATGGTGAATTTGAACAGTAAGTTCACAATTCCACTATTTATAATATTAATAATGTGTTTAAAACTGGCTCATGGGGATACTTGACCGAAAACGACTAGTTAAATTTATTGATATTACTTTTACGACAGTGCGTGAATATATAGAGTTTTTGTATCGTTTATGAACACGATTATTTCTCAGATCATAATAGATAGGGCTATGGGTCCGGTTTCGCGAATGCTGGAGTTTGATTTGATTATTCAACGCGCGGGTCGCGAGGTGTCAGCACGAATCTGTGATCGATAGAAATATTTATTATCTAGACTTAATCGAACTTCGACCACTACGATTGTTAACAAATTCAGAATGGACCATTTCTTCCTTCCGCGTGACATTACAGTTCCTATCTTAATTGATGTGTTTGATATGTAACTTTTTAATATAGCGTTTCTACAGCAATATCTTGATTTCTGTGCGAATCTTATTCGTTTTAGGATTAGATGACTAAACTTTTAGCATGTTTCTGTGCTCAAGTGGCTCTATTACACCTCATCACTTTGTATCGCCACTCATTCGTATTAAGTCATAGTTCACTCCAGGCTGTTCTAATACGGGCATAGAATGCTCCCGCGTTAGGTGCGGTAACAAGACCGCTTCTAATCATCCGCCGAACAGTCAAACATTACCTGAGAATCACTCACTTGGTCACCGCGTACTCGTGGTAGGCGCTAGTTCGCTCCGGGCCTATGCTAATATGAGCGCAGCATGCTCCCGCGTTACGTGCGGTAATGGGACCACTTCTAGCAATTTCCATTTCGTTCCAGACCATTTTATTTATATCGTAAGGCAAATGCTTCTGATTGACCCTAAGACATGTTAAGGATTAGTTGAGCTGATGGGCCGTTGGTTTTATTTTGATGATGAATGGGCCCTGTGTCTGTTCGAAAGTAGGCTTAAGACAACATACGTAATTGCATAATACCTATCACGCTTGAAGGTCTTCTTGCTAAAGTGACTATGAAGAAAAGGTTCTAAATACTGAGTTTGTGTTTAAAGTTAATGAAATGGCACGTAATCGAAATATAACATTAGCGCTACGCCTGTATTCCTGAATGGTCAAGCTGAGGTGTATATTGTGCACCCACATTTCATCGATGCTGTTATTAAGTCCTTTGTATAATAATATAACTGAGTTGTTATATTATTATACAAAGGATACAATCTTAAAGATGTTTAGTTTAAACTTGACTAAAATAACAGTTATCGCTATGAGGAAAATTCTTGAATCAACTGTGTTTCCGAACACATACTGTGATAATCATAAATTCGTAAGTTTGCTAATATAAATAAGTATTGCAACCATGTTACATTGTAATAACGGCAGTTAGCCCAACAAACGTTTACATTTGCTAGCCTAGAGCCGAGTTAAAGCGTAGAAGGATCGTAGCATGTAGCGTTTCGTAGCTCTCAACTGACCACTTCGAGAATCAGAATTCTTTCACTAAGATAATTAAGTAGACAAAATAGAGATGATTGTACGATTGCTTAAAACTTTAAGGATAGTTTCACAATATTCGCGTATTTAAATTTTAGTGGGGTTTTTGATGAATATTCTGTAATATATTGTATATGTTGGCTTTTAAACCAAGTATGTGTTACATCATTTTTTTTTTTACTAGTTTCACGTCGTCCGCTTTATGAGAAGCCTACCTTGGCAACATGATGTAGTTCTCAAACCATTTAGCTTCACCGACGGTGACCGAGCCGTAGTAGTAGTAGAAAACCACGACCCTGTCTCAATCAGACGGACTTCGATTATAATTATATTACGAGCGGTGTTTTAGCAATTATAATAAATGTGTTGATAGCCTGTATTAAAGTTGGCATTGTAGTAAGGTGAACGAGAATACGCAGCGATAGCGAACACTCTTCTAAGTGTCGTAGACTCGTGTACGTGGGACCTTGGTATTTAACATTAAATAATATAGCATCGCGCTTTTATCCCTAAAGGGTTAGGCTGAGGTGTATTATTGTGCACCCACTTTTCGCGAATGCTGTTATAAAGTCCCGTCCAATAGGGGTGAGCCTATTGCCATCAACCGGGCACAGTTCCAAGCTCCGTGTGTAGCCCCACGGAGCTTGATAGTGATACTGAGAATTTTATACAGAAATATCCAGTAACAATTTGCCCGAGCATTGAACACAGGACCTCACACTCGGCAGTCGCGCTTGCAACTACTAGAGGCAGTCACTTTGGTATTTGTGTTCAGTTAAACGTCGCGGTCTCAGAAAAACGGTTTAATATAAAATCCAGTAAAATATCAGCTATCTAAGATGTAGTCGTAATTACAGAGACTAATAACAGGCGGTATGCGCCTGCGCGGGTCGTCGCTGACATCCGTTTTATTTTGCCTGCGCCCGCGCCGCCGCGGGGGTCCCTAAACGTTCGACCGGCTTATATAATAATTGTTCGCCGTTTTCATTTAACAACGTTTTTTTTCGTCTCGTCCGCCATTAACACGCGGCGCGTCTCGGTCGGCGGCGCGGGCGCACCTCCGGGCGATATAATTTATTGCCGATTTGAAGGAAAATTGGTATTTTGTTGTAAAATATAATGCGCCGTCGCGATGCGGCGTTTAATTCGCATCGTCGCGAATTTCTGTTTCGATTCGTTCGATACCATTTATAGACGTGTATGCGGCTTGTTTACGAGTGTGCCGGCTACTTATGCGTAAAATTAATCGCAGTGGACTCTTTCGATAGGACGGCAGAGAATTAAAAGTAATTATAAGAGGTCTTATCGTTGGCCAGTTATAATATACGCATATTTAATGGTAGCTCGTTAGTGAGCGGTGGCGCGGTGGCGCGGAGACTCCGGACTGGGACCAGATAATAGAAATGTTGAAAATAAAAACTAGTATTTATGTGTGCGGGCTCTCTCGCAGCCGTGAGTTCACGCCAAGTTATTATTTTGAAGACCAGCCAACGTAAACGGGCGTTGGCTCGCGGCCACCGCCATATATGGCCGTAAAAAATACCGATAGGTTTAATAAAAAACTAGTAATTACACATCTTCATTTGACCGTGATGCGGTGTGTGTTTTTGCGGTGTGTTCCGGACCGATGGGCGCGCTACAGCGGGCTGGGAAATATGCGAAAATATTGTACGCCTTATATAATTATACACACCCTCGACAAGCCGTATATGGGCGCTGGGACCCGAGCGGTCAAAGACCTGCGTCTACTGTCTTCACACTTTGCCTTAATAGTCCATTGTAGCGCACAATGTAGTATGTAGATACTCTATATGTTACTGCAAAAAACTGTTCATTATTACAATCGTCTATCTATATAGATTTATAACAAACATTTTATATTCAGCTTCAAAACTGGCAAACAAACACGACACGACACGACAAAAAATATCTCCTAGAATGTATAACCACAAAAAACAAGGATTTGGGGCTGTCACATAAAAATAACGTATTGTAAGTCTTTCCAGTAATAACTACTGTAAAAGATTAGACAAATAATTCACTGAACTAAACTTCACCTCAGCCAGGTATCTAAAGTAGTATCACCCTGTATAGCTATCGATCACCTCAAACGCTACACGCTGTAAGCGGCGCGAGATTCTCGACACACTCGATAAATGAATATCGATCGATTCAGTGTAATTGCAAGCGCAAAAACGATGTCGACTGCGCACATGATACGTGCCCAGTTAAAAGATGATAGCGATTTTGAATAGAAGCTTTTAGACAATAGTAAGGGACTGCTATGCATTCGGAAAGGAGTGATGATACCTTACTGCTTGTGGTCCGGTGCTCCTCAGGCAGTCAGCTCCGTTACGACTTGCTGACTGAACAATATTTCTATCACAGAATGAATCAATTTCTTGTTTGTAGTAGTGTTAGAACCCTTCAACTTGAACGTTTCAAGTAGATTAGGCGTGCAGCGTGCATACCGTCGTAAGCGTCTTACCTATATGAAGAAGTTTGTCTCTTGGTGAGGCTCTCTCAAATCTCTTAAAGATCGAACTAGCCTTTGACAATGTTCGTTTGAGACGATGTCAGCTATTTCACAAAGAATCTGTTAATCTCGAGTGAGTAAAATGTGAGTTTTTGTATAAATCTGATCACGATAGTTGTCATGGTGCTATAAGCACAAGTTGAAGGCACTCACTAAAATGTGTTTATGAACTTGTGTAGGAGGTTGTCTAACGGCTTACCTACATATATTTCATGTAAGTGCAGGCAAGTAACGCCTTGCGGTAAATTATTCGATAAATACTTGTTAAAAGGAAAATGGCAGACATATGTAGTTAGGATATAACTGTGTCCTATGGAGACATTTGAGTATTGGGTCAACTTGTGACTCACTGATTTTTTTAATTTTTTTTTATATCTTTATTTAGTTTGGGGTTTTTATCCATAAGGATACGCCAGACTCACTGATAATTCTTATTCTATACTTTCGGATATCCGTTCCCGGGGAAACTATTATCACAGAGTCAACTTCATAATAACGTCATTATAGACTTCTTATTAAGATAAATAAGTTTCATACTATTGTGTATTCACATCGTCATCTCCCAGTAACACCGTAATTTAAGTTCTAAGTTTCTCGCTACCCTCTTCTCTTCGCACCAAATAATTATGCATATCTGCGCACGCATTACCCGATTTCGTTAGTTTTATCCGTTGCGCGCCACGGCCGGACAAAAAGCGCAAACTATGACGTATTGATATAAATTATCTAACACGCGAACTGACCAATGAATATTTAAAACACGGTAATGATGGGGCGTTATATTGCCATTTATTTCTGTTCATATTGAAATTATGTCCGTTGTCTACGGATATAGGCGTTAATTGAAGTTATTTATTCATACATATTGTATTTTTTATAAATCGATTCCAGTGCTTCGTTCTTACATTGATTACATGGCTCGAAGATCGACAAGACATGTCGACATTACCATACTACTTACTAGTCATTGACAGGCAACACGATCTTTGGATCCAAAAGGCGGGTGAGTTTCACAGGCCTAATCTGACGCACTAGCAGAACTAGCTATGATCAGGAGAAGCACTTGTTAAACAACCAAACAACCGAGAGTCATCCTCCAACCAGATGGCTAATAACCCGAAGAAGGCATCAGGGATTAGTGTTGTGGCGTAAGCTGGGAAAGGAGTATGTCCAGCAGTGGACTGCGATGGGTAGACTTGATCAAATGAAACAATTAGAACAAGTGCTTAAATTATAATAATCAATGCATTTGTATGCACATATTTATGACTATGAGAGTCTCTTAATATTTTATTCGTATTTGATAAAATATTAACATGTCAACCATTCGCCTTCATTTTAAAATCGTTAATTAATTGACTTATATCAATTAAATTAACATAACGCTTTAGTGAGCGTCTTTATTAATCTAGACCAAGAAGCTGGGGCTTGATTTCATTTTAGAAATTATTTCAACTTTCAAGATATGAATCTGTGGGGTAGCATTATTATCAGTCAACTCTCTCTTTAAGTAATCTTTTAATTTCTAAACGAATTCGAAATGATGCTTTTGATTTTACTTTTTAAATATCAACTGATCTAATAGTAACTTCCATTAATTGAGCTAGTAACCGTCCATAACTGAACACATGCCAAGACAGACAGAGGCTGGGTTTGAGTTCACATAATTACTTATTGGGTATGTTATGGAGTCATTTAATAGTAAATATTTTATGTTTTTGCTTGCTTGAAATTAGCTTCTCTATTGCATTGGGTTTGCTGCCTGTAATAATAGATGTAAGTTTGGGATGTTAATACCTACTTAAATATCTACTTCATTTATTTTTAAGAACATTAAAATTATTTAATTATTATTTATATATGAGTGGGATAGATAGGATAATCAGACTCTAACTACCATGCCTATATCTTGATTTCCTATGGAGAAGAAGTGGCAAGGACCTCTATGTATATTTTTCTTAAAAATTCAGAATTGAATTTTTTTGAATAATGGATGGCTGCAGTATTTAACTGGTTAGTTACATAGTACTGAGTAAATCTCGCTTGCTATCTTCATTTATCAAAATAAAACTTGGGAATTAGGCAGAATGATTTCAGTGTAGGTACTTATTACTTAAGCACATTTATTACTCTGAATAATGTCATTCTAACCACAATTTTGTGACGACACGGTTGGCGCAGTGGCTAAGCGATTAGCTTTCTGCGCTACGTGTCGCGGGTTCGATCCCCGCACGGAACAAATATTTGTATGATCTACAGATAGTTGTTTCGGGTCTGGTTGTTTGTGCATGTGACATGTATGTTTGTAAACTGTACCCACGATACAGGAGAAATCCTAGTGTGGGGCAATGTTTTTTAAAAAAAAAAAAAACAAACAAAACAAACAAAACAATTTTATCATTGAAAATCAATAAAAAGCTCACTTTCACTCTACGACAATGACATCGAAATTCTTTCAAAGAGCTGCATTTAATTCAGTCTACCTCACTCCACTAAAGCCGTCCCACGGCGTCATAAATTTCCCCTCTCAATGGACAGCACTACGGGGCTATGGGTAGATGGGCCAGTTTCACAATTTTTCTAACCGTAGGTAGCCATTGGACTCTGGCAATAAACACGACACTATCGCAACAGATCCTACGCACTAGATACACATCGAACGGTACCTATTGGACGGTGGAGTAGACGGGCGGCTTACACGCGGCTTTCCGGACGCTCGCCGTAGAGTTAACATTGCACTCGAGTCATAAAGATGGTGCCGTATCGCAAAAGATCCTCAGTTCTAGATACAGATTGCACGATACGTGCAGGTTGCAGGGCTGGTGGTTTGTGCAGACCGACGGCTCTGACGCGGCAATCTCACAGTGACGGTTACGTACGTATAATGCAATGGTATAGGTGGTGGTGACTTTAGATGACTGTGGTTATTCAGAGAAATTAAATGCATACACAATTCATGAATGAATACCACATCGTGAAACTAAACCTCTCCTTCTTTCTATTCCACTCATCCTCATACAGTTTACAAGTTTTTCCTACAGTCATTTTTTAATAAATTTTTTTTAATAATTTGCTCCTATCAGTTTTGTTTCAAATGGAGTATGCACGCGTTCTAGGTGTATTTTACATGCTGTCTTATAGAACAACTTTATTTCATAGGAATTCTCCTATAATGTGCATTAAATAAATACATTATAAGGTAATTCTCGAAAGCTTTTTGGATAACCAAAAAGCCGTAGCCGTAGCCGTACCGTTGATGAGCAATGTTTATTGTAATCTAACAGAGTTCTTTGACGCTAAGGCCTTCCTCTGAGAGACTGATCATAATTAGTGTATAATAATAATTCATTTAATATTAATTTGGGTGTCTGTGTGTGTCCATATCTCTATTTTGTAGATATTCATATTTAATTTTCGAATGTCAATAACGGCAAGATGTGGAATCTAATTGTGACTCTGTATCCATCTGTCTGTACCCATATTTTATGCGAAATAAAACAATTTGAATTTGTAAAAGTGTTCCCCACTCATCAAACAATTTGTTTTGTGCGAAATACAGTCCAATTCGTATGAACGTCAGCGTTCGAACCGCTAGCCTACTCACACAGAACAACATTTGTGGTGGCGAAAACCGCCGCCACGTCGTCTCGTAAACATGTCAAATTTATGAAGAGAAAACGCCCGCGTGCGCCCGCCCCGGACATAATTACCGCGCTGTATCGCGACACCAATGAAAACCACATCTTTATGTACCCGTTACGTAGATAAACCTAAAATGTTGATGGCTGTACGCCGCCACGACTATTGCCTACGAGATAAAAAATATATTTAAAAAAAAAACTAGCCGGCCGTGCCTGAACTCTCCGTGTTCATAATGACAACGCTGCATTTCACATATTTTATACAAAAAGAATCGTTGGATTCTATATGTGATTGGCGTAATTTGGACTCATAATTTTTCGCCGAGATGTGATGTGACAGAAACGATCTCTACAAAGATGCCAAATAGTTAAGTATGCTAAATCAAGACTTTAGTTATGAAAATGAGACCACCAATAACAATACCTACTTCAGTCTAAGAATTAACCATGAACACACAAAACATGATGCAATCACCCGAGCCAAATGTACCGGCACGTCAGACCTACGGTCGAACACAAAGAACATTTTTGCTGATCTAACTGTCGCCTAGAAGTTTATGAAAAGCTTTGTATTCCGGAAACCCGCGGCAAGTAAGCTTTACAGTAAGGCTTTCATTCAGACTGCGTGTGAATAGACCGCCACTAAACCGCCTAATGTCTGGGATGTATGATAGTACACGTAGGCCGCTAATTTATGTAACGTTGCCGATAATGGGGCTATGCGTTTTGTCATCGCTCCTCCTAACTAATATTTTCCCACGTAGTCTAGGTGTTGAGTGAGGTTTCTCGGCACAAAAGTGGCAGCTAGCAGCAGCTACCCATGTGACGAAACCAAGGACTTTAACATACGAGTCAATTTAGGCACTGCTGTGTACGCACTGTTAAACTAGTCAGGTCTGTAGTTTGGTCTGTTATGTTCTACATAAAAGAAATCAAAGACGAAGCTGTTGGAAAATCAAAAATCAAGATCCATAGAAGAATAAAACAGCAAGTTCAGGTATTCAGGTCATCGTGTCCTCAAGAAGGCAGGTCAGATAAGTAGTTTAGATGAGATAGCCAATAGATTATGAGAGGTATCCATGTCGCCAAAGTACTCAATTATTTTCCAAAACCAATTTCAACAGATACACTATTTCTTTTAACAACACCTCATGAGGTACATATCAGATGTGTTATCAGTGTTTTTGCGCGTCGCGGCGGCGAGTGCGCAGGCGCAGCGAGGGAGGGGGAAGGCATGTCGGACTTGTTTTAATTGGCTCAAGGAAGCACGCTTGAACGACTCCAGTTCAGCCAACCTGCTTGTATCTGTGAGCGAAAATTTACTGTTTGTTTCAAATTCGCTACTCGTGTTGTTTAGATGGTGTACCTAATAGGAACCTAGGTAATGAGTCTAAGTAAATAATGTTTTGCCTTTTGAAATCCTATTCTGGCCAACGGTTTCAAATGCCGAGTTGTGTTGTGTTGGTCTACATTACGCAACAGCTGTTTTCAAATTCGATATGCTACTGGCTGATGAGCCACCAATAAAAAAATCAGAAATAATATTCTTTTGTATATAAATTCTGATTTTTTCATATCACTAACACCCGTAAAAATAATATTGGACAGTTGAGTAATAATTTACCGTTCCCAGCAAAATTTGCTTTATTTTTTTAAACATACAAAAAAAAAACTAAGGTCAGTAAGATCTCCAAAAACCAGAACTAGGTGTCCTCATTGGCCTAGTCAATGTTTCGTCAATTAAACCTAAAATCATACAAGGTAATGTTATTTACGAAATTCATCTTTATGATTACTTGAACTCACATTCAATCTTGAATATTCCCTTAAAGGCCAAGTATCACAAATTCGTGCAGGTGATTTACTTGAATACTTAGTGGACATAAGTAAAGCAATAGTAATTATTCACAAGGCGCATGAAATTTATGAAACTGCACGGAACGTATGTTAAATGAGCGAATTATGTCCATTTGACGTATTCATTAGGCCAAATTAGCGGGCGGCACGCGGGCCACGTAACGACGGCGACGCGGCGACGACGCGGACGCGACGAAGACGCGGCGCGCACGCGGCATGCGCTTATGAACGTCTTACTTATAAATAATGCTGTACGCCAGAATAACAGAAAACGAATTTCTGTCACCTATTTACCTAATTGTATGTATTGAAGATGACTGATGATTAAAAGGTATTATTAAAAGGTAATATTCTAATTTTTGGAAGATACCCAAGTTAATGCTATATATATTATTTTATAAAAAACGAATGCGATTCATACATTATTCAAAGTCAAGTGCATTCACCACACGTTATCGTTGAACAACCCATAAGCTCTATTAGCATAAATAAACTAACACTAACCTACGGTACACCATGAATGATTGAACGAATATGCAAAGTAATGGAAACACTCAAAACATTCGGTCCTCCACCCCTAGTCCGTATACCGCTTCAAATAATTAATAATGACAATAAAGCAGCGCGTGCGCATGCTAATTGATCGCGAGTTATTCAAATAAGCGAGAGGAAAAAAATCTCGCACGTTACACTTATGACAGCCGCTCGCCTCGGGAGTAATGCTAAGAATTTATTTGAATTACAAATTGAACATACACCAGACAGTTTTAGCGCGGCGCGAATAAATAATTTGATATTATGCTAAGTGATGATACCACAGTTAAACGCCGCAAACGACCTTGACATAGACCCATAAATAAGAATATCTTAACCACTCATACATATGGACGGCGGTTCGCACACTCAAATATGGTAAGTGCCGGCTTATGAATAAATTTTATTATTTAAAACTCGGTATGTTCATTACTAAAACAAATACTCGTAAGGCGTAGTAATACAGGCTGTTTCTGTTTGTGGTGCAGCTCGGGGGTGGTGTGCGCTGCTGCTCCTCACCTACTGGGCTTCGTGTCTTTCGTCTGTTGCGAGGAACTCGTCACTCCATTACACTAAAATTATTCATTAGTGGATTGTTATATGGTTAGATGCGGAGGTGATATTTTTACGGCGAGCTTCGGTAGGTTTAGCGTTAAATGTTCAAGGTGAGCGGGGTTGTGTTGGCTGAGTCTCGGGCTGCCTGCGCCCACGCATGGCCCAAACAACTAGGGTTGCCACACTAAATATATAAGTTTAACTACAAATACGTAACATATGTAAATTAAAAAAAAATATGCGTTAACGGATTTGATAAGGAACATTAGGTAATGTACGAAATTCAGATTTTTATTAAAATGAGATCAAAGTATTGTCATTAATAATGAATTTTATTGAGCATGAATATGGAATTTATTGAAATATCGCTAGTTTAGCCTTCTACGGTTTCATCACCACTAGAAATCAGACAACATTAAAATGTACGAAGGATTTAAGCTCAGGTCAAATTTTACTACTTTATTGAAATTCTTATGCATTTACCTGATTTTAATCACAGCGATATGACACAAAAATGGTTACAAACTAACAATTACGTAGACAAATCAGAAAATAGACTAGGCGCACAGTTCTAAGGTCTTACGGAAAAGAACCGAAAAGAAACTGTGGGATCTTTGTAAATTAATCGTAGACCTTAAGAATTGTAGGTATTACCAAATCCACATTTATCGCAACTATTTCGCGGCAGCCCTGCGCCTAGCTTACGTCAGAGTAGTGAGTAGCAATCTGGGATACAGAACAATGCTTGGTATCTGCCTATCGATACATTACGTAACGGCAAACATCTCTATCAGTTGCATAGATGTTTCCTTGGGAACGCTGGCGGTCGCAAGCGGGCGGCAATGACATTTCAAATGTTATAACTTGAAATTTATTCGTAACTTGGGTCGCATTAGGTGACCTCGTGTTGACAATTAGAATTTTCTGGTTAATATTTATGTGTATTGTCACGGTTGCGATTGGTATCGAGTAGAAACAGTCAGGTTTAGTGACAACCTGTAGATAAGGAGCCAGGTAGTTAATAATTGGTAAAACAAGCTGCACATTAAATAACACTAACGCTCAGGGTTACCACGGCAGATGTTTTCTATTTCAAAGGCCTTGTCATTATAGTAAACTGCACAAACTATAAACTCTTACGCTAGACGTGTTAACGTGTTGGTAAAGTACTTAATCTGAATCATTCGTAGACTCATTGCATATTTACACAAAATACAGAGCACCCTGTGATGCCAATTCTCATGACCTAAGGCGAGATCACACGCGTATTCTCCTTACAATAAAAACAAGACAACAATCGCATTTCCATTAAACAAATTTGTGAATACGTAATGCACACTCCACGCTTCATATTATTAATATTTATAGAATCGCCGCCATTTGAATAGATCGCTGATACCGCTCGTTAGCGCCGACTACTGATCACTTGATCACATCTTGATCTGTTGATGTTTGTTGTTACCAATTAGCTTATCGGAAACGTCATACCATTTTTAATGTAGCTATATTATATTTTAATATTATTAAGTTCAGAGTGATGTTCAATCTTGATAATCAAGCGCTGCATAATTGACAGAAAGTGAGACGTTTGTGATTTAATTAAAATTTTCGTTGAATAGTGTTGATGTGTGCGTACGTGTGAATGATGCCCGTGATGTGCTAAGGGGAAGCTGCGCGGGATGCGCGGGCGCACATTCATAAAAACGCAGCATTCATTGACGGTTATGTGATGTGTATCTCGATGAACGCAGTATACGCTTAAATTACACATGTTTATGATTCATATATTTTTATCGCGACGACTTCCATAAAATGTAGGAACAGCCTTGCGTATCAGCTAATGTGTTTACTACTTAACGTTTGTGCTATGAAAACAGAGAAATAAGACGGAGAAATTAATTATTGTTTGTGTTTCAACTTGCCTAAGTAGATCACATAACGTAAAATAAAAACTCAACTCTGTGTCAACTTAAGTCACATCCATGTGAATATAGGTACCAGAGAAAGGGTTAAAAGCAGAGCTATCAAGGGTCACCCCCAACTTTTATCATCACACATTAAACATATTAATATTCCCATATACTGCGTGCTGATCCCAGTAACGACAAAAGGAAGGATGAAGCGAACGTGCCTCACAAAGCGTTCGATGATATTATCCTACGGTTTTTGTGTCGCCGTATTAGGGCCGACGCCCGCCGGGCCGCGGCCGGGGCGACGTGTACAGACTTTGTATAAAAACTAACGTTTGTTTATTGGTATTGTGTGGTATACAACCACTACTGAGTGTAGGAAACATTTCCCTTATTGGATAAATAGTAGTTGAGAATAATTTTAAACTACCTTTCTAGTAACGTAAAACCAGATCAAAGGGTACAAAAACGCAACGGTTGAAGCTGCCTGTGTTTGTTCTTTCACTAGTTACACCGACAACTGATGCCTTTACTCACTTTATTCAGAGTATCTTAGCATTTATGCAGGTGAAACCAAAAAGTCATGATTAGAAAAGATTCCCGCTAACCCCCTTTATCATAACATATACCAAAATAAAAAAAAATCCAAGACATGTTCATGCATGCATGCATAACCTTTGATTGCCCATCAACATCTTAGCCTTCAGGCTATAAGGGTGATACACCAATATTAATATTTTAAATGTTTTCCTTAACCTGACTACAACGATTAACAAAATTAACCGTACATTAAATACGACACTAAATCTTGATGTGACCAATCAGCGGTAAACAAATTGTCGTACAATGGGCTCGTGCTTGAGATAGCAGCCTTAAAATATCGCACTTGATTAACATCTTTATGTATTTACTGCGCAAAAGTCAGCTTCTTTATTGGTGTGCTAAAGGCTGGAAAACATGGAGTCGGTAAATATATAGTACTGCAGAAAGTTGACAGCAAATATGTATCATACACATAATGTATCATTCGACTGCTGCTTAGCTAAACCAATAATCACTAGTGAACACAGATTTATTCTAACTAAAAATCATCGTCAATCAAGCCTTACTTGTAGTAATCACAGGCTGAGGACACCGTGAAGAAAAAACATTAGAAATTCACTAGTATTCAAACACGAACTTTGTGCAATGATAATCAAGGATACAGCCACACCTACGGTCTTTTGTAATATCTTAATCACACATCTAAACACTCAAGATCATCCCAAACAACGATTGCCTCCTTACTTCATATCGTATCGCAAAAGTAAATAAAAAAAGCTTAGCTCAGTAATCCCACAACATGACAACACACAAAACTAAAACCGTCACCTTACATAACGCAATCAACGTATCGTTTATTTCTAAACGCTGCAGACAAATCCTTTTGTCACACACGACAACCCTAACTTAAATCTACGCCCACCACCAACCTTATCTCAATGCATCAAGGTTCAAAATAGATTGTAGTGTATGTAATCTGGAATTGTGTAGGTACTAAGACCCGATTAGGTGAGATAGGATAATTCTCGATTCGTCGTCAATGCTCGTCGTGTCGGGCGTGCGACAATGTACCTTAAATGCATTAGTTTATTGCGCACACGACACGATCGAAACGCGACAGATACAGAGGTGAGACGATTATAGACGGATACCAGATATTCTTGGAATGATCGACGAGATATGGAAATTGGTGGATTTGATAGAATTTAGTTGTGACTCTATGTTACTTGGAGCGTTTGGTTACTAAGTTTATGTGGAGCAAATAAATGTCCACTCGAGTGAGTATTTGTTTTTTATGATAAGTTAGTCAATATGTAGGTATAGCTCATAAATTAAGCTTACGTTTATAGTTCACAATGCAGATTTGTAGGTTAGCTTTATTTGCGTAGCGAATCTGGTCAATATCTGCGTTGATACTGCAGATATCTTAAAGATTTCAATCAAGGAACTAGGTTAAGGAGTGGTGGTCTAGAATCTAACTCAACTTTGAGCGTGCATTGCATATTCCGTTTCATAACTACCATGGCTTACCATGAAGTAGCAACATTTCTTTGTATCAACGACTGACATATACTCGTAGATACATTGCATTCACCATCCATTGTTTTAGCTACCTTACATAACTGAATCAAAAACATCTAACTTCTGCGGAAGTATCAATAATACCAGCGATTCGGAAGTCAGATAGCTTGAATATATTGTGAGAAAAGCCGAAAAGGTCACGCCCGACGCAAGGTCAAGAGCTGACGAGAGATAAGGATCAGACGAGATGCGAGGGAACGTGTCCCAAACCGTGGGAGTGGGGCACAATGCTCTTTGTAACGCCACCAAATAAATTCTCTTACATAATTGTGGCAATTAAAAGTTTTATGCGCCCGCGTACCGAACACCGACGGAGATGTCCGAACGGTTCCGATGCGACATTCTGATCGGTGATAACGTGTTAACTGCTTTCCATACACGGAAATGAAACAGGTGCCTTGGAAAAGTGCTTAAAGTGGGATTCCGTTAGATGTTCTTTGTCTGGTGTTTACGATTCGAAATAAAATACACATTCTTATTGTCAGATCGGTATGTAATGATTAGATACCAGCGGCGTGCACAGAGTTTTTAGACAGGGTAGGCAGAAAATTTTAAGACCTGACTTAAGTACCAATAATACCTACTGCATGTTGGTACTGGTTCGTCATCTTGTCGATTAAATAATGATGTATGTAATTTGCCACCACAAATATCTTATAATAAATATTTATCTGAGCTATGTAGGGTAGGCAGTGTCTTTTTGACTTTATGCACCGCACGCTACTGTTAGATACATAAAACAGTGTTCAGATATAAAAAAAACAAAAGTACATAAAATTAGCCATTATTATTTATTTCATGTATTTGTAATTGTCGTAGTCCAACAACTTGTAGGTACTTGGTTTGACGGTGGGTTCGTGGTCTCTAAAAATTTAGGTAAAGTATATGTGATGGAGTTACAGTAATTATGGTAAATATAGAAAATAATTGAGAACACGACAGAGTCCGCTCTCGGATCTCGGATCCGGTACGCAATAAGCATTATTTTGAACCATCACTCAGAAAATTTTGCACCTATTCGAAAATACAACATTTACCAAAGTGACCCGCCACGCCACGCCGAGCGAAGTCAAGATTGCTAATTTGTAAATTGTTGTAAGATTAATTTGTGTAACGTTTTCAAGTATAAGTTAAATCGATTTAAACATCTAATTACCTATGCAGCGATAAAACTAAACTCACACAGTTGTTTTATCATTTTCTTGTGGTTATACATTTGTTTAACTTTTGTGGTCACAGTCGTTAAGCAGTGGAAAAAGCTGTGGTCACTGCTAAATAATGGTCGTATATTAAATTATTTTTCAAGAAAACAACCGCAATATCCTGTTAATTTTTAAAATAAGAGAAGTGTGAATGTCATATCTGTATTCATTTTACAGACTGCAAAATGTATGCGCCGTTATACTTATTTCCCTTTAGTACCTACGCGTTGTGGATATTTTATTCTTTTATTTTCCTAGTCAACCACGAATCTGTGGTCACTTAGCAAGGCGAGTGTGAGTTGTTCTCTCCCCAGTGGTATCGCCGCCGCCGCCGTCGCCCGTCGGCTATCTACACATAATATCGGCGTGTCCATTGTTTTGAATGTATAATTTCCCACGTGCTCTCAGTTCCGTAGTAATGACCTCAGATCAGCTGATACCGCACTTGATCTTGATTGATAAGTCTTTTTTTCTTACTTAGCGTGGCGATAGCTGGTATTAGTGGAAATTATTCAACGTATTTTGGTTCATTTGGGTGTGGTTACGAAAGTACGACAATGTGAACAACCACGATAAATCATTTAATCTATTATACTATATAAACTAGCGTATAAACTTTTCAAATAACCTAGACTCATAAAGAAAAACATAAATTTAAACACTAGTAGATAAAGACCATATCCTCACAAAAAATAAACAAAAACGTAGAATCTTTTAGAGGTCCATCAGGTTTTCCTGCACACAAATAGGAAAAATACCAAACAAATAAATATAAAACACGGAAGCGTGTCGTATCAGGCGCATATCGTGGCGTATCCTTTGTGCTGCGTGTGCGCAGTGAGGAAACACCTTGGCTCGTGACGTCACGCCGTCGGAGGACGCGTCGCCCGCGCCGTGTGAACGCTGATAGTAAGAAATTGTGTTTGAATAAACTTCTCAGAGAAAATATAGTGACGAAGGTCAAAACAAGTTATTGTTTTATGTCACTAGTCTGGGAATAAATTAAATAATGTGCATATTGTTAGAATATTTCTGTTGCCTTTATACGCTGGTAATGAACTTGACGCCCCTGAAAATGACGTACATATAAGTTACTGGTGCCTTGACCTGCTAACCATAATATTCACAAAAACAAATGGTTAAGTGCAAAAAATGACAAAATAACAACAACCTGTAGCAGTTAAAATGAGCGTTCACAAAGTAGACACAGTACAAATGTAGATTACAATTGATCACAGCACGATGTTAGCATCACATCAGAATCCGTTGCTACAATGTAACGTTTCTCCGATCTGAAGGACATTAACATGACAAGTAATGGTGTGATGTGACGTTTCTATTCTAATGATGGAAGTACCATTCCACTGACCTAAGCAATGTAGATTTTTTGAACTGCTTTGGTCTAATGGCAGCAAGCGTGGAGGCTCAGCATGAGGTGTTGGCTGGGAAAAGTGTTATTGGATTATTCCTTATGGATACTAAGTATCAACTGGACTTGACATTGTTCCTGGTAGATGATAATAGGCTCATCCTTATTAGGTGGGACTGATTACACTTCTATCTAACTCTTCGCGGATGTTCAGGCGTTATGCGAGTCTGTTTTCAAATTCATTTCTTTTGATAAATTCAAGTCGTGTAAATATTTGGTGTCAAACATGTTTTCTTTCTTTGACATTTCCAACAGCTTTACTACGCTAAAAACTTTGTTTATCCCAACCAAAGCACGAACTATAAACATATTAAAGTCGATTACGTTTCTAAACAAACATTTTGATGATTTATAACTTTCTAAAACGAAACTGTAATGGAGTCGTCATTACGACCAATCAGACATACCGACCTGCGACCTCGGGTCATTCGACAATTAGCCAAAATCGAATGCCATTCGATGTTTACCTTTTATAAGTACCTCACGATGCGTTTATACGCAATTATAACTTGTTTCGTTATTTTAATAACTAACATGTGGTTTTTTTTATGTTTCCGGTGTTCGTTTAAACGTTTTTTTTGTGCACATCGGATGTTTAATTACTGTGCTATTCGTGAAACGTGTCAAGAAAAAAATCCTGTGAGTTAGTATCTTATCAACTGGTGTAATTAGGCAAAGAAATAGAGCAATTTAATGGATAATGGAGTGTTTTTGTAGAGACTCCTTTTAGAATTATTGCATTGTTGTTGTTCAGATTTTGATATATGTATGTATCTAGTTGAATATTATTTTTATTGTAATAACAAACTTAGTTATGTGCGTGACGCATAGGATATATGAGTCTTATTTTTTTTAAGTTATTATATTATATTTATATTTTATGATTAGATACGAATAAGCTGCAATAACATTAAACTATTAAACGAGTCTAGTTTTTTTTTTTTTCATTATTCTAATACTGTATGAGTAAGTAGGTAGTTAGAGTTGCACAAAGTACATTAATAAGACACTTTATTCATTTAGCGTCAAGGAAAGCGTGAAGTGAATATACTCGTATAATCCTAATATTATTAAAAAGAAGAAAAGTAGAACTTCAATTAGTCAACGTGGAAGATTGTTAATATACTATAAAAATATAATATAAAGTAATGAAATTCCCCTTTACCTTCGAAAGAGTAGGAGGTCGCCATGGCTAGGTGAAGCTATCGAAATTAAATAAGGCGTTATCAGTGATCCGGTCATCAATCCTCGAGGATCCGTCGTACAATAGCATTGCCCCTCTTTTGGAAGCTTTGACCCACTGCACAATACTGCCGAAATATACTAGGAGTGCAAAAATATATGGATGCGGTGTGGACAGATTAAAAGGAGAAAGTACCAGTAGGTACATAAAATATATACATAAATGAGTTTTCACTTTGATAAAGGTCTCGAAGAAGACATCTGGTATATGACGGAGAGTCAGTTGTGGCGTTGTGTTGCGGCGTTAGATCATGTTATATCTAACAGTGAACTGCGATAGACTGATGACTGATTGTTTGTTCGAGATGCAGTTTGGACAATTATATCTCTAGATTTACGGCTTTATATCTTTCTTTTTTTGAGTTAATTATTTTTTCCTCGACGAAGATTCCATGAGAATAGATTGTTGCGTGTCGTAGATCCTTATTTTATTTTTCAAAGAACTTAATGATATTTCTATGTAGTCTCCAAGATTCTTGGAAATTGCGAGACTACAGTAATAATATATCACGCGTCGGATAGCAATAAATGTTTCAAGCGAAGTGCACGAGGAAATAAAATAAAATAATTGTACCGTTACCTCATCTCTAAGATTTGTTTACATTTATTTTTGAAAAATAACCAGTAATAGACCAATCAGTAAAGAATTATACAGATGAGCAGCCACAATCTATTAAGCATCATAGAATTAATTACAAGTGTTTCAAGCCTTAATGAACGGATGAGCCAAGTAGAACACAACACAAGAAGTAAAGAAGTCTCAGTGAATGAAAATGATTATCCCTAAGTCATTATATGCTGATTAACCGCGTCTTACCCATCGTCCATGTAAAGCAATAACTGGACAAGGCGACGAAAAAACACTACACATATGTATTGAGGCCTACGTGGTTACGAACACTAGATCTGGACAAGCTAGACGTAAACGGATCCATTATGTATTTTCAAGTGGCGTTGCGTTCTGTTCACAGATTAGTTTTGAAGGATGAAGCTCCACACATAGACTCCAAGCAAAACAAAAGTATTGTTTGTTTTGCTTGGAGTCTATGTGCAGGTCAGCACAGGTTCTTCTGCGGATTGGACCTTCTGGCTTTTCGGTGTGAATTAAGTTAAATCTAGTTATGAATACGTTATGAATCATAACTCCGGCCAGACCAACTGACCTTTGGCTCTACTTGACGCGTAACGCACGTCGGTTATAGGGCTATTATGTCATTCATAAACAGCTTCATAAAAATGTTGTAAAAACTTTGAAGGCATTACTCTCACTTTTCTGAAAAATCTTGTTCTGCAAATTGAAAGCAGGTTTTCACAAGTTGAGTTGGCAGTGCGCAGGTCAGTGGGACGGAGCACCATAAACCTTTACCTATTTGTCCTTTTAAATAGTCACTCAGTAAATTATCTCAGATAAGTATTTATCCATCCAATTTCCCCAAAGTCGTCTCAGACCTAAGCAGTGACTAATCAAAGTCCAAGAAGAGTTTGATCAAAATAGGGACAACTGACATGGAAAAAAATCCGTCCGACGTCGTGTGGGGTCACGACCGTTCATTGTAGTGGTTCATTGTGGTGTATGAGAAGACCTCTGAAGAGCGTCTACTGTCATATAAGATGATGACCACACACCACGTCACTGCCGTTTATATATTTTATTAAAATATCTGACTAGTTTCATATCTCAGTCACTTAACTAGCGGATGTATCACATTATAACACGTTCTGAATCATAGCACTTATAGTATTGACTGCTGACCTCTGACCCGTAAAACGTCGAGTCGTTATGTTTAATCGCCCTTTACTTAACATAAGTATTGTTTATTATTATTTTGTTATATTGCCCCAGTATTTGCATAATGTGATTGTACAAATAACTGTAAGATTTATTCAAACAGTAGGCATGTTAAATTTCTACTCTGTCACTTAAAACTGACCTTTCATTTTAATATCCTTATTAATTACTGATTCAGCATTATTTTGTAGGACGTTCCGATCATATTCCAGTGGTGCTTAGAAAGTCAAACTGAATGTTTTCCGCTCACTCATCTCAGGTAAGCCCTTGGGGCATTAAGGTCCTTCTCCATTCTCTCGATGTGGCCAAGTCAGCAGATACCAGCCAATTTCGTTTTGCCATTTAAATGAATTGATAATTTCGACTGAAACTATAAATTCATTTAAATAATAACATCAATATAAAATCAAATCAAATAACATAAATTCATTAAATAGTTTTTAATTATGGTTTCAATTATTCCTTTCTGATGAAAAAACAAAAAAGTAATAAGTTCCCAAAACTTATCAAAATACCGCATCTATCCAGCAGTATGTTCTTTCATGAATAGGTACATCATGGTCGCGAACCCTTACACCGCCGCTGCCGGTGCAACAAAGACGTGGAGGCGCGGACGCCGCTGTCATAACATGATCGATCAGCGCTGATGAATCGCTGCCCGCACCCTGTCACACTGTGGGGGCTTTAAACTATAGTTTAATGTGCGCGGGCTGCTTACTGCCAGGAAGATGGCTTAATTTAGTACTAGGTTCACAACAAAAGCGGCTGGTCACATTAATATCAGCAGTGCGAAGGTGCAAGATAAGACATAAAAACTGAATTGAGATAAAAATAATTATAGTCAATAATTTATTACACAAACATAGGCAGTTATCATATAGCGTCCTGAATAATGAATAATAAATAATTCAAGTATTTTTGCAAGTTATATTATGCTAAGAATGCTTTACTTTTTATTAATTCAACCATTGAGTTCTGTTATTAATATATCATTTAGGGCTTTGTCACTTAGTGACCATATACCACATTGTTCTTCATTCGACTTCAACGTTATGTTACTTCTGTTCTTTCAATTTCGCACACTGTTTTTAGAATACATCGCAGACCACAAAATCACATAGGTATAATTAAAATCTAATCTACCCATCCCCATTGTTACCCGGGGGTGGGCAGAGTTGGTTCTATTGTACGCACTGCCGCTTTAGCTGTCGCAGCGGCTTTGCGAAGATTGATGATGGAGCCGATTGGTTAACGTGACCACGAGCATCAGGGGTGGCGGATAAATATGAATGATAGCTGTTATTATGGAGTCAGTGTATTTGAAGTGCAATTTTGATTTTTTCTCGAATAAACATACATGCAAAAAATCTTTAATAATTTTTTCTTTTACCCTTTTCTTCATCTATATAATTTTGGTCCAGCGGAGATATTTATAAAACCAATTACATCAATAATTTTTAATTGCTGCATTATCAAAACGGAAGAGATTCCTATAAGTGTGAGCGTGTAAAGTAATTAGGGTTTCGTAATTCGTTTAGTAATTAGGGGTTCGGATTAATCGCAGAAATCTAGCTCATCTTACCAATAGTTTAGTAGGTTTTGTCATGAATGATTTCTGAAAGTGGTAAATTAATTCAGTTTAACTTAATACAATAATTTTTATTTTTTATTAACTAGAAAAAAACTTCAATAAAAATGTATGTAAGTATTTAAGTCCACAGTTCCATATAAGTAAAACCACAAATCACCGACCACACCTAAGTAATACTCGATTCGAATATTCCACCGAATTCCTCACATAGTTCAATTACGTGCAGTCCAGGCTGGCACGCCGACCAGCTTCAGCTTAGTGCTTTGAGACGCGGAACAAGATGGTGTAATTGGGCTAAACTTCATGTTGAAGGGTAGACAAGTGCAGGTGCGGCGACGATACGACGCGGACGCGATGACAAGCATTGCCAAATGCTATTAAATGATGCTGTAAGTATTGCAATATGATAGCTGTAGATAAAATGTGGTATTTTTGCTGTATTATAATTTCAGATATGAAGTTTTTTTTTTCTATTAATGACTTTCCAGATAATTGGGAGAATCCGTATGGTTTATGTATTATTTTTGTTTTCAACGCGTTAAAAAACCATTTAAAGGATCGCAGTCTTAAAAAGAAGTACGAATCCAAATTATACTTAGGGGGGCCTATGGAAACGTTGCTGCAAACGCAAGAACAGGCCTTCCATATGTGGTATAGCCTATTTTGCTATACGTAGAGAAATTACCCGTCACTGAAGCAGCCCATACACTTCATGGAAACTAAATCATTTGTAAGACTCGTTTTCTAAGATATTGTGTATGTTACTCGTTGTGAAGGACCACACGGCGGTGGCGTACATTCATTAAAAATATTCGCCGTTTATCACAAGTTGTCAAAGCAACTTTATCTCGCATTCTTCAGCAGTAGTTGGCTACACTGATGGAAGTGGGCCGCGTTATCGTGTTGATCTGTCGCTCGGACATTAATCCGGCGCGCGATGACTGCGCAAGGTCGCGCTTTAGAAAGGTGCCTCGGTGTGCCTCGGTCCTACGTCGACAGACATTGTTGTAATGTACGATTTTGCAGTTGTCCCGTAACATTTTTATTAGATGTGACATAATCAACAAAGTGTTGTTGATATAATATCTAACTTGTTATATCTCATATACTAACCTATGGCCATAGGTATATTAGGAAACAGATATTTGGGCTATAAATAAAAGCTTCGGAACAGAAAACTCTCTGTCACGTTGAATATGTCTCCATCTGATAACCAAACCACGAGGAGTTCAAAATCTTTGACTTATAATATTGATATCATAAAACATTAATCACCTGCAAATTATGACTCGTAATTATATTGTGTCATAATAAACCATAATGCAATTATTGTCTCATACCTAGTGTTATAGTATATTATCGTGATAAATAATAATTGTAGAGGTTGCTAAACAAAAGCCGGAAGAAGTAATTATTTTGTGTTCGACGTGTTCTATCGAGTACCATGGTTTATTAATGCTACAGCTAGCTCTAAATTATTAACCCATGGGCTTACTACATTACTGTTATTAAATAAATTAAATTTAAAGTTATATTTTCAGTTCTTATTTCGTGTCCAACATAAGTATATTGACAAAAACCCTGTCACATACACACACGTAAACCTCTCCGGGCCAACCATACTGCTTCGCATGACGATCGGGTATTTAAAACCAAGTTCGATCTAGCGAGCCATATTCAGCCCCACACTAAAAGATAATGTCTGTTTAGGTCGCCGACATCAAAATATAATATCTAAACATTGTTAAGTATTCATTTTTTATTATTTTCGATTAGTCTGGAATGCAAATGATTACAATGCGAAAAGACTTCACATACATAAGTACTTAGTCTGTTTTACAATTGAAACCAATCTACGACTCACTAAATCTAAATTGCCTGGTGTCGCCAAATCTCGGCCTCAGTCGTCTTATCTCAACTACATCTGTACAGGCACAATCAACAATCAGCGTTTATACAAACATACGGACGATTACGTCACGATGACGTGAGTGACGCGACAGGATAACCAAGCGTCCCACGTGCACTACAAATGCGACGCGACGCGATATGACGTAAAAACAACGACAAATGCAATGAAATTAAAACCAACAAAGGATTTTGATTTGGATAAACCATAGCGCACTTGTTATCAGAACTACTCTGAAAGTAGACTAATGTCATAACTCGTTGTGAGTCGGTCCGGGGTTTAATATTGCGTCAGGTTGCAGATTCTGGTCGTGTTATGTGATGTCCAGTTGGTTCAGTGGATAAGATGACCTACTGATGATTGACATCATTTAGTAACAATAAAAAAGTAAAATGTTTAGAACAATTACAATGAAATATACACAAAACGAAACGAAAACGAAAAGACATACAAACAAAATACTCACTACGACACAAAACACGTCTAAATCTGCCAACATCCCGCTTAAACATACATGCTACTAGCCCACTGGTTATGTCTATAAAAATTTTTAATAAGCTACCAGAAACCATTAAAGATGAAAAAAAACTAAACATATTCACACATAAATTAAAAAAATTACTATTAGATAAATGTTATTACAGTATAAACGAATATTTAAATGACAAATTCATATAATTTATTCATGCAATATGTATAAATAATTGTAATCATATAACTATTAGATTTAAGTCAAATACAGTACTTCCTCTCTCCTACTTTGCTGTGCCCGACAGGGTCTACAATTGTTTCTTATTATTAATTTTGCCACCTAAGTACATACATTGTGGAACGCAATAAATATATTGAGTATTGAGTATTGAGTATTGAAAAGCTTAAGTGCGAAAGGAAGGACTTCAGAAGACTGAAAGTTTTCTTTAATACACTGCTTTTGAAACCCCGTCAATATATTGAACTGTTACATCCGCCATGTCTGAAAGTTTTTTAGATAATGTGAATTGTTCACCAATCCACACCGGGGCAGTACCCATGGTGGACTGATGCCTAAACTCTTCTCAGTTTGAGAAGAGTCCCGTGCTCATCAGTCGGAGTGACTGTTACGGCCTGAATAACTAGATTTTTTTTTTCATGAAATTCGTCATATTGTTTCTTTGCCCTTAATCTATTGGAATAATCTCCAAGGACGTTGAACTAGGAATGTAACACTTAATATTTCGATAATTATCGCCTATTGCTTGCATCATCTACTTATTTACAACCGAAGAGGCGACGCCTATAAAGCCTTAATGGGTTAATACGCTGTTATTATACGACATAAGAACTAAAGGCACTAGCACACCTAGAGAATGAATTATATAAGCTGTATTGTACTAATGGAAGTATGAAGTTTAATCACATGCAAGCAGTTTAAGTGCCTTCTCTCATAAATGTTCAATTCCTCTAGTATCCAAAGCGTTTTGATTGCTTATGGTGGTAGTACCACAAACTGCCTCTTATCCTGCCAAAGAGTAAATTTTAGATACACTTTTTTTAATTTTAGATGGCTTACGAGTTTTTATCCAACAAGAATGAAGAAGACATGTTATTTGGTATGAAGTTTGTGTAAAGGTTGTTTACAGTTACCGTCGGTTTGCTATGCTTTCAATGACATTATAATCTAGAGCTTGTCTCATTCAGACTCCTAACATCCGTAGTAGATAACTATCTAATAAATAACATATAGCGATGACGTCACGCTGCATGTCGCGACTCACGAGAGCCTTAGGAAAATAAATAAATTTATTGTTTATTCCACCTGCGCACGCATATCTGACAGATACCTGTCACATAACCGATTTCCAGCGGGACATTACAGCTGCACGGCTAAGACGTCGGAACTAATGACTCCCCGATGACTGCCGTAACGAACATCATCTTAGCCTATACTCCACAGCTGGACCAAGTCCAATAGTTTATACACTAATTGTGAAGGCTGATAAACCAGATCCTAGCAATATAATAACCGCTGGCTGTCAATGGCTTTATGTATTTGGTCTCGTGAGCAACAGCAGGGTTCACCGCGTGTTAATAATGTTGACATCATAAGAAATTGTATGTTTTTTTTTTTTTTTTTTTTTTTCAAGCCCCTCACTAGGATTTCTCCTGTATCGTGAGTACAGTTTACAAACATACATGTCACATGCACAAACAACCAGGCCCGAAACAACTATCTGTAGATCATACAAATATTTGTTCCGTGCGGGGATCGAACCCGCGACACGTAGCACAGAAAGCTAATCACTTAGCCACTGCGCCAACCGTGTCGCCAAGTTATACACTTCCCCCTTATATTAAGTACATCGCAGCGATATCACTCGCTTGTGTGACGAAGCCCTTACAGAACGTCTCGGTAGGTACTTAGTTTATAATCTTATAATTGCTAAATGTAACTCAGGATCTTTATGTACGTGTTTGTTAGAGGATTAGTGCCTACCTTTATCTGTCAAGAGATACTTATCTAACCGGGAATGAAAGGGAAATGTCGCGTGATTGCTGCAGTACTAAACAACTTGTGCTGTTGATAGAGGTGGACCGAGGAAGGGGAAAACTTCGAGTAACTGGTTTGTAAGCTTGTTATTATATTGTTGGGAAATTATATTTTCCGTATCCTATGTTGAAAATGAGTCTATTAGTCGGTTGGCAAAAAATATATACGGGAATCTCGCCCCTAGTAACTTTAAGCCTTCGCTTTCAAAAAGGAATGAAGTAATACGAAACATAAGTTAAGTTTCAGAAGATAAGTTTATGCGTCAAGACAGACAGACATATTGTACCTACATATCGTATTCGTATCGCATTGCAGTAGTCAGTGGAAGGTCATAAGTTCAAATCTGCCATGTTATTGCTGTTTTCTCATGTCGAACACACCCGTTTACAAATACAAGTAAATTGATTATAATAATGTAGGCACTAGTACTACATTATCTATACATATAAATAAAATTGGAGTGTCTGTTTGTAATATTGAAATAACCGTTTTTTACTACATGCATATGAATATATATACGGTACATACGCCAAAATAACATTTTTTACAATTTTTGTTTGTTTGTCTGTCTGTTTGTATAGGCTAATCTCTGAAATGGCTGGACCGATTTTGACGGGACTTTTATTGGCAGGTAGCTGATGTAATAAGGAGTAACTTAGGCTACTTTTATTTTAGAAAAATTCTTTTATTTTAGAAAAAAAAAATAGGGTTAAGTGCATTTGGTCTTCTTAACTTCACGTAACTTTTATAATAAATATATTTTTTTAAATGACGTTTCGCTCTAAAAAAAACATTGTTAAGTTCCGACATCCACGCGAACGAAGTCGCGGGCACAGCTAGTTGTAAATATAAAACACAAACTTTTTAAAAATCCTGTTGCTTTATTTTTTTGTGTATGTACCTACCACGATCTTAAGTTTTTCACCGATGTTCGCTGCACTACTTACTGTACATTTGTCGTCTCGCCCTTTCCGTTTTGAGGTTGCCTGCCAGTCTAACTAGATGCATCTGAATATCAGTATTTTATTTGTACAGTGCAATCACCAGTGCTAATCGCCGGTGTTAGAAACATGGTTATTTAGAGCTCAATCTATCGGAACCAGTCCCGACCGTTTGGTTTATGTTATTGCGGATCGCCTTGACGCTGCGTACGCGCAACTCTATATAGGTTGAGAATGTCGCTGTTACTTGAACGAATGCAGATGGTAATACACTTCTAGATTTTGTAGTGCAATAGTGGAAGTTGATAAGAGTATTTTATATAGTGATCTTGCTATAATATTATATTTAATATTTTAAGCTAGGTACCTAAATTATAGAAAATACATAGGAGCTATAGATAGTACATTGAAATTAAAGTTACTACGATCATAAAATGTATTTTTATTTCTATTTCACGTGTATTATATTTGAGGCTTATGTATAAAAGTCACTTAACACGTTCTTACTAGCACTTGTTCCCTTTGGTTCAAAGTGCGCACCATCGACCTTACTGATGGACAATGAGTCAAACATTTTATTAACTTAATAAAATGTCGTATACACAAAACTTGCGTGCATTTCAAATTATCGTTACCAAGTTTATTGTTATTGGGCGACACTAAAAGTGAAAGATTAAATTTTACTAGAAATATTGTAATTGAATTATATAGTAGCCGCTCGTAAACTTATGCTCAATATTGGGTACCACTGGTTAAAATAAATTTTACGGTGATTATGGGCATGCCCTATAAAACCACGTATTAAATTAAATTGTTAATAAAATTACCATAATAGTAATTATTGAACTGCTCCATCAATACTGATTTAGAAAATCAATTTCAATGAAACCTATTATTTGTATTTAGAAGTATCCGATGAAACACAGATAACTTGTGCAATAACGCATGCGAGAATTTGTATGCAAATTATATTTATTATTATTATTTCATACATTGTTCATATTTCGTGCATTATTTCGCTGAAGCATCGCGTTGATGTCTAATGAACGAAAGATCTAATTGACCCGTCATCTATTTTTTTTTATTGCACTATAAAATATTTGTGGTACTATTTAGATGACATAAAAGTAAACGTAATTATTATTTATTAGCCTTTATCTAAATACGCACAATGATAAAGGATCAAATCAGGTTTTAAAGCAAATAAAACATCATGCCAACCTTGCCATTATTAATAGGTTAAATAATATTGACTTGAACATTAACTAGTTAATAGGTAAACAAAGTGTTTAGGTTAGTCGCGCCTGCGCGGTGCGGTAGCGGGTCGGTATCGCCTGTTAGCATTGAAACTTCAACCGGTGAAATATCGCGCGCTCCGAGCCTCAAGGTACCGGCTAGCCATATGAAACTATTAGATAGAGAAATTGTCTTTAATTGAATACTGTCAGCGATGCTATTATTTATTTATGTGGCGGGCTATCATTATGCGTTTATAGCCTATATGTAAATCTATGCTGAGGTAGCTATTCAATTACTAATGTTTTGTATAATTTTATTATTTGTGCGTTATGTTTTTGCTATAACAAGTACTATCAAATACCTACTAGCTATACGTTAGCTACTAATTATAAGTAAAGTGAGTGTTTTATTATTTCCTTTAAATATGATAGTGCTCAAGATAGATGTGAAAAATGTACAGGTGGGTTTGCTAGCCAAATGATTCGTTACCGAAGTCGAGTCTATGATGTTGCCTTTATTGTTCACTATTGTACAATGCCTTTATCTTTCTTGTTCTATTTTTATAAAACTCACAAATTAATAAAGCTAGTAGTTTAATAATCTTACCCTTTAGTTAATATTTCTAAGCCTACATAATCGCAGGCGGCGTGCGCGGGCGCCGAGCGCATGATAAACCGCAGTCGCGGCGCACGCGCACTCCAACTGCCAACATTTGCCCTTAGTGTAGGCGTCCAATACATGACGGAAATCGTGAAAAATAAACGTTCAAAATTTTGCCATTTACATTGAAGTCAGCCAAGTCTTCTCTTTGAATTAGGTTTAAATAACAATATTCAACCTGGCGGCTAACTAAAATGAATATATAATTATAACTAACAGTTGTGTTTGTATATTATATTTGCACCTTTAGATACCGCATCACCATTTATAGATATTTTGTGCAACAAGAACTTCAATAATTGAAAATGCCGATGTGACTCACCCACCACCCTAAGACCTAGGACCAGTACGAATATTGTAACCGGTCCATGATGGACGATGAACATAGAACTCGTCTCGCTTGGCAAACAAATTTGAGATCACCACATTTTGTTGTCAGCACATACGATACTAACACAATTAAGCTAATTATACGTCACCCACGGAAAAGAGAGTACAGCCGAGATACTGATTTAAAGATAAGCGACTGTATCACCACCACATCTTTCTACACACACGTATGTAAAGATTTATTAACCCGCGTCCCTTCACCCTTCAACCTGCCTGCATTGTGATCAGAATCCGTCAACGTTCCAGACAATGGACACAGAAACTAACTGTATCTGATTTATTACGTTAAACGCGTATCAAAGTCTATATCATATTGCGTAAAGGTTACTGCTTGACGTCCACTTATTTATGGACCAAATATCTTTAGTTTTTGATCACGACGTCAGCTAACTGGCTCACTGGTCAAACTAAAATAATGTAGCTAAGCAGTTCTTAAATCACTGTTCAATTCGTGTCCAATTATCCAATTGTTTTTATAAAGGTCCTAATATTGTAACCTTACTTGTATGTTCGTCTTCGTTATACTCGTCCTTTTGATGACTGGTATATTTTGAATTTACATAAATTTTGACGAAACGCGTGTTGATCGGCAATGTTACTGTGTTTACGTACACAAGCCACTTTCCGTAACTTTTTGTGTTATTGGTACCAACCAATGTACCAGCATTGCTACCTAAGCCTACTAAGTTCACCTAATCCTATATCACTTTTGAAGTTATTACCTTCATCAAAAGGTAAATATATTAGTCTATTCATTCTTTGTGACGTCAAAGTGAGCACTAAAATGAAAATGATCACCGCAGATAAATTCTTACCTGCAATTACATAATGCAATTAAAGGAATCGAACGCATACACAACTAGCGTGTTGAATAAACATTTAGATTATCTCTCATCTATCGCTAATGCACACCGTACATTACCGGAGTATATAGTTAGTGGTTGGTAAGTGTCGTACAAATGCAGCAATGTAATGTGAATGCAGCAAATGAAATGCTGTTGTTCTCATTTATATTCATTATGTACAGCAAGTTGTAATTATCGTATTATACATTACGTAAACGTGTTGAGTGTGGCTCGGTTATGTTTTTGCATGAATTAAAACTAATCAAATCGTTTGTTTGCGTTTATATTTTAAACAATAAAGTTATAGCAGTAACATAGGTACGTTTCTACGTAAATAAAAGAAGTTTGTGGCTAAAAAACTTGATGTTGGGTCTGTTTTCACGTCAAGTGTGTGTAATAACTGAGTGGTATCTATCGGGGTGGAACTGGCCACATGAACAATGTTGTTGATCCGCTTTCAAGTGTATAGAGGATTATTTTTTTATTTTTATTTTTCTTGCATCGTCTCATCACTGTTTCGCTACTTTTTCTGATGTGCTATCTGTAAGTTACCATTAAACTACAATTAAAACTGTAAAACTATGGTTCGCCGTTACCAACCGAAAAGAGAACGCTTTTAAGTAATTAAAATGGCCGCGTAGACGCAAGAGGCGAATAAAAAGTTGTGAATGTTTGTTACGATGATGTGCGCACAGGCAAGTAGTACAAGTCCGATGTTTCGTTAAAATATTTGAGCGAATTAACCCATCTGTAACTAAGGAGAAAATATAATTAAGTTGCTGTTTATAAGGTTCGTTACTTCAGATGGGTATCAGTTACCACTAGAAAGTCCGCTTAAGATTTCTTCTAATTCATCTACATTTTCATCCGAGGAACCAGCAATCATATTAACATTTATAATTTAACAATGGAACTTAGTTTTCTGTGTATTCCGTATACCGTGCGTGTTCTGCGCGTGCGCATCGGGGTCGATTCTGAGTTAATCTACGACCATCTACTACACTCCCAAATATACAGCCATATATGTTTCTTTTTCATTATATATTTGTATTTAAATTAAATTGTACGTTTAAGTTTCTAAATGTCTTCGCTGAGTAAAATCGTTATCTTCCCGCTCATTACGTTGCCCCGAGTACAGTTAGTAACAAAAGTGAATGAGATAAAAATGGCCGTTAAATGTACTAATGAAATAAAGTGGGATAACGTACCAGAGAAATTATAATGTTAATGGTACTGTAAGTGCAGAATATACTTGACATTATAAGTTTAGTGCTAGTAGGTTGTTTTTATGGGTTGTAAGCTCATCATCTAGATAGCATGGGATAATTAGATAAGGCATTGTAATGAACTTCAGGATTGTAGATGTCACGATCAATAACGACTATAGTACTCAACTTACAAGCATTCAGTACAATGTTGGAGTCGGCTTCTAATGCACCCAGGTGCGGCTGAATACTCATCAATATTGTACTTGTAAGGCATTAATATATCACTCTCGCAACATAGAGTTTGCAAGTAAATCTTCTCTTTTTTTGACAAAACATAGACAGTTGTAGAAATGTCTAGGCTATTCCGCAAGCGAGCGTCAGCTCTTAGAAAGTATCGTAGCTGTGACGACGAGTGTCGATAACAATTATCGTTGTAGATAATAGGCGGCCATTAGCGCGTCAATCATTCGATACAACTGCACATAATTGTTTGATGTGGACACTGTGTAGCGTGCGGTTTTTTTGTGAATAGATTGGCAAGGGATGGAAAGTGAATGACGAAGGTGAAATATGTGTTATCACCCTTTGAACGTCCATAAAGAACAGATGGTATCATACTCGTAACCGTAAACAGTTGTGACTAAATATTGCCATAAGTGCCAGGTTTGACAAGTGATTTGGTGATTAGCGCAAAGAAGGCCCATTCTTATGCCATAAAACTCGATTCGACTTTTTACCAAACCCATATTGGAAGTGAGGGGGTGGGGGGTTATATTCAGTTCGTGATTAAAGATTCTTTGAATGAATGATTTTAAAAGTTGTTATTCTTGGTCCTAAAGCGGTAATTTCGAGACTGCCTCAATTATTGTTTTCAAATGTTTTGGAACAATATCGCTCGGTTGTTTTTACCCAGCCATCTTGTTTGTTGCAACACAACTGTAGGGTACCTACTAGGTACACTAAAACCACAAAATATTTGTACAACCAGATCATTTAGGCGCTCCTTTAAAATTCATCGCTCCTCCTTTGTCCTGGCACCAGCGCCATATTAGCGCGGTATTGAATCCGCTCGCTTTGGTCGCTGACGTCACCGGCCCTGGCATTGTTGCCAGGATAGTGAGGTCATTCACCATTGGCAAGTGATTGATTGGCCATACGTGCCATGGCGTGTCACGTAGTGCTGTTCCCATTTGGCAAGCGCAGATAAGGACATTCGGTTGTTGTGGTTGTCGCTTTCAATTGTTTTGAAATTTATTGACGCCTTGCGTAATGGTTGCATTATTTCCATAGCGTATGAGGGTTGGGTAATCGTGTTCCCTCTTGGAAATTTTTCGTTACATCATATTAGGCACCTACACTAAAAATATATTTTCAAGACGAAGCAAATAGTTTCACTTAAACCCAAATCATTATCATCATTCTCAATTAATCCTCTCTGCTAACAGTTACTAGTTAAAGAACCAGCAATCAGATCATAGGAAAAACCATATATATACTTAGCAGCATCGAATTAGTTAGTAATCACAACTATTTATCACAAAAGTATCGTATTTCTATTAGAGTTACCAGAAAATTGCGTTCTTGGATCTTATGGTACACAGTAAGTTTCTAAAAATATATTTTCTTTCAACATGTTGGCTTGATGACACAAACGTTCGCAAGCTATCAATTGTTTTTTCCTACAACTATTAGGTCCTAGACAATAGAAAGTGTTTGCAACAAAAACGCATGGCGCACTCCGCCAGGCGTGACCAAGTTTTTGTGTGTAAGCAGCACGGCAGGGTGACCAGACCACTACGACCGGTGTGCTTCACACACCTGAAATACTTTCGATTGCTGAAATAAGGCGTTGGGAAATATCAAGTTCTGTAATAAATCGGTTGTAATGTGTTTGTTTTTGTGGAAACAAATTACGCAACAAATCATTGCTCGTACATTAAATCACGTATAAGTGAACCATGTGACTTTATGACTAAAAACTACCGGTAACCTAACATTAGTCAAAATATCTTTTGCCAAAGTTTATAACGATCGACGTTATAAATCAATATGTCTAATCTTATCAGCTCTTGAATTTTTTTTTTCATCAACATTTTTTAACGAATACTCCCCAATCTTCAACCTCTATAAAAAACATCCACTACACTGCACAGCCCATTAAAATGTAGCGTTAATAACATCACATACGCGACGACACTAGCGCGGCGCCCGCGCCTCTTAATTAAGATAATTATACACACACACATGCATCCGTGTCATTCACTACAATTAGTTTGGGTATACATCAGCGCTTCTTGGTGTACCTGCTCATTACGCGTAATTATTTCGTCAAGTTGACATTAGGCAAGCATCTACGCTTTTGATAATTAGGACTGATTTATCTGCACTAATAATAATCATCCGTGTGAAATATTGATCTTCAGCCATTTTAATATTATTTATTATAAGTCTCCCTAACATATTATTTTGATTTCTTCGTCTTTATAATCTTTACATTACGATATGGGAAAATAAATAAATATTCTCCTAAGAAGGCTGTTCAAGTACTTTACTTAGTACCCAGAGAGTGAGATAGGATGGCCTATTCTTTGCTGGGAAACGCTGAGTAGAAACAGTTCTTAGGTACTATCGCACAACAAATGAAGTGAAAATTATTGGCTATTAATTATATCATAATTACTCATTGTATGTATGTCTTATAGATCACCACATTCCGCGTTAGATTATTACAATTCGATGAACTGATTGATAGGTAGATTGTTTTTCTTACTTCCCAGATCGTAAAACTAAAGAACTTACTACATTGGAAACTAATTTCAAAGAAATATAATCGATATTAAATCGTGCGTTAAAGCCCAGGAAGAGTTGCAAAAAAAGGATTGTTATAGTGTGGCAAAACGTCGGTAGAACCACGCAACAACAATTTTTTGCTTACGACTATCCAGATAGCCTGTAATGGCTTTTTCTGGTTCATTGGACACATCACGCAACAGTGAGACTAGGATTCATCGTGCATTTCAGTGTCCTTCAATAGCTATGCTACAGCTAGGTAAAATAATTTGTATATGAGAGTAACTCGATTATTCCCTATCAAACCCAGATATTACATAATCAACCTATATAGGTACAACACAATTATTCACCAAACACAATCATTTGTTACTTTGATTTCTTTATCCAACTTTCTAAACAAAGCCACGCGATTAGCAGCCTTCAACACTAACTTTTTAAACATCATAAAGTTCAAAGTTGCTTGTTATAATTTCGTTCTGATAAATAACTTCATCACGCATCATGGTGGATCGTCTTCGGTATAAATGGTTGTACAGGTAGGCACTGACACACCATTAGATATAATACAGTTAGCTAGAATACATATTATTATCATTTAATTCAATTTATTAATATAATTATGCGGAGTTAAAATGGAAACTTTTTAGTGTGTACGATCATTTATATTATTTTCCATTTATTTATTTATTCAATAGGCAACGGGCAACAATCATATGATGGAGCCTTCTGTTCGACCGATTTTATCACATACGTCACCTATTAAGTACATCTCTATCAAAATATAATATGTTACACTAAGGGTGCTAGTCTCACTACGTTAAAAGTGCTCTTTTTAACGCTTACATAAAGTAAAAAAAAAGAAAAAAAAAAAGGTATAACGTATATATAAAAATTAAATTAAATGTTATCTTCCGACTAGTCATATCGTGAGCTCTAAGCAAGCTCTTAAAGTTAGAGGTCGCGGGTCAGGCCGGTCTAACGATATTAATATGGTTTTTTGCGAAAGTTGGAGAGAGCGAACATATCATCGCTATCAATAACCAAACGTAAAATACATGTTTATTATGGTTAGTTTATTTGACTAGATATGAAGAAAACATTTTGAAAATATAATCCGTAATAGGTTTAGAGATAAAAACATCTAGGTCTCCCAGCATATCGTGATAGGGTGGAACGCCTCCGTCTGGACAAGGGCTTTTCATGTAAAGGGAGGCAGGTAATGCCTTTAAGGATAACAGTAGCACGCTGAGAGAATTAAATTAGAATTGATGAATTTACATCACACAAAATATGAATTAGTGTTATTAAAATCGAGTTGTATTTGTTCGAGACTCAAGTATCAACCTAAATACGCAGTGCTATTGACCTCAAGCTCTACACTTTCAAAACAACTGCGATTAACTTAACAACTCCTGCCTTCTCATTTGCCTCACTCTTTCAGACCCTGGTCTCTTGACATTTTATGAACGCTTTGTGTCACACATCCACTCTTCCAAGACCTTTCTACCCCCCTCGTATCTTAACTCCACAGGTGTCAGCAACGGTTTCATGTGGAGTTTGAGGGGTCTGGTTATGTTGGAGCATGTCTAAGGTGGGCACAATATGGCATGAGACAATAACACCGATGAATATGCATGGTGGCATCGCGGCGTTGCAATTTGGCCGGAACACTGGTGTAATGACAATGTGACAAAAATAACATGTCTCGTGCGAGTGTACGCACGCGCCGGGAGAAACGCGACGCTTAAACGCTGAACAGAAGAAGCGGTAGAAGGTGAATACAAAGAAAGGAATTAATATAATGAATGCAGTGATGATACAAACGTAACATAGATCAGGGACAAAAAGGGTGATAAAATCTATTTAATATACTATACTGTATTTAATTAATACAGTACAATGTCTAAGACATTGATGCTTGTAAATTAAATAAAAAAAAGTTTAAAATGAGGATGTTCTTGTAGCGGAGCTGGACACATATTTGGAGTAAGCATGAGAGTGGAACAACTTATATTCTGTTCTTTATTGAATGTTCTTTTCGCAGTGATTACGTGAATTGCTTTTTATTAATCTAATTTTGTTATTATTTCACGTTGATAATATTTTAACATGGTGAATTCAAATGGTCCCAGTGCGTCCACACGCGTATACACGGCGCAGACGCAGCCGGTGACAATACTACACGAGCGACTGACATAACGCTGCGTGTGTATGACTAATCATCCACTACCACTGTATCTGTACATACACCGCAAACAGGTAAAGATCTAGCTATACATGGAATGCAGACAATAGTTAGGTATTACATTACATGGAGCTTATATCGTCACTGGCTAACTGTGGCATAACATAAGAACCAACAACATTAAATATATTACCTACATCAGTATAATAATTAGGATTCGGAAAGACAGAGGCTACGAATTTCTAGTTGGCTAGAAAAAGCGTTTATTATTTTCCCAACAACCAACCAAGCAGATAGACGTATTGATGATATAGGGACTCCTAATAAAAACAACTTTATATTATAAAGTTCTGATCAGTATAGGCACCTAGATACCATTAGTTAGTACAAGTAGTGCTGATGAATCCTTGATTAGGCTTATCCAGTTTCCAAGTAAATGCTATGTAAGGTTAATGACATACGTGTATAAACATTTCCTTAATTTACGGACTAAAAAACATTATGATCTGATTATTTCGCACTCTATGTGGAAAGGTAAATTTAATGGTAAAGGTATGCGCTTGAAATATATAAATATATACCTATAATCTAAACAGAACGTTGTACCTAGTTAACTACGTATACATCAAATGAGTGTTGTCAATACAAAGAAATAACAAATCAAAGTCCTATTTGAAAAGGGCAATATTAAATTAAGTAAAAAATGGGTGCTCATTCGCCCTCAAGTGTAAAAAAATATCGTAAATAGCGTCACGTAATTTCTGAAAGCTGTTGAACCATCTTGTTCAAATCTATTGAAATAATACAACGTATATTAATTTTAAAAAAAATGTTTGGTACCTACCTAATTATTTGCAAAATATCGATCGAAAAGAAAAATCATACAACTAACGTCATCTATCGGCACATAAGTGACTCACTGCGACCATCTGCCCCGTTACGTTACGAGGCAAAAATAACAAAAACTACAGTAGTCACTTAATCATCGATTGTCAATAGCAGGGCGAACGGAAACGATGCCTACTTTGCAATGCAAATCACTTCGAATTCCTTCAATGTCACAAATAAGTAGTCGATAGTCTGTAACCCCTGCGTCGGGGTTACGCGATATTAACATATAAATAACAAGCGTTTCTCAACTATTGATGGCATTAAATGCGACTTTATTTATGGGTTACATATTTGCATACCACGGGTTACAGTTAAATTGTCCGGATATGCACCTGGTAAAGGTGTGACGGTGCGTTTTTCTAACGATTAATTAAAAAACGCGATTTATGTATGGCTGCCATTTACTCACTAACATACCTTCGCAATACATTCTAAGTACTTGCAAGTTTACCAAGCTTGTTAAGATGTTCAAGTCGGATTGCAGTCGACAGCAGGGCTGGTAATCGACTTGCCATACCAATTAAATTTGCATAAAATAAGTAATAATCAATAAACTTTAGTATTATTTTAATAACTACGCGGATCAAATCTTAACATATTTTATTTAAAATAAATAATTAACGTCTAAGAGACATCCTTTACCATAACAATAGGTATTTAATTGTTTTTACACTACACATACATTCTGTTCTAGAATGTTTTTGAAAATAATAATGCTACAAAAACAAACAACAAAAATCTAAAAAAACAGTATGGTGGTGCCTTTTTAAATTTTCAGTTTCTTTGTAACTGTAATATGTATAAAATATCTGTAGTATAGGTATATTAATTGTTGTTCGATATATAAGTAGGTAATGGGTTGGCAGCTGTTACTAAACGATAACCAATAAACAATATATCACTGTATTTATAATGTGCAGCACCTTTGCCATTCTGATGCTAATCCGTCGAGTTTGGACAAAAACACATTGATTGGTATCAATGAGCGTCAATTTGAATAATTTCAAAATAAATCATCGCGGGCGCAATCATGCTAATTTTACTATCAAACATTTGCGATGATATGAATTGATTTCCATAGCTATTGACGCTGCTCGCATTTTTACTGCGTTACGGAAGGTAATGGTCGGAATATTATTTGTTTTGTTAATAACTATACGCAAATATGGATCGGAACATATTTTATTTATTATATTTGATTTATTGAGTAATTTGACGATAAAATGTAACGTAATTGATATCAATTTATGAAATGGAGCAAATTACACTAGGTATCTTGAATTAATAAAATATTATACTTTTAGTTAAAACTAACGTAAAAAATCGTTTACCGTCCCGTTTACCGTCAGTTTTTGTTAAAAACTTTATAATAGTAACTTCGTTATCTGCAATCAACATTCCTAATTTTCATTTAACAAAGGGCAGTACAGTTAGAAACTTTGTAAACACAAATAGTTCAACACTGAATTATCTGACAGCCATCAAATTGGAAAATAACAAAACTGTCAACGTAACGTGAAATTAGGCAATTTTATTAAAGCCGTCGGCCGGCGGCATCCGTGTACAAATTGCTACTTAAAACGATAAAAATCGATGTTGATACTCGCCTACCGTTCGTTACAAAAACAATGGCAGCGCGACCTGCGACACAAACAATAAATTCGCTAAATAATAGTTATCGAAAAATAAGTCCAAAACATTATCGTCATCCGGAAAGCATAAAAATATTTCAAATCGCCAAGACAATAGAACGGAGACAATGGACCCTGGCGCAAAAAGGGACCAAGTTATTTTTTTCCAAAAAAAGTGTGGTTTTTGCAAAAGCGTTCTTCGACAACAATCAGTGCACCGCCCTTCAGTAGGGAGCTTTTTTTTAATAACGGGCCCGAGGTTTATTTATTTTGTCGGCTAATATTATTGGTAATGGGTTTTTATACTAAAAAGTAGAACAGACCGTTAAATAAAGGTAAGTCGTATTATTGCTGAGAATGACAAATAAATTTGCATTCTACTAATTTTACATATATATATATATTAATTTTAATATGTGATTGAAGGTAATTATGGCAATTATGCAACAAGCAACAAGTGGAAGAGCACTTTAATTGAATTTGTCAATCGGAATATCAGTCGTTCTCGCTACAGAAATCAATTGCCGTATCCAAACACGTACTACTACAAAAGCATTCCATCATACTATTTAGCATACAAAAACATTTCCATGATAACATAAAGACGATGCACTAACCGCGACCCTCACGTCAGAGGCAAAGGTGGCAACACTAAATAACGGCCCAAACAACCGTTTCCGAAAATCGTAAAGGAAGTAATTACATATTCTAATCCAAATCCAGGGTCCCGCTTCATATGTCACTCCTTACACAATAAAAAAAGGTTACACTCATACGACCTCCTTCTAACGGTTAGAATCTTTCTTCACCGGTCCTGAGAAAAAAAAACATCAAGAACTGCATTTCTACACAGACAAGCATACGAAAAAAATTGCATACTTACTTATAATCTTTAAAAACAACGAGATGCATACAATTCAAAATATGTCTTATATCGAAACCATAAGAAACCCTTTTCAAAAGCAAACCCGTATGTGTAACATTAAAATTTATGCGCGCATTTGCATAATGTGCATAGCCCCTAAATTTTATTCAATAAAAAAATAGGATGGGTACAAACTTTTTTGCATAAATTCTTACAAAGGAAACGGGTTAAACCATTCAGGAAGTGAAATGTCGTAGATCCGCTAGTATCGTGATTACAAAATCAAAGTTCAAATTTACAACGTTACAAAAATATACTTTATGCCTCGTTACATAAAAAAGAAAATGGCAGAATTACAAATTTCGCGTTACACCCTTTCACTCGCGGCCCCCTTTCGCGATGCACAATAGACCAAAATGTACCTGACTATAATTTATGCGAGAATATTAAGAGAAATGTACCTGCCCTTTTTGAATATTAAGTGCAACCTAACCCCTGACATTACTGAATAGGGTTAAGATACTGTTTGAAAAGGAATAATATAAAAAAAAAATGCAAATAAACTGTCCCCACATCTACGTGAGGGTTACAGGTATGCGAGCATAGAAAAAAAATTGCAAGCGCACCGCGCGCGCATAAAGTTTCGCATTTAATGTTGCACAAAGGGTTTGGGGCTATTGTGATACTTGATGGATCCCAGCACTTGTCACCTTGGCGTATAATTTGGGTGTGTACGGTTCTTTTCTTATGCATATTCGGTAGGGAGCGTCTCATAGATAGTTCGTTTTTTAATAGCGTTTTTCTATTATGCTCTGTATGCAAAGATTTATTGTGGAGCCGCGGGATGTGCGTGAGAATGCTAGGAGATAATCGAATTTGCCTATAGACGCATCCACCCTAGGCAACCCTTTGGTTCGATTCAATCGCGTTCATGGGAAATATGTGAATATTCAAACAAGATGTCATCTCCTTGAATATCGATTGCCGTTGAGATCCTTTTATAGTGCCTGGGAATTGATACATTGAATAGGAAGACCCTGTAGGGTTTTTGCATAATCTATCGGTGGCCGTGACGTTAGGTTGCTTTGTTTGGTCATAACGGAATTTCTCGATAAAGGGTTCTCAAAAGTGATCGTTAAAAAATGAGACCGTTACAATTTTTTCCTTGGACTACTGTCCACGTTTTGTCTAAAAGTAACTGTTGGTGTCTTTTATGAGTTTTTTTATATTTTTTATGATCGCAGATAGCTGTTTTATTTGTACTATGCGTATGTTTTTATTGTTCTATAAACGAGAATTACGAGTGAATAATAAAGAAATAACATTCAAATTAAGTATGTATTTTTTATTCAAGTAAAACTGTAGCGTTTTAGTACTCAGTGCTTAAACATAAATTGTTTATGAAAATTTAATTGTTGCTGACAGTAAAACTGTGAGTTAAGTATAATTTAATATTTTACAAAATGTAGTAATAATAAAGTTAAATAACGATAAAACGTTTATCTTTAAGTAAAATAAATAAAAAATGAACAGTTACTTTGCTTTACCTATGCAAACATGTCAAAATTATACCCCTTTTTTGTGAATACTGGTCGCAACGACCGCGGCATGTTTTTTCGGAAAACCATTTTGCTCCAGTTTTTGTTTGTACCAAAACAAATAGTGTAATGGATGTCGATATTGTCGGCGGGCATTCGACGAGCTGTGACGCAACACGCGGACGGGCGGACGGACAAAGGGGAAAGAGTTGGCAAAAAGTCGTGTCGTAAAGTTTAATTACTTTAAAGTGTTGCGGTTTGTACAGGATGTGACTAGTTACAAGCGGCCATTTTGAGCACCTCTCATACTATTCAAACAACATGTTCAGCTAATTATTTGCAAATAGGCAAAGTTTTAAATAGTTTAAATAGCTAAAATAGCTTAAATAATATATGTCGTTACATATTATTTAGAAAATCAAAGATAAGACGTTCAATATCTGTAACTGGTAAGCACTATTGCAACAAAAATTAATTAAAAGTAATAACTATTCAGGAAAAGTATTTTGATGTAGGGGGCAACACTTGCATTAATTAACTAATTTCTCTCGAGTGAGATGGCAAATTAAAATGTATCCGCGAACACATCATTACAACTGTCAAAATTTATATTTAATGAGCTCATTATACCTAATTGGTTTTGTTAGTTTTACATAATATGCGCATTTGTATGGCAGTGGCATAATTCAATAATTGTAAGCATAGGGAATACTTTCTATTGTAATTAACGGCACAGGTGGATTTAAATCATGTGCTTAATGGTATTGGGCTCAAAATCGAATAAGTTATTTAAAAAATGAGAATTATGTAATTTAGTTTATTTAACTACATAATACAACAATAACGGAATAAGACTCCATGTTACTATACTATGTTTTTTAAGTTTGTTAAGTTTTATTTACAGTAATCAAAATAAAAAAAATCGTTGTCAATAGCTCTGTTATTAATTTTGTCATCTTTAAGAGCACACAGATTCTGAAATAACGGAATATGAACCATCCTAAAATACATCACACTGTTAAGTGTCACTAATTTCACAATTTTTTCTTCGTGGCAGAGCCATTCACCGAAGCACATAAAGAAATTGTCAGCAAACAGTAACGCTTCCCGCGTGTTTTGTGTTTTTGCTCCAATAAACGTACACTTTCGTCACAGCTACCATTGAAGGGTTAAGTTATGCAAATTGCCCTACAAATTGGCCCGGAGCCGATTGCCCGAGCCTACCTATTATAACTCCGTACTTTCCAAAATAAGCTTTTTTATTTGTCAAAAGTTTTGTTCTTAATTCAAACAAATGGTTCCAGGAAATTATTTTTGGTGCGGTGTTATTTTTAACAATGAAATTTCGAAGTTGTTTTTTTAAAGTGACGCTTATATGATTCTTCTTCTTCTCTTTTCAGCGAGAGTGTAATTAAAACAAAATTTATTAAAAAGCATCCTCATTATTTCTTCAGAACTCGTATCTTCTCAGTCGAACAAAAACATCATCATTTTTGAGAAAGGAAAATATTTTTTCCTGATTATACGGTTACATATTCATTGTCTATATACAAACTCAAAGTCTCATATCCTGCACCAATAATCTTCATAATAAGTTCACTATAGACATCTATGAACTCCCAGCAAAAACTACTACACAAGTCGTCGCGTCCCCGTCCCGTCCGCGTCACCGCACGCCGCGACGTGATAATCCAACCGAGGCATAACCTACCTACTTTATACCGTATACATGTCAAATTTTAATTGAATCCCGCGTTAAATATGTTCTTAACGCGATGGCAAGTTATCTCGGTTAAGGCACCGAGGTATTCAACGGGTTAATTTTTATTTCCATATTGATCTTAAGAGTATCGACTATCGACGCCTAATCTGAGGACGTATCGTGAGAATCGATTAAAGGTAATGGTTTACTTAATTTTTAAAGTAATCGATGGATTTGTGGTGTTATGAGTGAGCCGTACAAATTCTATGTCGTTCATGGACTACAACCCGCATGACGTATGTTGTAGGTATGCATATCTTTAAGCAAGTATTTCAGATGAGGCACTCGTTTTGTTTTTTTATTCAAATGATAATGACAATAAGTACAGTACGTCGCGCGTCGTCTGGTGCACCTGGATAGTCAGCTGGTGTCTGTACCACCATTGCCGAGTGGCTCATCTTTCCACTACGCCATGAGCGATTCCCATATGATAGTTCGTGCTGATTCGACAGAAGAAAAAGCAATTACATTGATAAAATATAATTTATAGATATGGGATGTTACAAGTGGACAAAAATGCATAAGATACTTATTTATATAGGTACATCATTACGGCAAGGTTGGCAGAGAGTTTAACTTTCTGTGCAACGTGTCGCGCGTTCGATTCCCGCACGGAACCAATATTTGTATTATCTATAGATACTTGTTTCGGGTCTGGGTGTATGTGCATGTGACACATACACCCAGTAAATATGTTTGTAAACTGTACCCACGATACGGGAGAAATCATAGTATGAGTAAGCAATTTTGATTTTTTTGAAAACAATTGAAACTGTCAAATTAGCACCCTATCCCTCATTTACTTTTACGGCTTACGTTGGATGATAAGCAGAAAGAGTTAAGCCTCCTAGATCATGGTGGAAGTATGTTTAGAATATAATAATAACCAGTTAATTAAGAACTATTGAGTCCCAGTGTGGTCCCAAATATAAATTGATAATTTATTTCTAGATAGCACCTATGCCTTTAGGCTGCATGGCCTTAACACGTATGAGTACCGCGTAGGAATCCACGCAACTCGCGCTAACGAGTTAACGACTACGGCCAACGTGATATTTTGTTCGGTCGCCCGACTGTCCAACTATTTGGTCATCCAACCGTTCGGGTCGTGCGCATACGCACGCACCTATAACGTCCTCTATAATACACCCTTAACTTTAATAATAAACGTAGGTATATACTGAGCGGTTCAAATTTCAATGCCGATTATAAAATGTATTAAAATGTGGTACACTATCTGCAACGGGAGAATAAAATGTAGGATTAAGGACAAGACCTGTTTAATAGTATTGGTTAGTTATGTGCTTAGCATATGTACCTACAAGCCTTATATCTTGTTATAAATAAAATAATTACTTATTCTTTAACTAGGTATTTTTAACGGACATTTTGTTCAATGGACTTTTGTGTCACACAAAGGGCAGACTATTTTTATCCTGACTGAATTACTCTTAAGATGGAGCCAAGTTTACGAAGGGCCTTGGGCCAATTTAAAATTACCGTTAGTAGGGTTGCACTAATGTTCGGGATCATCTCGCAATATTTTTTTTAATGATCCTTTATCGACGAAACAACTAAAAACTCGGAACGATAATTAAATCGAAGAGAGTCAGAAGTTACATTGTAAAGTCAACAATAGAATTTATGATCCACACGCTGGTCATTGTCACAATATTTTTTCGTGTTCAACATTTTCTTGTTGAAATAAACGAGTACTTATCAATTGCAAGCCAATTTATACGGTATATTCTAAAAAAATCCAAACTTCAAAAAGGATCCATTATTAATTACTTATCGAACAAAATTGTTATTTAGAGAACATGTATCGTCCCAAGCGAAGCGAAAAAAACGCGCCAAATGACCGTGAACGCATCGTATCAAGGGATCGATACATATAATCGATACTTATAAATCGAGACTGTTATGAGACGATAAAATCGGCCGGCAACCGCCGCCGGCTACTGGGCGTCGGCCTAAGCGACGATTACTCTCCGCTCCTCTTATTTTGTTGCTGGCCACTCGATGCGAGATTATCGATAAAATAATTAAATGGTTACTCTCCAAATCGATTCCCGAGTGTTGTTATCGAGACTCGTGTTATTTGTTTCGTTTTTCTTGTTGCGAAATAGTCCCCTTGAACAAGTTGGAAAGTTTTCGGTTTCACAGTTACAAAGTTTTCTAACTTTACTAAGTATTCAGAATCTGATTGGGAATGTTAACTTTATAATCGGATTACTAACTTGATGTCATGCTTCTGAACTTTATTTATAGCGACTTGTTAATAGTACGTCTCCATGTATGCATTCATTAAAATAATTGAAATTTGCTCGTAAATATGAGGCCTCGCGATGTTTCAAGAATCCAATTGGTACAGGAGACATACCTTAATAACTCTCAAATAAATTACTTTTTAGTGCTGGTTACTTTTTGATAAATGAAGTTTTAAAACTTCGTGTATGTATAATAATGCGTCATTGATAGGTACAGTATAATTGAATACACATATAATTTCGTTGCTACTGAAAGCCGCTCCAAACAAAAATAACCTAACTCCGTATTTTGTGTTTCATTCTATCGTCTCCTCAAGTCTTACCAACACCACTCAAACAAATAAAGCAATGGACTCAGATCCTCCGAAAAGCCACATTCAACGGTCTGGTCGGGAGTGCGTGCCGTTCGGCCGTTCCCTCAGATGGTCGACATCTTAATTGTCGGCCGGTGATAACTCGACTCACTGATTTATAATGCCTCCTAAACGTATTAGTGCCTTTGTCGGCTCTCACACTTATCGACCGACTTAGCAGCGGCTTCCGCTGCCACGAACACTTTTTATCCCTTTTATATTGAAACTGAACAATAAAACAAACCACTGTCACAAACAAATGCTACGGAAGTTTTATAAGATGACTCCAAAGCTGGAAATATCTTCCAAGGAAAAACGACAACAATCAAAATGCTTCGTCTGATTTTAAAATGGTAAAATCTGCAGCTACTAAGAGATAAACATCGACTTTGCTACGCAAATGAGAACAAAATATCAAATAGGAACTTATAATAAAAAGACTGTTAAACGCGGCTCCAAGTGAAACTAAAAGATTTTTACAGTTGTGTTTATTTAGCATAAGTTTGCGGATCTTTTTATGACCGAATAAACTCGCGCCGACACCTTTTTACAGCGTCGTTTGTTTCGCTAAACATACGATAATTTACATATTATTATCTGGAGACATAAAAATTGGACGTTTGTTGTCAGCGGTGTCAACGAGGTATCAACATCGTGACCGGCCAACAAAAAGTACCCGCTGGAAAAAAGTTGATTTAGAAAAGAGCGTGTGGGACATGCGTGTGATGAATTGACATGTTCTCAGAGCCATTAGGGGCGAGATAAGAAGGCATTTAACTCAATCCGCGGCGTACGCGCACCGCTCCGTTCCCCGCATCCCGCGCTGCGCCAGCTCGTCTGCATGCACAGGGTGATGCTGAGTCGGTACTTATTATTATGGTACCGGTACTGTTATTGATTTGAGAGTTCAGCAGCATCAGACACATGTAACTGCAGCTCAGCACATCACATACTTACTAGAGTAGTTATTATCTTACAACACTAACGTCCAAGGTCTTTTGCTCAGGTATACCTACTAGATTTCCTTCCTAGTAAATATCACCTTTTATAGGAAGTCTTTACATTGCTCTATATATCGTCATCGTCACCGGTTAAATTATAATGTGTGTAGTGTAAGTATTAGGTATACAAATAATCTACCGATGACCTGCTTGATACTAGAAAGAACTAATGTATCAAAAAACAATAACCATCCTGTACATGAATGGTATTGGGCCCGATAGGCGGTGTTTATGTGAGTGGTCCAAGTGGTCGAGTCGCCCGGTAGCCTCCTAATGAGTGCCGGCTTCCGTCAATAAAATTATTTCGATGCTAGGGCCTACCGTGAAATGGTCATCGCCCACCAATCACCTCGGGGAAGCGATATATTGTCCTGATAGTTATCTAATTAGAACTTAGCGTTACGCTCTGGTTTGCTTTCCACTTGTTTGGGTGCGCGGAGGTATATTAAAATTCTTGTAGTGAGAATTTGGAGTGGCTCTTAGTTGTGGAAAGTGTAGTGCTTTGAATTGGTATTGTATTTTATTTATTACAGTCTTACCTTCCATTAAGTAGACGAAAGATTGTGTGTATTATGTGACTAGTAATTAGATTAACAATTACTTGATGACTTGTGCGCAAATAACAGTAATGGACGTTTCATATTTGATTAAATTATTAGTTCAACTGATTGAACAAGTCGTTTTAAGTTCTATTAACGTTTTTATAAGGAAAGCATAATTTGTGTACAAGCCATTGCTTCCAATTCCTTCCTAAAAGCTGCCATACATTCGGATTGTCCAACAGCGCGGTTATAATACGCTCCCATACATCGACCGGTGCGTGATATCGCTATCTGCCGATAAGCGGCCCACGACCGACGACTTATGTTCACAGGCCCTAATTAACCTGTTCATTAGCACCGTCTGTGTAACACTGAAAACTAAGTGCTGTAGTAGGCCAGAGATTTATGGAGTATTTTATGATCTAGTGATTAGGAAGCGTGAATTTTATGTTGCGTTGAAGATTTGATAGATCACGCGATGTTCTTATTAGAAAGATTGAAGTGAAAGCTTGGAATTAGAAAAGTCTACGTGGTATATTACTTTCGGAGTCCAACTTGGCCGAGGACGATAAAATAAACCCTACAGAACAGGGTGACGCTACCGTCTATGAAGAATGTACTTATTCTTGCCGAATTCTAATTTGGCTGGTAGAAGCATGATGCTGTCAGAGGATCGCGATCATGAAACCCGCAGGAACTACAGATTAATAAATTAAGTAAAAGACAACAAAAAATAAAGTACAACTGACAGTATTATGACACATTCCCAAAACAGATGAAATTATAATACCTTCAATAAAAGTATCGATCAGAATGGATTCACAAACAAAAGAAACCAATAAATATAATGACACAACTACCGAATGAGGTATTAAAGTCCGGTAGCTTAATTTATTCGGAGTCGCATGTAACCTGAGGATTGGAGCGGCACAAATAAAAAACGTATGAATACACTTATCTGCGGCTTAGAGGACCCCGAGTGATGAACTTTAATGGAAGAAAGTTCTGTTTCGAGATATGGGAATTTGGGTTCGAGGAACAGAAATCAGTTTTGATCTTTTTAGTTCAAGCTGTGCTATGAATACTTACTCTAATTATTTTGAGTAACAATTTGAAATTTAAATGTGCATCGATTAGTATAAATATAGGATTAAAAGATTTTATTGCCAAATTTTTTAAGTTTTGTTTTATAGATTGATTGTAACACCAATAGCTTACATAACCAGACATCTTATGTCAACATATTTATATTGATTATCTAAATGATTCCATTTAGAAAATTATTCTAACAGGAACAGCAAAACAATATTTAAAAAAAAAAAACTCTTTAATCTACAGAACCCGGTGAACACCTGAAGTGTTGAACTACAAAATTTTTAATCGCCTTCGTTCGGATCAATCGCGGTCAAGATTTATGTGGGCAATTACACGCGCCCGCGCCACCGTACGTACCGCTAATAAAATAGCCCGGATGCCGCCAGATTTTGAGCTGAAAGTGAGCTAGAACCAACTTTGTATGAGGAATAATTAAGTGAAGTAATTTGTTGTTGTTATAGTGTTTAGTTAACTTATTAGATAGGGTGTAGACCGCAGTGTTTATGTGTTAAATTCATCGTTATGGATTTATGTCTCATATCGTCAGTTGATTTACATAAATCTCGTGCTTTTATTGTAGCATCATTAACTTAAGAGTTTATTACCTATGTATAAATAAAAAGACCAGTATTTCAAAATACGAAAAATTGTTAGATTATGTTGCTGTAAATACAGTAAATTCATAAGTTGTAATCCACTTCTAATTGGAAATGACTCCTAGACTATTAACAAAGATACTCAAGTGAAATCTTGTGTTGTCACCCGTTTTCTTTAGATGACTGACCTAAGTCCCTCCCAACATTTCTCACAGTGAACCGTGTTTCTCGTCAAACGTCTTTACAGCAGTGTTAATGATCACCGAGTAACCAGTCACCGGGCTCACCAGTCACCTCTCCACGTAAACTGGACGTTTACGACGCCGTTCATCAAGTCCGTCATAATACGTGTGAGAATTAATTATGGAAGTGTTAGGTTCCCACTTTATTGAACCACTGGATTCCGATAGGAATTAACGGTTGGTAAAGTTCCCATCGAGGGCACAGGTCGCGACTGATACTTAGATATTTTATACTTATTTAGGTGTTACTTTCTTTGGTCTTTTTGATTAGTGGGGGTTAAAATATATACTCGGTGTATTAGATTCATTATGAGAAATGTGTTGTGTAGCTGATGAGTATAATGCAGGAGTAAAGATCAGAGCTGCGTGAGAAATAAACATACTACACACTTAACCACAGAATACGGGACAACACTGTTTAGATGTAGGTACTGTAGAACGTTGTATAATAATATGAAAAGAATATATTGCATCTTCAAAAATAATTAATTTGCTAAGTTTCTCAAGAAAAAGGAACTTATCTATAACAGTAAGGGAAAACATTGTAAGGTACATCGTTAACCCAAAAACTCGGGGGTTTGTGACATGTCATGACATCTACCTCGTCCGCACTGCGGATGAGGAGCAATTCTTCTATCAAAGAGGATGCCCTAAGGCCGGTGTCCACGCAGCGGGACCATAATGGGCTGATGATTATATCAGTTTGAGTAAAACAATAACATACAAAAATCGAAATGTTGTTAAATCAATAGTTAATTGAACGATCGACTTAATTAAACCATAATTTTGCCGGCAACAGTTACGACATTGTCAGTTTAGCTAGTCCAGGCCCTCGGCGACACGTTACATGGATGTCATTAAGAGTACTACAAGACAGCTTTAAACATCGCTGGACATGTTTAATTGGCCGAGGCTGTCAGATGACAACTGATACAATACAGTTTAACGGCGATCATTAATAGAACAGATGCTAATAGGCCTTATTGTAATGTATTGAATTATATTTCTAGTTTTCCGTGGCAGTATGCATACCTTTAAAAATCTATTTTTAGCTTAGATTTTTACACGGCTGCCATCTAACCTTCGTTAATAGAGGGGAATAAAGTAATACAAAATTTAGACAAGCTCTTAAAATCCGATTGGTCATTATGTGTTACTTAGTTAAACATTTGATAGCTGGCTGGTCCCAATAGCTTAATAAAATTAAGAACATTCTAAACAACTTTCTCATATCCTCCCAATTAGTCTTTTCATGCCATACTCAAAAGATCCTTATTAATAAAAACAAAATCCAGCTCCCATATTGTCCAGCAAATAGCTTGGTTATCAGCAAGATCGTCCCCCGCGGCGCCTGCGCAAGCTACTTGCTAATTACCTGCGAACTTGCCCGAGCATATAGAGACGTTCGGCTAACTTCGTTCGTGACCCGACGATCACCGACCGATATCGAACCTTTTAGATTTTAGATGCACGATTTTTACCAAGTGTTTGGGACTTATTGGTATTTTGGACGGGAGCTAATATAGATATAGCGGTGAGGTGAGTTTGAAGCGGTTCTTACTGGAATAGTGGTGTTGTGTTGTGTTGTGACATGTGATGAGATGCTAACTGGATTTTGGAATGACATTTATTCTTTCTTCTTCTTTGGCAACTTAATTTCTGGAGGTTTAACTTCTCGTTCAATAAAATAAATATTCTGAAAACATTCAACTTTGGTACGTTACGTTACGTAACTTTCGACAGTTTAACCGTGCTAAGGCCCTCAACATCCTAGCAGTCACTTTCATTCATCAAACCGACGACCGCAATAAATGACAAAGATTGTCATAAGAAGAGTTAACCAAATCAATCAGGGAATGTGTTTGTTTACTATCAGGCAGTCCTGTAGCAGTGGCTGTACTTTCTATTGCGACTATTATGACTTGACCGTTGTTCATTACAACTGCTTCTAGATTGCTGTGATCTTTTGATGACTAGTCATATTTGTAACTATTAATACTGTTAGTGCCATCAAAAACAATAGTAATAGAAAATATAGATGCATTAATTACTCTTATTGAAGTGACTAAATGAAAGATTAACTTAATCAGGCCCCTAAACTTTCTAATATAGTTTAGAACTTAAACAGTCAAGGCTAACAAACTTTTCAGGGTTAATCAAACTAGAGTTAGAGTTAAAATACTTACGCTACGTACCTACTTGTAAACTAAACGATCATCGACTACCTACCGTTAATATTGTCAATAAGACCGATGATTGTACTAAGATTACATTAATATAAAAAGTCACACACGCAAGACTAAAAAAGTCACACACACAATTTAAACATGAAACTCAAGCTTACGCAACTCGATTTCCCACAGCCGAACACGGCTTCTATTTTAAACGGGCGCCATTTCTACAATAAATTCAATAGGAATTCCCGATGCCTCAAGGTCGGAGGCTTATTGGAGTACAAGAGAAATGCATTTGATCGGGTACGGGTGCGTTATCTGTGCGATGTGGAGATAAGCAGGTGTGTGGGAGTAGTACCGTAAGCACTTGTGCTGTGTGTGGTGTTGCAAGTTCTAGTTAGGATTTTACCAATTGCAGATAACATAATATTTCAAAGAACCAAATAACGATGGTCTACATTCAATCATCAGGATGTGATCAGATTTGATATTCAAAAAGGTCCTTTATTAGCCTTTTTTAAACCCGACTGAGGTGGAAAACTAACGCAAAATTTATTGGTATTATTAAAATAAGGATTTAATTGCAGATACCAACGCATCAGACTCTAACGAAGATGGCGGAATGAGTCGGGCTCATTTAATGAAAACTGTTCCTCAGTAGATATCTTAAGCGAGAGATCTGAAAAGAGAATAGAGAGGCCTTTGAACTCTACTCGGAGATTTTAAAGAAAAGGGTAAAGTTTCGAAAGTTAAACATTTTCAGGTTGACCTGACAACACTTCTTTTCAAGTTTCAAGATATTTATTTGTAGAATCTTAAAGATGAATCTGTTTAGTTGTGTTTAAATTGCCGCTAATCTAGATATGTATATATCTAGATTACCGATTAGCGACTCAGATCTATCTTATCACTACTAAGACAGGCGAGTTTATAATACCATTACAAAAAATAAATTGTACGGAATCTTTGATGATAGTGATGATAACTTCAATAGTGCCATTCAAAAATATGAGAAATGCATTTTTTATGTCACAAAGACAAGCTTTTCCAATTGATTGATCTTTTTTTCTACGCCGGGTCGCTCTTAACTTCATGAAGGAATATTTTTAGTCAGCCGTCATCTCCAAATTCACTATATATGCGGAAAAAAAAATACACGAATCTGCGTAATTCCAGTCCCTATTCCAGTATAAAAACACCTTATAGTAAACTTAATAAAATATAGGAATATAAACCATAGTGCTAACAAGCGCCGTTCGTCGGATACCAACAGATACCAATATCGCCATTAAAATGCTTGCCGTCTTCCTTATAAGAACTCGTTGTCACATAACATCACTCGCGCAGGAAAAACTGCGCTTTTGTTCTACAAATGAGAAATGACTTTTGCTTCGATAAAATGAAAAAAAAAAACCAAACTTGGTTTTTCTTTTGATTCATGTAAAAATAGAAGTATATTGCGATATCAGGTCATTACCTGACTGAATACCTAAACAAAAACAGATCATTATCGGTTTAGCTTTGCTAAACAACTGCTGGATCCATAATTATACAATGTGCGTCTATAATCTGAGATAACTCTACATTCTACAAAACGATTGTTACCATAAAGTTAGGCTTAGTTATTGTTGCATACCTTTGAGATGATTTCTATAACTGTAAGAAATGGTATTCTTTCAAGTTAGTTCATATACACACACTACCTTGAATGCAAATTGTTGACCTAGGTAAATTGAAATCAGGTTTTAAATTCTCATTTAAAACGTAAGTGGAAAATCATGGTAAGAAATCTTATATGAAACATCAACCTTGGTTTGCTAGAATTTATAATAGGTGTATAAAGATAAAAACTATTTTATTTAAGATTATACTTCAATAGCATCCTATTAGAGTGTTTCCTAGTCAGTTGTCCTTTTTCATAAAGTTTATTATTCATTGCACAATGCAATCTGTAAATCCAAGATCCAACAGGTGGCTTGTTTTACTTGCTATGGTGCTAAAACCTTCAAATATAAATTTATATAATACCAGTATTGTGAATATGTTAAGAAATGCAGAATAAATAGTAAAGGTTTTTGTATAAATAGATGTGGATACGGTTATCTATCTATGATCATAGCTATCGGCTAGATACAGCTTTTGCACCAGGAGTATAGAAGTAGCAAAGAGCTCTTGTTGCGCTGTCAACTGATGGAAAAACTCAGATGTACTAACTGCGGTCTTAATGAGAGTCGACAAACTGGATGGCAAAGGGCCTTTACGTTCGATTTGCAAGGATATGTCAGTATTTTTATTTTTAGAATTTGTGAAGTACTACATAACTTTGACACGAGCAGGATTTGAACTTATAACCTGTGGAGCTCGTCCCCACGCTCTCAAATATTTTTCTACGAGGTGTCGTCATCTGATGAGTTTCAGAAAGGCTGTTTTTTATAAGGCCGTATTAAATAGTTCACGAATAGTATTTTGATTGTCAGCTGATATCACGACCGTCAGTGTGATGCATTTTCAGTTTAATATGTTGTCTTTCTTTTTTGTGGTCATTTAAGTGCACAGCCAATCAGTCATACTGGCAGTATGATCAACTAAACAGGTTCCTTACTTTTTATTTATTTATTCTTCTATCTGGACATAGTCCTTACTTATAGAAGGCTATAATTGAATGTGTATACGACTGTTATATGTAGAGTGGAATTGAGAGGTAGACCACAGGTGGCGAAGATTATATTTTCAGCTTCCCAACCTGTGCTTCAGGTTATGAGCGTAATTTTAGTGTCGCTAGACTCTCAGGATGATGTTATAACATCTGAATCGAAAATTGAGATCCCACTACCATCTACTTTTGTCCCAAAAAGGGCATAAAGTAAGCTACCGTTACTTGAATAGGGTCTGTTTACAGTTACATGTCTGTCGTATCCACAGTTCGCCGCTGGGCCGTCATAACACGCGCCCTAAAAGGCAGTGGTATCATTACCCGACCGGTCGGCTACCGGCCACCTCCACGCCGGACTGCGCGCCTGGTAGCCGCGCACCCAGCCTCGAGTGTTGTTTTTATGCGCCTCTATGTTTGTGTTGCTATTGAGACGGCATGTTACCTAGTCCATCAGTCAAATGCATCTTACAATCGATTTTGTACCTTTCTTTGGTGAAATTAAAGTCCAAAATTACGTTCTCATGTTCCCAATACAATGGTGGACAAAGTGGTTTCATTCACGTTTCTTTGTGTTCGGTATTTGGAATATGACGTAAATGAACGTTTTATATATTTTTTGTGGAGTTTATTTACGATCTCGTATGTGCGGCGTTTTTACTCTGCACTGACTGGCAATTTTCTGAATCCCAGTAGCTGGGAGTAATTTCGCATAGCATTATCCGGTAGCTCGGTAGCTCTGTCGTGTTCTGGTGGCCGGGTACCGCCTCTGGCCGAAAGCGCCTAGTGCTAATAATAACTGTTGAGAGGCGAACTGAGGAGCATTTATTACTGTTTATTATTACTGGTGGAACACTGTAGTTTGTTGTACGATTAATATGTTCAATAAGGCGGCGAGAGCTGAATTAATCCAGCTTATCGATCGCATTATTATCAACTGCATCGGGTTCTGGGAAATAAAATCAAATTAGATTTTAGAAGAAGTAGTTAACTTTTGATGTATAATAAATATATCAAGCTAAACCTCTAGATAAGCAACTACGAGTAAGTAAAGCATGAAGAAGGGCAAAGTTATAGGCAAATTAAGATAGTGAACACCAAACAATTAATATGGATAATTAACAAACATAAGATCTTGGTATCCGACGTACATAGATGATGGTAGTTTATGCCCAGGCGCAATCATTAACAATACTTTATCGTCATAAATCGTAGTGTAGGTAGCAATTAGCAACCTTACTACTTATAATACACAACAAATATATACGTTCCATAAAGGCATTCAATAGTTTTCCATAGAATCTACAAGTTTTGCTTTTGAAAATGAATTCTATTATTACACTAAGCTGTGCAGTGTTTGACAAGTTAGTAACTAACGTTAACGCTTATAAGGAGTCTTGAAAATTATTTATTAGAATTTCAACGTTGTTCAAGCTGCTTTCGTTGTATGAGTGTAGCAAACACAAGCAATAGCTACATTTGTTATTATACGGAGTGTTGGTACTACTAAGAACTATCAATTTATTGTTTTCGGCGTGTTGTAGCTGCTCGATAAAATTGATTATTTCATCATTAACCTCATCATTTCCATCATTTCCTTTGGCTCTTGCCGGTGTAACATTATCCATACTTACTTAACTATTTTTCGTCACTATTGTCACTTCTCTAAGTACTCAAATCGACAAGTTTTTATGTGAAATGGCAATAATAATAAATACGGTCACATCGCTCACTTCCATTCAAGATGGAACAGTTCGCTCAAGTTCACAGTTATTTTACATTTTTGCATGGATACTGCAGTTACAAAGCTGATAATATAACATGGCATGTGATGAAGTTGTTATGATTTGATTATTATTAAAACTAAGATGCACTACCACAACATTTGGAAACTGTAACCTTTATATAAAATATGGTACTCCTTATGTTGTGCCATTTCATCATTCTTGTCTTCACTCGACGACACGATTGACGCAGTGGCTAAGCGATTAGCTTTCTGCGCTACGTGTCGCGGGTTCGATCCCCGCACGGAACAAATATTTGTATGATCTACAGATAGTTGTTTCGGGTCTGGTTGTTTGTGCATGTGACATGTATGTTTGTAAACCGTACCCACGATACAGGAGAAAATCCAAGTGTGGGGCAATGTTAAAAAAAAAAAAAAAAAAAAATTCACTATATATATATATATTCAATATATATATATATATATATATATAGCAGCTCTAGGACTCTTCTTCATGCGAAATTAACGCGAAATTTAGTGATCAATCAAAATTACCACGAAATTAACTATAATCAGGCTACACGCGATTGCCTGATTGTAGCACGCGTCTTACTAAAAAACTCACTATGAGAAATATGATAGGTAAGTATAACTAGCTATTTGTTTCGTCGATTAGAATTGAGTTTCAGAAAAATCTACAGTGATCACCTAATAGTCTAATCATATCATAAGTGAAATCCAAAATTATTAGTAATATTATTGTTTTTATGATGAGTATAGTTACGGAATGGGCCGATTTATACTTCCCGAGGTTGAGTACCTACCTACCTTGGTGCAGTCACTCCTGGTTAAATACAAACATTAGTATTCATAATTAAGCCCGTAAGGTCGGTAAGGTCACTGTATATAGGCCTCTAAAAATACAATGAATGCTCATAAAGGAACATTTGTACAATCGCAACGCAAGAAAACTGATTGGTTACTTATGTTAATTTTAACGCAATGGAGAAGCTGTAATATAATATACCCTTTATCATTAAAACAAAATGGTAGTTTAGCAATCACTCTGAAATTATAAATTCGTAAAGAAAGCGCATCTTGTATGATTGATTAACCCGATAAATGTCGGAGCTGGGTCGATCGGATCGCGGCCGATGCGACGGTTATTACCTTAATTCACAATTACCGTAACCTTTAATCACCGATGTAGGTACGTCGCGCGTCGCCCCGTGCCAGGAGGACATGCGTAATCTTCGTATTTTAATAACAATGCTTGTATGGCGATTTTACTATTTTGCTGTGCAGTTCCTGTCTAAGAAATTATTATACCTCATTAGTGTTTGTGAATCGTTTTAAAAATTTGTGCTTTTATGGGGTGGATCACAAACAGCAGCCATGATTACAACTACATAAAAATGTTGCCAATTATTATTATTCCTGTACACTATAATCTTATTGGTTTATTTTTACTGAAATGCGAACCCATAAGTTATGAGAAATAATGGAAAAAAACCAATTACTATTTCCGATTTATGGCTTGAAAGCAACTTAATAATGTGTTCGCTCCGTGATCAACCGTTACCACTTAAGGAAATACACCAGCTAATTCGTAGAATCGATTAGTATAAATCAGTTTTTGACACAAAACAGCTGGTTTTCTAAACGACAACTAATCCCATTTTTACGACATAAAGTGGTATTTTTAATGTCAAATAAAATTACAGTTAAAATCCAGTGAAAGTGAGATTACGTTTCTCTTCCCACGTGTAGACTTATGGACGACCTTTTAACTTTCCCATGGTCAAACTATAGAAAGGTGACATCGTAATGCATAGGATACCATTACATACATTACTTTCCTAAGATTTTTCCATTAAAAGCTATATTTCAATGACTGAATTACAAAAAAAAAATCATGTGATGTGTCTCTCATGTAAAGTGAGTTTTTGGATTCTTGGAATCACAAGGGCAAAGGAACTAGGTCTTCTTTTGGACTTTCCCTGAACTTTAAATATATACATACGTGTCTTACTCCCGTGCATAATGGAGTACTTATGCCCGGCAAGTATTGGACTCAATCGGAGTCCTTATTCGTGAGCTCTTTGAACTTGCGTGTCGTACGGTTTTTACTATTTTTATCGAGATGTTGATTACTGATAATATTACTTATACTAAAATCACACTAGGCCTGCATTATCTGATGATTATGAAATTGATTGCGGTATATGTCGTAGAGACCCATATTGAGCATTGAACGTAAACGGGATGTTATATGGACATGTAGGTGTAAACACCGTCTGTAGTATTTTCAATCATACTTTTAAATGTAATCGAAATTACATAAAAATGCATTGGATCATTCATCACGTCTCGCACAAAATATCAATACCATATTAATAAAGTCAGACACCTTTTTGCTTAAGTTATGATAAACAATTCTCTATGTGTGGTCTAATTCGGTTTTAATAATTCAGAGGGCGCGGTCGTCAATGAATACCTAATATTAATAACGCCATAGATATGGAAATGTTATGATTTATGCCTATTACTGCCTGATATGTTGATTAATTGATCATTATATTTGCTAATCGTGTGAAAATAGTTAAAAAAAATAGCGTTCGTTTATCGATGCAAATTACCGCTATTTTTGTAAACATTTTAGATTCTAATCCCAATCATTACGATCGCATAACGTTTGGGATTAAAATATCGTTATAAAAATTGTAGGTATTGCATTGGTTCTGAATTAATTATTAGAATGATGTAGTGTCGTGATATGATGATTAAAAGATTTGGTACATAATACATTAGAATGTATGTAACAAATGTTTTAGTAAATCTATGCTCCTGATATTAACCAAAGAGAGTAGAAGCTCAAACTTAATCCCTTCGACTCCCGGACGAGTGTTACTGCAACAAAAAAAGTGACAGGTTAACCTGTTGAAATGTTGATACCCGGAAACTATACAGATGTGATACAATATGAATTTTGTACAGCATCATTATATTGTCTTCACCGAAGCCTGTGTACTGCAGCCTCTATACCGGGCACGGTTCCAAACTCCGTGCTCCGTACACTGACCGATCCAGGGATCGAACTCATTGTTTGCTCTATCTTATTGGCCCTTGGACTTGAAAGCCCGGCTGCTAAGTATGTCCCAGTTTCGTTATTTAGGTAGGTAGAAAATTATGATAAACCGGACTTGGCGGAAAATGGGTCCCGTTAGATACACGTATATAAGTTACCCATAATATTAAGACTATAATTTCCGTGTTCGTATTCGTTTATCCTCCTTCCAAGTCTATTTCATCACAAAGTCACACATGATTTCGACACTCAGTGATGGATGGGTGATTTAATTACTAAAAACTGTCCGCTCATTTGTCACCGGCTAACTGTAATGCAGATAGTGTAACATATCTGCGCGGTACCCCATCGATCATGGGACGACGGGATTTGAAGCACGTGTTCATATGATTTTGGCCTTTTTAGTACTTTATGAGATAATTCTACATACCTACCTATTAAACAATTCTAAGGTTGTTTAACCAGAGTACACATGTACATTGCTACGCCTCTTGCTCTTGACCTTAATATTTCACCTAATTATCGAATTGATTACATCGTTGCGTATCCTAGGGCCAGATTTAGGTCATTCGGCCGGTGCAGTTAAAACATTACGATATTTTCTTTAAGATTTTCTTGTGATTATTAAGTTTTTTATTTATTGTCGTGTATGAGTATAATTTGTCGTATCCCTGAATGTATACGTCGTTAAATCAGTTACATTATTTACTTGACCTGGTGTTTTCAATTGCCAACGATGGAATGAACGGGAATGGCATTATATGGATCACGAACTGGCAGTAATACCTTGAGACAGTACAGTACATTTCGACAACGTTTGTGTTGCTTGGTAACCGGTCATCTATACAGGGGGTGTTCTTATATATTGTCTTAATACTGTAGAGGTTTTATACAGGATCTTTGGTATGAATACTGGTGAGCGATAAAAATAATAAGTAGGTATTTGAAAGGACGTCAATATTTGACATGATTCAGTGATGGAACTTGGATTAATAAGAATTGGACCTATTTAAGATTTTGGTCGGGTTAGTTCGTTGCGGTCAATACAAAGTTTAAGATTGTAATTGCAGTTTCATTCCTGATACACGACAATACCATAACAACTGCACCATTAAAGAATCCAAATAACATCGTAATTAAATTCGCAGATGGAAATAGAGTAACGATAGTCTATTAATTGTTAGAGAAAAGAGCGCTGATGAAGTTAATTATGGCTTATAGAAAACTAGAGTGAATACCGCATAACCCATGTATTTTTCATTAACAAAGAAATGTATAGCAACAAGCGAAGACACGTCTCGATTTCGAAATAAAACTTAAATCGCTCCATTGATATTAATACGCTACATTCAAAGCAATTGACGCCATAAATGTTGACGATAAATCGTACGCGCACTAAATAAAATAACACGAGAATCAAACCCGCTACCCGGTAGCCGAGAGCTGTCTCTCACACACTCGCAACACCGCTTATCCTGACACACACAACAACAAAAAAGGATTCAAGATTTATTGTGCATCGATCTTAAAATCGAACGGCGCGGGCGCAGTAATCTTGTACCTTTCTCACTCACTCTTTTAGAAAAGCTTTTCTATCTCGCTCTCTTTCATTCAATAATCGAAGCTCATACAGGATCACATTTTGATCTTATTTTCGATTAAAATATGATGAATGAATGATTTAATGTTATAATGTAAACGCCTTGGAATGTCTTGTGTCTTTGTCTTAGATTTAATCATTGATTGGACGACTTTTTTCTAGTTTGTGGTTGTAATTTTATTGTTTGACTGCCAGTAAGTAGGTACCGACTACAAAGAAAATATTAATTTTATTTTTATCTTTCAGATCAATAACTAATATCACTAAGATAGTCACTAATCAAAAAACCATATTCCTAGTTATACATAAAATCCCAAAGAAACGTTCCATTTCACAAAAAATCCGAGTGAATTCAAGAAAATTTCAACTGGTTGATGATCGAGTATCGCGTGTAACGAAACGCAAAGTTTTTGTTTAGGACTGTAAGTACGAGTGTCCGCTCCGGCAGAATAACAAAAGACTTCAACGAACTCTGCTGCATTTAATAACTAAATGTGTATGGATTGTGAGGGTTCCTAAAAGATTTCGTTCGAAAATCTTTTAATGAAATTAAAAAAGGTTGTCATTGTTATTGTACTTGAATAATAACACGTGACTGTTGAAGTTGACTAATTATATAGTTACTTGAATTTTAGGAATGTATTTATAATTATTATACTTCATTCTGTTAGTATCTATAGTTTTAAACTGTGGTCCCATAACAAAATAAGAAATTTTATCTTTTAAGTATTTGTAATTTTAATATGTAGATATAGTAAAAATAAATATAAGAATTAGAGAACTGGAAGTTAGTGTCAGTCACAGGACTGCTTACTGTACCTACCCAAACGTGTTTAAATCGATTCCGTTTCAACTGTACATTATGTGTTTAATGAAGTGAGAATTTTGTAATGTTATTTGTTTTAAACGTTGCCATTTATGTGCTAATAGCGGAATGCATTCAATCGACCATTAGACGTAAAAAAAATGTAAACTTAGCAATTCGTTTAAGTAGTTAATAGCTATAATCGGTGTAATCGGTCAAGCCGGTCCATCTCCATATAAAGAACGGTACATGAGACTCGGCTGCGCCCGCGGCTCCGCTCGAGACCTTGTCGTATAAAACTTGACTTACTTTTACTGGCACTTGACCAATTTCTTGACGTAATAATTTATAATCGCCAAAAATAACCTTCTTAAGGGGTTATTAGATTAAGTAACAGTGGGTGTACTTAATCGTAGCTTATTGGCCTCGTTACAAAATAATATGTTACAAGTAGGTAATATCGTCCTGCATTCTCAAGATATTTAAAATGTTTTGCCAACTTGATTCGAATACATACTTATCCACTACATACGCATCAATTGAAATCCAATAAGGTAAATGTACTAATAATTGATACAGCTTGCAATACTACTGTCCCTTTGATGGAAAAAGATGGCGTAAATAAGAGAAGTAACGACAATCAGTAAGCAAGTCGATAACTATACTGACAAACGATGTTCACAATACATAAAGTATATAATTATATTACAAACTGCGCTCGCGCAGCTAAATAAACGCGATCATTTAGATCGTGCGACGGAACACGTTATAAATGCCCTATAGTGATTGATATTGAGACAATTATGGAACATATTGGAGGCTACCAGGCAACTTAATCACGTTTAAATACTTATTTTTACGGTAAGTAAATATAAAAATAAAGAAAAAATACTTATTAAAATACTTTCCAACAACTTTCTAAATTGAACGTCATTTAAAACTATGAACGACGAGAGCCTCTTCCTCGAGTGTAAATTTTGTTCACTCCATTTAACGATAGTATTCCACCAAGACACTAATATAATCGGAACTACTACATCAAGAATAGTTTCAGCACCTTGATTGATCGCGAGCACTAAGATTTGTAAAAGCGTGTCTATACACTGTACCTATAGTTACTGTGTTGAATTCCTGGAAGCACACATTTTGTTTATTTCATTGTCTATTGGCCTTATTTTTCTAGTTTTATACAAAATGAAGTGTACGTACGTCTAACTACCCTGGGCCGTGAAGCCTGCTATAAAAATTTGCTGACTGGTGAATATTTCCACTAAATTCCAGGTGAGATCTCACGACCACACGATAGCAGTAGTTATATTAGATTAGCTCTCGAAATTATACACCAAATTTAAAAAAAAAAGTTAAGAGTTTGAATGATTTTAAAATAATATGATAAAAAGAAGCCTAACATAGCATTTTTGCCACACTACGTAAACATTTGACGTCAGCCAGCTAGTTATTATCAATTGCTATAATAAACTGACTAGGTGTATCGAAACAGCAGTTACAAAACAGAGATGTGCTTTCCACATCTTGGTTATAAGATGGCGATATAATTCTAAAATGATTTTAAATCGACACCTGATACGATGTAGAAGGATAAAGTATCTGGCAAATCGTTATTGACGATAAGGCAGGCCGAGGTCGCGCCAAATCACTAGTCTAGGAAGCTGGGTGAGTGAGGAGCGGACGCGAGAGCGGGTACAGATCGATTGATAGAAGATGTTTTACTGATTCGTATTCTGTTATTATATAACAGAATATTAGTGTCTACAACTGCTTTATTACAGACGAATTCTTAAAATATGGAGAAAAATATAGCGAAACCAAACTTGTTATTTGTATTCTGGAAATACAGCTGGTATTATTGTAGACATTCCGGCAACATCGTATCGTTTTTGAATTCGTGTCCGCTCGCACTGTGTACAGTATTTGCACATTTTAAGTGAGCCAGCAGTAATATTCGCTGGTAGACATTTCAGCGACGCTGTATGAGTTTTGCATGGGGTTGTATAAACATTGTATGACACTGTATGAACTTGGTCCCGCTGTCGCATCCGCTAGCACTGTGTACAGTCGGCAACACATATTTTAGGCGAGCCAGCAGTAATGTTACCTGTTTGCGGGGACATTCCGACGACGTTGCTGTTGAAATCGACGCGAACCAGATTGTTTACGTTTTAGATAGAGATAGTTGAGCACGTGAGATACTGACGCGATTAACTTAACGTGGATACGCTACTGGTTTAGTTGAGTGGAGCAATATATGGAATCTGTATGGTTAAATTGAATTGGATAATTTTGTAGCGAAATATGTGTGAAAAGAATACAGTCTACGAGTATGTACCTTAGACAGCGATAATAGTGATTTACTCATAAAAAATGTACATATAGTTACTGTATTTCATATAGGTAATATTAGACAAGGTAAGTACTGAATACTGATTAACAACGTGTCGTTTTATGATTCGTAACGGTCAATCAAGATTAGCCGAAACTCTTCGCAAATAAATATTGGTAGGCCACTTCTGTGTAATAATATATGAAATGAAGTACCTGCCCATTGGAATTCAGAGTATAACTTTTCAACCACCTTTTTTACAATCAGGGTCTCATTTCAGACTAAGAATAAGGAGAATCAGTCACACAAAGCACAAACAGTAAAAAAAACTTGATCTCAGTAGAGAGGGATTAGAATGAACCTTGAAATCAAACCTCCGCATTATTCCAAGCAAACAGTCCCATCCACACAGCTGCCAACGTGCCAGTTTCAATAAGTTGCCATACTGGTCAGACATCAGTACCGGGCGACCTTCCTTGGCGACAGGTCACTCCGTCGAATGGCGACTAATAGAGCGGCTTGATGCCAGCACTGGCCGCTAGTCCAGTCACTTGCGAAATAAACAACCTGCACACTGCCATCCTGACTGTCCACTGTCCAATACAAATTGAAAACAATTGTAGCAGTACACATTGAGAACATCGATGGTAATGATTTGAATGAAGAACTATTTACGGTTCTAGTATCGGGCGTCAGTAAGATATTAAATCGTTTATGTTGATGAAAGATTTGCTAACCGGACTGCAAATACTAATCGAGAGATAAATCTTCCCAAATTGAGGGCAATTATCGTAGTTATTACATATTACTATTAAAACCGATGACCAATAGACCTACTATTGAGCACGTGTTAAAAATAATAGCTACTAATAAAGCGGGTTGATTGCCACTTGCGAAAGTGGACCTGTGTATTGCCATTTTAACTGTCAGATCATATTGAGGGCAAAAGGCAGGTCTACTGGTTACACCCGTTGGTGACAATGATTAAGAAGCTTGGCGACAAAGCTGAGCAATCAGATTGAGAGCACCAAAACGAGTTGTTCCACTGATAACACAACAATCTGAGCTTAAGTGGCAGAGCTCAGTAATTAGTGACAGTCATTAATAGGACGAGTTATAAAGCCACCTGCCCGTCCTGCTACTGGTGTACGGGTCAGTAGGAAATAATGTCATGAAGTTATCTGCGCGTTACAACCGGCTAAACTCACAATGAAGCAGCTGATTCATATGATTAGGGGATTACTAGCTTCTTGTGTGGGCAGATATATCTTGGCACAAAAGGTTAGATTATGGTTATTATTGAACAGTTTATGTTAATATTGACAACGTGTTTATGCTTCGTTACTAATTGCACAAAAAGCTTCTGAAAGCTTTGCTTTTATAATGGTTCATTTATTTTTTATACAACATTATACAATTTTCCACACAATTCGTAACTGTGACTTTACAAATCCGTCATTAGAAGAACATCTCATTATCCAGATAAGCATGAGAGTGATGCTACCACGCGTGAAATACTATTTGGCTTGTAAATCAATATAATTAGGGACGTTAAATTCCTGTTAACACCTCCCGGTGATTACGACGTCGTGATCGTAAACGAGCGCCCACTTTGTACATTTCTGCATACATATACATAAATTACATTGCTGGCCACAACCGAGGTGCGTGGCAAGTGCTCGCTACCTGCTCCACGATGGAATAAAAATAGATTTTATTATAATTACGAACATATACGCTTAATGACCTAGTGATAGGTTCGCTAATTATAAATTATGCGGTAGTTATTGGTGACGATTGTACGAATAACCGTGTAATTTGTTAATTATGTCTCAGCATTGAAATGCTTTAAAATACTATTACATTTAAAGTGTCGTTTATGCCTTAAAAATGTGACCGTAAATAATTCCAAACTGACAGACTGACTAAAAATGTAACTGATAGAGTTTGGCTATTAGGTTCTATTAAAGATCTTTGTGTCTATATTACTTAATCTAAAAATCTAAATAAGGTGTGTTTTTGAAAAACTCTTCACGGTTTTTTTAAATCATATCAAAAGCTTGTTCAATGGCTGGTCCCTATAAAACTTCATTGAACAAGCTTTTGATATGATTATATCTTGAAAAAGAGTATCGTGGTTGCGTTGTGCTTCCTCGATATAACAAACCCATCAAACACGCACTTATGTACCTATAAACATGTTCACATACAGCCTCCCTTATCTCCTTATACGTCTGTCACCACTCAGCTTTCCAACAGTTTCGATTTCAGTTGTAACTCATGCATGCGTTTTATGGCTTGTAACACTAAAGTGGACTTCAACGTTTAGGATTTATAAATAGACGGCCGGTCCAACGAGTTGAATATCATTTCTAGCTTTCTGAACGATGTTATACTCAGGATAGGAGCTTTGTTTGAGTGACGATTGGCTAAGTTATGGTGCACTGGGTATGCAAGCTAAGCACTTAATATGGTGACAATCATCATTATCTACATCAGCTTGTTCATTGTTGGACCTCTGCTGTGCTCTTGCTCATCATAAGAGTGTTTCGATGTAACGACTTGTGTCATCTTATACTATTGCTTGTAAGTATACCATATTGTGCGTAAGAAGATACGGTTTATAGACTGTACAAAACTGGCGGAAATCTACAATATTAGGATACACTATTCTCATAATTACTTGACCTAGTCACAATTATAATCTCAAGGCAAGCTCGTGCTTAGCACCATAACACATGCGCTTTCTTACATTCTACATAGAATTAATTTTGTTTGTGATTGTCTTTTAGCAGAATAAATAACTACAGGTAACTGATAATCCAAATCATTATTTTTATCGTGCGATCAGCCTGTCATTTTTATTGTTAAATATTCCGTCTTCTTCAGTTCAACCATCATTTGGGTGTTAAATTATTATTTTTATCCCCAAATAAATCAATACCGTAACGTGTAATTTTCCGTATTTTTCCGTTCCCAGGTAATCACGGAAATTAACGCAAGTTAATTAATTTTAATGATTTTTTATTTATTGATCTCCACGTGTCCATGTCAAACGCAAGAAACATGTCGAACGACATGTTCAGTCTCTAATGGTCTACAATAAACCCGCCAAGTTTTACGATGACAATCATTGCGCTAGCATTCATTAGTGGTGGGTCGCGGGCCTGGGTACCAGATACCTACCATAAAAACGTATTTATTCGCTCTTGTAAATACGTTATAATGAATAATTAATATATTAACGGTCACAAGTGACATCTTTACTGCTAGAATAACATATATATGGGGTTTTACAAAAAATAAAATTTATTGTTGAAATAAAAATAAATCAGTTACAGTTATGATTTAATTCGACAATTTTTGAAATTATTTAATAAAAGTTAGTTGAATTTACGATACCAGTTCGGCGACATAATCTAATTAAAAACAACTTAATTTATATTATGAGGACGTTTTAAACGTATGTGTTCAAGTTACGTGGTCATTTTATATTATTTACCTTGTGATTTCAGTAAAGTAGGTATATAGACGAACCAACTATGCGTGAATGTCATAAAAGCAAACCGAGGTGCTAAATCTTAAGGAACAGCAGCTACACCTGCTTAAACTATTAGGTCATAGGCACTGTTACTTCTGACTTTCTGACTGTGCAAAGATAATGACCTTAAAACTCTTCGTAGGACATTTGGAACTGTGTTCAATATATGAGCACGTACATTAACAAGATAGAAATTAGTTTCAAAAGAAACTTACTCCTACTGCTTATAAGTAGTAGGAACTGTACGGTACTGAATATTGTATGTTTTTAAGTAGTTGTAAAGGGAAACATGAATATGAAACGTATTTTAACCTTGTACAAATTCTTAACTTAACTACTATCAACGCTTCATTTTTAAAACTAAGTGCAACAACTCATTATATGAACTAAAAAAACAAAGTAAATGTGGTCCAAATTGAACTAATTTAAACAATTAGCGTTATCAGTAGCAAAATGATTGTAATGTTACCATAACGTGGGGATGTGAACGTGTGAAATATGAAGTTATTGTAGCACGAGTTAGTGCCATGATAACGTTTATCACCCACAAATGTTGTACAATCTCACTGTAATAACGAAATAACCTTGAATTTATAGTCCTCTTTACGAAACGACCCGAGTACCGAACGCAACGCAAGTGTCATTCGTTTTAATTGTCGGATGGTTGGAAGTAAGATTTTTGAACAAACAAAACCATAAATAAAAACAATTATGAAATAATTAATGCATGTAGGTGCATGCAGTTCAGTCTAGCGAGCCATTTTAGGGGCCACGCTAGAAGATAAGTTCCTGTCAACCGATGCGGACTATAATGCATATAAAGTATCATTTTTGTTTGGAATTTTGTCACCCGTAATAATCTGTCACCGATAAATTCTCAATACCTAATTTAGAGGGTCTCACGATTTGCCTTGCGAGTAAAAGTCATTAGTCATTTATCATTATAATTATACTTTTTTAATTAATATCCGGTAGTCATAAAGATAGTTAAATGATTTTTCTAATATAAAACTCAAAATCTCGTAATTTAAAATTAGTTAACATTAAAATTATGTTAATAAACCCAAAAATATTATTTGTTTAATTACGACATCTCCAAACCGCTAATTTCAATTTACGATAATTATTTACCTTCTTTATCGCCTATAACCCGTAAATTGTGACGTCTTTTTCACACGTCCCACATGTAGGTACAGCCGATATATAAACATAAAAAGTATAATTAATCGTTGTTTGCTATCGGTACCGCACCGCGATGTTCACCGCGGGGACACAGACTCAAAGTTTTATTGGCCCATAAACTTGCCGAGCGGCCGGTATCCGGTATCTAGCACCGGTACCCGTTACTTTAGATACCGAATTTATTTCATCAAATGCACATCTCTACTCTCGCTGACCACGCTTCTTAAGGTACCCTTTCAATATGTGCTTTCTAGTTTTTCGCTTAGTTTCGCCTCGCTTGAATGGTTGCCATAGCTTAAATGAAATGCTCGTTTTTTGCACAGCTCATGTATATTTAATTTTTATATTAGGCGTAAATACCTATAATATTATACATTGATATTGACTGTTCACACAGACATTTTTTTTTATCAAATCCGTGTAATTTTAACTCTATTTACCGTTACTTCCACTAATGTGTCGCCAAGTTTTAAGTGGAGTGCTGCCTCAATCTCGCTTACACATCATAGCGACCCACCGGTAAGTAACTTTGGCCATTACCTCAAACATACTGGCATTAAACTCGTCTCAAGTGGTGAAATCTTTAGAATCGCTTACACTGTGTGTCGCCTTTTAGATTATACACATTTTAGATTATTAACAGCTATGTTTTTAGTATTTTATGGTTAGTATCAGAATATTCTGTTGACCTGGGAGGGAACCACACAATGTTTGAGCTCAGTCATTCCATTCAAGTGGTACTAAACCTGGCCTGGCGATCGACTGGGTATGTTACGAGGTGTACTCACACACATTAAAAGTATTTTTATAAATATATGTATAAGTGGAAACAAAGAAGTTACCTACCGCCCAAACCTACCCATGGACTGGACTGAGAGTCAACGAAGGAAGCTTTGAAGTTTGCCATGCCAAACGATGATAGCCCTGTCCTGTCTCAAGCTAATCCTATATTTATAATCCTTTTACAGTACCCATAAGGGTGTACCATCCACCACCATACAGTCCAAATGCAAATTTTTAAATGGTTATCTAAATCTAGAAAGTAGTCAATACGTATGTAAATCCTAAACAAAAAACAATCCAAACTGAACCACGAACAGTCCATGAACACGATGTTTTACGTTACGTGCGTTTTGTGTTAGAGCAGGACATGTTATTGCGAAATCTACAATAACAATACAACACAATCCGCGACTGTGACACAGTTAGCGTTGCGAAAGGTGGATAAGTGTAAGTAATAATATAATAATATGACACAAAATTGCCAGATATAACTTCTTTATAAACTGTTGATTTCATAGGGTTCTAACGGATAGCCCGTTATCAGACCAAATTAATACCAAATAAGTTACGGCATGCAGTGCCAATTTCTCGTTTAATCTCGTATGGACGTTTGGGATTTTATACGAATACATGGTTAGAACTAGACTACGATGCAACAACATAACATCGTTTCAGCACAGATAACTTAGACGAGACTCCAGTGTGTGGGTATATTTTTATACGCAGTCACAATAACACTACAATTTAAAAACACAAAAACTCCAAACTGTAAATTTAAAGTGCCGCTTTACATGCCATAAGTATACCTAAAACCTGTGTAGCGGCCGTTAACACCCATGATAGGAGTTTAAACGCTGTTTGTAATTGAATAACACCCGTTGCACCACCATTATACAGTAACAGAGATCAAAAGCACCATCTTTATAAGTTTTACAGCTCTTCTGACACGTTCCGTGATGGAGTCGGGCAAATTATTGCTTATAACAATGATTCTATCGATAAATGTTAGCTTTATTGTAACAGAATACTATTGACATAGTTTGAGTTTTACAAGTCGTCATCACAAAATTCTATTTAGGTTTATATATGAACTAGTTGTTTAATATTTTTATACAATAGCATCAATTACAAAATATGTTTCGTGAATTCCTATTTTTTTTACTACATTATTACGTCCACCAAAAGTAGGCCGGGGAAATAAACGGAAAAAATGTACAAACAACATATTTCCTTGCACAAAATTACCAGCAGTTTCACGCAAATGATAGACAAGCGTTCATTTCCGTTCACGATGGCACAGTTTTTTGGCGCGTTACTCTGTGTCTAATCGGTAACCACGAGGATTGCGCTGCTATTAGGATCCCCGAAGGCCGAGTAATGCCTTCCGGCTTATGGCTCCACATACTAATCGATTTTGCGATACATGAAATCGGTTATTAGTTATTTTGAAGTTGCAGGTATTTATTATTGTATAGGAATTATGGATTGTAATACGCATCAATAGAAACGTAGTCATTTTTATTATAATTTGTAGCCTGCAGCGGTATCAATGAACTTACAAACATATGTTGTGTTTACTATGTCATGAATACCAAAACATTAAACTTGTAATAAAGTATCATACAGATATGTGTGTTCAATCCTGATACATTGAATCGATGTATTTTTTTAGATAAACTCCTTGATTGAAAAGTGAATTTAGTTACGAAATATCAATCAGATTTCCTGTCATCATCATCATCAACAAACGTTTCTCACGAAATAAAACTTTAACAACATGTACATCATTGTGAAATGCACCAAACAATCAATTAGTGTGTCTCCGACCTTCGGCTCAGTTCTCACTGCGCCTGCGCCAATAAAATATGATTTCGTAAGTCTAATCGCGACGCGTGCGCATAAATACCGGAGTCCACATGACGTCTCTTGATTTACTGACGTTGCCTGGCCTTGGGCAAGCACCGCTCTTCGGGAAATTAGTTTTGGACCGCGACTTTACCTGTTTTGGTAGACCAGTGGTCGAATCGAAACTCATTAGTAGTCATAACTCGTGTTTATCAATTAACAAAATTACTTCTTTATGCATCTTAAATCAACGAACACTTTCCACGTTTTCGCAAATCCGTTATATTAAATACTGTCCCTTGTCACAATTTCCCTTGGTGATGTATAATGTTAAGGCAAAGTAAATTAATGAAGCTTTGAGGAGATGGATCGCTCATCTATTATTCTCAACGATAACGAAAACAAATAGACATCCATTATCTTAGCATAGGACAACCACTCCAGAAAGAAGAAGAGAGATTTAAAAGGTTCTAGGCGACGCAGTGTCTGTTGTAGACACCGTTGGAACCGCAGAACAAAAACGCTGATGAAAGAAAAGATAAAAATACATACAGTGTTATTTCTATTCGAAGTGTTTATATCAAATACAGAAGATTAATAAAATATATGTATCTACGTCTCTTATTTAATTATTGTTGTGCTAATTATTAATGGTACATGTTTGATTTTGGAGGTTAATAAAAATATAGTAACATGTTTTCAAATAACTAATTGATTAGTTGTCCTTAAACTTCTTAGGTATGCGAATGTTAGTGGTGTTACTCTTCAAGTTGTAGATTACGAGGTCAGGTGAAGCCTCATAAGGTTAGGGTGTCGGAATCTCCCAGTAACGAGCTTGCGGGGGTCAGGTGGCAGTTGTGGCAGCCTTGTGTAAAACACTGGTGCGTAGCGTAGGCACTTCTGGACACACTAGAAACCTTGAGTCTTAGATGAGTATGTGTAGCTTCTCTAACTTCATACCGTCTACAATTCACCACATTTAGAGATAATTGATAGTAAGGACGGTTGTTCTGCTTCTGCTGTTTTGATCTAGCGAGCTTTTTGGTTCAAATTTACCAACAATTCCGTTAGTCTTTCCGTGGGTGCAAGGGTAAGAAAATTACACACACTGTCTCACATCAAATTCACACATTCACACTCTATCACATTTGAAGAATTCAGACACACCCGATAGACCTGGGAACTGACATCAATGCCTACCTGGGAAAAGTAAGGTGACCAAGAGGAATTTCAATTACTTATTAGCTTATTTAACGGATAATTTATTACACGCGAAATTTATAAAAATGCCCATCTGGCATTCACCACCGTCATCCTGCAAAATTGCATTGCCTTAGGGCGCGCGTGCGCAGGCGCATGTCGCATGTCTCCCGCTCATAACCCGCACGCCCCAAGCGATGCTATAGCAAGCCTTATTTTATACTCATTTAGAGACCAACACGCTAATCCTTGCAGGATATAGCTGATCATTTAGGCACGAATGTGTTAAGTGCCAGAAGACACAATTTTTGAAAACGCCAATTGAAATTGTAAACGTTAAGTGCAAGGAAGGTACTAACTTAAAATTAATGAACTATCGTAATGGTTTGCCGTAAGAAGGTAATGGATCATCAATGTCATCGGACGCTCCGCAAAGGACCAGAGGGCACTGGCGATGGCGGTGTTATAAGTATATTTTGCTGTTATTTTGCATTATTCTCAAATCGTCAACTAATAGTAATCATTAAATCATTGGATCGTTTCAATGGTGAACATGTCCCTAATGACAGCTAGAATATACAATATCAGGGATACTGCCAAATTGACAACGGATTGGTCGCATTATTGTTATGAGCACAATGAAGAACTCTACTCCCTGTCCTGGGATGCACGTGGCAATTATCTCCGAACATCCAAGAGTGGTAATGGACGGACACATGGCAACAACCAATCTTTTGCTTACAATTTAAGAGCCACCCAAAAAGGACGCAGTAAATTTAAGTGATTTAAACATAATAACACAAATATAATCGCATGTAAAACACTAATCCTGGGGCGATGCAACGGCATGCGATTGAACCAAGTTAACTCGGATCAGTCGCGTGCGCATACAACTTAGCAACGGATGGACTTCAAGATAGATTGATAACACTTTGGACTTGGTGAATTTCCATGTAGCGACTTCGTAACAAATAGGTTACAGATTAGATAGTATTTGTATCTAGTAGTTGTAGAATGGATAGTATCCGGTAAATTCGCTACATGTTATGGTGCTTTTTAAGCATGAGCGTCCCTCCTCCACAGATGAGTTAAAATATTTTTTACAATAACTAATCTAATCAAGGATCTTTAAGGATTGTTGGTAACCAGTGGCGTGCGGTTCATAAAGACAAAAAGACACTGCCTACCCTACATAACTCAGATAAATATTTATTATAAGATATTTGAGGTGGCAAATCACATACATCATTATTTAATCGACAAGACGACGAACCAATGCCAACATGCAGTAGGTATTATTGATAAGTAACCTTTCAAACTTTTCTGCCTACCCTGTCTAAAAACTCTGTGCACGCCGCTGGTGGTGACATCGAAATTGGCAGTAATTAAGTATGTGTAACGATGCATTCGGCTGCCCAGTTTCCGAAAAAAATATCTTCATTACGACACGTATCTGCTGTAATTAACTAACAAAGTCCTTAAAATTAAATGGTCTAAAACATTTTGATTTGGCAAAACATAAATAAACTTCGCAGTTTTCGTGGTGTAACCTCACAAAGTTTCCATCACCTAAAGATATGCAACTCATCCGCATATATCTCCCGATTCCGTGCGTGTAGACCTGCACCTGTGAGGGACCGGCCAGCCGGACAGACGGACGGACGGACCGCCTCCGGACAACATTACTGTAAGTTATAACTATTCGCAGAATATGTTCACGCGATTTCGGAGAATGCACGGAATTTCAATGGGTTTCGATTGGCCGGGTTAGGGTGATCCTGGGGGCAAGGGACGTATCCTGACATGTTTGACGAGAGAGTAACAATAGAAAGGAATCATCTAGCCGAAGAAAAAAACTGGCAGTACAACCAGTATTCTAAGATCATTGACTCATATTATGGACGTTCGAAAACTGCTTTTAAAATAATTATCTTGATTTAGGGGTTGGTAATAAGTTAAAAAGGTTTTAAGTTTTAACTTAAACCTAATGTAAACTTAATATTAATTTTGCTATTAAGTAAATGTTGTGATCTGTGCCAATTAAATAATTCTAGGTCTAGATAAGGCAACTACCTAATAAAATTAACTAAGTATATTATGAGTTATGTCATCATGGAATTTTATTTTTTGGATAAGTTGTGAATTAGTTGACTAAACAATATATCGATTGTGAACTGGCGACACATGTCCTATCTCGATTTTATGAGGATTTTACTTGGTTATACCATTCTAAACTATTTCATACCCGACAGCGTTGCAAAAAGCATATTTTACTTCAATCAAAATTAGACGCCAAAATCGAATTCTTTTAATTTGTACTAACATCGACCGTGTTGTTTGCACAACGTGGTCGATAGTTTCTTTTGAATCCTGTAATTTTGTCAAAAATGAGATAGTACCAGTTGCCAGTTTACAGTCAATATGCTCTGATTTTCTATGCCGGTTAAACATTAAAATATTCTGCTTTAGCCTTCTCGGCTCATATATATAAGCCTTACACAAGCAACCCCAACCTCGAGTATAGAAAATATCGTCAAATTCTCAATAATAAAATCTAATATGTTTTGACTATCCTTTATGCAACAAGTTATTGTCACATACTTAAGACCAAGAATGCAACAATTCTCTGTATATTAGATATTAAATGGACGATAAACGCAATTAAAAGGAACGGCAGAATAAATAACATGCCGACACTTCAAGATCAGCGGGTGCGGCGCCAGATCGTGGCTTAGACGGGTTAGGAACTTGAAGTCATCTATCATACTAATAATAAATAAAATATAAAGTAAAGCAGTTGCTTTAGCTATACGTTTGTAAAGATTATTTACTAACAGAAAGAAAACAATAATTATCTCAAAATGAAAACACGCCAACACTTCAAGATCAGCGGGTGCGGCGCCAGTTCGTGGCTTAGACGGGTTAGGAACTTGGAGTAATTTATCATACTAGTACAGAATATATTAAACAGCGTAAAATCAAACAGGTGTTGTATGGATCACATTTTAAGTGAAGTTCTTACAATCATCTTATAATCCAATTCACAAGCTTGGCTAAATGGATTTCTATATCTTTCCACCTTCTATATTTATATTTCCAGCCAAAAATGTACGTGTAAAAACTGTCCGATATCTGCACCAGGTTGTGAGGCCCAATTCCTAAAATCCTTTGGGTGGCCTACCTGACTAGGGTAGCCATCAACTATCGACGGGCTATTTGATTTTCGAAACATTATTTTGATAAACCTCAAGAATGCTTGACTTCTAGGAGTGGCAGTGACACGACTACCGCCCGTCATCAACCGATCCACCGTCACCGTCGTCGCCCGGTAGCGCGCGCGCAGTCACGGCGAGCGTGATCCACCAAGATTAATCGCAAGATCGCAATCTCTTCCGCGTGACACGACGATGTGCAGAGTATGCAGTGTTTACAAGATCGTAGGATTTCGGCTCGTTTGATTACATTGAATCTAAATGAAGTAATTGATATAAAATGCATAGTTATCAAATACCATAACATAACGTCATGCCTGTATTCCCCGAAGGTTTAAGTAGAGGCTATTGTACATCAACATTTCGCCGGTGTCGTTACTGAGTTCCATGTACCTAATAGGGAGCGAGCCAATTGCCATCTACCGGGCACAGTTCTAGACTCCGTGCTGCTACTAAGAATTTCCATACAGAAAAACCTAATAACCCTTGCCCGACCCGGGAATCGAACCCAGGACCTCACGCTCAGCAGTCACGCTTGTAACCACTAGACCAATGAGGCAGTCAATCAAATGGAGTCAATAAAATGTTCTGAATAATTAATTACATGTTATGTAAAGTTTAAGGTTCTCTAATCTATAATGTACTAAGCAAGTATACACATCCCATCAGGCTAAGTACATCATAACAAGTAACATTTTTAGCATCGATTCTTAACTCTGGTGGAAATGTTATGCTTCCGTTTGAAAGAATAAATTCTGTTCATATTCATCAATTTGCTTGTCAACATATTCAAAGAGAAGCATTCATCAATGGAGACCTGTTTTTATTTGTTAGTTTCTACAATCAATTTACATGTGTTACCTATCATAATCATATTTTAAAATGAAAAATATGAATACATTAATAAATTATTCAATAAATTCGCTACGCGATCTATCTGCGCGTTAACAGCGGTAAAATATTCATTTTTACCATTCAGGAGCACGCCCAAATGGTAATCTGTCCAATTAATGTACATCACTAAAAATAACAGTGTAACTAGTACCTACTTCCGAATTGTTATTGATATGTAAAGTTATTCATAATTAGTAGTAAAAATTATACGGACTATTTATCAATTATTAAAATGTATATTAATGTTATACGCCTATTATTATATTATACGTTGAAAACGAGTGTTGACGTAAGAATCACTAACATTTATTTTATTTATAATAATTAGAAGTGTTTGAACAAAAACTTTACATCATAATACGTTAGTCATCATCGTTTTTAATTTTAAACTTAATCAGAAACTAAAGAATATAATATAATGTGTAAAGACAGACATTTCAGTTGCTATGTAGCTATGCTACGCTACGCTATGTTGCTACCTACATAATGTTTGGTAATTTTGCAATTTAACAATTATAATCTCCTACTTGTATGTATAATAGTTAAGCTAAGTTAACTTAACTTCTTAAGCAGTTGGTCCCGGGTGTCATACGAACCTATGACAGTCGTTACGGGTGTCAGTAGCCCCTAAAGTCTGATAACCAGTCTTACTTTAGAGTATCAGTATCTCCTAGTAATTAGGTGGCGGAAGAAGGCAGTCGCTCCGTATAAAAAAACTGATATTCAGCCGCAACCGGTTAGATTGGAAGCCGACCCCAATGTAGTTGGGAAAAGGCTAGGCAGATGATGATGTTTGGTGTAAACATAACTAACATATGTTAATGAAACAAAAATTAAAGTAAATCTCGAAATCCCACAAAAAGGTTTTAAACTGAGCAGTCAATATGAAAATAACATTTTAACAATAACATACAAAAAGACAAACACACCTTTATAGCACCTATCGATTCGACCTATTTACGTAACTAACCAACACGCGTATGTACTGACTCATAGGAACACGACTCAGCTAAGATTTATAGAGACAATTCTAATTGTTAAACTACTTTACGCGCGTCACTGCTGATATGTTATTGCAGTTCCTGGTAAAGTAGAGGTTTCTTCAATCAACTCGAGCTACTATTGCTTAGGCACTTCTCATAATTATAGCGTCACGAACCAATAAATTGGGCCGATTATATTATTGGTATAATAAATTGGTTTTTAAATCCGAGAAAGTATACAGACAACTTACTTTTGATAGGTTACCTATATACATAGTTAGATTCCTGATGTTTGATCCAACGATCTATAAACACTGGAATATTAAGAGGAAAATAGCACCATCGACAAGCTTGGTTGGCAGGATTGTTATCGTAATAAATTGTTGGGTCACAGTTTGATAAAAAGAAGAGATGACGACTTACTGTGAGCTTGGAACATAAATGCGAGAGTGACAAATGTGAGAGACAAGGCTTCACATCTCATAATGCCGTATGTACGTAAATAGGCGACATACTACGCAGTATGTACCAGAATAGGTGCGCAAACATCGCCATCAAGGCCGCACTCGACTCCCGCGACTCCTGCGCACAACAAAGCTATAAAAATAAATACGTATCGTAATGTTCACAACATATTTTTCACATAGATTGTTGTTTACTAGTGGTTCTAAGAATGAGATTTACTAAAAGATAATAATAGTAAACAGTATTAAGATTATTTGTCAAATGTTTATTCAAGGCATCTGCAGTGTAAAAGACTTGGCAGAAATTCAAATAACTTAAGTAGTTATCTAATGCTTATGTTAGATTCTATGGGACAAATCTAACACTGTTATACGTAAACAGTTACTAGGACGGGCACTAAGGCCTAGATAGAGCCAATAGCAAAAGTCAATAAATATAGTACTTAACTATTAAGTCGCGAAGTTATGAATTACTAAACAAAAGTGTGTATGAGTATCTCAATTTCCTCATTTATTTTAGTACTAGCTTCAGCCCGCGGCTCCGCCCGCGTTTTCCCGGGATAAAATGTAACCCATGTGCTATTCCAGACTATAATCTATCTCTGTGCCAAATTTCATACAGAACGGTTCAGCCATTTTTGGGTGAAAAAGTAACAAACATACGTACATCCGTCCATCCTCACAAACTTTCGCATTTATATTTATATATATATATATATAGTAGGATAGGATAGGAAGGTAGGCTATTGATATAGTTCTGAGAACAAACAATCTTCTTAGATCTAAAATCTATTGGTAAAACCTATCTTATAAAATTGCCTTCTATAAGCGTAACCAAATCCAGCCAGTCGCCTTGTGGCCGAAATTCGACCGTATCAATTTTTAAGTTTGAACATTATTGAGGTTCTTTTCAAAGAGTTTGTCAAAGAGTATATACCTCTGTAGTCATTGCAAATATTTTATTTTTAATTTTGTTCTATTACGTCAATTGCGAGCATAGACTTAGGATTCCGCTTACTCTAAATCTATGGTGGCGAGCGACATTGATTTGACATTGGCAGTATGAACGTAAACAAACTGACATTCGCATTTATAATATTAGTTAGGATTCCCGTTCCCGTGGGAATACGGGGATAAAATATAGCCTATTTTACTCGCTGATAACGTAGCTTTCCATCGGTTAAAGAATTTTTTAAATCGGTTAATTGGATTAGGCATGAAAGCGTAACAAATAAACAAACAAACAAACTCATTTTCGCATAATAGTTAGGAAGTTAGGATTAGGATTATTAATAAAAAATTTTACGAGGCTTTGGTCCCCACCCTACCTTCTAGTGGTCCCAGCAGGTAATAACTGTGATACACCAGTAGACCGACTATTCTCTCTCATAACATCAGAAATAATGACCACATATTTCTATCTCAATAATTAGCAGAGGTTATTTGGAGGTGGTTGAAAAATGCGTGCGACATATTGCAATAAAGGGGATGAAACAATGGGGATAGTGAGTTGTTTCAGCTGTAAGGAGGCTGATTGCTGCCTTCGATCCGACATCGATCCCAGTAATGCGTTGAGGGGATATGTGAGGCAGAGGCGGCGGCGGATTAAGGAACAAGGAGATTAATGGCATATACCCCGATTATATATTACCTATATTTGTAGCAGCACGATACTCTGACAATCAGAAGACCACAACTAGGCCGATTTGTTGCGGAAAACCAAACCAGATGTATTGGCGTATATTATCATGTAAGAGGTTCCACAGTGATAGGATGAGATGATTAATGTCGATAGTTCTTAAACATAGAACTTACATAAATTATAACATGCAGAAATGAAGAGTATATACCTATATACTACAACACGTAGTATTTCATCGATAAAATTGCTTCTAATTCTTTACTTCTAATCCTTTCATTTCGTAGAAATCGCTACATCCCCAACCTCACATCCTCACCAGCGGCGTATCGTAGCGTAATGGGGTGAGCGATTGCGCGTATTTACGCACTCCAGGCACGTAGCGCGCACAGGAATTACGCGCGTCGATCCCACAGCACCGGGTTCGGTCAATCGATGCCCTCGCGGGACAGACGCGAAACTCGGCTAGATCCTATAAGATATTTAAATGTTGATGGAGCATTTTTGGTATTTAGATTTGATCACAAATCCTTGTCATTGAGGACTTAATCTTATGACATGTGAGAATCGTACGTCCAGCAAACCTGTCAGAGGCTGAGTTCATCGTAGATAACGAATTGTAATAATTAAATAGAATTCAGAGGTAAATCTTCTCTCTTCTCTTTGAGAGGACATGATGTTGAGAATTTACATTTGCTTTAGTATTTACCTAGTTAAACCGAAGTGTGTTTATTATAATTTATTGTTTTACTGAATTATTATTCTAATAAAGCAATGCATAATATTCTTTTTCCATTTTCACATAATTTTTAACATTCAAGCAAATTTCAGCTATTTAGGCTCTAATCCTATTACTTTTAAGTTGTGAAGTAGATGCTACTAAGTCATCTGACAATGTACGTTTGTAATTACGTAATACTCTCCAAGAATCACTAATTGAGTCATAAACTAGTGCTCACAGAGTTATGTAATGGTTATCACATCATACATTAAATGTGCCAAAAGGGTTAAGTTCCTATAATCATGTAATAGTACAGATGAATAAATTCGAGCTTTTGTATCTCTTCGTTTGGTAAAGAGTTAGAATTGCATTAATATGCTTTGGTGGAACCCTTCGGAATTTGGTGGTGCTAACCTGTACACCTACCTCACCAAGATGCAAAGTACTCAAAATACCAAACACGATGGCGGTATTGCCTACACAGCTGGAGTGGTTAGCAGCCAGTTATTTTCATACATCTGTAGAATATGTAAGTCTACTTCGGCGTCATAATTAATTAAAACTCATAACTACGTGTATCGAACTACCAGTAAATTGCAGGATTCTAATCTTCTGAACAAGGAAGCTGCTACAGCACTAGAACAGATTCGCCACACATCGCCATTAATACAAAACGTGAGCCACGATCTAGATTCACGGCATGCGCTAAATAATTACTATCATCTTTTTGTTAAGCGTTTTTATTAAATTATTTAATTGATAGATGGAGAGCCATTAATCAATTGTATGCATCGTGAATGTTCGTTCAACCTCATGACCGTCACGCATGTTTACAACAGTTATATGGAGGTGGACTAGTGTCGTACCACAACAATCATGTTACCCACTTCGTCTTATTAAACTTCCTCCGTCTGGGGTGGACAGAGAAGTGTACCTACCTACCTACTAACGACTTTTTAATATAGAAACAATACTTATGTATTGAATATTTATTATTATATTCAATTGGGTCGAAAAGCCGTTAAAATGACGATTTTATCCAAATATTAGCACCAGGAAAAGGTCCCCTAATCACGTTGCCCAAGAAAATGCATCCACACAAAAAAATATCGGTCATAACCGTCAAAGTCAAAACCAAGAACAGTTCAAAAAAATATTATTTTGAAAAAATCCCTTCGTGCGTTAAACACCACCCTGGGGGTGTACCCTGTCCCCCCACCCCGGTAGCCCCCAGCCCCCCTGGGCCCCGTCAGTAATACCGCTTTATGCAATGTGTACGTGCGTGACAATCACGCTTTATTGCTGGAGACGCGAAATTGAATGGATCCCGGTAGCGACGCTTTTTTCCTGGTACAAAGATGTTCCGGACTAAATCAGTAGATTTGATTAGGTCGGTTTTAATTTTGTGATTTGAATCAAAGTTTTCGTGTCCCCCTAAAAATTAAGTGATTAGTTTGATTCAAACCGCACTACTACCGAAGTAGGTGATCAGGGGTCTTGAATCCCAGTGAATAGAGTAATATATTAACATCTAAAAGAATAATTTTGGAACTATTTTTCTTTTCAGTAGGCTAAACAATGACTTTCATAAACAGCTTAATTTATCAGTCTATTTTCTACCTATATTTGATATTATATTCTTATGTCAACGTGTATATACTTACGTCCAACCACAGCTTGACAAATGAGCTTTTTAATATATTCACACAACTAGTTTGTAACCCGTTACTATGCACTTACATTACACTAATCAACAAAATGAACATGTTTTAAATCTTATCTAATTGATTTTAACTCAGTTTGTAAGCACTTGCCGCACATACTAGTAAAGTTGATGACCTAGATGTGAGAGTATTTTTTTACGGGTTTTATTCTCGTCGACCTCGATACTGATATTCCTATGGCCTATACTCAATGTGTTAGGAACACATTCAGTATAGTATAGATAGTTAGCTTCAAATCTATACTAGTTTTTGGTATGAGTATTAAGTAAAAAATGTGCAGGATTCGACCAAATACCAAAAAAAATCAGGAAGCATTATAACAAACTCTACTTATATTATACTTGAATGTTTAGCAATAAAACGCGATAAAACCGCGCAGGGGACAGAGCTGGCTGTCACAAAAATAACGCGTCCCGTTTAAAAAGATATACAGTAATGTCACGCGTACGTGCCGTAGCGCGGGGGGGTTGAACTAATTCGCGACTGGAGTTTGAGCTGTGTTGTGGTACATTTTGCAGTTGTAAAGTTGTGTCGATGGATTTAGAGACAGTGATCTGTTTGTTGATTCTAAACAACTTTATATGTGTGTCAGAAGTCGTGTCATACGCAGAAGTATAATTTCTATTAATAGTCTTAATCAGTTTTTGAATATCTCAAGCACTTTTTCAGAAACTATATCATACATATCTAAAGAGTAAATGTTTCTATTACAAAGCAGCAAAATTGTATGTTGTCTACTTTTAGAACCACTTGGATACCTACAGGTAATACTGTCGATCAAACATAACACATCATAAGCGCCGTATGCTTCGAGGAATTAAACAGAAGATGAACCTACACTACAATAGTATGTTGCAGGACCTCGCAATCGGACCCAGCTGCTCTGGTGATCATCAAACCAATGCTGTCAATTCCTATTACCTTGATTAGCGCAATATGTATACCTACGCATCTTGTAATGCTATAAGTAATTACTGTATTTGATTCTAAGGCTTTTACGACCAGAGACATCAATAAACCTTTCTTTTTAGGTTGTAGGTTGCTATAGGCAGCGGTTGCCCCAAATCTACAGACAAGAACTGCCAAATAAATATTAACAGTGCAATACTAGGCGGCCATGTCACCACAGATCTAAGTAAACGCTAGACCCACCCTCCGTAATCTTGAATTATTGATGCGGAAAGCGTAACGTACCAACATCTATTTTTACGACTCGTCGATACTCTAGCCGCTTTTTACGACTATAATATATATCATGCAGTTGTAGAAGAAAAAATCTATTGGATGTATCGAGTGGTGTCGGTAACCTAGTGATTTCTGATGTGCGGACGCCGCGGCGCATAGTAATGCGATTTTACTCTACTGTTATAGTGTGACGCAGAATACTTTTACTGAATTGGGTCGTGAACATATAATTTTAGTGTAGAATTTGTCAAGAAAGGAGTGGAGATAATCCTTAGTTGTGTTATGGCTATGTGTTGATATGAGTATGTTGGTGGATTGTGTCTCTATTGCTAATATTGTTAATGAAATTTGTGTACTACTAAAGGCGAGCGAATAGATGTCCTGTTAGGGTAACGCAAGCGCTTTGACGATTTCTCTGCATGACAAAATAATACAACATAATATTTAAATCCTGTTTTCGCACGAAATAATGCAACGGCGAAATTATGTAGCGGCAATCATGTTCGACGACACTTTTATTATAATATTGTAATAAGGGAGCGAACATATGTTAAGATATAAACGTGATCAATGATTCAATTGAATAATTGATCACGTTTAGTTATATTGTTTCTGTTTAAAGGGATTTCACAAAATTGTCCCTGATAATTGTCCCCACACCCTTCCCGTTAACTCATATGGCATGTAGCAAATTTTCAGATAACCCTACGAGTATCAATTGGTTCTTCTGGATAGATGATGAACAAAACAAACAATAAAGAGTAATCTTTTCGATTTCTATATTGCCATATTAGATCAATCCCGCAACTAGTGTTGTGATCCGGCAGTTACACCGGCTGTAACACCTCTGTTCGTCCCCACACTTAACGTGCCATAGGACTAGGAACGATTAGATGCGGTAAGTACTACAATACTGTGAGTATCTAAATGGTTTCTAAACCGATAGATTTTCAGGTCCATAGATTTTATGGTTAGGTATATATTTTGTATTGGAATGGTGCCGTTGACTATATCGAGTAAGTGTACCAATTTAAGCTTTTGCATAAAATGACAATTTACGTTCTTGAAATGATAATTTGTATATCTATATAAATGTTTGGTCAAGAACTGATAAATGGTCAATTAATTGGTTTCAATGAATATTAAGATAAATAATAACAATTATTTATTTATTACATTTGATGCAAAATTCATATTTCATATAGAATTGTTGAAAATTCAATATCGGACGGATAAACAGTGTTGTTTCTGTATGTTTCTGAAGTGCTAGTTGTACTTAGTAAACCTAAATGGTGAAATATAAATCTACTTGTTCTCTAATACAAAAAAAAAAAACTATAAAATTGAAAGAGACATTCTTCATATATTTATAACGGTGCCTGTTCTGATTACTCTTCGCTCTGCGAGATCCCCAAAAGCGGTCCATCATTGGTTAATAATAATTTATTTGTTTGCGTACAATCGGCGTGCTTTATTATTATTGCAACTCATATTTATTGACTACGCACTTTTAGGTGCATCGCACAAATTGTGCTCAATGTCATGTGCAAAATATTACGTGAAGACTAAGTATCGTTTCTATGAATAAAAAAGAAAGTGATCTATAGTGGCAATGACATTTTCGTAGGCGCATTTACTTTGCTTCGATATAGTCATAATAACCTGAGTACTGTCATTCCCTTTTTATATTAAATTATTACGACATACAACAGTTTATTAGAATGGTAGCTCAGTTCAGAGACGAAGACTGGTTCTACTCCAGATTGTGAGATTAACTCGTGTAGTAAGCATATTATAAAACGCTGCGGTTGACTTAGTAGGAATCATGTCGAAATTCATAGATTTAATGTCATTCTTGCACTATCATATATTGATTTCAATCCTAGTTCACTTCGAAATCCTATTGCTTAGCATACATAAGTGAAGCATAAATAAGTCTTAGCAAAACCGACTTCTACTGAAATAGTCCAAATCAGATACGAACCCGTTCTAGTATTAAATCAATTAGTCTGTCTTCGGAGAATGTGGTAAGTAGTGCAAGTAGGTACTTACTGCATGTAGGTTGTGGAAATATACCAGGCACTAAGTATAGCAAGTGATTGATGCGGCGTATCTGAGTGATAAGGTCCCGGCTAATTAACATTGTGGCTCAGAATGCCGTCCTGCAAGTATCTACTGCCAGTACCTACTGCTTATTTGTGTAAACGTTTGTTGTAATTAAATGATAGGATCTGGATGTCTGGATGGATCTGATACGGAATAGTTTTGTATTAGTGCGAAGGAAATATTATCCTGAAGTAAGGTGCTGTTCTTTCTCATCTATTTTAGTTAGGAACTACGGAATATCTTCTCGGAATTAACACTATAAACTCTCATGGCTATTTGAGCAATATTATTTCTTGCTACTTGACCGCCAAGCTTTCTTTTCTAGGGTAAGAATTTCAAATTACTAGCGCAGTCTATGAGGGAACAACATTCGGTTTACAATCAAATTTCCATCCGTACAACAATGCATTCAATGAAATGAAACAACACGCGTGTGCTTTCCCAGAGATACAAGATTAATACGGTTAAAGAACGAGGTGTTGTGGTCCTATCCTCAAAAGAGAGGATCTCCAATCGAAGAGGTGTGACGACACCTGGAGGACTGACGGCGGCTTACGGTGAAAGTCTTTGTATATTTGAAAGACACGATTAGCGCGCCAGCGGAACATATGTATTTGTATGGCCTGCACAAGTGCACATAGTTTTATCAGCTCTGGGTGTATTTGTTTATGAGCTGTAGTTATGTTTGAAGCCTCTAGGTATCCACTATATCGGAGAAATAAAAAACCAAGAAGGCGGCTACGTTTTAAAAAGTAGACATGTAAGGCGAGAATGATTCATATCATCAGCTAGTTTCTACGGTTGTCTGCGTATGTAGGTCGCTACACTACTATCAATTATGGATCCACGCATTGCTATAACAAATACACTTTGCTCAGTAGCACTAAAGTCAGTGACAGATCACCAGCACATCGCCTACACTAAGTAACCTGTTCTCGAATAACTCTTCTGCGTAGGATGGTACACAGTCGATTGTGTACAGGGTACATTGATTTTGTATGTTGTTTTTCTTCTATGATTGGGTAGGCAGAACTCGTAGTATTACATGAACGCCAGAAGCCGTATTCATTGCAAGGTATAAAACAATGATTTGTTGTGTGTGTGATTAGTATGTAATGGTACTCGCATTACGAGTATGTACGTTATGTTATTATGAAGCTATAAGTGGACTCCGCGACATTATAAAGATGATCTTTTCATATGGATTTTCGTTATTAAGTAATTCCTAGTTAACCATTATGCTACACGATAAAGTTACGTTATTCTTAAATGTAATTAATTACAAAAAGTAATAAGAAAGTTTTCATTCATAAAAAACTTGTAAAAACTTTACAACACGTACTAAACATCATCATCGACTAAACTTATTATAGCTCGGCTTTTAGTCTAAACAGATTGCTGTTGCTTATCAGTATTTTAGACGGAGCAACTGACGGAGCGCAATTCCTACATTTAGGGAAATATTATATCTTAATGTTTTCGGATTTTCCGCTACAAGTACTTGGAAGTACTAATACAAGGAGGAGTAGCGCCCTATGTACTTACAATCAGCTGTCGAGTTTTTTAAATCTCATGGATTTGCTCTGTATCTTGATAAAAATTAAAATCGATGTAGGACATTCTCCACTCTAATTAGAAAAGATGCTAAACGTCATTAACATTATCTTTAGCATTAACCTGCCTGTAATCTCATGTCATAGCCTAAGCGCAGACGCATGCCCAAATCACGGGTCGTGCGCAGTAATTATGACGCTAATTAAATTATTTAGACCGCCCGGACAACACGCCCGCGGCGATCTGTTCGGGATTAGACAAATAATAGGTAGATATTGTAGATGAGACGGTAGGTAAAATAGATTAGTACGATAATAAGATAGATCTGTGGTACGATAATAATTATGATAGCAAGAAGGTCAGACACAAAGTAACTTGATGTTGGAAAAGGGCTTGTCCTTTCACGCTCTTTGAGGTGCAAGATGTGTACATACACACCATATGCCCAACCCTTCAGGGAAACACAGGCGCGATGCAATGTAACCTAAAAGTTATAAATGAATAATACCAAACCCCTTTTTGTTTAGCTACAATAAAAATAAAACAGTAGCAACGAGTTTTAAAAACAAACATTATATACGTCGGCAATTATTTAATATTAAAATGTTCTGTAGATCGTGAGTGTCAATCAAATGTCACCTCTACTCAACGGCAACTGATCTATCAATTCTTTATTAATATGTCGAGATAGACCCGTCCAGAAGGTTGTAAGATTTTATTACTGGCCTCAAGTATTTTAAGTGTCTCAGCTATGGGACCGATAATTAACTGGGACTTGGGAGCATAGTAATTTTTGAGTCCACTACGGCTTAGATTTAGTAGGTATTAATATATTGGACGAAATAATTTAGCTTTTTGGGTGGTTAATAAAAATTTTAACGTCTCTTTTAAAATTTTTGTCATATATGTCACTATAGCTGCCTCTGCCTTCTCAAGTTGCAGGACAAGCTTCAACTTCTCTAATTGAAGCAAGATGTCATTCGTCAAGGTTACTGTAAGGCTAATAGTAGATTGTTATGAGTCTGGCCGGATTTAATTATCAATTCAAAACTACTAAAGTTTCACTAAAGCCAGGCTTATCTACTTAACCAATGCGTTTACTTTGGGAGAGCCAGACCTGCAGTAAGTTGACGTAAAGAAAGGTCCGAGGCTCGCATAAAATGCCTTATAAGGCAAGAGGAAGTAATGTACGTGTTTAAATTTATCTTAATTGCGATCTAGACTATCTATTGTAAAATTATTAAGATAACATCTATTTATCATTCAAGATAAGTCGTCAGAAACACATAAGGAATAGAGTTTTACATAAATAGCTGATGGACTGGCAGCCTGATGTGCATCACAAAATATAAACTAATCTTGTATTCCTGAAGAGATACTGGTGCAATTGGTTAAGAGATAGTCACCGACCCGTTTATAACAAAATATGACTTAAATAACGTGACAGTTTGGTATACTAATAACGGTTGGTATTACGGCCAAGTACCAACATGACAAGTGGAAATTATGTCCTTTCTGACTCCTTTCTCTACCTGGAAGTCATTGAAATCCATATATTATTTAATTAATATATTAGGTTCCACCTCCGTGTGAAATGAAATGAAATGAAATGAAATTATTTATTTTGCAATTAAGATTTTTCAATCACTTTTACACGTCTTTTTTAAACTAGATGGCGTCGGCATTTCCTATGACTATCCCTGAGAAGAAACGCCGAAACAAACTCAGGGGTCAAAGTCTATTTTAAAATCCAGACAGATTGTAATGATGTAAGGGTTTATGTGAGACAAATATAGGGTGGAATAGCCTTTTGAAGAAAGTGCCATAACTATTTGAGCTAACCTGTCGCAACAGAGTGCAAGCATGCATCAGTTATCGTGAGAATTAATAAAATGAAGAGCGCTCAGCCTAGATCTCACTCAAATTTACAATGTTTAGCGGTTATATATAAGAAATAATTTCAATTTGAACAACAACGACATAATTAATGGCAAAAATTGTATATAAAAAAAAAGGAAAAGCTAAAGAGCGGCTCAATCCCAAGCGTTTTTGTCATCTAAATAGTCCGAAATGTGGTCCGTAAAACTACACCAAAAAGGTAAAAAGTTTAATTACGACATTAAAGTTCACATTAAAACATCTTCGCTATAACTGTTAACGAGAACGAATCAGATCACCATTCCTCAACCCCCCTCTTAAAAAGCTTAATAACTCAACAAGTAAATTTACTCTAATTCAGCTTAAAATACTGCAAGCTGCATCGGTCTATAAGGCTGGGGCTCAATCTTAACCCTTCCGTAATGAGCGGCGAATGAACCCGCGCAGCGAAGGGTTGAGTCTGAAGGGTTTACAGGATTCGCGCGCTGCCTAATATCTTTGTTAGAAAGTAATGGAGCTACTTTATGTGACGGCATTAAAGTTTTTAATGATGAAAAGGATAATTCAACGGTTAAGGGATTTGAAACAGTTATCACAGCAGCGGATTGCAAAGGCTAATAGGTATTTCAAAGATTTGGGAATCTATTTAAATAAAGTCGGCGTCAATCCGACGCTGAAAGGCCATAAGTTCGAGCCCCACCCGTTGCAGTGATCAAGGCTGACTATCCAAAATGCCCAGTCACTCGTGGAGGCTCTTTCCATGCACTTCAACAATTCAACACTGCAATCAACAATGGTTGAACTACACCTTGTCGAAAGTGCATTACTTATATGTCTATGGTGATAACATCTACGAGTATGTATGTACCTAATTGTTGTCCTACACAAAGTCGGCTTTATCAACAAGATAAGGAACTATCCCACATATGGTATCACTACGATTATGCTCGGTAAGCAAATATAAGATATCTACTTCTCGCATATGATTGGCTAGTCATTTTTTGATAACATCTTATTTTTATTTATCATTTTAGCCCTATATCTCCATGTAAGATAAGCACCATGTTCTACCTGTATGTACAGAATACATTAATTTCTCAATGTTTACTTATTAATAGACACATGGATTGGCGGTTATATTCACCAGTAGTCTGACATTACACTGCGATCATCTATCTCTGTCGAGCGGATTGATAAATAATAGAGAATCAATACGCTACCTCTAAAATCGTCCGTTTTGCATTGTTTTAAGTTCCGACCTATGGCGCTGTATTTAATAAAGAATGAATCTAGGCTTATTCTATTTGTTCACCTTCCTCGTACTACTTATAGCTTCCACAATCACCTTCTGTCAATCTGGGTGCATGGATATAGCCTTCAGGATTATCAATTTCTTAGTATGCTTTGCGCACTCTGAGCAGTCAGCTCCATTATAAACCTTGATGCCTATCACAGAAATGTTGTATAAATACCGAATAATTATTCCTTCTGTGCTTACAACAAAGCATAAGTATTTATCGCTTTTCAACGGCTTTTGCGATGTCGTGGGTCCACATATGAGAGGATAGGGAAGTATCAAAGTTGGTGATAATAAACATAGATCGCAGTAACTTGTTCGTGGCTCTCGTGTGTTCTCGACGTTGTAAATACGCAAACAACTAATTTATAATGAGATGAGAGATGTTGGCCGGGAGACCGAGAGCTAGTTTAATAATCACTTACAATGCACTTTGTATGCAGAACCTAAATATATGCATAATACCAAGTTTTTATTAGTTTAGCTGGATTATCTTCTACTAAATATCATTAGCTTAAGCTCACATTATAAGATTTAAGCTAATTAATAACATCGTTAAATCTGTAAAATCCTTAGGTATCAATTGTTGCTGAACTAGGGAGGTACAGTTGATATGCACTGCGTGCAAATGACGCATTATTCCAGTTTTTTTGAAACGAAAAAAATATAATTATTGGTCACAAAGACACACGCACAAAGTAACAAATGATTAACAGAAATAGATACATGTGTGTAGGTCAAACTGCGACAAACTGGTGAACACTCAGCATGATGCCGTGCTATGGCGTGGACCACAACACGACGCAGTGTTCACCTAAGTGACGATCCAACGTCTCTAACGAATGCCATTCAATAGAATGGAGAATATCGAGTGTATCCACTACCACACTTTGAAAGTTATTATGTTGATTGCTATAACAAGATGCATTAAGGAACTTCTCAAAATACTAATATTTTACACGAAACTATAAAAATTATAGCAATTTGTTTGACAAATAAATTGTTTATCGTGTGAGCTTTAATAAATAATTAGTGGCGCAGTTAATTAAAAACTGCGTGTATAGAAACCTAATGTACCTATTGGAATTATCTAAAATAAGTTTCTTGCAAAATTTATTATATCAATAATGCGTAGGTTTATTAACATATTAGCACATTATTAAGTCGTGTATTTTGCTTAAATACTTCTCTTGTATGCAATTATAACTAAATGCTTTAAGTACCTAGCAAAGTACTCAGACATGAAGAACTTTTCGGATCTGCCAATCTTAGTGTAGGTAAAGACTTAAATCATAGTTATAGAATCTAAAATAAGACTAGATATTAAGATAAAAAAATATCTACATTGAAATTATTATTTCAAAAGGTGCATATTATGAGGTCATACCTATGTAAAGCCAATGAAGAAACCAACTTCCAATATCAAACGATGTCAAACGTTCGCTATCTCCTGTACTAACACTCTGGGTGTTATAAATCTACGGGCCCACGGCGCGCAATAAATAAGGCCCCCGCCACACCTGGCGGTTTGACGGACTCCTACGAGCGCCAGCGCCAGCGCCCCGTCGCGGTTTGACGCATTGCCGCCGGTGTGCTATCCTCCTAATCCACTGTTTACTGTCTACCTGATATTCAGATGATATGCGTACATATGTGTTAAGGAGGTAAACTATTCAAATGGAAATCGTTTTTTAATTATATAACAAATAAAGGGAAACTAAGCATTATCTATTCGTGTCACTCTGGTAAGTCGTTGCTTGCTGTTTATAGATATATGTGTTAGAAAAATCTTAAATGAGCATAATACCACATAGTTGTTAGGTATGTCGGTGTAACTTGATTCCGGTCAAGGTTGAAGCTTGTGAGCAATGGTTTGTTGCATTGTACGTTTAACTCAATACCCTGCTACTTTACACCTAACGTCATGGTTCCTGTGTTTGACTAGTTACACCTCCATCACTGCTTAGAACCGCAGGCAAAAACTTCATAAATAAACATCATCAGACTGCTTAATAAAATCGCACACGCCAACTGCCATTAAAATGAGTAAAAATACATTCTTACTTATATAGAAAAACAATAAAGCTTGGTTAACGAGACGCGTCATAAGCAACACCCACAGGACGCCACACAAATCGCATTACATTATTTGTAACCCGTCCAACGCGAATTGGTACCCGTCTGGTATCTGGTATCGGTCCCGACTGACTTATTACGGATGTGTATTTCAATTGTATTTACGTTCTGAGCAAACAGTCGCAAGCTGGTTTGTTGCTCATTATGGCGGGAAAACGGCTAATGAAAAGATACAACTGCCTCTAGTTATAGGTGTGTAGTTGATTACATATAAAAATGGTATTTAGATGCTAGTAATAATTTGCGTTTAATAACAAGAAACACACCTTGATAGCGTTTTATCATAGAAATTTTAATGTAATTCCAAAACTAAATTATCGCATTTATCGCAAATAAGCTGTTCTATTTTTACTTAATTGCAATCTTTAAAACCTACATGTACAACTGCTACTAGTGTTCTCTGCAAGCAGCTGACACTAATCATGCAATATAGCAATCTTTAATCCCAAACATCGATGTATTTATGTCACATCGGTGATTGGTATCATTAATAATAACATTTATCTACAGTCACGGACACAGACAAACATTTATCTCGTAAGCATTTATACGTGAGATTATTTTACCTACAAGTAAATAATGAGGTGATATTTAATTAACCCTACTTTGTGCTAAATCCACCTTGCGAGCAATTACAGATACAAGCAGCAATTAAAGCCGTTGGCGTCCCGATATTAATGTGATCATTAATGTAAACAACAATTTTCTTAGTCGTGAATCCTGCTATAGGAAATTTACCGCTGTTTACTGCCAAGAAACTATGTTACCTTTACAATAAATGCAGAACTAGTCGGACCAAATATGGGGATAAACAACAATAAAGTTGAATGATTTATCAACAATACATAGACGCAGATAGCACACATAATGTAGGGCGTGTGTTGGTGCCAGGCGGGCCAGGCCCCGTGCGCCCACTTCCTATACCACGTGTCAACTCAGGAATGTAGGCTTGTGGAATGCGACGACTCACCAGCCGCCAACATATTGGTTCCAAATACCCCACTATCAACTCGAAAACACACTCTATTACTGGTATCTAATGATCCATAATTGTCATCAATGTTGACGGATTAATTGTTGGCTCAAACATTGGCCATATATTTAGTAAGACTGCTTTACACGCGTATATAGATAATTGTAGACAATTTGTATATTTATATGTTAATGTCCGCGAAATTATAGCCGATAATCTATCGGAAGTCGGTTAAGGCCGTTTTTTATACAAGAAAACAAAGAATGCTTGCCGCGTTTTTTTAAATATTGGCACATAAATTCGCTAAATGTTGTTACAGAATGCAATTAAGTATAGTTGGCATAGTTTAAAAATAGGCCGTATATAAATGTAAAGGGGGTCGCTATACGCCTTAGGCTTAGCTATACAATAATTCAATCCAATATCACAAGAAACAATTATTGCTGTGTTATGTTATCTTCTATGATGTGTGTTAATTATAGACCTATTAAAGTTATTATTTACTTCACTTACCTACCTACACAATATAGCTTTTAAAAATATTTACTGTAATGACAGCTTCCTTATTAAGTTTTATAACTGGTGGGTATTATATTTAGGTCTATATGGAGCCTTAAATTAAGATGAAATACCGTTTGACTTTAGATAGAACAACCCATTAATCGATATGCGCGCCTGAGTAGAGCTTTACCAATGAGCCGTCTGAAGGGATCTTTGGTGGAGCAATAACACCATCATAATTATGACGTTTCGCAATACGAGTATGGTTGGTGGATGCTGCCATCCCTCTGAAATAAAAATCAGCCTCGTTTCATTCGACACTAAAAGTACCGAATAATAATAAAATAAGAAAAATGGTATCGTACCAACTTTGGTCATTATTAAAAAACAAGTAATAAACACAATAAAATCCCATTTCCGACGAAAACGATCCAAAATCTCGGAATCACTTACAAATTCAATACCCATACAGTTTCTCCATACATTCCAGAAAGCGATCCCACAAATCATTTTTTCCATAAACATGTTTTTAACAGTGACAAACAACGGTACCGCGCGAGAACAACATGTTCCGAACTATAAATAACATCAGTGATATTTATTTTTATAGCTTAGATCAGCAGATAGAGCGGTGAAAGGCCATAGCGATAGGTGACATAGATACCTTATGGTTTTAAGATACCGCGTTGTTTCTATGGTGATATCAACGTAGATGGACATTCTGTAGTCTTAAATGGAGATATCGTAGATGGTTATCTAGTTTAGTTACTTTATTGTCATATTGGTCCAGTTTTATGGACACTATGTTATGTATGTTATATCAATATAATTCTAGATTCTAATTCTCCTGGACTACCTTCAAGACCCGTTGTTCCCATAAGTATTGACTACTGTACTGATGTTCAAGATTTTTTCAGCTGACCTTTGCATCTTTTAGATTTATACAGTTTTTTTTTCTAAGTGTCTTAAAACCATTAATGTTACCACAATGTTTCCCCGAACTTAACAAGGTCTTCATTATTATACGTTCATCAAATACCGTTACATGATCATAAAGATATTAATTATGCAGATCCCAGCGCCATAACTCCACTAGTAGACATAACGACTACCACCACACATTGGAATTTTGATTAAAAAGACACGTGCTTTACCTGTTCTGGTTTACTTGGAGCTAGAAATAGTCATCACCTGCTTACACTTGATTTGGTGTAGCTAAGTGTACTAATGTTCTTCTTTTCCTATATGCGTATACTTGAAATGATAAGACCCATAAGTTATTAATTCACGTGAATAACGATTTATTGCCATAAGAAACGGTTATCACAATTAAGTAAACCCTTAAAAGTTAATAAATTATCAAACTGTAATACTCTTAATAATGCACTATCGGTTATTGTTTTCTACGAAAATGCAATGCTTTCATATTGTCAAGTTCAAAACCTGCCACTAGGCATCCGGCATCTTGATCTGCCAAACGATGCATGAACGTTACAATCAATACCAACGCTTTAAAATTGGCTCTAAATCTAGTCCTCCCTTGTTTAATTCCGCTCCACTTCCCAGCTTATAATGGGGAAGTTAAAAAATAACCATTTCAGGCTCGGTTAGTTCACCTTGCAGGGGCAACGGCCGAGATTAACTACCTCCTATTTAGAGAGAAAAGATTAGGCAATTATATGAAAGAATTGGATTAGAGTTTCAATAGTCTTGTGGGGGTGATTCGAGCGTGCCGTGTTTATGTTTGAAATGAGTAATGAAATATGGGGTCTATTGTCTTAATTTTCATCGTGTAAACAGGTTTTGATGCGAATTCGTGTGCGTATTGTTTAGAGACATGCTTATCCCGTAAAAAGACTGCGAACTCTAAAAATATGTGCTCGAATGGGTGATTATGGCAAACGATACATGTTACGAGATTCCTAAAGATTGCTAATTAACCAACGCAATCAACTCTTACTAAAATATAAAATCGTTACCAAATTAAAACAATTAGTTTAATTACAAACAAACAACTGACATTGAGAAACGAAACAATTACGACGTGTCAAAATTTTACGACCTACATTCTAATAATCATCTCTAAAGGTCATCTTATAAATGTTATAATACATCTGGATGGCAAAGTTCACCAAGCTAAGTAACAATCCGACCGGGGCCATCCATCACACCGTTTAAATAATAAATAAATCAGTAATAATCTTCAAGTGGGTCGGGGAACAACCACCGATGTTATTTACAACCTACAAGATACGAACATAAAAATCTAATGTACGTTTGTGTACAATAAATCACTCAATGCGTACGATACGAGACGGCAGTGGAGGCCGAACTTAATAGCGAAAATTCAACTATTTCGACATAGCGTTCCCACAGAAGATTTTGTTCGAACATAAATATGCGACTGTCATAATTATATGACAAATTGTGAATGCCGCTGGTATTCCGGATTGGGGATCCAACACTTGCGTAATACAAGGTTAATCAAGGTTAGGCAAGAAAACAAGAAAGTAGAAATTGGTGATAAAATGGCTAAAGGTGTGAATATTCATGGTTCATTTTATTGCGGAGTATTTGAAATTGCCAATGTATTGCAGCTTTTATGTCCGATTTATACTTGGAAGGTAATCGTACATTTCCACGTTGCATTCAGAGTCAAAACGATTTCTTTGTTAATGACATGTTTAATCCCAATGATGGGACCAGCCAAGTGGAACCTGTCGTCTTAGCTCCATTGACATTAAAAAGAGTATTATATTTTCAGACAAACTATGTCTTTACTTAATCCTTTAATTATATTGCGATGTTATTTAAGCTTGGACCACAATGTTGCCTACTGGCAAGCGAAGTCCTAATTTTCAATAGAACACCTACCTTTAATAAAATTAATGTTCAGGCTTTAAGTTCAGCTTTACAAACTAGTGTAGTGAGTTTTACTCAAGAAGTTTCTGATGTTAAAAATATATTAATTTCTGTTGGAGACATATTTCTGTGACTTTTGAAATCTGCATCTGCTATCAGTAGAATACACTAAGTCGCGCGCTTCACTTTAATTTTATTTCGTACCGCTACAAATTAATTTGTGGATAAATTTTCCTTTATGGACGTTTCTTGGGGGATGTTTTTTGCATAGCGAGGGGTGTCGTTTAGTTTTTTATCGGATGTATTTAAAGAGTGGATCCCTCGGCATCCGTGGGGTTAAGTCGTACGACTTTAATACTTCCTTGTCGCACGTACGCGAGGGATGCCAAACGCATAGCTAGGGTCCTCGGAGATATGTTTTGTAGTTTTGCAATCAGAAAGGATATTTATTACGTTTTATCGATAATGCTCCTATATATGTTGAAGTTATATTTGTAGGTATTATTATTAACGCAGATGTAAGTGATAAGCGCACATTTTAACAAATTAAAATTATAATAAGTGGTTATAGCAATTAAATACTCTGATTACATAATACTTAGTGCCTAATGGCACCAATGCAATTTAAATTCATATAATTATGAATATGATTCAGCAACTGATAACCATCATTTATTTTTAATTAATTCGCTATCGGGTTAACAAATTATATGCTCGAAGTAATATCTAAATACTGTGGATGTAATGGAATATCGGAAGAACCATTCCTACAAAACCAATGTCTCTTACATTTTATAAAATTATTCATCATAAATCTCATTTCCATCTTTTAGAGCTCCATCATCTCTAACAAAATAAAAATTTCAATTAAGCCTATCTCAGTTGCAACAGAAGCGTGTAGCGATCTCAATCAACATTTTTTGTTCGCAGCGGGCGCGGCTACCGGCGTGCGCGCAGCTTTACGATCGCTACAATTAAAAACATAATTACTTAAGGATTAAGCTTCCAAGTACTTTTTATAATCGTCGCGTTGCGGTGGGGGATCGTCAGACTTCTAGCTTTCTTTTGAATTTGGATGATTGATTGAATCTTAGGACTGGTAGACCATTAAATTAAATAGTGGTGCGTGCTGTTATGGGGAAATTGCCTTAATCCACGATCTTGATTTGATTGTGTGTTTAAGTATAAGCCAAAAATCATGAGAGCTATTCATAAATAAAGTTCTCGATGGTGTGTACCCACTCCAAGCCAGCCTGGTTAACTCAAGTCTAACTCCTCTTATTTGCAAAGAAGCTCGTCTTCACTAGTAGCATCCTACTACCCACAGTTAAATCAAGCCTACATAACATAAAATAGCATCACGCCTGTATTCCGCGAAGGGTTAAGCAGAGATGTACTTGTCACACTATATGTGTCACAATATATTTTTGAAAATTTAATATATGTTTATAAAAATATTTCGAACTTTGTCAAACTGTCTGATACTCATTCTTTGAACACTAGGAATAAACACAACCTTGCTGTACATGCTACGCGCCTCCACAGAATAAGCAACTCGTTCATGGGACAATGTATACGCTTTTACAATAAGCTTCCCAATGATATACGTAATTTAACATTAAAGAAGTTCAAAATTGTAATTAAATCTAAACTTTGTAAAAAAGGATACTATAAAATTTCGGACTATTTAGATGACAAAAACGCTTGGGATTGAGCCGCTCTTTAGCCTTTCCTTTTTTTTTTTTATATACAAATTTTGCCATTAATTATTATATTATTTACTTCATTATTTTGTTATTGTAATGTCGTTTAAATTGAAATTATTTCTTATATATAACCGCTATACATTGTAAATGTGAGTGAGATCTAGGCTGAGCGCTCTTCATTTCATTAATTCTCACGATACCTGATGCATGCTTGCACTCTGTTGCGACAGGTTAGCTCAAATAGTTATGGCACTTTCTTCAAAAGGCTATTCCACCCTATATTTGTCTCACATAAACCTTTACATCAATACAATCTGTCTGGACTTTAAAATAGACTTTGACCCCTGAGTTTGTTTCGGCGTTTCTTCTCAGGGATAGTCATAGGAAATGCCGACGCCATCTAGTTTAAAAAAGACGTGTAAAAGTGATTGAAAAATCCTAATTGCAAAATAAATAATTTCATTTCATTTCATTTCATTACTATTTATTGTACACCCACATTTCGTCGATGCCGTTATTGAGTCTGATGTAAAAGGGAACGAGCCTATTGCTATCTACCGGGCTCAGTTCCAGACTCCGTGCTGCTACTAAGAATTTCCATGCAGAAAAACTCAATAACACTTTGCCCGACCCGGGAATCGAACCCATGACCTCATGCCAATGAGGCAGCCAAAGAGGCATAAATCTAGCCAATTATGATAATAATGGCACCATTATCTAAAACCTTCAATTTTGTATGAATTTTTATTGCCAATTGAATGAATTATGATGAGTTGGGCACATAATTATAATTTTTTAATACACGATGAAAAAAAATTGGCAGGTAAATAAAGTAAGTAACTAGATAGATCAGAAAAATACTCAATATATTTTGTTATCCTATAATAGTGATTAAAAGAATGTAACTAGCAATTAACTCCTCTATCGGCTCAATGACGCACAACAACACCAACACCAAATTGATTCTGCAAAATCGATAAAAATATTTGTCGAATCCGAATAATCACAATCGACATACACAAATATCGAACTTATTGTTAAGAGCAATGAGTAAACAGATCACGTTCAAACAGACAATCTAATCGAAACAGTAATTCTTAAAGAACGTTTCGATTAAAATCGTTCAAGTTTTATGACCTTGTACTTGAGGGAAGCCATGCATATTGCTAGTTCGGTATAAGAATTCTTAGTTCCCCGCGAGGGAGTCTTACCTAAATTGCCGTAACAATAAGGGTTCGACTTTAAGGGAGACTTCTTTTTTATTTTACAGTAATTTCCCATTACATTTTACGTGAGTCAGTCTTGTGGGGTGAAGTTTTTGCAATTGCAATTCTTAACCGCTGTTCCGTATTCTGTTTTATGATTGCTGTAAATGGGTAATCGTTTTTGATAATAGAAATAATGAAAATATAATAAACCTTTTAGTCTTAACATCACACAAATCAAAAGTAAACAGAAGTGATACCTAGTCGATTGCGAAATCACATAAATACACGCATTAGACTCAATGGCGGCCCAAAAATGGCCAGGATTAGTATTTGTTGGCTGCTGTTGAAAATAGAGCCTTTTTATGGCTCACCGCCCGCGGCTCACTAATCCTACGCCAAAAAACACAATAAGCTATATCGTGACGTCACAAGAAGAATGCCACCAAAATTATTATCCTAGTCGTTGGAACCCCCGCGCGATCTCTGTAAAGCGTTTGATAAAGTGGATCACAAAACGCGACGCGACGCAACGCTGTAATATAAATAAAAACGGGCCCATAAGTGGCCCTTGCGGTAAGCCCAAGTCTCTACCGCCCCACGCGGAATCGCGAAAGTGGTTTCATAAGCTAACCGTGCGAAACGCCTTCTCAGTTGTTATTGTGAAATATGAATTATGAAAATAATAAAAAATAAAGCGTTCGGGGGTAGTGCGGGGTAAAATGTGGCACGCGGCGGCACGTGCGATGCTCGCGAGCCAACCAAAATATTGAAAAGTTTAACCGCACTATTGTGCCAAGCCACGGCAGCATTCAATGTGACACGTGACTGTCTTAATTTCATCAATTAAAGCGAAAAATAGTAATCGAATTACCTACTGGGACCGGCTATAAAAATACCCGACGAAATATTATCCGTTTGGATGATAAAAAGAATTGTAATTTTTGTGGTGGTTTCTATAGTTTAAAAGTAAATAATATGATGGTAACACAATTAATTACAGGATACATCAAAATTACACATATAGAACGTTAAAGAACATAGTACCTACAAAAACCGCAATCCCAGCAGAAGCCGGTAAAAATAAAGACAATTTTAATTAAAAATTAATAAACACAGCGATTGCATTAACTTCACACACTTTACTGATTAACCCGTTGTCTCACGGAGGGTTGTTTAACCTATCTTAATAAGGATTATCCGCTGGAGCTCCTGCATTCATCCAATATTGACGCGCCGCTAACGCCTTTGTATTAATAGTGGAAAAATTTAATACTGTTTGTGTGCCGCGTCGGTCCCGCCGCCGGATTACGGGGGGTAGTTTTTTAAATAGGGTTAGGTTTTTTCCGCCAAGCGAGGGTCGTGATAAATGACACATGCACATTTTTCGAAATACCCAATTTCGGATTTAAGTCACCCCAAAGTGGCCGGTGTCGCCGGACAATGGTGCTGCGCGCCCCGCTCTCTTCGCCAGTAATTTACACCATCGCTTTGTTGTTACGCGAAAGGGTATTATGGTGTTACCTCGCTAGGATATTGGAAGCGGTTATGAGGTTTAATAATGCAGTTTCCTATCGTGACGGCCCGCCATTACTTTGAGATAAACTGCGCGTAAAATTGGCATCAAAAAACTTAACAAGTGTGTTGTATTGACGGATAATTATGGATTCTGTGTATGTTAGGTTGGCAAAGGCAACGTGTTTTAGTTTTTATTTGTACAGACAATTGAACAAATCGCAGCAAGATACACAACTTTGTAGAGTAACGGTAAGGAAAAAGTGTGGTAAATGAGCATTGGTAATGGTAATGCATTAAAGGCGTCAAAACGATCAATTACACCGCCTGTCAAATAGAATCGTGCGCACATCCGCGCTCTTTTTACGTAGATGATCATAGATGGCGGTTGATTAACGGCTTGCAATTAAATAAGGATTAGTAACCTTGTGCAGAGATACTGCGTAAACGAATGAATTGATGCAAGCAATTTATTAGCCGCATATGTGTAAGTACTAACTTATAAACATGTGACAATTTGAAATTGAGTTTAGCAGATTGTATTCGCCTAGATCATACTAATCAAGCTTGACAAGACACAATATGCAAGAAGCGTTGTCATATGTAGGTAGGTATTTACATCATGTCAAAAATATAATACACAAGTACCTAACGCTTTCATAATTAAAATAGACTTTGACCCCTGAGTTTGTTTCGGCGTTTCTTCTCAGGTATAGTCATAGGAAATGCCGACCCCATTAAGTTTTAAAAAGACGTGTAAAAGTGATTGAAAAATCCTAATTGCAAAATAAATAATTTCATTTCATAATTATACATTAACCAATTTACACAGATCCTTAACAAATTATACACCTAAAACTCCTCTCCTTCCTCATGAATCGCTCTGTCTATTGGTGAAAACCGCATGAAAATCCGTTCAGTTGTTTTTGAGTTTATCGCGAACAGACAGACAGACAGACGCGGCGGGGGACTTTGTTAACCGACTTCTTTTATAATATGTAGGGATAGCGATTATAATCGTACACGTACGTTTGATTCCCAATAATAAAATAAAGACGATCAGTTAGCCTAAAGGTCTTTTACTTAGTGGAACCTTATACAGATAAGTGCCGAAGCTATAATTGTGAAACAATCATTTATTTATAATGATAATCATTTACATAGAAAAATACTCTCTCCCTCACCTTTTTAACTGTCGTGCACCTATTTATTTTTCTATTACTGTGACTCAAAACCCAAGATCAATGAATCAACAGAAATATTTTCGCGATTTATTGTGAACGTCGCCATTACAGTGGGGTGAGCACAAATCAAAGTGCCATGAAACAATTCTTAAACAACTATTAAGGAGTCGTGATAACCAGCCCTCTTGTAAAATAGTTTGTTCGGTAAATACTGCGAAACTTTTCCTAACACTATATTTGAATAGTTATTGGAGGAAAATATTGTAAATACTTTCATGTTCAGCATAATATACTGCTGTGACTATTTTACCAACTGGAGTGGTTAAGGAGAAATATTTATCTCGCTTCCTCTGTATTACAAACATGATACTACCAGAAAGCAAGACTTGAAGTAGTCGGCTTCCATCATCGCGAAAAATGGCGTTTTAGCTTCTGCAAGTTAAAGTGCAATGTTTCAAGTCAAGGATAGGCGTCTAATGCGATAGGCTTATTTTTTACAAACACTGTGGAATATTGATTTTGAAAACTACTCTTTTATAGTCACCTGTGATACACATACATATTTTAGTGAAAGCTCCTCCCTCTCTCGATAATCGTACTCCCAGCAAATCAACGCTACAGGTTAATAAGTTTCATAAAGTGTTTATTTAAATATTGAGCAATAACGAAACGTTATGAGCAGTAAACAGATCGCTAGCGGTTTAGGACGTCAGTATAAAGTTAGTGGGCCAGTTCCGAGCAGTTATAGAGCAGTACCTAATGAAATGTGATCGTTTGAGAGTCGTATAATTCTACCATGATATGCAAAAATGTAAAAAAAGATAATTTTTCAATGCACAAAGAGTAAGCATTCTTCATATTAAAACAGTTGATGTGATGAAGGGTCATCATAGAGCTTAACTCTAAACTATTGTTTCTGAAGATAGCTTCTTTTTAAAGAGAACATCATAGGTTCACATATTTTGAAAGAGTATGGAAAATAATACATTGAATACTAACCCAAAAATGAAACATTGATCTATGAAAGTTACCTACAGCACATAAAGTATTGTTCCAGACCGTCTTAAAGCGATTCTGCGTCGAAAATTGCATAATCTCACTTAATTAGTAAATTCCTAAGATCAGGTGAGGAAACCTTTATTATTATTTTACTAACCACCCGTCCCGGCTTCGCACGCGTAGCAGAGCATGTACGCCAATTTTTTTTTCTGTCCTAATGTCGTATCAGCCTGTTGCGTCGAACACTTAGGCGGCGTAAGCCAGTAAAGCTCCCAATCGGCATGATTTTTTCCATTATTTCAACAATCAGCGTCATACTTCAGCCAATTTGCAAAAAATCATTATGAATATACACCTAAACCTTCCTCATGAATCACTCTGTCTATTAGAGAAAACCGCATGAAAATCCGTTCAGTTTTAGAGTTTATCGCGAACAGACCGACAGACAGACGCGGGCCGTATTTGTTCCACTACGGGGCTAAGACCTTCCGCTTTAGAAATACCTTAACTAGTTTAAAAATTGATGCATAATATTTCGATAACAGATGATTAAGTTATCACGCGTTCAACTCTATAAACTTTTAGCACACATATCATCACTTCACATGTACAAAACGATCCGAAGACTGATGAACAACAAGAAACAGTGTGAAAAACTTCCAGATAGCATCATTTGAATCAGAGGGGTACAATTAACTCGTCTCGCAGTGCAACGCGTTTCACGAGTCGCGGAGTTACGGGTCTGATATTGAGGCGCAGCGGGCGGAACCGAGTTATAGTTCTTGTATAGCGGCGCCTGCATGGACCATTACGCTATAGTTAAGTGCTATGTTTAAATCTGCTGAGAGCAGCTATTTGTGACCAAACGGCACAATTTTTTCCAGTTCAGAAAAACATTTAAAGTACTAAATACACCTATAATCTCTCAGACACTCACTACTCCTTTTTTTAAGCCGTTCTTTTTGTTTCGCCTCTGCGCACTCGTACGAGTAGCACAAAAGTGAAAACACAAATAATAAATAAATGATTAGGAATTATAAGTTAAGACGACAAAAAAAAATTACATCACTTCGCATACGTACAAAATAGAGTTAAAGCGAACACAACTCGACAAATACCCAACAAAAACTTTTGATTTTATTCACCGTCCGCGACCCGGTTCGATCATATCCCAGTAAAAACACCCTCGATGGGAAAAGAAAATGGCCTTAAGGAATTTCTCTTTAGCCAACCCTTCCAACCGTTAATAAATGTCACGAAGAAACCGTTGACATTAGGGTGACCTCACGACACCATGTGCGCGGACCGTCCAGCTAAACGGTGTCTCTACGGTCCACTTCCGTCGTTTATGGTCACCATGTTTAAATATTTTTTAAACCATGAAATGGTGCACGTTTGCACAATAAAATTAACGGGATAAGTTGATTTTATATAGTGTTGTGTGTAAGAAGCGAATACATTTTCATTTCTATGATATTGCTATCGTACATTGCCAGTGTTTCGTGACAATCTTAATAATTCTATTTATATAAAGACACAAATTCCGTAGATGTATGTTTATTGTTTGCGGTGGCCTTATAATTACTATTACTGCAATGTAAAATTGTTGAACGCTAGTCTTTTGAATATCCGATGTGCATCCTTTTTTTATTTTATTGAAGTATTCCAATAAGAAAATAACTGCTAATTACTATACGTGAGTAACATTATAGAAATTTATTGAATTTGTAAATACCACCACCTGTTTAAACACTACTCTTTGTAAATTCTAAATAAATAACTTAAGCACAAAACTTTTAAAAGCAAAACTGAAAATAATTTGTTTACCTTAATTATTTTACTGCCGTACATACGAGAGACATTGGATCGTCGATTCGTTCGGACATACAAATAAAAAATTGTAAGAATTTCAAAATGAAATGACAGGTACACATTACGTTCGTATCACAAACACACTGCAAATCGTTGACAAGCGCAAACTTCCGTTAATTGAATATTTATACGTGTTAATGACAAAACTCGATGTGCGTGGAAGCAATCTTGCCAAAATGTCGCGGCTATTTACTGCAGGACATGTGCGCTTGCACCTTTAGCCCGCGTCGCGAACATTAAATTGGTCCCAAGTGTACGACGGACAATGAAGAAAAGTTATACGTTAAATTGGCCATAAGTGTACGAAGGTTGGAGTATAACTAATTGCGTCACTCTACAGTACACTTGATTGCAAAAAAGTGTACTGCTATAAAACTAACGGCAGTTTTTTTCTGATGCTTGAGCTTTATGATCAGGACATAATGGAGTAAGTAAAGGCAGTAATTATTACTCGGTGTTACAAGTTTTAATGCCGATCTACCGAGTATGGCAAACACTCACTCATCGATTTTGCTTCTCAAGCTAGAAAAAAAATTCTGTTGGACTTCAATTGGTTCGTCACCGTCAATCATTCACTTAATCTTACGCTGCTCTGCTGAATACAATCTCTCCTCAGTAGTTTCACATATTATTCCATGCTTTTTTAAACATGGCATTAAAAAATCACTTATAGGATACAGTATCAAATTTTATAATAAAATACCAGACAGCGTGTTAAATTTACCAGAAAATAAATTCAAAATACTAGTTAAACGTATTCTTTGCAAACAAGCATACTATAAATTAGAAGATTATCTTGTAGATAAAAATGTTTGGCGAAATGCTATTCCAGCTCCGCAAGACCATGAATAATACAATATGTATCTAATGTAATTTTTTTTTAAAATTGGACATCATATATTTATGTATTTATTGATGTTGTGACATTTTTTTATTATAATTTTTTTTTACTTACTATTGACTTCATATGGCTTCATATGGTATTTATCTTGACTTAGATTCGGCTTTATTGGCAATATAGTTTAGTATTGACTTGTATTGGCCTTATTGGCATTATTGTATTATTATTATTTTTGACATCTTTTGGCTTTATTGGCCTTATTGTATTATTATTATTATTTTGACATCTTTTGGCTTTATTGGCCTTATTATTTTTCATTGACATTCATTGGCTTTATTGGCATTTTTATTGTTAATTTGTATCTGCCATATTGTATTACCTGCTATTTTTTGTTATTATGTTGGCAATTTGTAATATGTGAGCACCATGTAGCCCTAAAGAGATATTTTATTCAATTGACGTGATAGTTGTCTGGCAGTTTGAGAATGTCATGCTCACTTAAATGTCCTGCTGATGGTGGCGTGCGTGTCGGGTCGTTGAGTTCCCTGCAATGTGGTTGAGTTGAGCGATGCCGATACGTGCGTCATACTCGTGAACGGGTGCCGTCTGTTGGGACTGGTCAGCTCATAGCTGCCATGTCAATCTTATCAGAATATTTGTTATTAATTTAAAAATCAGGCTTGTTTAGTTTAGACTTTTTTTTTACATTGTCCTCACATAAGTTTTCGAGAACAATGTATTTTAACAAAATATTGTAAGAAATTCTGAATTTAAAAGAGTAACCATGGAGTTTCTTGCCCGTTCTTCTCCATTGGAAGTCAACATTTTGGAACGTGGCACCTAGAGTCGTAACTATTCTTAAGTACCTGTATATGGTCTACATGAATAAAAACATATCTTATCTTATCTTATCTTATCACATTATCAAGTAAAATGATGACCAAATTAATTCCTATTCCATATTAAATAGTTCTGAAAACATATTGAAAGCAGAAATCGTATAATCAAGATGCAATCGTATCGATTCCATAAATATTAAGTAATCCTGCTCTATTCATTAAAACAACTGAAGACAATGTGCAACGATTAGAACAAAATCAAACAGATGCTTAATCGCTGAATAACAATTAGATAAGGAGATAACGTAACTACATAATCACATCATACAATACAAAGAATCTTATCAGCATAATCATTGATTCTCGTAGAAACTATCGGCAAATCTAGCCGTGTTATAAACACATTTTACGAACATTCGATACGCAGATGATATCGTTGCGTATGATATGGTAATTAGAGCCTTATTAGTGTTAGTGCGCATGCGTCCATGCGTGCAATTACTGCACTTTTTGCTTTGACCGCCGTTGTTGCTAATGGATGGTAAAAGGCCTATGCCTAATTTTTTTGTTATAAAATTTGTATTTTTGGATTTTTGTCATCGACATACGGTGCGAATTCACAACGTGTTGCTTTACAAACTTTGCATGCGCATTAGCTAAATCCATAAAAACAACAAAAAATACAGGAGTGGAGCGTCGGGAAAAGTCTAGTTATGAATCCCATAGAATATAATTCTAGGAATTTTCTACTTAGGTAATAAGTTGAAATGTATTAACACGATCTTTTTTTGTAACTACGGCGCAGCAAAGGATGGCATTTAAAAGTCCCGGAACTACAGTGAGATGTCGAGTTCCCAGTACAAAACTTTTCCGAAACATGAAAACAAGCAAAAGATTTGTATCTGTTCAATATTAATTACGCTTATGGATAAATTATGCTGATTTGTATTGATGATAGCCTTGGACGATGGGTCATTACCTGCATACTTGCATACTACATTAATTCTGTTACCTTAAGCGCTTAGCACCTACAATTAGAATATTCTTGTTACTATGTAAATAAATAGTCACGCTTGAAATCTTGGATATTGATAAAAATATAGAGGAAAACGAAACCAAAGGTGCAGTTAGTACAGGTAGTGTATATAAGTAGGTACACTCTTGCAGTCCTGCCTATCATTTCACCGTATCTTGCGTTATGCAGATGAGCTTCCTATAGTTGTTAAGATTGAGGTTCCGGGAAACGAAATTAAGGGTAGGCATCACTGGAGTTATGGGTTATGGGATGGGAGAAAGGTTCTCGAGTGGCGACCACGAACCGGAAGACGCAGCGTAGGAAGGCCTCCTACTAGGTGGACCGACGACATTGTGAAAGTCGCGAGCAACCGATGGATGCAAGTGGCAGAATGTCGTTCGATGTGGTGGTCTAAGGGGGAGGCCTTCGTTCAGCAGTGAATGTCTTTTGTCTGATGATGATATGGAATCCAGAACATTTTGAACTCATTGCCAGCGAATTGGCAATATAAGATTGGACACTTTACAAAAAGTGAAATTCTTAACCCTCGTTTGCAAACCCTACTAAAGAACAAAGCTCATCAACTTTTTGCTTATAAATTACCATAATCAATACAAATAGTAGTTACAGTTACGCACCGAACATCTTGTTACGTCGCCGCGCCCGCGCCGCCTGGTTTGATATAATGGCACATTTCTATCCGTTGCGTCACGCTGGACAGTGCGTGCGAGTTCGTTACTAAACACGCATTATGCTGTCACTTCGTCACGAATCAATACTTGTGGAGATCTGGGTGGTTCAGCTGGTTCTTGTGGGTGATATGTACTGCAGGTTTATCTACTACCTGCAGTTGGATTTGAGAGGTAAATCCATCATAAAACTTGTAAGTCATGTATCAGTAAAAATATATTGGTATTATTAGAAAGCCAAGTCCAAAAATTTTAGTATTTTGAGAATACTTATTTTTATCACCAAATACCTAAGTATATTAATTTTTACTTTAAGTAAATCATTACTTGAGGCGGATTTTAATCGTCTTCGAAAGAGATCAGTGTCATGTCTCGTCTCCCTAGGTAGACCCAACAGAGGTAGTATCTTCATCAGAATTATAAAAACAAAATACAACGATCAATCTCACAGGTGCAATTATTAAAACAAAAGAAGTTGCCGTCAGATTTAATCATAACGAAACATTGATACTATACAAGCGTACAGCGCTAATTAACTATAACGCATCTGCTTTAAGCACGTCAATAGAACAATAGAAAAACCAACAGCGTGACGTAAATAAACCAATTTGAGTCACTTTCGGTCTCGCTGACCCCTACGGCGGTGCAGGGTTATCGCCCATCTCAACGGATTTTAGACAACAAAATTAGAATCCAACTAATTTCACTAGACAGCCGTGTCCACTAATATAGAGCAGTAAAAAACACGCTTTATATTTAGCTAAATAACCTTAATCTTAATGTAGGGTGGTAACATCTTTCCGGCTTCACCCCTAGCTTAGGTAAGGAATCAAAACTCAACCTTATGTGCACATATTCAGGACCCTCTTTCCATTGTTCAAAAATAGTTTCTTAAGCTGTTTCGCAGGTTGTGCTAATTGATATCTTGTTGTATCTGGACACAGTACGTTATATGAGACGCAAGGTGGTCAGGCGCACGCGCAAGGTGCACGGCGACCGTTGGCGCACCTTCCGTGGCCGCTGGCAATAAGACTGCTGGTAATAATACCGGCACACAGCCGTGTAACAACTGATTAGTGGAACGAACCGGTGACACTTTCCACTTGACAATCGGTAGATTTACTGACGGATAGTGATGAGCTACTTCCTGGTTCAGATGGGGTGATTATTCAATTTGTTGTGACAAAAAAGTTGATGTGTAGAGATAATGACTTACTTAGCAAGGTGACGTAGGTGAACGGTTTACTATACGAACTTAGGGATTTCTAGAAGATTTCACTGTCCAAAAAAAAACTGCCATATTTATTCTGTTTTTCTTCATCCTATGATGTTCAGTGTTTTATCACAAGCAATCTACATACTTTTGAACTTAGATATAGCGAGTTTCTGGCGGTTTTTAGAACAACTACAGATTGATATTTACAACCAATACTTAAATATATTATATTATGTTTAAATAGAAGTTGTCTTCTGTTCACTGTTACCTATGATATATCAGAGAAAGTGATATTCCTTGTTGGGGACCTCACAAAAACAATAACAGAACCGAGAATGTATAATTTCCATTATCTACACACTATGTAAGGTCTGGGGAGGTTCGTTCCCATCAGTGCATGACCCAGCAATCAGCTTGTTCGTAGATGGATTTCGTCGTTTTGTCATACTTAATATTAATTGCATTATACCCCAGATTGTTGTTCATCAGAAGGTTTCAACTACCATGGGGTCTGGGTGTATAGGTACTACACATTAGATCGAAGCCACTGATTTATTCACATAACCTGGTCTAACGACTACTTTACACCTTTTATAATTAAGCCCGCTACCTATAAATTATAAAAGTTGCTATTTACGAATACAGTTCAATAAATTCTTGTCAAATTGAGCGTGTTATTACTCAGTCGATAATTGCATGTTTACGCATATGCGCATACGCATTTCGTTTATTGCACACCTGTTACTATGTGCAGGCTAGGTTGGTACATTATAGGAATGATCAGAATGTTCACTCCGTATACCTGCTAGGAACACCTATGTACCTACATCATTTAGCTTTGTCGTCAGTCTCATCGGTACCTACTCTAAAATAAATCCAAGCTACGACATTTACTTACAGTAGGCATATCCTATCTATAAGGCTGTGGAAAACTGGACAGTATATCACTTTGTTTCGTATGCCACGTCGTTCAAGTCTTGTGGACCTTCTACACTTCAGTTCTATTATGTATTACGACTGTAATAATTTTTTAAAACGTTTTAAGTGTAGTTTAATGTTTGGTATTACGAGCTATGGTTGACAAATAAGCGAATATTATTTGAAAAGAAAGAAACCATTTTTATTTATTATACCAGTTTACAAATATGACAAATAAAAAACGAATATTCGCACCTTTCTTTGAAACACTAAGAACAGATTAGACGGAAGCGTCTTCAATAACAATATTTATAAACTTGACGTAAACTACGGTTCACCTAGAGCCGATTTCTATTTGGTTTGTTCAGTTGTAGGGTTACTTACTTATATGATAAAAAACGTACAATATTTTATGAAAATTGTGTAACTCGTGTTGCCACAATCAACTTGTCATGCTTTTCTACAAGTGTTGTTGTATGTGAACGCAACCGATGCATTGCATTACTAACATTTACAGTTTACCGGTAAAGCGTAGTGGAGCATTCGTAACTGTTCACGCGTAAAAATATTAGCTTATCTAGTCACTCAACAAGTAGTACAGAAGTTCTGCTTCATACCATGTGATAAGCTTAACGACATAGGACGCTGTACGAAACAACCGAGTGCAGTACGAAAGCCACATAAATGTAAAAAAAACGTTGAGCTTTGTAAAATAGCAGCTGACTTGTTTACAAGTTTTTTCAGGTGAGTAATTTAAATGTTCCTACAATATCCATTGTTAGTATGTTGGTCAAACTTCGTGTCTTACGAAATCTGAAAGCGGCCTAAGCTATCCTACATGAAAGGATGAATGGGTGCATCTTTGTGTCTCATTCAAGCTTAGGCCCATGTTCATCAGTGGCAGGGTAAGGTGTTTGTTCAGTGATGCTGGTTCTTGTGCACTTCCTCGTTCACCTGAGAGTTCCAGAAAATTAGATTTTTGGACTTTCTGCACTATTTATTATGTGTTTCTTTGCCCACCTACGTTCAAATGTGTGAGGTTTACGAGGCTGTAAACTTTAGTCTCAATGCGTTTGTTACCTGAGTTAGGCTAGATGCGTGGATGTGTCGACACTGTCAAGTTATTTATGCTAGCAGAACTAGTAATGTTTTACCTGTACCTGTTTGTGACTAATGTACTGAACAATTCAACTCTACTCGAAATGGATGATTTGAATTCATAGATTTTTGTGCAACGTTTCTTGCGCTGAACAATAACCCTTTGGGCTATTTAGTCGGCCCTGCAGGAGCGACTGGTAGCTTGAATTTTCAGTGAAAAAGATACAATTATACCTGCAACCTCAAAAATATATATTTTTTAAAGTCAATATAGAATACCATTTCACATGAACATTCTTTTTACATTATTTTACCACCCCCGGCATTGTATGTTGTTCTTAAGTCTTAAATAAAAAGATAACGCATCGCTAGGGTTGAGCCCAAGTTCACTTAGGTACATAGGGCGGCTATCAGATGCCAACGGATCGCCATAAACGACCCGAGGGTGAAATATCCTAACTTTGAGAGAGTTCGAACACTTTCACGACTATTTGTTTAACGGAGAATTGACGTAATGTGACTTGACACTATGTAATAGCATTTTGCCGGAAGGCAATGTCTGCATTGCTTGCAGGGAATACTTGGCTTTGGTACTATATTTTCACGACGTTTTTAGTACATTTTCAGTTTTTTATTTTATTTTTACTCTTGATAGGCACACGTTTGACCACTATCTCACTTGATGGTAAGCGGTTGAAGATGTAGCACGCTTGCCTAGAAGTAACCTGTTCACTCTTGACTTAAAGACTCCCAGGTTGTAGCAAAATAATTTGTAATTATTGTTTGTAGTTCAATAATTACAAATTATTTTCGTGAATATAATATCCCTTTATTTATTTGTAACAGTGTGTACGACACAATATGTAACAATAGGTGTAATACTTTGTGGTCTACAAGTAGTATGTGATGGGCTGAAATTACTAAAACTAAAATGTGATAGGTTGAAATTACTGAACATTAAATCGAGCAAACTAAACATAGGATACAAGACTTTTTATTGTCCCTTCAAAAAGTCAGCCAATAAACACCACAGTGTCACTCCGCGAGCTAAACTGCCTGATAACCGCTGGGCTAAGGCTAGGTCATCAGATACCGGTCGTATAGAGGGCCCAAGGGTCAGATGTCACAGCTTCACACCTACTGTAAGACGCATTTTTCCGTTTCGGGTTAGAATTGTATGGAGTTGATAATATCACCAGATATTTTTTCTTATTTTTGTAAAATTATTAAAATATTTTCCATTTAAGCTCTTACGCTATGTATACAGTAAACAGTTGGTAGTCTCTACGGATTCTTAAGCTATTATTCACATATTTCTGTAAAATTTTGTTTATTCCAAGAAATTCCAGGTTGACATCAAATAAAAAGCAAGTAAAAAGATACTTTAGATAGTGTAGACGGAAAAATTAAAGGTTATTTAACCTTCCAGCTAGTTTATGGTGCACCTTGCCGATAAAAATAAGCTGCCACAGAGTGAAAGTTAAATTGAAAGCAACATTAATTGGTCCTTAATAGTTTTCGTATGGTACCTACCCTGTATTTAGCACAAAGAAATAAAACATGCTCTATACAAAAAAAAAGTATTAATTTATGTATATTGTATTTATGTTTTTAAATAATGGATAAATGAAAAATACTACTACTTCCAAATACGCATTCATGTTGATCTAAGTCACAGCTCTATAGAAACCATACCAGCTAGAGTTGTCCGGTACATCATTACGATCCCCTCGGTTCCATCCCTTCACATTACCATCAGATGCTACTCGATCTTCTACGATATGCACAAATAAAAGTGTTTTATAAACATTCAAAAGAATTTAACGCGAAAAATAGCGAAGTTTTGGGGTGCACGAACGAGCGACGGTAGCCATCCGTTGCACTCTAGGCAGTTGGCTTAGTTACAAGCCACCTGTCTAAATTTCTACCACACATCTTTGTTTCACCAGCATAGAGCTCACGCAATCGCCATCGCCACGGGAGAAGAATTAAAGTTTTGACAAATCGAAGTTTCATGTCCCGCTTATAAAAATAACAGCCTGTTATGTTAGTTCCGAGTAAAATGGACTTTAGTAAAAAAGGTTACTAAAGCTGCAAGATATTTTTGTATGGGCTCTTACAGACAAGATTTTCCACTTTTTATATCATTAGCGCTACAAGGATCTCTAACAGCGGATGCACGTCTCAAACACATCAAGTATTTACTTATGTACTTCTATTAAAAATGTGGATGCGAATTCCTTTAATTACAAGTGACCATAGAATGCAAAATAAAAACCACATAACAGGAAACTATGTACAATTAAAGATAACCAGAAAATATTTGTCTCAAGTACCTACACATAACATTAATATTGATTCCATAGGCTTTGGCAAATTGTTTGATATCATTTTTTATGCTCATACACCTGTTAGCAGAGCAAAATTTGAGTCCTAAACATTAATATTGACAAATGATTTTGACAAATTAAGGCATGTGTTGGGAAGCAGATTATTACGCATTTGAAATCTAAAGAGAGAAAACTTCAGAAGTTTGTAAAAATATCGCATAGAGATAAAGAATTTTGAATTTCAGGCGCCTTTTATTTCTAGTCTTATTACTGTGGGCAATGCAAAATAGAAGGCCTGAGGCAGGAGTCGAAAACACACTTCTACTGCACCATTAAATATCACATCAAGCTATTAAAGTTTCCGTCAACCCAAATCATCTAACCATCAATTTGTTGATTACTAACACCAATAGGCATTTAGGGAAAGCCAATGAAAATTCTCACTCAACTACCGAGCACAAAGGTCTGCGTATAATAGAGCGTTATCCGAGGTGAGTAAGGACAAAGCAAATTGGCATGCCTTGGCTGACCCTTGCTTGTTGGCTGGAACACCGTCTTAGACAGGCGTGGACTAAGCCATAAGCAGGAGAGAGTAACATAATATACATAGGTAGTGTAAAGGAAAACTTTTTCACTGTCAGATCGGAAGGGCAAACCGAATATTGGTATATATGTCGTCTGATATCAAACATAGTGCTAAAATTTACTTTAAGTTTACTTTTTGTTAATCCAAACAACAATGTATGAAAATGTATGAATTTTTTTAATATCAAAGAAGAATTTGAAATTAAGTACGTTGTTTATTACATAAACGTGAAAATCAACACACATAGCAACTAGCAAATCTATACTAACTGTTTAAACTCGCCAACATCTTAGCTAACGAACCCTCAACTAATAAGCGTGGTCAGTAGACGTCTCGTCAATAATCCAGAGCGGATTAGGACGGCGGCCGGCTTACGCAAATACGATAGGATTGTACCGGACACCGACCGGACACGGCAACTGAAGACTGAGCCGATTTTAAAAACGGCCCTATTAGTTGCAAGATAAACTGAGAACATTGTTGAGCCGAGTTATTCTTTAGGTTTATAGTTACCGGTCAGATCAGCAATATAGATAGTTTTACTTCAGAATTTTGTAAGAAGATAGCATAAGCTAAATTATTTTGAACTTCAGACACATTTTATTAATGGTTAGATCAAAATCCTGGTGGATAAAATTCCTGCCTTAGTAAAAAGAAAGGTGTGCTGATCATTTGTGAGTTACACAGAAATGGCACACTTACATACTTACATTTTGTTGATATCTTTGATCAAACATGACGCATTTTATCGTGGTAAATAATAGGTACTTGTAAAGGTTTTGTGAACATCACAAAAATAAACAAGAACAATACAATGTACACTATATTGTGTGCAGCAAACGTTGGTGTTCCCTCATCCCGAGCGGTGCTAACCGCAGTTCATTTGCGGCGCATTTGTTGCTGAGACCACACCCGCCTTATGGTGACACTTTGCGGTAGCTGACTTACCATCACTCTGTTTGTTTCGACAGCATTATCCAAAGGTTATTTTACTCAGAATAATTATATAGAAGAGAAAATTTATTTGGATTATCATAAGTAATATTATTATGTTTAGTTTATACGTTAATTATTTGATACACTGCTTCCGAAATGGATGTTAACTGCCACCCATTTGTGGCCTACTTGTTGCCAAGTCTTGCGGTCGCACTTTGCGGTCACTAACTGAATGTAATTTCTACTTAATGTTCGGCTTGCTTTTTACACTTGCTGTACAAACACATTATTTCGTTTTAGTTTCCAGTAACTTATATTAAAGAAGTTTAATAAATTCTTCGTAGAGTCATGATAGTTTGTGAACAAATCACACATGTACGAAGTATCATAAAGAAGTCTAGTGTAAAGAGTAAAGTAAACTATCTGAAAACGGAACACCAGCTTTTACATTCCGTAATATTTTATCAACTGCTGAGTGAACGCCAAGTAATAACGTCACTTTATTAATCGTTGCCTCACGTGCCTCTCTATCGTGGGTGCGTTTCAGCTAAAAATCACAAAATCAAATACACGGAACAACTATCTGTAGAACATATAAATAATTGTTCTGTGCGGGAATCGAACCGGCGCAGCGAGCCATAGCGCAGAAAGCTAATCTCTTAGCCACTGCGCCCACTGCGCTGTCATTTACAAGCTTAGTTCATAAAACACTCACAACTTTCAACTAACAATATTCAAATTGTCCAAACCGTAGCAGAAAGTATTCGCAAGATTTCTCTCAAAACGTCCCGTAAAGAGTGTAAACAAAACGTTTCAGTTAGTCTGTTTGGCGTACTTTCTGTTTGTGTATATTTACGGAGCCGCAATCAGGGCGCTGGGCAACGGACGAATTTATTCAGCCCAGCGTCTTGCTCTTTGATTTGTCAAGTGTTTGTCTTTCCTATAAAAAAATAATGTAAGAGCATGTAAATTTTTGGGACGTGAATTTGGATTGTAGTTGGCAGTGAAACTGAGTTATATTATTATGTTATGGTTTAAAAGTTAAAAATATTCTTTGTATCCGGCACATTTCACCCTAATTCAAAATTATTCAGGCCAAGACCTTTCTAGTATAAATACCTGTCCAAATGGAATACTGGAAAAAAACACAAGCTTTAATAATTCCTAAGCCTCAAAACTTGCTAACTATTCGAGTAAGTATCTAAAATTGTCTCCACACGTCAATAAAACCTTAATCTTGTGAACAACATCGGATGTAAGGTGTAACCCTACACATTCTTGGACTCGAAGGGGACGCGACATTCCTAACATGTTTCTCCGAATTTTTGCAAGACAGATAGCGGCTGCTTGACCGAAATGACATATGGGAGAGTGGGCGGCTCATACACTCTGGAATCCTCAGCGTCGGAGGGTTGGCTCCATGATTTATGCAGCCCCGCAAACTTTCAGGTCTAGTTCCTCTTTACGAGCTCTATTTATGGCGCTGCTACGAAGTTGGACCTCGGTTTCATATTTATCGTGTTATGAATTAAGTTTGTTTGTGTATTGTTTATTGTGTTTAGGTAATGTTGTTTCTGGTATGCGGATTAGTAGTCTCTAGGGTGAAAACTAGATAATGTTCAAAGTAATTGTTACATGGGACGTTCAGTAAGGTATCAAGGAAACATATTTAAATCTTACAACTGTAAGTAGGTAGGTAATTAACGTGTAAAATAATTATTACATGACTGAACCCCGTCGATCGCCTAACCCTCGCCTTGAAATTTAACACGATTACACATACACATATAAAAAAATCTTAAAACCAAACTTGTCGTACATACCACACAATAGCCACAAAAAGGTTTGACCACAAACAACGCTCACAAATGACACACGTCCTAACCGCAGCGTATTGAGCGCCGTAAAAAACGGACTGGCCGCAAAACCGATGGCAAATGTGCTGCAAATGCCCTGCAAATGAGCGGAATTAGAGGTTACATTAGTGGCCGGGCGAAATGCCCCGCGTTTTTGTTGGCAGCCGACGGTAATTGATTCATTTGTTTTTTGCAACGTTCTCTTAAACTGACGATTAGGAAAGTTAAGGCTTTTTGAATGGTGTTTTGTGCTTGAAGTTTCTCGATGAGACAGACATGATGGACGATGTTTTTTGTTGAGTTAGTGCCTTCTTTTTTGGATACTTTATTTACGACACCTGTTATTGGGTTTAGTTCATTGTCTTTCCTTTTGTCATATACAAAAAATTGCAGTAGGTACCGATAAAATGTTGCCGTGAACTTAGTATAGAGTGGGTACGTAGTTTATAATTTCAACCACTTAACTCTTAAAGTTACTATGCACGCGACTAAGCAACAATTCCTTAATCCTAAAGAAAAACTACCTCACTAAGAAAACCGTGTAAACACCGATGCTAGATATAAAATCCCCATATAATCCCTGTGGGGTCGTATTCAATAAGTGCGTCCGCAAAAAGCGGCAATCAGCTACAAATTCAGCCGCCCACGAGATTTGAGTTGGTTGACCCGGCCAGTAGCGGTCTAACTACCGCCAATGTGTGATTATAACCATTATTTACTTTCAGGTAAGACCTAAAGTCTTCTGAGAATGGGAGTCTAAATTTAGCAGAGTAATTTGGTCTGAAAAACACCTGAAAATCTTTGGTTTGCGTTTGTTTGTCATTGTCTGGTGATCAAACAGTACAGAATGAGACGGTCGTTTTAGAAGTCATTGAGGTTTTATCAAAATTATAAAAGAACTTTCATGTCTATCTTAAAATTCTTTGCGAACACGTAGATTGCACCTTAAAATCTCCCGGGATCCCCTGAACAAATCATGGATATCTTCATGATGAATTATACCCATGCCTGCTCATATTTTCGCTTTATAATTTTACGGGTATAATGCGTCCAAATGTGGGTAAAAATGTGTCTTGTGCTTTTAACAAGATTTTCTTACCATTATCAGTCATTTGTCTCACTAACATCTCGACATTGGGCAGTAATGACATCCGCCTACCTTTTGTCTTGCAACCAGTGTCCGCCCGCCTTAACAACTGACTATAACCTGAATACCGTATGGCTACGAAACAAGCGAATGAGGTATAAAGCTTGCCGGAAAGCGGTAAAGATCCAGCACGACGTTCAATGGAGGCTGTTATTTTGAGATAAGAATTGCGATCAAGACACACAAGCTTCATCACTTGACTTCTTGAGTTTATAATTGTTTCGATCCTAAAAGCTACATGAAAATGTAGCTTCACACCATCATATAAATAGAAGCAAAAACTCACCATTACATTTTAATATGATAGTTCAGTTCTAGATACTGTATACTACATCGATATTTTTTAGTGCATAACATCTCTGTGGTTTTTGATAGAACAAAAACGCTTCTCTAATGGCCATCTTCACCACTACCCAAAATCTATCGCCGCCCAGCCTCACAGTTTATTCTCATGTTATCTGATTTATCCGTGATTTATCCTTCCTCGACCGTGGACCGTGGACCGTAGGGAAACAATTACCACACAAGTGGTTTCCTTTCTCCGGCGATTTTTCATGTATCACAACACCCTTGGATAACTGCTATCGACAATTTAATGGTTAAAGTGAAAAAAAGGAAATATTTGTTTAAGCAGTTGATAAAATAAGTAATCTCACCTATTTAAATTTAATATAAAAACTTCGAGGCCTCTGTATCTGCTTATAGTTTACACTATAAAGTATTTTGTTTGTCAAGCGAGGGTCATAGGGATCATAAAAATATGTCCTCACGGTAGCTCTGTTTATAATGGGGTGTATGTTCAGCAGTGGAGGCTATAGAGCTGATATTATGAAAGGTTTAATTGAGTCTGAGCGTAAAGTGTTTTATCATTAACAGAACGTCGTACGACTTGGGAGTTGTTACGCCTCCAGATTTGGTACATATCATATACCTAAAACAATCTTAACAAAAAAACTGATCAGACCCCATGCTGACTAAACTAACATTAATAACAAACAATTACAGACAAGTTACTTTTTATCTAAATCAGTTCCACCCATTCAGTTGGACTAAGATCAAATATCCGCACACCTTAATAAGTTAGTATTTATTTATTCGTGGCTATCGATCGACACGGGCTATTTATCGACACTTTTTGTCGACAATAGCCACTGACTACTGACAGCTACACTAAATAATCAAGTAATTACAGAAGGTTTAATCTCTGCGAGAGTTGAGTGACTCGGTAATCGCTCATAATATACCCGGAGAGTGCGAATTCCGTACTATAAATGGTGGTCAGGAATGCATGCATGATGAATCAGAAAATCGTGTGTACTTTAAGTTCGTACTGCAACTACAGTCAAGTTATCAAGTTACCCACAGAATGCAACTTAAGTTCGTCATTTGAATATTTTTATTTATCATCATTCAATATTTGTCGTCCATGTATGCGTGCCCTTGTCATCGCGCATTGCTTATAGTGAACCTTTTGTTTTAAAGTATGTTGTAAGCCAGGGTCACAAACGGCTATGATTAACTGACGAGTGTGCGCATTCGCGTAATGAGCATATACTTAACGTTCATTAGTAATAATAATTTATTATATATATTTTTTTCTAATATTTAATCCTTGCAATTTAGCTTCTGTTCTCAGAGTTGTGAGTTAAAATCCAAGGTTTAAAATTGTTTTAAAGTTATGTGTGTTTAATAAGACAGGAGGAAGGTATTTCTCAGATGTTGAAATATATTGCTATTATCAACAACTACACGAAATCTTGGTTCTAAAAATGTGTCAAACAATTAACTGAATTAACATTATATCAAGGGAAATTATAGCCAAGTTGGTTATTCAGCGGGCATACTGTTTACATTACAGCCTCCACCATAAACATAGGCGAATTAACGCGCTCGAGCAGAAAACGTAGGAAGATTACAAAAATACGTTATTGTAGTGTACCAGTTAAATTATTACGTTTTAGTGTATTTTATCAGATAAATAGAAGTAACATCGTTTGGTGCTAGATCATCTTGGAGCCAAACTAAAGAAAGGGAAGAATAAAGGGATTAAAGGATCGGACGTTAATACGTATATTATGGAATTTTGGAATCATGTTTGCATAATTGGCTACGAGAATCTATAATAAATAATAATAAAATAAGTTTATTTTCAGACTTCAGTCCATAGTTTTGTTAGTAGGTACTTGTGTTAGTTATCGTTAATGCGTATGAAAAAGATTATCAAGAAATGGTGAATAAGCAATGTTTATTATAATCTAACAGAGTTCTTTGACTCTAGGACGTAGGCCTTAGCGGACAAAGAACTCTGAGAGATTGATCATAGCTAGTTTATAATAATAAACAATACACATAATAAATATAATTAAATATTAATTTGTGTGTTCATGTCTCTATTTTGTAGATATTTTTATGTGATGTAATTAGTGTGTACCATAATTAATTTTCGCATGTCACTAATGGCAAGATATGTGGAATCTAAATGTGACTCTGTATCCATCTGTCTGTACCCATATTTTATGCGAAATAAAGAATTTGAATAGTAAAAATAGTGCTTAAGTATATAGGTTAGTATCTTATACTGAACTTTAAAAGAATAACAAAAATATATAAGTCGATAAAAAGTGCACATTTTTAAGATAAGACCTGAACTGATCTTCACAAATTGAGGTCAGCCTTGATAGTAAATTATATGACTATTACTTGTCTAAAACTAGATATCTACCAAGTGATCTGAAATGAATAATCTTGCCAATAGCCTCCGAAGCTTTTTATGCCATTGTTTTTAACAACGACAAATTGCTGATCGCACGCGCAGTGTCCGCTGGTTATCTACCCCTGTGTATATGTGGATCAAACAATGACCAATCTATCAGCTATTCATTTTAAACAGCCTGATGTGCTGATGATGGCATGTTAAGTAAACTATACACATGCACGATATGTTAAAGTTTGATGCTTTGTACAGATTTAATATAAGTTTATCTAGCATGCTGCTACTCATCGTCATGTGACAACTAAGAAGCTTAAATCCTCTCCTAGTTTGAGCAACGAGGAGTACAAATCAATACTGTTCTATTTTAAACGTTTTGTATTTTAGCAGATCCCGGTGGTGTTTTCAAACATAAGATGTAATGGCAGGTTAATAGCCGAAAAACAGACTGCGAACTTCATACAATCCAATTTTGGTTAGACTTTGGAGACGAAGTTTTAGGTGATATTATTTATATTCTTGTATACCTAATACAAAAAAGAACTTATAGTAGAACGCAGTGTGAACTACCTTTAAAGAGCGATTCAATCATCGATAGCTCATCACCGGTGGATAATTGGGTGTTTTTATTTTACAAACAAGTGATAGATCGGCTACCGGAGTACTCGTTATATTCATAGTTATACAATGAACAAACTTATTACACAGTGTGCCGTATAATGTGGATGCTTGATCGAGCGGTAGTAATCAGGATTGGTGTTGCTGTGAGACACTACCACAATGATAAATGATAAATATTCTCGACGATAGTAAAAACAAGTATTAATTATTTTTAAACACTATGCGTCTCCTAAGCAAAACTTCAAGAGCGTGGTTGATCTCAAAATTATTCAGAAAAAAGAGATTGATATATTTTAGGACGATTTATAAAAATACCTGTTTTATCATCATAATTATTATTGCTTCTAGCTGTTTCTTTAACGGGGTTCTACTTTCTTTCGTTTGAAAGATGTTCCTTGCTTGCCTACTTCCAAAAAATTAAAATCACCTACATGTGACATGTAACAGACACCAACGCGACGTGGGTCTAAGGCCAGGTTTCGTGACTCATCACAAAACACAATGGCCATTGTGGAACGCATTGTTTTACCAACTTTCTATTAACCTTTAACTACCGGGAAAAAACTGGCACTGGCGTGCGCACGCGTGCTCCTTGCGTGGGTGCAGGGAGGTGAGTTGTACTAAATATGTGTTATATTCAGTTATCGGTTCGGTTTCTTATAGGCTTTTAAACAAATGAGGCTGTAGCATGCTAGATATAGGCCTGTCAATTTCCCATAACACCTTCTTACTTTACTAAGACTACGGGAACAGCCTGCGAAGTGTGCTACGGTAACTTTGAAAACTAAAACATTTTAAGACGACGCGATTGGCGCCGTGGTTAAAGCGCTTGGCTTCCTGGGCTTCGGTCCTAAGTTCAAACATAGAATAAATATTTGTATAACCGATATACAGATCGTGGTTTTCGGCACACTGGACATGTTACTACAGTTATTCAGTAAAACAGCGCTTTTAAAAGCTAAAATTTTTTGCGATCGTGTTTAATCTTGAGACATTAAAAATAATAGCGTGTAACGAAACCCACAAAGTAAATCAGCTACTGTTATAGCTACAAGTCTTAAGTCTCAAGTCATGGCGTGTCTTGTCAGTGGGAGGGCACTGCCACTGTGTCGGGACGTGTCACTTAAGTAGGTTGAATCGATACACCATGGATGTAACTGTACCGTGTGTCAAGGTGCTTCCTGTAGGTGGAAGTGCAATAGATGAGTTTATTTTTAGTCACCATGCGTATGTATTAATATAGTTGCCAAGTTTGCCTAGAAATATGTAGTTATTTCTAAGGCTGGATGGGTCTGGAATAATCCAACAACAATATGGCGATAGTGAAATTAGGTTTGTAATATTAAACATAAATAGGTAGTGGCCCAGAGGTTGTGGCTCTTAATAACGAAGGTCGCGGATACGAATCGATAATCAAATTACAGAAAACAGTGAGAAAACCAACATATCCTAGAACCTCTGATGTCTAAACAGCGGAGCGCAGTTGTCAGAGACGAGACCTGGAACCTAGCTCTTGCTGGTATTGATAGGCTGATGATGATGAGATTGGTAACACCTACAAGTAAAGATTAATCGCAAATGATTTCACTAAATAATATATGTTAGGTCATGTTACCCACATAAATTATCTCAATTATTACCTGCTTTAGCATAATTATGTTCAATTGCACCGTTGCAAGTACAGTCACATATTCTTATCTGATAGATGTAATGATAACCAACCGGACGAAGTTGAACTATCGCAAGGAGTCAAGTACGACTATTAGCAAGGCTCTGTAGGGCCAAGCAAATGAAGCTGCGAGCTGGGTGGGGCGGCGGGCGGCGGCGGCGGCGGGCTGCGTTAGCTCGACGTAAGTGTGTAAATTCTGAATACAACATACATACATGATTTTAATTATTATTTGTGTCTTATCATATGATCCCTAATACCACTGATGAATAAATAGTGACTTATATGTATTATGCTAAGAAAGTGACGATTCTGAAGAGTTCTATAAGTAACTGGTATCAAAGTGGGAGCTCTTTTAGCAAAAGCTTATAAAATACACAGAAGCAAAAATTATACCATAATAACTTTTAACAAACAAGATTTGTATCCACGCGTTCTAAGCATCTACCTGTCTTGTAGGTATGTACCTACATACTGAGTTGTCCTTTAATTACGTAGTAAGGCGATCTCGTAGCGATCGTGACGACCTTCGAGGCGCTACTCTTGTTCCTGGTACTTGCTGTGTCTACGTACCAAATACCAAACTGCTTCTAGATAAATATAACTAGTATTAATTTATGTTTATACTCCTGTTGTGCTTAGATAGAAACGCAAACTGCGTAAATGTTGTGAATGATTAGCTACGCGGAAAATCTATTGATATGTAGAATATAATATACTTAGTGCACATTGCGACACGATGAGGTTGCCGTGGATAGGGTTTTAATGGCTGTTAAGTACATTTTGTCTTAATTTTTATCTTTAGCATATAATCTCAGTTCTGTTGCCACTAAACCACTTCGTATTCTCAATTTAATTATACCCTGTACATTGCCAACTCATTTCGCGAAGCACTCAAGATGACGTCAGTTGCTGAAGTGTCGCCACATACCAACATTACTATATTTCCCGTTATGCCCCGACGATATCAAAGGGTTAATAGAAAGCAAATAATAAATGAATTTAGTAGCGAACACCACTTAACCCCCCCAAAGGCCAACGAGTGTGACCGCTAGAACTTCGCGGTTAGTCAACATTATGTAGGTGAATGGGTGCTTCTTATAAGTACCGTTTTAGACCAATATCTGCCCACGTAGGACCAGATTCTATAGCTACTGATTAAGGTTGTTACAGTCGGACCACAAAATGTCGTAAAAAATATAAAGTGAGAGCTATCGTTATTTCTGAATAAATGAATGGGTAACCAAAATCCTGTCAGTTTCTAAAATTATACACTTTAGCTGGCTAGACGTGGCATAATGGCATACCGATGTAGCTATTATAATGACATATCCGAATCCGCAAATGACGATATTTTATGTATTTATGTAAATAAATGACCGATCAGAACAAAATCCATTATCGGATGTCGTTGCGTGTCAGTTACTCACAATATCCGTATCATGCCGATCGTACGAATCTGAACACATACACCGTAGTGTCGTGCTCCGAAAAACAAAATATCCGCACAAAGCCAGAAGCCGTGTTGACATTAACAATTCCGATGAACCTTTCAGTATCATAATAGACGTGCCGCGTGTCATTTTAGATATTTTGATACTAATGCATAAAACATACGAATTTGAAAGGGTTTAGTTCGAAGTTGAACCTATTTTGATGTTGACAGAAATAATTTCCGTGATTATGCGTCTGGGTCTGCCTGTCCATTCGTCAATACAAAGCGAGGTAGGTACTAAAATAGTAGTTGAATAGTAAACCTGAGTCGCTTAACTGGAAATAATACGTTTGCCTAGCTTGAGTGTTAGGATTTTATAGTTGTATACAATAATGGGTTATTTAGTACCCGCAGAAGTTGCGACATCAGCTGGTAATAACTTTTTGTTTACGTATAATAAAGCTTAAACATTATCTTTAAAAAAAAATGTAATGAACAGACTTATTTGTTTTCAAACTACTTTATTTTTTCCGACATTTCAATACCTATTCGATAACCGCTGAAAAATCCGAACTTTGTAAAATACCTATTAAGGATATTAATAAACTATAAGGCTCATTATAAAAGTAAACTGAAGTTGTAGTTAATAGGCCTCTAGATCTTTATTAACGGTTGAAGGGTTAACAGAGTTGTGCGCAATAAACGAAATGGAATAGTTAACCCTGCAGCGGTCTTCACACTCACTTTAATTTAGTTAACTGTTTCGTTGCGCCCCGGGCGCTGCAGGCCCGCTGACTGGGGAAAGGGTTGAACAGTGATGAGAGATGTGATTATCGATAATGTAGAAGATGCAGTTACTAGTGTTGATAAAACAAAGCTTACGAAATGTTTGTTGATTAAATTATTTTATAAAATGCTCTTACTAAATAGTTCGTTTCGGTAAAACGTAGCACAAAGATCAATTTATCGATGTCTTATAAATGTTCTATAAGGTAACGGACACTTTACATCAGATCTCAAAGAAATCCCCCCGTAAATGAATCAACTACGTCATAATTTCGAAAACCAATACTTCGCAAAGGAATTAAGGCAGGTACAGCTAACAAAAACAATCGACGAAATGCCAATTACTCTTTTCCCATCACTACAACAGCGCGTTTTCATCGCCAGCTAATTTATATAGGGCCGGGCGCACCCCCGCCTATATTTAAAAGCTTATAATCGCGCGATGAAGTGTTGCCAGCGTTGATTAATCACGACTGAATTCCGCGACTGTGAGAGCTGCGCAAATTATTGAGGCTCGCAACACCAGCCGTTTGTCAGAGAAGCTCAAGGGATCAAATTAAGAAATGAACGGGTGATTTTACCAGATCTTTGTTTATATCTTATGCTGATGTGAAAAACTATGACAGTGGTAAATACCTACTTAATTACCTGTACCTATGGTCTGATCAGCCAGATAGCCAGAACTAATATGTTGATGTTTCGATGTTACAAACAGTCTAATTAATAGGTTATTTTTTTTAAATTTGTCCAAAACAATTATTTCTCCTGTATCGTGTACAGCAGTAGATAAAGTTTAGAGATAATAAATATCACACCCTGAATAAACAAATGTTCGTATGCTAATACAAATATTTGTTCCGTGCGGATATCAAATCCGCCACTTGGAGCTCAAAAAGTCAGTCGTTTAGCCACTGCGCCAATCATGTCGTCAGTTGGAAGGTACTTCCGTGTTGATCATAACGATCTCCCCAAGTGCGTAGTCACCATGCTGAGCAAGTGTCACCACTATTCCACTTGGAGTCATGTACCTATAGAAACTGGTAGAATGTGTATCGTGCAGGTCATACTACACACACAAGTACATATATATATACAAGAATGTGAATGAGGTTCTGTACTTTAATACCAAATCAATAACCTACATTATATTGTCCCAGAAGCGTAAGTCCAACTCAAACAATCATTAATTAGGTTTTAAACCTTTGTTCATGTTAAACCCAGTCACATTTTTTATTAACATCCCGAATCCAACTACAACAATCAACTTAAAGTAATTCTGCGAAATATAAAAATAGAAACCAATACCCATTTCGCAAACGAAATTTTTAATTAAGTCTCGTAATAACGGGCGTATTATCCGCCGCTCAATTACCTAACGATAATGAACCGAGCACCGAACCTTGCACCTGCCGGCAGGTTTCTATATAAAGGAGCGTTTGATAAAATCAATCGGGTTGTCACATCAAGTGGGCAAGTAAAGCGGGTAATTATCGAGACTCAAAGTTTGGAATATTGTCTCATTTATTGTGAAATTATAGGATTGGAATTCAGCGAGTATATAAACAGTTATTGTAGACGAAAACTAGGTTAAATTTGTAGATTTAACTGTAAGAAAATGTCTTATATAACTTTTTTACAAGCAATTAGTTAGGAATTACATTTTTTTTTTAAACACTTTGCCCCACACTAGGATTTCTCCTGTATCGTTGGTACAGTTTACAAACATACATGTCACATGCACAAACAACCAGACCCGAAACAACTATCTGTAGATCATACAAATATTTGTTCCGTGCGGGGATCGAACCCGCGACACGTAGCGCAGAAAGCTAATCGTTTAGCAACTGCGCCAACCGCGTCGTCGTAACGTGATAATAATCAGTATATGATTCATAAAGGTGTTCTAGGTGTATACCTACAATTCGCCGATGCCATATAGTAAACCATTGGTCCCATGGAATAGAGAGCGAGAGTATTTCCATACACTACAGTTTTAGAAAATCCACACTGCCCCTTACGTTCTAACCCGGCGGCTAAATCTCATGCTCATCAGCCGCACATGCTACCGCTAGAACAATTAGAATTAACTAACTTGGAAAATGATTAACATTTTATTTGGAGGCATTCATATTTAATTGTATAACAAACTGTTAGCAATTTAACTTATTGCGTTATACTTATTTTAGTTTTTAATACAATATTTACCTACGGATAAACTAGCAAACAGATAAAATATCAGATAGCTAGATACTTTCGTCTCTCTGGTTCATATACCTATCACTCGTAGGTAATGTATATGAATCAGAGAGTTTATCGCTCAGATTTAATTATCAGACACTAGTAAAAGCTAAGGTAAGCTGTGGCTAGGCTATCGGCTAATTTATCAGTAAGCGGTGAAATAGGCTTTTTAGGCCCGTGTAGGTACCTGAAATCTCAACGTTTTGAAAGAGCCTGTATAGGTTCAGTTGAAATAAAAATAATTGTAGATATTTGACTGTAGGTAATCGCCAACCAGCATGCCTTATCTTTCTGTTTAAGACTGAGGTTGAGTAAGTATGATATTATATTGTAGTGCAATGGTTTCGTTTGTTAATTCAGCGTTTAAACGCCGTGTTCGAAGCGTCCGCCTGCAACAAAACATCGTACGCCCTACCTGCGCCCGCGCTATTTGTGGTACTGTCGGTGTAATTACGCGGTACTAACAAATTATTGTCGTATATTACATACGAAACGTATTTAGGTTATCGGTATGGAAGTGTGGCTATGTGCGAAAGTTAAAGCAAGCAATTGATCTAGGTATTTAATATAAATAAAATAAAAATATTGTGCAGAGTTAACAATTCAGTGATGATAGAGTTCAAAGAGTATTAGGAAATTCAATCACAATGTAGTGGGTATATTTCTTTTAAATCTTTCAATGCAAGGAATAACTTTAAGCTGTGTCTATGTTGTATAATTATAACGTATCATTATGTACTTTGAAAAAAATATTTCAGTCTTGAGATCGCAAATTACTAAGCGGTAGCTAAACGATCACTTTATTTAGTGCTAACTAATACTAATTATGCAAACCTTGCACAATAAGTCATAGTTATTAGACGTGCTACTTTAATGCGCAATAACCACACCGCAATTCAAACCCTAAATCAATCTCTTAGCAATGTTAATACAGCCATATTTACATATCGACAAATAAGACCAATAACGCATTATTTACTATGAACAAGTTTGCAGAGTTCCTCATTAAGAACAACTTGTACCTATATAGTTGTAGAAGACAGATTTATGTTCTAAATAAACGACAATCACGCGCAGTAACTTTGTCTTAATGTAATTCCTATTCATACCTAACTAGCTGCTTGTAATTGCGGATAGGATAAAAATATTATATTTGCAGTGTGGTCTCCGACTTGTAAATTAATATTTGCCTTCCCTAGGTATCGTGACAGCTGATTAAAGGAAGACTATGTGTAAGATAAGGAACTGATGGTAGTAGCATTAATCTGGACGCTTATTATAACATAACGTAATCATCGATCCACCTGACAGTATTTGTTTTATGTGATATTTATAATACATATTCCTTTGAAGAAATAAGTTATGTACAAAAGTCAAGTGTAGTATTTCTACACACTAATGTGATTAGGTGGATGGCACAATATTTTCGAAATATTACCTCGGAGTGGCATAGTGCAAAACTTATGGAGATCTGTATAAACTTCCAGATAGATCAGGTACCCTTTCTAAGGGAGCTCTAGTTCATCTTGCCTACAAGTTACACAAACTGGCTTTTATAAATACAATATAATACTTTAGCACCAATATACTATACACGAGCAATAGTACAACACTGCACGGTGTGCAGGCGTGCACATTACATAGCTATTACAATAATACCACCTTTCGACGGCTTGAGCTAATCACCAGTTGACGCCCTAAAGGCCACAGCGTGAAGTATCCGTCACAGTGGCGTAATGCATATAATATGCGAAGTAGCTGTTCCGATAATATCAGTCAGTGTATATTTATGTCGAAATTCGGTAAATACTGAAACTGCATAATTTAGATTCAAGTGGTTTCTTAACACCTGTATTTAGAGGATGAGGCGAAATTGAAAGCAGTATTTAGTTTATTGACACGACTAAGTACACGGAAGTTTCACCATCATGTAGATGTAAGATTTAATATGTTCATTATACATATTACACTCTCTTCAGGTAGTTTCAGGTATTTTACTCTTCCTCATCACCGTTTTCCAACTCTTAGCTGGGTGTAGTTTTGAACAACTGGCTGCATCTTATATCCAGTTTCTAACCTTTTGCCCGTTATGGTGACTACCTTCTAAGTGGTTCTAACAATGCATGAAAATGTTGTGAGACGGTATCTATGTACAACATAGATTTCTGACAGCGGTATCGGCGCGTCCAAAAGTCAACAGGGTGCCGCGGCAGCAATACAAAGGCATTTATTGTACGAATTTCACGCTCCCACGTGGGGTTGTGTGTACCGCGACTAGAAATATTGATACTTTAGGTATACATAGTTACATTTTATTTAAATTGATTAATAAATAATAGGCAAAGAAAAAAGTTAACGATTACTTAATTGTTCAAAAATGAAGTAAACCTTAAAGATGTCCTTGTTATTAAATGATATCCTCCATAAGTAGTGTCAAGTACAGAACAGCGAAAAACTTACCTCGTGTTGAAATCGGCACCCGACGTCATCTGTAACAATGTAATTTTACATGAATTTCTAAATAGTTAGGTGATTTTATAATAATTTTTGTCCGTAATTGCATAAAAGTAATGTCTATGTTGTACATGCATTTATTTTAACTGTTTTACATAGAAGTATCAAATCATTTGTCCCGTCCTATACAACATCCCTCCGCGGCCGCAGACCGCGGTGCGAAACTGAAGGGTTGCATCACCACATACCCCGTGCACAATTTTGTCACGCTTGTCTCCATGCAACCCCATAGACACCACAGCTTAACAATATTATCCATCCAAATTTGACATACTGTAGAAAGTGTGCAACATTTTATGTGGATTTATATACACTATGGCGCTCGAAAATGTGTGCGGCAGTTTAATTTTACCCTTTATATTGAAGGGTAAAATATATTTTTTTAAATCAACAATAGAGACGGATAACTAGTTTGCAGTGTAAACAAATTGGTGTATTGTAACTTTAGCGGAGTCAGTGGTTTTGTGCGAGATGAGTCAATATTTACATGACATTTGAATATTAAAGAATAGTGTTTGATGTAATGTGCAGTTAAAGTTGGTATAAATAAAAATTGTGTCAATATAATTAGTCCACGTTTGAACAAGTTAAGTTCAAGCCGCAATAATAAAGGCCTCAACATCACTCTTGTGCGATTTCACTCAAGTAGTTGTCAATATGTAAACATTTATATCAACTTAAGATATCTACGTGTTATCAAATTATCAACTCCAGCGTTGTCAGAAGTATATCAGATAAGATCTTATGTGATATTATCTAATACTGAAGTTTTCCTGTAAGATCGACTTTAGTTAATTATACTAGTCGTGTGACAACTAATCTAGTATGAGCCAGACCACTATATTTTGTAAACATAAAATTATGTTTGGTTTTATTGTTTTACCATACTCGGTGATATGATATTTAAACGCGTAATTGTAGTAATATCGTAGACACGTGCAGAAATATAACATTCAATGTTATAATTAGTAATTTATGATAGTACAACTGCATATTTATGATGTCGATATGTAGCAACTGGTTTTCCTTGTTTAATTTTATTATCAACATAAGAACATCAACTAACAATCGTCACGGTTTTATACTAGCTACCATCCATGACCACTCACCCGATCTTTAAGATTTCTTTATGCTTTGCACTTTATGCACCTACTGATAATTAATTATATTCATGTAATCTTCAAAAAGATTCAATACGTAGATTTAGATTTCAAACTAACGCTACATTTCGAAGTCAAAATAATCCACTCTTTAAAAGCACATACCTCCCCTCCTAGTTTACTAAAACTTCGTCAGCGAAACATCAGTCAAGTGACATATTCGAAAACTGCTGAGATTTTGCAACCTTATCCTATTGATAAAAGCTCAAAAAATAGACCCTATGTAGATGTAACAAGAGCTAGAGGAGTGAAAGCGATAAAATTGTAAAAGAGCAAAGTTTGCGCTCTTGAATTTGTGTGTGGTGTCTCCTCACTGAAACATAAAGTATTAGGGAAGGTCTGTTGATTTGTAGATCAATGAAGAACGTTATTTTGGCTAAAGATGACTCCAAACTGATACACATGACGTAGTGAGCTATCGAAACAACAAACAATCTTGGGAGCTTAATGCCATATTCCCCACGTAGAGGATCGCTGATTACAGAATACCATTTGGTATATTCAGATGAGTACAAACAAGAACAACCAACAGTAACAAACTTTTATTTCCCAAAAACTACCCGATGTGACCAATCACCATTGATTTATTTTCGATACAGTGAAAGATTAATAATTAATCCGCCAATAATATCGGACTATAGTGTGTGCTGCAGGGGAGAAAGTACGCCATATGGGCCCAATATAAGACCGCGTTAAAGTCGACACGCCGAATTAACCGTAATCCTGCCATAATGTGAACATGTTTGAAAAATTTCAAATACGAGTAGGGTACGGTCGAGGACCTTTATTGAGGACATTCGGGAACAAGATTGGGCATTCCATTTGGAAAATAGAGAAATAGGCCAAATACTCTTTAGTAAAAGTTCTGAGGTTCGAAATTTAAGTTGTAAAATTATACTACAATTTTAAAACTGTTTCCTACAGATAATCTCTTTCACAGGTGGACAAATTAGTAACGTCAATTGGGAATAAATAATTAATACACTTTGTAAGGAAACATAAACGCATTCGAACTTCAAAAATTTGATTTGTGAAAATAACAAAACTTGTACACTACTATTCAACAAAATCATGTACCATGACAGACTTCAAAGTTATATAACCATAACAATATCAAACGCAATATTCTTAGTACAGGGCTGTCTAATTTCATCCGTTGACAATATAAGGGTTGAAGGTATTGACACAAATGTTGCGACCGCAGCCCTCTGTTTGCGGTTATTGTTTCCTTGATTCGGGCCCGTGGCTAATTAATTTACTCGTCGTGGGACCCCTGGCCTAGCTGATTGAAGAGAAGATTCGACTTGAATTGCATGCTTGGCGAATTTGATTTTTAGTTTGGAGAGTTCTTTGAGAAATTAATGCATTGAACATAAGTTAGAATTCCACGATTTAGATAAAAACGTACCAAGGTGAATAATTAACGTTGTTGTTAAACTCACTAACGAATGGATTATTGTGAGCTATGATTAAATGGGTATTAATGATCATCGTATGTATTGGAATATGATGCAAAAAGTCCAGTTATTGCAATATACTAAGAATTAATCAGAATACGATCTAGTCTAGAGTCAAAAGATAACAGAGATAATTCAAATTGTAATGACACCACAAATAAAATTCAAATACCTAGTTCGACCATTAATGAAGTGATATATGTAAATGACGAGCCTTAATGGATTAACATTTGATTAATGTAAAACATTTCTAGTTACTCGTTGAGCAAGAGAAATAATAACCATAAAATATGTATTGGCTACTGAGGTGTAAAGATATATAGGTGTATAGATAAATCAGCAAACCAAGTAACTCCAACTAAACTTCCAAACACCTATTTCAAAACCAAAATCAAATTTGATTAAAATTAAAGAGAACACAAAAGGCACCTCTATGCGGCGACAGCTTGTTGAAATCAAATTATAAATAAAGGAGGGGAACAATAGGGTGGCTGGGTCCGAGTGCACCGCGATGATCCTCGTGATGGATGGAGAAACTACGTGGAGACGCGACGGAATGGATAATGTGGGAGGCCAAATTATGGAACTTATGTGTGTGGAGAAATGCAATTCTATTTGGAATGCAATGTATTTGAAGAAAGGGAAATCAAAGATTGTTTGGGTTCAATTGATACTGGACATATTAAAATTGTTAAAATATTTTATTTATTAATCCTCCTTAACAGGTATCTATCTATCTATCGATTTATCAGTCAAATCCGAGTTTTACTTAGATTGATTTTATTATGTTTAAGGGACAAAATTATTTAAAATCGCTTAAAAGTAGAGTTGATCGTAAAGTTTGGAAAAAATCTCAAAAAGTTCAAAGCTTTTGTTACAAAAACATCCTAAACTAAATCTACATTTATATTTTTACAATACAGTAGAATATTTTCAGTATCGTCAGTCTTGTTTAGCACCGCCACAGTTAATTGTCATGCCGTGGTCCAAATCGTCGTGTTCGCGGTCGCGAAGTTTCCCCCACAATGTTGCGAGCGTTGCGACCGAGAGTGTTAGGGTTGCGTTACGAATGTAACGAGAGTTTCGTGTTTTTGATGTGTTCAACTTCTGTTGCCGAATTTGGTTTGTCGTTTGTAGGTGTGTTTGTTTGATTTGATGTACTTAGTTCAAAGCATAATTCGTCCATTTTTAAATGTATACATATAAATACAATTTCTATCCTTCATTCTTGCATTTGCAGTTGTATCAGAAATTAGTCAAAATTCATTGTAATCTCTTTTCCAAAAATCTGTCATTACTCGTTCGATACGTACTTCGATCTATGAGTATTAACTGTAGAAACAAATTTTACCTACGACTATTACGAACTATTTATAAAACGATGACTTCTATCAAAATAACGTTCCCTTACAGAAAACATCCTAGTATTCGTGGAGCCTCATTGCAGCCTACTCGCCAAAATATCGCGGTTCGTTCATATCGGCTGTCAGCGCCAACTGACGTCCGTTCATATTGACGTCGAGTCGCGTCACATTTCGCGTCAGACACGCTTTTTGATTTATACACTTCGCTCGCTCTTTTTACTCTTCTCAATAACATGTTAGGTTTCTGTATAGTGGTTGTGTAGGCTTTTTCTCACTGATTGGTTATTCTTTGTGATCTACCACTGTTTACGTACTGTATTTAGAATTTGTTATCCTCTTATGACAAAATCAGCAGTAAATGATAGAGATTAGAGATTCTCTCTCTTAGAGATTCTCGATGAGGTTAAGGCAATAAATAAACTATTTTTGCCGTTACAACATTGATTGTATTGCTAGAATAAAATAAGGGCCGGTGAGAGAATATTTTCTAATTAAAACACCTTAACAAACTTCTACAACACTTACATAAACACATAACTAAGTACAAAAAATGTAAAATCAAATTATTTTCTAATCTCCGAATGCAATTTCCACCACACGTTAGAATAGCAGTAAGTATATTCTTATTCGTGTTGTGTGCGGGCTCGGTCCTGGGAGATAACTCTTTGAGCCATTAGTGTGGCTAATTGTGAAGCGCCGCAGTCCTCGGCTGCCGCTACCGATCCCCAATACCAACTGGCGTAAGGATACTTTCAGATGGAGACGGGAAACGCTGCTGTTGGAAAGCTTGCCAGAAGCAAAGTGTTAATTTCTGGGAAGTCACAGTACAGGTGATTGTCGTAAATGATGAATGTATAATTTTGTAAGTTAAATTAGTTATATTAACGGTTTAGGCTTAAATTTAGAAGAATAAATAATATAAGGATTAAAAATACCAAAATCTTAATATAATGTTGGGATTCAGGATTCCTTTATTCTATTCTCGTATTATATTATTATAATTGAAATGGTAACTTCGAAACATTCTTACAGTGCAAACTTTACAAACGTATATGAAAATTAGCGTTTTAAATGTCTGTTCTACACAGCAGCTCAATCCGTTCTCACCCTAAGCGTCAGTTCCACGTAACTCGGGAAGACCGCAATCGGCACGAAGCGGTTTTATCGACTGTGACCGAGGAGATTGCTGCTTTCAAAAAAGCGCACTTTAATTTTGGGCGGCAATGGAGCCAGTGGAGGCTTGGATGCGGCCGTGCGTGACGACCGCCTATTTATTTTATTAGCTATAAAAAGTTTTTGCGACTTCAGTCTTCTCTGAACGTTTGTCTTTGGTCTTTGTAGGATACCTAGGTCTTGGCTTGGGTTGACAGTCCGTTGGAAATAGATGCCGAATTTTTATGCAAATTTCATGGGATGGAGAAAATTTGGGATACTGACTTTTATAGGATCAGAACTGGAAAATGGTGTAATTGGAAATGTCTGTATAGTGAAGCAAAATATATTTTTCTTTGATATTTTAACCAATGATTGTACATTTTTATTATTTTTACATTATAAAGTGACAGCTATAGTAAAGTAAGTACATGCCATCGGTGAAATTGATTAATAAAGACTAAATAATTTCAATGAACAATGAACAAAAACGCCACATAAATCTTGTTACAACGAATGTGTTCCAAGTTGTTCCAGAACCAATTCAACTAGGGTCTGGCCCCTTGACTAATCGCCAAGCAATCGATACCCAAGTTTTTTCCGTTGCCCTCAAGCGCCAGACAAATTGTCTTGCGAGAAGAAATTAATTTGACAAGTCGCCGGGTAGAAAGGTCCCAAGACGCCTGTATTAATTTATTTGGACAAGAAAAAATGTGGTCGCGGTCAGGGAGCGCTGTGACGAGATGGGGATGAATTGCGGAAGACGTCGGTGGAACTAACTGAGAGAAATCGTTGTTTGCATTTGTTAAATGGCGTTTTTACAATATATTGTTTTTTGGATTTCGTGAAATGTTGATAATGAAAGAAATATTCTCGTATATTCACAACATTTGCCAGAGACAGCTCATGCTATCTGCATTTAGGCGGGGAGTAATTAAGAATTTTTCCTGTGTTTAGTTTCTATTCGCTTCGATTGAGACGTGGCTTAGCTTTGACCTCACTAACTAAGTAAGCTCTCAATACTCCACAAAAATGTTAGGGATGATCTGATCCAATATATAAAGCTAACGTAGTCTCTGTTAGCTTAATATATTGCAGAGACTAAGCTCAAAGACGAACGTAACTCTACACCTAGTGCAAACACTATTAACAAGAATCAAACAGCAACAATCCTCAATTCCTCCGTAATACTATAGATTCAGTTAACACCAATACAGACGTAATGACATCAGGAAAAACTTGAGTCGTATCGGGAAATATATCGGTATCGGAGGGGAACCGCGGGGGCCCGATTTATGACAATCTGATGATACAATCGAATCAAATAAAGCATCTATATAAATCAATGTCCGATTGGCGAGGAGGTGAGAATGATATATGCTGTTATTGCTTTAGTTTTTTGTGTGGTGTTGGTTTTGAGGAATGATGTAAGTCGTGTGGGTTTAATTTAATGACATTGTTTTAGTTCTTAGGGAGTGTTATCATATTTTGAATGTAATTATGTTACACAGTCGTACACCAGTAATATTTACCTATTACTGTCTTATTAGTCTTTTAATTAAAAACCTAATTTTTAAACAAATTCACTGCTGCACCCATTTCTGAACGAGATATAAATCAATAACTGCATTTCGATGAATAATGATCAGTTATCGTATAACAATCTCTTACTTCGCCAAAAACGTAACAATACGCTATACCTGTGAGCACACGTAATATACTCGCACGTCGCGAGCCGAGCCATAAAAAAGCAAAAGTTTCAATTAACAACGTTTCGATAGGTCGAGTAATGAGTGGTTGCGTGGATTTATCGGCGGATAACCGACAATTAAACGTCTTTGTTCGGGGACGACGCGACAACGCAGACACGCCTGCAAACTCACAAAACGTTGCAAACACTTTCAGCTAAGAAGTTTAATATTATTATGGATGCTATTTCATTGAGTTTCTTTTTCAAAGATATTTTGAAAGATAAAGAAAGAATATCGAAAAAATTAAAAGCGTAATTTTACTTAAACATCACTGGAACCAAGCAAGTTAAGTTGAGCAACATTAACGAAAGTACATTTAATGAACCAGAAAAAAACATCTATGAAATTGATATAGAGTACCTGCTTCCAATTGTTTGAATAAAGTATACTTAAAGCCGTAATGAACAAAAATTAAAACATTATCGTATGACTCGTATACATCCATGGATTCGTGGATCGTGGCCGGCCGGACGGCGCGAACGTGAGACAAAGGCAAAAAGTGCAGGCCGCACAAGACGCGACCGTATTGTTCCTGTGTGCTTACGGGAACAAAGATCTGTCGACGACGAATGCGCCGATAACATAATAGCCCTTAAATTTAACTAATAAACGCCCGTAAGATCGATAAACAATGAGGCTTGTGAAGGTATGAAAGGTCTCAGAGGAATTGTTTTTAATGTCAGGTTTATCTTAATGAAAGGATCGAAAATATCTGCGGCAATTGTACTCTGTTATTATATTAAAAAAAAAAAAATCTTATAAGATCCGAGACTAATTTAAACGAAATAAACTTAATAAGTCAATGGACAAAATCTTATTTAATTTTCAAAGGCAAAGTTTAATAAACAAAATTGGGTGAATGTCTAAGTATAAGTCTGTCTTAATAAAAATATATTTATTATGTAACTACACTTAGATTCGATTCAATCAAAAATCTACACTTCAACGGCTTAAGAGCTTGTAATAATTCCAATATTTCAATCGATACAATCCTATAACACTTTCTTTAATCAGAAGATCTCAAATCGATTTCCAACGCCTATTGTAACCGTTGTAAGTCCATATCGGACATCATCTCCATCACCCAGTACATATTTTGATGACTTGACACATCTGACATCTACAAATCGTGAAACTCTTGCGTTTTAATTAACCACTATATCTATAACGCTAAGAATCATATTTGGATGCCAAAACTGTATTAGCGTTTGAACATTATGCTTTAACAATTTTATATGATGCAGTCAGCAATATAAAAAGAATTCTTTCAATATAAAGAATTTAGATTCAAAATCGAATGTGTTTTCGTATACTAAATGGCAAACAAGACAATGTGGGTAAGTGCAATGTAGATTATAATGCGTACATCAATAGTCTTTCATGTGCTTCATTCACAAACCTTACCATTCATGTCTTTGATACTGATTTGATGTTTGAATGAGAGATACAATGTATGCACGTTCATTCATAAATTACGTATATAAGTACCTTCTAAAATGAACTGACGGCATCGAGCCTTTTATATTTATTTTAATTATTACTATATATTAACTATACAATGTACTGAGAGTTATATTTTGCAATTTATTGAATACTCAATGGCTAATAAACCATAATGCTACACTACCTATTACGCCTTTCAGCACTTTCAGATATAATTATTGGAAATCATGACATGTGCGACTCAAACAACATTTGATTTAAGTCCATAATATCTGGAATGACTCAGCGTTCACATTGCCCCGTCAAAGAATAAAAAAAGAAAAAATGTGTCAATTAATTTAAGATTTTTAATTCATAACATTTCCACATTGTAATCCATTAATTGTTACATAGGATATATGAGATGAATAGAAATGCTGGTATGATTACAGAGATCATTAATAAATACGCGGAGGTTGTGCAACGTGTAAATGCAATGTGGCAGGCGAATAATAATTTGGCGAATATATCATTACATATTATAAAACAAAGTCTCCCGCCGCGTCCTTCTGTCTGTTTGTTCGCGATAAACTCAAAAACTACTGAAGGGATTTTCATGCAGTTTTCACTAATACAGAGAGTGATTCATGAGGAAGGTTAAGGTGTATAATTCGTTAAGGTTTTGTGTAAATTATCTGAAATATGACGATGATAGTTGAAGATGTCGGATAAAATCATCATCATGCCGACTGGGAGTTTTACTGGCGTGTGCCGACGTAACAGGCTGACATGACACTACGACAGAAAAAATGAAGGCATATATGCTCTGCTATCCGTGCGAAGCCGGGGCGGGTCGCTAGTAAAATATATTCGCCTAAATATTGTCATAATCCGTAATCCATCTACGGTACTGGATGTGGAGGTGGAAAGTCTGTTAAAGTGTATAAGAATCATACATAGAGCCCATAAAGATATCCACATTATGTACATGGCGAGATTATTAAAAGAGTATCTATGGAGTTTTTTTTATTTTTATGACATAGGCGGCAAACGAACAGACAGATCGCCTGATGGTAAGCGATTAACGTCGCCCATGAACACCCGCAACACCGGAGGAGTCACAAGTGCGTTGTCGGCCTTTTAAAAAGGAGTACGCTCTTTTCTTGAAGGTTTGAAGGTCGTATTGGTCCGAAAATACCGCAGGCGACAGTTTCTTGCCGGTTATTCTCATTAGAACCAACTTTTTGGAACAGTTTTAACATTTCATAAGTGCCTGTATTATGTTTATATGAAATAAACACATATATCTAAGTATCTAAAGAACTGAATCGACACTAGCTTTCCACCGACTCTTAGATGACTAAATCCTTTAGGCATAAACAAACAACCTGTTAACCATTAACCAAAACAAATCCTTAATCATGCACAGACGCAAGGCACGAGCGGGACGTGATTAATACAGCCACACCCCGCGCCCCGTGCGGTATGCTAATGCTTTTGTCTCGTGTAGGCGCGCGCGCATCCTGTCAGTGGGCCGAAGAAAAAATTGTCAATTGTTATGACATGGCAGGTAGGATGATGGTGCAATGTGTTGAGATTAATTCGTATAAATAATTATTGAAGACAGGAAGTAGTATCTGGAGAAATGACAATGTGGAAGAAGAAAAGTAAGACAATGATTGAAAAGTAGTGGAATTTGTAGAATAACAGATCTAATGATGGAATATTTAACTAAATCACTTGCAAGAAAACTACGAAAAAAAAATGATCTCGGCTCTATAAAGATTCCTTGCGTAGGTGATTTTAATCTGACTACGTAAGTATTCTAAATCAAAGGTTCTTATTTTATTTAAATTATATATATGCGTTACGTTAATAATTATGCGTTACAGACAATAAACAAACTCTGGCAATATCTAGGTATGTCAAATAAACAGATAGCAGTAGAAACATATCAAAATGTCAACTAAGCACACAATAGAAAACTAGCGAACAACATTGGTGGTTATACAACTTCAGACTGTTTAGATGGTACCTCTTGAAAACCAAGAATTACTTAAGGATAAAATGTAATATTTTATGTAAGGAAAATAATAGACACGTGCTAATTGTTCGAATGATGGCATGATTTTTGCATTTGTCAAAATATATCAGATAAGTATATATCAGATAAAATTCATTCTTAAATCCGTAAACTCCATCTCTAATCAAGCTTATTTTTTGCTAGAACATCGGCACGGTTGAGATAACCGAGTCGTATTGTCAACACAAACGCGGCACATTTGCTGTAATTACCCCTGCCTACCCCACAATCCTCGTATTAGCAGCCTCGGCTTTCAACACTGGCCTTTCTGGTCTACGCCCTGAGGCTATGCAATAAACCAGTGCGAGTAAATCGCAATATTCACAATACATTGACGCAATGCAGAGAGGATCGAACAAGAAATAGCAACTAAAGAAGCAATGGACAAATGGCAAATGCTATGGATAGTGGTAAAGTTTATTGGTAAGGCATTCGGGGTGTCAAACCTATGATTAGAGCATTATTACGCGAGGGTAACAATTTTATTGTGGTGAAAAAACGTTTCGGTTCCATTTTTAAATAGAGTATTGTCGTTGAACAAACATTTTAAATTAGATTTGACCGACATTTTATAAATAAACTGGGTATTCTTAAGAACAATAAACCACAAAATTAAATATCTAAATCAAAGCGATTTTTAAAATAATGTATCCACTGGAAGGACACAATGGAATATTACGTAAACACTATACCTAATAAGGGATAGTGTTTATGTGATAAACACAGAATAAACTTATATACACCACAAAAATATATAGTTACACCAGACGACTTTAATATTTAAAAAATTAGCATGGCTATTCATAGACATTGAAACACACAAAGTGGATCAAGTATTAAGTGGCTTACGTCTGTTAGCTAGACAAGAATGCAAATTTCTTGATAGAGTAATAACAGCTATTAGTGCATATTAACCACAGTCTGTACTTATTATTTGTTTGTGCAAATCAATCGAACCACAAAAGATAACACGGAGTCACATGTTCTGACCGTTTGTTTCTACGTAGAAAAGGATTGTGACTTACATTGGACATATCGGGCCATAGAAAAATTAGAAAAGTCTAAGTAACTGATAAATCTTGGTATAAAGTAAAATGCAATATATTTATGTCCATACCAACTATACCCAGGCTCTCCGACTGTACCCGCGGACGTCGCTTCAATTAATCAAAGTTAACGAAGGCCTTAATTAAAATTAATAACGTTTTGCGGGACATTGTCGTCTGTGCCTGCACGCACGTCTCGTCTCCAACGGTTGCACATTCATCTTGCATTCACGTTTGTTATTAAATATTGTTTCTTCTTTTGTTTGGTTTTTGTCTTGGTGTTTTCAATTATATTTACAGAATGTTGGTGATCGTGAGAGAATTATCATCAGGCCATTATACAATAATATAAGAGGACATTGGACATACTACTAAGTACATAGAATTCGAGATGTGAAACTCTGGCAACCACATAAGGAATATATTTTTTTAGAATAGGGGGCTTGATGTTTCATAGTTTTTTTTTTCTTTATTTTCATGGTATGTTAGGGTCCACTATTAACGTAGAACTTTCCATAAACTGCTGCATCGAGAAATATTCAGTTGCGAATTGGTCCAAGTTATCCGTTCCTCATATCTTCCCAAGAACATGTGAAACATCCAGGGAATAATCACATCTAACATCAATCGGATCGGATATGTCCAAAATACAATAGGCACCAATTTTTATAAACTGATAGAATCGCACCTAGCCTACAGTCCCACAATTTGAAAAGTCACTGAATTGATCTCGTTTAAAATAGTGAAAAATTGTACCATCTTCTTGGAAGCGGCAGATTACACGTAGCGATTGCGAGAATCACTATTGTATCCAATAACGCCGTCACTGATTGATGAAGTCAATTTTTTTTCGTCAAATCTAGCGTCCATTTAATCGAAATCAAGAAAAAATCGTTCCTCTAAACACCTAACAATAGATGACTTTTTTCATAACAATAAGAGAGCGCTCTATGCGATCATCGATTACTTTTTTATCGACTACAATATCAATAATCTGTTTACGCCCACTGTTAATTTCGACGTTAGTAAAATTGAAATTTGACACGTGTTACGAAGCGAAAATAATTTTGTGGGTGCATGATTGTGCGCTTCTAACAATTTTGTTTGTTTCTTTTGGCAGACGCCTCGTGAGTCGAGTCGGGAAGGCATTTAGTGCGTGACTAGCGATTTTTTATTGCCTTTGTATTGAAAAAGTGCTCGTATGTAAGGTGAGGCGAGTGCATCAGGACACACCCACACCTGACGCCACAATCATTATCAGTCCATCTGCGACTATCTCAAAATTCACTTCCGTAATTGAGTCCAATTTGGCGAAGTGAATAGTGGACGTCGCCGCGTCTGTTATTAGCGTCGTATCTAGTAATGGAGTTGTCGGCGCATCGGCAATAATTTCCAATATTTTAGTAGCAACCTTAACAGTTTTTATAGTAATGCTGGTATTTTAAAATATGACAGCTCGTTTCGATGGTATTTTTATTGCGTACCTCAGTTTGTAGACGGTCGGTTGAACAAACACTTAATAACGGATTGAATATCGATGCGTGTTTGAAGAGCTACTAAGAAGTATTTATAGGGGTCATCGGGTATCGTAAAGACACTGATTGTATCGATATTATTTCAATTTTCTAATAAAAATAAAAGGGACTTTCACATGTTTACTCGGAGCTCATTACGCGTCCAAGGCGGTTCACACGGCGCGCACGCACATGCCCCGAAAACATTCAATAACATAACTTATAAGTCGAAAACGAGCCTTCAAATTACACAAAACTGACAGCTTTAATATTTGCCCTGAGTCGTGGAGCGTGGGGCTGGTGGGGCAGAACGCCTCATGCTGAGCTTTTAATTTGTTCCATACATCGTTTCACGTGGTTTTTTCTGTGTTTTGTTTGAGAGGACCGGTGATCGATCGTTTGTTCGCTTTTTTACCTTGTTTAATTTTGGAAGGAGCTGGATGGTTTCGCTAAGTCATTAGTGGTGTGGTGCGCCCGTGCCCGTGTCCCGGACGGCGACGTGTTTCTCACTTTTAAATCTTATTGTTCCTATTTGACAGCCCTTGTTTTGTTGTATTCAATGTTTTGTGCTACAAACATTCGAATGTTGTATCAGCAAATGGTATTTATTCCATTTGATTCTTACTCGAAGCATTTTAATTATTTCTTAGTAGCCTGATTTCATCGATGTGAAATACTAGTGTAAAATCTCGTCTTGACTTACTGCGACGAATAGGTAATTGTCTGCCTTCAAAATGAAAGCATCGGTAAATCATTTTCTACATAAACCAAGAGTGATCGAGTCAAGTTCCAAGCATTGCAAGCGATAAGTTCAGTTATCAAAAATCGGCCGATGATTTCTACCGTCAGTACCTTGCAACCGTTAACGTTACCGTTCTGAAGGGAAAATTGGCATTCATAAATCAAATTTTAATTTGAGCTTAACCTTTTCTCAATCTCCTGCGAAATTTCGACCGATTATCTGATATAACTCACGTCTGAAGCTACTTTCACGTTGCAATGAATACATCGTTGTACTCGTCCGTTCTCGTATGTCACGGGAAATGTCAATGATTTTTGTGTTAAAGCAATGATTGATTCGCACCGAAAGTGGGCTGTGGTTAAATAGCCGTTGCTGTAATGTGCAGGACGAGTATAAATTGTCGCTGCCTCGGGCGGGCGATGATTTAAACCGACAGATTTGCCCCTACTTAAGTGTTTTGCTACATTGAATGTTGCGATTGGTCTTATTGTTAACCCTGATTTCAGAGCTGGCCAATGCCAATAAATTAAACCCATTGCTCCTTAAGTAAATACGTAGTATAAAGGTAATTCTCCTAATAAACGCTGAATAAATCTAATAATAATAAATCATGTTTTTCGTGACATTACTTATTTATGTCACCCACAACATTTATTTATGTTATGTATAAGTTATTAACAAATCAGTTATTATACATCGATATGATGCGTTGTGTATGGAGCTGCAGCCGTGTGGTTTATTAATCTTTCACTAAAGAAATTTCGATAAAATACTTATCTGGCAACGAAAGCAACGAAGCGCTTCTGGGACTGCTGTCTCATATTGACGTCACAAAGTTTTAGTATTAACTAGCAAGTTTATTTTTAATAAACTATATTTGAATTAACAGTGTCTCAAATATTTAAGTCGTACCAAGAACTTAATAAGTCAATCAGACAAAATACTAACTTCGTACAAATAAATGTTGAAGTAGGTACCCCTCGTTTATCAACAGTTGCCGTTTAACGAGCCATCAATACACCAAATAAGAGTGTTCAATCAAAATAAATATTATAACGCAAGCAAATTAATATTCTGAGAGGAATCCCTTTCGCCCAATTAATTCAGCGGCTCTGTATCAATCTTCGGACGAAGTCGGCTACTATCGGCTGTTATCGAGATATGATGCGTGAGCGCCGTGTTGTGAGGAATATGATGACATGTTGCCATATCTGACTATGTGTATAAATGTAAATATTTTAATACTTTTACTTATGTTTTAGATGATAAAATTGTTTTCAGATGGTTTGACTATAGTCAGATAATCTGTGAAAATGGATTATGTAGGTATTTGTTCTGCATAATGTATTCACACATAACCTAAGTGGTATCGCCAGCTGGCCATTTTGGACTTCATGCATGATATCCAACATTGAACATAGTGCTTGTGAAGAAAGTATGTACTTTCCTACAGTAATATTTCCAACATTTTCCTAATTGCCTTGATATGAATATTAAACGATTTTTTAAAATAAATAATAGTGTTTTACCAGCGTTTTCTGAAATGAAAACAACGTGCAGGATATGGAATGAAGTCCGTTACATAAACGCATCAGAGCCGAGGTCAGAGCTAAGTGTATTACCTCTTAACCACCGTGCCCGTCATCCGTGATGAACTGCCTGTAATTGCTGCCTACCCCACTTTGTTAATACGTTAAAACAATATTTTTACGGCTCACTTAACTGTTCTTTGTTTACGCGGTATAAGCTTTGTAAATATGTCAGGTCTAACGTGGTATCGTTGCTAAAGTACCTACTCGTATATAAAGGAAGTTTGGTAAACATGCAGGTATTATACGATGTTATACATATTATGGTGACGCAACACTTTCCATTTATTCTGGTACTGAAAAGAGGAACTAAAGCATTTTTCTCCGGCCCGCTATCAGTAAGTAGACGCAATGGACACTACGCAGACGCGAATAATGATACTCTTCAGTACCATATATAGGAGACCATATATTTATAAAGGATGATTATTTAGCAACAAAAGAAAGTATATATTAGAATACCATTACTATTCTCGTCCCATATATATCATATTTTGACAATATTATTATGAATTTATGACGTGTTGTCAAAATATGGTAACGATTATAACATGATTTTTTTGACAAATGCAATGATCACCTAGTGTTGGAACCCAGCCGATAGGATTGTTCTCACAGGAATCGGCATAAAATGGAAATATATGGTATCGCAGAACACGTTAAACATCTAAACGATACAGTCGTGAACAGAAGTGCGTATTCTGTACTAAATCATTGCAAATATTGTTGACAGATATTTATATCTATCGCGATTTATTTGCTGCATTTCCAATCCATGTTTGTAACTGAGAAATTTCTTTAATAAAATATGGAAGGTTATCATTTTTCCACACAAATATTTTGAGAATCATTGCGATTTGCAAACCATGTCACAAACATAAATCAGTCACAAACATTGAATCCTCTTCTGACTGTGATCTAATTTAAACGCTTTCGTTTGTTTTGTTTCTTATGTCAGATCAGCGAGAAAAATAAAACGGAAATATGGTATCTTCGAACATGCTAGACACATAAACGGTACAGTCGCGAACAGAAGTGCATATTGTGCACTACATCATCGTGACGCAAATACTGCTGACAGTTATAGAGAGTAGCGATTGACAAACGGATATCGATGAAATAGGCTTTTAATATGTGTATTAGCCTTGACATGAATATCACTAATAGTTTGAATTTTCTGTTTTATTAATGTATTTAATTTTAAAAAGTGCATATTTCTATCATCATAAACAATTAAATTGCTAAGATCTCATTCGGCATCCAAATAGCTTAAATTATACGATAGATACGTTATACTAGGTACTGATAGTACGGAACGGGGGTTAACCGTTAATGATAAAATTACAAAATGAACAAGTCTGGATTGTAGCAGTTCTAATGATGATGATGAAGAAGATATTTCTAAAGCTCTCGTATTGTTGGTGTGAATTAGATACTTTATTGCAAAAATATTTTATGAAACAAGATTATTTTTGTAAAATTCATAAAAAGTAACCTCAAATACGTACATAAGTTATTTTCAATATAACACTTCAGTTGTAGCTCAATGATTTATCAATATCAAACAATTATAACAGGCTCGATTCTATTTATAAGTACGTCCCTAACACGCGAGGTTCGCGTCCGGATTTATCGAGTGTCGACACAACGGCGCAGCACTAGGGGGCCTCACGCGTCGTGATACGTCGCTTGTACCTCGTAATTTAAAATCTCTGATTTATAGTCCAACAGTAGCATTAAATTTGTAATCATATATTGATTTACAGCCGCGATAAGGCGCGCCTGCTGTCTTCGGAGAATACTCGACTTCTATCGTTGGATCCTTTGTACGCAATTCGTTTTGTGCAGAAATTGCTTTCCGAACGTGGGCCGGACATATTGCACTATGACGCACGCAATAATGTTTTGATGATGTTGTATAATCGAATTTGTTTACGACTAGATAAATGTTATTGCGAGGTGTAAATATTTGAATTTCATCGGGTTATTTACAGTCCAATTTTACTGTAAACGATGGGCTGTTAAAATTTGTTATGGTTGTGTTAAACGAAAGTGTGAAATTTGAGATGCTAACTTTGATATTATTGCTTCATATCTAGGGTGGACTTATGTTAAGTTTTTGATGGACCTGTAAATACAATTCCTCAGATTATTTCATCAAACACCAAAAACCACAACACGTTACGTCATAGGAACAATAAGCGCGGGAGCGTATAAATACTTTAAATATAAAATTTGTGGCATGTCCGCGCGTGTGATTCGGTTTGTTAGGCACTTCCTGTGCATTGTCGATGTCTCCCACAACATGCTGACTTGCGCCCGCGCTAGCACTGATTAATATAGACGCAGAAATGACAAAATGATATCGCTCATCAATTAAGCTGATTTGCTTTTGTACACTTATATAATAAAGGCAACTTTATAAGGCAGGGTATGAGTTTGAAAACTAGCACGTTACGAAATACTTAAAAATAGAAACAGTTGTTAATTTTAGGCTTCCTAAGTTTCGCTTAGAACATCTTGTTGGAATTTTATATATTTATTCCTATTGGGAGCTGTGTGATATCGTAACATGTAGGTGCTTTTTACCGTTGTATCACTGTAAAAACTTACCGAGAGGTATAGCTCCAATAAAAAAATATACCTAAAAACTGTGATAGTCCTCGTTACCATATTATTCTGCCTACTTTCCCATCTGTGCATTCGCAGTGTAAGGGGGCAACCGGGATGTGGGTGTCAGTGTGACGCGCCAACACTATGATTTGCTCCTCGCTCCGCTTGCGCCCAACAAACGATCGACGCCGTATGATTGATGCTAATCTTGTCCATCGAAAACCGCGCGTAATGCCCAAATTAAATGGTTCAACTTTAATTTTTTATTCAACTTTTGTCGTATCGTTAGGGCTATTGTCGGAAGTTATTTACAGTTGATTTTTGAGTTCATTATTAATGTTCAGTAGAGTGACAAATTAATATAATACCTGTACATAATAACTGGACAAGACCAAGTTAGGCTGTGACGAAAAATAATTATACCTAACTATAATAAAACTATTTTCTATTGCAAAAAACAGAACGGCGGAGACTTTTCGCAGCAGAAGAAGAACTCAACATCTAGATATAGATATATATATATATATAGCTAATACATAGCTCAGTAAAAACTGAACACTAACACAATAAGTAGGAAGTTTAGTAACTTTCAAAACGGATCCTAGTAAAATTATGGGCTATGGAATAAAATCAGAATTTGTAATATAACACTGAGCAATTAGTAGACACGTATGTAGGCAGTAAACGCGCTTGCGACACCGCGACATGTTTACGCGACTATTTCAATGCAACGTTTATCGTCTGTAAAGTTGCGGACAAACGAAACTACACACACGGTGCCAACGCAGATAACTGCTTCTCGGAACAAATGAAAGTATTATCAGTCGGAGTACGCCGCTAAAGGCGTGAAGTCGTAACCTCTAATAATAAAACATTATATATTCGCGACCACGTGCCACGAATAATGACAAAATGTGCCGCGTAAAGGGAAAACAAAAGTAGGTCTTTTTAGTTGGTCTCTCGTGTATGGTTTTATAAGCTATCGGCACCTCTGTGAGTGGTGCTCAATTGTTCGCGGGTTTAATGTGGTCGCGGTGAACGAGTCGTGAGCGGCGACTAGTATCGATGCATACGCAACAACTGAGCCGTATTGCGATTTATTGCATCTTAATACGGACGTGCTGTGCAATGCCTAAATTATCGTAGGCAACGAACAACAAAACAACAAATGCTTTTTTTACGCATATAACGCCTATTTAAGTTTTATCTAGCCGAAATGCATTTAGTCTGAAAAGGTCTTTGCAGAGACTTTGAGAGTCCGTTGTAAATTTTACATATTAGTGAAGTAAATAATATGTAATAGGTGATCTGAAGTATTAATCCGGTCTCAATACAAGCTAGAGCTATAGCTATTTATTTATCCAATCTCTATTTGAAATCCTTTCCCAGTCTTGGAGATTTTTATCAGAAAAGGACCTAAATAGTTTATATAGGTATAACCCAAACTAATATAACAATGCAAGCAAAACGCGGAACAATTAGAAAATCACTTTCGCTGTAAGAACAAGTACCTTCTTACAGCTGAATTACTGGGTCCGACTTTCCTCAGTTTCTCTTTCAAAGGAACGTTATGAGGTAACTGAGGAAAATTAGCATGTATCGGGTTATCACTTACGGACTGTTAAGTACCCAACTGCCTTGTAAGCTATTCAAAATAGCTTCGTAAGGAAGCATCTTTTGAATGAAACGAAAATATAAGACTCAAGTTTTCTGACTGCCCGGTAAGACCATCTTTAGTATACTGTATGAGCAGCACCCGGCACCCTCTAACGTGCTCTCTAAATCACACGCGGTCAAGATGTATGGAGAATAACCCATCCAAGAATTTGACGTTTCAGTAGGTCAATTGATTTGTTTTCTGTGCCAAAGGTTCGATTCACGCACAGAACATAATATATTCGTATGGCCTACAGGTGGAAGTTGCGGGTTCAGGCTGAGTGTATGAATTTATATATGTAACTGAACCGACATTAAATAAATAAAAAAATAAAAAAAAACAGTTAAAAGTTACCAATGCATGCTAGTTATTAACATTATTAACCGTCCTCAAATTGCTATAAAATATACAAAATATTGCAATTAGAAAACAGTTGCACCTCTGCCCATCCCTGCTGAAGTAACAATGAGGTGACAATTAGAGGTACAAACCAAACTTCCTCAATCACCAAAATTAAATTTACCGCCATATAACGTAATTACTCGGTCTAATTTGTGACCGCAGGGCGTGACAAGTGCGCACACGCACAGTGCGTTAATAGTGACACTGTTGTGTGAAAAGTTTTGTGAGGAATGATGATTGATATCTGAGAGCTCAATTCGAGTTAAGTGTTATTTTTATGGTCTGATTAAGATGGGCTTTGATTTTAGTGCAAATTAATTGATAACTGTGAAATAGGAAACGAGTGCCACATGTCTGACATTACTTAGTAATAGTTAACAATTTGCTAGAATTATCTATCATTGGACGACACGGTTGGCGCAGTGGCTAAGCGATTAGCTTTCTGCGCTACGTGTCGCGGGTTCGATCCCCGCACGGAACAAATATTTGTATGATCTACAGATAGTTGTTTCGGGTCTGGTTGTTTGTGCATGTGACATGTATGTTTGTAAACTGTACCCACGATACAGGAGAAATCCTAGTGTGGGGCAATGTTTGCAAATAAATCTTTGTATATAAGACTCTATGTACGCTAGGATATCTACTACCATAACTATAATTTATAAGGCATAATGCAGCCCCACAAATATTTACCTACGTGAATATTAAAGTTTTACACATACCTACATCGATACGATTTCAAAACATAGTCGTACTAACGATAGCTGTTCTAAAATCATTCCTATGCGAGCTTTAACTCAAAGCATTATCAAGTTGACAAGCATCTAATACCTACACTGTTTTTTATCCTATCAGCATCAAAGCCGACTCAGCACATAATTGACTGAATCCAAATAAAACCATCGTCGAGTGTCTGATGGGCTCATCCTTGATACGGTGATGGTTCATAAAACGCCTATAGCGCGTGTGAGACTTGGAGAGATCTTACGCGCAAGTTTTCGAGTGGACACTGGAATCCCTCATTGGGAATGAACACCAAAGATATAGAAGTTACTGGATGGAATCGACTTGCGAAATCGAGAACAACCGTTGGAAGTTTCTTTCAGGGATATCTATTAGTGTACAAAATCATAGAATATTTTGCTGCTCACATTCTTGACCAAGGGCAATCATTTTGTTACTGGGGTCATTCACCTTTCAAGCAGCGTAAAAAGACACAATAGAAAATCTATTGTTGGTGTATCCCGGAATCCTAACGTAGTTTGATGAAATAGGTAAGATTATAAGTTATGTTGCATGAAGCTGTGTAAGCCCAGCGGTGGAAAAATTACCTTATATATTGGAGGACAACCATATAAAGTGATTTTTATTATATATATTATTGATGTAGTATTATTAAAAGTAGCTGAATCTTCCTTATTGAACACAGTGTTCTTTAGTTGATTTCAATGATTATTATAAATTTACTTAATCTTACGAATAAGACCGAGTGTAATGCCGTTACGCTGTTCCAGAAAGCTCTGAATCTATGTCTTAAATGAAACTCACCCGTTGGGAAAATCTAAGGGACGTAAGAGGAGGCACTTAAACGGCAGTAAACGGTGAATCGGCGCCGGGGGCCGATTGCCGGCAGATACGGCATCCACTGCTAAATACACTAGTTTTGCTGATCCCCCGCCCCATACGTTAATGGGGAGCAGAGGATTTTCGGAAACCATTTTTATTCGTGTTGACCTGGGTTATGTCGATTGTTTAGTTGGCCGTTCCGTGTATACAGTTTGGAAGCAGTTTTGCGTTCGGTAGTTTTAAGTGTAGTTATACAAAAAAATGATTTCTTTAATTCTTACTGTTTAGCTTGAAGCAGTTTCTGTGGCTTTGACACGGTGCACTGTCCTACGCAATAATACTTCACAAAACGAACGAGAAAATATTAATTAAAATACAAGATAACACTGATTACACAATACAGGGTCAACAGTTCTTGTTTATCAATCTAAACTGTAGCAGACATGCTGCCAGTTGTGCTTCATTAATTTTGTTATTGGGTATCACAGTTGTCTGAAATAAATTAATTTTACTTTTATTATTAAACTGCGGTCTTAATATTTGTCTAATACTTCTTATGGCGAAAGAAGAAGACATAAATCCATGTTGTACCTATACTCGAAGCTCCAAGAAATGTATTATGTCAAAACTCGAAATCGAGAAGAACCGAACAATCACGAGATAACACGAGGTCAGTGTAAATAGCAGGAGTATCTACTTTTATTTGTGACGTGTCCATAGTTCGCTAATATCAATCTATATTGCGATCTTACAGCACTTGACCGACACTGCTTACTTAGAGGGGAGAAGATCTTTATGAGGCGACGAGACAAACAAAGTACCTAGCAATCGCAGTATTTGAGCACAAGCGTTTACGATACTGACAAAAAAAAAGATATATTACCAAATAAATAAGTGAAAGACTATTCCGAGGGGCACTATTACACTTTGAAAACTTCAATAACTTTACACTTTATAGAACTGATAACTCTTGTAGAAGAATAAACGTCATTTTCTTTGAATTTTCCGGCACTCACTAAATCAAAACACTATCGCTTCAGTTTTAATGCATAAAGACAACAACAACAACATAATCAAAATGTAAGGCTCGGTTATAAGAAATATGTCTTTTACCTAGTAGCTATTGTAACTAACCAGCGCTATATTCTTTAATCCCTTTTCGAAAAACGAGGTTCAATTGCAAATAAACAGAACCACTGACGTCACAGCAGATAATAGGAAGCTCGAAACTTCAGGGCGGTGTTATCAATCTATATTGCTGTAACACTTGACCGACGACACACGCCCCCTCTTATAGGGGCGAAACTGCCAAGTAATGGTGTACAGATGAACTTTGATAGGAGTCAGATCCGAAAATACAACAATAAGGCGACTATCTTACGTGGAAGTATAACATGTTATTAGATAAATAGTTGGTGTGAAAGTAAAGCAAATAAATATGAAATTAAATGGAAATTACATTTATTCCAAATACATTAGAATCGTAATCATTTTTCACGTCAATATAAGACAACAATTAATAAAGCATAACAAGACTGGCGCAGTGGTTGAAGGATCGACTGCTGCGCTACGTGTCGCGAGATCGATTCCCGCTTACACTACACCTTTTTTTTTGGTGAACAAGTGAATTAAAGATCTATTTATTAACATTATAATTAAATTTTACGAGTTTAAACTATTAGGTTCTATTAACAAAGTAATGGTCGTATTTTATATTTTTAATTACACTTGCTAATTAGGTAACTAATAAAATATTTTTTGTTAAAACTAATATAATTTAATAAGATAGCGTTTTTTCAAAGTTCTTCTTTGTACAAAAAGTTATTTATATCCGTGAAACAAAAAACTTCTAAAATTATAGCATAATACCTTATAAAATAGTTCTCAGGGTGTGTAATGAGTAATTTGAATTAATTTTCAAACATCTTAATTTATTAAAATAGCACAAATAGAAATATTAAATCAGCATATCACAGTCCACTGCTGCACATAGATCATTACCAAGTTAGAGAAAGAACTGGGCAGGCTACACACTGAAGGCGGAGGACCGGATCTCGTGGTAAAACCGAATGTTAATTAATGGTGAATTTACACTATCAGTTGCCAAGACTAGCTTAGACCAAGACCATCTAAACATATGCGCAACCCTTTGCCTGTCCCTGTCCTGTTCCCCTGACATTCACTTTTCTTTAAGTGGGGGATTTGTAGATGACTCCAACTTAATGTGTACTGCGGTACACATAGTAGAATGGTAGATGATCCAATTAATATCGTGCCCGGCGCCAACACCTGCACGTCGGAAGAAGTAATGGATGCCACTGAGTGCAATCCTTGTAGCTAGCTATTCGGCTGGGAATATTTAGATAGCCATCAGTTACTCGAAGAAGATCACTTCAGGCGTGACGGGTATAATTATTTCAGGTATATAAGAACGTAAGGTATTTTTTTTTGCAATCTCAACTAAACCTTATCTTGATATTCAATAACTTCAAGAGTCATACAATTAGGGGCATAAATAATAATGTTTTGGCAGACATAAAAATTCATGGAGCGGAAAACGTTAAGGGAACTAAAAAAATCTTATTAAATAATATAAATTAATGTAATTTAAGGTCAGTTGCAATGTAAAAAACAATAAAAAAGAAAACAATGTGAAACAAATGTATAATTGCATGAAGTATAAGTCGTCAGCAATTATATTATTTTAAATGGTCATGTAACTATCGTTACTGTAATGAAATTAAGAATGAATTATTATTAATAAAACCTTAGACTACGCTCTCCGGTAAACATGACATCAGTGAGTACCTGCCAGCTGTGCAAAAGATTTTCATAAACGCTCAAAGCGGCTATTCACACGTAATTTTCTTATTACCCTTGCCAACCTCCACAACCTTAATTCAGAAATCAAACCGGGACAATCGACTGGCTTCCCTTACGTAGTACATAAATTAGACAGAACAAGCCGGGAAGGAAGGGGCCGGACAGCCGGCGGCTTCCGCCGGACGCTCTCGGACGGTCGGTCCGCCCCAACAAGTGACCACCCCCCCCATATGCCCTTCCGTTTGTGTATCTTGATAATGTGCCTTTTGATGTAAGGCTTTCATGTTGTAAAAGAGTTGTCAACCTACACATATTTGTCATGTTATTTACCCCTTATTTTTTCTTTGGAAATAGAATGACTGCAAACGGAACTGAAATCAATTCCGTTATTTAAAATGGTTACTTGGTGACCAACCACTACCCTGTCGTGTGTAGCCATTGTTTAGCCCATATTTAGTAAAAATAATATCACGCTTGACTGAACAGTTTCCTGTAATTGTAAAAAGGAATTATATCCTAAACACTTTAAGTTACATTTCACAGGATTTCAAGCTGCAAACATAGACACACGGCTACCCGGCCAGACATCGCAGCATACATCTCGGCGACGATGCTCTGAATATTATCTGCAATATAACGTCAAGCTAGCAATCGATGCACAGCGAAATGCACTGACAGCTGCCATGTAGTAGCTTCACGTTTACACCCACAGAAGATGGGGAAAATATATTTGTGTTCAACTGAGCACTTATGCAACCTGTATATTTTTCGAAAAGACTTAATTATTGATTTTGCGAGCGTTTCATCATCCACCGAGCAACAAAAATTCCTTGTAATAGCTGTAAGTTCTTTAAGTTTTTCAGTCATTTCTGTTTAGTGAGTAGTGACTGATAATTTTCTATCCGATCTAGAAATACAGCCCGAGACCACTGGCACCTATGTTTATGACCACCAAGCCAATACAGGCATTTCTATAATTATATTCCGTACTTTATCCTGTAAATAGTCGTAGTTACGCTTATTAGATATCAAACTTTCGTTATCTATATTGGAGCTTCGTGCAGAAAACTTGATTGCTACTGCATTTATTGTATATATATGTGAAATTTTAAATTTTTGTCGTTTCCCTTCTAAGTGAATACCTAATCTCTACAAAAAATAATACAATTTTAGATAGCAGAAGCTACGTAGCAAAATTTTACAATTACACAAACGAAGGCGGACTTTATCGATAGATCAAATATGACTTCACCTAATCAAGCACATAGGTACCTATGTATATGCCAATATGTAGCACAGTACATAAACACGCGTCGAGTCGCTGAAACTAATCGAGTTTTCAATTCTAAGTTATTCTGTTTGAAGCCCGCGAACAAGTTTTAAGACGTTTACAACTCACGATACGATACAGCTATGTCGTATATTATATGAAAGATGGTATAAATTCATACAGGTTACATTTATTCAGTTTCGTTTGTGATATATATCAAGTAAGCATTTTTTTAAAGTTACTCTATCTCGTTAGCGCCCGCCCTCGCGCCATGTAATGCTTTCGCTGTTTCTGTAATGGTTATCCGTATGCTGTTCCTAATTAATAATTAAGAAACCAATTTTTACACAAACCTTTCAGATGAAAACCTATACATTTTATATCGGTGCCTTAAAATCTCTATGCGACTATACATATAATATATACTTAACGTTGAAAAAGCCCTAAACAATAGATTATCTTGGTCTCAACTAAATCGTATACTCTAAACGTTCCATTACCAACAGTCAGGGAATGTAAACGCCTTTAAGTAAATTCCGTCTATATCATAACAGTAGTTATGTGTTGTTATGGGCAGGTAGGTAGATGAGGAGCAGGTGGAGCCGGGCGAAAATTTGTATCATCGACCCGCCCAAGTTTAATAATCTTAATTGTCAGGCGACAAAGACAACCTGGTTAATGAATGAATGAAATGAGAACGAAAATGTACTGATGAAGTAAATAAGGTAAAAGTTGTCGTAAATTTTACGACCTGATAGCATCGCCTTATTTCAGATAATCTGTAAGAGTACCGCTGATTGCCGATACCTCAGTTCCCATTGCTTTTTACCTATAAGTATGAGATGACAGATGTGCTAATTCAAATCTCACAAGCGACTTTCAGAGCTATGTAGTTCAAAACACTAACATATAACAAACTAAAATTCACTGGATAGTGATGCGCGTAACTCAGTATTGAGTATCGATAGTCATTGTCCGCTCACGCCCGCGTTTGCCCGCTACGTCGATAAAAAGATTACACATTTGCGTATATGATTCGTGCGTGATGTGAATAATAATGGGGCCTATTTAATCGGCCGGCCAACGACTTGTGTGTGCAATTTCATTAATTTTTTGGTTTCGTTTTGGTGCCACGGTTTTAGTATTTGTTGATGTCCATGACGATTTGGAACAGAAAAATGAAAGATAGTTTTTGTCATGAGACATGATTTATCAAAGATAAAGAAAGATATAGACAGCATCGCATTCGAGAACGTCTCATTTTTTTTGTTTTCATATACGTGGAGATTTTTTTAAAGTATACTCGATGATACGTAGCAATAGTAGATATCTGGAATAAAACGACAAATTGAAAGAAATTCGTTCATTGACTGTCAAAAATGACTCTCAGTCATCTCTTACATAATAAGTAGTTCTGGTTACGTACAAACATATGATAAGTTTCCTGTGTCTCAGGATTTCGTACGATTGTTTACTTCACCGACCAACGCTTCATTCAATAAGAAATCCATCACAACAACTACCCATCTCCCAATGTACGTTTAAAAACCAACATTTGTTCAGAAGCCATAATCCCGTGCAGGTTCACATCCAAAGTGATTGCTCAACAGCTTTTCTCCTTTTTATCTAGTTTATTTTGAAATATTAATGGCGTCCGCATTAAGAGTATTAGTACCCTTTGTTATTGCAGTGTGAGAATCTGCATGGCCTGTGTTTTGCATACGCGGGGCGGATTGCGCCAATGTATTCGTCAACACGTAAATAAATAATGATAAACAGTGCGATTTAGACGTGTGAACTGAACAAGTTTTGGTACTTCACTACTAGTGGATTAGGGTACTTGACCTTTTTCGAACACTACAATAAAAACTTTTTAAATGGAAGCTTTAATTTATTTAAAATATTCGTAAATTGGCATTCAGCATCATTAACTGGAGATCCCTCTCTATAACCTAAGAGAAAGGTAAAAAAGAATAGCATTCTCCTTCATATTTGGTAGCATTTTCTGTCCAACATATAATAGAAACGCACTATTGTAACCTTATTTTAGATAGATTAGAAAGTAAGGTATATTATGTGCTTTGTTTTTGTGTTTTGCAAACTCTGTTATGAATAGTAATAACGCATCATAAATAAAAACAATGTTCTGGTCAAGAAAATTATGTTTTTAGCTAGTACTTTTTAGATTTCGTTGAGAATTTTAGGCCTTTCCCAACTTGTATCATAACACCCGGTCGTCACTGCAACTTATGCGTAAATCTACTAGTGGATTACGATAGACTGCACTTTTTGATTAATTAATTAATTGCTAGATCATAATTTTTCGTGTAAATAGGTTTCTAATCCACGGACACAAGAACCTTTTCGAAAAATTATTTATTAGAGAATAATTTGTTATTATTTCTAACTTATTTTTTTATTTTTATTTTAGTGGCTTTTAGCCATGTAACTAAAATTGAGGTAAGTTCCGTTCAATGAGCAAACACATTTTTTTAATAAACCTGCGGTACAACCGTACTCGGACCGGTTAAAAGATCAATAAGGAGGCGATATGAGCCCGCCGAGATATCTACGCTCACAACAATATATCTAGCGATAGTGGAGCGATGTCTGCCCATAATATTCTTTGGGGTGCATCTCATTTGGCTTAAGAACCAGCCTTTGTCAACAAAGTTGGGGGCGGACGGAAAAATCGATAGTGGCCACGAACGCAGGCCTCCGATCATCGCCGCTTGTCTCACGTAATTCGTGTCTCAATTTTAAATTTTTGAATGTTTTGGAAGAAGATTTAGTCATTAGTTGGCTGGAAGTCTACGAGAGCGGAAATGTAATGAATGTTTCAGGAAACTGAAAGTCAAGGTTGGTTACATCCGTATAACATTTGTTGACACGCTATCATAGCTATTCCATGGTATAAACCTAACATCTAAAATCCAATCTCTTGCACCATAAAAGGAAAAAGTTCGTGAGATTAATGCCTATAAGATTAATGTTGGTCGTAAACAATATTCAGATACTTTATAATGGCATAGGAATTCTATTGTACAGCGCAAGAAGATGTAGGTTAATATGCAAATAAGTGAAACTGTGAACACATGCTATGCTTAAACAAATTTCTTACACAATTTTCTGTAACATAAGTAATGATTGCAATTTCTACACCTTATCATTAACCCATCATCCCCTCCACTATTTAGATCTTGTAATAATTGGGATCGACTTCAGTGTAACCAGACCCGGCTGAACATCATCATATTACTCTAAAGCCACTGTTGTCTTCACCTCCACAACTCAACTAGTGGGATTACCTTTGTTTTGAAGTTGGACCAATCAGTTTCAGGCCACACAACGACGACGATGGATGTGAAGTCTATAAATATTTCAATGTTTGTACTACTAATCTAAAGGATTCTTTCCTATACATTCCCTAGAAAGAGTTATAGTCGCGCGCCGAAAGTTTTCCATCCAGAATTGATTTGATAGGTGACAATTCTCAAATCCTCGCGAATAATACACTAGGTTGCCACTGGATATTTTCTCATTATCAAAACCCAGTAATATTTTACCCAACCAGGAATTCACACTCACGTTTTCAAGGCACTAGAACAATGCGGTATCTTTCATAGCAATCACAATTCAAAGAAATAAACACGATATCACTTTCAATACAAAAAGTAATCGATCTATGAATACTGAATAACTAATTAAAATAATAACAACGTATTGTCAGTAATGACTGGTAATCACAAGTTACTGACTTGTGTTTGCATAATGTAATACGTAAATTATTAATCATTAATTCATTAAACAATAACATATGCTAATTTCTATAAGTAATGTGTATAGATATTGAATAAAGAAGTTTCATGTGTTGATTGGCTATCCCTTTGGTTCTTGGTGGAACACAACCCTATCATGTCATTTGTCGTGAATCTAAGTGAGTAACTTGTGTCAAGCAGATGTGCAGCAACATCCTCCTCATAAAATCCGTCCGTTCGCCATGTAAGTATGGCAAGGGTGATGATAATGGTAGTGTCACCTCAACACTGTTCAAGGCTCTACATTCCGTAAGAAATATCCAACCAAAAAATATCAATACTTGTAGCATATCGCACCAAAATAGGGCAAAGTGAACCGATACCTGGAATCTATACAACTAATATCTGTCTTTCATTATTATGCTCTAAATTCGAGTGCATCCAATAGTTAATACGCTATAAAACATAATTACGCTACGATTCTATTAATTATAACATATGCAAAGTTTTCACTAAACGACGGATCGTTTTTCATAGTCACACGTGTGAAACGGTGATTAAGATCGAGCGGCGCACGCGCATGCCAACTGTAAATGGGTAAACCCAAGGCTATACAACTAGCGTTAAATTATTTTTAATAAGTTTAAGGTTAACTTGGGCTGTAAGCAAAGTGGTATGTGATTTGCAAGTGCAAATAGGAATTGATAAACTGCATAATATACTAATTAGCTTACCTCAAATAATCTATTTTTCTGTCTAAGAATTTCTCTTAACTTTTCTGATGAATTCAGTCGCTATGCATCCCTAAGGATTGTGGACGACACTACGACAGAAAAAAATAATTAAGCCGTATATGCTCTGTTACCCGTGCTAAGTCGGGACGGGTCGCTAGTTTAAAATATATTAATGCATTTTTTAAAAAATCTGGGCATGTTATATCGTTTAAATAAAAATGGTAGACAGTTTGCATACGCTACAAGTTAGCGATCTGACCGATTCTCAAGGCGCGTAATAAGCAGCGAAATGCTAATCCGCAGCATACATGTTTGTGTAATGAGGCTACTTGCTTCGTTAAATAAATATTGAGTGACCGCTCAACGCGCTGAGTTAATCAATCGCTCACATGCCGCTTAAAAACGTATGGTTAAGAATTACTTGCCGAGCTGAGAAAGAAAAAAAGTCTCTCCTATTACTACATTGAGTAAATGCCTCCTTTGGTGTAACATACTAATGTACGAGTAGTATACTAGATCTTATATTGATGATCAATTCATCAACGCACACTGCTGAATGAATTACTATACGTAATTAACTGTTACATTAAAATTCTGCTTTTATTAGCAATTAAACAGTAACACCGGCGTATAAAGACCGTGTAAATGGAATATTGTTTGCGCAAACAACAATAATTACAGATCTTTTTCAAAATAACAAAAACTCCCATTAAACCACGTTCCGAATTCAAATCAGACACCCGCTTGGTTTATTACGTCGATATGTAAATTTTGTACAGCGTCACTACCCTTATAAAGACCCTGTTTGAATTGAAAATTTAGTTGAACGAGCGAGAGTAAGCCGACATTCAGCCAGTGCGGCCACGTCTTTCAGCGAACTCGCTGCTTCTCTAACGTAATACGCTAATAAAAGGTTTTAAAAATACAAATCATTAACACATAACGTCCTTATTCACACGTGTAATTGTTATTATGATTATCTGTGACTTGAACTGTCAAAAAAGCCCGCGAACGTGATTGTTTTCGAATTGAGTGACATTTTGATCCGTCAAAAAGCGCGCTCACACCCTGGACTACCATTGGTTGGTTGACGCTCGGTTGTTATGACGTTGAACGATAAGCGGTAACGAGTGACGTGTCACTTTGATATTACATCCATGCTTGCTGTTTCGATCTGTCAAAATGTGAAAGAGATAGAAGACTAGTTGAAGGGAGACGGAGTGGTCGCGTGCGTTACGTTTTGCGTATCGTAAGTAAACATTACAATATTGACTTTCGTTCTGAATTGGTGTTGGTCTTGCTATTGCATTTACAAGCAGTATATCTACTTTTGCTGATTCTACGGATAAGAGAGACCATATATATGTGCGTAACCTTATATATTAACTAAACAGATTATTCAAATTAAATGAGTTTTAATTTAACTTAACCACACTTTCTCCTAGGTAGAGAAACTGATGGTAACTGCAAGATACCATAAAACAGTAGTATTTAGATTTTGTTTGGTATTTTAATAAAGCGGAGGTATGTATGTTTAGCCGGAGGCGATAACTCATAGAGGATGACCTCATCACGGTGCGGGAATGGCATTCGGTATGCGTCATAGAGTACGTGACACCACGATGTCCCAGTTTGCGTTCCGATATCTTTATTTTATATCCTAATATCGCACTTATCTACAGAATTTTTAAATCGCTTTATTTTATGATCCATTTTTAGAAGTAAATGTTTAATCGATTTGATATTATGGAATGGTGAGACGTCAGTTAAGTATATTAGTTGTGCGTTGGTTTTAGATTATATTTAAATTATAAGGCAGAATGTTAATAGTACATTATTATTCTTTACAATATGTCAAATGTATAAAAATATTAAAATACATATTACAATTGATAACACGGTTGGCGACATTGAGCAATCGATTGCAGCTGCGCTTCGTGTCACGGGTTCGATTCCTACCACCACTAACCACCCGTATCTTCATCCCCAAGAATATTTGTTGACGCAGAATTTAAAAGAGTAACCATGGAGTTTATTGCCCATACTTTTCCACACGTGGCACCTAAAGTCTGACTATTTTTAAGTACCTGTATATGGTCTACATGAATAAAAATATATTGGAAAAGCCAATTTTTTGCCGATCAATTTCTAAATGTTATCCATACATACGGTGAAAACACACAGAATGTTATAATCGCGATCAGTGGCCGTCGGCAAAAACTCCATAAATTCTAAAAAAAAAAATACAAATTTGTAGTAAAATACTTACCAAAGCTGCATACGCAATTTAGGTTGGTTTGGTTCATAGATTTGGATTAGGAGTCCGCCATACAGGTCACAATTTCACAAACACTAACAACTACGCAGTTTTAAAAACAATCTCACACTATACACTAAATACTAAAACTACATACTAAATACAGATCTACAGTCTCAGACCTTCTGACCAGTCTTTGTCATCACTAAGACCGCGAGATAACCAAGATCAAAGATTAAAACATTAGAACATTTATAAATCTAACTAATCGACTCGGGCGCAATAACCTATTCGATAACCGAAGCGCTCAAGAACGTCGTCAAGCTCCGAAACCATTGGCAAACGCTTACGAAGATGTCCTGCCAAACCTTTGGGATCAGGGACGCTCTGGACGGTGGCCCGTATACAATAATCACACCAAATGCAGGTCGATATAGTTTGAATACGTGCTTTGTACCCACACCTCGAGAATATACACTTATTATAGTAGGTAGTCAGATAAAATTATCTTATTTAATTTATTCTAATATTTTAACAGCCTTGAATACAAGCCAAGTTTCAATTAATTCAGTATTGTATTGAGTAATATTAGTATTATGTTCGAAGATCGCATTTACTTCACTTCATATGAAGATCCCGAACCCGAGTCTATTTTGTAGATGCCCAGTTAGATAATATAGGTAAACTTGTGAAAAAAATACATACATTGATACCTAGTCATATATGTATATATTTAATAATAATTTTTAATACCTACCATTTGCTTTTTTTTATACAAACCTACCTTTTTGGGGATGTGGTAGGCATAATCATACCGTGCTTACGTAAGTATTAATATTATAAGATCGCTTTTCTGATATGTCCGATCGAGTCCATTAAGTTCACCGAATCGTTCGGCGACCGCAAGCAGAAAAACTCGGGACCTACTCTACCTCTAATCAAATTTCATAAAAATTATTCTAACTTTACATGATTCGAAAAAGCATATTTTTTGTGCAATTACTTCGTTTACTACAAAATCAATATCAAAGTAGAAGACCTTTTTTTTTAATAAACATACTATACTTGCACTAAGCCATGACATAACCTAACCTAACCAACGTTCTAATCCAAAGTTCGTTAGGTACTCAACCGATGACCACTCTAATATTGAATCCTGCAGTACCCTCACTACTTCTTAGCCTCGGGGCCCGATTACCATAACAAGACCCCCATTACGCACCTACGGCTATATACGTACCACCATAACTTTGCCGTTAGAACCCCAAAAATCCCGACCATTAAGTTGAGAAAACTCATTTTTGTACATGAATAAATATAGCGGCAGTCTTTTGTTACTGTTAAAACTAGAATTTGACAGTCGAACGCTTCGTTTGTCAATTGCTATTGATTATTTACGGTGTAGTAGGCTGCCGGCGGCTAATTTGGGGGCTGTAGTTAGGTATTTTTCGTCGCTAACTAGATAACAAGTGGTTTTAAATTGGAATTTACATAATAATGCGAGTGGAGGGTAGTGTAATGAAGTGAGGGTGCGGCGTCACTCATCTCCTCGTCTCGTCTCGTGCAATGACATTATATGCTAGCTATTTATTACATATTGCAGTAGTAGGTAAGTCGTAGACATATAGGTATGTGTTGTCCCCTGATATAAATCAGACAGCTTTTCCTGAGCGAATAATAACAGGTGAGGGGATTCCCTCCAACTAATGTGCTGAGCCAGTAATGGGTCCATAACAGTGCAATCAAGTGCATTAGTCAATAGTCAGATCGACTCTTTTTAGTTCTTCCGTTGAACTATTACCGCTTACATTGTGAACACTAATAGATCTAATTATGGCACATTGCTACCTCCCAAAACCGTATGCAATAATGTGTTACGTAGTTGTTTTGTTTTATGATCACAAATCACAATACATCACATCTTCTTGAGATAAACAAAGCTAAAAATAAGAGACAGCAACTTTTCAAGGTTACGGAAAATTCTGTCATTTTCATTCGCGCCGATAGATGGCGCTGTTACACAAAGTCTGCTTCCACATATCTGTAAAAAAAAAAACATTCCAAATACTGTCTTCTAACCACCGGAAAAATTATGTTATTTACCTTGTTTAAAAAATAAAAAAGGGCAACCGAACGAAAGCGCCGCAGGCAAACGATTAAAAAAACATTGGTAAAACGGACGGAGGAGAGAGCACGTGCTATAAATTATCAATATCCCATGATAAAACAAACGCGCTCGCAGTTGGCTGCTGTTTGTGTTTGTCCCTTTGTTTTTAAACAAAACTTTGAGTTACCGCTTCAAAGAACCGTAATAGATGTAAAAACAACATAACAAACCTGTAAACTATAGCAGAATATTATATAGAAAGTTTGAGGAAAATGTAAATAAAATTGCAAAAAGTGTTTCTAGCAGAGCGTGGTTTCGATCCACGGACCTCTGGGTTATGGGCCCAGCACGCTTCCACTGCGCCACTCTGCTTCGTGATCAACGCGTCGAAATAGCTGTTTAAGATCTACAAACGTATTAATCTTAAAAGTCTTCAATTTTTTTCTTAATCATATAAAAACCCCATTATCACCCTGCACAGTGCACATGTCATTTAATTTAAGGGTGGTAAGTGTAAGGGATTTTTATATTTTTTATTTACATTTGATAACTTGATTTTGATAATACGACCTTGATCACTTTATTGTTTCTTGATCTGGCAACGTTAAATAGTAAAATTAAAATGTAATTTTGCTGAACTGACATAATACTTTCGAGTGTTTTAAAACCACTTGAAAATATTTCTATCGAGAGTGATGTGTACTTAAGTCAACGGGGTTGGCAGAGTGGTGTCAGTAGCCGTAGGGCACTTTTATTTAGTTCCAGGGAAATAAACCTGAATGCTGCATGAATGGTAGATGGGTGCTTCAATTTTTGAGCAAACTGAAGTATGTAGGTACTCATAAAGTACCAATGTTTTAAGTTATTTTTCAAATACGTTTTGTCATATATGTACTTATAGATGTTTTAACTGTTAGTAAAATATTATTAAAAATAAGGAACTGTTTAAGTTAAAACTAAGGTCTGATTCTTTCATTTTAATTTAATTAGTACTCTATATTTTAATTATAGCTTTTTTATTTGCTGTAGGTATTTGTTTTATATAAAAGTTACAATCAATAAATTTTAGTGACTTTTCTGTTCTCGCAAAATACAATCGTTTTTCACGTCGTGTTTCACAAACGTTTATTATACGTAGGTACTTAACCGCGGCGTTAAACAGTTATTACGACAAATGACGTGCCCCAGTGAGAGAATTAACAAATACGGCATATCATTCCGCTGAACGGCCGGCTGGGGTGAAGGTCCCAATAATCGGACGCGGCACTTGCAACAATGGAACACCTCGGGGAGTCTGTGGACGCCAATAAAATGGTACAAAGACACCCCGTGGAGCCGCTCAGCCCTACCATGGAACTATCGTTCTTTATGGTATTAGAACAGTTAATCTCGTAGGCTAGGGTGTCGACTTTATTGCTTTGCAGCCAGTACTGTGTTGCTAATATCTTGTTGAGAAGTTGCTGTTTGATTGGTAACAGGTATTTGCATTCAAAAGTTCAACATTATTTGACTTATTAGTGACATCCTTTAAAATTATGTACCTATGATTTTATTTACTCAAAAACGAATGTCTTAAATCTCAAAACCTATCTCCATACCCAAAGAGTTAATTTAAAAACCAATTGGGAATAAAAAAACCGGCAGTACAAAATAAATAATTATACTTAGTACAAAATACTTGAACGTTTTAAAAAATAATACGGTTAAAGTATAAACCTATGAAGATGTGTTTTATGTATTCCCTCTTAGAAAGCTCTTAACATTTTATTAAAACTGACAAATTAACCCACGCTTCTATTAAAAATGCAACCAGCCAATGCAAAGGGTTGCAACACCAAAGAGGGAGCATTTCTCTCGAATCATAAACCAAAATTAAAACTGTTCGATACATTACTCTCGCACAATAAAACCATTCCGCTTCTGACTAAATACTCAGCATTAAGGTGTCCTTAGTCAAATGACACTGCTTTTCAACACCCTGTCGTTAATCATACCTCACCATCAAAGAATAATCAACCTTATGTTTCAAAGATAAAGTATATTTACGAAAATCTTAAGATATCGTATAGGCCGTACGTGAGTTGCTAGTAAGGATAAAAAAAGTCTTTATGAATGGGGTCGGCGTGCGACAATGTTGCCCTAGTTTAATAAATTACTTTGGCAATTCTGCCAATTGTTTTATGATTTTTTTCATATCGTTACTATTTGAGAGAGTTTCGAGTACAAACACTAGAGTTTAGTTAGATAGACAAAGTTAGAGACAAAATAAAGGAAAACGACATGATTCTTTGTAAATTCTTGGTATTTCATAATTTAATTATTCTAATACAGGTACTTAAATTGTAAAACTGTATTTTTATAAAATCCAGAAGCTTTTAGCAAAATAAACATTCCTGTTAATAAAAATGATCGTATCCATTTAAGAGCTAAATATAGTCTAGATATAGAGCCTACAAATTCTCGACGATTAAAATCTATATTTATGTAATATTCACCAGTGCCTTACCTCCCCACATCCACCCCAGCATCATTCATAAAATAATAGTGATCGTCATCAAAAGGGACGTTTAACAAATGATACGACGTACTTCTATTGTTAAATCTTTTGTTGTTTTGTTCGTACAGTCTCGTGCGTGATCATTAAACATCATAAAATCGTAATTTTTTACACATGATTTTGCATTCAGTGATTGACATTTTAAGGTTCAATTTTCAGTATCATGGCCTTCGTCACTTCTATGTTTTATTTTCCCATGATTTGTAATACGTACAGCTAATAAGTCACATGTGTATAATTATTATTTTATTGCTCGCGATTCGAATGCAAGTCATGATCGCTTATGTTTGGGTGCAGTGTTTTACTTTTTGCTTTCGTTTTTACATTTGATCGGTCTTTCATTGTTTTGTAGAAGCGTAGGATGTATTATATTGTCAGTTGTGATTTGTGCTGAATGTTTTATGTCCCGTTTAACTTAACACCTTATTGTAAAAAGATAAGCGATAGTTTCTGCGTTTTTAATGGTCTTCATTGTCATCGCGTCAACCTTTACAATTGTAATTAAGTGCGTATCTCAATATAATTTTGCAGTGATATGGTTCATTCCAAGATCCAGAAACAGTCAAGCTTGGCTGTTTCATATGTGATACAATTGCCTTTTTTCTTAATAAACCAATGTTTAATGGTTTAAATGATAGGTTTATATGCAGCAAAAGTGCATACTGTTGTGGATGCTTGTGATAGTGACTTAATATTAATAAAAAAGTGACTTTATCATTATGCCACTGTTCTTCTAAGATTATTAGAGGCAGTGCTTGTGACCAAAACATAGTCATAGGAAATTCTCCCAAAAAGTTCATTACGTTCCACACCTAGAACAATTAACAGCAAACTCTCACACTCTTCCAATGAGAACCTAATCGTACATCACCATAACTCATCTGGTAATGTTTTAGTACGTAGCGTTTTGTTTGGACCGTCAGCCAGTTCCATTGATAGCGATCGACACGCGTCTATTGTGCGCTTCTGGTCTCCAAGACCCGAGGGTCTGGGCTGGCACGTGCACTTCATTATTTTCGCGCCAAAATGTTCCAACAACGCTTTGTTAGGAGATTAGGCGCGAGGGGAGGTGTGAGAGACTTTTTGTTTTCGTTCGACGATACGTTTTGTTAAAATGTTTTATTAAATGTCCGCTGCGGTGTGCGACATTAAATTTCGATGGGAAGATCGATGAGGATATACATAAAGATATCCACAATAATTTAAAAAGAAATGGTTTAAGAGTAAAGTTTGTTTCGCAGGGTACTCTGCATGGCCACCATATTCATGTCTCTCATATTATGACTTTACTAAAACAATAAATTATACTTTTGTTAATTTGCGTATATTTAGAAACTAACGACATATACAACTATACACAATAGCTGTAGGTAATTGTTTTGTTTCGCATCCAACGCTGCTATGTCAGACGCAGAAGTTATGAACCATGAATAAGCCCTAAAATATAGCCAATTCATCACTAACACAATGGCAGAAATCATAAAACACTATACAAGGACGACGATCGTAACAATCACCCTAGCTATATCAATAGCGGGTTAGTTTATTTCGCTTTTTCGGCCCCTTCATTAATGGCCCCAATACAAAAATATTGAAACACAGAACCGGTACTATTACGCCGGTGGGCGGTACCAGTGCCATATTTATTATTTTTGTCACCATTGTACGCGTTGGGATTAGAGGCAGTATTTAGATAAAATTGGGGATAAGGTTCGCTAATCTGGGCTTTCACCCTATTGTGGTAATGTGCTATCGATTTATTTTTTGCTTGTAGCTGTGTTGTGACCTAAAAGACGTCAAGAATATAGTTTCATATTGGATACCGTCCCAAAAACTGTATACAATTCCTGCAGTGGTTTTAAACAAAATTCTTGAAGGAGTAACAGTTAGTCGGTTCAGTATTATAAAAATTTTAAACACCTAGTAATATTTCTTAATGATAATTTAATTTCCCTATATATCAGCTGTAACTTGCAGTCAAACTCAGAGTTGTTTATTTCAACTAAACGATTTTAGGCACTTTTAAAAACTCGCGACTAGGCGCACGGTTCCAAAGGGGGTTAGGTTCTATGGAGAAGAGACAGGCAAGAAACTCCACGGATACTCAGTATTAGTACAAGTTGATGTAGGTATCTTTTTTATGGTAATGAAAATCGAAATGGAATCTAAAACCCAGTGTAGGTATATACCTATGGCTTGTTCCAGCAGCCTACGCCAAAAACATATTGTTAGCATGTTGGCATGCACAAAACAGGCGTGGGCGAATCTTGCGCCATTTTACGACACGCGTTTACTGCTCCGAGATAATCGTTCACACAATATTATTACGTTATTGTCAATTCACGGCTTTATACGACTTGTCGTGTGTGAATAATAACGCCTGGAAACGTTCGAATCATCTTTAATCGATGAATTTTAAATATTTAGTTTCATTTACTATTGCAATTTATTTTTCGTTGAGATTTTAATTTGATTGAGATAGGTTTGGCCTGTGGCTAAGTATAGGCCAAACCATATTTTCGACTAAAGAATTAATAATTGTACATGTTTTGGAAAGGCAACAAGCTGTAAAATAATAATTAAATTATAAAGCTTCGTATTAGTGTACAATCAGCATCAAAAAGATGTATACACGTAGCGAAATTCAAAAGCAAGTTTAAAAGAAAATAGGCATCGAAAACTTGACTAATTTCATACATAGTATCTGCGGATACTTAAACATTTTCATTTCACCAATACTTTTCCAAGAATGTGGTTAAATTGAATAAATAAAGCCCAATAAAGTACTGAAGTTAAAAATGGAATTGAAAATGGATAAATATCAGTTGTATAAATACATTTTTGCTGCAAATCCTTTTAGACGCTATATTTCAAAATTCAATTCGAATCAGCAATTGGAGCCAATTTATATCAGGATATAATCTCAAAATAGTTGGTACTTTGGCAATGTCCCCAGTCACGTACTACATTAGCACTACACTATGCACTGTCGTATAACCCTTGAAATTCCGCCTCGGGTCAGAGCGACCCCTCCACTCACAATATCAGATCAAGGAATGTCTTTGAGAAAATTTACAACGACGCTTTAGATGGCACAACTTTGAATAACTTATTCTATTCCCGCGCTACATACTTGGTCTTGTAAGTACTTACAAAATGTTATCGTTTTGAAATGATGCACATGAGTTACAACTTTGTTTAGTTCGAAATGTGAGCAGGCACGACTATTATTTTACGTGTAGTGTAAACATGAAAGTTATCAAAGTATATTTGAACATTTCAATTTTAAATTATTATTACAAGAGGTTAATTTTTTTGTCAATTTTTTATTTCCTTTTATTTAGCTGGTAGCTTATGGGAAGATCCTATAAAATACCCAACAATTACAAGAAGGATCGGATCTCTTAGGTCAGAACTATATAAGTAACAATTGAATTATCTGATGCATTAGACCTTAGCCGAATGAGTAAAGATATGAACCGATGTACTCCAAGTTTCTTTTCTCTTTAAACAACTATGCAAATTATCCATGTTTCTGGAGCATACTGAACTAATTATATTAATGATTTACGTTTCATGCTTAAATCGTGTCAAAAATATTTATAGTACCTACAGCAATTGGAAATAGCCCTTAATAAAATATAAGTTTTATTCATACCAATTTGTTTGTTAAAATAATTCTATTTCCAATGGAATAATCAAATCTCCAATACCAATCGTCCCAAAAATTATTCAACAAAAAACTTACCACTTATCTAAACGGTCTGTAAGCACGTCTTGAACATCAAAAACAAAACTGAGTGCGGGAAAAAAAATCATTACTTGTTCGTATTGTTTTGAAAAAGGCCCTACGAGTGGTGCCGGGCGGGCAGGCTAGGGCGGCAATCAATACACGGCGGCACCCGCGCTGAATACTAAGTGAGCCAGGTACTGCTGACTGCGTCTGCTACCACGTGCAGTTTCCCTACACATCGATATTCAGAACTCGTGTTTTGCTACTAATTTTTGGATTAAGGAGTGCAGCGTTAAGTGTAAGCAATGGGTACTGGTAGTATTGTAATTTAATGGTGGATAGGACACAGTTTGAGTTTATGAATGCTTAGGATAGAATACGGGAAAGTAAAGAACGAATTGCAACAGATGGAATGTATTAGACACAAAATTACAAATTCAAATGATGGAGCATTATTTGCTAAGATTTCATTTTACACTGTTTTACTGATGGACTTTGAAGATCTTCACAGCTTCTTATAAACTTTTAAATTTATAGAAACAGATGATTTCTAGACAGTGAAAAAGAGACGTCGGATCATCTAAAACACTATGTTAAAACGAACAGATAACCCGTCGAACACAAACAATGAGTCAAACAATGAAGCACTCATCTCGAGAGCCAATCCAATCATCTCAAACAGTAACTGTTGAGATAACAATACTCGTACAACCCTTGAGAATACGACCAAATCAACTTAGCGCTACATTCAGCCCTTGTTGACTTTTGACGTTCCACTGTATTGGCTATGTTATCTTAGTTTACTTAATCAGCGTAGCGCGCAACCGATTCGGCGTGTGGTCTCCGGGGGGCTCTAACCGGTTAACCGGTCCCTCAGCGGGGCCCGTCCGGACAGAAGGGGTTTTTCCTTCATAACACCGCTCTGAAAGGAAAATATTCCTTATCTTTTTAATTATGGCGCAGCGTCGACTGTTCCGCTAGATCATCTGTTTTAATTTTCTCAGTGTCCTTAGGGAGAATGATAATGTTATGTGTGAGTTGGATTAATATCGTTGTATATTTTTGTGATATTAGATATCGAATATTGTTGATTGTTTTCATAATAGTCAATAACGTTGCGTTGTATTTTACCCGTGGATTTGTAATATGGCTATTTATATGCAAGTGTATGCAATAATATGTACTTTTATAAAATAATAAGTGTAATAAACAGCACACGTTTGGCAATTAATAAGCTAAAACCGGCTTCAGGCCAAAGTAATCATGAGACAAAACAATTAGATCTCCATAACTACATTATATCAATACAACATGTAACATAAGAAGATTATTTATGAATTTCGCTAGCATAACTACTTTCGCGCCACTGCACCGCCAGCGTGAGCCCTCAAATCTGGTGTCAAACTACATCCCATCTGTCACTGCTCGGCCGCCATAAAAACTTAATAAGCGATACGTCACCATAAAATAACCATTAAAAAGCCGTCGGACGCTTTTAAAAATGCATCAAGAAATGAAATTGGTAGTTAATTACCAAGAGAATTCGCGGATCGGATTTCAGTGGGGCTGGGGTGTTACTTACGACGCTAAATCTGACGAAATATTATATTTTGCGACCCCTTGCTTCACTGCACTCAGAAGTCGAATGACTAAAGGATCTCTTCTTTCTGCGCATATGCTGCTTTTAATAAAGAATGGCGATAAAGATTTATCTAAGTTACAAACTTACAAACAAAGTATATATCAAACATACAAATTCAATTTAAAAATATTCTCTTTTATATCAACCATTCTTTCACTCCCTGAAAAAACAGCCAAGTATAAAAAGAACATTCTAGAAGACCATTTTTTTTTAATCTCCATAATCGCATACTTCTGTAGACCAGCTACTAAAATCCACTACCAAATAAGAAGGCAACCACTGCGCCATCAGCATCACATTAAAAAGGAAACGTCAATACAATTCATCTTTATAACCATCAAACCCTAAATACTTCACATTGATATGTATGCAAATATTTACTATGACAGCACATAGCAGGTACGCATATACCCCGACCCTGTTCACGAATGAACGCTTGACTGACTCCTAACGAATCATTCGCCCTCTGTGTAGGTATTAGGTATAGCGTAGGATATGAACGGATCTCAATTTGAAATTTGCACGAGGTCTGTTGGGCCCCCGCGTCCAATCGGGAAGGGGTGCGTAGTGCTAGTGTTAATTACGTTTCTGAAGGTTTATGATTTACGTTTGTACTTTTGTGATGTTAATTGATATTTGGGGGTTAATTAATAGCGGTTTGTTTGAGATAATCTTGTGTTTTAAGAATATAATTAATTTATTTAATATTAAATTAAAATAAAGATAAGTTTATTTGTGAAAATAAAAGTACAGTAGAAGTGCTACATAAGAATCACGGCCTCTCATATTTTATCATATTTGGTGTACAAATAATAATATCATCTTATAACAAGTAGTCCAAACTGCGATTACCACTATACCTACACCGCTTTATAATACTTCAGGCACATGTGTATGCCCGATTAGTGTATATAAAAACAGTCCAAAATGACCCATTAAAGACGTGATTTTTGTATTAACTGGATATTTTTTTACTTTTTAAATCATTAGATACAAATACTTTTTATCTGCCACGATGGTGGTAAGCATGACAATGCCAAGATTCGAGACCAAAATTTCAGTTTCTTCAAATCACAATCAGTTTAAGTTTATTTATATATCTAATAATATTATTCTTTGTAACCTAACAGAATTTACCAGATCGCCTTTCTATCCTAATAGTCATTTTCTGAACCACAACAACATGAAACCAGTTTCAAAAATCTCAATAAACTATGAACTAACAAACTAAAACGGGAAAAATAATCTAATACGCATCTCATTATGGGTCGTTTTAAATTAAGGGACTAAATTATCCCTTTGCATTGACAAATAACAGGCTGGCAACTTCCTTGTTAATTTTCAATGTGTGGGGGACCAGCACACACATACTACGGAAAAATCTCCCTAAACAATAATTAACTCTATAGTTGATGTGACAAAGTTGAGAATTGTTTGGTTTTAGGATTGACTTCTAAGTAATCTCAAAATATGATAGTGAACTTTACTACTAAAAGTTTAAAGCTGAATTCAGTTTGTGTACCAAAGATTGAAGGTCGTCGTAGTACAAATGTTTTGCGGTAGACCGTCATGAGGCTTGCTCAGACGCGTCAGCTTGTATGATAGGATTTGTGTATGGAAGTATGAACTAATCTCCCTTCGTGGCGTTTGATAACTCAATAACGTCGCATAATGAGCCGGCCTTTGAAGCCCTCTCTCCTCTAGGGGAGGTGACAAAATCCTAATTGTAGATAAAAAGATAACTTCGACGAGGATTACTTTGTGGGTTTGTGCAACGTGCATTGGGTGCTCTTACGGATACTTTACATAAGCTTGTTTAGCTCTGCCGTTTTTGGATAACGAGATTTTGGCATCGGATAGGGAATTACTGCGAAAGGTGAAATAGTGTTTAGCTATATCGGAGTACCTACATTTTAAACAGTGCACGACAATTGATGCCATGAGAGCCATAGTGGCCTAACTATATTTCTTACAATATTGAGTTTATTATTTCTTACAGTTAATTCAATCAATTTCAACTGTAAGAAATCATAAACTCAATATTATAAAAAATGTAGTTCTTAGGCCACTATGGCTCTCATGGCCTTAATTGATGGGCCAATTGGCGCAGTGCCTAAGAAAAATAGCTTTCTGCGCTTCGAGTTCGATTCCTGGGTTTCGGTGTGTGTGCATATTAACATTTATATTTGTAAACTGTACTCACGATACAGGACAAATTTGAGCAAGGTAAGATAATTTTAACAAAAAAATAATAATGCAATCTCAGAGCAACCCTGATTATATGATTTTATTGATCCCTGAGTATGATACACAGGAGCATTAATTTTGATGTTGCTGATCAACAAATTAAAAACTATTCCTAATACCGAATGAAAATGAAGATTAGCAGTACTTAGGTACTGGTTTCAATAACTATTTTCTTGTTATTTAGTCCATCCGATTTTAGTAGATGTCACCCAACCATTTCTACCCCGACACCTCAATTTCACACCCTTGCACAATAGACAACTCTATACAACGTTATCTAAAAATAAAATCTACATACGTCACAGCATCCATCTGTCCGTCGGGGACAGGGGTGTCGGGGCAACAAATTGCAAAATTAAAAGTCCCATGATAATATCGCGTTTACACTATGGTGAAGTGTGGGGTTACTTAGGAGCACTCCTGTAGAACATACATACGTAATATCATACCATTCTCCCGTGGGAGTAACTAGAAACTACAGGACGGCACACTTGAATCCTTGCTTATTTACTTCTCTTTTCGTTTAGATGCCTCTGTGTTTGCTAAGTTTGGTATCCGTTCCAAGTAGGAGCGTAAAGGAGTACTGAGCACTAGGGCTTCTCAAAAAATCGATATCAATTTAATTCCAGTGTTTTAGTTTAATTCCGGGTCCACTAAATAATAAACAAAAGTTACTAAGGTGCGAACTGACATAACTCCAATACCTCGACCGGAATTATTTTCCAACACAGGCCGTGTATGAAAATTGACAAAATTATGGTTGACTTCATCAAGTTTAAAGAACTTGTGCCTACATTCAGTTATAGAGAATATTCATTGAAGATAAGTAAGCGATTAAATTGCATTTTCAACTAATACCGTGTATATTTTACTATAGTAGCAGTACATATACTCAGTATCGTCTCCACAATCATCGGCTTCAAAACAACAGACCTGCATTCTTCTTGGTTACATCTTAATCTATTAAGATGTAACCAAGAAGAATGCAGGTCTGTAATAATACAAGTTTTATCACTCAACTTGTTCCCATCATCTGATCATTAATCACAAAATTCTTCGGCAAAAAAGCGCCAGCTAAAGAACGTCTAGAAGTGCCCTTCAGACGAGGGTCGATTGCTTACAGGCGTACTTGAGATTCGTTCCGGTACTAAAACACACGCTCGAATGTAAAAAAGTGGCGCGTCTAGCACAGCGCAGCGTGGTCTGTGTAGCGTAGATAATTGAAGTGTACTCTGGAGTAAATAGAGGCAGTGGGAATTATGTATTCATATGTAAGAGGTGGTTAATGATTCTGTATCAAAGACAACAGCGAAGGCAAGCCATACGTAAGAGTAATGTATAAACTCCCTTACTGTTATAACCAGCCAGGTAGCACAATGGTAAAATAAACTTAAATTATTTTAGCACCAAATTAAACAAGCCCTCTATCTGAAAATTCTAATATGTCAAAGTAGGAAATCCTCTACATTTTGCACGACACGTAGGTACAATATGTTAGATATGTAATATAAAAAAAAGTGTACCTATGTAGGTAATTTAATTAAAATGTTCTTGGTTCGGCCAGCCGTGGCCAGTTTCTTTATTCTATTACGGAAGGTCCGTACCGAACAAGCTAGCGTATTTTTTTTAATATTACAAGCGTTCTGTTACATTAACATCAACACCGACGTACAAAAGATTGTATGCAATTGATATAAAACAAAAATTAAAATAATTATACCAACTTAGCGCGTTTCTGTAAAGCAAATAAACCATTTTTATCGGAATCGCTAGTAATTCGTATTATAAATAATTCAGTAATGTAAATAACAAAATAATTAGTACGCACTAAATGGCTAATGACGCCACGCCGGCTAATGTGTTAAATATTTAGTTGATTTTATCGCTAATACAATTAGCGTTTAGTTATAAAATACCATCTGTATTGTTTGTTAGTAACAATAATTTGGATGTTTATTTATGAAGCTCAAGTTGAAAAAATATTAAAACTTAGCTCAACATAATTCAGTAAATTAAGTAGGTATTTTGAGTTTATAGTATATATCTGTAACTATATCCGTAGTATATAATATGTACAACTCAAAGCTTTCTGCACTAAGATTCAATTTAATTCCTACAATAAAATTTACACAGTAATTATCTATTAGATAATCTCCAAAGATAAAAGCACGAAGCCTTGAATAAAATGGATGAACAGCAACATCAGCCTCATTTCTATTACCTGCTTACCTTAGTGCATAAAGACACTACAATGTATAATCGATACCTTTCATTCGACCATTGCAGGTTGATAAGACGGTACTTCTATTTTTCAGGTTTCATCCTGCATACACTTTAAAAACATTGTAATATTGATGTGAGTGCAAGGGAAAATATTGTTTATTTGTTTATCACAGACGACATGAAACTCATCGTGTTATAATGCGCGTAAGTGAAGGCTCGACAATTGGTCCCTCGTGCAACATCGCGAGGTTCAAATCTAATGCGTTATTCATACACGCTCTCGTATTAACGGGTGCTCTGTACATTTCCTGACCTGCCTAGAGCGACGGATTGAAGAGGAATGTTTTTTATTAGTTGATATCTCAGACAAACACATAAAAGTCATCGTGTTATGATGCACATAAGCAATGCTTTGCCAATTGGTCCCCCGTGAAACATCGCGGAGTTCAAATCTGATGCGTTATTCATAAACGTTCGCGTATGAAGTCCTTCCTGTTTGCTCCTGACCTAGTACGAAGGAATTATAAATAAAGATAACTGCATGATTACAACCAGTATTCATTATTTCTACACGTATTTTCACTGAACTCAAAATATTTTAGACTAACGTAAATGTCCATTCAAAGAAAGATGAAGCGTTTATTCTGGACACCTACAGATAACAATATTTATTTATTTGCTTTAATACAACACAATAACACATAAATATTGAAATATTATACTGTAAGTCGCCAGTGCTGCTTTGGTGGGTCACTTACTTTTTTAAATAACTCTTGCATACAAAGGCAGTAATAGATGGTTGATTCTTTACCTGTAAATGGTAAAGTTCAAACCTGATGCATTATTTAAAAAAGCTTATAATATGTTGAAGTAGATGATGTAGTTTAATTAAGTTATAGCACAAGACATATTTCAACCTCATTACGGGCATGCAAAATTATAGTTTTTACAATTATTTGAATTAAAATTATAAGAACTATTTAAATTAGAATTATTAGAAATATTTGAATTACAATGGTTACAATTACTTAAATTATTGAAATATTATTATATAGTCTAAGTCACAAGAAATAAAAGGATCAGTCAGTATCTTAGTGGGCACCAAATCGGCATGTGCTTTTATGCAAAATATAGAGAATAGAAGAATAACCGGTATAATAGGCTGGTGCTGGTTAACTGTGTCTATACTATTGATTCATAGCAACTGCACGAATTGACTTGTATGGGTTTAACAAACCGGTACATCCATTGAAGGATTACGATTGCTTTTATGAGCTACTTCTTTACAAAATCAGCGACGGATGGTGAAGTCTCGTTGTCACACTCCCCTGTGCACCACGAAGTTCAAATCTAATGCGTTATTCATACACTCTCGTAACATTGCTTACTGTGTTAACCTCCTTACCTACTACCAACCCATGAAGGATTCAAGATCAAGGTATTACTTTTGTAGAGGAAGAAAATATTTCTTAAAAGACTAAAAAAAAATAAACCTTTTTTTGAGATTGTGGTCCCACTGTGGATATAGTTACATACACGCAGACCTGGAACAATAGCTATCTGTACTCTGTACACCATACAAATATTTGTGCCGTGCGGGTATCATCATAGGTACCCGCGATACGTAACGCAGAAAGCCAATCGCTTAATCACTGCGTCAATCGTGTCGTCAATTTGATATCTTTATACCTTTCAGGTTACTATGTGGAACAGCCACGTTGAATATATTTAATAGGGATATGATGAGTATATTATTACTTTGATAAACTTTCATGCAGAATGCAAATGTAGTAATCGACTTTGAACTAGAATAGACTGTTCAACCAGATATGAGAAACAACATTAGCAAACAATTACTTAATATTACTTCGATATTATTCTGATTGTTTTCAATCCGTCAGCACAATATTGTACTTAACGCAAGCCACGACACTGAAGTCAACTCATTACAAAAGCCCGCCCCTGCGAATCAGGCTTGCAATAATTCAAAAAACGAATCTCCGCTAAAAACGTTGGTTTTATTGCGGCGTGTTATCATACGTGTCCCGTCCGGGCCGGCCGCGCAAAAACACGCGGAACAACACGAATCGGGCTCATGTTAATATTTGAGGTATTTTTATTTGAAATTTCCATTTACACGCGGACGACCCCCTCTCCTGGAGCGCTCCCAGCGACCCTCTCCCCCCCTCATACATATTCATCGGATGCACCCACCCTCCGTTACACTTTCTCCGTGCACAGAGTCGTTTACGTGGAGCGATATTTGTGCGATCTGTGTACTGAAACCTCAGCAACTAGCGGCCGCTTCATAACCGCTTGATTTATGTATTAATATTTTACGTTTTCTTTGAGCGCAGTTGGTTGCGGTGAGGAAAATATTGGAAGCGTAACTTAAAGTTATTGGATATTGATATGCTATTAATGTTTATGGCCTCGTTAGATTGCATCGTGTTGTTATTTGATGATTTATCAGATGTCATGGCGGAATCATACCGTATCGTCGCTTTTTTCCTTGTCTTATCATCCCCTGGGGTGAGATAAGCTTCAGGCGGAGTTACTCGTGCATGAATACTTGACTAAAATATCTTTATGAAGAAATATTGTCAGTACCTTGTGGATTTTTTAAGTGAAAAAATGGAACAAGTATTAAAGTCGATTAACGGTTCTTTGCGTTTTTAACGAAGATGTGTGATGCGAAGGTGTGTGTGTGTATATACTTAACTCATCTCACAGTTCTTATATGAACGAGCATATAATTTATTGTCTCTGAACTATCAATATATTGTAGGGAATATTTTATAGTCAACAGATATATTCTCAAACCCACTGGTTTTACTGAATCACCTGTCCAGATCAATCTCAAAGGGAACGCTACCAGGTTTTCCAATTCCACCCATTTTTTATGACGCGGAGTCTGTAGTGGATTTCGGAACTCCGTCCGAGTAATGAATGTTCGTTCAATAAAGTTTGGTTCAAACGGCCGGGAGGCTGTAGTTTAGAAACTGAATGTTTGAGTCTGGTATTGATATTGTACCATGATAGTTCACTTCTGTTAGGGTTTTTGATGCCAAATTGATACTGGAGATTTGACACTGGATCAAAATTTTCATTTTGATTATTTATTGAACAACATGTACATCTAGGTTCAGAATACCTACATGAAGAGCTTAAGAATTGTGACGGATTAATTATCAAGATTTATATAAAACTCGTAGATAGCTAAATTGTCGTTTTTACTTATATTTAAGATTATCCTATTATCTGTTAGATAAATAGCTAAAATTATTAACTTTCTCATGCAATTTAGTTTTCGTTATGATCTGTTTGAAGTGATAGTCACATTTAAGTTATAAGTAACCTTGATATGTAATGCACCTGGCACTGACTAAATGTACCCCTCATTTACCGCATTAGCAATCATAACTGTATGTTATTATGGATGTATACTTGTATGTTGCTCTTGGCTCTGTCTAAGTTTAGGTCACGACAAATTCAGGATATCTTTTGAAAGTTCCTGAAACCGAGCCTATTATTTACAGCTACTTGCGGCGGAAGTGCGTAACACGCGCACCGGCAGTGACGCCACAGCGGCCGAGGACACCGGAAGTGGACCGTGGCGCCGCACCGGAACCGGACATCGCAACGCACGATACCGCCTTGCTAGGGTAAATGACCGATGATATTATTGGACTATTATATTTCGATGCGTTTCTGTTACATTCTAATTTCGCAAAGGTTAAACCATTATTCATTTGTCATAAATATCTACTACTCATTGCCACCGAACTGGTGATTACCATATATCTTAGCACACAGGACTCAGAAGAACGCTGCTTCCCGTTTTCGAGGAGTAATGTCGTCATTCTAGAACATCGAGACGGAAGAAGAGGTGGTGGCTTTCCTTTACAGAGAACTTAACAGCTGTATAAGGAATAACATTGTTGGAAGCAGCTACATTCATAGGTTCTGTTTAACATCAGCCTGGTCGCAGCAACATGTGAGCGTTATGCAACTTCATTGCAGAACATCTGTATATTCCCGTAGCATGAAGTTCCCAAGTAATATACACTTGAGACTATATTTACCTAAGCCTGTTTAGAATGATGGACTGCCAATGTGTATGAACGATATTTATCTTCAAGAAACCCTACCAATAAATGTGCCTATACTTTGGAAGAATATTTTATGCTCTCTTTTTTCGTTCCAACTACAAATAGCCTAAAGGTCATAATTATGTCGAACAAGATTTGTGTTATCACAAACATTACATGACTAGCATGTAGTTCAAAACACGTTCCTAAACATAAATAAACAATCCCCTTATGTATTGCCAAAAAAACAGCAATATATTGAAACATATCGAGCCAACAAACTCGATCACGTCCCAGCTATAAGATAGCTTAATGCCTCAGTCAACAAGCGTAAGCATTGAGCATCCAACATATATTTCATTGACAGAAAAAACAAAAATAAAGCGCTGCAAACTTGTCATAAATATCCACCTCCAAAATCCCCTTTGTCGAGGATGTAATAAAAACCGCCGATATCTCGACAAGACAAGGAAAATCCCCCGGACCTCGCACAATGGTACAAAATGAAAGCAAAACTTAGTGTAATTAATTTCGAGTACCTACTCAACGCTTTTGTAATAAATCGTTTCATCCGTGTATAAATTTTATCCGGAGACGCGTCTGTTCGGCTGAACTTCAGTAGTGTTTGTATCTCGCTCGCACTCGCTAGAAATTTGCATAATATCATGTCACCTGTCCCTTTCGGAAATTTACAAATGATTTCCCAGTTTCCCGCTTTTCGTTAATCACGCGTCTCGAAGCCGTGCTTTGTTTCAATCTAAATTAAACTCTATTAATGTATGAGTAGAGATGAATTTATGGTATTAAGTGACGGGTCCTGCCAGGGGCGTTCAACCGTTAGGTAAAGTTTGTCGAAATAATTTCACTCAGATATCGGGTGTGACGCAGTGCGAGCGAATAGCCGACGAGTCGTCGACTTAGGACAGAGATAAGAGGTAATAATTCTTAATCTCAATGTAGAAGGAAGTTTGGGTCGCGGCCGGAACCGAGACATTGTTTTAGAACAACGATAATTTTCATAGTCTTCGAGTTGAAAGAAGTTAGGAATCGTGGATATAAATAATATTAAGTGAGGAACTGTTATATGAGTTGCTACTAAAACAACCAAGTCGATGAACCTGCTAGGTATATTATTATTGTTTGTTTTGAGAAACAATCGAAGAAGATTTCATGCTCATCGCGCCCCACCTTGACGTTGAAAAAGATTCTACTCTATAGATTCGTTTGTGTTTTTTTCTTGTCATTTTAAAATTATTGTATAACTTTTATAAATATTTTATAGCAAATTAATAAGCCCGATCATTAACCAGTAGTTCAAATAAATTTGGTTTGTGATTAAAAACAAAGTCGATGGCAAAGTGTAAATTATACCTTACCCTTCAGCCACGCTAAATTCCTTAGCTAAGCATTCAAAGGGTGAGAGCAAATAAATGAGCGCCCTTTCAAGAGCTTACTCTCTGCTGAGTACACATCGGATTGCGCATGAGTGTTTGAGCAAACTCCTTATATATAACGACAAATGGATTGCCTAGGCCCTAGATGGACCTGCCTATATGGCCATGTTTTCAATATTGCTTAACGGATGTTTCTCGTTTAGCTACGTGCTGGCGAGAAAAATCTAGAATATTAATTCTAAAACTGACTTCGTTTATAAATTAAAGCAAAAGATCGGCTTGGCAAAATCGGAGTTTAACATTAAGCAGTATGACTGAATGTGTTGAATGAAACATCTCTTACCTATTCACCTCATGTTATTGAATAGTGTATGCCAGTAGACCCCTTTTATACTCCGTAGTAACATTATACATTATATACATTTTAGTTGTTATTAGTTAGAATTGAATGGAATCTATAATATTACATGTTTTCACTTATTCTATCACTACTTCCCCAGATACCCCAAAAACAGCGACCTATTTTAGAACAACTACGTCTAAAAACAACATGTTAGATACAAACTAAACGCTACTAACGGTAGCAAAACAGATAATGTTTACTAAAGAAACATTACAATTTGAACATTTACGAGTAGAAGCCACATGAGAGGGTAGTGCGAACAATGAAACATTTAAGCTTACAATTATTGTTGTATCAAGGAAGAACGTGAGACTGTCGAGGCGATAATATCAGAGATAGGAAGCTCGTACCTATGTACCTATGTGAAGCGCTACTGAATGTCATCATAAAAATATAGAAGTAACGTTGCAATCTCTTAAAAAACATTTCTTCGACACTGAGGTCATTTTAATTATAAATATAAATAATAACATATTTGAACCGGATTTCATTTCATTCGGTATTTAATTTAATAATTACGCACTGTTTTCAAGTAAGCTCAACTCTCTATTTCTAGATTAGATGAACGTTTCTTCAGTATAGAATAGATAACACTATACAAAATAAAATAGAAATATTACGTTACTGTTCACCATGTGACAACTAGGTTTATATATATATGTAGAGTAACATGGACCACCCAAATAGCCATAATTTTGCCTCGAATAAAATTTATAACTCACAATAGTAAAGTCAAACCCATGTACTCACCGCAGCGCACGCAACATACGCAACTCTCAACAGTAATTATGTTATGTCCGTACTGTGGGAACAATTACTATTAGAGTAACAGTAAACAAGATAAATGATGTAAAGACAAAATGTGATGTTTATTCCTCCATTTATTCTTTGCCAAACAAATACTTATGATGAACCAGCAGTGCTAATTTGATCAGGCCTTAATAAAATAATTACTCATACCATATAATTAATCACAGTACTGAACACGGACGCATTTTCGAAATGAGAAGGCCTAGGTCCACTAGCCCAGCCTAGTGTGGGTTCACTAGGTGTACTGGTGACGGCTCTTAGGCCGAATGGTTTGCCGTTAAGAACCTTATGGAGCTTTGAGCACGTGCAGGTTTCCTCGCGATTTCTTAATCTTGAAAGCAAGTGATAATCAAATTCTGATCCGTACGAAAAGTCAGAGGCGGTTTTCAAACTCATGCGCTTTTGCATAGAAGACAACTGTTAGGCTATATTTGTTTATTTTATTTTTATTCAAGATAGGCTTCTCCAGGCCACTATTTCCCCCTATATACTTGATAGTCAATATTTATTGCGTTCCACAATGTAATCTAGGTGGTAAATGTTACAAAAAATTCGGTCATTGTGAGCCCCGTCGGGCACAGCAATTTAGGAGAGAAGAAGCATAGCGTTAAAAACAAATATTAAACGACGATAACCACAAAATTAAATAAACACAACATTTCAGCAGTCAAACCACACAATCTTCTCGAGAAAGCCACCCTAAAGTCCCCTGCCAAGTCACCATTAACTGGCATAGTGTGAACACTGATTACCTGTACATGGTATATGTAGAGGCATTGAAATCTCCTGTCGAGGACGTTGATCAGATAGAGATGGATAAGTAAGCGAGAGGACGCTCTCCTGGGACCGTCTCTACACAACCGGGAGAACAGAGGAAGTATGGAGTCGTCATTTAATATTATTTTCTTTGTGGTTCAATTCTTAGCCCTCCTGTTCGTGGCATGTCCTGGTGGGTTTTCATAACAAGGCTTTATAAAAGTCCATCTTCTAGAATTATACATAATATGGTGTCGATTTTTTATTGTCAGGTTATTTCACAAGTTTTAATGTTCTTAGTCGGACTGTTTGCTCGTACTCTGTATGCAATTTATTACCAGCAAGCGGCGCTAATTTAAAAATTTCATGTAAATACATATATCGCTTCTTTCAATTCGCAGAAATGTAAAACCCGTGTTGCAAGAATCACAAAGAAAAACTGCTAACGTTTTATCAAGAGTAAAAAAATAAGATTTATGCAATATGTCGAGTAACAACACAACTCTTCGCCACCCAAAATCTAAGAGACAACATCAAAGCCTCGCTACTAAATTAGACGTTTTGCAGATACTAAAAGATATTTAGCTGGGCCGTCCCTCGTCCTCCCCGACCCTTACTTCAACCCCCTCCTGGCAGTAAACTATTTAAAAGGGTTGTTTACACCGTAAGATATCACTGTGCCTTATATACCAAGACGTCTGAAGTACGAGCCAAGGTTGATTCACTACCTAAGTTTTGTACGTAGTTATTCGCAAGTTTGAGGATATTTCTTGAAAATATATTTTGAGAAACAATAATGACAAGGTAGGTAGGGAAAAGACAGATTTTGATGGAACAATAGAACTACTTACGTGTTTTGTTTTTGTTGAAACTGTAATATATTATGTTTATATTTAGTTTATACTTTCTACTAAGTAAGGCAGCCACACTAGTTAAGAGACTACCTATTCAATCAGCGCTGACCCATAGGAAAAGTGATTGAAATCATAATGTTATAATGACCATGCAGTTATGCGTGGTAATTTTTTATTTTATCGCTACTTTTCTCAGAAAAAGCGTTCCGGATACATAAGATGTATCCACAAATTTATAACGATTTTATTATGTTTGTTGTTATGTTGTTGATATACTATAAACATTCTTTATAATATACGATAATCGCCATAGGTTCTTTGGCATATTTTTTATTTTTTGGTTTATGATTATTGTCTTTCCTACATGTTATTGTAAGTATTCATCGTAGGACCTTCATCCATAAAATTCTTACCCATTCCGATTCTACTTAAAAACAGAACACATTAACACTCAACCTTTGACAACCCATAAATAATGTATGACGCAAAAAATCGTTACAAAATTAAAAATACATCCGAGATCGACGTACGACATCAAACGTCGATCCCTAAAATATTCCATTTGACAAGTGACACCAGCGCCTTTGATCTGCCAACGCGGACGAAATTGCAACCAATCACAGGCCGTTCACATTCTGATTGCTTGAGGGACTCTTAATTACCCGATGACCTTTCGTCCTGTCTCGCAAAGGCGTGTCGCAAGCCCTTAACACTTGGATGAGTGCCAATTTGCTTTGGACCGCTTCGTAGAAATAGGGTGCCAAAGACGTTGGGGCCAATGTTTGGGACTGTTTGTGTGGTTACGGGTCTGTTAATTGGACGTGTTTAGTTATTTATGCTGATGAAGGTATGGATTTGGTGTCCTTTCATATTTTCACCTTATTAATTTAGTCATCTGTAGACATCGATGACCTTAAGGTCTTCCGTAAGTTCCATTTGCAGGCATTGCATAGAATTCTCATCATTAAAAAGATTGCCAGTGGATCAAAACCAGATAAATTGCGATATGATCGCCTTTTTCTTTATTTAATATTAGTTTTGTTTAGGAGATAATCTTTAGCAGCTATTCTTGTTTTTCATCTTCCCAGTCCGGTACTGGATCAATAGGTTTTATAAATCACCCTATCAAAATGAAGATTAGCTTTGAATTACCTTATGCTTATTTTGCATTATTTAATTCTAAAACCTACTTAAAACTCCACCATAAATTTACAACTCCCACTCCAAAATCCATCACGTTCTTTTAAATAACAGGTATTTCCAATCACATGAGGCTGATTGCTCTGGGAGGTCCCCGAGTTGCACGCTGACCTTAGTAAATGGCGCCCTCCCGGCCGCTGGGGAGGTCTTCAAATAGACATCTCGATACATTAGGTGGTATAAATACACCGAAGAGATGTGCTATTAACGTACGATGGAGTAGGAATTAATAGGTAGTCTAAGGAAATAGAATAGAATTAATAGGTAGTCTTTAATAATTGTAATATTGAATAATACAATTACGTATGAATTTTATGGATTACTGATGCAGAGAATTAGATACCTATGTGTATTTAATCGTAGGAATGGGCATAAAAGACATGATCAGAATAAAAATTACATGGTGGCTGGAACTTAAAGCTCTTAATTTCGTCTTTGAATTCATTGCCAGAATGTCAACTCATCAAGAGCCTGTGTGGTTCAAATAATAGGTTCCCCAAAGTACTGTTTACGCGCTTAAACTTTCATCATGCATAAAAAGCTTATTTACGGTATCGAGTCTGAATTTTTTTTTTCTTTCTTTCCTCTGTTCTGTTGAGTACTCATGATGCCAACTAAGATAGTTATGCTGTAATTTGTTTCTCAGAACCTCGATAGTCAGCTACATGATACAGTGGATAATGAGGTTGGAATTTGATGATTTATGTATTGTGTAGGTACTAAGACCATCTTACGTAAAGTTAGTAGCTTGTTCTTATAGGCACCGTGTCACGGAGAGTCAATGGCGCTGGTATCAAACTGCAGGGCAGTCACATCAGACGCTGTCCGTCGACAGGATGTGTTAGTTATGTTCCTTTGATACCATTAAGCTGACTGGCTCGCGTGATCCCGCACTGAAATACAGGCTGATGCGACATATTCGGAATTATTTCATTGTATAATGCTCCAAGGATTTCTTGTTTCGATTTAAGCTTTCATTATTTTGATCCTTTCCCTTTTTTAACCGACTTCAAAAAAAGAGGAGGTTCTCAATTCGACAGTTTTTTTTTGTTTTTTATGTTTTTTATTCGATTTTTCCTTCAATTATGGATTTAAAAAATTCTTGTTTTGTTTGAGACAGTATGCTTCTGCATTTGGTCCCATTATCACCAAGGATCATTATCATCAGGATCTGATGATGCGATCCTAGGGAAATCGAGGGATACCCTCAAATATTGTAGGACAAATACCCCGTTTGAGCTTTTTGTTTAATAAGTCAGGTGTTGGCGTCTGAAAATCATCATTTCATGATGCTGAGCTGATGATGGATGTCATAGTACTCCTCAACGGTAAGGAGTTAGGGAATAAAACTTCCGAGTTTGGGATTACTCGATATATTTTGATGAGTTCCGTATAAAACATTTGCTATAGAGGGTCTGATGATGGAGCCAGGAGATAGATGGTGGAACTCTTCAGTAGCTACTAGTAAACCCCTCGAGTTTGGGCTCATTTTAAACCTCTAAAGGTCACACTATCACAGTATTAGTTACAATAGTCGTCTTAATCTTTTCATTTCTCGTAATGCGTTTTCATCATGTGGTCGGCTAAGTAATTTATTTGATTTTAAAATCACATAGTGCAATATCGTCTAAGGTTTTCACTCGACTTGGAGCAACATACATTTGACCTTTGTAAAGTTTTTCAAGAGAATCGTCGTTACTAGGTCTACCCATCACTCAAAATTGTAAAATAATTAAATGTTTTAACAAAAAATAAAAACCGACTCCAAAAAACTCAAAAACAAAACTAATAACTAAAAAGCAAAAAATAAATCTTTTATTATACAATATAGTAGTTGAAGAATATTGAAGTCGGTGCCAAGTAAAACATGCAATGATAAACCGACACGATTGGCGAAGTGCATTTGTCGTGTCCGACGCATAATTCGCCTCGCAGTCTACAATTTTCACGTGAACTCGTTGTTTCAATGTCGCTATTATAGCAGCAAGGTATATTACTTTTATGTTTTACTTGGCAACGACTTCAATATTCTTCAACTACTATATTGTATAATAAAATATTTATTTTTTGCTTTTTAGTTATTGTTTTTTAACAGCAGAATAAATGAGAAGCACACTACATTACAATTCCTATTGATGGGTTCTTTGGATACATCTAATCAGCCTATCTATATTAGGTATATTCCTCGGGTCCAAATAATTATTCTTACTCATTCAAATGTAATAATATAATAGCGAAACCTTAGATAATAATCTCGATTAAACAGAAACATGTATTAGGTAGCTTACAAATCTTAAAACTTGCGCATGTATTGAGCAGTCCTTTAAATTAATTATACTCTAGTAATATACTGTCTTTAAAATCTTAAAAGTTTATCGTACAAAAATAGCTTTTAAACGTTGCAAAACTCAAATAACTATTAAACTACACAACCCACCCTGTAGTTAGTCCGAGACGCAGAGACAGACAGCTGATGTCTAAGATCAATCCTCGGGTACCGGCGAGACGGGTCCGTGCACTCCTACATATACCACGATACACCCTTTTATTTATTTGCACAGGACTCAATAAATTCCTAACTCCCAACCGATTGTTCGATGCGCTGAAAAAAGGGCAACCAGTGGCACCATTCTCGTGGCAGCAGACTCGTGGTACCAGCCAATTTTTTTATTCTTACTAAATTAGATTGAAGTTTTTCGTGACAGAGCCAGCTGAATATAAATTGCAACTAATAGCAATTTCTTGTATTCATATTGGCGTTTTTGGTATCAGATCCGGTAAAGTCGTAGAATTGCTGTATTGATACAAAAACGCAAGATACACAATATTATATAAAATAATTTTAGTTCCTAGCCGGCCGTGCGCATGGTCTCAGCGATTAGCTTTCCGCATTACGGTTTTTGCGTTTGATTCTTGTACTAAGAACCAATATTTCATTTTGTTTTATGAAACAATTCTAAACTAAACAGGTGCACAATTTCGGTTTGTGCATGTGTTTTTCTTAAACGTGTTTATGTCGCTAAATGTGCATCTGATTTTGTATATCAATTAATGATGGCTAACGTTGATTTATTACCGTTTGTCTAGTTTATCGCGTATAAAAGTGATGTTCATTAATATTTGTTTGGGCTTATTATTAAGTGAAGATATTGAACTTTTAGAATATGCAATTAGTACAGTTTTGAATTGTTCAATGAATTGCTCGTTCTCAATGGTTAAAAGATTAAGTTCAGGGTAAAATGTAGTTTTGAAGTCAACGACCTGAAACTTAACGACGAAAGTCTGTAGGTAGGTAGGTACTATTAGTGATACAATTATAACGGGAAACTAAATCAATTGATGAAAGCTTTTTTAGAGAATTCGACTTGGTTTACCTTTTAGAATGAAATTAAAAGCCCAGTAAACAATGAAAGCCTTTAAATTACCAAAGCATTTCAAACCATAAATCCCGTATAAAATAAAGCCATCCGCATCCGTACAATACTAAATCTCCGGCTAACATTTCCAAAACTCATTAACGAAATAATATAATTAATTGAAATTCCTTAGATTACGCCAACATCTCACACTAAAAGCAACTCGGTGTAGTTGCGCAGGCGCAGGCGGTGCGCGGGGAGGAGGGCGCCACTGCGCTGTGATTAACGCGCCGGCGCGCGCGCATGTTTCAGTTAATTAGCCCACAGACATGCGGTGTTCACACCCCCCCTCCCTAAAAAGGAGATCTCAGTTAGCCTTAAGTAGACGACAGTGTCCCGACCGTTCGTTTTGTTGCTACCATGTTGGTATTTTATGTAGCTCACACCGCGCAGTATTGTTTACACGTGCGCTAAATGTGTAATTAAACTTTATTTGGTGCTACTCCTTATTTATGTGTGGTTAAAAGAAATAGGTAAGAAAATAAGGTTAGTGAAGGTTGATGATGAGAAACTAGGGATGTCCGCCCATTGGACAAAGGCCATAAATGAGCATTACTTACCGTTTGTAAAAATGCGAAATGTTTTAAATGCACAACTAAGTCTTAACTAATCCATCTCCCAAACACGTCTAACAAAACTATACACAAATGCGGGAAACTAAAAATCTGACAGCTTCATCTCTCATCGTATAATACTATCAACCAAATGATCATCAAATCGTTCCCAATGCTGAACAAGAACACAAACGAATATGACAAATTATCTCACATCCGCCGTTTCAATCATACCAACTCAAATTGGAACGCAGAAATAATTACATACACATTCAAGATCATATCACATGGCTCACGTTACATAACACACATAGAATAAAACCTGCTGCAGAGCAAAAACTTGACGTGGCATTGAGGAAAAATAAAAAAAAGAGACACAAATACACAATACCGAGGAGTCTTGGGTAGTATTACTCCATTCCGTTCGAAGCTTCTGTACGGCAACGAGCATGCGAACAAAAACTACAAGAACGTTGCAATGCGGCCAACGGTAGCGAAATAATAAGATCGCACAACAAAATAAAGAAATGCCCTCGAAACAAAAGGAAGGCTAGTGAAATAAGGCGAAGAGGTTTACGGAGTGACGCGGTGTGGGCCCGCGCTCATTGTCTTCCACATCCATTCAGCGACTCACAGTGGATGTGGCAGTGTTGCCAAAAACATCTGGAATCATCTTCTAAACCTGAAAATATTCTCAACCACTGCTTGTTGCATGTTAAACAAATTCAACCGTTCTTTCAGCTTTGTCATGAAAGTTAATCAATTTAAATTGTTCCCATGGTTTACCGATTAGCGCTATTATGGCCCGATCTTCAACGTTATTAAAGTTTTATTCATATTTTGCAATCCGTCAAACTCACATCCATTCGCCATTCACACTTTATACTCATCACATTCTAATGAATGCGATGAGTAAAGTGTATGTAGTAAAGTATAAAGTGAGGATGTGAGTGTAGAATATTTGTTAAGCTGTAATCAGCTTAACAAATATCCTAATGGTTCCAATATAAAAACCACGTCACCGATGAACTTTTAAAGATCAGGAAATGTCAATTTGGCAGTAAGGTATGACAAGATAAAAATTCGTTGCGCGTACGTATTGTCCCTTTAAAGGCAAAGCACCAGATAAGATGGTACGGACCCAAACACCTGAATCTCAATGAGGTTGCTAAAACCGGCAAGGTTGCTGCATGTTTGGTTCAATATTTTAATATGCTCCCTATTAATAATTGATTTATGCTCCTTCTAGCTGAATTAATATTTAAATATATGTATTTATGTTGACTCTTAACGGATATATAAATTTTACGCACATTAGGCGGTTGTCAAAAACAATTAGTGACTAAATTTCGCAAATCATTCTTAATCGCTTTAGTATTTTAATTATATTAGGTTTGGTTAGTGGTTCTATAATTTAGGTTAATTTAGAATCGTATTTAGGAATGAAAGTGAAATATTATAAAAACAGCTTTTTATCATTCACAACGCCCAAGGCGTAGAAGACTCTCACTTCCTACGCGTATGATAAAATACGATAAAAAATATTGCTTATGACAGCTGATGTCCAACGAAAATTAAAGGAGATTTTTAACTTCGAAGTATGATCATTCTTTCAAAAGGAAGGATTTGTGGAAATTGACCTATCTTTAGATAAGTAATACAATTTGCACAACCACGTAACTATACTGGCTAAAAATGTTTAAATAATAAACATGCCCGATCCGTTTTTCCTACCTCAACGTCACCCTCAGAGGATACTGGTTAAAAAACCCCTCGCAATCGGACTGGTTGAGGTACATCATTGTTGGCTGCGATACCTGTCTGCGACTGCGTTGTACCAACACGACACTTTGCCAACATGCTAATATAACTCTTATGTTACTGTTGATAGCTATTAATATCGGGTGAAGGGGGCAGTCGTGATTGTAGCTAACCAAAAAAAATTTTGTTATTTTTCGTTGATTGATCGGATAGGACATTAATTAGAATTGTCAGGATTAGTTTTAGTTTAGTAAAGCATGTCTCTAAGTCTCTCAAAGAAAACACTCATACGACTGATCACACTACTACTGTACACTTGTACAAGAAAATTCCAACAATCCAAATAGCATACAGATAGAATAGTGACAGATATCCTGGTAATAGCCAGACTATCAAGCCAGACAGAAGAAAATTGATGTGCTCGTGCTTTTATCAAACTGTGTGGCGATTCAGAAATCTTCACGATTAATTAAATGTGTAGTCCGTAATATTAATGTCACAGGACTCAAAATAAAATCAGTAAGTAACAACCAATTAAACTCAAAGTCTAAAGTGAAAGTGAAAGAAATCATATAAACGTCATTGGACAAGTTATATTAATTTTAATCCAAGTCCCAACAGATTTCTGTCAGTCAATGTTCCAAAATTGTCATTATAACATAAACAACCAAAACCTGACATTATCTGTAACCAGCTTACCCCAACGTAAACGCGAACGTACCGTGAACGTGAACGTCACGCGAGCTACGTGACGTCAGCGCTCGGCGACACGAAGTTAGTTCTGAATCCGGCCCCGGTTTTACATTACAATTGTCGCTCCAACCTGCGCTGGAATATGATAAATCAGTCGATGTGCGTACTGGTACACACTTAAGTGCTTGACATTTGTTATTTTATTTTTTTTTAAAAATTTCATCTGTATACCTATATATGTATGACCTCTGTCACGTGAGAATTACCTACTCATTCTATAGTTTACAAGTTCCTTCGTAATGGGGATAGCTTTCAGATACCGTCTCAGCAATGAATTTCCTACTCAAAATAAATCAATTTTCTCCTGCATTGCCTTACCATCAAGACAATCACTGGCTCCTTTAATAATTATGCTGTCATACTAAAAAAATAGTTCATTTTTAACACTTTTGTGAACTTTCTGTTTATATTCAGATCTGTGCGATTAATTTATACATATAAAGTAGCAATCAAGCCACCGATTTAAAAATGATGTATATCCTTTATGAACATTTTGTTTCCCTCGTCACCTAAAATGTTCCCAAGTTCATAAATAAACCAAAATTTACTCACTCGCGTCCGTGACTGTACCAGGTGGAGATTTACACAGGCGGCAGGTACAGAGCTCATATCTGTAGGAATCCAGTAAGTTTAACACACGCCCTGTAGCCACTGTCTGTGCTAGTGTTATAATATAGGATGCCCCTGTTCGTATACAGATAGATTCGGTATTAGAAATGTTTTGGAATGGTGGATGAACTTAATAGAGAACACGAAATGACTTTGTCTTATTCAGTATAGATTCTTAAAATTAATTAACAGCTCTTTAAGGTAGCTAATTTAGTGACAAAAATAACCTTTGTAACGAAGCTAAGTATTTATGTAATGCATATACTTAGCCCCTGTTTGGCGGTACCGGCAAACAAGGATGACATTCTTGCTCAGAATATACATACTAGCTGTAACAAGCACTAAGGAAGGAACACGCTATAAGTTTTGTTCAACCTCACATCTGTCATAAGAAATCAATTTTGAAACAAACGTTCAGTCTCTAATCTATTTATTTTATTGTGAGGCAACAAAACCGCGTGCTACTCTGGCGCGGCGCAAGCGCAGCCTTCGAGGAAGGCGCCTAATGAAGATCTTAATTGGGTAGCGCGCGTGTGTCCCGTCCTTATCACCACGCTCCATTCTTTGGTATTTATATGATTGGAGAAATACCTTATCATTCGTTTCACTATTATGTTTTAGAAAATCATGGGTGTGAGTGTTGTAAATGGAATTTTGAGCTGGGTCTGGTATAATTTGATTGGGGAACACTTGATTAAGATTTTTGTAAAATTTTTAACTTTTTTTATTTACCGAAGAAGCTTTTCTATCCACGCTATACACTTACCGTAAAATATAAGAGGGAACTTCTGAATCAAAACGGTGAAAAAATCAACAAAACAAAATATAACAAACAGAAACGTCAAAAAAGCTCACGCGATACCACCATTACAAAATAACTCGGTCGTGTAGCCAGTGATTCGATTTAACTGAACGCAAATGTGAGATGCGACCGACATAAAATCAATCGGCGGGCACGCGAAGCTTAACACCGAAATAATGTAAATTATTGCTCGTAAAAGTGTCATTTTCGACGTACACGTGACGTCATCGGCACAACGTAACGCCGCACGTACGAAACTCACCCGCGCAAAACAAAGTCTAAACACATTCATATAAAACATAAACTCCCGTAAACCGACTTTAGGCCGTCAGACTAAACGTATTTGAAAATTGTTTATGCTCAAACTGCCCCCGCTTTGTTATCTTTGTCATCAGTTAGTGAGCATTTGCATGTCTGCCGTAGTCCTCCAGTAGGACTGTGCACTACCTCTGTTTACAATATCAACATCGCTACGCGTAAATAACAAAGAAAAGACCAACGGATCTATGAAGGACGTCGGGACGCATTGAATCCGAAATTCGTATTTAAAATAGGACAAAAGCTGTCAGGGCAGTAAACCTCAAACATCGAGTTATCGGTGTGTTGCTGGTGGCGTGTTGTTATAGGCTTTCGCACACATAACCGATGAGACGTTCATTTACATACGGCGGGGGTGTGGGACGCGCGGGGGACGGACGCCGCCCCGGCCCTGGGGACCGCCGCGACGCCCTGGATACCCGCGCGCTAGACAGAGACCACTATATTATTATCCTGAGCTAAAAAAACGAAAAGTGGGCGGGGGATTACATTATAGTAGCGAAAGTAATCGATATTCTGTTTTAGTACGAGGTTGTTAGAGCTGCACCGCTGCAGCCTAAATACGTAAGGCAGTTAGGTCACGGAGGGCAGGCAGGTGGAGTGCGCTTTATTTTTATGCGGGAGTCGCTAAGAGGATTGCGGCCATGAAAGGGGTGGAAGCCGCTACGGCATGGCTTCTGAAGCCTTCAAATATATCATAAACACGGATAGCTTTTATCATTTACGAACCTTAGGATGCGTCGTTGCTTTAATGACTTGAGTGCCCAGATTGAAGGCTGTAGTTTGATTTTGAAGGAGAAACTTGGATGAATATTTTATGCTTACCCCAACAGATTATGGTTGATATTAAATATTCTGCGTCCAAAAATGTATTTCTCTACTATTTGGAATAATATGAGGACACACAGAGGTGTAACTACTTTGCATGTGTACATCGTTATAGTAATTTATTATCTAAGGGACAAACTGAATTTCAGTTTTTCTTATAGAAGGATATAAGTAAAGACTAATGAACATTACTAACTCCCTATCAATCAACCGTGGGTTCTCAATCCTTTAAGAAACTTTGTATTTCATGAGAGTAGGATAAGTTCTCAAAATACTAATAGACAGTCATAGTTTTCAATCTTTTGTGATTTACATGAATGTGTACAGGTATTATTGCAAACAGGCAGGCATAACTTATCGGCTATAACCAGCTTATTGAATTCCTAAAAGACCAAAACAATACACCCGTTACTCAATTTGGTCTTTCAAGCTGAATCGCAAAATTCCTTAGAAAAAATATTCCAGTATCCTGGTAGGGTATTATTAACACAATTTGGCTGGGACCCTTACATCAAAGATGCAGCGTTTAGACCAAATGAGCCGTGGGCCATTCGCGCATAATTCAGCCTCCGAGCTCCTCATAAAGCGGTGACCGACCGGACCTGGCAATATCAACCGCTTAGCTTTATGGTTCCGGTGCAGGTTTTCTATTGACTGGTTGAAATGAAAAATAATGTTCCATCGTTCCAATCTGGTGCTGGAAATAATAAAATTCAATGAACTTGTGGAGTTTTCCGAGGTTCCTCAGAAGGCGGGTTCAGTAACGTTTTGGAAGGAATTTTATTTTTGGAACATACCTACCACAGATAGAGACAAACATTGCGAATTTTGTTGAGTGACATGTTGTCTTCTCAATTTATATAAATGCAGTTAAGAGGTCGCTTAGCTAAATTTAACTTTTGAGTTTTATAATGAATGAATAAAAGTTGTATATTTAGACAAACTAAACAAAACAGTACTTGGGCGTCAATAATTCACACTCGACTCGACAAACCTATATTATTACTATATTTTCCAGAGTATATAAAAAGAAAAATGGCCAATATATGTATACCATACATTAAATACCCGTACAACGTACCCTTTTTCCGCACATTACCCAAGCAAACTCAACATAAAAACAAAGTTATAGTAAAAATCACGTAGTATCAACATACTTATAGGAAAATCCACGGTGACGGGACATAGCTTAGCGTCGTAACGTAAAGATAGGGGGATATTTATATAGTGATAAAATCCATTTACGACGAGCCCGGTACAATGCGGAGCGAACAAACTTTATTTCCATTGCTTTCATATCTAGGGAAGTAGGGATGGGAAACGTCGATGTTATGCGTTAAATAGACGCCGTTTTATGCTTTCAATATCACCGAATGTTTATTTTACAATTTATCTTAAATTTTAAGACTGCATTTTCATGCATGATTTTATTGATAATTTTAAGACTGCATCCAATAACTTTTCTACGATGACACTTTTCATATTAAGACATATTTTGTCTGTGTGTTACTAATGACTACACTCATCATAGTGATGTCATCACAATCATTATAAAAAAAACTAATTCTTCTCTCTGAAACCGAAATAGATAGGTACATAATTCAATTAAGTAGCAGCATTGTAATTTCCATATCTACCGCTAAAATTAATCGACCAGCGTCCACCACTACCGTTGCCACCCTCAGTTTTTCCTTCAATTTTCCTTTTGCTACGATCTCCACTTAATTGACGAAGAATTTTGATTGGTCCGTACCTACGCCATATTCTATGCATTCGTCGCGGCGGGAATTTTCTTTTTTTTCGTTCTTTTTTAATTTCAGTACAGCTTCATTTATTATTCCGCCTCTTATTTTAATGGCTAGCTTCGTTATTGTCCGTCGAGTTCTCGATATTATTTTCGATTTTAATTGCTGGCTGGTCCTTCTCTGTTTTTGCGGGCCTTGTTGATTGAAGTGTTTCCAGTGTTTTTGTTCAGCTTGTATATTTGCGATTGTTTTCAATGGTAGGTATTTTCATTACACATTTTATTTTTACTATGTTCTTTCAACGTGGTCTTCGATTAATATTTTTAATGTTATTTTTTTATTTCTGTTCGTTAAAACTGTTTGCATTTCGACTGAGAGAGCCCCCTTTATTCACCACTATATTTAAAGGTTACATAGTTAGGCAATTAAGTTTAACCATACATTAATTACGCAAATTAAAGAAAAAATAACAACTGAAAACGTTTAAACGAGTATGATGTACTGTGATTCAAAACATCTGCATACCAACTTACACATTCAAACACATAAAAATCTCGGCAATACTCAGGAATAACATTTCAATCGGTGGAAGCAATTACTCGTCAAAGGCGGTACAGTTGAATGCAGAACTGATTAAACGGTACAATCGCGGACAGTATTGACAAAACTGCGCGCGCGTCGATGCGCCGCGTCGAGTATTGAACAAATTTCCAGTATGGCCGCCCATTGAAACGTCAGAGCGCAAGCATTGTATGCTCATCTTGGGCGATAGTTGGGAGAATAGAATAATCGGTATTATTGGGATTTTTAAGCATTTTTAAGAGGAGACAACTACCCTCGTTTGTTAATCGGTGGCTCGTTTTGCTTGCCTGTCACACGGTAAATTGATTTGCTCTTAAAACTGCTTAAATTTTTAGGCTTTAGCTTTAACGCCTCACGAATAAATTGTTAAATATCTTTGGGGAATGGAACATTCGGGCTATCCATTAATGCCCGCCCGGAAACATTTCAGGGTAAAAATAAAGAATTAAAACTGTTGATTATATGTCGCTCTGGCTTGTGGTACCACTTCAAAAAAGAAGATTAATTAAATATCCCAAAGTTTCTTTAAAACTGTGCGTTGTAAAGATCTATGGGGAGGTCTATTCCAAGCTGATGACGTCAAACTAGATCACGACAATGACGAGTCGCTCTAGATCCATCCGGGAATTGAACCCGGTGCATCGATTAGCGCACATTTGGACTGACGGGGCTTCTTCCACACAATGGCTGATTAATAGGCATTAAGATTCAGACCGCGCACGCTCTGGCGCCGACCAGTGACGGTGATCACGAATTGTGCACCCCTTGTAGATGACCGCGGGCTCTACACCCAATAGTGGAAAATACGTATGTATAAAAATGATCAGACAGTATGCCTAGGCAATATCGGTTATGGGCACACATAATTCTTATTTAAAACTGGTACAGAGTCGCTAATGTAAAATGATGTAAAACATTAAACTGTTTCTTCATTTATTTATTAATAATTTTGTTTTAGATTTACGTTCAACTACAGGTAATGTTATATTTTTTCCTTTTTTCCATTATTAATACAATCATAGGAAAAAATCTAATTATCTCCCCAAGCGACTAGTATTTTAATTCACATACTTTCCTCTATTCGTGAACAGGTTTATAGTAGTGCTGCAATTTTTCCTATTCGACTTAGACACATTTATAGGCCATATTGGAATTTAGGAGAGATTTTATTGACTCTGTTTTATGTTAATTGGATTTCCTTTAATTCCAAACAAAAATATTCCAATTCGTAATTAGATCAAATGTTATTCACGCATCCATTCGTCTTTTGTAATTAGTTTTTTTTTTTTTCACTGATACAGGCTAATGTAACCACACTTGTATTGAATCTTTTAAGTCACCCTAACGAAATCCAGTGACGTCAAAAATCGCTAAATTGATGCTGATTGTTGAATATGGGCCTCAGCCATGGGCGTCAGTTTTCACAAATCTACATTTCATCCACAAGACTGCCCAACTCAGATCTACCCACACCGTGTCAGTTTTCTAACAACCTTGTAAAGGTTATACTACTAGGTTATACTATTGTACGGATATGTGTACAAAGTTACGAGTATACACTTAGTATACAGAAAAGTAACGTCGAACTCACTTTTTGTAATTACTATCGGCAAGTTACAGTATACCTAACTCAAACGAATTCACACGAAATATAATAAAAAATATAATATTATTTCAACAAATGCACCAGTCTCTAACCGAACGTTCCCCCGAACCTAAAATCTTTCACCATACGATCAGCAGCAAAGCTTTCATTTCAGCGCTGAACTAATATTATTTCGAAATGTCCGCCGACTTGCATCCCTGCGGGTTCATTAACCGCTGCCTTCCCCACCGACCCACCCCCTCGCACATCTACCCCGAGGAACTAGTATGACTAGATTATTAAATGGGAGATGCATGTATCAAATAAATAGGGGTTGTCTATGTTTTAGTGGTCAGACTGCAGTTGGTTCATGTAAAAATAGCAACTAGCCATTTAAGTTATACCGTGGATCGTTGGCTCGCTAATAAATGCATAGCAAGTTTGTTTTGGCTTTTGGCAAAGTCGAATTTGGCAGGAAATTGAGAAAACGGAAAGTTGATGAAAATCAGATAGAGATACATTGTCTCGTATGTTCGTGATTCCGAAGTTATACTTCTTGGAGTTCTATTCATGAAGTAAAAAGCCTGGATAATATGTCTTTGTCAGATTCAACAAAATACAATCTTAATGGTGAATGCGATTAAACTGAATCCGATTTCATCAAATATCTGAAAAAACTGCCAAACACTCGTTACAACAAACAACAAAAATATCTTTATTAACATACGGAAATGCCTTACAATATTAAGTCACTTCCACTAAATCAGTTAAACTCTTACATTCAGTTCGGGTGTCCTCACCCGTGTCGAAATATTCTAAACTGAAGCACCTAAACAAAAATATTTAAAATATGCAAACGGCGGGACGCGTCGCCTACTTCAAGACTTCATTACCGTAAAACAATACCCGTTAGGAGGGCGCGAACATAATATATGCAAAAAGCGGCGTGATGCAGTCTCACATATTATTGTGCTTACATCAATATTTATGTAATTAATAAAGTTTATACGGGTTACCCAGTATTATTTAAAACAATTCAAACATCAAGTCTTCGGTGTCTCAGTACCTCAAAGGATATCAATATTCCTGCGCCAACGCAGAATGGTCGTTCATAAAAATACAGATAGGTACATCATATTTTACAGTTAATTTATTGACTTGAAATGCCCCCAATGATTATGAAGTTTACTTCATTCATTACATGCGTGGATTTACTACACGATTTGTTAAACAAAACTATTGGTGATTATGATGACTTGATTTTTGACTTCAATCTCTCTTACATCAAGGCATACATCGTCTATCTAACACATTGAAATATCTCCTCCGTAGAGTCACCAATCTTAATTTCCGTCGCTGGCACTTCTCCAGATCGTTTGTCTCTACTAAGTGACGCTCGGACAATGCTACTAGCTGTAATGTATGTTATATACAGCTAAGGTACCAGACATGTAACTTTGCAGAGATAGAGAATGGGTAATATTTCTATAACATAAATTTATGGCAAAGTAATCGATAATTAGGACCTAAATGTGATCACTGCCCTTGGGAAACAGATCTTAGTATGTATAAGTTCTTAAAAGCATGTTTCTGCCCACTATCGAACCCTAATGCCTGCATTTTTTTTAATAATAAGCACACGAATAAGATACTGCTATTTACGAAGCACAATTCAAAACCTCGGCCTGATATTGAGAATTGCTTAACAGGAAAATCCAAGAGAACTCCACTGAGGAATTGAACCTAGAGCCCCACATTCTGCAGCCGCGCTTGAGACCAATGAGGCTGAATTCAAATACCTATCTTCTTATCATAAAGAATCACCTCTTCGTCTCACCTTTTCACTTGACAACAAACTTGCATTATATAATTCATGGAAGATACCTCGCACGCATCTACACACACACATGAATAGCTCAAGTGACATGTGTTTACAAACAACTAATTAGAACGAGTCCTGTGTAGTGTGTGTGTTTTTGTTTCACTGACAATAGCCGCGCGTACGAGTGTGTGTACACTGCACAGACGTGCGTGTGCGTGAAGGCTAAGGTAAGGGGCCTGATGGCTGGCACAGCTCATGTAAAATGCATAAGATACGCTTTCATACAGGCTCGGGTCGCGTCTCGCGTTTGTCTCAGTACGCACAGATGTTTGGTGAAAGCCGCTTTTTGCGTGGCCGTGAAACTTAGCTAAAAGTATCGAAATTTTTGTAACGATTACAGTCTATTGTAGCTTAGGGGTTAGGGGTTTCTATTAATAAGACTACAGTAAGCAGCATCAATTCAATTCGATTACAATTATGTAAATTTTATACCCATTATTAGGTATTATCTGTCATATCTAAGTACAGTTAGCACCTATTTCTAGAATTAATTTAGCTACAAAATTATCAATACTATATTAATACTATAATTATCTTAAGCTTTAAACCGCTTATTTGTAACGAAGTATAAGATTTCCTAATATCATTAGTGTTAAATTTAAGTACTTGGTTACTCTAGTTTTAACCACCTACACGCCAAATACAGCAATTAAGCGTAGAAGATTTATCACTGCCGTTGACACTCCAATGCATTCACCTACAAAGGATAAACATTAAACATGCTACCTAAAACTTCTCAAAATGTAAATCTGACATTTTATCGTAGGAAGCTTATTTATGTTGGCTACGAATTTTAGGTAATAAATTACAATTAATTAATTGACATAGCACTGCTTGTCTTAACTTGAAATCAAGTCCGATATCCTAATCATAAATACCCCTGGATAAAAACCTTCCTTGAAGCAAGCTCAAAATATCCTTAGACACCAATCATATGTTCCAGCTAACCCATATATCCTGAAGACGGAACAGCGTGACCTTATTCAGGCAGCGACAAAAGTATAGCGCGTGTGGCGCATTGCAATAGCAAGGTCGACGTCCCGGCTGGGAGGACAAGAGACGGGTGGAAGGGGAGGGGGATACGGTATACACCCCCCCCCCCCCGTATTGTTCTCACCTCAGACACAACACTCCTCCTCAAAATATAAGAATTAAAGTTCAGATGCTGGGAAATTGTTTTGGCTGGAGGTCGGAGGACGGCCCGCGCGGTCTAAATTGTTTCAAGATGTAAAAATGTTATTCTTTAAAATCTCTGATTTCAAATTCCCTGGCAATAATACATTGATTGAAAAGTAATATCTACAAGAATTTATTTACATGCGTTCATTGAAAGTAAATGGAGAACGTAACAGCTGTAATTATTACATCAAAAAACTGTAATTGAATTTTTGAGCATAATGTGACCTATAAATATCAACACAAGGACACACTAAACCGTTTAAAATAAATTATTAGTTGTTCACAGACTTATCGGTGACGTTACACTTCTGGACGCAATGGCATCCCGGATTAGCTAAAACTTCTCCAAAATAGCGTCCAACTTCTCGGAAATCGTCCTAAGCTAGCATCCAAGATAGCTACCGTTTTAATCCTCGGTAATGGGAGGCTAACGGGTGGCGGCTAAAAAGGCAATATCGGGAGATAACATCGATAGCCGGCGGAACAGTTCGGCACGTAAGTAGGCTGTGAAAATGGCCGCCCGTAATGCTAAGCGTGTACACACTACGAGCGGAAACTGTTCAGGACAGATGGAGAAGAAAAAATATGTCGTGTTCAGAATTTTATTCTTAAAGTAAGTTTATAGTCTGTTTATCTGCAATGAGACTTAATAAATGACCAGTAGCCTATCTTGATTGAAGGATATACATTTTTATACAGAAACAAAACATTATAAGGAAATTCGATTAACTTTAAGAACGTCTCTTTCAGGTTGTAAACGAAACAAAAACATACAAATAATAATGAAATTTCCATCACAAAATGGAAGAACTAACTGCAGGGAAATGACTCATTACTTCGTTCTTAGTCTTACAACCTTTGTCTACTCACACTTGCTGCCTTTCAAGCCATTACATTATTACAACAACCAAACACTATTAAGGAACCTGGTGTAGATTCCATTCAAAAGTTTAGTTGCCTCGTAAACCCTACCTAGTTAAATTTCTTCGTCGAAACCAGTTAATCAGTCCCTTCGTTGGTATAGTTAGATATGCCACTTTGGCTAACGCTTTTCAGATTTCGTGAAACGGCCTAACGTCAGATTAATGTTGGATCTTTGTTATACAGATTTTCGTTAGATTTTTTGCATAGCAAAGAAATTGTAACCGGTAAATATGTACTATTTATTTACCAGTGAAGCTTACGGAGATTTAAATGTGGTTTGAAAAAGGTAAACGTATAAGTTACATGTGGGCCCATTTTCTACATATTATTATGTACTGAAAATTTACGAAAGTTCTTCTTGTCTTTTCTATGGAGCACGACAGTTTTACACTATAAACAACACTCGCAATGCATTTACATAAACTTTTTTCCTTTCCAGCGTGCCTCACAGCGTACGCTCACTAATGTTTGGACGGGTGTGTGCAGGACATCTGCTGGTGTGTGACATCGCTGGAATAGTAATAGGCCTCTTGTGACAATCGCTCGACTTTCCATCCGCATTACGTATTCGACGGATGCCTTAGGACCTTACAATAACCCGCTTGGCACCGGACACGGCTATTGCCTCGTGCTGTTTTTATTAAACGCTATATTTTTTTTATTTCCAGGTTGGAGCGCTATGGTGGCTGAAGACAAAAGAAATAATGATGCCCAAGGAAGTCGTGGCGTTGGAGGATAATACTCTTATAGATAGAGATTTCAAAAATATTTTTAATTTTTCGTACATGAATCATTGTCTAATAGTATTATATAACTAGGTTTCCGAGGAGACTGAAAACTAATGTGCTTCAATTTAGTCCACATTATCATTATGAAAACAACATAATAAAGAGAGATACGTATAAGGTGCACTTAAAGTCGTTTGCTTATTAGTAACGAAGTTGTTGTACGATTATATGCTCTGTAAATATAAGTTATTAAAAAGTCCACAATAATCATGTAATTAAGGTTGTTAAAAAATAACTTGTAAGGCACAATAATGACCTCGGTATAGCTATTATACAGCTATTTACTTATAACATAAAATTAATGAAATGAATTTTTTTATAATAAAATTAAAGGTTGATGAGAATTTCCATACATCTATCATAAAAAATCGCCAGACAATATTAAACAAATTAGATAGTACCATAATTAAATGATGAAGATCAGTCAGATATATAATTCGTTAAGCCTTTATAGGGGCACATTATCGGGCGAAAAAGTTCACTGCGTAACCTATCGAATCCAAAACCATGTTTGACCAATTTGATGGCTACACATATCGCGCTGGGTCGAATTTTGGCATATTTTGTGACAAATTGAAAAATAATAAGACTAGATCATCACATTGCAGAAGAGATGAGTCAAAATACTTAATGCAACTGTATTCATTAATAAAACATATATAATTCTAAGAGCACTCGCAGCTCTAATATTAACAAAAGCCACCTAACTAAATGTAAAGTCCGAACAAATTCAAAACTATAACATAGGCAGACGGCTGTCAACACTAAAACTAATATAGTTAGTGTTACTAAACTAATTGTTAAGGTTTAACGTGACTAAAATGTAAGACCTTGAGACGGAGACACTTTTGTTTTAGAAACGGTTCAAATTGCTAATATTCCTAAAAATAGTGTTGCGCTTGCGTCTCCTCATCTAAGTTTAGAAATATTAGGTGAGAGTTATCAATTTCATGACACATTGATAATGAAAAATAAATATTTAGTATCCCCATCATCGTTAAACTTCTACTGCTAAACAAAACTTTTTAATAGACCACTACAATAATTGAAGGAATGTTGTCATAAGGAACACCGTGATTTGTAAATGGATTAGAGATCGCAGTTTATTTTCATAAGCGATTTAAATGACGCTGATATGTGGTACTTTGCTGTATTTTGCTGAGAAGAATACGAAACGCAACGCCTCCCTAAACGATAAGTAATTAATGTGTTAACATGAGAATTATCGATCTTGAAGAGAAAGAAGCAGGAGTATAGCATATGCCAGATGCTATCAGCGGGAAAAATGTTACTTAGCTACATTTTATTTTACTGTCGTATCAACAAAATTAACCATAATTGTAATCTCCCTTAACGTCAGTGACGCCTTTAGCGCTATAGGTACGGTCCATACCGCTTAAAGTATTGTTAAGAACACAATTTGATGGAATAACTTAAAAATGATGAATGATGAAAAAGACAGCCGATAACCTAATGCTGATGATGATGACATATATAATATCATAATGATTTTATATATATCATCATCATCAGCATTATCAGCCAACTTTAATTATATAGACGCGGCCTTCAATGGCATTAATAGGTATGACCTACGCCAACCTTCGAACAATCCGTCTCCCACGCATCTTTATTCCAACAAACCTGAAGTGACGAACTGATGACAGTCTCAACTCCGTCCTCAATTCCGCAAAGCACCCACACCAATACAATCCTGAAACAAAATTGCTAAAACTTAAGGGGCCGACGACACCGCGGCCCGAACTGCGCCGCTCCAAATGTATTCAAATATATGCGCGATTAATTCAGGCTGCATAGCCAACGGGACGGTGTTAGTAGTGGCAGCCAGTCTCACTTTCTACGCCGGATCGATGGGGCCGTGACCTTCAGTGCCTCTTATTTGGTTCCTGAATCGATTTTTTGCAGAAAACTTATGAAAACGGACCATTTTTAAGGAGTAGTCGTGCTTCTCCGCCTTTCAATGACTGGTCTTACTTACTACACCCAATCGATCCGACCGTGACTGAACCATCTGCTACTTAGTTCCTAAATCGATTTTCTGCCGAAAACTTCGGAATCTAGATCGTCCGTCCTGTTATGTTAGTCAGACTGACGTTGCGCAATATGGGACTCTCCTCATTTTTATGCAACAGTATACGAGTAATAGCAACATTAATGGCCGTGACCTTCAAAGCATCTTATTTGTTTTCTGAACCCAGTTTTGGGCAGGAAGTAAGGCCATAGTTACTCAGGATGTTTGTTGGGTAATTTGTGATGGTGATACATTATTTGAATTTTGGCGTAACTACATTTTTTTTTTACAAAGATCTTTTCGTTATGACACGGCTTTCGTGTGAAACTTACAAATTTCTAAATCATGCGGTTGCAAACTTCAGTACCAGTTATTAGGTTTATTTTAAGGAATATTAAAAAGCCTGTTACGGGCTTCTTTATTTTTAAAGCTTTTTTGATGTCGATCTATATTTATACTCATTTTTCCATCTTTTTTATAAGCATATAAAAGATGGAAAAATGAGCAGTGATCATTTGGTTAGAATTTAGTGAGAATTTGGCGAGAATTAGATAAAGATCATCTCATCGTATCAACTCCATATCTCAGTCTATTGATTGGCGCCGAATGACTACATGTCATGCTTTTGACATTTAAAATTGAAATTCTATTAGGCTATCAGTCCTATTTCTGGCGATTTCCGTGACATAAAGATTACGAACCCGATAGCCTTCGCACTCTAAAATCTGCATACCCAGATAATCTGTGACACCATTTGTACCTCAAGTAAACAACTATTCATAGCGTAGCACCTATCTAATATTGAAAAGCAGTTCCATTCTGAATAAGTGAACCAGATTTTCCGGAATATACAGAAACAGAAGCAGACTGGGTCAAGGCTGCCGTTATACCTAACATTTAGCCTAATGACAAACACACATAAAATATTCAAGCAAAAACTTCGCGCCAAAAGTAGACACTTAGAATAAAGTACGCACACACTTAGCCAGTATACCAACTTTATAGATTTTTTTATCTTTACGATTACGAGAACGTCCCGTGAGATGCCAACTACAAAGGAGCCACTAACTATCAATACATCCCTTTATAACGGTTAAGAGCCTCCGTTTTACAGCCAAAGGTTCGCGTTCAAAAGAAAAAGGCGCCCTTGTAAAATTCCTTTTCAGGTCTCGAAGGAGTTTTCGAGTAGAAGTAAAGAGTGTTGGAAGTACAAACATAGTTGTAGATATAGTAGGTAGTGCGGGGCGTCGAAGGCGCGTATGCAAGTGTGCGTGCGACGTGACAGACGCACACAAAAGAGCTGGTGTCGATGTGTGAGTGGAATGCGGTACACGGGAGTACGGACCGTATGATGCGTTCGCGATAAAATGAAAAGCTGATGACGTCACAGGATGTTTACGAAATATGTTAAGAATGATTTTTCTTGTGTAAGTATTACTTTAATTGGTAAGTAGGACAAAGGCATCATAATATTCATTAAAATCAATAACATCAATTGTAATATCAAAATATAAAGACTACATTTCATAGGAATATAATTGAGATATTTTCCTGAACGGCCAGGACCTGAACTGAGGACATTAACCTGCTAAAATAAATGCAGACCCAACCAGTTGGCTCACGAGTTAAAGTTTAATTTACAACTACGCTATTTCAGAAGACATCCAGCTTCAAAAAAGCACATCTATACAACTAAACTGACAAAATCAAATATAGAAATTCTACTTGTTTAGCTATTATTAAATACGATCCGTCGGTACGAGTCCATCCGTACAGTACGCACACACATACAAAGGGCTACGTGCCGTCGTCTTGGCAACGAGACGCATGCGCGGCGCCGCCCACTGCCCCCCCTCCCCCTCCCTAGACCAGACTTAGCACTACTAAGTGTATGGAAGTGAATCTATTCTGTATGATTGGTCATTGAAGATAAGTCGTTTCGAGCCGAACACAGTTTCTGCTTTTTTCTTTAATAGGTGTCGCTAAGTATGGGTCCCTTTTACAATTTTATGTCTCATTCGACGCCGGTGTTTCTGGTTGAGGTTTGTTTAGTAATCAGGTTCTTAAATGGGTTAATGGTGATGATTTTATTAGTGTTGATGATACTAATGAGGTTGTTATCATACACAATGGTGTCTGATTCTCATTGATTTCTTCGTTGAAGATGGTTATAGGTATGAGGTATTCAATGAATTTACGGTGTTAATTGTATGATTAGGAAATAGATTAAAAGTAGACATTCTAAATGTACTGACAACAATGAAACAAAATTTGGCTCGATTTCATTTTCATACAAAACATGAATATGGAATAACTGTTTCCCTTATAATATATTCAACTATATTTAAATACCAGATTACCTACATATTTTTCTTATCTACTTACGTTAACAGTCTGAATTGCCACTTTGATAAATGTTCAATTAACTGATCATACACTGATAATTTATTCGTCATTAATAGATCAACAAAATTAATAAAATGTTATTTAAAACTGCAACTCATTTAAATTAAGGAAAACTCACAGAAGTTTTTAAATTGTATTATTTTATATATACACAGTTAGTGTACTTACATTATTTTATTATAGGTACTTGATATGTAATAACCTAGTCTATGCTTCAAAGGTAATATTATAGTATAGTAATATGAATGACATGTCTTATAAGAAGCAAGCGTTTGTAATTGCAAAGTTTAATTTCAGTAAAATATAATTTACATTCACGAATTCACAACTTGAATTCGTAATTGAAACAATGTGTATCAATAAAATAGTAACAGCAACCGATCATTTAGAACTACGTAAATCAGATACAAGTAATAAATATTTACAAAAAGCAAAGACTAAACATACAATAATGAACCGGCGAACACGGGACAACATAACTATACCCACAGACAAAGACAGACAGGCACGCTGAACAGAGATAGAAGATCACCCACACCGCGGAAAATCGAACGCTGTAGAGATGGGAAATTGCCCACATACGTTGGAGTTTTCACTGTGTGTTTACGTGTTAGTGTGAGTATATGAGTAGGTGTGTGTGTTACGGGAAATGCTCGTAGCATGAATGTAGGTACTCGGTTGATAGCGTTTGTCATGCAAGATATGAATCCACTGTCTTGCTAAGGGTTGTTAATACTTTATTTTTAACGACAGAGTTTTGGTTCGAGATTGTGAGAAACGGCCTGTCTTTTGTATGAAGTAAAGAAGGAAAACTCAATGTTTTCATGTACTGTTTATTTATTCGAAAGAGTATTTTAGACTTTCCTGGATTCGTTTATATTTCACATGTTACCCATTTACCACATCATATATCAATTTATAGGAATAGAAATATCCTGAAAATAAACAACGTTTCCCTATGGATATGAATACTAAAAATGTTTTATAAATATTTTTGTTTTCCTTTTTTATTTTTTGATAAAATATATATATATTATTATATGACTATACGAATGTCATCAACAATACTCCTTACATTAAAATTGACTTAATAATATAAATAGCTATAGTACGTATATAAGTGAGACATAATGGAACAAGTTATATTATTAATTAAGGCTCCACTCCACGCAGCTCGATACCTAATTTGCTCTTATTTGAAATTCAGGATTCAGGGATTGTTTTGTCAGTTCTAATTGATGGGGAGACTCGAAGACTGGAGTGATTTCACGGATCACCGCTACATTAATTATACCATTATCACACCCACGCGTACGCAAAGTTATGATTAAAAGCCTATAATTATGAAATGAAATAATTATTTATTTGCTGTAAATAATTCCTCACAGAAAGCTTTTACGCATCTTTCTTTGCAAAGATAGCAACAGCGATGTCTACGGTCTCTCCAGTTCTCCAACAGTTTCCAGCTGACCATCGTCAACCAATACACGATTTCTCAGCAAGACACTTAACATAATCAAAACCTTAGACAGATATAAAATCCATGTATAAAGTACTGCCAAAATAATACTACAATTTACAATTTAAAAAATTGATTTCATGAAGGGGGAGGAGGATTTAGGTTCTTGGATAGTAAACTAATATTTTTTTATTATTTATGTATAACATGAAGTTATTTCTAATTATGCTGTAAGAGACAATAAGAAGATTTACATATACATATATGCATTAAAAATAATCTTTTTTGCAGATTTAGTGCTTTTTTAAGAAGATTACAACACTTATTGAAATTATAGTGGCCTTCCACGTTTTATGAAGTGTGAATGTGACCCAAAAAGAGAATTCAAAAGCATTTTACAGAACGTTTACAAGTTTACGACAAAATAATCGATCGTAATATGCGACGACACCCAAATAAACACAAACCCGTCCCGTGAACACTCCCGTGCCGATTCATTCACAATAAAGAATGCATTATAATTATTTAAATTTAAAACTGTTGTAAGTCTGCCGCCAGACAAGCGCCGGCCTAAAATAAACACGAAACAAACTTTTATTAATACGTCTACGAGCCACTTTACGTGTTCAGCGTAAAAACAGGCAAACTTCCTCATTCAGCTTTGATACTACTAACGCCATCTATTATCGAGTAGCGGAACTGGAATAGTTCGTACCAAAGTCGAGTGGATGTATTAACGGTAAAATTGTAAAATAAATAATTTTATTAAGTGAAACAGGTTACTACAATTACGTAACAATGTTAGTGTGAAAGCGTACGTCTGTATTACCGAAGGAAATGAATTCAAATGACCTTGGTTCATTAATGCGGAGTGCCATAAATAATACATGAGGCACATTATCATTGTTTGAAGTTTTAACAGCTTTTTCATTGGTGGTAGTGGTGATGTTCCCACAGTTGCATGTTTAGCCTTTCATTCATATACAGTAATTATTCTAAATGGACGATTAGTATCATTTATCATGATGATAGCCTGATATATTTACAAATAACTTGAAGCGATGGTTTTCGCTTTAGTATTTATTTATTCATACTTTATTTACGTTGAATTGAATTATTGTAATGTTTTTATTGTTATTATCGCTTATTAACGTAGGAATTTAATCATTATGATTATGATTATGCTGCCTATACATATGTAGCGTTTTTACATTACACTTTGATTTTTATTTAATTCCTTTTTTAGTTATACAAATTATAGTTATTAAGTTTGTGATTATATATAGTTTGTAAGAAATAATTATACGTCGGGGTTGTTTTGTTTAGGCCTTTTTGTCAACAGTACTTATATAGTATATATTTTCTAAAGATTTTCATGGAAATTTCTATATTTTCCATGAAAATCTTTAGAAAAACAACACCATTCAGAAATAACTTTAAGTAAATGTAAGTACGGTCGTAAATTTTACTTAGAGCTAGTGATCCGACTCGGTGCCGTGTGCTTACTTAAGCACAACTTAACTTACTTATTTTACTTGGGCGCTCAAACTTCACCTGTTTCTTCCCGCTAAGGTAGAAAATATACTTTACTTGCAACTTTGGTTGGTATATTACATTATTTAGGTACCTACTATATCAATTCTCTTAGAAATAAAAACCCTTATGGAATGAAACTTCTGTTTTCATTATTATTCTTCTGAGAAAGTGCTAAAAAGCTCCATGATTCATTTTTTTTAGGATATGTATCATGTTATCATGAAATTGTTTCACTCTAAACGCATCGAAAAATTTTGTGAAAATGACGATTACGTAGATATTAGGTGAAAATATACTCTTAGAATAGATACTTGTGACTGAAGCGTTTGTGTTTTAGTCAGCAGCGTATCGGGTTCGAGCCACGCACGGAACAAATATTTTATAACCTTTAAGTTAACAATATTCACGGAATCTTGGTGTGTTCATGTATTTATGTCCTTATCGTTAAAAAATAAAATTCCGTGTATTCAGCATATTATTAGGAAAATTTTAAATGACTGTATTTTAAGTGCCGACAATTACAGAAACATTATAGTTCCTACTCTTAAGTTAAAACCCTAACTAAATAGTACTTCGTACTGAAAACAAATAAGTATGAATGATTGAATAATCCTTTAAACTTACTACTTTCTAGGAATTAATGGTCCTAACAGCTTTTACATTTTTCTGAAAATCGAACTCACAATCCTGAGCGTATAAAGGAATCTTTACATTTCGTCACCGCTGCCGCTGGTAAAAAACTAAATAGTCGATAAAACAAGTTATTTAATTCCAACATTGAAAATTGAGGTCTGCCGTGTTCCTACTTATTATCTCATCTATCATATATCTATTAACTCAACGAAGTAGCAACATACATATTGTTGTGTTTTAAATCTTTTCCGCCCCTCCTTCATTATTTCGGCATTTTTGGTATAGAGATCGTATGGAGCATGTGGGGTTCTGGGTTCGATTCCCAATTCCTTAAATCGTATTCGGTTTTCGTTTGGAATTTTTTAGTAAAAGCCCGGAGGAATTTTGCCCGGTAGATGGATACATGGCAATATGCTCGTCCCCTTTTCAATGGGACTTATTAACAGCATCAACGAAGTCTGATATCTAAATCTCTGTTAAACACAGGCATGATGCGATACTTTATTATTTAATTTATCTTTAATAGTAGGTAAATCATTTCATTAGTATCATTGTAACCATTTCGAACTACTTATATCAGGGTCATTTTTCACTTCTACGAGTCTAACTGTCTGCGTCTAAATCTCAAAGTATTACACCGTTATACTTACAGTATTAACCGTTACTGCTACAAACTATTTAAAATACCTACTTATTTAATGATCATACACATAGGTACACAGCCGTTCATTGTTCACATCGATTTGCGTGCGTCGCGATGCGTGAAATGAACGAAAATAACCACCCATACGAACAACACTATCTGAGCGTAGTGTATTTATGTACAACATTATGTACTTATGTATACCTATGTTTAGTACACATACATGTTGTGTGTGCGAGTGCGACATTAATACAAACCTTTTTGTTCACGAATAATAGTGATGAGTGGCATTGTTGAGAGACTATTGTGATTATAAGAAAAAATATAGATCAGATAAGTACAATATTATTGTCGTGTCGATTAATTTTTGTAAATTACCATTAAGTTTCATAACGTTTAGTTATGGTTTTAAATTTTAACGTATTCCAATATAACATCCCATTATTCTCTTATAAAATATTTACCTGTGTTATTTTTTACATGCAGTTTTCCGAGCCCAGAAAAAATAAAGTTCCTAGCGCCAACTTGCTTTAAGGGTCTGCTTCGAGTCATCCTTGCAGCAACTGTATGTCATGAAATACACACTGTTCTGTTAACCTCATTACCTTGCAAGTAGATGCACTGTATTCAAACAGCATATGAGTAATAAGACTACTCTGAGAGAACAATGTCGTTTGTTGGTAAGTTGATGCGTGAAATGAAAAGATGGCGGCTGTCGCGCCCGACGGCGCACTGTCCTGCTGATGCCGGTGCGTATTAACGTAGCTTTATTATAGTGTATTGAAGTAAATTATATAATAATATAAAGTTGTTATGGATGTTTGACGGTGACTTTAAATCGACCGATTCCTATTGGTATCACGGAGGATCAAATGCACTGAAAAAAAAATATTATGGCTGCCATAAAGTTTTTGTTAGCTTTTATCAAGTAAAATATTCATATATGGGAACATAAAGCTACTTGTTTGCTAGCAATAAAGCTAACTTTATCACTGATTTAAACAAATATCATACTAAAAATAAATAAGTTCTTAATCGTGTTCATCAGTGAAGTTGTTTAAATAAACCTTACTTGATAATTGAAATGACTGTTTCAAACAAGTTAGTTATTAGGAAAATAATGTGTGATTATTAATATTTTGATCATGTTGACTTTATCGCCAATAATCATGTATGGTTTATAGGTATTATAATTTTCTTTTTAGGATTAAACATGAAATACTTAAACAAGTAAAATTCGCACTTGTTCAACAATCTTTTTTTTCAGTGTGAACGAGTGGGCAAATTAGTTGTTAAAAATTAATAGTTCTGTCGTGAAGGACAAACTTTGAAAATCAACACCATAACTAAAAACCGACCAAAACAAAACAATGCAAATCAATCCTCTACTTTAAAATCTGAATCCATAATATTGCGCTATACATAATATAAGTGCGTCGGTAATAAATCCCGGTGTTCCCGGGAATACAATTAAAACGATCCCGGGCAATCCGTGCTGCATCGGCAGGAATTATAAATTCCGTGGGAACGTCGGCAGGTGTCGTCGTAATCGCATGAAGCCTCCCGAATCATACCCAACCGACCTGCGCTATATACGCAAAGAATATTTAAATTGCAGATGCGATGACTAATGCTAATTTAAAAAAATATTTAATTGAAGTTTGACTTCAACACATTGTCATCCACTGAACTCATCATCTACTGAACATGGACATCCAGGTGACCACTACATCCGTGCCCCAGCAAGCAAAGTAGTATTGTTTTGACTTTGCCCATTGGTTCTACAATGTCGTAGATTTTCTTCCTCTTTACCCATCCATTTTTCTAACCTATTCTGCATTATTTTTATATGGATTTGCCTAACTTCATAGATTCGAAGTTGCATGGTTGACCAAAATCCATGTATGAACTCTATGTAGTCAATCTACAGATTACCCAGTGTACTTAAAAATTGGCACTCTACACCAGCAAGCTAACTTATTTTATGACTGCCGTATAACATCAATTACCAGGAAAAACAGTACTATGGTTTTCGCAGTACGCTTTTACTTTTCCCTTTACAACCCTTCCTTCCTTCGTTGTGTCGCGTCTGTGGACATTAATCTCTCGTATGAGTACGTATAATTGTGGTTGCTCGACTATTTGCACACCGCGCCGTGAAATAACACACCGCCGATAGCGCGACCCAAAGCATACTATTGTTTTTGCCAACTTACTATTATTGTATGTTTTGTAGCTACTCTATGTCGAAGTACTGTTGTAGATTATTATCTATGTGACTATGATAATACTCTGTTTTAGTCCTAGCGTAACTGTAGACTATCAATATTCTATTAGGCCTCGGTATAGAAAAATGCCTTCCCCATTTATTTCTTCAGATACATTTAAATGTATCTGAAGCAGCTGATCAGCTGTCCATAAACTTTAATTCATAAAAGATGATCAGTTTAACTTAGAAAACCTTAACTCTACTTCAAATTCATAAAGTAGTTTTAGTAATTACCTAATATCAAAAGTTTAAATAGAAAAGTGTAAGTAATAATTGGTCGGATCCCTATTTCGCTTTGGATTGCAAAAAGATGCGGTCAATTGAGTTCAAAACTAAAATTCAATCTCGTCCATTCCGACCTTAAAACAGTCGTTCAACGTTACATGGGTATTGTAAATCAACTGCAGTTAAAACATATAGAACAAACAATAGTTTACCATAAACTTAAACATTTCGTAAGTAAATAAAAATCTACATGAATGAATCTTAGTCAATTACTTGATGAATTTACGTTGAAACCAGTTCATAGTACTGTGTATTTTCCTATGTTGACCTAGGCATGAAAAACATTGTGTTCATTTGGCACACGAAATTACGTATGCGTGCTAATATGCAATAAATTTGTATCGTTTACTACGAAATTTATGAGACAACCTACTCAAATAAACTAATTTTGCCTACAAATTGCCATAAGGGATTTTACCTCCAAACAATTTAGTCCATTGCCGATATAAAGTCATAGTCGTTTTATTTAATTAATAAAAAAAACTTTTGTCCTAATTGCCTAAATCACTTACTAGCCAACCATATCGTTCCACCCCTGGGGTCACAATCAGATCGTGACACCACCCTGGTACGCCACTTCCGGTCTACGTGGCCGCTGATTGGCCGGCGAGGTGACGTAACTTCCTGTCATATACATTGGGGTTATAACGATGTGGGTTCGATATTTTTGTGGACACGGTAATTAGACGGTTATTATAATAGTATGACGTTGAAGTAACTAATGTTTTCGTCTTGACATTTACTTCGGAGTGTCATTTATTTTCGTCACCAGTGCAGGCTCTTTCCTCGTACCCCATTAATGTTTTACAACTAACGGAAGAATAATAAGTTTAGTTCCATCAATTTTAAATCAAGACAAATCAACACGCAACTAGTGTTTTACTTACTAGAGCTTCTTACGTCTTGACTTGCTAAAACCCACGCATAAAAATAGGGTAGCGTATTTTAAAACGAGTCACCATCTTGTTTAACCACACTACTCGACTGGACTCTTAAAAAAATCAAGATAACTTGTACAACAAGAATACATCTAGAAACTCATCGGCCGAGTTACCATTACACAAAAACAGAACCACTTACTTGCCTATCAAGTTATTTACATGTTTTCAAAATCATAACGCATGACACAATAGCAAAGAGTGCCTGTTCTTTGAGCAGATTTTCTTGTTAAGTACTTGTTACGGTCGCATAATTAAAACGCGTAAAGATATAACAGGACTTTTATTAAATAAATAAACACGTACATGTTTTTTTTTGGTTTTCATCTTATGCATAGTGTTGGTACTTAGGGGTGTGACACTAAGACAAAACGAGATTCTAAAACGTTAAAAATGACACACTTCTGAGGAACGCGTGGATTTATCAAGATGTTTTCATCCATAATCAGAAATATTTTATGTAAAACAAAGATCCTAAAAAAAAACGAAAAAGAAAACCTAGACAGTTTGATTATTTAATGAACAAATTGTAGATAGATTAAGATGTCGCACGTAACAAGTACTTTGTAACCCTTAATGTTTAACCTGCTATTGCAGATATTAGACACATAATCTAAGCCCTACCATTCCTCAAACGTTATTACCTAAGATTAGAACTCAACACCTCAACTATATTCTCTGTTCTACCAAACTACTGATGCGAAAACACGCAAAAAAAGTAAATTGAAGTTATTTTGCCAATAGGCATCATCAATATTAATAAATACTAATGCAGGTGCAAATGAGTGCGTTTTACGACACATATAGTAGCCATTACATTAATGAGACAGGTAATTGACGCGGTTCTACGCGTGGCAACACAAGAAAACCTCTTCCTTTACGTTTAGTAATTGTACGCAGGTTTTGTGCGTTTCCCTTACTGAGAATGTACTTAATAAAGCTGCAAGGAACCAAGTTAACACTGAAATAAGTAACTAACACGCCATATATGTCACATGCTTAAAACCAATATTAAATTTCACAATCTTAAAAATATTAAAATGGTGTCTAAATCATATCCAAAAAAAAATGTTACCCCTTGACTATATTTCACCTCTTTGACTGTTGTGAGACAGCACCGTATCAGCACCAATGAAAAACCGAACAATCATGCTTAGTGCATCTAGGGGATTGGTTTCACTGTCTTGGAGGTTTCAAGACTTATTATGAAATTACGAGTAGTTAGAAGATAAAGTAGAAACCCGAAACAAAACAATACTATGTCGATTGAAAACATAAATGACGTATGAAATACATCAAGTATTCAAAAGCAATCGTTAATAATAAATATCATTGTATATTACATTTGCTACGAACGGTGTTCCGCACTCGATGTGTAACAAAATTAATAAACATTTAACTTTCCATATAGAGCATAAATTACAAAACAACTAAATTATTGGATTTATGTTTTACGTACAATTATATTCGATTAGCTTTCCAAATCGAATGAATTTATGACTAAGTAACTCAGCTCCGTAGGGTAATGATGGGGTAGATTTCTACCCTGCCACGTTTTGCACCAATCCATGTACGTCACCAAACCTATCTAATTTATTAAAGTAATCACCAAAAACCACCAATCGAGCGTGGTGTTTTGGAATTAACCTCCAAAAACTTTGGTTATAACCCTTTATAAACGAAACTCATGTTCAACTGCGGAGGTCTGAAGTAACATACGGCTAGCTTAAACCATGGCATATCAATATCGCAGTCCACTAAACATGGGCCTTTCTTCCATTTTAGTACCAAAACTAACATACCTACACAATTTAAGTGACCACACAAAACAGTAAAAACCATAGGTGGAGCCCACATAGTTAATAATAAATTCCAAACATGTGTGATGTCCTGAGAACGACACTAGCGCCGCTGCCACGTTGGACATATTACACCAACGCAATGATAATATGGAGACGAATGACAAGCAAGTAATATAAAAAGATAAGTTTCATTACTTGAAAAATTAAATTATACCATGGTACCATATGCATTTAACCATTATTTATAAGCTTGCAAAAGTTCACTATTTATCTCGTATATCTTCTGAATTTATTAATCTAATGAACCATTTCAATGAAAATGAGAATTTAATTTCTCAAGGAGCAGATGAAATCTGAAGTAAACTTGTGAGGCCCGGCAACGCACTTGGGACTCCTCCGGTGTTGCAGGTGTCCATGGGCGACGTTAATCGCTTACCATCAAGCGATCCGTCTGTTCGTATGCCGCCTATGACATAAAAAATAAAACTAGAAATATCTTGATATGTTCTAAAATTGGCCCATATTCTGTTGTACATCTCATTCAACAACACTTTTTATTATAGACGGTTAAAAAAAGGCCATAGTGGTTTCGAGCCAACTCTTTTCTCCAATTAGTCCAGGGCCTAACCGTAACCGTTTCAAAAGACAGTCGGTTAAAAATATCAAAAGCTGTGGGCGCTTAGCTGGTATTTATGCTAATGCGATGCAAATGCTATGTATCGCCCGATCGCGGGGGACGCACTTCCTTCCGAGGTAATTATGCGTACGCGCCGCGTATGTGACGCCTGTCGCAACGATAAACGTAGATAGTTACACTGCATTTCGTTCGTTGAAACATTTTTTTTTATAATACTTGTAAACTATGGGAATATGATTTAAAAAACTGAAAGAATGGTGGGATAGTCTTTCAATTTGCAGCCCCAGCTCAATAACAACAGTGTCACCTGCGCGAGAGGGCCTTGTGCCTGTGCCCAAGTGCACTGTTGTGCTTGTGGAATTGAACTCAGGATCACTAGACCAATGAAGCAGTCAGTTTATGAGTAGTAAACAATACAATAATATTCTGCAATAATAATCTGCTGCTCAATAAAAAAAGATACATGGGTGTAAACAGTCTCGATTCCAAGGAGGGTTTCTTTCTTTATTTAGTTAAGACCATCTAGGTCTAAAAGGAAAACAAGGTGTCCCATGTTGGAAAGTAGAGATTCGATCTATCTTTTTCTTTAATTAATTCCAACATATTCGTTGGTCACATTTGCCAGAATTTCACAACAGCTTCCCAAGAGCCAATAATATAATATACAACTGTATTTGGCCCCCTTTAGATGCGTATCACGTCCCTACTTAATATACATGGAACTAATTACGAACAAAATACGCCATAAAACTATATGGTGCCGATAACGGATACACGTATACGGTATAGATACCATTCCTAAAGTAAGATGGAAGTTCTATTACGTTGGATGCTCAAATAATTAGCATTACAAATAATATCTACTGGTGTACATTTTAATCGCTTAAGAAGAAAATGACTAACACAGGACCCTGGAGACTGGCACAATCAAAGAAAGGCCTATGCAGCAGTGAGTGAAGTCGGGATGTAGATGATGATTATGATGAAGAAGAAAAAGTAATTTTGACTGTGTAAAATTGATTAAGATCGAATGATTTCGGACCATTGAGCTCTAATATATTTACCTCTACCTTTAAATGATCTGTCAGGATGGGTAATATAATAATTCAAATGTCTTATATAATTTTTCTAACAACATAAAAAGATGAGTGAACCTTTATCTACTAAAGTAAGTAAATTGAATAACTTTCAGTACTAGACAATATAGCAGCGACCCTTTTACATTAAACAGGAAGACAGACAACTTTCCTAATACTTTTCGCTCTCCAGATTAGCATATAAATAAACTATCAGTTACTTAACTAATAGCTATCGCGCCTACTATTTATAGCTTCGTCCCGACAGGTGACAAGTAGCCTTGCAGCAGAAAACCTGTGGGTTTTCGACCAGTTTCGAAGCAGTTTGCTTAAGGAGTGTCTATTCAAAATGGCATGTGATTTGTGTTATATGAATGTTATTTGAATATTTAGAGATATGAATTGTTAATATTGTAAAGATTGTTTCTAATGTTACCAATAACTGCTACTGTAATTCTTGTGTTTACGTTTCCTGCGAAATGTATTTATAGTTCTTGTGAATTGAACTACGTTGATGTCAGGCGTTGCAATGACCAAATATGTAATTCGGGAAATTACTCAATGCCCGAATATATTTAGACGACGACTTTAGTTGACTGGATACGTAAAAGTATGCATAAAAGTCTTAACACAAAGAAATCTTAACAATTATATATATGCCACACTAGTACACAGTAGCGAATAAAAATGAACGAACTACGAACCTTATTAACAAAACCTACAACATTATTCGACGTCGTCACGTAAAACCGTCATTCGATATTAGGTTAAATAGCGGCCAGTTAAAATATGAAGGCATGCTGAAGGTATTTACGTGGCACATTACCCAAATTTGTTAGTACGCGTAGTAGCTGCGTGAAAAACTGTTTTTCAATTAGAGCTCGCGTGTTCTGATTGATAGGCTTGAAAATAACTGTTTTTGTAGGCTGTACTTTTTGAGGTGAAATAGAGTAGATTTAAAATTTAGGCTGTGTAAATATTTTTTATGGAAGCTTTGCATTTGAGCTTTCTCCGAGAAAGTAGATTTAAATACATCTTCTCCTATGCATCTGTATTTATGGTGTATGATTAATTCCACCAAAAACGCAGTTTAGTCGATAGTGTATGTATTTCATCAATTCTTATAAAATCCGAGACCGTCTCATATAATCCACTCCTTTAATAAAATTTGTCTAGCACTACAATTTGACTGAACCTATTTCGGGTGGCCCAGTTGGAACAAAAGCTTGTAATTAAACAGCGTGACGGTGTGCCATGGATATCGGAGCGTTACTATTAACCGTAATGGCGTATAATAACTGGTGTTTGCTGCCATCAGCCATGGGTTTATGGGTCACCACCTATTACCGTTATTACGCCAGCTTTAGTAACTAGAAAATAAAGCTGGCTAGAGTTGAAAGGACCTAAAGGTTGCTAGGTGCTGTACATACATATTTACAACAAGGATTTGACATGACATGACATGACATTTGACAAACTGCAACAGTAAAGTTTTCATATTTCTCAGTATCAAGATTTACATTTATTATTTAACATAATAAAGAAGATACTTATTTAAAATACTTGAACTTATTTACTAATAGATGAACTTCTTTACACACGATTCTTCCTAACAAGGCACAATGCCATCATCAAGCATTTGTGATGTGAATCTAAAGCCAATTCTTCAGTTAACTGTAATCTTGGCCCAGGATCGTACCCAAACAGCTTATTTTTAACAAAACCACCAATATACCAAAGTATTATATTCAAAATAGAGGAAACAGGTTCAAAGGTGGTCCTAACAATAGGGTTTATCGATCCTTTAGTTAAGTACGACAATAACCAGACAAGCTGTATAACTGATGATTATATCTTCAGTAACAGTGATCTATTGACTCATATTCCTGTATCCAAGGTCCTTTTATTCAACCGAGTCTTCGTTTTGTCTATGAAGTTAAGATGTGTTAAAAATATGTGACCCCTTCAACCTATTGCTATATATGACGTCGATAGGTTAGATGATACTTAAATAGTTCACTAACTAAAAGATACGTAAAAATTTGAAAAATAATACTACTTCTTGATCTCGCGGAAGGTTACATTTGTCCACTTGGAAAGTGATGATGCGGACAATGAAGCTCGAAGCAAAATATGAAAGATGGATAAGTAATATTATTCCTTATGTCGTTAAAATCACATCGATTTGCAACGGTATTCCTGGAACATTAACTGTTAAACGTTTTTTCATAATACTGGGACTGAAAGTACTAACTTTTATTTCTTAAAAGCACCACCTTTATTTGTTCAGTAAGTCTAAGCAAACGTCCCTAGGAATTTAGCTACGATTCTGGCTCAAACGGAAAGATCCCAATCACAGTAGCATAGATATCGATAACGTATCAACAAAGCCAACGCTAGTTCGTTTGTCTGTTCGTTACTCAGTTATTGCGCCGAGGGGTCGCCACAGAGTATAAATATGCATGAGGGAACGAAATGCCCATATGCTGTAGCCCAAGCATCGGTACTTGGATGGGAACTGGCGATTTTTGTGGGGTAACGGTGACTAGACGATCTTAGTTGTAGTTTGCTGATTTGTGGACTGATAAGATATCGATCAAGTACTATTACTGTGGTTACACTGAAGCTGACCCCGACATAGCTGGTAAGGGGTTGGCCGATGATGAATATTAAGCAGGTACTTAATCCCCACGTTAATGTCTATGAATTATGTGACGGATAGACAGACAACTGTGTAAAATAGATATGTCAGATGACCAATGGTATTCTTAACGATGAAGCCACGTCGTCCTAAGGGTGACCTAAGCAAGCATCCTATTGGGTCTACGGTTTCTTATGTATAGTGTGCCATATTTTCGGAAATATGGTCCTAAGTTCTGCATATACCGTTTTTAAATAACAATCATTAAAACAATCAAACTGCCTCATTTTACTTGTAAACGCAAGCACATCTGCTGAGCTGCAAGATGATGGTCTTAGTTCGGTTCACGGGTCAGGTGGGTAAGTGGTGGTCTCCTGTTACATGGGACTCGGCTACACCCTTCGGGAAATACAGACGTGATGCTATGTTTATGTTAGTAAGATCTTAAGAATTGCTCTCCAGCAACGATGGAAGAAAGTGTGTATGGCATTCCTACAAAATATAAATCTCCAAACAGGAATTATAGCTCAAAATTTTGACCATACTGCGATTGATAATAAAGTCGTGTACCATAACACGTGTCCCCCAACGCTACTAATACTCGGGAGCCTTAACCACAAACCCAAAGCTCAACAATCGAGCGTATAAGAATTTCTCAAGATTAATTATTCATAGAGGTGGCGTACTATGACGAATAAATTTGCTTGTATTAGCTGTGAGTGTTAAACATTGTTTGTTCACTATTTGTTTAAACACGCGATTGTTGCTATTGTGACGTAATTGGGTGACGTGCGAGATTGTATTAAGTAGTTTTGCTTTAGAATGCTAGAAGATAGAAATGCGGAAAGAGTGTCAATGATTCCGTGTGTTATGAGATTCCTAGGGTATGCAATAATTAACTGAAATTTTAGTTAACTAAGGTCATTTTGATTGCCTACTTATGCATACAAACTATAGATAGTAGTATTACTATATTTCTATAAGCTTCGAAAAGTGCCCAAGTAAGTAAAAATAACACTAAGGAACTTTCAGCACTTTTTTTTTCTGGCTTTATTTAAAGGAACTTTTAGCACTTAATTATGAGAATATTTCATGAATTATAAATCCAATGAAATAGATATCGTTTTGAATTAATGATTTTTGCATATAATATGAATTGTTAAGTAAATTTAAATTAGCGCCATCTATCGTCGGATAGCAACAACATAATCATCGACACATACGCGACCACACTTCCGCTTCGTAAGTTTACTACATCAGCTTGCAAAAAAAAAATTATATAAAATAAAAGGAATAACCCAAAATAGACCTAAAAAAAATGAGCCACAACTGACCGTTGGAAAACGAAACAGATACGAAAAAAGTAAAAACAAGGGTTTTAAAAAAGTTCACCATGTGCGTCTAATTTTATTCCCCTGTTCACTGGTTATGAAATTATATGCAAATATATGCGCCGCGCGAACGGCCTGTGTGAGTCGGTACGGACCGTGTGGGACCAGCCTACGATTGACAACTGAATGTTATGATATTAAAAAAAAATATGTTATTATTAATAGTGACGTATTGTGAAAATAAGTATAGCTATGAAAAAAAAGTTGACGCGACCAGTTTTTGTCGTTACAGGCTTTATATTTTAATGGAGGGATAATGTTGACAAAACCCAAAGAATCTAAATAAGTACAAAATCTAACAAAGCAACTGTTCATTATAATAAGAGACCAAAGATAACTAGCATCTACATTGTGTCTTAACTCAATAATAAAGTACTCCTAAAAGCGTCGATGTCTAGAAAGCTGACAGTCATTGGCCAAGAATCCAACGACCAGGGATGCTCAGAATTTGGAGGTGGCAAAGTAAATCCTTATATCTATATATTATCACTAGCACTAGACAGAACAAAGATTTTTTTCTATCACATTTATTTATTGCAATATTTAAATTGATGTACCAATAGCATATACAAGCTTTTAGTACTTAATGAAGGACCTATTTGTCTAGTGTATGGGCAACGTATGTTACTGGCGTGCAATAAAGATTACTGTACCTACTGCATTGTCTAAGACGTCTGGCGATATGATATGATGATGATGCACTAGCATCATTGTGATCAGGATCTTGCCTTTCATTTTGTTCAGGATCCTAGAATAAAAGATGTAGATGAAGACTAGATGTAACGTCGAAGAAGATAAATATTTGAAATTTGAGGCATGTAGACACACATATATGTATAAAAATACCTAAACCATCCCAATTGTAACATTCAAAGCAAACTAATCACAGCCATTCTGGACACAAACGAAGGAATTTGAAACAATAGGCTCCGATTGCACAGTAAACGGTTAAGTATTCTTAATCTACGGTTATGGCCATCCAGTTTAGTGGTCGTACTCACTGTGAATATAAAACAGACGGTTTGGTTTCGACGGTCCGTTATTACTGACACGCTCTGCTGGATTTATGTCTTACATCTGTAAAGTGGCATTATTTTGAACAGCTGATTTTGGATTTTTAGTTAGAAAACAGAGGACTTCTACTCTCCTTAGGTAACTATAGACATTTTGTTTTACACCATATAAAAGAAATCTCATCTATTTTCAAAGACTGTATTCTTTTTGTTTAAATCTTATTTTCATCTTATCTGTTTTCCCTCATTATTGTCAGTAGCTTTGATGATATTGCATCGACGTTTACAAAAGCTACAAATGATTTGTATTTTTAGTTTATTCAAATAAATAAATGAATTATTATTATTATCATCAACTACGACACACTACTAAAACTTCTTCCCTAAAAAATCTGCATATCACTCATAAAACTCGAATGGTATATTTTGACATTCAGTATCCCATTTTAATTATTAAAACCTCAGTATTACTCAAACTTCAGTCCTCTCTTTTTTTTTTTTCAAATTTTTCGAATATATTAAAGTAATTTTTAAAAAGTTTTTGTTTGTCCGTCGCTCAGGTTGGTCCGTTTTTAATTTTCCCATTTATTAATTTCCGTCTTGACGCCTTCGTAATATATTCTGTAACGGTCCGCAAATTGAAAAGTTACCGCGGTGCGCGAATTGATATGGTATTTCTCATTTGAATAATGGCCAAAATAATTAAAAGTAAAATCTGATGTCTAATGTGTTTTGTCTATAGCATAGACTGGGGTGATAATTAGGGTATGCTTTTATTTTTGTTTTTTTTACTTGTATACTTCTTGTTGGCTTATTTTTCATTCTTGGGTTTAGTTTAATTATTTTATAGTAATAGTGACGTTGGGTACAGGTTATAAGAGTTTTCAAATAAAATGATACATAATTGATTAATCTCAATGATTAAGTTTTTGTAGCATGACACTTAATGGTACGCTGACAACTAATTAAATTCCTTACTAAATAAAACAAGTATCAAATAATTATTTACAAACTAAAAACATTACAATACAATCTTCTGAATTTAAAGCTCAGGATAATATCCATCCAACATAAATTACTTTGCAATCCTTTATAATCTGGCGGGGGACAAATCAAAGTGCATTTCTAGTTAGTTTGTCTACTTGCTAAAAGAGGGCGCTTTTCATTACCATATCAAGCGTCGCGCCCCGCCGCAATTAGCATCGCTTTGGTTCCGCCAAATGTAAGCTTTTTTATGTTAAATCCTCTTAATTTGTTTCGGGGTTACCGTTGACTGGGTGATATTTTCCATTTAATATATTTGCTATGATATAAAATCATTTCAAAGAAAGCTTTGTACTTTTGTAATATCATTTTAAGTATATACTTACTTACTTTGAATTTAATGTCGTTTAATTTTCCTTTGGAAACCTAGTACTAGGCAGGTACTACTAACAAAATTGTCTCAAACTGTTCCAATTTCTCTGATGGAATTGAAATGGTTATTAATCACCACCTCATTAGGGTATCATGCAACTAACTTGTGAAAGGTATTATTTCTAGTGGTTGGTTACGATCAAAGAACAAAAAATGATAGTGTGCGGAAATATGTCCTCAACGCTTTGTTGTTCTCTAAATCACCCAGAAGGCATTCCTCGTACTGTGGCACTTTAGTGCACAATTTTGCATTAATAATGTGTTTTTTTTTTGTTACCGCCGTTACCGCACTTGGACGAACACAAATATTCAAACGCGATAACACCCAGACCCGGAATAACTAACAGTGGGTCATAGAAATATTTGATCAGTGCGGGAATCGAACCCGCGACACTAAGCGCAGCAGTCGTTTCCTCAACTACTGCACCAACCGTGCCATCTAATATTATAGTATTTGTGGACGCGTTGTGGTGATTAACGAAAGCCACAACACATTATTTTACGACGCTTTCTTATTAAATCCGACGCTTCTCAAATAGGTATTCATTAAACCTCATCAACTAGCCTAAGTCTGAATTAAACAGTACTCCACCACACCCCTTAGGTTTAAAACGATTATCCATCACAAGAGTAAAATATTTGCACAGATTCGGGGTAAATACCAAACCCCAGCAACACCATGCACCACCTTAAATTTTCTCCAGTATTTAGCAAGTAACCAAATGCAAATGCTAAGACATTAGCGTGTAAAAGATAAGAAATAGGATTAGGCTACTTTTCCGGCGCACCAGAGGAATTAGACTGGGACTGTTAATTGGGTAATTAACTGGCTGTCAATATAAACGGGTGTTTTATGTTTACTGATACTGTTTTCATTCTAAAATTTTGGTGAAGCTTTAGTGTAAATCAGTGGCATTCCAGAAGAACTTGTTTTATTTATTACAACAACGGTAACTAAACTGAGTATTTTTTTTTAAACCTATTAAGACGTTTTAAATTAAAAACCAAATTAACATATTCTTTTCGAAAGTCCTTTAATTTGCGTGCAACAGAGGATCCTTTTAATCAAGTTTATTGGAGAACATGAAAAGGGCTTCCAAAGTTAGAGTGATAATACTTTTACCTCTAGCGCACCATTGGCACTCAGTCCCGTTACTAACTAGCTAATTTTCAGTCCGGGCTGGAGCAATTATTCTGATATGTCAGAACAAGATATTTTTTTTTATATATCCAATTTTTGCCATTAATTATTATATTATTTACTTCACTATTTTGATATTGTAATGTCGTTTAAATTGAAATTATTTCTTATATATAACCGCAATACATTGTAAATGTGAGTGAGATCTAGGCTGAGCGCTCTTCATTTCATTAATTCTCACGATAACTGATGCATGCTTGCACTCTGTTGCGTCAGGTTAGCTCAAATAGTTATGGCACTTTCTTCAAAAGGCTATTCCACCCTATATTTGTCTCACATTAAACCTTACATCATTACAATCTGTCTGGACTTTAAAATATACTTTGACCCCTGAGTTTGTTTCGGCGTTTCTTCTCAGGGATAGTCATAGGAAATGCCGACGCCATCGTTAGTTTAAAAAAGACGTGTAAAAGTGATTGAAAAATCCTAATTGCAAAATAAATAATTTCATTTCATTTCATTTCAAGAATTTTTTTTAAGGTATAGTAAATGGACTACGACCGTACGTCGAATAGACTACGACGAATGGATGACGATGGATGTGATAAATATAAAATTATGAAGTCAATGAACCTGTACAATATCGTATGTATTTTACATTTCCGTCGGTAAAAATAAAAGCCTACCTTCTAATTTATTTTTGCAAACCAATATCTTAAGCCATATTTCTTGCCCATCCAAACAATATATCCACTTCAAATAATCCATGCAAATGAAACACATCCAACCCTTTTATATGACCAAAATAGACGCCTCATTCCCCTGGCAAGTTTTATCAATAAATGGTCGAAGGAAAAATTTATAAAATAAAAAGAATAAGGTAATAACAATAAAATATAACGGTTGGTATAAATTTTCCTTTATATCTGTACCCTGGCCGGTGGCCAGTGGCAGGGTGCATACGTAACGGGGGACTGAGTGTTTCTCTAATTTGGGAACAAGATGGATTGGCTCTGGGCATTCCAGTAATTTATCAAGTATTGACTCGTATTGTTGTAGTTCTGTTTATTTTTGTTATTGGGGGTATTACAGGGGATTTCAGGGTAAATATATTACGTCTTATGTAAACGTCTGTTTTAATCTATCATCAAGGATTGTTTATTTTAAATGATTATATTGAAATGTTTGCCTAGTTCTTTTTAAATTAAAAACTAGCTTTTATTTGTTGCTTTATTTTAAGAGGTATAATGATATAATAATAGCTAATACGTAATACTGACTTGCGATAATAATTTACACCAGATGATTCACCAATAAAAAAATAACAGACGGTCGATTATAAAGTCTTCGATGCTAAGTCGTCGTGCGTAGTACCTGCCAGTCAACACTTCAAATGGTTGTCATACTATTGTGTTAAACCTAGAAAATTTTACAACCGTTCTAAGCAAAGCTGAGATGGTAGTCGTTGTACATGAAATGTAAGTCCTTCTGGTTAGGTTAGCGCAACCTACTTAATTGATGAATAAGGTCGAATATAACATAATCACAGTAATCCAACACATTCACTAATAGAACTGCTGGAACTTTTTGTAATATTAAATAATATATATTAAAAAGTACTTCACTTTTCTCCTATATAATATTTTGACGTTTCCCTTTAGTTCCCACTATTTTCTTTACGTAACTCCGCTCACCCATGAGTCGTTTCCATCTAAAAGTAAAAAGGTCCATACAAAATTGATATCGGTGCAATACTTTGAACGACTGAGCAGTATCTATTGACGTGTAAATATTTTTGTTTTTTATTTATGGCCACCCCGTGTCCGGCGAAGTGTTTGCTCTGGCAACATCCCCCGCCGTTTGTCAAAGAGACTCAGCGTTAACGCATGACCAGTAATGATGTTTTATTATTTACATTTTTATAGGATACGTCGGGTATTTATTTTCTTGTCAATGTTTTTAAGTGTGGAATATTTATAGACGAAATTCAGATTATATATATGTCCTATATAGTTCTTGTTCCTTTTTCGTAGTAATGAAATGAAATGAAATGAAATTGAAATGAAATGAAATTATTTATTTTGCAATTAGGATTTTTCAATCACTTTTACACGTCTTTTTAAAACTAGATGGGGTCGTATATAGTATATATAGTATGCATGGACAGTAATTTTATCATCTTTAGTTCAGTTTTTTTTGCAATGAGCTTTGGTATGGTCAGGAGATACGGTGTTATTTCCTGCTTTCACTATTACACTACATCCCTGTTGCAATATACAGGCAGAAAAATTGCCACGAATAATTGTACACGACTTACACGCATGTTGGAAGTTAACTAGTTACAGGTTTCAAAGTACCTATAGATTCTCGCCAATAAAATAGACAAACAATCTAACCAACTCAACTAAACATAGGTACTAAATTCCAATTTCGAAAAAATATCCTCATCTTCATCCAAATTAAAACGTAAAACCTAATCGCCAACAAAACCATTTCGCACAAAACCATCCGTTCTTATCAAGCCATTCTTTCGCTTAATCTAACAAACTTGTGTTGCCAAATTTTCTTTGGGAAAACCTCTGGTATAAAGCCTGGGCCTCATTACACCGGGTCATCAGTATGCATAATAAATTAGGTAGAGAGCCATCTAGCGGCGAACGGCGGAACTAAATAATGGTTGAGCAAAATGTAGGGAGATGGATTGCTTTGCGGCTGTGACGAATGGCCCGCGCTTTGATTCTGTTTTGGTTTTGTATTATTATTTGATTTTAATGTTACGATGATCAGAATTATAATCTGTTACGATCGGTCGATTGGAGTTTCTTTAGATGTTCACAGTATTGTTTGAGGCTAAAATATGGTTTTGGAGAAAGGTAAATATTTATTAAGAAACACAAATTAAAGATATATACTAACAAATTAATGTTAAAGTTTAGGTACTTCTGAAGAAATTGAGCTGTAATATTTTTCTCTGAAGCTAATCTCTAAAATATGTGAATTACCGTAGGTTTTCCAATTATTTTCTCTAGTCCAAAAATCAGGAATTAATGTTGTTTGGAACAGTGAATGTTTAGTAATTTAGTCTATGTTTTAGGCCATAGACATGGCTTATAATTTTATTCAACCAGCAATGCTGTAACACTGTTCTTACCCGGAACCTCAACTTTATAGATAGAACATCTTACTAACAAACATAATTAAATACTATATTTATCATAACGATGGCATAACCACGACCATTACTTCGGATTCACCACAGGATCACCCTTAACGCACCAAATTTTACCACCTACCTTCACCCTTGGTAAATAAAATAGCCAACTGTATAGCGTTAAAAACAATGTTCAATTTCCTTTGTCGTAAATTTTCCGAATTTCACCATGAGGTTGGTAGAACTGTGTAAGGGAACAATAAGTAACAGACGCGAGATGGCGCTACTGTCGATTTATCATGGAGTTAGTTTATGACAAGTGGCCTGTCTTCCGCAGACACGAGAAGATGCTTTTTACTGAACAACTACGAGGATGGAGGTATATAAGGGAGTTTTGGATGTGACATTAGTTGTTGACAGTGATGTTACAGAGAGATTTACGTGGTGGGTGTAGCAACTGCAAAACATTCTCTGATGTCATGTTACAGCAGTCACAATAGTTTCTGCTGTAATAGAGTGGCTAATAACCAGGCTTGACCAATTGAATACCGTTGGTCAAGCATGGACATTAGTCAGTTATAAGTACCTACTGAATTCGATGGCCAAGTTCAATCACCAAATATCCAATACATATGTATATATTTAAACCTAGTACTTATCCAATGCCTATGTATATTTGATTTAAAAATATATATATTATATTTTATTCGGCACAGCAAATAAAACATGCAGACGTCTTAAAGAATGATCACTGTCGAATTTACTAAAAGATCCATCCACGTTACGATAACCAAAATATTTCTATTTACCTCAAAAGAAAATCCAAGCGCAAAAATTTTAGAACTCTATATTTTAAATAAGGATATTGCAATTTTTTTCAGTCTTGCTTCGAACATCCCTCGCGAAGTTGCCACAGTCTATGGTAATAAGGCTTTGGTTTTTGCTACTTTCATCCCCTGAACCCCTGAACCACCCCATTTGAATAGCGTGTTCCGTGTGAATGTCGAAAACGCAGAATAGTTTGTTATTATAGAAGGATTGATGTGTTGTGAGATCGAGAAAAGCAAGTTAACAAATAAAAAAAATCGAAGTTTTTATTTCTTTTTTCGTTTTTTAGGATCGTATCAGCATAGATAAAGAAAAAATCAGTCGCTCACGTCACTCACATCATCCTTTGACATTTCCAAGACTCATAATGTGCTTATATTGGCAATTGTTTAGCTGCAGACCAATTGTAGTATTATATCTATATGCGTTTGTTGTGCAAACTTAGCCCATCTTGCAGTGAGGCCACTAGATGTAACCAACCTGTCCACAAAGGCAATACTACATATTTTACGGAATACATCATCTACATGTAATTTCTTTCAAGTTGTAGTCTACAGTATAAAATGAAAGAAACCGTTTCCTTTTTAATTCGACTTGACAAAAATCAAATATCAAACAAACCTGGCAGCAATTTCTAAAGCTGGAACCGTAAAACCGTAAAGTTAAAATAAACGTTGGCTCCGGGTCTCGTGTAATGAAAGCCGCGGTTTTTCCATGACTATTCATGACACTTAGCCGCCGGCTTACCTACCGTGCACAGTATTCGCTGAAAACACTATTCAGTTGCGGGAGAACCTGGTAAGGGACACTGCTAAGAAAAGCGGAATGCAAGGCGAATTACAACTTTCAAATACATGCAATGCACCCTGTATATATGTATATGAAGGATGTAGATTAACATTCCTATTTTTCCGTTTAATTACACCAGGCAGTCGACTAACCGCAGTGTCAGCAATGCAACTGTCACTCAGCTTTTTATTCCGTAGTAATTACACTAGATCTTCTCAGGAAAAACATCTAATCCTTCACACATCGACCCACCTCTCATGTGATTCTTTAAAGATATTCCTGGTGCCCATACCTTGATGAAAATAATAGTATCCCAATACATCGTTGCCATTTACCACGTTCTACCCAAAGCCACCCTATCTCATTGAGATGCGGTGACCTCTCGAAAATCACAGACTCCACCCACATTATCATTCCACTTTTATATCGGCCGTTAATGTAATTGCCTGGTTACTTCGGATAACAAGTGGTCTCTAGTTAATTAATTTTATGGTCACAACTAGTTGTGGTCGTGGTTAATGACGCTGAAACATTGGTGTTGTGGCGGACATGTGGAGATTTCATTTTCGTAATGTCGTGGGGATATATAATAGTTGGTAAAAGCAATAAAATTATTGACTGTAAAGGATGCACTGTCGTATTCGTTACAAGGTTAGAATACAAGGTAGAAAAGGCTAAGTAGTTTGAATTACTTAATCTGTATGTACTTCGTATAATAATAAAACCAGTATAGACTTGGAGAAATCTATTATATAACATAATCAGAACTTATCCGGCGATTATTCATCATCTCATATTTTGAAATTGTTATAACTGGTGAAAAACCAACAAGCTTGAACAAACTCACGATAAAACATGTTCCTAGACACTCCACAATAATAAACCCCAACAACATCGACGGTCCATAAACTACAAAGAAGCAAAATAAGCTATAAAACCAGGTAACAGAATGTTAGCCTACCTAGTTACTTACGACGCACAGTTTAAACCCACTCGCTGTATACAATGGTCTTAACTTTAAACTTTAGATACATGGAAGATAGAAGTTATGTCTCGGAGTATACAGGGCTGCCAAGAATTTGTTTAATTTTGTTGCTACTTTAAAAAAGGCAAATTAAATATAAACTTAAATAATCCAGCAAAATTCCAATAATTATGTTTACGTGTTACGTGACCAGAAAATTAATAATAAACATTCATGTGTTTATGATATCCTGGCTATATTGACGACACATTAAGAATTCTGGTTATCTATGAATATAATATCTATACATATAAATAAAATTGGAGTGTCTGTTTGTAATATTGAAATAACCGTTTTTTACTACATGCATATGAATATATATACGGTACATACACCAAAATAACATTTTTTACAATTTTTGTCTGTCTGTCGGTCTGTCTGTCTGTCTGTTTGTATAGGCTAATCTCTGAAATGGCTGGACCGATTTTGACGGGACTTTTATTGGCAGGTAGCTGATGTAATAAGGAGTAACTTAGGCTACTTTTATTTTAGAAAAATTCTTTTATTTTAGAAAAAAATAGGGTTAAGTGCATTTGGTCTCACTAAAAAATACATTGTTAAGTTCCGACATCCACGCGAACGAAGTCGCGGGCACAGCTAGTACTAACTATGATTTGTGATTAATACATAATAAGATTTACCAATACAGTGGTATTCAATACGAAGATTTAAAATTAAATCAATTGTTCACAAAGTGCGTTTTGTACTAGCTTACCTATTTTTTTTTTCTTTTCTACCTTTTTAGCATCTATCAAGAAGTTTATTTTGCCGTTTAATCTTGACATAGCCGACGGTCACTGAAAAGAAATGCCGAACTGAAAATAAACTCAAATATCTCTCAAAGAACATTTAGAAAACAAGTACCCAAGACTTGAATGCTCTAGACTTGAATAACCACACACACTTACTTAGGTATATACACATTATATAAGAGAGGTCGTTAGTAAATAGAAGTGCCGTTCTCCAATGTTCTTGGCTCGCTGGGGTACTCCTCGACGATTTAAGGCACTTGATGACTTTGCAAGAAATATTATGCTATTTTCTTCCATTTACTTGGGGATAAATGCCAAGTGGATGGTAAATATCAAGCTTTTAAGTTGCATCGGATTCTTAATTATATTGATATGATATAACTAAGTAGGTATGTATCACAGAACAGATACCTCTTTTATCTGTTCTGTGGTATGTATATCCCGTTTGTATTTTTGATAGGAACAAATCAGTTATTCTTCGTTGTCAATCAAAAGACCTATCAGTGTATTTTTAACAACAATAGTACTGGCCTCCCAATTTGCATTTTATATGGTTCGGCGCTCATGGCAGACATACTTTCGATTATAAAACTATTCATTATACCTATATCTAGCAAGTCGCTGCCACAAAAATTAAATCGGTCAACCACTACATTGAAATAAAGCCTGACGCAACATAATCGCGGAGATGACCGCGCCTTAAAGACATCCGGGCGGGACGGCTGTAGCCGACACCTCCCCATCTTCTCATCCACCCCGAAATGTTGTAAAAGAAGGAAAAACGCCCCCGACCCCCTTCACCCCCACAACCCAAGAACACTCGAGATAGCGATTGTTCATGTATGAATTCACCACATTAAGAGTCAAGTAGGATAAAAACAGAACGCCAAGAGAAACCTTTGAAAAATATACTGAGCATTGAGTGATATTCTTTGGGCCTTAAGTGGTCCGTTTTTATTCGGTTCGTTTTAGGTATGTCGAGTAAAAATATACGGACAGATGTTTTTGGATTGTTGAGATAACGTTTCTGAGAGCGGTAGACGGGACATGTGAATTGTATGGGATGTGTAAAAGAAGTATGATCTCTTGTGAGGTCTGTCATTCTTTGTTAATTAGCGATCGATAATACTGTTGACAATAAATAGCCCGCTACAGTATTTCAAATGCATAAAAAAATCCTTTAGAACTTATATATAGTACTTAGCTGCTGCGTCGTAACATGAACAGCAATTATCATTTTTTTGTGATAAGATATGTACCTAAGTTTTCCGATTCGACTGTATCATATTTTGTTATCTAAACATACCAGAACCTAAAATATATATCCTTAAATAAAAAAACAGTGTATTGCGCCTGATTCTAAAATAACTAATTAACGTACAAATCGCCACAAGATTCAAGGCAGCCTAACAATCATCTGACAATAGCAAGAGACGAACTATATATCAAGACAGCCTAAATTACACAGACTTATAACGGGTAGCAGATTTGTGTGTACGAGAATAATGGCTGTGGTAACCTATTTCTGAGCAAAGTAACTACGACGAACAAATTCAGAGAAGTAAAACTTGCGTGAATTCATTCTCTTCTCTACAAGACATCGATCATCCAACACACCTTCCCCGACCCCACAAAAAACACAACTACCCACAATTCTATGGTAAGCAATGGTAACTGAAACCGGTAAAATTACCATAGCAGTCCGCACGCGCCGTACGAGTAGGTTGGTAACTCGTACTTTCTTTAATTGTATACAAAAGAGGTGTAATAAGGCTTTACTGCCGGCCCACGTTTATGTCTTTATGTATGGGGATATGATGGTGTGAATGGATGGAATGCATAAATGTTTGGGAAGAGGCTATTGATATTTTAGTACGAGATGGTAAAAATAGGGGTATTTTTATTCGTGTGCGTTTTTCTAGGACGCGTTTGTATAATAATGAATCGTATCTTATATTAAAATATGTGAATGTTCTATAAATATATTATTATAATATTATAAATACATTAGTATTTTATGTGCAACAAAAAAGTATTGATTTATAATACTACAGAATACAGAATATTTACAACTGGCCGTTCAGCTCGTAGGTTATTCCATGTTATTCTAGGAAACACTTAGATTGCTCAGAATATTTTTTGTAACTAACTTTTACACTTAATTAAATATCTATATGAGTCTCATAAAATCCTAACTATATGCAGCTTTACAATCCAGACTGCAGCTCAGAACAGAAAACCATCTCCATATCCACTGAAGATTCTTCCACCTCAAAAGCAAATCGTTAAGGTATGTAAATAGGTAGAAAAACCCTTAGTTCTTAACAAAGCGGGTGCAGTACATGAATATGGAGGGAGTGAAGAAAAGAGAGGTGTTAATCTTAAAACTTTGAGGGATCCACTTTTAATTAATACAATCAAAACAAACCGAGGGCCGCTCAACGGCTTAATTCACAGAGACGGATTTAAGGATGGTTGACATAAAGTTAAATTTATTTATCTCTTATTTTTATGTTAGTCGGATGCCCAATGACTACATTTTGACACAATAAGCTTTAGTTTTTAAGGTACCAAAAAATGTTGTCTTTCAGGCATTTGATAAAAATATTATCACTTTTACATATTTAATCCAGGCTCTAGTTTGCCTATTATATTTGTAACATGCCCATTTTTTACACGTTACACCAAAGTTTTTTTCTCATTATGTCTATAAGTGTAAGCATCGTAGTTTTACCTGAGAGAAAAAGAAACGCTGGGGTACAAAATCCGCGCCTGTCTATTTCGTTCGCAGTCCGACCCTTCAGTCTTTCATTAACCGCTCGGTTTTAATAAAAACCTCACCTATTAATCTCAACTGTAAACTCATTTTCATATTCCACTCAATTTTGTTTATTTAACTTTTCTTAAAGCTAAGATAGATAGTAGCACTTCCTGGATTGTTGCCAAGGTGCTTCAAAGTACTATATGACACGGGAATTATTCTATAATTACACTGCAATTATAATAATAATCTTTGTATTGCTCGCGACGAGCAAACCCAATCCAAATTCTTAAATACAACTTCTCTTCTAATAATCTATCACTATATTACGTCAAATATTGACGTCCTTTCAAATACTTGTTGTTTTATCACTCACCAGTGTTTATATTAAAGCCCGTACCCTACTGACTATGTGCTCATTAAAAAGGGGCATGACCCGTACTTTAAGGATGGTTGCAGCATAACTTGTTAATTGGTAAGTACGAGTATGTACAATTTAAACATTAAGGTTGTCATTTATAACATAATAAAAAAATGTAGACTCGTACGTTAGCTACTTTTCTGTTTTATTTCACTTTTCTCAGCGAGTAACTCATTTTATAGTGACCTAATGACTATTACCTACTGTCTACCATAATTTTATATACAAAAACATATTTTAGTTTTATTTTTCCAGTAATATTTACCTAAGGTACATAAACAAATTATTTAAAAACATCTCGTGGGATCTCTCAGAAAAAAATGGTTTTAAATGTGAAAATAAAGCCTTTTTGTATACTATACTTACTACTATATACTATACTATACATACTATACTTGTCTATGCAAATTCATACGCAAATTTTGGCACCTATTTTGGGTGTCAAATATTAACAAACATATTTCATTTAAAATTTATTTACAATGTAATTTATTTGTAACAGATAAGCACCAAACTTTGTTTTTCTTTTGTTCGCCACCCTAAAAAGATTAAACAAACAAAAAAAAAACAGTCAAGGAAGTCGCTTTAACCCCAATATTAAACTAAAAGCCGTCTATGAATACCAAATTCGCAGACAGACAGAACAACTCCTGAAATATAGCCCGTTGAACGACTGAAATTTACATGAAACATTTTAATATCGGCCCTCCACATTCACCTGCCTTTCTCACGCCATAAAAGTAAGAAAAAAGTTTTTATACCACCCTTAAACCCGTTCCCTTCAAGCCTCGCCTCTTTGAAAAAAATAACCTCTTTGATTTACGAGGAACACTGACCGAAATGTGACAAACTTTTTCTTTTTTGCACGCGTTCCGAATTCGAACAAACGTCAATCAAGCTCGAAAAGAACGTGTCCTTGTGAGTTTGTTATGGATCGACTGACTCTTAATTAAGTAGGTACATAACCCTTACAAATTTTGTTACATATAAAAAAGACATTTGAAAGTTATACTGATAATTTTGATAATGATGTAACAGGAAAAAACAGTAACATTTGAGGTTTCCAAGCAAAGTGTGGCGTTGCAAGTTTGGCAAAAGTCATCAACATACCTGCTTTTTCCCTAGTAGGTATTTATGTTACGTTAGCATCATGTTATGCATAGCCGCAGAGCAGGTACTTACTTGTATTTTCACGAAGCGACAGCCAAAGTAATTACACTGACCTGAAAGTAAATAGAACCTCTTTTAGACTTCCATAATCCTAAACATCACGAAAACAAAATAAAAAGAATAATAAATCGCATCTAGCAACACTCGAAAACCGTCAGACGAAAGCCCTCGACGTCACAAAGGTGGCGGGGTTGCCATGTCACAACTCTCCACCAAATTTATGCACATAGCTTACGTCACGAGGGCACTCCGTCACACGCGGGACGAGGGATAATGTGGCAACACTGATCATAGTAAAAAAAAATATGTCACATTTTACTGTGTCTATTACTTCAAACGCTTTTTCCTCGTGAATAGAATGTGAAAAATCAACATTCCACACGATTTGTAACGGACAATTACTTATTGGAATGGATTTGAGTGTTGAATATGAATGACCGCACTTATCTATACATGCCATTACTCCATAATAGATGTTTAACATAAGGCATTTGTATGACATGGTGTTGTAAAAGTAATCTGCAGAATTCTAAAACACCTAACTCATAATGAAGTTTCTCTTATAATACAGGCTGAATTTTTCAAGTGGGCGTGGAGAGCCCAATCCGAAAGTATAAGGAATAGCGAAAAATACTCGTATCGAGCCCGATTTTGATGAAAACTAAAACTGCATCATTGGATTTTTGAAAAAACAATATCTCTAGCCAGGAATCGGATAGGTTAATTTTGAAAAAAAAAAACTCTTTTATTACAGCATCCAACAGTGTCGCTAATAAGGATTAAATTATGATAAGTAATGACATATGACAAACCAAAGGAAATTGTTGAATTTTATTAAACTCACAAATACTTTCAAGTAATGTCTTTGATTCATACATGTATCTGGTTTCACTAACGATGTGGCTGAATACAATTGAGATCATTTGAGCGAATTAGGATGTTTGTTATAATACTGCAAATCCTCAAATTACAAATAAATTAATGTTTTACTCGCTTCGTTGCTCTGTGGCGTGAGACGGTGAAGAAAGGAAACCATGTCACGAACGAAAGCCTGAAGTGTCGGCTTTGTAGATACATGTTATTTACTGGGAAATATATACCTACAACTACTACTGCATCGTCATAGGTAATACAGTTTATGGCAAAGGTTTATTCTATTTATAATCACCAAATATATTTCAAGCTACTTCCACTTGTTTTGCGAAACTTTTTTTTTTTTTATTGTGCAATAAAATATCTCTCCTAATAATAACGAAAATTGGGAGTAAACGCGCCTATATGATTTAACCGTATTATTTATTAATCAAATTTTCCTTAAAATAATACCCTTTACCAAGACCCCAAAAAACTATATAAACCGCAGGTGCAAGTTGATGGAAACACCCCTTTTGTAAAAGAATATTTTCTCGAATTAACAACCCTTCATTCGCAGGTATAGTACATCAAAGCGGATTCTTCTTTATCAACTACCTGTTTAATTTTAAGACAAGTGCCTGATTGAGTTGACTTAATTATTTAAGCAGGCCTAAATACCTATTTAACGATATTGTTGCCATTGCAGTTCGAACCTAGATGAGACTTGCACAAACAAAGAGGCCCATGTCCAGCAGTGGGTGAAGTTAGGCTGTGGATGATCATGATGATGATGAGATATTTGAACAAGAACACTTTTCGAATGGAGCGGGATAATTACCAAAAAACTTGCTTAGGAAGCTGCGCTTTTATTTGTGTTGTGTTGATATTTTAATTTGTAACTTTTTTACAGTAAGTATCGCATTTTGTCACAAACTTAAGAAAGCTAGGTATTCCCATATTGCAATACCTATGTTCAATTTATGTGAAATGTTTTTAACACGAACTTCAAAAAAAGAATACCACCGAAATTCTCGATATCCAAACGCAAATTATACAGTTTTGAAACAAGAAAACCGCGGGAAACAAAACAACGAAGGTAGGTAGTGGCCGCATTCATTTGAATAATTTCCACCAGTATTTTCTGAGGCAAATCCATCATTTTGGCGCACCGGGCACCGTCCATATCGCAGATGGCGCTCGTTAGCTGGAGTCTGAATAGAAAATACAGAAATTTCGTTTTTTTTTTTTCCGATTAAAGACTGCGATAACTTTAGTGTTTATTCCGAACTTCCAGTTTTATACGAAGTGACGGTCGTTTGACCTCCGCAACCAGTACTTAGAAAATGTTAATACCATTCTTAGTTCAAAAAGTAGGTACGTGCTTAGTCATATCACTAACATTAATGATTTCGCACTAATACACCCGACACAAGATAAGTTTTTATAGTTATAAGTGAACCCCACATAACTGATAGGTACTGAAGTACTTACTTTAATACACGAGTGTTAATTTAAATACAGCAGTACTTAAAGTTTTAATTATTATTTCTAACGTTATTATTTTACTCAAAAAAACCATGTGAAATATTTGTACACCAACCTTACACTATTTAATGTTGTTGTTAGCGTGCCTTAAAGTAAATTAATATATATCGAATTATAATAAGTTGAAATACCGGTAACATAATATACGAACTTTACTGGCTGTGTATTTGTTTCCAGTAGATTTAGCTACAATATTTTCCTGGAACATCCATCATTTTCTCGTGAAAATAACGGCTCGGGGGGTGCGGCCTGTTATCGGCCGGCGATAATCAATTTCAACAAGCCACCTTCTTATAAGTACCTATACCATACCTTGGCTACGGGATCTCCCTTACAGGGGAACCCAACGATAAAAACAATGAGAAGCAATAATACACAATGTTAGAATATAATAAAGTACTATTTATTTGTTTGAAGCAAATGCTATTCTTGTAAGCTAAACTCATACCTCTATCGCCGAGAAAAAAACATGCTAGTAAATATACCTTTGGTCTATGGTCTATTGAGAACATACATAGACAAATGGCCAGCTTAAAACCAATCACAAGTGGCTTATATCTTATACTACCGATCCAGCCGACCCGTTTTTGCCATTAAGACTTCTTCAAATCATTCAACCGAACTGAAATAGATACCTACTTATATGAACTATCATAATTAACGAAGTTACATTGAACTTATGAATCAACTTCCTTCACCAGCAGATAAAACACAAATGTACCAAACTACAGACTTAGGATGCTCCCTATTAATTCACTTCCCCTCAGCATACATTAAACGCTATTTGTTTTTGCAACATTACCATTTTTATGACTAAACTGAGAGAAATCACTTACTGTTAGTGTGCTAGCTTCATTATACTCCAAACCGTCAACCATCAACCCTTATGACTTTGTTATAAAGGCCATATTTCTATGACGATGACTTGTAGGGTAGCTCGAAACCACAAAATAATTGTTTGGGTTACAAACGTTTGTTTTGATTCTGATGGCTGACTTCATTTTACAGCGCGCAGTATCAATTTTATCAACTATGTATTTTACAGCTTTTTAGGGGAATAAGATGTATTAAAAATGTTTTTCAATATCACACAGTCGTTCTTTAATTATTATCTTAACTTTCTCCATAATATTAAAACAAACTTTCTTATCCCTTAATTTATTTACTCAAATAATAAAATGTAGGTCTTAACGAACTGTTCAAAACCAACTAAAATTCAGCGGAGCATATTTAGAACTTGGTGGGGGTCGCAAACTCGCTCAGACCGAACTTAATTCCGCCCGTCGCGACCGCAAAGAAAACTTCGCTTCAAAATTAATATTTCTTTCATTAAAATGCTGTAATATTTTCGCTTGCTGCATGCATAAGTAATATCCATGAATAAGTTACGTGTAAAAATTCAGCGAAGTCTCACTGATTGAGCCCAGATATCGGCGACGACGGTGTGTGGAAAAGCTTGTAAGATATGTAGCAAGATGAAATAAAATGAGTGTTTGTTAAATTGCAAGATGACGGAAAGAAGAACTTTAGCTGTGAGATACGATTTTCGAAGGTAAAACAGTGACTTGTTACACGAAAATGAATTTGCCTAGAATATTTTTTTTAATGTGCTTGTCTGCCTGTTTATATCCTATCCCTATTGTGATTATAACAAACACTACACTAGTGAAATATAAATGGTGAATATGGTATTATGCTTAACATATCATCGACCATTAATAAAACCTATTATGAAGCATAGACCATCCAATCTTCGCATCTAATATCTCGTCTCTTCGTTTACTGTACCGTTTATTTGACTCCATAGATTGTTGTTTGTCTTGCAGATTTGAGTGAAGACGGTTTGAAAGTCAAGAATGGACTGAAATAGGAGATCATTTGTATAAGAAATGAGGGGCAGGTTTGTATTTGAATAATTTGATTTGGTTTACTTCTTTTATTATATTAATTACATTATTTTTGTTTTCAGGTTTACATAGAACGCCCGTTTTACGGTTGAGCTGTTAATTAGCTCATGATTATAAACTTTAGAGATGAGGTGATCGATCTAATCCAAGACCTGAAAAAAGTGGCATAAATGAACTGTGAAACATCTGCTAAAATTTATAGCTATCTGTGAAATATTAGGCAAGAAAACCCGTCATATTGTATCATGAGACATTTTAAACGCCGGGGCATCGCAATTTGCTTATTCGCTACTTAATGTTAGCTTAACAATAAAATAGTGAAAATTGTTGTTAATTATTATTAGGATCTGCTCCCAAACTAGGTTTACAGGCTATGTTACAGCACACAGCGCATCAAGCCCACGGACTGGGTATGAGCTTACGAACAAAAGGAAACAGTCTTATATTAAAAATGTTATTAGTTTTTTTAATGTTATTTGTTAATTCAGGAAGACAAATTATACTAACGAATATTTAACTTGCCAATGGAGGTCTATCGTAGATAGTAATCTTTTAAGGAAATAATACATGGCCTATGCGGATGCCACGATGCCACGGTCCACATCATATCACGTATTGTATCCTATAATTTCCTCGGATTTAAGTACTTCTTGACGACTAGTAAGTATAGAATTCAAGGTGTAAAATTAAACAAAAGCCTTCCCATTCACAAAAACGCTTCAATAAATAATAACATAACAGTAACGTTATCTCGTCGCATCATTAAGCTATCTCGGGGGTGAGCAGAGCAGTAGTCTCCCCGCTGAATACAATTTACATACAAAAGTTTAAGGGGCGTCGGAAAAACAACGCGTTTTTCGGATTAATTTGAAACATTGGTTTTGTAGTCATTATTTTGCAGATAATATTGTGTTATTACAATTTGCGATTATAGCAATGAATGAACAAATCTCTAAGCTTTAACTGTAGTTTTTGTTAGTCAGTTTACCTAGGGCTAATTTCTCAACAGCTGGATAGGTTATTCCTCCTAATACCTCAAAGTCCATAATTAATAAAAAAAAGCCCATAATAACTCTAATACCTAAAAGTCCATATTAAAACTGATCCAATATCATAATATGCATAACTTGGCATAATAACCAAAGGAACAAAAGAGATGTGCATTTGAACTGAAACCGACACTTGTCCAAGTTATCCCGACGTGGATCTTAATTATCAAAGCATTATTATTAAAAAATAATTATCAAAGGCGCATATAGATACAATCGAACGTCAATGTCTTATCACTCCATATATAAAATCTAATACTTCTGACACCAAAAGCTGCTCTTCCCGATTCCGACTTAACTGCATATTTTTGGCGCAAAATGTTGCCAAAATAAAGGTCCATTTTCCAACGATACTTAACCCAAAAAATAAGTTTGCTTAGCATCTGCGAAATACGGTTTCAGTTCATTTAGTCGAAAATGTATATAACAAGTTAAGGCGCTTCCCTCTTCAACTGTTCTTAAGACTTACTTTGAATAAAGCACGCTGTTCACTCTGCGATTAAACTTTCATGTTGCGAAGGTAAATAAATATGACCATGTAGACACACAAAAACGCTATAGCGTTAGATAATAATTAATTGTTGGTAACGTTATATGATTATTTTATTCCTACATGCAGCTTTGACCAAACAGTTGCATGTAGGCTAAGATAAACATTTTCCTATTAATAGTACTACCAATGGATATATTAATGTCACTTAAAAATTGCTAAAGTTTAATTTCTAAGTTACTAACTAGGTACTTCCTTCCAAGGTACGCCCATCATATTCATTCAATAACCATTGTAACAATGTTGATACTTCAATCAGAAGAATAAGTATGTCATAAAACCAAAACTGTGTAAGTACATGACCGTAGCGTGAACTAGCCACTATTTCAAACACATGAATCTAACTTCTACCGCCTAATGCGACAAATCGCGCAAGTATGGCGCTCTCAAACGAGTTTTTTCTGAATAATGCGAGTGTTATGGCTCGAAATATGCTTCATTTGGCGCGGAGCAACTTCTGTAAAGTGCGTAAGGAAATCATATTCATATTTTTTACGCTTCAACTGTTCGCGACGCGGAATTTGAATAAAATATGGCAAGTTCTTTTTTTGTTAGATTACTTTGACTGTTGCTGTCTGAAGTCGAGATGGGAGGAGAGCACTTGAGCTCGTTTGAGAACCGACTGGAAACTAAATGAAAATTCGGTACCATACAAAAATTTATAAAATAATTGTTGTCTTTTCAGATTAAAAATTTAAAACAAAATATTAATAATATATTTTAGTAATATTGAGGAAATCTTACGGCACGTTATGACTGATATAAATTTATTATGAGTTGGAAAGAGGCTGCTGTTAGTTTCTATATTATCTTAGACAAAAAACCGAAAATCTAACGTAAAAATTAATAAATAAACAAAATACTCATTTTCGTATATCAAGACAATTTTGTTATAAAACAACACCAAACACGATTATAAAGTGCACTTTGTAACACAAGTGTCACACCCAATCCTTCCACACTTTGCAAGTTTAAACGTAATAAATTACAACAACTTTGTTCATAAAGGGATTCTTGCATAAACACATTTTGCGACTAAAAACCCCGGTGCCCACAAAATTAAGTTTCAAAACCATTTAAGTCCAACCAAAAATCGCGTTATGAACTTTTGGGGCTCCAATCTTCACGCATACATTAACCAGAGGTGTGAGTACGGACTAAAACAAAATCATTATTCAAATCCCCTGAATAATGTTTTCAGGAATCGGGACTGAGTTCCGTGCGTCGTTTTTGAATTTTAATACGGACCTCTAACAAGTTTTCAGTCAAAGGAGATCGGTAGAACTCAGCGGCCGATATTCTAGCGAGTAAAAAGGACATTAACATCTTTCAATCTATCGGATCTTCCAGATTATAGAGTTCAGCTCGAGAATATGATATTACATTTTAACAGAAATTAGGATCATTTTAAAAAGTCGAAGTCAAAGTTTTATTTTTATTTCAAATAGGCCTTTTCAGGCACTTTTAAAAAGTCGAGTCTCTAGGCGCACGGTTCCAAATAGTAGTAGGTCCTATAGAGAAGAGACCGGCAAGAAACAACAGGGATACACTTTGCAAAAAAAAATTTACTATTAAAAATCTTATATTATCTTGTATTTTTCTTATACATGTTAAATGCATAAGAAAAATACACTTTAACTTATTAAATATTAAAAGACCATTAAGTTAATTTAATTGGTATTCGAATTCGGCTTGGGTGTTGTTAAATATTACAGTTAAACTAAGATACCTATGATCATAATACGTGCAAGTGTCTCTGTCGGCTACAGACTATGTATTATGAATGAGACATTGGACATAATATATCAGATGACTGACAAACTACTAGAGCCAACCATGAGTTTCATTATTTAACCAATGTCCGCTCAGGTCCTGTGTACAGTGCCTTATGTAGTGTCGTCGGCCGATCAAAGGCTGGTGATCAAAGAACGCCGGTGTCCGGCCGAGGACGAGGTAATTAGCCACCTTCATGCCGCGCCGTCTGGGGACCGGCACGTGCTTGGGTAACGAATAACAAGCTGTGAGAGAAGTTGCGGTGGTATGTTTGTTCAAAGATTTAGGAGAAAAGACTCATAAAACATTGTTAGGAAATTGAGTGGACGCCTCAGATGAAATTGTTGAATCCTCTGTCCATAACAGAGGATTCAACAATTTTATACCGGAACCTGGGAAAGATCTATATGGAGCTGTACTACGGCTCCTTCCTGCCTGGGTTGAGGTTAGGCTGAGATCTATGGAGCATCCTTAGACTTTACTCAGACTTGGTCTCCTTAGAGACAAAGTCCATAAACAAAATCGAAACAGTCAATAAATAAATAAAGTAAGTCCAAGCAAAGTAGTTGTAGAGTACGCTCAGCGCAATCTCAGCGTAATCACAGCCTTATACATATGACTATAAATTCCAAATCGAAAGTACTTTTAGGCTAAGCATAAGCTTAGCTAAGTTTAACGGAATGTCTGAGCAAAGTACCCACTGTAGACAATTCAGGTAGGTACATAAAAGTACTATATCTGTGTTTACCAACAACTAAAGACCTAGCTTAAAATTTTATCTTATTTAAAGAAATACAGGAAGTATGATGCAACTCACTACTTCTAAATTATTGAACGAAATAACAATGCTATGTACCAACTCTTTTTAAACAAACTGCAGAAGTTTTCTCCAGTAGAATACGTTTACTAAGTATAGCTAAGCAGTCAATGACTGGTTGATATCACAACATCTCGATATAATGACTGGCAATACGGGGGGATCTGTGGACCGGGGGTATAATGTGCAATCTAAGATGGCGACGAGTCTCGGCGATCGGCGGTCACTCGGTCATTACTGCCCTCGCTACATCTATGAAATATTTATGACGACTGCCATAATAACGCCGGCGACGATATCATTATACTTTGTGATGGGGGTGTCGGGCGGGGCGGAATTTCTGAACGCTCCTTACCATTGCAAAGTCGCAATCGCGGGAGCTTCAAAACGCACGCGGATGCTCCGGACAACTTTAAAACATTTTCTGCGCAGGTGAATTTAAATTTTCGTGTATTTCGAAATCACAAAGGCTTCTCGCTATTCGAATGAACCTGAATTTGACTTCGACATTCAAATTTGTAAATCCAGAATGGAATCCAGCCGGTGTGCGCAGACGCGGCGGCCCCGGATCGCCCATATTAACTTGTTAATTAGGTCCATAATACGACTTGCAGATGAGCTACAGAGTTGTGAAGTTGAATACATAAAAAGCCCTTTTTCAGCGATCGCATGCATTGTTGGTGGTGTGTGCGGCCACGGTGGCCGGCACCGGCGGGGGAGGCGAGCCTATAACGTATTTCGTACGTCCCACCAGCCACCAGAAGTTTGCCTGTTCATAAATAAACGCGAACGGTATTCAACAGCCCTTGGTGCTGTATGCATAACGAATTTGAAGGAGGCAAACTTGGAGGCTCTGCTGACTGGGATGGAGTATAAAATTCAGTAACAACATGGTGGAGGTTTTCATTCGACGATCCGCTGCCGGGGAAGGCATAGCTCCGTCATCGTAATTAGTGATATGTCACTTGATTGGACATGCGTTGTGACCTGGATTGTGTGTGACCCAGGATGATAAGTCGTGTTGGTTGGTGCCAGTGCTCTTCGAAGTGTTCTAAGAGTGAATGTTTGTTAGTTCAAGTGGTTCAATGCAATTGTATTGCATTGTAGTGTGCACTGCTGTGTTCCCGCGCTTTTCCCGACCGCCATCTTGGGGATGCTGTCAAACGTGTGAGTACCGAGCCACCGCCAGGCGGCGTGCGTGTCGCATTGTGTATCAAAATAATATGGCCGCCTTAACTCACTGCTTTGAATATTTTTGCATGGAATCTGCAAATAATTTATTTTTTCGATTGTTTCAAAGAAAATAAAGGGAGAATTTTGATTTAATCAAATTAATAGTGCTTGATGTTGGTATCTTATGTTTCACGTAGATATGTTATGTCAGCCGTCCGGCAGGTTACTAATGTGGTGTTTTAGAATTGAGGTTTTAGATTAAAGATTAATTTAACTGAATGTCTATTTATTTTTTAATTGCCGTATGACCCTAACCTGTTTTCCCGTGTGTTTCGTGAAAGGCGACTAATGGAAGAGATGGAAAGAATGGAAGAGATCTTCAAAAGCAAGGGCGGATCCAGGGGGGGGTCATTGGGGTCATGACCCCCCCCCCGGGCTGGGTCTAGGTTGACCACTGATAATTTTTCTAATCGCATTGATAAATTTAATAAAATAAGTACTTTTTATGATGGCAAACACATTATTGTGCTGATAATATCCCGAAACTAATATTATTAACCAAATGAGCAGTCAAAGAATGACACAGATTAATGATAAGAGGAAACGCTTGCGACCAATTGTCAAAACGATAATTTTTTGTGGTCATCAAAATAGATCGCTACGTGGCTATCGCGACGGTGGTAAATTGTTATATAAAGATGCAGGCAATGACAGCGTGTTAGCTGATGAAAATCTCTGTCTCAAATTTAATATAGATTTAACATGGTGTGTGGGTATTGGGACCAACAGCTGCTCAGGTGCAGTCCAAGAGTTGTTAAAAATTGCTGTACATGCCAAACGTTTCCCGTGCAGCAACCACGTTCTTAATAACACATTGGTTACGTCATCCAAAGTAATTTCTTGCCGTAATACCTCGGGCACAATGAGAAAAGTTGTAACATTTGCTGCATTCGCTTAGAGGCATCACATTTTTAAAAAGAACTTGCGAGTTAATATGCTGGGTATCTGTGAGACGTGTTAGGTCGAGATGCAACTACAATTAAATAAATGACCTAGAGGACCATCATTATCTTTTTTTTTTAAAAAAGAGTACTCAGTTTATTTCAACTAGGCATTTTTTCGATTTCTAATCTAATACATTTTTTTTTTTAATATTTTCGCTACATTACCAATTAGTGTATCGACGGCAGAAAGGTCTTTTTCTACTTTCAGGCGGCTCAAAACTTGGCTTAGAACTTCAATGGCAGAAGACCGCCTAACTGGATTGGCATTTCTCCACGTACACAAAAGTATACTTATTCAAGTGGAGGAAGTCATAACGCGTTTCGCGAGAAGACAAAAAAAAATTGATTTTGTCAGTTGATTAAAATTATTTTGACGTATAACAATAAAATAGTATTTCATTTTAATTACATTTGTTATAAATCGAATAAGAGCCTGTCCTGACTAGACTTCAAACATGTGACCCCCCCTGACTTGAAAGCTGGATCCGCCTTTGTTCAAGAGTCTGGGCAGCATTATCCTCCTTGTGTACCTGTGACTGCCATCACTAGTTCACTTGCCAAGTAATCAAGATGATTATGGCGATATTCACTCACGCCCGCTACCGGAGAAGGACCATAGGCAACGTAGGCGTAAACCAAACTGATTAATTATATGGAGTTTTATCCGAAAATTGATTAATAAAGTATAATCGCAGTATAGAAAATTGTATAGGACTAGTTCATGAAGATCAATATATACTTTGAAAACGTGATTTTGTGTTGATATTCAACTCCAACATAGATTAAGCGGTCGTCGAAGTGTCTATCCTTTTATTGCATATTTTTCTGGTCCTCTTGAACTTTCAAAGTACCCTAACATAGAGACTATGTACCTACACAGTGAGACCAGCAGTCATGAACAAGGTTCAAGGACTTAACATAACATAACGCCTGAATTCTCTATGATTACCTACTGTTGTACAGGTACACACACATTTCGCCAATGCCATTATTGAGTCCCACATAAATGGGCCCGAGACTATTGCCATTTACCTGGTACAGTTCCAAACGTGCTGCTAATGAGAATTTCCATACAGAAAAACCCAATAACACTTTTCCCGACCCGGGAATCAAACCCAGGACCTTACGCTCAGCAGTCGCGCTTGCGACCATTAGACCAATGAGGCGATCACAGGTTAAAATAAAAAATTAACTGCATATATAACTACAGTTAAAGATAAGCTCCGACGTCTTATGCACTTAAAGTCCTTTGTTGACTTAGATTGCCTCAGATGCCAACCCTTCCATTTCCTCGATACTACGATGTTACTACCATTAAAAATATATTGTACCAATCTATCTAAGTACCTTATTTAAAATCAAATTTCTATGACTCCTAGCCACAAATTAACCCCAACCAACAATTCAAATCACAATACAGATAGACCAGAAAGTGTAAATAAAATCCTAAAAGCTAATACCTCTCGTGTCAGCATCGAGGTGTTAATATGACGTCACAGCGAGGCGAACACGATGACACGTCATTTTCCGCACTAGTGCATCAACATTTGGATATGTCACGCGCAAATATAGGGTTATGCGGAACCAACTTTATTTTACCACCACATCACCGACCTTGTAACTCTGTTATAAAGATATAAGGTGTAGTTTGGCGTGGAGTGGTGTTTTATATGCGATTGTATGTTTGTCAGGCTTGATGTCAGGTCATGAGGTGGTGTCCAATCTGTGCGATGCACGCATGTTGGTTTTGTATAGAAAGCTTGGTAAATAGATGTGCAGGAAGGAAAACATCCAACAGGACTGAATCGGCCACATGGACCAACTAATCTTCAAATCTCCATTGTTACTTGTTAAACAGGTGATTAGTGAATATGCACGTTAAACGGATCATTAAGAGTCGTTAATTAAGTGACCATTTTGTATTAAAATATTATTGATCCGAAACGGCTTTTTCGTTCTTAGTTTCAAGTTTCAAATCGCAGGAAAAGGATTTTCATTGTAACACAAAGGAGGAATTTTGGCCTTAAGGACCTCATTGGTCTGACGACGACTGCTTCGCGTGAGGTTCTGGAAGTGATTCCTGGAGCGAGGAGTTAGTGGGTTTTTCTTTAAAAAAAATCTTCAATGACACCCGGAGTTCGAAATTGTGTAAATTACAATGGTCTCACCCACTACGATGTATGACTTGATGACAAGGATGACTTAATTTAAAAAGTGGCGAAACGTAGGAGGACAATGTAACGCCTGTCTTACCCTAACGGAATTCAGGCATGATTCAATTCATCAATTTAAAAAAAAAAACAAAAAAAAAATACTCTCTAAACACACATGATCTGAGTTTAAATTAGACTTAAATTCAATGAGCACTTACCTACTCATAGTTTATTTACTAACAGCTCCCATATAGGTGGTACATCGTCTTACCATACTAAGTTCACAGTCCTGAAATGAAAATAAATTACATATTTGTGAATAATTGCTACGAGAATTTTGCAAGTAATTATCTCACAATTTATTTCCTACTATCAAAAAGGGCTTTGAAGCCCTAACTTTAGTTACTTTATAGTAACAAAGCACGAAACTTGCAGTCTCACTTACAGTCTTTTCATTTCAAAATTGTGTCTTGAAAATAATGACCAGTAGTATTCACACGAATATCGTGTTAATGGCTCTTACAATTATTAATGTGTGGCGTACACGAACATCACTTATTTGTGAAGTTATTATAAACTAATGGTGCTAATTAGAACCGAAATACTTTTTGTACATTTGTATTCGCACATTATTTTTTATAGAAATTCGTGTAAGGAGTTGTGTTATGACTTTTATTATTTTATCACTTGCCACTTCAGTTGAATAGTTTTTTTAGGAACAGTAGCGTTCCGCACTGCAATTCTAAGAGGATCAATTCAATCTTCAACCTCACAACTTTTTTAAACGAATGTCACGGTAGAAGCACGCACATAGCATTAACTGATTAGAGGGGATCCGTAGCTCACATTTTTTGACCTATTGATCAATTGATTGTTTACTGCATACCTACAGCATATCTAACTACGTCGTTAGGTGTTTGTTTACAGTTGTCTGGGGTAACAATATTAAAAATATAGTATATATAGTAGCCATTTTAATCAGTATAAGTTAGCTTACACTTACTCGGAATAAATGCCTCAATATTCTAGGTAGTTTAATTGAAAACTGTTCCCGATACGATAAAACTTGTCGGTACCCTAAGGTTTCATAAAAATAACTATTTTTTCTGAAGCCCATCTAGCAACACGTTAACGAGTTAGGTAATAAGTGACGTCATAACTCACGTCAAATTACTACTCATTGTTGAAATGGCGTCGGTCACGAAGACTTATAACAAGTAGACGGCGAAAGAAATGGCTCGGTCCGTTACTTGCTATATTAAAGGAATGATGTGTGTTATCATTATAATTACTTTATTTTTCTAAATTCATAGTAAAATAAATAAACTGATGTAGTTAGTATGTTATTTTTTTTTCGGTTCCCGTTCTTTAACCGTTGCAATAAAGATGAACGCATTGAAATAATAATGTTCGCAATTTGCGTAGTCTTGTTATACTTATTTGCCACCTTAAAGGTGGAAAGTCTTCAATATTTTGTATACGTGGCGTATACTATTAACTGAATTAAACATCTAAATGTTCGCATTCAAAATGACATTTACAGTTTTTGCCTACATTTGCTTGGTTTATTTGTTAAGGCGTTCTCCGTACCCACCCAATTAGGTGCAAACTGCAATTGAAGAAGCAACTACAGTCTATCATTGATTAAGATGAACCACTTATTAATTTTGTCACATCGTTACGATTAGTAGTCGAAAGTCTATTGTATATGTCGACGTAACTACTTAAACAAATGTTGCTTCCACAAAATGACTGACCCCTGACCGACATAAGCATACAAATTTTTCGTAAACCATCGCTCGAGCTTCAGTATTTTATATATTATTTAGTGATGTGATTAAGTTTGGTATAACAATGAAAGAAAAACATTCCAACACTATAACAAGCAATCATCAATTAAGATCAACCACTCACTTGGTATAGTCAAGTCGTTGAACAAATTAAAGCTGCTTCCACAGCATGGCTGACCCCTGAGAGCCTCCGCCCGATGTAAGCACACCAATTCCATCGATTCACGGAGTGCACTCAGTATTTGCGCTGATAGGGTTGCCACGTCATTGATAGCATCACAATATAAAATAGTCCAACAAAACTGTTTTTGAAGGCACTCAGGCAAATGTTTCTGTCGTCTTTATTTATCCAACGGCAAATGTTAGAAGATTTAACGGGTAACCATTGTCATGATACCTACCACGAGACATAGGTAATCCACCCTTTATATTTGTAAATTACTTTGGGTCAATTACCAAACGTAGATAATCCTCTTTCCCACAAACATTATAACACAAACAGCATGGAAAGTTCACTTCAAACTTTTGATCTGATTGATTCAATTACACATCACCATAGCACGTAGGTATTTGCCTCTTTGTTGAGCTACAGTATTATGACCTATTTACCAGATTTTTAGAAAATTTTCAAATCTTAAGTTATTAAGAACCACCGCGTCGCGTCACAACGGGCAATTACTTGTTTAGCCATTTCAAAACTTATTTAATCCCTAATTGATTTTATTTTATTCCATTCTGGTTTCTTGTCTAACTTACCAAATTAGCATCGTCTGAATTAGAAGATCAGTTCTAACTTATAAAACTAGTAGCAAGCTGCAGCAACCCTAGCTAGGTATCTAAGCGGATCCAGTGCAAGATGGAAGGGTAATAGGAGGTTGTGTTCAGCGCCCGAGGCGTCCGCCGGTCGCACGCGCAGCCACCGCGATCCCACGCTCATTTACTTACAGGATGTCTTTTATGACAACTACTTTTATACAGATCTTATCTCGCAAGTTGTCCGTGTGGTATCGATGAATAGACCACTCCTCTCCACTTGTGAGGAACTAACTGAAGAACATACTAAGATCAAGCCGTTTATCTAGCTGTGGTGATTATACCGTTAGTGACTTTTATTTGAATCGAATATCAATCGAAAATCGCGTATTTATGAGATACGAAGCACGTTAAGCTGAAGGCGATGATCTTGGCCATAACATATACTTTATATAGTCGTTTTTATTTGCCGCAGGTGCGGCTGAATACCTACCACTTTTAGCTATTTATCACGGTTTTTTCTTTACTTTTCTCACATATTTAACGGAAGGCACAAGTATTTAATAAGACTAAACGCTTTAGAACTCGCGCATTTTCATTGAACCTTTCTATTTAGCAATTTAACTAAGAAAAACTCGCATCAACCTATATGGCAAAGGATTGCAAAAATTCGTGAGCATGAAAGCGACTGTTTACACAGTGAGCGTGATTTTCGATTATCGAGTAGCGATCGGTAAAGATCACTGATCACGAAACGATGCTCGGGCGCCGATGATGGGCCAACCTAACTACGTAACTAGTGAGATGAGCTTGAATGTAGAACAAATGCTTTATATTTTTTCTTTTTCTTTACCAACTTTTAAATTATTTTTAAAAAGTTTTTGACATGATGTAGTTAGGTAATTTGGTTTATTTATTTAATTTAAGGATCTCCAACAAAGGATGCACACAACATTATTAAGTATAAACTAGAGTATGGTTCTGGTCTGTGTACTCCTTCAATTATAGGAGACCACAGCATCCTAGATTAAGAACTAAACAGACAAATGCATTAAGTTTCAAATAAGTTACAGTTATAAAGCCTCATAAAATTTATAGTTTAAGCTACAATAAGTTCAAACATGTTAAATTAAAAAGAATAAATGAGAATCAAAGATGAAATTAGCAATAAATAGTTTCTGTTACACATTTTTTGTACTTAGTTAAGGTGTCGCTTATATCAGTCTCACTAGTTTTTGAGAGCATATTGTGTAGTCTACAAAGTCTTGGTACAGCGGCGTAATGTCCAAGATTCGTTCTACAATAAGGGATGTTAAACAGTGTATAAGTGTTTTTCCTTGGTAGGCGAGTCGGGATGTTTATTTGGAGGGTTCCAAGCAGCTCACTACAGTATATAACTCCATTGAATAGTTTATGTAGGAATACGGCGTCTATCATCTTTCTACGGTTCGAAAGTGAAATCATATGGTAATGTTTTAATCTATCTGTGTAACTAGAAAGTAATTTAGTATAGTGTGGTCATTGTAAAAAAGATGATAGAGGAAACGTTTTTGAACACTCTCTAATCGCTTGTTATAAATATCATAATGCGGATTCCAAACAACAGAATTATACTCCAAAATTGGGCGAACTAAAGCATTAAATAGTCTTATTTTCGTCGATGGCTTTTTGAATTCTTTACAGCTACGTAGTGTGAACCCAAGTACTTTGAAACCTTTGGAAGATATATTTAAAATGTGCGTGTCAAATTTTAATTTGTTATCCAATAAAATGCCCAAGTCACGGATGTTGTTAACATTGTTAATCTCAATTCCGCCAATGTAATATTTGTTAAGCTGCGTGATTTTATTTCGGGAGAATTGAAGGTAATGACATTTGCTAATGTTTAAAATCATTTTATTTTTATCGCACCACTTCTTTAACCTATCAATATCATCTTGTAATTTATTAGAGTCCATTGTATTCTGTATTGGCATCATTAATTTAAGATCGTCTGCGAAAAGATAGAATTTTGTATTTTGGAAGCAAGTAGAAATGTCATTAATAAATACGTTAAAAAGGATGTGGCCTTGTATATCACAGAAAAATAGCCGTTAATTACAACTTTTGAGGACCTATTTTTTAAATATGAGTCGAACCATTTGAGTAAGTTACCACCTACGCCTATGTGAAGCAATTTATTTATTAACAAATCATGATCAACTTTATCGAATGCCTTGCTTAAGTCTGTGTAGATTGCGTCAACCAGAATTCGCTTATCTAGGCATTTAGCTAAGGCAGATGTAAAACACATTAAGTTAGTAGCCGTAGACCTAAACTTTATGAAGCCATGTTGATAATCACTAATTTTAATTTTATCTTTAACAATCTCATTTATTTTCAACTTGTTTTTTTATAACAAATTGATGACTATAAAAAGGCGTAGTTATATGTAGACACTTCTATCTTAGTAATTTTCCATTACAACATTTCGAATGAGTTAAATAAAGAATAACACTAACTGAATAAAACACACGATTTCATTCCGTACTTTGCCCTTGTGGTCAGTTATCAATACGAGTCGGATCGCCCCATGACTTCCCTAGGGTAGCGTTAAATTCGTTGAAAGGGATCTCAATAACAGGGGAACGATAAAAATATTCGCTCCTGAACTAATTAGAATCACCCAGAACCAATGTTAAGTGACTGTCAAGAATCCTTATGATATCCGAAAACTCACGTGAAATAAGCGAACCAATGAGTATTTTAATACGATACTATGTAAAAGTATTCTAAAATTCAGCTCTCAAACAATTATTTATTGTTCGTAATTTGAATTTCCTCACAATATAATCATATCAGAATCTTCATCTACGATATCATTCGTAACTTCCTCATACATTTCAATTACTCCAAAAATTCCCTGTGCGCAATTCCCTACAAATGCACAACCGACCAAAATTACGAACAATAGCGTTATCTCTTAAATAAAGAGGACATAATGACATAAATCTTCAGGACTCGCTCCGTACATTTTAACGGTTAAGGGAGACGCATTTTTATTCAAAATAGGCACTTAGTTAAAAAATATGTGTGTACCAGAGACAAACAACAGGAAGTGGGTGGAGATGGTCCTTTTTCCCGAAGTTCCTGTGGCCTCTGTGTGTTACCTTTTTGTTTTAAATTGAGCGCCAGATGAGGGGACAAAATATAATACGCTGCCGGCCAACTAAATGACTGCTAGAAAATTGTTAAATATATTTGTGATTTTAAGTAAGCCATTTTAAAACCAATATTTAATAATTGCATTAAATCTAGGAACTGAACAAAGTTATTTATCAGTTTTTGCAACTAACCCGTAAGTGACGCAATTAGACATAATAGAAAATCTGTTTGGTGTGGGCGCCGGTGTCTGTCAGTCTTTATGAATTAATATTACGAAAGAAAGAAAAAAGCAATCGACGATTTGTTTTAAGTTTTACCGAACATGTAATGATATTTATTTTGTGGGCGTAATACTAAATAAGGGTCTACTAAAGTCCACATTCTGCATATCGTCCTTTTGTGATATGAGGATCTTTTCATGTGGGACCTTTGTACCAAAATTCATTGTGATTCACCATTGATATTAACAAAATTAAAATGTAGGTTTGAATACTTACCGCTTATATTGATAAAAATAATAACATTTCTTATTAAATTTTAAACTGTTTTGTTTTCTTCGCACATATATTCATTCACGTGACAAGACAACATATAAATCACATTTTAACGTTTATACGAAGTCTATTTTTTATGAACAAGGGGTTTTATGTCCTAAATATTATATAACCCCTTACTATCATTTACAAAAGTATATGTTAAAACTTATTGGATTTGTACATCCACAAATTATATTTAAAAGTATAAAAGTGTCCATGGGTTTAAAATAATGCGTGTTTAGATTTCCAAGTATCAGATATAAGATCAAAGCATGTGGCTTGTATTTTACTAGGTACAGATTGAAATAATAGAAACATTCCATTATATTATAACTGTAAAACAACATGCAAAAAAACAATCAAATTCCAAAAAAAAACTTAAAATACGCAATCTAAGTTAATTTTGTATTTTTTTTTTAAAACACTGTATACTTTATTTGTCCCGCAACTGTACTAAATTCTTTTTGGAAATCGTACCGAAAAATGTTTAGTTGTTGAAAAATTAGCATTTGTGTGGTCCCTACGTCCCGGGCCCCGGGAAGTTAGCGGGACTCATTAATTTGTTGTTTTATTTTGTTTTTTCTCCCCTTTTTCGGACAATTTGGTTAAAGAGACCGTTTTGTTTAGAACATTTTTCGAAGCTTCCTAATGGAAATAGCGTAGTAAGGCTAATCTCATACAATGAAGTTCACTCCATTTTCTTATTTTTACGAACGGTTAACATAATTATATAACAAATATAGACGGACATACCAACATCAAATGTGAATACAGTAAATAGTTCCGGTTCTTAAAAAAATGAAACCTTAGTTGAACTGTGTGAAATCATTTTAAATATACAGTTAGTAAATGATCATTCGTATTATTTCGTACCATGAATGAAGTTTAGTAAAATGTTGAATATCGTCTGGTATATAATATTAATTAGATACTGGAAAAATATTTTTTATTCAACTAGATTATAATTAAGATTTAGCAAATCATACCGTGTTTGATTACTAGCCTCGATCCAAGTACCAAATAATTAATCAATTGGTGTCAAAATAAACGCCCTACTTAAAAGTAATAATAATTCAACCATAAGTTTCTAAAAACTATTTTTTTCTAAAGTAATAGGTAGGTTTGCTATTGCTCTTAGAATTTAGACGTTCACCAATAATAAAAACACATATTCTGTAATTCCGTAAAATTATGGTATTTATGCATGTATAGTAGGTTGGGCTAAGTATAAAGTAAACCATTTTGTAAATATTATGCGAGTGGTTTTCAAGCAAGTAATTTAACATTAATTACAAGACCTATATAGGTTATGTGCTGTGTAAATAATCGAATAGTTTGCAAAACAAATTTATGTTCTGGGATACTAAAATAATGAATAAGCTACCTAATATGTAATACTAATATAATAGCTTCATGTCATAAAAGTACCTTAACAGGTACAATACAAGCTTCTACACAAACAAAGTCATTACTTTGTACAATTTATTTCATCCAATATTACTTCTATACTAGCACTCAGACCAAATTATTTACCTTCATTTAATAAAACGTCCAAATCTTCGACCACACCAAGTTGCCATATAGCCCTCCTAAACTCCTCCTACTGCACAGGGCGTGGCTACAACACGCCCCAAGGACCGCCCTCAAACCGTTTTTCCAGGAAACTTATGTAATATTTTCCTAGCAGGGTGGTGGGTGGACATTTGTCTTACTAAGGACGAGCTCCCAGGATTATTAAATTTACTGAGCCAAAATGGCCGACGATTTATGTACTTTATATAGCCCGCTATGTACTTTGATTTAGTGGTTTAGGTAGAAGTTCTCGGAATATATTTTATCTGTAAAGAATAGGTCTGTGTTACTGAGTTTTATTTCAAAGAGGGTAGTTTCGGATTCCATATCAGTTCTAAGAAGAAATCATTGGACCCACTCGAATGCTGCTGATTACGCTTCATATTATATTTGAACAGGCAGGATTAGACTTTCATAAGTACCTATAGTTATAACTTATAGCATAAATTACAGCACAAAAATATAACATGCCTTTTGGCAACATTTTTAAATTCGCTAAGAGCAGTCTTGTAAAACGCCATTGTATGATTGTTTGGCATTGTATGTATACGAGTATAAAACATGTGTAGTACATTTACACAATTATATTAAATACACATATCTCATATTTCGTAGGATTTTGTCTATAAATACTGAAAGCTATCTTCTCTTTTAAAGTCGTTGTCAAGTGATTGATTTAGCAAACATTTTGATGTGGGTAAAACCTATATGTAAAGGATTTCATGATGTAATGACTAGATTCTTTTCAGAGTTTGCATTATCCCAAACCAAGTGTGCAGTTTCTTATGAGGCTTCTCACCAATCTACTAGATAAAGTTGCAGTTCTATGTTAGATATTATCAAATGTTGTTGATGCTGACGATGACGATGATGTTTTTGCGTATTCGGCCCTTTTTTCATATTATTCAATATTTGCCTATGATGGTATTTATAATTTTTAATACAGTGGCTTAATCCACATACGGTATCACATCAAAAAAATACGACATACGATTAACAAAGTGGCTAGTAATAACGAAATCGACTTTTAACTAATCCCATCGAAGTCCGCTGGCATAAATAAACACCTACAACCCAAAACAACATGGTACCTTCATCATAAAATATTAACCATGGAATGTTCTAGAAATAAAATATGTTCAGACGGTATTTTGAAAATAATGTCGTACGTTTTACGCTGTTGCTAATCATAACGATGTAACTGTATTTTTAATTGATATTTATGTACCTACTTTATCATCTAAATAAGAGCACTGTAATGAAATTTGATATTTTTTGTACAGCAAGATTGTCCAGCAAAGTTCTCTAAGCGCAATAAGCAATAAAGCCGCCTTTTGTACATTGGCTTGCTAAAATGAATGTATAATGATTCATTTTGGATAATGAGTTAAACAACACGAGTCAACATATGTTCTAACACGTTTAGTTAGATTATACTCGTAGTATCAGGACAGTATAATAATTGATAAAATATTTACAAAATGAGTATGTGTTTTCTTAGATTTGGTTACGAAGAGAGCTTTACTAGGTTTTAGGTAATACTAGCGACCCGCCCCAGCTTCGCACGGGTAGCAGAGCATATACGCCTTTAATTTTTTTCTGTCTTAGTGTCGTATCAGCCTGTTACTCGGCGCACGCCAGTAAAGCTCCCAGTCAGCATGATTTTTTTCGACATCTTCAACTATTATCGTCACATTTCAGTCAATGCACACAAAACCTAACGAATTATACATCTAAACCGGCCTCATGAATCACTCTGTCTATTAGTGAAAACCGCATGAAAATCCGTTAAGTAGTTTTTGAGTTAATCACGAACAAACAGACAGACGCGGCGGGGGACTTTGTTACTGATATACATAGTGTCTGCATCTATCAGCTGACGTAAATTTTAGTTTGTGTTCGCTAGTGAAATTTATTATATATATATATATGTGTGTTTACGATCTAGTTTTCAGACAAATTATGCGTTTACTTGATATCACATATCTCGGCTGGATATACTCGTACATATTTCTCAAAATGTCATAGTATATAGTTCATCTCGTTACTTCTTTAGAAAAAGTAAAGTAAATACTTGTAATACATGTACTTTATGTAACGAAGTCAAAACGGAATAAAAGTTTACCTATCATAATATCATAATTTACTGCCTAATTGGTCTAGTGGTCGGCTGCTGAGATCCTGGGTTCGATTCCCAGATCGGGCAGTGTTATTGGGTTTTTCTATATTATATGGAATTTCTCAGTAGCAGCACGGAGTTTGGAACTGTGCCCGGTAGATAGCAATAGGCTCGCACCCTATTAAATGGGACTCAATAATGGCATCGGCGAAATGTGAGTGTACAATAGTACACCTCTGCCTAACCCTTCGGAGAATACAGGATGCTATATTATATTATCATAATTTATAAAGCCTGCAACAGAGTAAGTTTCATGTCGCGAAGCATTTTGACTCTCATTATAATTTTTTCAACCTACCAATTGTCACGCATTATCACAAAAAAACAGATACATCAGCTGCCTGGACGGTAAAATTCATCAGTAATAGCAGCTGAAATATCAATATTTTTCTTTTACTATGACATGAACATTTGAATTATTTACGTTTATACAGTAACATAAATTTAAATTAATTTTATTAAAAAGAAACGAATTAATGGAGAGGTTATTTTACTATTACAACCTAAAGATTATAATATCTCTTTACCTAGACGACATACACTAAAATTACATATATACTAAAACTATGTAATTTTATGTTGTCCGAATAAAGAAAAATTTGTTATTTTTGACATACCTAACATAAATTTTTAATAATAAATATGTGAAATGCAGATGCAATGTTATTACTGTGTGCTGTCATAAATTAGGCTATATAAGTGCGCGTACGCTTGCACGCGTCGCATTCGGGTGTTGCAGCGGGACGTGAGTATTAACTACATATTACTTGCTATTCATTATCTAAGTTACAGTTTTTCATTATTTCAATATAAGTTGTTTTATATTAGTTTAAAATTTGAATACGTTATAATACTGTGCATCTTTTTAGAATTAAAATATATCGTTTCCATCTTGTTCTTGTTCATATTAAACGCCATTTTGTTTAACCTTTGCCCGCGTGCTATCTCCGTTTAATTTAGTTTTATTGTAATTATTGTTTTCATACGTATATGTTCTGAAATATAATATCATACAGTTTTTACCGATTTTCCCACGAGGTCATAAACAAATTTTTAGATTTTTAAAAATTCTTGACACGTTATGTCTGAATATTCCACGTTAAGGTAGAATAGGCCCCATTTGTATAAAATATTATTTTTAGTAACCATTTTATCTTCCACAGTGAGCCAGGGTGCCCGCAGAGTCCGTGACCTGCAGCAGTATGGTGAGTAAAAAAAGTCCTTAGTTTATCATGTGTTCTAGAAATTTTCGAATGCATGTTTTTACGGTTTTTTGGGGTATCCCAGTGTTTCTTATCTTTTTTATATTGTCGTGTCTAAACTACTACTTTTAAATACAAAGAAAACTCCCGCACACGTTCAAAGTGCCATCACTTTTGCCCATAATGTTATCAGTTTCCACGTGGATATTACCATCATCCCCAAGTGTTAATCAAGCAAAAGGAAACATCACATGTAGGGAGAAGCTGGCGAACTGTAGATAAATCTTCAAATTACCTTGTAGTTATCCTAATTATTAGTGACTAATATAATCTAGGTTGGTGGTTGCTGACAATTGCCAACTGAGGGCTTAAGGGCTGTTATAACTAACGAACACATTATTGCCACGTTTTGACTATAAAGCAATATAATTTGGAAACCATCCGAAGAATTTACAATTGCTCAAGTAGTAGGTACAGTTTTATTCCGAATAAAAGTTACAAATGAGCTTCGATTGCGGAGAAAGATGTTACTTTACACATGGCAACACTGCAAGTTCACCAATAAACAATGAATTGACTATTATGAGTCGATTGCTTAAATCTTCTTCTTCGTATTTAGTGGAATGATTAGTTCATCAGCAATGGTGGTATCGAGACTGACTGTCCAGATTTCGTAACTCATGGTGGCTCTTTTCTTGCACCCCACATCTTTAAACCTGTCCATATTACAGCCAGGAGCCGCATCCACCGGTCCTGACAACCGCAGCAGGGCGCGGCGCGTCCGATGCCGCGGTCGCCGGCGTCGCGCGACGTCGCCCGCCCGCGCCGCTGGCCCACGCGGCTCACGCGGCTCTGGATGAGCCCCGTGTAGTGAAACGCGTTCTTTGTTCCTTTTTTAATTTTAAGGTACGTGTTTAGGTAATTTTTAATTTTTAGACCACGTATAGTGGATAGATACAGACAGATACTCATGCATCACTGCATGCGCCACTGTCATGTAAACGCGGTCTTTAAGTATTTAGCGTGCAATTTAGTATAAAATCTTGCAATTGTGTCAGCCTTAAAGCATCTGTATGACTACTTGTGACACTTATTCCGTGTTGTTAATACGTATTTTCTTTTGTTTCAGATGATTTACATAGCTTATAGTTCAAAGCATTAGATTAGTTACCTCGGTGGTGGTGTATATATAGTACATTGATTTCGTCCGTTCCTGTGACATTAAGGCAGGCACGTCACAAACTCAGCACTTTTCCGTTACTAAAGTATCATATAGTTCCATCGTGGGAGTTATAATGTAGATCGTATGTACATACAAATAAGTTTCAATTTCCTTTCATAGTCAGCAAAGTCCATTTAGTTACAGGTGAAACCAATTTGTTATTTTTTAATGAGAGTGTTTTTTACAGTATTAGTTTTAAGATTTTTACTTTTCTACTTTTCATCCGTATCCGCTAGGCATCTTGTTAAAGTTTGACGACGGAATATTTAGACGTGTTGTTACAGAATAAATAAGTTGTGATGAAGTTCTTACGGTTTTTATTTATTAATTTTTTTATTTTCCCTAATTCTATCCCGGTTTACAAGGATGTGTCTACACTCTTACACAGCATAACTGTGGAAGTACATAACATACACGCAAAATCAAATTCAAATATAACAATACACAAATTGTAGTATTTTTCTAAATGTCATAAATTTTACTTCTGACAAACAATTTTCTCAGAACAACTTTTTTATATATTACAGAACTTACTATACTACTACTTACTTATACTTAGTGCAATATGAACTTTGCTTGTACCAAGCTGCATCGTTAATGTGAAAAGATTTATATAAATTATGGTAATTTTTCATTATATTTATAATGTATTTTATATGTATATGTAACTGTATTTTAATGAACGGCATTCCTTTGATAATATTTTATAAAAAAATCCCATTTAATACGGGTGTAGACTGAGGTAGGTCTAGTAACACATTAATTACAGATGAAACACTAGGCAATTTAGCAATAAAATAAAAAATAAAAATATTTTTTTAGTTATTTCGACATAAACCTTCCCTTGTTTTAAAAGTAAACGTTAAAGATAACGCCCTAACACTAGTCCGCAATCTTAAAATAAGATTTCTTCCTAACCCAACGCGGCGAAGCATTATAAACTTATAAAGACTTTATAGCCTGGAAATAACGCGAAATACTTTATTTTAGAACAACATTATAAAGTGGGGACACAAGATGGCGTTAGCAAAAAGCTTCGCAAGTAACAGATGATCTTCATTTAAATATTTTCCAGGGACATCGGGGGGCTTGCGAGTACCCTCGGAGGCACAGTCCACACTACATGTTTTGTAGGAGGTTTTGTTTGAGGTTTATAAAGTCATAAATAGCTGTTGATCTTTAGTCATTTTGTGAACTAGTTTTGTTATATTTATGTGGATTAGACTGTATCCGTACGCAAGTTACAATTGAATTAAGTAATTCATAATACCTTCCAGTTATTAACTGTGGCTACGATGTATAAATCCAAGACACCCATTAATATATATAACGATACCTCGCCTAGATAGATATGCAGTACCTATTTATCTCAAACTCTTAGGCCTCGGTCACGAAGCCGGGCCGCGGCGCGGTGAGCGGCGCGGCAAAGCTGTGCCCGGTCTTGAAGCCAGCGAGCAGACCGCGCGGCACTAGAGCGGCGTATAATAGTGTTGTGTTACGAGAAATTTTTATCTTTGTTCGCGAACGAAATGTCTAAACAGCGACGACAATATCTTTTTGATACTAATTCCTTCCTAAAGTTTGATTTATTGTGGGTAAAAGAAGATGTAAATTCCTAGAATCGGGCGAGGAAGCAAAAGAACGAGTTTCATTGGAATTATGAAGAACAGAGACATTATCCCGATAAATTCTTTGACTATACCAAAATGAGTATAGAAACCTTTGATTATATTCTTTTTTAATCTTCCCATAACCGGTTAATTACCCTCCTATTTTTATGGTTTCCGTCTTTGGTGTTCCATATATCCAATTGTAATAATTTGCTCCAAGACGTCGGCGGGCATTTTGAAACTTCGGTCGAAAAATAATAAAATATTCCGGAGGAAAAACTCCTAAGAAGAAAATTTCACCCGTGCGCTCTGTGCAAATGATATGCAGGCCGGAGTCAATATCGCAGGATCAAAGCCGGCCAGCGCCACTTAGCGCCGATATTAGGGCCTCTCTAACAACAATGTTTACGCTTTATGACAATCGTTTCAGTAAACAATTGTTAGAATAAGGTAAATCTGTAAATTAACCGGCAAAATTGTTAAGTTTAAGAGCGAGATGAGATATAACGACTGTATAAGAAGACCTTCAGGAGCTCCACGTCCATACTTAGTGCGATTCTAAACTTATAACTTCTTTTGTAATAATGTATACAAGGAGTATTTTAATAAAATCATATCAATAACGTACTTCACACATATTGTGTATGAAGTATTAATTTTACGTACCAAAACCTAGATATTAATAATAAGAACAATATCATAGTTTGTGTGTAAAAGCGGATAAATGAACTAAGTGTCAACTATTTAAATTAGGTCCCATTCCTCGCATATGGCTCATGAGTGGGCCCATTTGCAAGTGTCAACTACCTACATATAAGATACAAAACTGTCAATATTATTTTTTAATTTTAAACATTTTACTGCAAGTCGAGAATGATGTGCAAGATGGACGAATTAAAACATTAACAAAGCTAATTCCTTTACTCAAATACATTCAAATAGCTCAATTTTAAAACCATGCCTACTAAAAATGTACTGCATCAAAACGAATTTGGAATTCCTTTGAGTCCCACTTAAAATATATCACTCAGACGCAACACATTAGCATGTATATGACATTAGACAGGTACAAATGCCTTTACAAAGCTATCGACTCGTCCATAAATTGAAATGAGACTGTGAATTAAAATATAAATCAAAAGAGGATTTTCCCGACACGTCGACGCGACGAAATTGGAAAAAATCTACCGCGCGTCACGGGTGGTGCGGCGTTCGCGTTCTCATCCGATACGATATGTCCCGAGGCGTAGCTCACGATAAGTTAAGTCGTAACTAAAGCGTGACTTTGGCGCAGCTAATTAATAGCTTAATTGAAAATCAAGCATAGCTTGATCCTAGTCAAAGAAAAGCCCTGTCGGGGCTACAGCGTAGGTGGTTTGAGCGTAGCGCAGATGTAGCTTAGTCGTAGTTCAAGCGCAGATAAAGCTTAGCTCAGTCGTAGCATAGGCGTGGCTCAAGCGCGGACAAAGCGTAGCTCTGTCGTAGCATAGGCTCAGCTCAACCGCAGATAAAGCGTAGCTCAGTCATAGCATAGGCGTAGCTCAATCGCAGATAAAGCGTAGCTCAGTCGTAGCACAGGAATAGCTCTGACATAGCTCCTATGCCATATGCCTATGTATCAGGGTAGTTTATCCGTAACACAAGCGTAAATTCGACATAGACGTATCTCGTGCGGATCGAAAGTCTACAATTGTTATATTCATCAGATTTTCATCATACATTCTTCGCGACGACAACTTTTTCACTTCATAAACAATTATTTTCGTCTATATCTCTAAATAAAATTTATTTTACGTCTTTTTCATATAGTGTAAACCGTCATTTACATGAATTCTGTTAGAAAGGAGCCGTTGTCATAAATAATCTAATCAGGAATGACGCGACAACTAGACCGTGTGACAGTGGAACCGTACCTCACAAGATAATAAGAGTGTCCCCGTACATATTAAAGTACGGAGCTCTTACAGACGTTCTGTTATACAAACTCATTTAAATATACATGATGAAATTGAAAGAATTACGCCGGGGAGCGGTTTGTTACGGAGAAATTGTGTGATATATTGTGTTATGCGACATGGTGGGAAAATGAAATGTGTTACTTATAATACATAGATAGGTATACTTTCGTAGGGCTTTGCTTTTTTAAAGCTGATTTGCTTTCTTGAAGCAAATTGAATTCCATTTAAGTCCAATTAAGGTTAAGTTAGCTGCAGATCTCACATACCTGTCTCCTGATACTGGAGGAAACCGGAGTCTGTAAAAGCAGATGTAACCTAAAGAGAGAATCCTCACAGGGGTGATTTTCAAAAATTTTGTACATTTTGTTGTGTTAAAACGTCCATGTGAATATTTTCCAGGAATAACACATTGAAGCGATCAAATTAGTATTATTATCATTGGACAACATTTTTTCAGATGGTTATCAACATTTCAGATCAAAATAAAAGGTAATTTAAAAAAAAAACAGGTTTACTTCTTAAGTCTCTTAATATTTCCATATAGGAACCTCGTGTCTCCTAGTACGAGCGCGTAACAAAAAATTTCATAAAGAATGTGCTAATTGCGCAATATCTTTATAACTCTAATTATTATATAAATGATATAAAATATAAATAAATAACCTATGTATGTATGTGATATGTCTTTCATTTCGTTCTTTTTTGTTATTCTTTATTGTTACACCAGTATTAGTCGATATTTGAGGTTTTCAACTAGCGAGATTCTCCAATTAAAACCGTCCTATCAGATGACAACAAAACGTCTGTCCACCATTTTGACATAGGGTGCCACCGATAAGAAAAGTGTGTATGTTCCTGTGCAGAGTCTTTTCAACAATAAACCTTTCATTTTGGTTATTTAGCTATAAAAACAACGGTAAGGTTGTCACTTATTATTATTGCATAAATTTAAAGAATAATTTTGATCAATTTTGAAAAAGAAGCTGGATACATCCAATCAGATTCTTTCTAACCTTGAAATCTTTGAGGTTGTAATTCAAATAATTAATTAATTTCATTTTTGTAACGATTTGTTACCTTTTTTTGTTCCGTAAACAAAATGATGTAACAAAAATGAAGTACGGCCGATTTCATACAGAATTATTAAGTTTGTATAATTTGACTGATACTGATAATCTATACATCTATACATATAAATAAAATTGGAGTGTCTGTTTGTAATATGAAAATAACCGTTTTTTACTACATGCATATACGGTACATACACCAAAATAACATTTTTTACAATTTTTGTCTGTCTGTCTGTCTGTCTGTTTGTATGGGCTAATCTCTGAAATGGCTGGACCGATTTTGACGGGACTTTTATTGGCAGGTAGCTGATGTAATAAGGAGTAACTTAGGCTACTTTTATATGAGAAAAATTCTTTTATTTTAGAAAAAAATAGGGTTAAATGCATTTGGTCTTCTTAACTTCACGTAACTTTTATAATTTTTTTTTTTTTAATTTGCGTTTCGCACTATAATATACATTGTTAAGTTCCGACATCCACGCGAACGAAGTCGCGGGCACAGCTTGTGCATAATATAATTCATTTTCGAACACAATATTTTTTAAATATTTCAAAAATAAAATAATAAAATATTTAAAACATGTTAAATAAAAAGTAATTCGTTTCGTTTGGGAAGTTGTTAGTTTTCATGAGTACAATCATGTGTTTAAGTCTATTTGCCACAAATTACCTTTACCAATATAAGATGTAAACGGAATACATAGACAAACTTACAGAACACAGTACTTACTCATGAATATGATTATATGATTATTTAAAATTAAAATTTAATAATAAACAATATACCTAATTGGCTGATTTTACGACTGTAATTCAACAGACTGATAATATTATTAATAAATGATGATTAAAATGCGATTTTGTGGTTTTAATTATCTTCTGTGAAAAAACCCTAATGTTTCCTTTTTGGTATTTATTTGTTACGTTCTTCATTTTTGTAACGGTATTCATTTTGTTTCATTTTTGTAAATGTACAAAAATTTTGAAAATCACCCACGTACCAAAACCACGCCACATCGCAGCGAAAAATGGTCACGCAGTTTTTAGGTGTGAATTTTGTTGTTGTTTTTTTTTTTTTGTTGCTTTGTGGTAACGACGAAATTACGATGTGGTTGCGTTTTCGCTAAGAGTTGCAATGTGGTTACGTCGTGGCTACTGTATGCAGACAGACAAATCGAGTCGCGTTGTTGTCGCTTTGCAGTCGTTGCTTCGACGCAACTTTGTGTTTGCGAGGTGTTCATTGCCTTATGGTTGCGATGTGGTCGATATCGCCCACACGGTTGAATTCGGCGGCTAAACGTAGTCCGTGTGAATTAAACTATACATGTCCATACAAATTAGTACCCGCCCACGTGTTGTTGGTGTGGTGTGGTTGTAGTTGTGGTGTAGTTGTTGTACATGTGAAACAAGCCTAAGGTAGCCTGAAAAACTCGATCTCGATTTGTCGCCAAAACCAATAATCGTAGTGTAGTAGTAGTCTGATTATGTAACTGCGGATAGATGAATTCACTAATAGGGTGAATTAGTTTGTATTTTATTCTTCTCTTATTGTAATGAACACTATGGTCAAAATTACGTTGATGTTAATACCATTACTTAATTATCCATAAAATGATTCTCAATTTAGCATTGTATTAAAACTTTTTTAAATCCGACGTTATAAAAATAGGTTTCTTTTTCTTTTATTTCTCAATTTAAAAGGCAGGTTAATCTGAAAGAGGCTTAGAAATCAAAGCAGGGGGAAAGAGGAAGCCAGCTTTTGCCCAGTACTAAAATGCGACAGTAAGGAAACAGTAACAAAAAAAAAATTAAGAAATAGTTTATATTCATAGGATTGTTCCGACGATCATTGTGTAACCTTTTGGTGATTTTGTTACAAATGTCTTTGTTCATGTATTCTATAACATGGTTTCTTCTTCATGTTTTCGTGAATATTACTGTACAAGTTGTAAAACTTGTATGAAGACGGCGAACAGCTGACACAACGTATTCAAAAATACAAATTTATCACATTACAAGCTGATCATCTACAATCTATCTAGCTTTTTCCTAAGTCGACCTCAGTTCCCAATCTAACCATATGTGGTGGGATACTGTTCTTTAATTCTTCCACATTGAACCAACCCTTTCCTAAAATAGAATCCTTATAGCTATCTAAAACAACAAACTTTATTAAAGGACACTAGTATAAAATCTAGCACAACCATACCTACGTACAGTACAAAGTATAGCCCACTCCATTACAACGAAGAGCTTTCTCAGTAAGAGCCATCAAAGAAAAATAATCCATCTGAAAGCTCTTGACACAGTTGGGCGGCCCCGCCCATCCACCCGCCCTAGTGCCACGCCCAGCCATCTTGCTGCCTCCACTTTTTACCGCAGAACTTGGACTGTATATTTTAGTTAGAGTTATCTTTGTCCTGAATTCTCCTGAATTAGTTTTCCGCTACCATCAACTCCGAACGTGTATTTTATAAAAGTTGTTTCCTTTGCCCACGTAGTTAATGTTGGAGTTAGTCTTGGCCAACTGTGTCTTGTTTTATTTAGATTTTGTCTAGACAAGACGACGTTTAAATCAATACTTATCTTACTTATATGGTAAGGGTTAGATACTTGTTACTAAGTACCTAAGTAATAATCGGCTTTCTTTAAAACAACACTAAGAACCTTTGGTAAAATGAACCCATAGCTGTATAGATACGTTATAAAACATTCATGAATCATGCTTTTACTACCTCATATTGCGCGACAAAAATCATAGTTTATTTTATTCAAATATCAGCTGTCTATTCATTAAAAAAAAACACCTAAGGGTCCGCTAATGAAAGAAATAACATACTGAACTTAAGTATAAATTTATCATATTAGCCTCAGTAATCTTTTACAGCTAACTTCCATAGGAATCGCGTCAATTAATGATCCTGAAGAAATAGTACCTACTATAATCACGACTTTAAATATCCAATGAATTCAAAATCCGGAAAATCATAAGTGACTTTATTAACAACATTCGACCATACACTCTGACACTAAGAGTATGGTCTGTCACTAGGCAATTCATTTAAAACCTAAAAAAAGACAAAACTAAACGCACCCAACTCTTTGAAACCCAAAATAAACAAGCCAAATGAAAATAAACTTCAAACGCCGTAAAAAATTACTTTACTCGATACGTTGGGAGATCGTCCATCGAAAATACGTGATCAAAACGTTGAACAAACTCAATCCCCAAAGAAAAACACCGGTAGATTGCAAGCTTTCATCGCAAAGCGAGAGATATCAAAAAATACATCGGACGGCCGCTCCGCGCTTTATTAAGAATAAATTTAGGGAGGACGAAGAGAACCCCGATTGGTGCAAGTGAAGATTGGTGAGCTGTTTGAAAATCATTTTGACACTGTAAATGAAAACGTAATGTAAAAACTGAAACTATTTACAACGTTTTAGTTACTGCATTTGTATCGTGCCCAAAACTTAATCAGTAGTTTTATTAAATTTATATGAATGTACATCCCAGTGACACGCTCAAAGAAAATGGCCATTTTTTAACATGTTTAATTACTTTGATACCCATTAAAACAAATATACGATAGAAATCGTTAGGTTTAAAGGAAAAGTTACTATTGTATAAGTAATTAATATTTATTTCAAACTGCTTAAAATGGCGTTGGCATTCAAGTGAAACATGACTGAATTTAAATAATATTATATTTTAATTTTTAGGAAGACTATCAGCTAAATAAGAATAAACAAAAAATAAGTCATTAAAATGTCTTAAGTTTTTAACCGACAATCTAAAAAAGATTTTAAAATTAAATTCAAACTGCATTAACCCGTCAAGTGACCGAGGCAAAAATAACATCTGCACATTAGCACCTTATTTTAAAAAAGTTTGCGTTTCATGTTTTCATTATGGAGTATACCTATGCTAGTGATGAATAAAATAAGCTAACAATTAGTAACTTACTACTATTACTACTAATTGCCTCATAAACCAACCATTAGAAGAGTAGACGCACAATAATTCCTTGTTTTAAATTTGTATATACGCTTAAGTGTTAATGTCCGTTCTATCAGTCATTTCATCAATAACCGCATCCCGCTCCGCTACTTGACCACCTTCCCGCTATCGCCTATCCCTCACAACTCAATAGTGCGAGGTGCCTATCTTCAGACTAATGCATTTATGCAACAGACGCCGCGGGAGGATCGATACAGCGCGTAATTTGACGAAAATATTGTGAGAACCTTTTGTTTCTTACTTTGTTACTTTTATATTTGAAACTGGGTAGTTTAGACCGGTAGACTGTTTATTACCACTCAATTTCAGTTTAGAGGTTTAAAGGTATAAGGTGTAAATTATTTATGTTTGCGAAATACAAAGAAAATGTACACTATTTATGAACAATTTTTAGATAAAGGCTCGTACATTGATGATTTATAATGTACATTAATAACTCCTGTATAGGAATACATCTTTAGTCTGTAGTGCTTTTAATTTACATGCCATTTAAAGTTGTTATATTTTATTGCTGAATAATTGACAAATAAATAACCCTTTAACTGTCTCATTGGTGTAGTGGTCCCAATCGCGACTACCAAGCGTTTCTGGGTTAGGCAAAGTACCATTGGGTTTTTATATATAGAAATTCACAGTAGCAGCCCGATGTTGGGAATTGTGCACATTAGATGGCAATAAGTTCGCCCCTTTGATTAATTGACGGTATCAGCAAAATACGCAGTACAACACCTCTATCTATCCTTTCGGAGCATACAGACGCAATGCAGTGTTGTGTTACGTATGGCCTTTTTATGCAGAATTGAGGATACTGACATTGTATCAGTTGTATCCTCGGAATTAGCCTGAACTGTATCACATATATCACTACCATCGGGAGCTATAAATCAATCAATCAATGCCTTATTTGTATACCGTAAGTTAAGAAAGTGCCCACTTTACAGAAACTCCGATACTTATGCGAAAATAAACCAAATACATAAATTCGCAGTAAATTTTCTGTGCACAATCGAAGTCCTGACCCAAATTCGCCGTAAAAATATACCCCAGCACAGAAACAAGTATACCCATATCTGGGTAGGTATGTATGGACAAATAAAAGTTTCCTTTTACCTCGCAATAGATGAAAAATAAATAAAAAGAAAGGTAGAAGTGAAACAAGGCAGTCTTAACAAGTTGCGAGTAAATCCGATTTGCGAGGGCATTTGAATAAGAGCCAAAGCAGAATTTGAATAGCTTTCGAGTTTTGTTGCTAAAATAACAATAGGTAGGGAAATAAAAATGTTCGATTGTTCTGTGCGTAATTCCAAGGCGTGTACGCTGAAGATGCTTATCTTTGAGATAAGCGACATGGAGGAATGTTATTTGAAGCGCAAAATGCTCGATTTACTTTAGAACACTTTAAACCTACCCTGCGTAGACGTAAGTAGGAACACAAGAAATCAGGTACTTATATACATACATATACTTCTTATATTTGTTCATCTAATCCTGTATTTAATATACATAGATAGATATACGCTTTATTGCACAGGACACAGTTCAACAACATATACATAAAAATTACAATTAGCATGTACAATGGGCGGCTTTATCGCAATCAGCGATCTCTTCCAGGCAACCATATAAGTTTAACATTAACAACACCTAAAATTCCAATACTGAAAATTGGCTTCCTCATAATAGACCGGCCTCACTCGGCAATCGCTGTATTGATGTTAGCGTGCAGAAAGTTTGCGTTGTATATCTTCTGTAAAAATGAATGGTCGCCTGCTTCAACACTGCCTTGGTCGCCTGTTATGACACCTTAAGCAACAGGAGACACTGATCTATTTTGTAAAACTACCTACACGAAAATGATTCGGAAATTGAAATTGAAATAACTACAGTAAAAGTACCACTATACCTTGAACATAATACAAGGTACCGGCATTACCATAAAGCCTAACCCAGTTGCGAAAGCTTATTAAAATAATCGACTGTCCTTATGGGGTGGCGTACAATAGGACCAAGAGTGCTGGGTCATTTCCGTCCGCAGTTCAATACCTGTTGGTTTTACCGTAATTAAAGTGTTTAACCTAATTTAGGTGCGTGGAGCCGATAATGTTTAGTTTGATTAAAGACGCATGTCATATTAAGGCTGCTATTTTTAAAATGTTTTACGTGTTTGGAATGTTACAGCTGAATTGAGTGCTGGATTTGATTCCGTGAACATCGTAAAATGCCGGGTGTAGCAAAAAATTACGAACACACGAAAAACTGACTCACGGAACAAAATTAAATATTATGTAGTATGTCTGGCCTACAGTTTATCCAGATATATCTTAACCACAAATTATAAAAAATATAATTATGTGAAAATAAAAAGGCATGACCGGACACATCCCACTAGGCTAGGGGCACTAGGTAGGCTTTTTACTGTTTTCATCTAGGCACAAAGTACCCTCAATGTGTAAAGAGCAGCTTTGATTGTACGGGTGCAAAACTTGAGTGCGGTATATCAGATACCTGTCTTCATAGATCGTATGATTGTACTTGAATATATTATTATAATAGTCATAATACATTTTAATATTATGTTTAAAAGCAGTTTTTCCCTAATCCACAAATCTCAACACATTGTTGAGTGTATCAAAGACGTGATTGACAGTATACGACACAATACGACGAATCGTAAATATTTGTATGGGCGCGCTTGCGTTTTGTCGTACAAAGCGGGGAAATGTAAAGGTTCGCAGCGTCACCTTTATAGGCGATTACGTTTTCTTCAATACTTTTCAATGATGTTGGAAAATTACGAGGCGGTAAAAGAAAAGAAGAATACATAATTAAGAAATACATTTACAGCAAAAACTGAACCACGAGATCGCGACAGTCTTGATGATTGGGACATGAGTGAGGCTGGAGATGGTCAATAACGTCACCACCACACTTGTTCCAGCCAATCAATTACTCTGTTGTTTTGGTGCAGAAATTAAAATAACTGTTATAATTATAAGCTACTAGCTTCCGCTCGCGGCTTCGCCCGTGTGGATTACGAATCTGTGCATTTTCCCGGGATAAAAAGTAGCCTCCGTAGTAGTAAAGTAGTATTCCAGACTATAATCTATCTCTGTGCCAAATTTCATCCAGATCCGTTCAGCTGTTCTGGCGTGAAAGAGTAACAAGATCCATCCATCCATCCTCACAAACTTTCGCATTTATAATATTAGTAGGATTGAAAATTATGAATTTGGTTAAATTATGACTGCCTCATTGGTCTAGTGGTCGCAAGCGTGACTGCTGAGCGTGAGGTCCTGGGTTCGATTCCCGGGCCGAGCAGTGTTATTGGGTTTTTTGTATGAAATTCTCAGTAGCAGCACGAGGTATGGAACTCTGCCCGGCGTTGCGTGATGCTGTTATGTAAGTATTATGTACTCTACCATAGAAGTTGGAACGCCATATCCACCTTTACAGAACTCCAGCCGTTACACAAAAAAACGCCAAATCACGTCGATTAGTGTCCCGTGCTCTACAAAACTCATTGTTGGGACACCACAATACTCCGAAACGATCATCGACACAACTGTTATACAATCTAATACACTAATATCACCCTGTCATTTGTATACGTCAACCCTCGACGTATTTATAGGACGAACGGTAGGAAATTATGACAGTTACCTGTGAAAATTCGAGTGGAAATCAGTTTAATTCGTGCTGTGAACCATTAATTTTTAATCTGATATAAAAAGTATAAAAATAAGTAAATTCCCGAGTGGAAACTTGTCGAGTGTTTTCTTGAAGTCTTGACGGTTCCTAGTCTAAATTAGTTCAATGTTATTTATTTAAATTAAATGTTGGTAGCATTCAGTATGTGTCTGCTATCGAATAAGGCAAACACTGTTATCAATTAAGTAAATTGCCTAAAATAAAAAATACCAACAACTGAAAAGCTTTATCTCGCATCTCATCATAAAGTAAAAACTTCCGATTAAAATGGAAATGCAAACGGAGCCCCTAGATTTATCAACAAAAGGCAGTAAACCCACCAAAATGTTAAACATAATCGATTTCAAGTTCCTAGAAGGGTTAAACAACCACCTAGTGAAGCTATACGAGAGGACAAGTTTAGTATGCAGCAAGGAAAGCTTCTGCCTACCCCAGAAAGCTGCTAACATGAAGAATATCTTGCCCTGCCAAGTTTGTTTGAAGACCTTTGACCGACCGTCTCTACTGAAAAGGCATATGAGGACGCATACGGGTAATTTGAAGATTTCATTAAAACTTTCTACATTTTTACTAAGGAAGCTTAAAAAATCTCATCATATAACTCCCATTTAACCGAATCGGTAAGATATCACTGTTGTCAACCAGGGTCACACACATACGACGGAATGGTCCTTGGATCGATGATCGGCATTCCTCTGATGAAATACAACAAATAAAATCGTATCGTAACCTACCAACCGAAGTCTTTATAGGTAAAACATAACATAACATAGCATCACGACTATACCCCCAAAGGGTAAGACAGAGGTGTACTATTGTGCACCCACATTTCACTGATGCTGTAATTAAGACCAATTTAAAGGGGGCGAGTCTGTTGCCATCAACCGCGCCGTTCCAAACTCCGTGCTGCTACTGAGGATTTATATACAGAAAAACTCAATAACACTTGCCCGACCGGAGATTCGATTCCAAGACCTTATGGTCAGTAGTAGCGCTCGCAACCACTAGACTAATGAGGCATTAATAAGTATAACTTATCAGAAAAGCTGTTTCAACGTATACAATCGTACCAAATGAGATTCTCTTTTATTTAAGACTCCATTTATTTCATTTGAATGACCCAAAACACACCCTTGAGTTTTAAAATACCTAAGGCAAAGAAGTTTACTGAGAACCCTAAGAACACCGAATATATTATGTATTGAATGAATGCTCGACCGACATGAAACGTACAGGATAGGTTTTTGATAAAATTTTGAACGAAATGTGTTTGTTTCAGGTGAGAAGCCTCACATATGCAACGTGTGCAACAAAGGTTTCAGCACATCCAGCTCACTGAATACACACCGCAGAATACACACAGGTGATACACATATGTGCCTTCCTGCAGTATATTCCTTTTTGTGATTACATCCACTTTTATTACAAGACAAGTTCTAAAAGACATCTGGCGTGATTTTATGACGTATTAATGCCCTCGCAGGTTCGACTCCTGCTCCTGGTCGTATTTTTATCCAGCCGTATCCTGATGATTGATAAAGATAATATGGAGATATAATATTTGTTCTTCCCTTGTGTTTTTTTAATACTTACGTTTGACCTCTATCTTACCCGGTAAGTGCAGATACGATATATATATTTTTATTAATGTACACCACTATACAGGTACATAAGACGATAAGACCGCCCATTGTACACAAATAATTGTATATGTCTGTCCTATCTATGTTATGTGGTGCACAATAATAAATAAATAAATAAATAAGACTATAAAAACTCTAAGTGCCACGGCCCAGTGTTGAATTCCTATGGAGAAGAAAGGACAAGAAACTCTATTTTTAACACTCTTAAATTCAAAATTCCGTACAGTATTTTGCGAAAATATGTTTTGACAAATTGGTTTCAAAATCATAAAATATAATTATAAACTGCCTCACTGGTCCAGTGGTCGCAAGCGCGACTGCTAAGCGTGAGGTTCTGAGTTCGATTCCCGGGTCGGGCACAGTTATTGAGTTTTTTTTTGTATAGTAATTATCAGCAGCAGCACGAAGTCTGGAACTGTGTCCGGTAGATGGCAATAGGCTCGCCCCCTATTATATGAGATTCGATAACAACATGCGCGAAGTGTGGGTGTACAATAGTATACCTCCGCCTAACCCTTCAAGGAATACAGGTGTGATGCTATGTTAAGTAAAAAAATATTTTGAAAATATTTACATAGCAGCTGTGAGCTGACCGCTGACCAGTCCAAACAGACGGCACCTATTCAAGGGCGGATCCAGGAGGCGGCTGGTTCTAGGTCGACCACTGATAATTTTTCTAATCGCATTGATCGTACAGTATTTATTATTGTCATCGAATAGGAGCCTGTCCCGACTAGACTTCAAACATGTGACTTGAAAGCTGGATCCGCCCTTGCGATTATTATGAGTAAACACGACCATATTGCAAGGAACCCGCACACCTGACATACAACATTACTGTTACATTAAACGGAAATAAGTCTCACATGTACATGTGAGACTTATTTATCTACAACAGCCCACAAACTAAACCCGATAGTCCGCCCATAAATAAAATAATTCTGTGTAGATATCGTAGGTACCCGTGACCCGTGGCCACAGCATGAAAATGAGAGCCAGGGACTACGTTCATCGGGTAATCAAATGAGAAATATTTTAAAATGTGCGTTGAAAATGATGAATACTCGTAACTACTACTTGGTAAACGAAGATTTTCGTAAGATGGTGATAGAGTCGAGAGGGTTACTAAGCGTATTAGCGTAACGTAACGCTCTCGACTCTGGACATAATGAGTTAATATTATTTATTTATTAAATATTTATAGGTAATGAAGACATAAGTAGTTAACAGTCATTATTATATTAGAAGTGTAGGTTAAATGTAAATTAACTTACTGAAAATTACTGAAGTGTGAATCGAATTTTATTCAATGTTTTTTTTTTTTTTTTTTTTTTTTAGTTTTTAAAAACGTTGCCCCACACTAGGAAATAATTCCTGTATCGTGGGTGCGTTTACAAACACATATATTCACATACACACAAACATCCAGACCCGAAACAATTATCTGTAGATCATACAAATATTTGTTCCGTGCGGGGATCGAACCCGCGACACTTAGCGCAGAAAGCTAATCGCTTAGCCACAACGCCAACCGTAATGTTACGATATTGTTATTTTTTTTGCAGGTGAAAAGCCGCATAAGTGTCCTGAATGCGGCAAATGCTTCACAGCAAGTTCCAATTTGTATTATCATCGCATGACTCATACAAAGGTATGGATAGGTACCTACGGGAAGCGAAGAATTTGTATTTGCCTAGCCCAATTTGTATTACAACAATCGGTGCTGTGATACCAATTGGGGGAGACGTACGTCTACCAGGAGTTAATCAGGTGAATTAATTAAGTTTAAGTTAGAGAGGCAATAGATATATCTACCTAACTATGATGGAAATAACAGAATTTCTAGGTGATCTCCAAAGCACCATCATTGAAATGAAATGAAATGAAAATCTTTATTCGCAGAGACATGGTAAATACAAAAGGTGGTAAAACAAAATAAGTCACTTAGCATATCTCGCCTTCAGTAGGCATGCGAAAATTAATAGCATAAATAAATATTTAAACTTATACTAACTGGTACAAATCTATTTTCTATAATTAATATACTCGTCTATTGTGTAAAAGCACTTTTGTATAAGCCAAGCTTTTAACTTCCTTTTAAATCTTGTTTTAGGTAGCTCTCTAATCTCTCTAGGAATTTTGTTATATATATTAATTACCATCATTCGACCACTACCATCATTTTCAGTAAATAAGTTCAACCTCATAAATAGGTGACTTAACGACACGGAATGATTGCCGACCGCCGTAGGAAACTACCTACGTATATAGCGATAATCGATATGTACCTTTTTTAACCACCAAGGTGGCTGTTTGCCACCAGTAGGTATATGGCCCGCCTAATGACGCTTGCAATATCAGGTTGCAGGGACACTCGAACGTTGCCGACCATGTAAAAATCTTTTACTCCCTGTTTGAAGTACTCAGAAGTAGGTGCCTATCTATCTAAATGGTAAATCACCCAAAACGATCTAAACCTCACCATACTAAAGATAATGAATGATTTACAAACCTTAGCCGCTTCGGTAGGTACGATGTTGATGCCGCCAAATTATAAATTTCACATCCACTGCACTGAAGTTTTCACTACAGACGTACCTAATTGAAACTCACGATTTTGAACTACTTAAAGTTTATTGTCACATGAAGGATATTTTAATAAAGTCTAACTTTAGAGAAATGAAAATTCTGGGTCCTGAGGTCCCTAAATTACACAATCACATAAAAAATAATTTTCAACGATGATGATCGTTCGCGGGAAATGTGCGCCATCTTGTTCCAAAAAGGTGCAAGCGAGAAAAGCGATTGCAAGTAGTTGGCGCTCTCGTATACGAAGCCGAAGGTGGAAGCGAGACAATGCATATTTTTCAAATGAAAAACGTTCTGATAGGCAAAAGAAATCGTGTCGTGATCCAATATCGATCTATCATTAAAAAACTCCTTTTGCACTATACAATTAAAGACCAATTTGACTTGATTGAGAATTAAATTAAATTGATTAATAATGTCGAGTGGAATACAATTGGCTGGTTTGTAAAATTGGATGATCGGAATATTCGAGATGTTGCTGTGGATGCGTATCTGCCAATTTCAAAGTGGAAATATTTTAGGCGTTATTTTTAATCTTATTTTTTATAATTAAATCTAGAAGCTTATTAAAGCCAAATTAAATCATATTTTTTGCCTCTGGTTTATACTAATGAAGCATTGAATTTTTGACGAAAGCCTGTCCCTCATAGGTTAAAAAAAAGTTGAGTCGTGTGGATTATGGTATTAGAGCAACGGAGATATTGGCGCGCAATATTGAAAAAAATTAAATGTAGAAATGAATGTGTTTGAGCGGAGTTCCGAATAGGTTCAGGAAATCATCTAGACTAGACATCAATCACGAAACTATTCTTGATCTTCTCGATGAAATGAGTGTTAATAATTTCATGAATGTGACTCGAAGGATAAATATATAATATTTATGATTATATTAAGTCTGGTCTAGATTTATGTACCTAGTTTATATAATTATGACGACTTTTTAAGTGTACTGACAAGATAAAGTAGCATAAAACAGCTCATTCTGTTATCTATTTGACTGAAGTGCAGTTTTGTTCCCAGAACAAGCCACACAAGTGCTCGTGGTGCACGCGGTCGTTCCCGACGCCAGGCGAGCTGCGCGCGCACGTGGGCGGCGCGCACCACGCGCGCTACACGCCGTACGGCAGGACACCACAGTACGACCACACACTGTAAGAAACCTGAAGCACCACCTATTTATTTCTATTCAGTTACAGCATTCCCCATAAATGTCGTAATACCAGAGTGAACAGTAAAAGACCTATAAATATAGCGTGATCTGCCGCCTATGATTGGCAGAGAATGTGCTGCAGGCTGTAAATATTTGTTGTAACTGCCATCTTTGTTACAGGTCAACCCTTCACAGCTAAACCAACACGACACAAATAAAAAATATTGCATAAATTAAAATATTTTATTCGTCAGTTTTCTGCTTCTTAACTGCTTCCTCCGGCTCACTCTCCATCTTCCGTTTTTCCCCACTATCACTCTCTTCTCCCTTGGAACTGTTTCTTCTCTTATGGTAGTTGTTCTGCGAGGCTTGGTTGTCGCTTGATGTGTCCACTTTGAGTAGTTCTCGCAACGCCATGGTCGCATAGCAACTAGCTGGGAGAGTCATATTTAGGAGAAGGGCTTTGTACTTTCCATCTAGAACAGAAATAAAAAAACATGAAGGCTTGGACGCTACAATTACAAGTACCATACAATAAGTCTACTAAATAAGATAAAATCGGACAATGTAGTGATCATTACCAGCTCATATGAGATCTAATAACACAATTTGTATATTAATCATCATTAATTATCTATTAGTAAAGTATCTATAATATAGGAAATAAACTTATAATAAATGCTACCTGCATTTTTTATTCATCTAGAAATTTGTAAATCTCTGAGAAATATTAAGCCATTCTCAACTTCTCATGGCTGTCGAAAACATTATTTGTAGGCACCAGCCACCTGAGTGTTACGATAAACGTACAACAATCACCAAACCGTTTGCCACACGTAATTAGCAGATCAAGAAAAATGGACAAATAATTAATAAGTTTGAGAGACCTTCCACGATGCCAGTGATGGGTACTTTGTGCATCTCGTCGATGTCGGACGGGATGAGATCTGCGTATGGATCAGAGTAGCGCACACACGACCACGATACATCCAGCGGACGCACCACCATGTGACGGTACGCGCCCGACATGCTGTAGCTCCTGCACAAATATGTCTACGTTATATACACGCACGACCACGATACATCCAGCGGACGCACCACCATGTTACGGTATGCTCCTGACATGCTATAACTCCTGCACGAATATATTTACGTTATTATAACTGGCACTCGCTTACAGGTCACCACTAAGGTCAGTAGCATGTTGTGCTTATGACCTTAGTGGTGACCTATACAGAAAAACACAATAACAGTGTCGTGTTGTAGAATTTCTCTTAAAAATTGTGCCATTACATGAGACTCCATAACAGTATCAGCGAAATGAAAGTCTACACACTACTGGCAAATGTGACCCAACTCTTTGGAAAATATTAATCCAGCAATAACCCTGACAAAACTAAGTAAAATAATTATATGTAACATAAAACTAACTTGATCTTATGTCTCATTTCCAAAGTAAGTCCATCTTTCTTCAACTGCTCTTCAAAAAACTCCTTCATGTTGGGTGGATAGTCTATAAAGTACCCAGGCAATGGCATTACAATATCTGATATAGTATATTTGCCACTATCAACATCTTCTTGCGTTAGAACCCTCATAGGAATCTTAGGTTTAGGTTTATCTTCTTTTTTCTGTTTCTTTTTATCTGTGGCATCCGTGTCTGGTGGTGTGGCGACGTCATTTTTTTCGTCGTCTTCTTTTTTAACGACCACATCATCGATTTGATCTTCATCATTTTGATTCTCTTCAGATTCTGATTCATCATCATCAAAATCGTCTGGAAAGATGTTTGTTATATTAGGGTAATTGCGACTGACCTTTGGATATTATTACACTTGAGAAGACTGCAGGGAGCAGATTGCAGTCACTTTATACAAAATACTGATTCCATGTGACTGGAAGGCAACTGTGACATGTTGATAATGGGGCTATGATGATGCCACTAGGTCATGCCAAGCCAAACCAGGGCAAAAATGTTTTCTTAAAACTCCTTGTTGGTGAATAGCAATCGTCTATATTAGCCTAATGTGTAGTCCTTCGACAAACATATATCATTAGTTTATGGCAGTATACTTGGTCATTCACCTACCCCATCAGTCTGTCATCAATGTAAATCTTTTACAAATTAAGTGACCATTTGACAGTTTGTGTATTTTGGACAAATATTGGTGGAGTTGGCTCTATAGTCTATTGTTCCTACCTTCTGCTTCAACTTGTTCGAGAGGCACGAGGTCCCCTACAGCAGGTTTGAGTCCTGAGCGGCGTATTCTCTCAGAGACGGCGCGGTTCCAAATCAGAGACTGGTAAGAGTGTAGGTATAGCAGACGAGTGTTGCGTGCCAACTGAAACACATTTATATCAAACATAAGCTAGTAGTCTTGCATTTCACTGGACAATCATAAAAATAAAATATAATAACAGCTCTTTTTGTCTGTACTGTTGAATACAGGCCATTACAGGTTTAAAGATGCTCTGAAGTCGCCAGAAATAGACAAAGTCAATATGATGATATATTAAAATTCCATATATGACTAGGGATTGGAATTTTGTTTATTCCCTTAATTTGCTAGTCAAACATTAGCATTCAAGTGTCCATGTCTGAGATCATCAGGCATACATTGGGCAACCGCCCAAGTGGCTGATTAGCCATGCTATTACCATTTCAGACTGGTTAATCTTTCCAGTATGAGCCATTTGTATTCCCACGAGATAGGTTGTGCCTACACGGCACTAGATATGAAGCTGCAGCATACCCTCCCGAGTGCTCCCAGCAAGTCCTTGGGAGCGTCGGCCAGCGCCTTGAGCAGGCGCGCCTCGGAGTGTGCGGCACTAGATATGAAGCTGCAGCATACCCTCCCGAGTGCTCCCAGCAAGTCCTTGGGAGCGTCTGCCAGCGCCTTGAGCAGGCGCGCCTCGGAGTGTGCGGCACTAGATATGAAGCTGCAGCATACCCTCCCGAGTGCTCCCAGCAAGTCCTTGGGAGCGTCGGCCAGCGCCTTGAGCAGGCGCGCCTCGGAGTGTGCGGCACTAGATATGAAGCTGCAGCATACCCTCCCGAGTGCTCCCAGCAAGTCCTTGGGAGCGTCGGCCAGCGCCTTGAGCAGGCGCGCCTCGGAGTGTGCGGCACTAGATATGAAGCTGCAGCATACCCTCCCGAGTGCTCCCAGCAAGTCCTTGGGAGCGTCGGCCAGCGCCTTGAGCAGGCGCGCCTCGGAGTGTGCGGCACTAGATATGAAGCTGCAGCATACCCTCCCGAGTGCTCCCAGCAAGTCCTTGGGAGCGTCGGCCAGCGCCTTGAGCAGGCGCGCCTCGGAGTGTGCGGCACTAGATATGAAGCTGCAGCATACCCTCCCGAGTGCTCCCAGCAAGTCCTTGGGAGCGTCGGCCAGCGCCTTGAGCAGGCGCGCCTCGGAGTGTGCGGCACTAGATATGAAGCTGCAGCATACCCTCCCGAGTGCTCCCAGCAAGTCCTTGGGAGCGTCGGCCAGCGCCTTGAGCAGGCGCGCCTCGGAGTGTGCGGCACTAGATATGAAGCTGCAGCATACCCTCCCGAGTGCTCCCAGCAAGTCCTTGGGAGCGTCGGCCAGCGCCTTGAGCAGGCGCGCCTCGGAGTGTGCGGCGGCTGCGCGGCGCGGCAGTAGCCTGGCGGCGGCGGCGGCGCCACTCTCGGCGTACACGCGCAGCGCCTGCTGCAGCGGACCCTCGCGCACCTGCAGGATCGTGTCTATAGCCTGCGACACACATATGTTCAATTACATTATGAATGTATCTCTGTATCTCCTCCTAATGCTCTTGACATGGTTGGTAAAACGGGTTAGTAACCCGAAAACTGATAACCAAACACAAGTATCAATGGCGAGAAACCTATATCGAAACTCAAGGTGACCGTTTTGGTGGTCCGTCCATACACTTTGTTTGAATCCAATTCTAAACACAGGCTTTTTGTTTATTATGAATCACTTTATCACTTCAACGATGATATATGTTCACATCTGACTATTTTAGGAAATAACTTTCCTACAATATTTACTTCGAAAAACAAACGTGAAATTAATGTGCAATTTGAGTTTTAACGCTTCACAGTGACTAATGCCAGTAAAGTAAGTTTTGAACGTTTGACAGTCAGCCAATTGGAATTAGAGTTAACACTAGGCATGTCGATCTGAAATCGATTTTCGAAAAATCGATTGTTTAGAGTAAAATAATCGATTATTTAGAGTAAAATAATCGATTATGTAGAGTAAAATGATCGATTATTTAGAGTAAAATAATCGACTTTTCGAATCGATCCAAAAACCTCTCGAATCGGACTGATTCAAGAACTAGCGATAAAGTTCTTAAACTGGATGCGATATCTTAGTTTTTTTAATGTTGTGCTGTTGTCGTATGCAAAAACAACCAGTCGAGTATAGACTAGAGACAGCCTCGTTGGGCTAGTGGTTGCAAGCGCGACTGCTGAGCAAGAGGACCAGGGTTCGATCCCGAGTCGGGCAAAGTAAACTTGAAATTTACACGGAGTTTGGATTTGTGCCCGGTGTATGGCAATAGGCTAACCCCCTATTACATGGAAGATATAATATAACTGGTGACAAGTGGGAGTACTACACACCTCTGCTTACTACTTCGGGGAAATATAGGCGTGATGTTATGTTTATTAATTTAATGATATTTCTATCCAATTACTTGTATTTACGGTAAATTATCACCAATAATATTCTATGTCTATATTAGGCATGTTTGAAAATGTTGGGATTAATCGAAAATCGATCTTTTAATGCTCGATTTAATCGAGACTTGATTCTAGTATGTTCGATTTGAATCAAATCGGAGATCGTTTTTTTTTATTAGAGAATCGAGTTTCCTATTTAAAACCAGTGTATCAAAACATATCCAACCGAGAACCAACTTGAGAGCTATAAAAGTAAAACGCAAACCATGAAACCATCTGCCACGAATCAACCGATGTCCTAAGCCTAATTTATCTTGAGAGAAAATCGCCAACATAACTAATTAAAAAAAATAACTGGCCTAAAATAAGTACATACATACGTTACAGGTTCCATAGTTAGTTCGCGTTAATTTTTCAATTATCGTTTGCGCCATCGGTAACAAAATATTAGTACAGATATCGTTATCTGAAATGGTTTCGATTTTCGATTCGATATAAAAACTCAATATTGTTAATCGTTTGAACCAAAAAAATTGAAATGCTAGATGGCGGCCGGTAAAATGTCTACTATGTCATTTTATTCCAAAAAATCAATAAAATGAATTTATGTAATCGTATATAGACTTACAAGATGAGATAGAAAATATTATTACTGTTGTGTAGGCAATCAATGCATGTAGGTATGGGACGTTACTGCACTTCCTAACCTTGAACTATATTGTGCGCTCAGCACTACGGTGAAATTGGAAGAATATTGCGAGGATACTCGAGGATAGTATCCTAAGGATACCGAATTGATCAAGAAATTATGCGTTCGTCTATAAAATAGGTACAATAAAAATACATTTCGAAGTTGTACGTTTATAAACTAAAAACTACTTTCAAATCGATTTCAACGCACATCGTTAATCGTTCCGAGACGCGCAGTCCTCTGTGAAAATGCCCGGCTGTGCTATAAAATCCTGTAAAAAGCGATCAAATACATCAAATTTACAGAAAGACGAAATTACCTTTCATAAGTATTTATTGATAACATTTGTGGTTGTTTTTTATTGAAATTTAAGATCCTTACTTCAAAATATGGTATCGATTCTTCATTCGATCCAACAGAAAATGAATCTTATCTCGATTTTTACCACTCATATTTTTTGTGACGACACAAGAAGTCTCGTTACAGCTCGTTCAATATTCTTAATGTTCAAAATATTTTACTTTTACATTACGTAAATATAGGTAAAATCAACAAAATCCACAAACGATTATGCTCTTTAATAAAAATTAAAAAATCTGCAGCGAGACTACAGTAGTGTTGCGGTAATGCTTGAAACCAAAAGTAACATATCGATAAATTTATTTCTTATGAATATTTTACTATTACTTATGGAAATTTGTGTAAACCGCTATTAGTTTAAACAGTATAGTTTTAATAATTTAATTTATTAATTTTATAACTTAGATTATCGTACTTGTAATCGAATTTTTATTGTTTTACTAGCGACCCGGGGCGGCTTCGCACGGGTGCAATTTACTATTTCAAATTTCCGATTTTCCATCAATTTTCTTTCATAAAATCTTGTCCTGACAATTACGAATACAACAAAAAAAGAATTAGCCAAAAAGATGCAGCCGTTCTAAAGTTATGCGCTTAGCGGTTAGCGATTCATTTTTATTTATAAAGATTGGAACCAATTTGATGAAAGTGACTTTTTTCAGATTTCTGAAAGATTATCAAACCAGAAAATAGTGGATTAAAGCGCGCAAAAGGCAAAATAATTGGACACCGACTCGAAAAAGCATTATTTGCACACAAAATTTTCGTTTCATCTTGCTTTTGTTTATTTTATCGTAATATAGTTATTTTAATCATCTGTTTAATTTCATGGTTTCACGCAAAATTCCCAGTGTATATCGATAAAATATTTTTGATGGTATAGTGAGCCGCCCTACTGGTGGGCAGTTTTTTTAAGTGTGTACTCGTATACGTATACAAAATTTACTTCGATAACTTGGATATTTGTGCGTCTAATTAAGCATGTGTATGTGTTTTTCAAGTGTGCGTTTATAAAGATAGAAATGTTTGTGGCGTATGTGTGTAATGATTTGAATGTAGTTGTTACCGCGTCCCCTGCTGAAAGTAACAGCTTACAAGCAACAGTTAACAGCTTTAAAAAAATGTGCGGTGCTACAAAGAAGTAATTAAAGAATCCACACCTCTTTAAAATTCCCCTGCAGCAGCTTCAAGCCGATGTCATAGGTAGGCGTGTCGAACCGCGAGCCAAACCGTTGCAAGCCGTAGTAGTTGATGAAGCCGTTCTGTTGCAGCTGCGAGCACGCCGCGCTCACCAGCTCCTCCGGCGCCGTCACGTTGCGCAGCGCGATGCGGAACCTGCACCACACCGGACATACATCATAAGCATACCTTGATGAGCTAACCTAACCAAAGACGATTTAATAAGTACTGAAATAAACAAAACTCCGCCGTATCATACCTTATTGAAGTAAATTTTATCGTACTATATTGATTTCGATCGTGTGTATTCTCTTTATTTATATAAACCCACCTGTTCCCCTTAAGCATGCCCAGCTTTAGATTGGTGTCCTTGAAGGTAAAGTTGCCCACGTGTATGTCCCTGAGATAGCGGCACGAGGCCACAAACCGGCGCGGGTCTATCCGACGCGCGCTGAACCACTGCGACGTCTTAGCGCGACGGTCCTTCGTGCCTGCGTAGCCGAGCATTGACGGCTTGACGCTGGGAAAACGGTAACGTTATGTATTTTAATTTTACCAAATTTGCATTACAGGCACCTCAAATAATAAGGCGACCAATTTTCAATCTGACTCCCTTCGGACTCATTTCACCCAAGATGTGTGTAGTGTGACTGCTTTTTTATCTGAATTGTCTAAATAACACAACATAGCGCCCATTCTCCTCAAAGGGTATACGAGTACAGATGTTGTTATTGAGTTCCATGTAATAGGAGGTGAGCCTGTTGCCATCTACCAGGCACAGTTCCAAACTTTTGTCTGCTACTAAGAACTTCCATACAGGGAAGTGTGTAAGTAACTTTATTGTGAAAGAAGATACAGACTAGATAAAAATTGTAATAAAAAAAAATTACTTACTGCACCCCAATTCGTTCTGAAATTCGCACAGCTGCATCCATTGTGTCACAGTTTTCCTTGTGCACTATGAAATGCACATACTCGGCTGGCCATGTCCATTTCACTCTGTTGTCTATGCGCACTTTAAGAACAAAGATATTTCAAAAATAAGAATTTAAGAAAAAATATTATTCCTCATGGACATTATTTCTAACTATTATTCTTATTGCTAGTGCCAAATTAAATTATGTTGGCAAAATATTGTGCACCATAGTAATTAGCTCATCATGAGTGGCACCTGGCACAGGATGTGAGATGCTATGTATTTTAAAAGCTATTTTAAATGTTAGTGTGTAAAAAGGTGTAACTAAGATATATCATACCTCCTTTCTTAAACTTTTGGAAGCGCATCAGTTTCTTGTCTTCAATATTGACAGTGCTCCCAACAATGCTTTCCCCAAATGCCTTCTTGACGGCATCATGGATTTTAGTCCGCTGCTCTTTTGTTACTCCTTCCACATCAATCTGTTTAAAAGCAGAACTGTAGCATATAAGAAATGTAAAGGCCCATTTTAAAAGATAACATAAACTCAAAGTTACTGAGAATTTTCCAACCATGATTGTGACTACTAAAAAATGGAGGCTGTCAAAATATTGACAGGTTTTTATATACCTCAACACATTCAGGATCTGGGTTCTGGCTCACAGCCAAGGTATTAATCTTGTCCCAAGTCTCCATCGGCAGGATCTCCAGGTTATATTTAGTGAGGAGCAGGTCTTCATCTTCACTGACCAGTTCTTCTGCAGGGGGAGTTGGAGGCTTCTTATTTGTGAGTTTGGCTATCTCACCCTGTTCATTTATTTCTGATACCTGGAAATCTGAATACCTGATAGAGGTTTGTTTCATTAGTTAGGTAGTTCAAGATGAGATTAGATGAAATATTCAGAGGCTTTCTTCTTAATTTCAATCAATTAATAGGATATATAAATAAAATTTGAGCCATATGGTAATACTTTATTTTAGTGAAAATATTTGCACACCCTCTGCTGTATTCCATGTATGTATTTAGTTTATTGTAACTTTTTTTTACACCACTTAGGTTGCAAACAAGTGTACACTGTGCATGATGGTAAGTGGTTACCATAACCTCTACATGTTTCCAATACCAAGGGCATCACTTTCGTGTTACAAACTCAGTAAAATTGTTTTCACTCCCTGTTTGAACCCCATGCTATAGTCTCTTAGGAAATCCTCTCTTAGCAATAAAACAAAAAGGTTACAAAATAAGACACACCTTGATTTAATGATTCCATTAAAACCTTCTAGCTTGCTGATGTACTCTGTAACACCAATATCTTCTTCAGACAGTCGCTTCCCCGGCGTATCTCGTTTCTGCCAGTTCCATTGATGTTTATTCCCAAAATTGTTTTGAAATCTGTTACCACCACTAGACCCCAGAGAGTTATCCCAATGGCCTTTGAAACCTCGGTTGTTACTAGACCATCCCCTATTTCCTCCACGGCCACCTCTAAAACCTCCTCGGGGGTTGCGATCCCGTTTGTTATGATTCCATGGCCTGTTTTTATTCATTTTGGCTTACAACTTATACTTAACCTACAAACACCACAATCGAATAATACGCTAATCTTTTACTTGATGCTAGGGACTAAATATGTAACAGATTTGTTACTAATTAGACTCGTATGCCATTGATAATAAATAAAAACCACTTTATTTTCTTCAAAACCGCAAAAATACCAACACGCGAAGAAAACAGCAAATAGTCGGCGGAACTCAATTACACAAATTCACAAAATAACGCTAATGTCAATGTCATTAAAGCTTTGACGTTTGCTGTGATCGGATTTATTAGCATGATTAAATAGGTAGTTTGTTTATTATAATTGACTCATTGGATCACAATCACAATTAAATTCTTGAAAAATTTTCAAAGCAAGTTCTATTTTACATTTCTTTACGGGGATAAAATTATTATTTCTCAGATCCCGAACTCTGGCAGTTCAAATCCCACGCTATGCTTAGGATTCTAATATTATTTAGAATCATTAATTAAAGTAATCAAAAATATTAAAGTACATTTACTTTATGTATTTATTTAGGTACTTTTCTCTTACCTTGGCTAGAAATTTATAAAAGTGCTCTAGTTGCTTCTCCACTTTTCTATTGGGTATTAATTTACTAATAAATCAAATGTATAAGTTATAAAAGTAAGTATATATTGTAAAATCAAATTTCAGATAATTATGTAGACCGGGATTTTAAAATTAAGTTTCAGAAAAAATGTATCCTATTTGTTAGAAAATCCTTTCTTCCAGGCGATGTGGTGAATGCAAAATTTGTATAGATATATCGATTGTATTGGTTATCATATTATTAAATGTTTTTCATCATAGAAATATCTGTGAATACAAATTATGGCCGATTATTGATATAATCAATTTAATCGATTTTGAATAATTGATTATCAATATGACCACCAAGCATTATGTGCAGACTGCAGTATTTTTTTAATCTGGGCAGTTCCGTTTTGATAAAATAGGACGCTTTTGCTATAATTAAAATAAAATGGTACTTACGAAAAGACTTTAAATGTAAGAGTTGCACCCGTCCCTAAGTACTTAAGTAGTGGTTTACTGTCTTTGGTTGAAACACTGTACTTGCGTGCTTTTATCTGCTATTCATTAACACTCTTTAACGATCTATAGCGTCAGTCTTATTTATAAATATAGGTAACATGTTATAAAATAACGATCCTATCTATCCTTGTTGACCAGTGACCACATCACCGACTATCCAAACGTCTTTTTTCCCGCGAGTTGTGAATTGTCATTGACGTCATTGTCAGTTAGTCGATCTGTTTGATTTTAATTTAGTTTTGAATACTAACAATACTTTTAATCCACATCTCAGAACTAATTTTAAAGTAAATATCAAATAATAAATAGTTTGTGGAAATTATATCTCCAATCTAATCATGCCAGTGTACAGGGTTGGTGAGTATACTCACAATAAATTTTCCATCGAGTGAAAAACTACGTTCAAGCGTTCAAGCAACATTGTCACTGTGTATTTAAATTTTAACTGTAATACTGTTCACAGACAAAAGTCCTATTAAGATGAGGGCGAAGGCTAAATCTCGTAGCAATCGCGCTGGCTTGAAGTTGCCGGTGGGTAGAATTCACAGGATTCTTAAAAATGGCAACTACGCGTCTCGTATTGGCGGGGGCGCCGCTGTGTACATGACTGCAGTGCTCGAATACTTGGCTGCCGAGATATTGGAGTTGGCTGCTAAGGCGGCTGATGATAATCAAAGAACCAGGTTATTGCCAAGTACCTTCTATTGAAACTGCAGATACCAACCGTCTTTACTTATTTTCCTATGACCTGAGGTGACAATGATAATGTAGGGACTAAAATTTACCTGAACTAAGTGCAAGCATTGAAGTCTATCTGAGATAGGGACAAGTCTGGAATCACCACACAAGTCCAGTGTAGATTAGTGGATGTCACAAGTCTAATTTTGGGTTCTACTGGTTAACTTAAAATATCTTCTTCTATGATCTTTAAATATCATCAACATCTTGAAATTAATGTAAATATTATTCACCAGAATATCACCACGTCACATTTTGCTGGCTGTCCGCAATGATGATGAACTGAATAGGTTGCTGGATGGTGTGACTATATCACAGGGTGGTGTGATACCACATATTGAACACCAACTGTTGCCTAAGAAGACTAATATGAAGAGCCAACACAATACAAATAGTTCATCACAAGAATATTAATGTTAAATAATTATACAAATTGTTTGCTCCTTGGTATGATCATGTTATAAAATGTTATGTAAGAGGAGAGATAATTAGGGGATAAAAGTAAAAGACCAAATTGTTGATGCATTATTTAGTTATCATAATACTTTTTGAGTTAGAAATGTAATGTTGATAATAATTAATGTTGTTGTCAAGTGAGTGCAAGTATATTTTAAGATTTTTTTTTATGTTTTATGTATTAGTTTCACATTTTGAATATCAATGTGCCATTGCATACCTTCATAGAAGGTGTTCAAGTCCCTGGTGGGCTGTGTGTAACTATTTTGTTTGTTCTGATGTACCTATTGGCAAGTCTGATTCAGTTTTCTTTCTAAGGGCATACACCATACCATGTGCGCATGAAATTGAAGACATGTATGAAAATAATTTGTTATTATGATTGTGTAAATATTAATGATTATAATAAATATAAAAACATCACAAAAGTAATTTTATTTACATACAGTTTTCATGCCTGTTGTAACGTGGCATGTTGGTGATAGACGACGGCGGCAGCGCAGTTCCCCCTTCCATGCCCAAAGTGGCTGCCGCGCTGCTGTCATCTATTACCACCAACGATCGCCACGTCCGCCATATTGCTTGAAAAATAACTGATCAGCATGTTGGGTATTTGTTTTAGGGTGTAAGGAGTGTCTCTATGTGTGACGATACACCAGAAATCGTCTGGTCCTATCTGGGCAGTCGGCTAGAAGAAGAATAAGCGTGTTTGGTAAAGCGAAAAGCGTCCATGATAATGCAAAACACGCACCCTACCATGGATTTAGGGAAAATAGCCCGCCACACTCGAGCGTCCATGTTGGCACAATATCAACACGCTGCCACGAAATCCGTAGAGACGTAGACTATTTTTTATTTTATTTTATGTGATATGCGGCAAGCGAGCAGACGGATCGCCTGATGGTAAGCGATTAACGTCGCCCATGGACACCCGCAACACCGGAGGAGTCACAAGTGCGTTCCGGCCTTTTAAAAAGGAGTACGCTTTTTTCTTGAAGGTTTGAAGGTCGTATCGGTCCGGAAATACCGCAGGCGACAGTTCATTCCATAGTTTTGTTGTGCGAGGCAGAAAGTTTCGCGAGAAACGCACAGTTGTGGACTGCCAACCATCTAAATGATGGTGATGGAACTGCTGTCGCGTAGAACGATGGCGGAAAGAGGCGGCAGGGATCAGTCCGAACAATTCCTCGGAGCACTCCCCATAATATAGGCGATAAATAATATTACCAAACTTCGCGATCTCTCGAAGGCTCAAACACTCACACTTCAAGTTACAGTTAGCCCCAGATGTCCATGTCCAGCGTACCCACAAATGGGGTGAATAGAGACAAAACTGAAATCATCTATTAATATATAATCAATAAATCAATTAAGTTAATCATTTCAATCAAATGAAATAACACAGTTCGATTTCAACAAGATCTTCAAGATTAATCTAATAATAAAAGAAACGTAATTTAATGTTGAAAGTTTGTTTTGTTGCTTCTCACCCTGTTTTACTTGAAGCTAACAATTGCTACCGTTATGAAATCGTGGTTATACACATGAAATAAAAAGCATTTTCAACCAGTCTTGTAAATGACATGTAATTTTAAATACTGTAAAGAAGAGATCTGTTATTTAATTCCATTATATTAGGTAGGTACAATGTTCATAAACTTACATACAGTTTTTATACTTTATAAAATCATGAAATACATCTACTTCGTACTAAAACTTAATTCTGAATTGAATACTATTTTTTTAACTTTAATTTATATATTTTTTAACAGCTTTACTACTAAATTAATTTTTTGAGACTTACAACCCAGTAACGTGAAATAAAGTGAATTTCACCTATAGCACCTCCATTTTACAATACCTAATATAGTCGCCTAAATTATGTATTAGGTAAATAGATATATCTATTTGGTATATATATTTACCTATCTTGAACCGCGAGTGAACATAACAAAAATGGAGATTTGTAACTTAATTTATTAACTTCTGAAATAGTAATTTGTACTCTACTAAAACTGCATTGAAATGAATCGGAAATATTAATATAAAAAAAAGACTTCCTTCTGCTATATACTTTGTACTTAAACAGTAAAAAAGTTATTGATTTTAAAACAGACATAGGCTCATGATTACCTGCTTACATAGTTACAAGTGAAACTCACTTTAGATTACATAAATAAAATTAACGTAACAAAATATCATATGACTACTATTAAAATATACGTGTCTGATCATACAAATTAATATAATTTATATCAAAGGAACATTGGGTGTAGCATACCTACGTACCTAGGGTACATACAAAACATACTACATTTATTGTACCTATCTAAAAACTATGACAAACCATTAAAGGAATACTTTATAAAATACCAAACTAAATGTAAATGTAGCACATCAAAAAATATACAAGAAAATCTTTTATTAATAAATGCAATTTCATTGATCTGAAGCGTTTCAACTTTAAATAAATGTCGAGCCAATTTAACAGTCACCTTGAAATAGTAAAATAGTTTGTCATAATAACTGGGCTTAGTGGTTTTAACAACATTAATTTATTCTTATAAATAATTCTGAACATTTATCAAAAGTAGTTACAATAACCTTGTTCGAGATAGACTGCTAAAATAATTACATGTTTTTTTAGAATAGCTGATATAAAAATCGCAACAATTACATCGATATTGTCATCAAATATCCTAGAAGCAGTCTATCACAAATATTATATGTGGAAACGTCACATGTGTGATAAAGCTTATAAAAAATTGAGACATATTAAAATGAAATGAAGATCTATAACTGCGTGTGGGGATTCAACTGAGATCTCTACCTCTCATCAGCTAGTAAAAATATATAACTAGTAAAAATAAAACTTTTAAATAATATAAAAGAACCAAAGGATTGCACAAAGGTAATGACTTATAATGTACCTACAGACTGAGTTATGTATTGACTAATCAACCATATAAAATCTACGTTAATTGCGATATTACTTCATTTATTTCCAAAACGCGATATTTTATTGTGTAAAAGTAAAAAAGTAATAAGACATCGGTACCTATAAGTGACATCGAATTTAAATAAATGACCACATCACCTGCTCACTTCAATTGTTAACAGGCGCATTGATCGATTACAATCAATCTAGTAGTACCTTTTTCACATTTAATAATTGTATACCTGCTGACATTTGTTCAAGGTTTCCCTTCGATTGAATAAAAATTGTTCAATAATGAAACTACTATTTCTTCAGTGGTTCATTTTATCAGTCTTCATTATGTTCGCGTTGTTGTGAAACCTCAATTGTTATATTCGTATTGTCAGTATACACTGCCCTATTTATTTCCAGATTGATAGGAATCTTCCATATTGTGAGCTTTACTTATTTATTTATTTGTCGATGTAACTTATTCAGTCACAACGGTCATAAGTGTTAAGATAGTGAAGCATCATTTGGCAGTGTTTGGTAACGCCTACGGGCATCAAAATAGAAAGAAAACTGTATTCATAAATTCTGAGATCATTATCAAAGTCGGAGATAAGACGAGTCGATCCATTTAATTTCATTACTCGTAATTGGTCACTTTGAGAATTGAAATGGATATTTTTTTCAATGAGCAAAATTCAAACGCTCATTAGAATATTAATTTAATAGAATAAAAATATGAAACACTTTCCATTCTAGACTTCAAACACTCATCAATAATTTTCATTCCAAATAGCATTACTGAGACTAGAGGTATCAAAATTGTATTGTTCATAAATGAAGAACGAATCTCAAGGCTCAGTGACGCCATCTAGCGAATCGTTTCGCTTTCTCACTACAACAAATAGTTGGCAACGGGGAACCTGCCATTTATGTCAGGCATCACACAATTTTTACTTTCCCTTAACTACATTTCAATTCAGTGAATGTAAAGTACGTGTAACAAGCTCAGGATTTAAATATATAGTATATTGGCAACAATGAAAAATATAGCATTATATAAAAATTAGTACTATCATAGAATTGCTTGTTGGTTCAAATTGGGCTCATATTTGTAAAAGTTTGTTCTCGTCTTGTATTGAGATTAATTGCATGCCATATCTTTTTAATTATTGAGACTTAAAGTAAGGTCAACTCACTTTGGAATTTGACAAACGTCTCTCTCGGAAAGTAGCCAGGACAAACATTGAGATGGATAATATTAACAGAAAGAAAGATCTAAATTCAAATATCTTTTGTTTACGTCACAGTAAAATACCGATAGGGATTTTATGATCATAATTAACTAAACCAGATATAGAGTCCAATAAATCACGTTGTATAGTTTAACAACGTGATTAATATAAACAATAATCCTTAAAAAACGATTCAATCTTTATAAGCTATAGTAAAGTTTGCCCAATTTGAACGAACGCAACGCGAGTGTGTCCACTCATCATACAACATTAGAATAAACACACAACCATATCAAACGGCACGCACACACGAAAGCAAGTCCATGTATACTCTGTATTGGTGTATTGTCGTGTAGTTCCAAATCTAAAAATGTATGCTAAGCTATGTTTTGTTTCTGCATCATTTGTCTAAATTTCGTTTCGTTTCAGTCCGGCCAGATGTGACTGAATTTGGGTATATCAAGAGTTGATGCTCTTGATACAATACTAAAAGATCGTACTTATGTTGTCTTTGTTATTACTGAACAACACGACTTCGGGGAGAGCGATATCCAGTAGACTGCGATCAGCTGAGTTGATTGCAACAAATAGTTTTATATTAATATATAAACATGAATACACAATAAAAGAATAGTGGGACATAAATGATGGAGACAAAACATAACCACAATATTATAAAGAGTAATAAAATCATTCATTATTTTCATGCACACCTCTAGCTGCAATTTTACGAGTTAATTCAGTGTATACAAATATTTCCTTAAAGATAGAAATGACTGACAGAGAATTTTGGCTGGACTGGTTTACTTTTGTGACCTAAAATTACTATAAAACTAAAAAGACTGCAAGGAACATATCAAACGCAAGCCATGCACACATATCTCATACTCAAACCTATAGTTGTTTAAATCATCTTAAAATAATATAATATTGCTCCGCCTAGATTGCTATTGTTACATTAACACGTTCTGTAAACATACAAGCATTACATGGTTCAACATCAACAGCCATACAAAATGTTTGTAAAAGCCTATTTTATGAGCTTATTGAGCTGAGAGCACTTGTGTTATTATCACATATATTCTTATCAGTCGAATGCAAAACTAGTTTCTGCATTGGGTCTATAATTATTTTAGAATTTTCTTCGTTCAAGTTTTGTTCTTTGTCTGCACAATCCGCATCAGATATCTCCGTTTCGTTCGCCGATTTATTGTCAAAATACGGGAAGAAATCGTAATGAGATTTGCCATTGCTAATCTTAGTTTTATCGTTTTTGTGACACCGTTTTTTGTCGTCGTTTTTAATTGTAGATATGTTTCGTTTTGAGAATTCGTCCCAACCCTCCGTCGTTTTGCCGTGTACAGGATTCCAGTCTTTCCTGAAGGAGCTTGAAGGTTTCATTTCGTTTGAGGAGAACTTTTGTTGGATATCATTGATTTGGTTGTGGTTTTCTCTCGTTGATACTATTTGTCCATACACAGGCGTGCAGTATGTTGTGTCTGGTGAACTGTTAATGCATTTACTTTCTCTATTTGCATGGCTCTGGTTGATTTGACAGTTGTTCATACCTGAGTCGAACTCGGATTTTTGCCCGGCATTGAGGAGAATCTGCTTGGAGGATTTGACCGGTTTTTTTTCACCGTTCGGTCCTCTGTTCGGGGAGCCGCCATGCTTCATAGAACTGCCGTCATCTTCATTCATGTTGTCTTCACCAATGCCATCAATGTCGTAAACCTGGAAAAATATTAAATTGCTTCAATATTGTATTTCTACTGTTGATATCACCTCAAGAGTGATCATAAATTGGTTTGCATTACTCATTGAAACTCATTGGCCCTCTTACTTTACACAGATTATGGGATCAATGCCCAAATCATATAAAATTAAATATTTCCATGGTCTATCCAAACCTTTTACTTTTTTTTACTAATAATTTATTAATTTAATGATGTACCTTATACATAACATCTTGGTTTAATCCCTTTTCCCGTTCTCTCTTGTTCTGGACAGCGAGCCACACATCCTTCAGTTCTCCAGCTAAGTCTCTATCTTTCATTATGACAGGGTTCCTTGTTAATATTAAACCTGGGTTCATAGCCTCAACAAAGTCACAGAGCAAACTCACTAGGGCTTCACGATCCTGGGAATTATAAAAAAACAATATTTAAAGATTTTTTTCATACAATTTTTCAAACAAATTAAATCCAGATGATAGTGGTAGAATCTGAGCACATGACTAGAATCTACATGATACAGATGAGATTTCAGATGACTGATGAAATCTCATCTGTATCATAAAAGGTACCATGTCAACTAAACTATTTAACTGGTACAAATAAACTTTCCACTTCATGAGATTATGATAATAATATCAAGATTCAAGATTAACATATTTTATCTTTGTTTTGCTATCTCAATGCTCTCATGGTTGCAAGTGTCAGGCAGTTATTAGGTTTTTCTATGTGGAACAATAGTTAAAATGCTCGAAAAAAAGCAAGGCAGATCTTCATATTAAAAATTGATTTAGTTGAAAGCATAGCATTGCAACTATAAATAGTTGCAATTAAATTGTGGACATTTGATTATTCAAGTTATATCCACATTAGAACACAAAGATCCAAAGAAAAGAAGCATATTGCCAATTTAGCAGCCACACTTTTCACTGGCTGTTATATACTATTAATATTAAAAATTGACTTGAATCAAACTCATGATTTCACTTTATGCAACTGCACTTGTCTTTTTATTTCATCTATATAATATAATTAAATAGTCAATTACTGTTGGACTGGTAGCATTTTTTCCATTAGCTTTGAGTATATCAGGATTCACCATAACTGCAAACACAATCATAGGAGGCCTCCCACTGCTCGGTCCACAATTTTGTGGCACCTGGAATGAGAAATAACTCAGTGAATGACTACTAGTATAAATAGAACTGCAAGGACATTACAATATTTAAAGAATGTGGGGTTTTAAGACAGCTTCAAAAAGTTCTCAATGTTGTGTATAGACCACCAATTTAAATCAGGCCAGTGAAGTGGACTAAGGTCTAACAATGTTTATTTTGTAATGGCCTGAATTATGAAGCAAGATTGGTCCTGGAGCCAGGTAGATAGATGTGACATGAGTGTAATATAAATAGGGCTGCATCACATTGATAGTAATGGTAAAGCATAAAATCCGTGTTCTAGTCATCATCATGTGTTGTTTTTAAAAAGAAATTCTCAGGGTCCTTAGAACCTTGTTGCCATAGAACAATAATCTAATAATGTGATCTTTCATTTGTTATAGGTTTGGTTTGTGACTAAGTTTCAGTCTTCTTCTTAGTATGTTGATGGCAAATAAAATTAGTTTGGCCCAAAATTCCGCCACCCGGACAGCGCTTTCCGTAGCGGCCATTAACTCCTCCTGCGAGCAGGTAGTATGGCATGCAGAGCAGGATGGAACATGGGCCATTGTCTGCAGGGAGATGTCGCACTCGCACTGGAGGTCTGAGCCGTCTGTGGACCCTCATTTGTGGAGGTAATCTTTGCATCGGCTGATTTGGATTTTGTCTGTTAAGACATTTCCAAGATGCCCACAGTAGTTCATGTCCAGGTGAGATTTTTTCTGATGGCGGGAAAATGTATGAAGGGGTATTCAATATTTCTCGCCAGAGATTACACCTTGCTTTAGAGACATTGGTGTCAGCTGCATCCAAAGACTTAAAAAAGTTTTTGCGACTTCGTAGCCTTTGGGGTATGGTTGTATAGTTGTACATTGGGTGACATTTGTCATCATGTACCTTTGCTCTCTCAGTTTGGCTTGTTATAGTCCTATGTACTATTTTAAAGTGAAGGTGTGACGTAATGTTATATTATTTAAAGTTATTGAAGAAAAGACAGTGGCAATAGAGTTACACCTAGGTCTATCTTTAAGATTGCTTATCCTGTTTTGATATTTGTTTAATAGGACTGGTATTATCAGTGGCGTGCGGTTTATAAAGACAAAATGACACTGCCTACGCTACATAACTCAGATATATATTTATTATAAGATATTTGAAGTGGCTAATCACATACATCATTATTTAATTGACAAGACGATGAAGCAATACCAACATGCAGTAGGTATTTTTAGTAAGCTTTTAAAATTTTCTGCCTACCCTGTCTAAAAACTCTGCACGCCACTGGGTATTATGTAGCAAAAAAGATTTTATAGAATCATATAGCCAGTGTGTCTTGTATAGAACCATGTGTTTATTATGGTTTTAATACTAAGTATTCTATTTTATGTTAGTTTTTCTTTTATGATTTCTGCAAAATGTGTTGATGAAAGATAAATCAATAAATAACAATCCCTTTTTTTATGCCGTTTCACATAGAAGTGCAGATGTAACTTCATTATTATCACTGAATCTGATTGTAGAATCATAAACTATGATAAGGATACTTACAAAAGGTTAATCAACTGTTTTTAATTAAGTGCAGGCACACATACATGGATTATGGCTTTATTAATTGCAATACTGTGTTCTAATTACATCAAACACCAGTTTTCATGTTCAAAACTAAGTATAAACAAATTCTGTATATTCTCTTTGAGCTTATCAATATCATTAAGAAACTGGAGCGGAAATATTATGCTACGTAAATTTGTACACACTTAAAGAAATATGATTATAGTTAACAAGTTTTGAATTGAAAACTAAGTAAAACACCAACCTGCATTCCTCCATACAAAGGTATAGGGTCTGAATACTGTTTCGGATTCGCTATTTTCTGCCATCCCAACACATTTATGTACAATTCCTCCGTAGTGCCTTTTAAAGTGTCCCGAATACACATGTGTGGTTGTGGAGGGTTTTTAAACTGTCGAAAAGCTCTTGAGCCTCTACCATATTGCACCGGCACCACTCTTTCTGGAGGATTCGTGTTTTCCATAGCAACACCTCTTTTAACTCCAACAAACAGTTATTTACGGGTTAAAAAACATTCACAATAAAATCCAATACCAATAATGACATTTCTAAAAGGCCTGCCCGACATCGAAGTTTATTGAACTCTAGCCGCGACCAATCGCGTTATATTTACTCATCAACTGTACTTTATCACTCAATACTAGTATTATTTGTGTATATGTTTATTTTAATTAAGCTCCTACGTAAATATGTTAACTCAAAGCTCGTAAGTGTAACGAAAGAAATTAAAAGAAAGAGCTTCCGTGAAAGAGAAAGACAGCCTTTGTTTTTTTTAATTTCCCGGGCGGGTTGTCTTACCAGTGCTTAACGTTAAACCGGTTCGTGAAAACCGTAACAGAACAATAATGCTAAATGATAATATTTTTATGATTTTCAGATTCACTCTATTTTTCTTTACTTTACTACTAATAATTATCATATCTAAATCTGTGTATGAGTATATTTTAATATTATTTTACATCTTTAAATTAACGAACTCTTAAGTTCAAGAGCTTTTTAAGTATAGCGCTAGATGGCGCTCTCTTCATGAACATAAATACGCTATCCATATTACAAGAAAATGAGAGTACAAATTTGTAAGCATATTTTACCTTTAGCAAAATATGCTTATAAGGGTCTTAAAATCTGCACAACACACGGATACACGACAGCCACTGACTGGGTTCTGACAGACTATTGCTCTAGGCTAATAAAATTATAGGCAGTGAACGCTATTAATACTGCGAAGTCGGCTTACCGCCCACTTACCAGGAGCTTGGAATTTTGTTTTGTAAGGTATATTTCATTCCCAATGCGAACTAAGGATGCGAATGACTTAGTAGCAAGTATTATTTATTCGTAATACCTTTAGGGTTTTCTCAGATCGGAAGCTTTAGTTATTGTTTTGAGGATCGGAAAGATTAATTTGGTAGTGGTGGTAGTGGTACGGTCCCCGGTACCGACTTGTACTATTAGGCATTCTGTGCCTAGAGGACAATAATGTACACTGCGTTACCTCCTTACATCATCATACCATTTATTGGGGTACTCAATAGTTGCTAGTTACTATGCTCATAAGGTCATTTTTGCAATAAGTAACAAACAAAATGTTGGTTTCATTTTTTAATGTCTACAGTTTTGCTACTTTTAATCAAAATATTATTTCGATGAATTTTGCAGATCTACAAATTAAAATTATTAAGAAGGTTAGGTCGTATATCGATATTTGAGTGAAGAAATCTTGTCAATTTTATTTTCTCAGCAATGTGTAATAGCTGTAGGCTCCTTTCAGTATCTGGAATAGAAAAAAAAACATTTCATGTTAAAAAGTTAAACATTATTTTACATACATACAGTAGATACTTAGTATCGTTCCTCATTTTTCTATTGATGTCCTATGCAAATTTAATAAGACAATTGCTGCAACAAGTTACGGCATTGTCACGCCCACGACATGACAACTTATAGATGTGATTGTGAGGGTGCGTATATATTGGCGAACTTGTGCCAAAGAGTTTCCTTGATATACGAAAAAGGAAAGTAATTTAAATTCTTTTTTCTTCTCCTGGGAGCTAAGAAGTCCCAGATATCGTTAAAAACCGTAGAAACACCAATTATCTCCATTAATCGAAGGTAAAGGAATATCATGCCACGGCGGGTGAAGAGGTTTTGAACGATAATGGTGTTGGCAGAACTACACATTATTGTTGTTGTGGCAATTCATCGTGCAGACAACTGAGGATTGAGTAATGAAGCAACGGTTACTGAGGTGAGATGATAATATTTCTTACAGTTGCGCAAGAGGTAAGGTCCCTAACAAGCGCGTATCGCGTGCATTCGCCGATGTGTATGCACCTTAAAAGTTAACTTACATTGATGAAGGTCGGCAGCGTGAGGTTGGCGAAGGGCCCTGCAGTAAAAATGTTCTTTATTTGAAGCTGTCCCGACAGTATTAACACCTGCCTCTTCTGTTGGTTATTCGCCGTCCACCAGTTACTTTCATAAGGACCCCACGTCATGTATTCATTCTGAAATTATATTTTTAATTGCAACAATGACTTACATAAATATAACATGTTCAGCAAAGAAACGAGGCTCACTTTGATCAACACGTCGTTGCTGTGCCAACAGAATACGAATAGTTGTGCTATGCCGAAGATTAAATATTCGGCCATCAGTAATTTCTGAGCTGCATTTTGTGCGGACTGTAAATAAGAACAAATTTAATAGCTTTACCTTGTACATATATTTTATTTAAATGTTTAACTACGAGTATATTCTCTCAAACGTCGAGGATTTAACGGACTCGTCTTACGAATAAGTATGGGCCCTGGCTGGGTAATTATTTACTAGATAACCGTCACTCGTCACGCCTAGTCATGAGAGCAATAGGCAGAGGTGTTATTTAAACCTCGTACTAGTAATTAACCTTATAAATTTTACTTCCAATCTATTACTTTCTTACAATCCCAATCAGAACATTTGGCCTAAACTAGAATCCAAATTTAGAACCTTATAAACGTTAGCTGTTTGAACTATGCTTCAAGAGTTATGTGTCGAACAAATAACATAAATAGCTTCCTACCATTAGCTCGTTCAAATAATGAATCATGATTGTGTGACCTAGAACATTTCCAATAAAAACTAATTTTCTCGTAATTCTTACCGTTAGTTGATAGGCACTCGCACAAAGCATCAACGAACACATGACCATGTAAATAAACATGACGGGCGACAAGAGGGAATTAAATAATCTCGAATATCTGAAACAAAAGATCATTATTATAGAAATTAGTATTGATGGGCGTTCAAATTGCTGTTTTGTTTTTTGGGCAGTCTGGGCTGTATCATGATGTTATTTGCCTCATAGGGTTTGCGCGCGTACAATATTTTTGTCGATAAAATTGGAGCTACTTAGTTACTTCTTCGTCGGAAATAATATTAAAATGAATGTTTTTTGTGAAATGATTTATGTACTTTAATTTTTCATAAATGTGTTAATTAAATAATTAGCAAATAACGTATGCTCGGCTTAGCGAAACGAATTTCTATGCATGCGAACAGTGCCTACCTATAATGTAGGTGCGTTGAGTTGCAGAAAAATTTAACGTAATACATATAAGAACCTAGTTATTATAATGAATTCCAATTTTTGGAATTTTGTACAGAATGTGTTATGAGTATTGAATAATGAAGTAATAAAAATATTATGCTCATCAATCTCATCAAACCGAGCTTGGAACCACAGTAACATCATCATGTTACTCCAGATGCCAAGATTTTATAGGTATAGGAGAGAAGATGGGTTAATTTTTTTTTCATCTATGTACTTGTGATATTCATCTACTTTATAAAGGGGATTGACATTGAAACATCGCTGTTTAAAAGGCACTATTACCGGTACCTCTATATCAGAGAATGTTACACGGTCCAGGTTGTTTGCTACAGGTACTACAGTTTGCCTTGATCCCAGACTTACAGTTACCAAATTGTCATTGAGATTATACGTATTTTCAACAAGACAAGCATGATTCTGCCATTCTATGCTAACCCGTAGCAACGACCGCGATACTTTTTCAATTCGTATAAATACGAAATTTTGACACAATTGTAACCTTACATAACGATTCTTTCAGCCCTTCTGTACCACTTCTGAAATTCAGTATTCAAGAAAACATTATGACAATCTTGACTTATTCAAAAGATTACCTACAGAAATAAATTTCCAAAAGACTGGTAATTACAATAGTATTGTTGTGTTCTGAATAGCTTTACCTATACATATAATGAAATTATTAATGTCAGATGTCGATATGGTTTGAATGTCATTTCGTCAAATAATCCTGTTGATTCTTATGATACAATTAGTGAGTTTTCTTAAAGAACATATTAAGTATGGATATCCCACTTGCATAACACGCTTACTTGCCCTCGCAAGTAAGCTCGGTCATAGTTTATTAGGGCTAATATGTTGGTCTTTCAAAGGGCCTAAGACGTTGTTTTTAGACGATTGAATTTTAAATTGATTGAATTTATTGTCTTCTAACTATCATCATTTTCTTAAGAATTTTGATGGATGCTTTATTGAGTTCAAATTTTAAAAGATTCAATGTTTTCGATTCGCGCACGGAAATATTTTTGTATGACCTTGTTGTACTGTATCTCAGTGTATGTGCAGGGGTAGAGACATTACACACGATGCGTAATATTGGCCTGCGTCGCCGGTACATATCTTATTCGTCTTGTTTACTGACGAGGTGTCAGCGATTCTTAAGTTATTGCATGAGCCATAGGTCATCTAAGAAAATTCAATTGGCACTTATGAAAGAAAATTTCAACGATTTGCTATTCTTCTTCTGACGAGTCGGCACGAGCTATCTCTCAATAATGTGTATTCTTATTAAAATCAATCAATCAATGTTCATGGGGTGTACAGCTACGTTCATGATCAGTTGGGCTGGCTGTAATCTTTTGATTTACCAAGTGTGGTGAATGTAGTGTAATTAAGAAGCCAATACGCTGCTTAGTTCTCTTCAAAAATACGCTGACCTCTCTTTTTTCCTCGGGAGTCATAAAATATGATCGAGGGATTATAAGCAGCTTCTTTTGCGTTAGTAACAACTTACAATAACAATTAATGGTTCGTTTGATACACAATGCTATATTCCCTACTATTAACGATCGGTTATTATTATTCTAGTAGGAGCCCCATAGTCAGCAGCGTGCCTTTACGGGAAGATGGTGAGGGTATTTAAATAAACTATCAATGCCTAGACTTCACAAGTGTCGTTCTAAATCAGATGGTGTTGTTACGACGTCATACCTACGGGTATGCTCTTCTAATTGGATGGAGACTCAGAGCGTTTGATATGTGAAAATGGAAAAGTGCTGTCTGTGTGTGAAACATAGCTGTCTTTCCTAATTAAATATAATTTTTAGATAATAATTGAAATTGTATTTATTATATTTACCACTTACTTTATCAACATAACATGTATTCTATGTAACTGTCGAACTTTTTCTTCAAATTCCTTGTCAGTGATTGGCGCTTCATATTCTCCAAACATTAGCTTGCATCTTTCTCGTAAGAGATCACATTTTCCACCGAAGAAGACCATGGTCACCACGATACATGAATCATAAGACGCCATAATAGCAGCACCATAACCGCATAGGAGTGTATGCCAGAAAACTGTAATCCAAGATCCAGGTGAATGATATTTATCAAATGGCATCCAAGAACTGAAGATGTGCGGAAAGTTTTCGGTGCCATTGCGCATGTTTTCCCTAAAACTCGATGAGGATAGATATCTCATAAGAGGCGTTAAGGTTGTTGTCCAGAATGTGGTGAAGACTAAAGACCAGTAGAAGTATGTGATGCGACGACAATATCTAGTGTAAGTGGCTATGATTTTGCTTCTAATCTTGTCTCCGTTTTCTCTTTCAAACTTATCAGCTACTGTAATATAGTCCAGGACTTCTCGCCACTTTGTTTGCCACAGTATGAAAGTATTCACTTTTACAATACAGACGACGCTTAGCATGGAAATCTTCAAGTTGGTTAACACGAGATCTAAATCCGATCTTATTACGTACAGCTCCATGTACTGCGTCAGTACAAATAACGATACTATCTCATGCATTATGATGTACATTATTTTTGCTAGTTTATTTTCCGGTAAGACTAAACCCATCTTCTTTATAAACCAATAGTTTGGACCAAGAAACGGCCGCTCCGGATCTTCTAAGTTTTTGACAAGTGATTTCATGGTGACACGATAAAAGGTTTAACCGAAGTGATCATGAATTGATTTGTGACTTTTATTTATACTGCTACAGTGCTGTAGTTAACCCTCGACCCCATACGAACCCACGGCGGGGGAAAATCACTATCTACTTTTCCAACTTACTGAGGATTGCCTTTTCGGCTGATTGCAGGTGTGATTCATATTGTTTAAATTTTTATATTTACAAATTGTAGTTCAGGTAAAAATGAATTCCTCCTTTTAAATTCAAATATCAGTAAATATAAAGCTGTCGTTAAAAATGACAGGGTTTATGCTAAAGTAAAATCCACTTATAGCTTTAAAATTTTAAAACCATTTACTGTACTTCTTAGTGTAATTGGAATCAGCTTTATAGCTTTTTATTTTCTTCGACTCAAGCTTTTTAAATAACCTTTCATCAAGTTCTTTATATGTATTTTCTAATTTCACAATATTATCAATTCGAAATTCCCTACAAGTAAAATTATATACGCAGCTTTATTGACTTTTTTTTTTTCGTAATTATTAAGAAAATAAAGGTGTATACAAGATTCGGTCTGCGGTGAAAGATTTTTCATAGAACCTTCCAACCACATTTTAATCCTTTAGATTGATTTTCGGAAAAATCTTTCCTATCGGATACTTATACCTCCATAAGGAACTTAGGTGGAGAAGCCAAATTCAAGTGTTTAGGCTTCAAAGTTTCTGAGTTCCTTAGCTTTTGTGTCTAGTCACTTTTGTATACGTGCATTAATTACGTTTTAAAATATTTAGCTTTTAACTTAAAGATGAAAACAAATATCGACAATCCATTTTTCTTATCCCATCACTAGCCCAGTAATAACAGTCGCACAGTCATATTACATCGCTAAATGTGGGCGGGACCGAAACACCACCCGCTTTAAAAAAATAATGAAGCCATCACACATCAGTGGTATACTATACCCTATAATTACGTTTTGAATAAGATATCGGAAAAATACGACACGCCAATCATTTGAAAAATGTGGACACATTTAAAATGTCGGTTCAGAATTTCTATATTTGAAGTTAATACGATCAGATTTTTTGGGGTTCAGTATCAGGTCTTCACAGACACATTATACAGATTTTTATTGATGCATTTAAAATTATTATGTGAGTACCTATCTATAGACAGTTTTTATTGATAAGATGTAGTTAAGTATACATACTGTATACCCAAGATGTATACTTACAAAATGTAGGATCCACATCTACCCTACTGCAACTCGCACTCTTTTTACAAGCTTTTATTTAACTATGTTTGTTCGGGCGGAATCTTGCAACTCAATTTTGAAGCAGATATCTTCAACCGATTGAGCTGAAATTTTGTATATACGTTTAGATTAGGTGACAATGCATGGTTAGCTGTGTGACGTCATTATAAATCCAACATGGCGGAATACGCAAAATGGCGGACTAGTTTTTTTAATGCATTCCTACAATATGAGTATCAAATGAAAGGGCTTGCTGAGAATAACTCGAAAAATAAAGTGACGTCACTCTAAATCCAATATGGCGGACTTCTAAAGATGGCGGACTAAGTTTTTTATGCTTTCCTACAATATGGGTTTATATGAAAGACGACAATATTTACAAACCACAAAGCCGGCGTACTAATTGCCACATCAAAATCTCTAAACAATGATGCGTTGAATGAGATGAACGGACTCAGAAACTTGTCTAGTGACAGCTAAAAAGTAAAAAATAAATTAAAAGTAAAAAAAACTTTTTAAATAAACAAGCTTTTATTTAAATGCACTAAAAAGAATAAAAAAAAATTACTATCAACTTATAACGTCACTAGACAATTCATATGATGTAAAACCTTGTCGCGAGATTTACCTGTGTAGATAAATAAGTAAATTAAATATCTTGATCCGAATGATTTTAATTAAAAAAAAATCAAACTAAGTAAATACTAGTACCTACTTAAATCTCGCGACAAGCTTTTACATCATGTAAATTGTGTAGTGACGTTATAAGTTGATAATAAAAGTTATAAAGAAAAAGTTTATTTCATTCTTTTTAGTGCATTTAAATAAAAGCTTGTCTTTTAAAAGTCTGTTTTTAACTTTTGATTCGTAGTTTTTTGAGTACATACATAGCTCTTAAATTTTCTGAGATGTGAGACTAAAACTTACCGTTCGAACTGAATATAGTATCAGCTATGTTCGATGAAGCCCAATGAGATTATTATAGGTAAGTAACCTATAATAATCTCATTGGGCTTTACAAACAAAGTTGTTTGCGATAGCCTTTATTATATTAACTACCTTATAGCTACTAGCCTAGTCTCAGAATGGTGCACTAACCTAAAAGAAGGTAATGATGTATGAAAGAGGGAGTTACCTGTGTAACATTTTTAGAGAACTACTCGTTGCTCACTGCCACTATAATGTTGGACACTGATAAAATTATGCCATATAATAACAGTTTCGAAATTGGCAACATTTTAGTGGATCTGTCAGTTTAACAGTAGATTGTCAAATTGACAAATGACGACGTGAGTGGTGCATCGCACCGCAGTCCGCAATTGATGTATTTTTGGCATGAAGAGGTAACGCTATCCATACAATTGTAAAGCAATAACGATAAATGGTATGTTAAACGTTTCAATCAAGAAATGGAACGTAACCATCCCAAATTGTTTATTTTTATTTTTGTCTTTCGGCTTGATTAGCAGATTTGACATAAAAATGATTTGTGTGATGTTTCATGTTTGTTTTGTTGTGTATTATTTAATGTAGGTAGACAATGGTAAGCTGTGCTGTTGCTGTTTGTAAGAATACATCTGCAAAGATATCCAAAAATAAAGATGGAATTACATTCCACAGGTAAGCATTCCAAACTTGGTTTGTTTTCTAATTATTTGTCGAGTAGAATATAAACGATTGATTATAAATACAACTATAAATACAAGGTACAAACAGGATAGTTTCAGTAAAAAAATATGTAGTCTTATAGGTACTATAAATATAATCCTTATTCTCAACTAAAGTATCATTCTCACTTAACATCAGATGAGATAGCTATTATTTACAAGTCTGGTAAAATGAAGAATATAATATACATATAATTAAAAAAAAAGTTTGTTCTGCAGGTTTCCCCGAGACAGAGAGAGACGGAAGCAATGGGAGTCGGCAGTCAACAGAGAAAAGGAATGGTCCTCAACTCCCTCTAGTGCTGTCTGCTCTGAACATTTTGAAGCTAAAGACTTCTACTTGACAGAGAGTGGTTTGAGGCGACTGTCCCTAGATGCAGTGCCGGCTATTAATATATCTGTAAGTTCTGGCTGATAAAATTAACCAACATCAGAATTCATAAAAAAAATGCCAGGCAGGATAAGAAGAGTTTATGATACACTAGTGACTTCACACAGATTTGAGCTGGTGAGATTAACTTGTGTGGCATTATTGTTGAAATTATGGCACGTAACATTTTGTGTTAAGAGAGCTATCACAAATTTTCATGTATTTGTGTGTTTGTCTCGAGTTTTGATGTGTGATTATGGTTTAGATAAAGCCATAAAATTAAAAAATATATATATGCCAGAGAAAGTTTGATTATTTCTCTTGGGAGTGTTCTAAATAAATATTTCAATTTGTTTACATAAATCAGTGAAAACCTCTGCAAAGGATGCTTCGTAAAATTTTACTATTAGGCATCTTTTGATGCTTTGTTATAATGAAGATATAATAATTTATAAAAATGTCTATGGTACAACTGTATCTTGTACTTGGGAGTGCTCAATTCAATGTATTGTGTTAATACACCAAAAATAATTCCATAAGACAGAGAGATGCTCATAATATTTCATCTGACATTTTATTTTTTATCTATGAATATATAATGCAAATTTAAACAAAAAAAGTATGTAATAAGTAAGGTCATCATGCAACCATGCTTGAAATAAAAAATAGTCTATTTAAAAGTTAAATAATATTTTTAATTAATTTATTTATTATATTATATTATTATTATATGATAATAATATTTTTATTTTTTCATTGTTGTATGCAATGCTATAAATCTCGGGACCCATGGTCTTTAACTATAGTGTCTTTAGTCTGCGCCAAGCGTTTACGGAGGGAGGACGTATCGTTCGCTCTTACCACTTTGTGCGCCACGTAATTTCGCCAATTTGACAAAAATATAGCGCAACCAACATTCTTGATACAAATGAGATTTTTTGTTATGTTATTCTAATGCGAATATATTATAGGAAAGAAACATAATTACGTAAATATAGTTGTTTTCTTCTTTTTCTAAATTGTTACCCATCCATAAAATAATAAGTTATCTCGAACGATACACTTTTAAGGATTGCATCACTATAAATAGTGATGCATATTTAAAGACTTACTTTAAATATGCATATTTGATATAACTAGCTTTTTCCAACACATCGTATGCATTTTATACTACTATCCAAATATTATTCAAACTGTAGAAACAACATCACATCGCATTAATTTCTATAAATAAGTACTGAAATGTCCACCTACCTGCTGAATAAATTACAAACAAAGAAACTTCTTAAAAAAGTATGTAGGTACATATTTACTAAAAATATTTTTATAAGTAACAGTGTGGTTATTTTCTTAGAGGTTTGCAACGCACGAGTGATGCTTCGTCTCATTGCAAGCGTCTATAGGCTGTGGTAATTGATTACCATCAGGCGGGCCGCATGCTGATTTGCCACTTTAATGATATAAATAAAAATTCAAGTAAATATTATTTATGACTCTATTGTAACTTAATAGATAAGCCGTTCGTAATAATACTTCTCAAACTATAATAACAGTAATTTAATTTATTTCGAAAGCAAAGTGGCAAAGGCTCATGTTGGTTTGTTCCTAGCGTCCAACGCTTAGCTGTTTGCATGTGTGCGTAGCGCACTTCACCAGGCGCAAACGTGCGCATCCGCTGCCGCACGCCGACTTTACCTAAAACTGAGCGCTTCGATTTTGTAATAGCCCTCTTAATACACACAGCTAAGGCTCAAATACTATAATTTACAGTAATTCAAAGCAGTGAAGTCACTATGATCACTCATTGATGATCTGAAGTAGGACTGCAGAACATGACTTGACCTTGTAGATAGTAGCCCTCTGGTTGCATAACAACTACAACATATTAATAAAATCATTTTTATTTCAGCCCTGTCAAGACCAAGCACCAACAATCTCCCGAGTCAACCCTGTTGAGATCCAACCAACAGATTCAGAAGAAGTAATAACACTCAAACACAAAGTGCATAGACTTGAAATAATAGCAGAGAATAGAAAGAAGAGACTGAATCTAATGTGGCAAGGAAAGAAAAGACTGCGCAAGAAGTTGGAAAGAATGAAGTGTTTGCTCAAACATTTGATCAAACATAGAAGAGACAAGGGATTGATTAGCTAAGAGTCAAAGTTACACTATTGATATCTCCACTATTATTTATTATTGTATTGCCACACATTATATTCAATACTCAATGTATTAACATTTTCTAATTTAAGTTATAAACCTTTGACTGATTACATAATTAAAAGTCAATAAATCTATTCAAAAAACTTGTGACTTTTATATCACACCTTGATGTATGTTCCCGATTATATAGAATATAGTTGGTTTCATTATGATTCGGTTTTCACAATGTACGCTATTCCAATAGGTATAAAAGATTTCTCAAATTTTGATCATTATTTCCTCAATACCTGATGACGACACAGTGGGACAGTAATGGACTGAATTTCTTATTATTATTATTTTATTAATCATTGCTATGTTGTTTTGAATAGGCGTTATGTTTTGTTATTTTGTATTTCGAAGTTAGCTAAGTTTTCGTTTTCTGGCAATGTTGCAAATGGTGAAGCAGTTATAGCTTAGCGGTTGAACACTTGTCTTGCTTGCAGGAGGGTCCGAGTTTGATACTGGCTCGCCCCTGGCACTCGGAGCAGATCAGAATTTGATTATCACTTACGTTATCATTAAAGATGAATACATATCGAAATATCTGTACACCTGATTAAATACTCGTACATACTTTATTTGCTTATGCAATTCAATTAAGTGCCCATCATTTTGAGACAAGGGCTGACAAAAACATCCAAAAACTATTCCTTCGAGCCGGATTTGAACCAGCGACCTATGGATGACAATTGGCTTACATCTACAGTCCACCGCTCTACCAACTGAGCTATCGAAGGCTTGAATAACTTCATTAAAAAAATAATCATATAGTAGGTTCTAAATTGTCTTTTTTTATATGTAGGTATGTAAAGAGTATATTGAGGATTTTGACGACAGTGCTATCAGATTTGAACATGATTATTGCAACCAACATGCCATCAAATTATTTAAATTTGGTTTCTTCGTGATTGTGCATTTAGGTGTCGTGCAACTATTGACTCGTTAAAATACATTATATAATAGATATTATATTTTTTTTTTTGAATGACCAGTCCATTATTCTTGTCAACTTATTTTGTATCAATTTTGTAGTAGGTATTAATTCAGTTCTGCAATTTAATGAAATAATTAAATTATATGGTGTTAACCAGTTTACAAACATACTTATATATTATTTCTATTTTTATTTTACTCATACAATAAAAAGCAAATTAACGTTTTAATAAAATAAAAACTGGCACAGTTTTATTAACGTGTTTTTGAAATATCGTAATAATTAATTACCTGGCTTGTTAAAGTGGACTGGGGATATGAACCGTCAATTTGGAAAAGTTTCTTATAGGAATCGAGTGGCTAAGAACATTTTTTGGTAGAGAAGATCAATTAATACCGTTTGCACTTTGCGATTTGCAATTTCGTAATAACCGCTTACCAAAAATCGAAACGATGCTAGACAGAGCAAATTGCATCAAGTGCATCATTAATTATCTACAACGGTACCTAACCACAAAAGGTAACATTAATTATGCGGACAGTTTCTCCTGATATCTTATCTGTAGAAACCTCGGCTACAGTTATTGCCGGTTCTCGATACCGCGTCCATTGATCGTGCGCGCGAGCAGGTGGGGGCAACATCGATCTCCCACCAACCAACGCGCCAGTACCATCGCTGCCAACATTGAGTGACGCGCGTATTTACGATTCAAATTTAAAAAAGTAATCGATACGAAAATTAAATATTTTTATCATATTTTATCGTTAATATTTGGTGTTATTGTGTTCGAAAGGTGTGATGTTTAGTGTTCGTGTAATGTTTTATAAATTATACTCGTGTTACACGTATGTCATTGGATTCGTTTAGCCAGTTGCAACAAACGAAAATGTGACTGTTTGTTTTAATGTCAAGTTATAATCGATCACTGATCGAAAATGGGTTTTATTGACGTTTTGTTCACGATATAAAGATGAAGATGAGAGAGTTTCTGAGGATTACGTTGTTGTGTGTGTGCGCGTTCCTTTTGACAGTGCGTGAGACAAGTTGTGAGGATGAAGTGTCCGAAGTGGATGAAGGTGGTTCCCTGCGGAGTGAGGATCAGAATGAGCAGAGGAAGGATCCCAAAGGTCCTATCCCAGGTAAGGAATACTATAAACATAATAAACATGAACTACGTTGACATTATAAAAACAATAATAAAAATAGTGGGTAGGTAACGGTTGTTAATTTATGTATAGAATGTTGAAGTAGAGGCCGTATGGCTGTGTTTGTATAACCTATGACTGCTTAGGTACACAAGTGAAGGGCCTTAGCTCTGATTTCTCTGCAAGTAAGCGGCGATGTGGGTAGTCTACACATCGCTATTACTGAAGACGAGACGCACACACTAAGGATTCTACGACGGAGTTTAGAACTGCAACTCAAAGTAAACAGACCTACATAGTCTTTATTGGAAAACATATGTTTTGCCAATTGTTTTGATTATTTTTGTTACAAAGGCAAACTTTTACCCTCGATTAATCAACTTACTTAAGTGAATATTTTCTTCCCACGCAATTTCAAGTGTATGACTAAATAAATTCTCAATTTGGTACGCATTTCCTATAAATCACACATCGGTTGATTAGTGTTCGTAGAAGCTATTTACTGTTGTGAAGATATTTAATTAAGATTGCTGCAAATTGGAAAGTTATACGCGATGACGATGAGCGTTTCACTATTCATTGGTTCATATTAAAAAAAGTATATTATATCTGTCAGTATATTTTAATTCATTAATCTGCGAACGGTTGCGGGTACAAACAATAGATTTTCTATTGTAGGTAGTACAAAGATACGTGTCGACTTTGTGTTGGATGACAGGTAAAGATATATAGTGGTATTACACGATATAATTAGATATGTAGGTACTTACATAACAAGCCGTTAACCAGGAGAATCTATATAGGGAAGTTAAATTAAGTCAAGTTACCATCTACTCATATTGTAATGTACTACATGACACCATGTATGGCAAAACAATGTTGGAGATTGCTCTGCCTACTATGAGTAGGTACGTAGATAACATATATGAACCAGTATAAACGGGATCGCGACATTCTCTTTAGGCATAGCATCAGCATCACGCCTGTATTCTCCAACGGGTTAGGCAGAGGTGAGGCATTTCGCTGATTGGCTCCTCTGTAAAATGGTGCGAGCCGTATAGGCTCGCACCATTTTACCATTTACCGGGTACAGTTCCATATAGAAAACCAAAAAAATTGTCCTACACGGGAATCAAACCCTAGACCTCATTGTACGACTTCTTAGCATGAGGTCAAGGGTTTGCTTGCGACTACTAAACCGACGAGGCAGTTAAATGTGATAGCGATAACTCACAAATTATGGGTAATGTAAAGTACATTTATGGATCCCGCAATAGCTTATGTCAATTCACTTCAGCTTTCCAGTATTCTTCATTGACATTTCCATTTCTTGGTGATCGAAGATTATCAGCGCGGTAGAAAAATAACATATTTAATAAGTACATTCTAACTTGAGTTTGTTTTAAAACGATCTTTTTACTACGTATCATATTGCACAAAAATGCACACAACGCAGACTGACCAATTTGATAGAACCGGTTTCACGGTTTAAATAACACACGATTCTCTCACGCGGTAGTGATAAAAACAGGATTAAAACAATGTCATAATTCACCTGAGATTAATATGACCTCTATCTGTTTCAAATCATTTTCATTTGTCCTGTATCAAGGCATTTTTGAGATAAGACACATATAAAATACTATACAACTACGAGTACTTTTTGCAATTATGATAATTTTGACGGGGGGACCTTTCTACAGTCTCCCCCGGGACGTGCACGAGGGGGTGGCCTCTTTACAGTCACCCTCTCCGGGAAGTGCCGTTTGGCATGACACCGTGGTGGGCTTCGGTGCGGTATTCTAAGAGTTCCCGAACCCCTCCATATGGTGTCGAGGCGGGCCACCGTGGTGAGTTTAGCCGGTAGGAGACCGGCACACCCCTCCGTCTCCCCCAGGCGGACGATAGCCCATGGTGAGCTCTCACCACGCTAATAAAAAAAGGGGATAATTTTGAAGCAATAGTAATCTATATTGTACTTGAAATGACATAAACAAATATGATGGACGCCTAAACTAGAATTAAAAAAGGATTATCACACACAAGCTTAAAAATTGTTAAATGATAAATTATTTCAGAATTGTTATCTCGAAAATTGACGATATTGAATAGTCATAGCTGTATCATACATACAATACACAAATGTACAATACTAATATTATACGGAACCAAGTTAAATATTGCCTTGTCAGTAACGAACGAAGGGTGACATTTTAATTAAAAAAATATTTCATATAAATCCATTCAAAATGCCTCATTGGTCTAGTGGTCACAAGCGCGACTGTTGTGCATGAGATCCTGGGTTCGACTCCCGGTTCGAGAAAAGTGTTATTGGGTTTTTCTGTATAGAAATTCTCAGTAGCAGCACAGAGTCTGGAACTGTGTCCGGTATATCGCAATAGGCTCGCCCCTAATACGGCGTCCCTAATAACGTCATCGGCGAAATTGTGGGTGTACAATAGTACACTTCTGCCTCACCCTTCGGGGAGTACAGGCGTGGTGCTATGTATGTTTAATTCAATACAATAAATAATATTGCTTCCAAATCTATCTAATTCTTAGTTTTTAAAACCCACCTTGAAGACTCGATATAAACGTAATGATATTAATATAAGTTAAATGAATATTGAATAAGTAATATAAAATCATTTGATATTAATTTATATAATGTTTCACTTTCACTAGACAAAGTGATATCCGGTGTATAATTAAATAAAACAGGCACACAAAAAAAAAAGTGGTCAGTAAATTTGACCAGATCCATCTAGGGCTATGTATTTCGATGCGCTGAATCCGAATTTGAGGTTAGTCATCGAAATACATAAAAAACATACTTCATTTATTTCGTAAAAAGAAATTATCGCTTGCATTAATGCATTTTATTACTATTTTTAGTAATTTTTAGCGGTTTTTTGCAATTTACTCAAAATATTGAAGGTGTACGGATCAAATTCGGATTCAGTGCATCGAAATATGTACATAACCCTAAATGGGTCTGGTCAAATGTACTGACCATTTTTTTTTTGTGTACCGGTGTAATTATTAATCGCAATAGGTGACAAAACTTATGAGTTAAAACTTAGTATGGTCTTAGTATACTCTGTAATTAATGAAAACATATCTTTACTTTAAACTTCTTACTTGGATAAGTATAGTGAGGGAATGCAATCATTTATTGCATAGACCTTTCAAAGCAGGAAACGATGCCCAAACACCTAGTGGTAATAATCATATCTGTTTAATAGGCAACAAACTTTAAAATTCAGAGCATAAGTAACAGAACTAAAAAGAAAAAAAAAAACAAATCATTGACGTAAATGTTGTACTTTCCTATTCTATGAATAGAGTCAATGACGAGACGAATACAGATGTTTACTTCTAGAGTATTTTATAAATATAAAACCAATCTGTTTCAAAATAGAAACTATACAAATATAGCTTAGATGGCCTTTGCTTACTATCATCGGTTAATCGATCGGAACGTTTCCACCAGCAGATTAATTTAGTGGCGATTAACTAATCATTCGTTGTTAGTTAAGTATTCTAATGGGTCGGAATTAAAACTATTAGTTTGATGCGCTATTAGCTCGATTAGTTTCCCTTATTTTATTAGTTTTATACTAATTCGGATTTAAGTCCGTGTTATTTTACTTAATTCATTTGAATATCAGCACATCCTGATTCTAGATTTCTATTTGTCTAGTCATTCAAATTTTCTATGAACGTAATATTATTTTACAAAGACATTGCACGTTTTGTTATGTTTTGTTAAATATTGATGTAGGTATACCAATAAAGCTTAAATAACTACTTAATGTTGTTCAAAGCGGTTCTCTTAGTAACGTACCAAAAATTTGTATAAACACGGTTTCAGATGGGTAAGATACAAGTTTTAGTAAAGCAATCCTATTTGTTAATACTGAATCCTTAAATTTAACAAAACGGATATGACTTAACACTGTTCGACAGATAAAAGGTAAATAAACAAGAATCCTAGCAAGTGAATGACGAACAGAGGCATCGACCTTCCGCGACTGTCAACTCTTGCGCAAGCAGCCGCTGTGCGAACCATTCATTTGCATCACAAAGCGTAACGCACTCCGTTACTACTTCACTAAGACTATGGTTGCAAGCTTTGGGTTATGTAACATGTAGTTATGTTCCATTTAAACAAGCTACAAAAGTTTTGTTTCTGATATACTTGTACATTACACCTATGTTAAATCTCATTTCGTATAAATGCCACTGTAGGTGAGCAAAATAAATACATTTTCTTTTTTTATAGAAGTATACAAACAATACGTTTCATAGCGTAGTCTAAAATATTGAACAAAAACTCACTTTGGACAAATAGTGGAAGTATTAGCAATTTAATTTTCATATTACAAACTGCTCACTCATAATCTTCACAATTTGCATCACAGTGAAAATGTCAGTGTGAAACAACCCAGCATGTTATTTCAATAAATATTTATTAGCCGTTAGTGCTGAGATTTGTTATTTGATGCCGGTTACTTTAAAGGTAAAGAAGACTTGGTATGGCTGCAAACCTTATGATATAATGACCCTTTACATTTTGATGTAACAGCGTGTTCCACGTTCCACTGCTCTAGGGCTTCTAAATGCCAAGACACATGACGAAACATCCAAGCTACTGATTAAATCTGTTGTTATAAATTTAAATTGAAGGATTCTGCTTCAGAACAGTTATTGAACAATTCAATATGAATATTTGTTTATCCTTTCCCTTGTATGGTCCTCAGCTAATGACTTGCGTTCTAAGATTTATGTAATGATTTTTAAATATTATTACCATATTAGGTATTTCAGCTGTAGTTTATTATCATGATAGGTATATATTCTATGTATCCACGTGCTCTAATTCCATTTTATTTGTGGTTTATATCTCCCTTTCATATTTAACAGGTGTCATTTCAGAGTTCATTAACATTCGGTTAATAACATACATCACGTCGCTGCACTTTATTGCGTTGCAGTGTCAAAGTGTCAATATACATGTCATTTAAACAACTGGTTTAAATTAACAGCTCTCACAAATAAACATGTTACGATTTAGCGTCGACATTGCACATACAGGTAATAAGTACTTCAAGCCCGACAACCTCGACGCATGGTCACATTTGAATAAAACTGTGCATAACAATTACATTAGATTGTACTTCACATTAAATCTTATTTGTGTTAACTTAATCTACCAATGTGGTTTACTGTTATGGGTAAATGGGTTACCCAATGGTGCGATTAAGACCACTGAGAGTCGGAGCAGAGCGCATGTGTAGCATTTTGTTATAGTTTGAAATTTTATCAATAAGTTAACTGCACCCACCTATATAGATCTACGATCTGCAGGAACTGGGGGTAGATTAGATAAGACAGGCGAAGAACTGGCTAGTATTTTACCTACCGTTACTTGGTAAATTATTTGGTTAAATTGTTACGTTTCAAAAGCAACATCTAAGCTTAGATCAAAACGATTAAGAAACCATGAATATCACAGGTCCTTCTAAAAAGTATTCTATAAAAAATATTCTTCTATATATATGTATTCATGCGTGTGAACTCTGATAAGTGTCAATTATTACACGCATATCAATTGGAATTATCAGGGCGTTTCTCCATCACGTTATTAAAGCATATGAGAAAAAATTAATTCAAGGTTCAATATAGTTACTTTTAGTTTTAGATGTTGGTTGACTGATACTTAAAAAAATAATGTTGGTATGTTTTCATTGCCGTTAACAGCATTTTGTTTACGACTCGTTTAAATACGAGGGAGTAATTTCGAAATAACAAATACACAGTTTCAAATGCCATTTTAATTTTATTGTATACCTATTCGCGCGTGATACGGTCATAAAAAACTGCAATGAAATTAAGTAACACCAGTGAACTGTGACCCAGGCGAAAATGTTCGTATTAAAAGCGTAATTTCGTAAACCAATACTACAATTGATTGTAATATTTGTAATTCATCTAATATTGATTTGAAAGGAACTTTGATTTTTTACGAAATCACCACACGATTCTCATTTGACCCGTATTATTTCAAGTTCATATCGTACATGAACGTTTACAATTCGCCACGCCATTGATGGGCATTTGTATTTATCAATTGAATGCATATTCCAAAGATATTATATCAATAGATACCATGGGATCCTTGTACATGTCATTAATTTTCTATCACTGGTGATGATCAATAAAAAATGTTGCAACTTTATTGTTAGTTCAATTAGATGTATTGTTAAGAAAATGGCCTCCGTGCATATAGAAATGGTTTTCGAATCATCGTTTTCTCTGAGGTTTCAACATGTTTCAATCATAAAGGTTTTATTGATTGACTTTTTGGTGCTTGCTAAATGTACACCGCTATTGTTCTCATAGCTTCTTTTTTTTTGTTAACGACCTCGTAAATTCAATAAAGATTCTTATCTGAATGCAATTTTAACATACCAAAGTTGCGCTGTAAAGGTTTCGACGAGCAATAAATTTTAGCTAAGTGTAAACAAACAGCCAACAAAATCATGTCTGGGAGGAATTTTCTGAAGTTTAATACCCCGGGAACCTAACCCTAGAAATCACAGGGCCGCCGTACGGTAGGCTCACTACTCGAGGAATTCTAGGCCCTACAGTTGTTAGTACTACTAGTTAGCATTAATAACTGTAAGCCATATTAGCCATAGTAATCACTATAATGTTATAAAGAGTGCACATTGTAGCTTCTTCTCCATTCCCATTTACATCATTTTATGTTCATGTTGATATTAGTGTTTTACTATCCATGTTATTTGGTTTAACGCCTCTATGTATTTATTTTATATTGAGCATTGTTCATTTTTATGAGGAAAAATTATGAATACGTTCTAGAGCAGTCGCGTAACAAATAAAATTTATATTGTTGCATTAGGTAGATTATCTGGTTTTATGGTGATTTACGTCACTTGTTCTAAAATCCGTATCGGTCACATAATTATAGATAACTTATATATTAACTTCAAGCAATGCGTCGTTTAGCTGATTGACTGATTTATATTCCATTCAGTCCGAACTTGATGAAAATTAAAATTTAAACATCACCATCTGAACTTCATAAATCAAACGTAGAAATTAACGTAGTAGAGTAGTCCCCCCTCCTAGCAGGACGTTGACTAAATGTCTACCACTATCCAGTACCAATAATATATTCAAACCAATCATACAAAACGACGTGCATTCGGCTCCTTCCTGTACGGACAGACTAAACAATAGAAAACGGAATTTCCTTTGTGGAACAATAATGTGCTGTGTGTATGGGAGCGTTTTCACTGGCCTTTGTCGGTAATACAAACAATTCATTGTATGGCGGCCATTCAACGATTTTTAATGTATTTCTTTGGATTTGGTGTTTTATAACTTTCATATAATTTAGATTTAACATTTCCTACAAAATGTTGCCTCACTGGTCTTGTGGTAACAGGCTCGTCCCCTATTCCATAGCGCTGAATAACGGCGAATTGTGGGTGTTGAATAGTACACGTTAGTCTTCCGGGAATTTAGACGTAATGCTATGTCTATTATATCTTGTTTTGATGATTAATAGCTATTATTCAAATGGTTTCTTTAGAAAAGTTATAATAGAATGCATATGCTAATAAAAAAAATGTGATTACGTCAGTAAATATTTTTTATACTTATTTTAAGAATAATTTAATTTCTCTAGAACTATTTCCAGGTTTTACGTTTATGAAATTTAAAACAGATTTAGAATTAAATAAATTTAATTTTAAATCTGTTTATTTTTCAATTATATATTAAATTATACTTTTTAGGCATCGAGTTTATCTGGATTTCTTAACATTTGCTAATGCAAATAAAATCTTCTATGTTTAAGGATGCGAATCGTAATAATTTATTAAATTAGCCACGCGTGTACTAATGTAAATGTTGATTTCTTATTCACGATGAATGGACTTTGGATCTTTTCGGAGATAAATAGCATTTTCGGAAAAAATATATCTCGTGTATGATATTTAATTTTATCAATAGGTCCCTATATGCAATAACTATAATAATTATATCAGTATTATAACTGCCCATGCGTATTAATAGCCTCCCTTAATGGTTATTTTTTCTAAATACCTTTATCATGTTTTAATCCTTTCTCTGCTTCCAACAAACAATTCGCAGCTTTTCGCTCTTTACCGTTCATTAAAAACATCGGGGTGTTCAAAAACTTTGTTTCTTTCATAAAAAATTCGGTAATGTTGAATTTCAATGGTTTGGAATATGTTAGCGGTTGGCATCCGTTCAAGTCTGTAGCAGTGTGTAACAGAACTGCCGTGGCATGAAGAAACCTTTGAAAGTGGACGAAGGTTGCCGTGGGTGTTGAAATATCCAAAGAAAATAATGTTGGAGGATGGGTAGCTTCCACCGAATTTCATAAATTTTTATAATACAAATTAAGAATTGACTCATCCACTGATCATGTTGGCGATTTGATCTTAGATCGATAAAAGTATGAAGTCAAGATGAATATACAAGCTACTTGACCGACATCGCTTAAATTGATGCACGCTAAAAATATTAAGGTAATTTGACGCGCGATGAAGTATCAAAGATCAATTATTCATTCAAAGAATTCATGCTTCTTTTGAATAAACATCTTTTTACTGAAGAATGTTCATTATCAGAGCAAGCTACTGTATACTCGGCTACTGGAATTTGATATCTACCTGTACAATAAATTACCTCGTCATTGTCCGGTTACTTAACAAAGAGAACAATTCAATTGAACCACTATCGCTCCATCGAATACTCACTAATTACATAATTCGACATTTTTCATCGACTTACGGTACACCTAATTGACAATGTGACGTAGACATAAAAATATAAGCGATTATGAACTTTATGTGCCAGGAATAAGGCTAAGAAAATATAGAGGTGAGCCCTAAAATAGAATGCGTTCCGCTACGCGCACGCTACCTGATTTTAAACATGTATGTTGCGCAAAACTTACTAAATACATATTGAATAACAGCTTTATCCAATTCAAACTTTGCATTGTTGTCATAAGGTTGATATTACCCTGTGTTATGTGCTGCATATTTGAGCCAGTGAAGTTACGGGTATGTTACATGAGCGATTGTTGCAATTAGCGCTAATGCCGCTTGGTTTCCATTACAAACGCGTTCAATTGTTATTTTGTAATATCCTCGTCCTGTCGACGAGCCTCCTGTTTGCGTTCGTTTATTGGACGAATTGTGTGAGAATCAATTATTGTACTGTTTATTGAGTTCAATAGCACTGGAACATTTTCACTTTTTCGTGTTTCATTCATATCACTGTTTGTTAGGGAATATATTTGACAGGATTTTTTTCTACCATTTTTTTCTTCATGTTCACATCATAGTACTCGTTTATACCACAGTCGTTTATCATACTAAAATTACAAGACCAAACTACATTTAAGTTCTTGTGTTTCTTTGATTTCTTAGTACGGATCATGGATGTTAAAGACATCAATACACAATAATTTGCATGACCATCTGCACTACCTAACTTATATTACGTCAAAGTTACAGCATATATGTCTGAATGTGGATGAGTGTAATGGCATAAGTAAATAAAGTTAGTAATGTTAAACATTTAGCATATTGTGTAGTTTCAAGTTCATCGCCTACTTAATAATATAAAATTAAATGAGCCGAGGTCACGTGCGTGGGAGTCGGATAACTTAACTTGTACTTAGGACCTACTCATTTGTTGTTGGTTGACTTTTAAGTCTCATATTGTACGGCAATTTGTAATGACAATGATAATATTCTAATGGTGAATATATCCTTTGGTGTCCAATAAAGACAATCTATTCGGTTAGAAACAATATTATAGAGCGCCTTAATTTTCTAAGCAGATAACTAAAATACGATTTCTGTATACAATGTTTTTCATCGTTTATTCTCTGATCGCAGCCTTCTTTTTGCGTTCTAACATATTGCTGGCGCTCTGCCTAGTCTGTAGTTACCTAAAGGAAAGGATTATGAGACTATTGAAGTTATTTCTACCACACCTACCCTTTTACATCATTATAATTGTACAACTAAACCAGTCATATTAGAGATTAGGTTTTACCCAACTTATATGCCATCTTTTGTAATTTTTACATAAACAAAAACATATGACACTAATTGAGCGCCAACTGTTCATTACAATCCCCACCAAAACGCGAAGAAACTAACGAACAATATAAATCGTACGTAGAATGTTATTAAAACATGTGACGCTCTGCTGACTTCACTCTCGCCTGGAGGTGTACACAATCGTGTGACAACGAATACGGAATACTTTCAATGGGAAATGATTTGATATTGGACCGGAGAACATGTTTGTAACAGAGGACTTTGTTTTATTTTTATAAAGAATTCTTGCCCCAGAATAAATCCTGTCAAACCCTATCTATTTGTAGATCTTACAAATATGGAATCGAACCCGCGATCGAACTATTGAAGGATAAACCACCGGTTAAGGAGAGGTCTCCATTTGCTTTTAAGTCGAAAGAGGCTGAGTAAGAAAGTAGCATTCCATATAATATGGAATCCTAATTTATATGGGCTAGGTTATAACGTCTAGATCAGGGTTTCTTAACGTGGGGTCCATGGACCCCTTAGGGGTCCGTAAAATATGTGGTAGGGGTCCGCAGTAGCTCAATTAACCCTTAACATTAATTAGAAAATTGTGTAGCAAACTAACGCATCGTTTGTTTAAAACAGCTCTCGCTGGCTGCGGGGGGACTGTACCTATACGAATCCACATGTTTTTTTCCCCTTTAATATTCTTTGACAGGGGTCCGTGGAATTTTAGAAATTCTGGAAGTGGTCCGTGACTGCATAAAGTTTAAGACACACTGGTCTAGATAGAGGGTAAAACCAGAGCAAGCGATCCACTTTCCTCGCGATTGAGAATAATAATTATGATACTGAAATGAGTGAAAGTTTATTTGAAGAGGCAGCGGTGGCAGGCGTATTATTGCAGTGCTCTCATTTTGTGTATTACGAATACCTGGTATCATTATTATCATCATTTAAATATATGGATATAATTCTACGAACTAGGTAGGTACAGTCTCGACTTAAAAGTAAATTAAAAACCATAAATATGTCGTACATAGCATTACGCCTGTATTCCCCAAAGGGTTAGGCAGAGGTGTACTATTGTACACCCACATTTAGCCGATGCCGTTATTAAGTCCCATGTAATACGGGGCGAGCTTATTGCCATCTATCGGGCACAGTTCCAGACTCCATCCAGCCATCTCCTTTCCAGCTGTTAATGAGTATTTCCATGCAGAAAAACTCAATAACCCTTTTCCCGATCCGGGAATCGAACCCAGGATCTCACGCTTAGCAGTCGCGTTTGCAACCAAGAGACCAATGAGGCAGTCTTATATGTCGTACAATACTTATAATAGTTTTACTAGAATCTTGGTGAAAGCTGTCGTTATGTTAAATTATTTATTAAATTAATAGCGTGGCGTTTATACATAATATTTGTATTAATTTCCATGCTACTAAATATGAGCAAGGCAGTGGATTGCGTTGAGTCGGTTAATTCTAGCAAAAGTAGAGCTACCTTTCAGATAGAACGAAAGCGTACATTAAAACCGCTTTTTATACCTGGTACCGATATGAACCATGTAGATCAGTGTTTCTTAAACTTTTTGCAGTCACGGACCACTTCCAGAATTTCTAAAATTCCACGAAACCCTGTCAAAGAATATTAAAGGGGAAAAAAAACATGTGGATTCGTGTAGGTCCAGTGCCCCCGCACCTCGGGCCACTCAACAGTAGCCAGCGAGAGCGGTTTTAAACAAACGATGCGTTAGTTTGCTACACAATTTGAAATTTGAGCTGCTGCGGACCCCTACCTCACATTTTACGGACGCCTAGGGGTCCGTGGACCCCACTTTAAGAAACCCTGATGTAGATACAGGTTGATAGTCCAACGCCTTAATTATTCTAAATCTAGCAGTGAAAGCTTTACAGTTGAATGTTCGCCTTCCATGCAAGAAGTTGTGAGTTCGAACACAGTTTTGACTTTTATAATTCCCGAGGAAATTTTAAAACCTGAGATGGTTCTATAAAGTTATCGATTATTATATTATGTGGTATTTCGCCAACTTCCACCCTTCTTATTCTGAGAAGGCTGGATTTATTAAGAAACAAATGTGTTTTTATTTCTTAAAAGCTAAAGACACCTTTTTCTCAATCACCGTGAAAGGATGCATTTTGAAGTTAAAGGATTATATAAAGAGGAAAACCAAGAAGAACTTAATTAGTCACAAAAAATTTCATCAATTGTGCAATATAGAAATTTGAAATCACTAACAAACAATGTTCTGTGTGGGTAGATTCATAGAATTTTGTAGATGATAACATAATTTAATATTCATGACCATTCCGCGCAGCGAAGCAACAGTAGCATAAATATCTTTATTTGTATCAGAAAAACCTAATATTGAGGTAAAACATGGCCAAATAAAGATGGAAGAGTAAACGTAATATAATACATCTACTGTTCTTAGGAGGTTTCTATCATAATTTATCGATAACAATTCCTTCCCTAAGATTTGATGTATCGAACTTTAGAATCGAGATCAAGAGCTATGTAGCTGTGGGGTTGTGTAGCAAGCTCTAATTGCTAATAAACAAATGAATGGTTAGATCTCTTTCAACGATTGAAATCGACATTTTGTTCACAGTAGGTATATATGAGATTCAACTTATTTAATAATTACAAGTAACAGTAAATTGTATTGACGTTTTCATCATTCATCTAGCTTAGTCGCGTACAAACAGGATTTATGATGATTTGTCAATATATCTATAAAACTATGCAAAAATTCGACTACGCAACATTAATAATACTGTAAACAGAATTCTTAGAATAAACGTGATATTTTGTCTAGTTCTGATTATGATTATGACTACATGTATGAGAAAAACATAACATAGCATCACGCCTGTATTCCCCGAAGGGTTAAGCTGAGATGTATTAGTGTACACCCACGTCGATGCCGTTTTTAAGTCTCATGTAATACAAGGCAAGCCTATTGCTATCAACCGGGCATAGTTCCAGACTCCGTGCTGAACATTTTAATACAGAAAAACCCGATAACACTTTGCGAGATCCGGGGATCTAAACCAGAACTTCACGCTCAGCAGTCGCGCTTACGAACACTGGACAAATGAGACAATCATATGAAATAAAGTTTTCGGATCAAAATATGATTTAATATGACTCAAAATACACGTACGCGAGTATAGCGTTTGTATATGTAAGCTACACATGTGTGCTTTTAAAGTTTTTATACTAATGTTCATTGATTCATATATTACTGTTAATCCCACGCTAGGTATTTGATTCGTTATAGAAAAAAATATATAGATGATAGTGTTATTTTTATCTACTACGGTGTAACGTAAAACGGAGATTCCTTGTTTACAGATTTTATGAATTAAATTATTGTTATTTTTCTTGGTAATTCTACGACCTTGTTATCGTAAACAGATGTATCTGGTTTGAAGGATAATATTATTAGAACTCTACCTGATAAGGATGACAGGTTTTTATTATGTAGTATTTTTTTGTGTCGGTTTGGCGATTCATTATTTATCATGGCTTAAGTTTACTACGTAAATTGTGTTCGTGTATTAATATTTCTTCAAAAGATATTATTACGTCTTTTGAGGTTTTCCATCTTTATACACATTCCTAACGTAAAAGAACTTGAATAAGATTTTCCACTTATAATTGTTTAACATGAAAATGTTCGCCAACTGTTAATGATTTGTTGATAAATACTTCATGAGGTATTCTCCTATTGATTACTCTATTATTTATAAGAAGTCCAACTAATTGTATGGATTATTCTGTTCTATTGGCATACTGGACATTCTTGGACACGGAATTCTATAGAACATAATCAATATTAAAAATATAGACAATAGGCATTTCTTAGGACAGTAAACATAGCTTGGAATTTTATTCTATAGAAATACTACGTATTGATTGTTGACGGTTAATTTAACATTACCAAGTTAAATATAGGAGGATAGAAATATCCAATTAATATTTCAACCTATTTGAGAATATATCTTAGGCCTTCGTGAACCAAATATAGCATCACGTCTGTATTCTGCGAAGGGTTAGATAAAGATGCATTTTTTGTACACACATTGCACACAGTCCAATGTAATAAGGCGTGAGCCTGTTAACACAAGGGCCTCTGAGGCCCTAGTGTAAGTTTGTTTCGACAAATTCGATTTACTACATCGAATGCGTTCGGCGCTCCGATTGGTCCGCTTCGTGCTTTCCACCAATCGCAGCGCCGAACGCGTTCGATCTAGTAAATCGAATTTGTCAAAAGAAACTTACACTAGGGGTCCTGATCTTTTAAAAGTTAAGTTTACCAGTTCCAGTAGGTTAAACACCATCCCATCATTGAACATTAACCCATCGCTTTCGAACACCATAACAATTACGAGGTGTTATATTAATTTCTTATATAAACACGATCTATATCTATCAACTAATTGCGTATTATTTAATTATCTAACACTTATGCAACTAAACTTACATAAGGGATATGTTACATATGGAAATTGCATAGGGCAATTGCACATGCTTTCCAGTGTAACTTTGTAACTTGTGGGTGAGTTTCAATTGAATTCGTTTCGTCCGTAACGGATTGCAAGACGTCTACCTTCCTTGTACCTACATTTAAGTATTTTTGTTTTCATCATGAGTGTTATAGGATAGAATCTGACAAATGAAAAATGAACTGCCTTAAACATTATAACGATATTAGTGTTATTGTTAGCCTGTCGTATCAAACTGCTGGACACAGACCTGCCTCCCTGATTTGCTACCTATTTTATTAAGTGCCAAAGATGACCTATCTTGGGTAAATGTGACCAGTTTGTTCCATCATCTCTTTCGCGGTCTGCGTCCACTTTGAGGGCTCCACATTGTGGCTATTTGAAATGTTATATGATACTTTTTTTACATCAATTACGAAATTTTAAGATGGAGTCCATATTATACGGGAAATTAAATTATTAATATCACATTGCTTTTCACGTAATCGGGTATTTAAAACCATGTTCGGTCTAGTAAGCCATATAGGGCCAGGCTAGAAGATAATTTCTTTTATGGTCGCCTTCATCGCAATTCATGTAGAAGACGATATATTACTTATATGGAAGGTAAACTATGCTGTAGCACAACATAGAAACCTCTATTTAGTTGTGATGTCACCAGTCTTTGATGATTGAACTGCAGTTGTTTATTCCGACTAATTAAGAGCTTTCCAAAGTATTCATATACCTATTTACCCAATATTTATTTATATTTACTGTTATCTCAGTTACGTCTACAACAATAAATATAAAAGCATTGCAAAAACACGAATCTAAAAGCAGCAAGCGGGGAATTCTAAAAACGCAAATATATGCATTGATCTAGTTTCGGTTGCGAAAGCTGATCGGAATCGCATTACATTTGGTTTGTCTAGAATTCTAGATCTAGGTAATGCAACCGCAGACGCCGATCGTATCGAGGTTCCTACTAAGGCGACTAGATTCTCGTGTTCAATTAAATTGTATTGACATAGGTGCCTAATTAAATTATTGAAACTATTGAGCGTTGACAGCGTCAGAACGGAGAATTTATGTATGATACGATATTATAAGTGGATTTGTATTGTGTTTTACAAATCGGCCGTGTTTATGGACAAGATCTACCAAAAAGTTCACATAGATGAATATTGACATGTGTTCTTAGTTTCAATAGTAACTCAGAGGACGTCAACGAGAAACAACGATTTAATACAGGCTGTGTAAAATAAATATCAAGGCTCTCTTCACAATTTGAAGATCAAAACTTAATAAAGATAAAGAAATTGGCTTTAGTTATTGATGTTTGATGACCTTGACTTCACTCAAAGACTCGAGTCAAAGTAAAAAGATTTTTATTTCAATAATTCTTACAGGCTCTTTTAAAACGTTACGATTCTGGGTCCTAGGTTTTGTGAGGGTCCAGAAGTGGGTTGGTTCTATGGCAAAGAGATCGGCAACAAACTCTATTAATAACTCTCTCGAACTTTGATACTTGACATTTTTAAAGACCAAATACTTATCGCGTGTCTGTGTGCTCATCCGATTAATTAAATTAATCTAGAAAATAACCATAGCACGCATCTGTATGTAGTAACCATTGGTAACCGTTGACTGTAACATTGTAAGTATTACAGCATAACTTTACAAGCGCGATTAGCGATTTAACGGGCGAGTGGTTATAGTAATTAATATGTACCGAATTATTAATAACTCTGTTCCTATTGAGCCGTTACCAAGGGTCACACATGGTGAGGTTGTTCAATATGTTATATGGTTCTTTGTATGACTGTGAATGTTCATTAATAATTCTCATTCGTGTAATGGTCGCAGGCGTAGATCAGGCAGTGTTATTATGATATTCTGTTATTCTAAAAATCCCCACCTAAATGTGGGTGTACAATATTGCACCTCTATCTAACCTTCAAGAAATACAGGCCTTTAGATCTATGTTTTTCCGTGTTTACAATCGAATTCTGTCTTGTATGTGGTATTGCAAATATTAATTGCAAGTACAAATATTTGGATTCCTAAAAACATAAGAGTACCAACGACATTTATTTTCTGTTCCTAGTGGAAAAGATTAAGTAGGATCTAAAGAGACGTATAGAAGCATTCGAATTGTGGGCCTACAGACGCATACTGAAAATAAGTTGGACACAGAAGGTAACCAATGATGAAGTCTTGCGACGCATAGGGACAAAACGTAAACTCTGGAACATCATTAAGAAGAGAAAAGTTGCATATCTAGGTCATGTTTTTAGGCATGATCGATACGAACTCTTGCGACTCATAATGATGGGAAAAGTTGAAGGAAAGTGGTCCGTGGGTCGCAGAAAGAAGTCTTGGCCAGGAAATATAAGAGAATGGACAGGAGTTGCGAGTGCTGCCCAACTGTTTCACTTCGCGAGGACTAGAGAGGAGTTTGGGAAACTGATTGCCGACCTTCGCTAGTCGGAGAGGCACCTTAAGAAGAAGAAGAAGTGGAAAAGACCAATACGTTGTAGGATGGAGAAATTCGTAGAACACGTTTTTGTTTGATTGCGTGTTTATGGCTAACTAGTGTGTAAAACAGTAATTAATTTATTGATAGTTATACTCCTTCGTTTCGTTCAATGGATTTAAAAACGTATTGACAGTAACAAGTTATAATGATTGTTGTTGATTGATTGGTTGATCATCTGTAGCCCCGAACTGATTAATAACGTATGCGGGTCTATTAACTTTAGCTAACACTCGTTCGTTTCCAATAGATTGCTATGTTTAATATATTTCTGCGTCAGACGTGAAATTTCACAAGACATCAACATTATTCCAAAGTACCTCAAGGGAATGGTTCTTTGAAAACTAATTAAACTAGTTTTAAACGACAAAAGAACTTATTCTCAAAGTTATAGAGTACAAAATCAATCGTATGGTCTAATACAAATATTATTTAGTAGTACGTGTAAGTTATGATGTTTGCCGTTCAAACACAAAGTAAAGTCCGTTCCACGGCGCGCAGTTACAAACTTTTCATTGAAAATTAAACAATTGAAAATAGCATTAAAATCGTAGGAATAAGAGCTAGGTAGGCAGTAAAGATAATGGTGTATTTTAAAGATTTTATCACCGAGGTTGTACGGCGGAAAAGCGAAGAGGCTAGCGGCCGTTGCTAGTAAATTATATTTATTTATAAAACTACGATTTACTTCATTATTATTTGTGTTTAATAATATTAATGAATAGTAATAAACCATGTTTATATATAATGTAAGTTTTTATGCTTAAAGGGCCTGAACCAACCATTGATTAAACTGGTTGTGTCAATGATGCAACCGTCATTAGAAGGTTAAACGACAGTTTAACGCCATCGGCCATGTGTATATGACTGCTTGTAATACACTGATCTTTATATTGGAATACTAGAACTCTGAAAATTGCAAATATTGACGTCTTATTGTCAGTGTCTGACGTTTTATTGTGGAGCAATCGCTACTGCTCTCTATCGTCTGCCTTCGTTTTTACTTATCAAAGTTTCAAAATGCTCTAGAAACCTATTATTTATTGTGTGCTTGAACAAAGATTCAATATTTTGTCAATAGCCGGTAGTTACTGCATTCCATATTACCTTATCTACTTTTGATACTAACATCAGTTCTCATGTCACAAATTTTCTAAACACGTCCCAAGTATTTTGATCTTAGTACGTGACACGCAAGTCGATTCAGCAACATTGATAACTTCAAAAGACTTCAATGGGGCCTTTAATAGCTCTATGCAGTTATAGTCTTATGAAAACTATATGTACGTGCGAACTTCTATAACTCAAGAAGAAGATGACGCTCTAGGAAGGTAAGGGACAGCCATATGTTCCACATTTCGTTCTTCGTCACGCACGGGCCGCTAGAAAGCTGAAGTTAGCTCGGGAAAAGCGCCGGCGCACGCTTAATTGAATGCTGTATTTGTACGACACGAACGCTGCTTTCCCGGGGCGTGTCAATTAAAACTGCACCTTAATTACATATTATTATGTAATTTTTTGCAATAATTAATATTTGTTGATGGGTATGTGTTGGCGTATTCATATTTCTATTGTAACACGTTTCATATCCGCGTTTCACGGTTTTAACGTGTCTGTGATTGTCATTTTCTTGAAGAAATGTTTGCTGACATTGATAGTTTTTTTCCCGGAAAAAATATGTGCAAGAAACATAACGCATCTGCTTTAGTTCTTAAATGATGTATCGGCTTCTGTCTTGCTTATTATTTCTGTATTATCAGTTTTTAGAATAAATTGACAAAAACTTTTAATAATGCCACACACTCGTGGGTATGCCGTGACGAAAATGTTTATAAGAACAATCAGTTTTTATGATCACGCGCAAGACGGCCGGTGATTTTAACATATTTGATTAATTAATTGGGCTGTACGCTATTGTATATTTTTAAGATTATGTAAATATTGTAATAAGGTCTTGATTGCTAGATTGGAATAGTTTTAAACGGTCATTTTTTATAATTACCTATGGGTTCTATGTGGTAAGCAGTAATGGGTTTAATATGCATTCCCAGGGTAAGATATTGGCATCGCAGATGGCAAATCATATACGTATGTGCATATATGGATTTACCCAAATAATATTGTAACTACTAGAATAATTATTAATTAACCTTTCCGATGTAAGAGACTAATTAATTATCTTAGAAACGATCAGCTGCATATTTACAGCCTTCTAGCTTAATAATACAATAGTATAGGCAGTACTGAGTCTGACCCGGGTATGTCTTAAAACTGCGGCTAGACACCGGAGGACGGGCAGCAGCGTCCTCTCACTAATCGGTGAGCCACTGCGATCCCCAAGCCGCCTGCCAAGCGTGGGGATTATGGCAAACCCCCCCTTGAGGGAGGCCTTCGTTCAGCAGTGGACGTCTTCTGGCTGATGATGATGATAGGCAGTACTATAGGTGTGGACAACTATAAAAAAGTCAAAGCCTTTTAAAGTTATATAACGTTATAAAGTAACAATTAGTGAGTAGGTATAACTTGTTTTATAAATAAAGACTTTTTGTTTCCGCCTATATTTTGGTACATATCAAATTCACATCTTCCAGCGGAAGTCATTAAAATGAGCGAGGGAAGTGATTCACTGTGGTTCTTGTATATATTTAAAGTGATATTTCATTTAAGACTACTGTACTTGTACTGTAGTGGAAGGTAGAAAAGGTTGTTAAGAAGATTGAGAGTGGATTTATACAGTGGATAAAGAAACGAGGAAATTTAAACTTGAGGTGATTACTGTAGCCGTGAGTTTTCCTTGACAATACTTAACAGTCTTCGTGGGTTTTAATTATAAAAGTTCAATTTTTTTATGGGATAGTCGGCTAACGAGACGAGTCGCCTGATGGTAAGCGATTACCGTCGCCCATGGACACCCGCAACACCGGAGGAGTCACAAGTGCGTTGCCTGCCAACCGGTCACTCAAATGCGCGCGCACAATATTAACATACATTTTTCATTTACTACGTTAGAGGTCAAGAAAAAAATACACTTGGGTACTGAAGGCTTCTTTAGGGCTCTTGAATCAGAAAATATTCAAGGAGCCAACAAAAACGAAGATGACATGTACAAAATAACCACCCATAATGCATGTTACACGACAGATATCAAAAACACTTAACTTAAAGTCCAATATAATTGTAATATATGTTAAAATACAAGTTTTTAATCTTTCCGGGTTTTCGTTGATACTTGTTCACATTGACGGCATTCCGACAACGTCCTTACCACTCTACTATTGTTTTGTTTATTGCTATTGCTAATTGTATAAAGTTGGTATTGTTTTGAATTAACATGTACAACTTCATTTGATTTAGATTTGGGGTTTCGATTCTCGTGCACTTCGACAAGTTTTTCTAAGAGATACTCTCTTCTTGCATTGAAAGAGTTACTATAATCTCGACTGCGTTCAAAAACAGATATCTGAGTGATATTACTAGATTTCGCCATGGTTTCTTGTCGTGTGAGAATCATCCCATGAATTGAATTGATTTATTTAAAGCAGGGAAATAGGTTTCTACTTTTATATAAGCTTCATTGTGACTTACATTTGTAACTTAACATCAGGCGAAATATAGGTCAAAGGCAAGTTGAACGAATGTAAAAAAGAACATATAGGATTTATTAAAAGACCAGCACTTGATAGGTGCAATAAGCTAATTTACGATGAAGATCATGACGAAGTAAGCATATTGGACAGAGCCTGACAATTTATAGTTAAAGAGGTATGGAAGTATTTTTCTAAACATAAATAAAACGAAATCAGGCCCGGAAACGCTTTATAAGTGGTGTATAAATAGGGAAATTGGCCTTGATGTCATTGTCCGTGATCAACGTGTCCGTTCCCAGCTAAATGAAAGGATAATGCGTATGCGCTGCAGTGGGTGAAAAAGGCGGCCCAAGAATGATGATAATAACTTAGAGTTTCTGAAAAGCTATACATTATAATTGTGTCTGTTAACCAAAGTAACATAAGAAACGCAGATGATCTTGATAAAAAATGCCCACCTATATATAAACAAGTATGAAGTACTCTCAATTTAACTGTAAATATACCGTCTACTAAAGAGTACAAAGCCTCCGGCAGCAGTGGTCCCCATAAGTAAAGTAAACACAAATATTTGAACTCTGTCTGCGATAACATTACAGCATAACACACGCTTAGATAACTGTTCCTATGTTATCCAATAGTTAAGGGGCTGTATTGAAGTTGTATGAAACAGTGCGATATTCGAGTGGCCTGTCCACTTTTACTTTCTCTAGAGAAAGTGTTGGTCGACTCGGCGCCTACGCCGGGCACGGTGAATAAACTTAACTTATGTGTCGTTTTGTTTATTTTATTTTTAATTTTGTTGATTTTAGAGTTTTGTATTTAGAATGAATTTGTTTTGTAGTCTCGTTGCGATGGAGTAGGGTATAGAATTGCATATCAGTTTTATTTAGTCCTGTGATTAGGACTAAGTATGATTTAGTTCTTCTGCCTATCTTTTTCCCATCTACATTGCGGTAGGCTTCCAGTCTAACCGGTTTGCGGCTGACTATCAATATTTTACACGGAGCGGCTGCCATCTGACCTCCGCCACCCAATTACTAGGAGATACTGATACTTTAAGGTTAGACTGGTTGTCGGACTTTTTGGGCTGACACTCGGAATGACTAACAAAGATATTCGTATGACAGTTGGACCAACTGCTTATCGTACTTTCCGAGGCATGGGTGGATCTCGATGTATGAAAAACGGTCGCCCATCTAAAGACTGACTGGAAGCGCTGCTTAACCTCACAAACCGAATGATCTACGTGGTACATGTGTAGCTACGAGCTTCTAAGTATGATTCAGTTATTCATTATTATGATTCAATAATTTGATCATTATAGGCTGATACTGATCTAATAGAATTTAACTGCAGTTATTGGAATGTGATGAGATGATACAGTGTTATTAAGTGATAACGGGCTTTGCAGGAGATGTTACTGTTACTGTTAGCCTGTCACATCCCACTGCCTGGCAAAGGCCTCCCCCTTGATTTCCAGACCGTTCTGTTCTGTGCCAAAGATGACCAGTCTTTTCCAAATGTGTCCACTTCGTCCCGCCATTTCTTTCGCGGTCTACCGCGTCGCCGTTTTGCTGTGTTAGGGCTCCTCTCAGTGGTTATTTTGGCCCTCAGCTCAGACGGCATACGGCAAACGTGGCCAGCCCAAATTGTAGGAGATGACTTACTTTAAATATAACTTTTGCGGCGTATGCGCGAGCGTACGGACGTGTTTATTGGACGGGCGTAGTTATTGGCCGTATAAGTCAGTGAAGTCGCCCTGAATGAGTGTGTACCTAAAGTAAACATTTTGATAATTCAGTATGGATGGATCAACACCCAGTGATTATGTGAACACCGAGCGCGGTACTCGAAACCCAAATATTCCATATAGGGGTTATAAAGAAGACAGGATTATGGAGGAGATCCGTGAGTTTCGCTTGGAAATGAAAGCTCTTATGGATGACCAAACTAAGGAGTATAAAATACTACTTAATAGGTTTATAAATACCGAATCAGAGCTAAAAGAACTAAGAAAACAAATGAAGGTACTTCTAGATAAGGTAGACGAAGTACAGGTATTGGAAACAAAACTCAGAAATATAGAACACAAGGATGAAATAGTAGAAAGGAGCATTGTTACGGTAGGTCCTTCAATAGATAAAAATACCGAAACAAAAGCTCAAAAGGGACCTATTCGAACATTTGCAGCGGCAACTAAACAAAATCAAAATCGGGTAATTAGAAATAATAAAGTTCCGACAAAAGAGTGTGTGGCCACGAAACCAACTAACAAAGAAAGAATCGAAAAAAGTACAGTTGTAAAGGAGATAAATGGACCAGAAAATAGAAGGAATCAGTCCGAAAAAAACGCAGAAACGGAGGATTTAACATCTCAAAAGGAAGGAAACTGGATAACAGTTAATAAGAAAAAAAGTAGATATCCAAACACTGAAGTAAAAAAAGGTGAGAGCACGAGTGCAGTAGACATAAAGGGAACTGAACGTAAAAAGTTTTTGCATGTATGGCGCCTTTGTAAGAAAACTACAGTAGAAAACTTAGAAAAATACGTGAAGAATATATGTGGATCGTTAGTACCAGTCACGGTGGAAGTAATAAAACATAAGATTGAAAGGGATTATGCTTCTTTTATCATTGGTGTACCTGAAAGCAGTTATGATACCTTATGTCAATCGGAAAATTGGGCAGTGAACATCGAATTCTGTGAATGGGTGTGGTTTCGTAGAACAACCAAAAAACCATAAAATAAGTAGCACAGCTATTAAGATTTACTACCAAAACGTGAGAGGTTTGCGTACAAAATTGGAAGAATTCTATGCAGGTGTGTCATCTTCAGAAGCGGATTTGTTTGCCATTACTGAAACAGGCTGCAACAAATCTATTCATGACGCAGAAATAGTGCCACCTGGATATACAATACAGCGCTGCGATCGCGCGGACGGACGAAAGCAGGGCGGCGCGTGTCTCGTGGCCACACCGCGTTTAGAACTACGGCGAGTGTCCAGCCCGAGTGACGTCAACATTGACGACAAGGTGTTCGAACTGGTTTGTTCTACCGTTTATTTACAAAGTAGACTTTTATTTTTACTATGTGTTATTTACATTCCGCCAAACAGTTGTGAGAATGAGTATATGATATTGTTTAGGATAATAGAACAGCTGTGTAGTAAATATAGTGATATCGTCGTAATTGGTGACTTCAATATGCATTCCTGTTCGATAAACGTATGTAATTATTTTGAATACTTTTTATCATATTGTGGATTTACTCAGTACAACACGATCGTTAATTGTAATGATCGATGTTTGGATTTAGTATTAAGTACGCTTCCGAAGGGAGAGACTGTGAATGTGCGCGGGGCGGGGGCGCCCCTCGTGCCTGTGGATGCGTACCATCCGCCGCTCGACGTGTTGATCGAACTGCGGGCGCGCCGGGTTGCGGGTTCATTCGCGTATGAGTCGAATACTGTACCCACAGGTTGGAATTTTAATAAAGCTGATTTTTTAACATTGTACTCATCAATAGCGGCAATAGATTGGACCGATATCTACGACCTTGATTTAGAAATGAGTTTAAATTACTTTTATGAAACAATTAATGCGAAAATAGATGACTGCGTTCCCAGAAAACAGCGAAGTCGTGTAAGCTCGAAGTATGTTTACCCCGAGTTTTACACTGCTGAAATAATTCGCAACATACGTTATAAGGCCATTCACCACAAACGATACAAAGCAAGTAAGAGCCAGGATGATTACGAGGCGTTTGCTGTGAGTAGGGCTAAAGTAAAACAGTTGATTAAATTAGCACAAGTACAACATAGCAACAGAGTTCAAAATCAACTGCAAAAAGACCCAAAATCATTTTGGAACTATGTAAAGTCCAAAAGGGGTAGTCGAAATCCACAAAGGATTTTAAAAAACGGGGAGGTCTTGTCTGGTGAGCAATGTGTGAAAGAGTTTGCTCAGTACTTTCACTCGGTTTATAGCACGAGACAGGCCGAGTTGAATGTTGCCGCGGCGATAGAAGGGGCAGGTGGTGAGAATGGAGCGGCGCGGATTTGTCTGCAGGAATTACAGTTGAAGGATGTGCGAAGTGCGCTTGAACAACTTAAGCAGAAGAGATCCGCGGGACCGGACGGTATTCCGTCTTACATATTCAGAGACTGTAGATCTGTGCTGGCTGAACCGTTGCTCCATATATTCAATAAGTGTCTGAAGGCAGCCGTGTTTCCAGAGAGATGGAAAACCACTCGTGTCGTGCCGGTACCGAAAGGAGGTATAAGTAACGACAATGTTAGTGGGTACAGACCTATTGCAGTACTGTCATCACCGGCTAAAGTGTTGGAGTGCGCTATTCATAACAGCATTTTTATGCAAGTGAGAACGCAACTCTCAGATGCACAGCACGGGTTTCGACCAATGAGGAGCACCACCAGTAACTTACTGAGTTACATGGCTCATGTGCTGCCGATTGTAGACAGTGGGGGGCAAGCTGACGCTGCTTACTTCGACTTCAAAAAAGCATTCGACCTAGTCGATAATGACGTGTTGCTCAAGAAGCTAGCAGCTGTTGGTTTCACTCCGCACCTACTTCATTTCTTCGCCAGTTACATGAGGGATAGGCAGCAATACGTAGAGTACGAGGGACACAAGTCAGAGCCATACTTTACGTGGTCTGGTGTAAGCCAAGGAAGTAACCTCGGACCTCTGCAATTTATAATTATGATAAACGATTTGCCCAAAGTCGTTAAAGATGCAAATTGTTTATTATTTGCAGACGATCTTAAGTTATCCCTGGCAGTGAGGAGTGATGATGACTGTGAACGCTTACAGAAGGCCATAGATAGCGTAGTTACTTGGAGCAAGGAAAACCTTCTACAATTCAACGCCCAAAAATGTGTCACCATCACTTTCTCGCGTGCACATAGTCCTATTGTACATGATTACAACATTGATGGGATGCCGATGCTCAGGGTTACAGAGGTTAGGGACTTAGGAATTAGTCTTAACTCGGAGCTAGCGTTTCGTGATCATATAGTCAAGCGCTGTAAAAAGGCCTACAGAAATTTAGGGTTTATTCTACGTACTGTTCGTGGTTTCACAAATATTACGGCGATTATCGCTTTATACAACACTTTGGTAAGAAGCCAATTAGAATGCAATGCAGTCATCTGGGCCCCACATGAAACTAAATATAGTCTCATGTTGGAGCGAATACAAAATAAATTTGTTAGATTTTTATATTTGAAGCTCTATGGAGTATATCCTTTTTACCCGCTTATGTATCCAACTTTGTTTATATTAGGCATGGTTGGATACAACGAGCTGAGAGTTAGGCGTGAGTTCGCACTTGTCTCATATTTATTTAAATTAATTAGAGGCAAGATACATAACGCCAACATATTAGAGTTAGTGTGTTTGAGTGTGCCCGAGAGATATGTGTGGCGGCGACGTCGGCCTCAGCTGCTGGCTGTACCTCGTGGTCGCACTAATCTGTTGAATGAGGCGCCCCTGACGCGGGCGCTTCGCACCCTTAACCTTGTAGCAGAGGAGATAGACATTTTTGCTTGTACACTGAGTGAATTCACAAGGATAACATTATATATGATAAGTTTTAGAAAATAAGTTGTTATTATTAAGTTTGTCTCACTATTGCATTGGGTTGTACCTGTAATAATAGTTGTAAGTGATGATTATATAAATAAATAAATAAATAAATAAATAAATAACACATACTAATACATATGTATTTATAGGTTTATGCATGAGAGAAACTTCAAATTTTGAAATATATTAAATAATTTGTATAGTTATTCTATTACTTTGTTATACTTAATTGCTTTATACAAATTCAGGTCAAACCTATTATAACTAATTGAGATTCTCGCCTTCACTACAATTATTATCGCATAATGTCTTTAGATCGGCCATTTACGAATTAAAGTTTTAGAAATCGTCTTCTGAATTGTTATTAGAATATTTATTATAGTCGATATCATCGTAAACGGAGCCAGAAGTTAGGACATCGCTTGGTTACGAAAGAAATAATTTGTTCTTATTTCTTTATACCACTCATCACGCCGATATTCCCCGTAGGGTTGGGCAGATGTAGACCCACATTTCATCGATACCGTTATCAAATCCCATGTAATAACTAGGAGCCTATTGCCATCTTACGGGCACAATTCGAAACTGGGCAGTTGAATAAGATTTTTTTGATAGAAGATCCCGATTTCACTGTCTGACCTGGGGAGCGATCTCGAGACCTCAATCTCAGCAGCCGCACTTGCGACCTACCTATTAATAATGGCTATCGATTTAAATGTACATTGAGTGATATTTTTGATAACTACGTGAATTGATGGAACAAATAAGATATTTTAAAGGTACTTGTGTTTATCATATTACTAATGTATTATATTAATCATTCGGACGTACTAACGATAAAGTTAAATCGTCTCCATGTTGTCAATTTATCAATATAAATGTTGGAAATCGACACTTGTTTTTATGTAATACACGTTTCATATTCGATGCTATTTTAGATGTTATATATCAACATCTAAAGGTGCTTTTTGTGTGAATTTTTGGTGTGATTTACACATCAAATCTGCATAAGAAAACTGATTTGAAAGACATGGTTTAGGTGTAGAAATACTATAAAGAACAATATTCTTAAGACACCTTCTACAAGTTGAATGGCTTAACATGGCCACAGATATAGAAACGTTTAAGTACGATCCACTAAACAAATGTTTATGAGGTCTCTTGGTAATATTTAGATAGGTAATATTTCTCTTAGAATACGTAGATTAAAAAAAGTCGACTTAAGCAAGATTGGGGTAAGCAAGACTCATAAGCGTAATGCTAGGCTACTTAAGCCGAGCAGAGTCCAATCTTATTCCTGAAGCTCTTCAAATTTCCTCAAGTATTTGAATGGTGTGTTGATTATAAAATCAAACTCGTCACATAATTTATAAGATATCGGTAATGTCAAGGATCATATTTTTTTCAATAAGAACTGGAAGCGACACGTGTTCTCTCTATTAGGTGTCAATATTAATATGATAATTCTCCACAGTTAGATAATTCGCGGAAACTTGTGTGACAAGTATGTGAAGAGTTCAAAATTCGGTAGAAACAAAATGATGTTGATTTATTTTCGGCGCTTATGAAATCGAAAGTGTCTTTAGTTGACCTTGGTGACCTCTTCGGAAAGTTCAACGTATCATAAAAGTGTCTGGAGGATATCGTGCGTCACTTGATCATTCTATGTATATCGGTAGAATGCTCAAGTGAAGAACAATATCATCCATACATAGGTATATCCTTATCATAAAATTATGCTTTATTATATCTATTAAGTTTATTTGTTGATTAATCATTATTGTAAAGCGGTGCTTCATGCTTTTTTCGAAGTCGAACTAAGAAGGTAGGTACTGTCCTAAAGGGTGCCAGGTCATCTACTGGTGCAGCAAATGCGCAAACGAACCCCGTGTCTCCGGCGCTACAGGTATGCCGCAGGAAAACCGTGTGGTTCTAGTCGGTAAAAGTCCGTCGCCTTCCGCAGGGCGGCGGGTATGCATGAGCATTTCCAAAAGTTACAAAACAAATAGGAAGGTAGTCTACTTAAGGCTGGAGCCGCGTCCATATAGCTTAGGAATCTTTTCATGTGTTCATTTGCATTGATGGCGCGGTTGGCGCAGTGGTTGAGAGATCGACTGCTGTGCTACGTGTCGCGGGTTCGATTCCCGTTTGGAACAAATATTTGTATGATCTACAGATAGTTCTTTCGGTTCTGGATCTTTGTGTATGTGAATATATGTGTTTGTAAACGCACCCACGATACAGGAATTATTCCTAGTGTAGGGCAACGTTTTATTAAAAATAAAATAAATAAGTAGATCTACTAGTGTCTTCAACCTTGCTACAACAATATTTTAATGTACTTATATGTACCGCAATTAACAAAATTATTCTAATACTTTATTAATGGGGCCGAGACCGGTTAATTTTTACACATATCCTGTGTTCAATTGATTCTTTAAGTATTAGTATGACGATATATAATATTAATTAAGTGTCGTATAAAGATGAAAGTGGTATGGTTGGTTGTCGGAGGCCGTCGTGTTTCTCTGTGTGACAACATAGGTATATGTAAAAAGGTCCACAATAAAAACAAAACCATTCCAACCAACTACTGTAAATGTTGCTATAATGTTGAACAATAAAATTCGTGCAGTATGTTAAATAGTGTTGCCCAAAATCGGTCTTGGTCTTGCAAAAATGCAAGAACAAGACCAAGATCGCGTAATTTTAGCAAGACCAAAACCAAGACTGACCGTGCAAGATTTGAGCACGAACAAGACTAAGCCTGCAAGACCAAGACCGATTTTGGGCAACACTAATGTTAAAGTTATAGGATTGTGGCTTTACTTTTAGCACTAGAGAGCGCGCCATGTACCTCATATAACTTTATTTAGTATCGACCTTTTGGGGTAGTTTGTTCCACCGACCAACTAAACATTGAACTTAGATCGCGTTTAGTTCGGAATGGGTGTTCTGTGATTTTTTATTTATTGGTGTGTTGTGCGCAGGTTCTTGAAACATTGCATACCGTTGGAATTTACTCTAATTTTCGTCATAATGTAATTGAAATTATAATCCTAAGGTCTGATAAGATAACTGACTAGAACACTTATTTAATCTTATGGAATTGGGAATTCAAATAAACATGTACGAAAATATTGTACTTATTTTTTCGTAGTCACTTGTAACTACTCAACTGTCTCATTTCGAAATAATATTCATTTCATGATTTTTATTCGTTTAAATATTTTTGATTTCTATAAGGTTTAATTAATACATTAGCATAAGTAGTTAATAAAATGTATATTATACATATGTAGATTTAAAATTTCAGAAGGCAGAATAAAGAACTATTAATTGTCTCAATACTTCTGGTATTGATGGATTTGAACACAAAACATTAGCATTATATCCAACTACGCATATCAAATCAACCGTCAAAAAATAACATACCAGAACAATCACTTCAACTCTAAAAATATACTAATATAAATTCAAAGTTAAGGTGCCGAAGATAACTATTTCGCTTTGCATATAAAACAGTGTCGGTACGTCTACACTTGTACAGGCACAGGCACAATAGTACAGTCTACTAGGAAAGTTTTACGTATTTCGAGAAGTTCCTATAGCGTAAACTTGGTTGAACGAATAAATAAACGTTGCACATTAAAAGTTGTTACAGAATACCGGAGTGCATTGCAACAAAACTGAACTACTAATGGGAACTAGAAGGAATTAATTAATTCAGACAATTGTGACTATGTACAAAATCTGGGCCCTCATCGGAATAGGGCTCTTCTGGGGCACCCCTCTCTCCGTAGTTGTCGTTAAATGTAAATCTAAATTAATCAAAGTATAAATTAATTTAATTAAATAATGTTCACTTAGTAATGTGTAAAATTAATATAACTCTAATATGTAAAATATTTTGAATTGTGTAAAGAAGTTTGCCTTACTTTAAATTTTGCATGCCAACTAGGTGAAATGGCGTACTTTGAATGTTATTAAAACCTGTATGTAACTCATTCCATGCAAATAAACACTCTATATTCTTTCTAAAAAGTCTTCTTGTCGAATCTTTCTTTTTTATCGAAAGCAATCTATGAAGTGATTCTAACGCCAGGAGCTTAATAATTGCTTTTATTTATTTATTCATCAATACGTCCAGACTCTTAAATCAATGAAAACTTGCGAGAAAGAAAGAAACTTAGGTCTTTCTTGATAAACCTTAAATTCACGTGTTTATGATATGAGCCCATTCATTATTTTCCTTTTTGCTTTGTTCTGTTTTACATATTATTATTGTGTGCCTTTAGTTTGGGCCAAATAAACGTATTTTCTTTCTTTCTCTCTTCTTTCATTCAATCATATTATGCTAACATTTGGACGGATGTTTGAGGCTCATTGCAACGCGACCCCGATGTGTCCTACCTGTAGGTATACGTGTAAACGTTTACATAGATTACGTATAAGCGTTTCTTTGAATGACGGAGGTCATGTATGTTTGCTGGAACAAGAAACACGTAGAGGGCATCGGTTCTTATGAACTACGCAAGGCTTGGAGCAGGAAAATGCAAGTATGGTGCCATTTGTCATTGGTTATGGAGATTGTGGCGTGCATTCGACATACATTTACTTTATGCGAGTTAATGATTTTTGTTCGTGTCGGTACTTATTTGCTGTAGTGTTTCTCGGAATAAATGTTCTAGAAAAACCTAAACACGAACGATTCCGAACGTCAATATTTCCATGTGTTGATGCTTGAGAATATTTTTTTATAAGTCTTGATGATTACAACTAAAATGTTTGTGCTTAGGCTTACGAGTGTAATTTTCGTACACGAACAGTATGAACACGAGTTTGCCAGTATGTAAAGGCACCCACGGCGCCATGATAAATGCGTTAATACCTATAATAATCATTAAACCTTCCATAACATCATCTTTAAACATCACTACCGACTAATTAATAAGAGGAAGCGATTGAAAAACAATAAAACAGAATTGTAAAACGTTTAATTTTAATTGCTTTCAAGATTACGTCTTGACCCGCACGGGCTTCAAACCTTGACCCGTGTATTACTGCAAATAATTTACTCGTCTATATCATGTCTAATGACAGTAAGTGTCGATTAGATGTAAATGATCCGTGTGAAGTCGTGATCAAGGGTTATTATAGGGCATGCATGCTGAGTAATTTTGATCTCTTAGCTATATTTTGTTGCGGGCCTAGGGTAATAGGGTATCTACTCGTATGTCAGTTCTGTAAGCAATATGCTTAGTCTATGATAATGTTATAAATGTTGTGTGTGTATGTGACATGTATGTTTGTAAACTGTATCCACGATACAGGTGAAATCTTAGGGTCCGGCAAAGTTTAAAAAAAAAAGTGATAAAATTAATGTAAATACATACATGGATTGGACTGCTTCAGAGCAACAGTGCGGAAAAGAGTGGCCTCCCTGATGCAACGCGTGCGAGGCGGCACCAACGGCCTTCTAAATACCATATTGGGAAGGGTTGAATGCCCTATTGTGAGGCACTGGAATACGGTCCACGGTTCCAGAGTTGCCCTTTTTAATATTAAATAATAATTGAAAATAATATAAAATTAATTTAAATAGAAATACATTAAATTAGATTGATATGAATTGAATTGAATGAAAAATTAATTCAAATAAAGTAATTAATTTGAATTAAACTAAATTAAGTTAATTTACTAACATAGCTTAACGTATTACTAACAATTTATGGAATGTTTTATTCTGAAATCAATGATTTAATAATAATAATATGGATGACATTTTGAAAAAACAGAATGTCACACATATATTTTTTTTTTTGGGTTTCATGTTTTATGACAAATGCTGCACATTAAGCAAACATAAGAGATGAATCAAGTCAAAAAAATGGTCTCAGCGTAACGCAAAACACAATTTAAAAACTTATATTGTTAACAATGCCAAAGATACTAAACATCTTCACGAAAATGATTTTACGAATCACCTTTATGTATCCGAAAACACGAAAACATTGCAGTTTCGTGCGTTAAAAAATCTTATCTCACGCAGTAAAGTTTATAGTTTAAGGAGTAAGGACACCTACGTACTTTACTCGCATGGACATACTCAAGCACGATTTTACATCTCGAGTCATATTATGCACGAATACATCAAATTGTACTCAAAAAAATATGAAATTACAAGATTTTATTGCTTCTATATAATTAATTACGAAAGGTTGTACTGTTTTGATTAATTCTTAGTTTAAGTTGCTGTGATCTGTTATTGCTAAAGTACACTGACCTTAAACGTAATTGAGTTTTGTTGAGGCCCTACTGTCATAAATCTTTTAGTTGGTGTTTCGAGAAATACTAAAAAATTATCGAGAATAGACAAAGTTGAGAAACACGCAGCTGCATTTTATGCTTAGATGTATTTAGAAGAATGGATTTAATTAACTAATTTACTGAGTGTCTTGGAAATTGAATACTTTGTGGTCAAGATAGCCAAGCCATCAACACCAGGACATCTAAACACCGTAATCGATAAACTTTCATAAAATGGTGCACTATTTCTTATATATTAAAACCTTTGGAGGATTTTGTAATTTGCAAACCTATGCATCAGTGCCGGATCAAGCACGTTGCAAGAGTAGCAATTGTTACGGGCCTTGCGCAAAAGGGGGCCACGCGTGTCCTAACGCGCCCACCACTGCCTGAGCGTTATTTTTTGAGTGAAACTTATTTTACACCTATTTTCCGACTAAGACAATCCACGTCAAACAATCGGTAACCGATTATTTTGTTGGCGAAAATAAAACACAGAATTTCATACGGTAAACATATATCATACGATATTATACTTAAGAGCCCATAGCAGATCAAGGGCCCCTCGATATAATGTGCTACGGGCCACGCGCTTGCTTAATCCGACACTGCCATGCATGAGCTAACACACATTACAAATATGTATCCCGCAGCACATTTTCAAGATGAAGAGGTCGTGAAATAAGCCATAGCACGAAAATAATCGTGCGCAAACAATTGTCAAACGTGGCAGCACGAACGTCAGGCAACGTGTCAGGAAATATGAACATTTTGTTGTGGATCACCGTGTTAAACAGATTTGTGAGTCAATGTCGCGTGTGTGGTCTACTTGGCAAGAAAAGGTCGTTGTGTTGCTCAGATAAAGACATTGGGGTACGTGGGTTTGTTATTAGTATTCTTGGTTTTAAGAGAATACTGTTTTGCTGCTATGCAAGTGTACCTAAATGTCCCTCCGATTCTATTGTAAATACTTCGTTTCTAATGTTAGCCTTTTCTTCTACTTCACTCTGTACCATATTGAGCTATTCATCAACTGTTGAAGGTTTAATAAGGTTACTTGTGGTCCTGTTTTCATCTTCATGAAATCTGGGAATGTTTAAGTAAAAATATTATTGTATGGTTTTTCTTAGGTCTCGTTGTTTTCTACAATTCTCATAGTGTACAGTGTGCCTTTCACAGATTTTTTTCACACTGTGTCTCTTATTGGTCCTGCGTTAGTAGATAGAAAAAAATTAAAAATCTATTAAAATATATCGCTAATTAACACTGAGTGGTCACGAATTGGTTGTTTGTAGACAAGTTTGATGTTTTGAATTAATACAATATTAAGTTTTTGTGGATTTTTAAATAAGTTTATAATCGAGCAATTAGCGAGTTTTTATGTGTTTAACGCGTATTCGTGCTTTGAACATTTATTTTAGATTTCCGTTATCGTACAAAAAAATGAAGAATACATTGATCGTAGAACAGCTACTACGTAAATTTTCAATACAAGTCGTGTCAGGAGATTTAAGTAAGCAAAAACACAAAAAGACCTCATCATTGAATCATTTAGTTTAAGAGGAACTGACCAAATTAATTAATACACATCACAAACTATGAATGTACTTATAATAAAAGCACAATTTGTGGCGCTATTTGCAAAGCTAGACAATTTAGATTCTACGTATAGTATTACTCGTAGGCGATGACCTAGCAATCCTAACATTCTCAGAACTCATCTCAGTGCGGCTGTGGCCCTCACATTTTAAAACATCCTAAATATTACAGCGCTTTAAGGAAGGATTTAATATAATTCGGAAATTCTACCCTTTTTTGACGTCAGAACCTTTTGATGTCTAAAAATAAGCGCACAGGTAGTTCGGCGCAACAAATTCGTTTCCTCACCTTTTATGGATTTGTTCAGCAAAATAACCAATTTTAAATTTAATGAGAATTATTCAGAAGAGATATCGCCGCGATTTAACGCTATTGAGTAACACTTTGTGCTGTGGAACAGGTATTACATCAACCCATTTTTTTATAATTTTTATTCTAATTCATTGTAAATGATTGAGTACTTAACTCTTTCAAAGCCTGTTCTAGGGGAACATATTTCTAACGCAGGGCTTTTGTGATCTTCTTGACGAAGAAGATGAACAAAGTTGAATATTTTAATTGTATTTCGATCAATCAATTACTCAGCCTATCGCAATTTTCTGCCAGATATTTATAAAGTTCCTTCATCAGGTCCTAAGTCAACCTTTCTTGTTATAATCTTCAATAATAACGTAGATATTATGCAATATGTAAAGAAACGTGTTGGCAGCACGTGTGCCTTATCTCATGAAATGTGTTTAAAGTTTCACATAGCGGATAAACAATCGCCTTTACTGGGTAATTAGCTTTTATAAATAGGTTTTCTTTGTTTCTATGTGCCTCGTATAATTTTTATTACATAACAGCTTGTTTATATTCAATCATAAGGAGATTATGACGTTTGCCAACTGATTAGTAGGGACTTTTTACTAGTTCACAAGATTAAGGGTGCAGTTCATCTTCTTGATACAATCCTTGTTCGTTTCCATATAATTTAATTACAAAGGTTACATATAGATAACCTAAAAATTACAGCTAATGGAAAAACAAAATATTTAAAACCTTATATGTCATTTTCTTGATCTTCATTTGCGCCACACTACAGTTGGTAGCTTATTCCGAAATAATGTTCCGGATTTGTTTCCTAAGTTCGCTAATTTCTGCTCGGCCCGTTTAGTCACAGGCTTGCAGTGCTTGTCCAATTGCTCTTCTTTGAAGAATGGTTTCACGCTAATAAAAACGGCGTTGGATACGGGTCTCTAATTTGGTTGCTACATAGTTTTTAATAGATTAATTTTGACGAAGTTCAGACTGGAATTTTCGTTTAGTTCTTTACTTGAACCTTCAAATTATGATTATTTAAATTCATCATGTTCACTATCTTCGTCTTTATTCGCATCTTTATATTCGGTTTACTGTTTAACTATACGGACTGTTAAAATATTAATAATATGTATTTATGTCTGTGTTAATTATAAATGGTAATTGGTAAAGCAGCTATTATAGTGCAAGATAAGGCACGAACGAGTAATATAGTAATAATAGGATTACCTGATATGCTTGCAGGTGTTTTAACACATGCACTTACTTTACATAAGTCATCAAAGCAGCCTTTGTTTCGAAAGACTATGTTTGCATTGTCGAGAACATGGGCAGCAAGATCGTTCTTCTGATTAATAATATATTGTGATCACGAATTGGTGGTGACTGTTTCTCATAGCGTATCTATCCGCCTATTAAGAGTCTCATATTTAGCAAAATATATTGGGTGATGTTTTTAAATAAGTCGTACATTTGACCAAGTAAGCAACAATGGATCCTAAAATATAGTTGGACTTACGAACCAAGGTACAAACAGTCTTTCACGTCGAAACACACAAAAAGCGGATCCTCTTAGCAAATAATGACGGCATCACGACCATCGTAATTAGTGCTGTAAAAACTAATTTTCGAAGACGCTGGTAGCAAAAAGCACGCGTTTGCAAGGCCACTGGCATCCGACTGTTTTAATTGTGTTTAGATTTATTTGAACACGCCACGAGAATGTTGATCAGAGTATCTTGTTGTATGAATATTAATCGAAATGTATTGTCAAGGCGACGTAAGAAGTTGTGCGAACATTTAGTTGGGTATACAGCGACAAACTATTTTTTTGGTTGTCTTCATTGATTAGTGTCTGGTCCCTCTTAAACTTAAGTCCCAGCAGTGGGAAAATGAATAGGCTGATAGTGATGTTTTTAGCGATCTTTGACCAGTCAATATTTTAGTGATGTCGACACTGTGTGTGTAGAAATATTCTGTGTAAATATCTCAAGCGCTTAATTAAATCGAGTTTATGCAGATAATAAGGCAAAAAATACACAAAACATCGTGTTTTGTTATTTTGACGTTTTCTAAAATGTAATATATATTTTCTTAGTGCCATGAATAAAATATAAAATGTAGATTAAGCGGACTCAGGGAAAAACATTGAGAAGAGCCTCATGACATTATAGAATGTCAATTAAAAAAAATATCCTATATAGATTAAGGTCGATCAAGTTTCGTTTTGGAAACTTTTCTCTTAATTTTACACACATGGTGGTGAGTAGCCACCCCGACCCTTGCTCGAGCCAGCCCGCGCTGTGTCAGTAGTAAAAAATCAAATATCCCTAAATAATCACGATGAGATCCAGCAAGTCCTCTCTCGTCTGTCGCCCAGCAACGTCCTAAGCCGAGGTTCGAGTCCCACTATGGGACAACCTTAGCAGTGTTGCTTAGTATTATTAAATTTGCTCGGCTGGAAGCCCTTCTGGTCTCGCCACATGCCCGGTTAAACAGTAAAAGCTCCCTGAGCAAACTGGGAGAGACAATTGAAAAAAAAGAAAAAGTGGTGAATAGGTATTTTACTTCTGTTTTTCAACAGACTACTGCTACGTAATTCAACATTTGTAACATCTGGGTCATGTCAACCTTTACGTCTATCCGTAACACACATAAATTTTCCTGTCTATACACAATACGATTCTTTAGAACACAGTGATCTAAGTTAATAGGTTAAAAGATTAGACCTACAATTTTAAGTCTCAATTGTTTTGCAAAATAATTAGGTATTTAACATTTAATTTGGCCTTCCACAAATATAGTAAAACAAAACAATGTTCTCACGTTTTTATTTAAGACTTAATTTATAAATGCCGGAATACATAAAGTTGATTTGAGCTAAAAATTTACGTTTGCGTAAAAAAATTGTGGATTTTGGGATTTGTTTGTTCTTATAATTAGGCTTAGTTGGTAATTAGAATTCAGGATGTTTTTCTTATTATTTTTGTTCTTGATGACGGCAGGAATGGAATAGAAATAGAGTATATCTTTATTTCATGTAAACCAATTACAGGCACTTATGAAATGTCGAGACTCTAGGTGCACGGTGCAAGAGTAAGCGAGAAAAATGAGATTTAATTTGTGAAATAAAATACTAGTACAAAAAAACAAAGAAAACCATAATAAGATTGCCTCTAAATAAGATTGTCATGGCATTTTATTTATTAGTTATAAGGACTTAAAAACAGGCTGGCTTTTATAATTAATGCTTTCGTTAATTTGTTGCAGGTACGTTCGCATTCAAGAGATGTGAAAAAATGAGTAAGAAATTTGTAATCCTAAACAAGCGAATCAAAGTCCCATTAGCTACTAGGTTTTACAGTATCACAGATTTCGTAGAAAATAAATCTTATTTAACGGACATACATTTTGATTTTTTTTGTGATTATTTTGTAAACCACTGGTTATATCGTAGATGGAACGAGATGGCAAAATCTCTGGATAGTAATATAATTTAACGGAACCGTGGACTTTTGAAAAGGAACTTTAATAATATTTATTTTAAATTAAATAATGTTGTTGCTTTTTAAAATGCTTAAATCGATGAGTGGTTTTAGAATCAAGATTTGGTGAAAATGTGATAAAAACTATCAGATCGAATAATTTGAAATATTACTTGTTACGAAATTACGGATTGGTGTGACCAGACTGAACCAGAAAATATCGGTTATAACCGTGATAGAATTTTTTTGACATCGATATTTATTTAATTAATTGCCATCACAAATATTACGAGCATTTGCTTAAATGCTTCGGTTGAAACAAAAAGAATCAAATATACTTGAACCAGTTCAAGTGTTCAAACGGCTCACACTAAGATGTCAAACAGAACAATAAAATTAGAAGCTATTCATAAACTTAACTGACCTTAAGAATTAGCGGTATGAGGAGGTCGTTGTTTGTTTAGCGGTTACGTGGTTGACACAAAGGAAATTCATTCATTGCCTTTAGTCTTGAGGTTTACGCTTGATTTAGTGTGTTTACCTCCGATTCTCTGGCCTAGTGACAAATGGCAAGCATTCAGTAACGCTTATTAAATTATGCAGTACGACCCTCAGATGTGACAGTGTTTACTGTTTACTGTTAGCCTGTCACATCTCACTGTTGGGCAAAGCCCTCCCCCATTGTATTTCAAGGTCGTTCTTTTCTGTGCCAAAGATGACCAGTATTTTCCAAATGTGTCCATTTCGTCCCGCCATTCGCCATGTGACAGTGTAGTCTGTAAAAATAAAGGAATGGATTAATTATTAATTAAATAACTTAAAGATATTAGAAAAAAAATATATAGGTACGCGATAGGACTTCGTGCTCGAAGATTTATAAAGTCAAAGCAGTTTAGATTTTTATTAGCCTTTTCAATCGTCCTTCTCAATTTTCATAATTAAAAAACCTATGCAACTACATCTTAAGGTTTCTGAAATAAATAAACAAGATAATTAACATCCAGCATATAATTTAAAGTAATCTCCGGACCTACGTTCGTATGACGTGCACGTAACTTTATAAACAATAAGATCTAGTATATAATTATATAAACAGTCGGCGTGTCCATTGTGTTCGCTTCCTTCCATGGATATGCTTGGAGTAATTACTGGGGTGGTTACACCACTACATACAGTACGTACACTATGTACTGTCACTAGGGTTGTCAAAAAACCGACAAAACGCGTTAATGCTGGAACTTTTCACACTTGCGTTCGTGTAATAAAGTATTACCTGGCTTGTCCTGTTTCGTTGAGTTATTTTGCCTGTTTGACTGCTATTGTAATTGTACCACAAGTTAATTATCTGTTCAACCTAGATTTTCATAGCTTTGTTTCGCTTGGCTTCTGTTTAACGAGAATTAACTGGGTATCAAATATTTTTTTAGCGCAAGTGTTTTTAACAATATAATACTTACAAAGACATGTTATATAAAGGAAGACAAAACAAAACGATACACACTGAAAAATACTAGAGCAGTCTTCTAAACGTTATCTATAGTTTTTATAAAACGCAATTATGATAGTTTTATTAATCAAACAGAATAAACACTGTTTATTTTTAATTTAATGCAATGAAATGAAATTGCTAAACTTATTTGCGTATTTTTTTGTTAGCGAAGGAATAGCCAGATTTATACACCTAATCTAAATATTGTATACCCAGATTTCTCCAAATCTTAAATTCCATGTAATAGGGGGCGAGTTTATTGCCATGTACCGGGCACAGTTCCAGACTCCATGCTGCTACTAAGAATTTCCATACAGAAAAACCCAATAACACTTTGGTTTGCGTATTTTTTTTCACAATTGGATTTTTTGGTTTGGTTGCGTTAGATTTTGTAACAAAATATATATTTGAATATGGTTAGTCATAATTATAATTCGAATTAATACTTGTGGGGTCGGCAAAATATGTACCTATTGGAAATATAATATCGTTAATGTTTGATGGCACGGTTGGCGCAGTGGCTAAGCGATTAGCTTTTTGCGCTACGTGTCGCGGGTTCGATCCCCGCACGGAACAAATATTTGTATGATCTACAGATGGTTGTTTCGGGTCTGGTTGTGTGTGCATGTGAAATGTATGTTTGTAAACTGTACCCACGATACAGGAGAAAATCATAGTGAGGGACAAAGTTGTTTAAAAATAATGTTACATATAGATGGAGTGCATGGAAAGAGCCTTCACAAGAGACGATATTTCAGATCGTGGGGCGCACCCTCGGCAGTCCGCCTTACTAACACGATTGTTGACTGAATGATATGGGCCCTTCCAATGCTAGCTCGTATCGACACGACAGAACAAGAAGAATGTGTATGGATATCGTTAATTTAATATTAAATTATATCCATGATTATTTTTTAACCTTCAAGTCAGCATTGTGTGTATTCATATTTACCTAAACTATAATTTATCAGTGTCAAATACTATAGGTATTTAATTTGCTTTGTGTTGGAGGCATCTGTTCATTTTTCATATGCTAACAAAATAAATAATAAAAAGGGTTAATGCATTATAATCCCTACTAAGAAGCCGACCCAAGATTCCATAAGTAACCTTGAAGTTTTTGTGTATTTTTTTTATCTTTTATGCATGAGGTCTGCGCCCGTGCCTTATTGTTAAATTTTGTGTTGATATTTAACGACTAGTGATGTCTCTGGCTTCTCTTGAAGTTTTTGCAATCATCAGCGTTAGATCAAAGGATTTTTTGTTGTTGTTTTTTAGTTTAACTGTTGGTACCTATGCGCTGCGGTCCGTTTGAATCTAAATATTACATTCCTGCTCATTTAAAAATTCTTTCGGGTTATGCAATACCATAGGTACCTACATTTCTTCGCCTGTATTGGTTTGTGGTTGCGCTTTTATCTTAGATCTTGGAATTAACAAGTCTAAATGTATACAGAACAGATTAACACACGTCACAATATGTTATGACTTAACCTCATGTTTTCGACCGTCTGTTCTTTATGCAAATATATTGCATATATTATACTGGCGCAGGCGCAGTCATCTCGACACCGTCGCGTACTTTCGCTTTTGTGTTTCAAAACGAATATTCAACAATTATACCAGAAGTGACACTTCGCTGTGCTCAAACTAAACTCCATTGACTCGATTTGTCAATTCATTTGTAATACCGATAATAATTTTATTGATTTTCTACGGGTCGTTTAAATTGAATAGAGATGTTCAAATTGATGTTCGATTTGATTTTAATGCTGGTCTTTCGATTACTGAATAATAAATGAGTAAGTATTGCGTTCTGTTAATGAAATAGGTAATTTAAGTTGAAGCTTTTTGTTTTAATATCGCATTGTTGTTTGTGGCTCTGAGGCTCGTGTCTTCACATAATGACAGCGGATCTTAAGATTATATATAATTATCTTCGCTTTTTCTCTCATCGAGCAAGCTTCAAGCAGTATGAACACTAATAATAACTTAGCATTCGAAATAGCAAAAAGCTAACGCGGAGTTTTTGCTAAAGAAACATTTAGCAGAGTTCAAAGAACAAATAATGGATATAGAAGTACGTCATCATACAATCCAAAGATATGTGGAATATGATCATAGCACAGCATCACGCTTGTTTTTCCTAAAGGGTTAGGTAGAGGTGTACTATGCTGCAGTTATAATTTAAAAAGGCATATCTAACATTTTGTCAATTTTAAGGAATCGGAGTTTAAAAAGTTAACTTCGTTTACTGATTCTGAAAATGCATAAAACTTAATTTTGAAAAATATTATAGTTGTGCATTTTTTACGACGGCGGTATTGTACACCCATATTTCGCCGATGCCGTTATTGAGTCCCATATAATAGGGGGCGAGCCTATTGCCATCTACCGGGCATAGTTCCAGCCTCCGTGCTGCCACTTGGAATTTCCATACAGAAAAACCTAATAACACTTTGCCCGACCCGGGAATCGAACCCAGGACCTCACGCTCAGCAGTCGCGTTTGCGACCAGTAGACCAATGAGACAGTCAGTAAAAGTGGAATATGAATATATCCATAGTTTCTAAAAACATTTTTTTATATAAATTGTTTTAAGTTTTCAAAATTATTTCAAACTTCAGCTTATGAAAATAAATTACGAAACTAAAATAGGTATTATATCCCCAACTTCATAAGAACAAAGTCTAATCAACATAATAGAGATGAGGCCACATTATCAATCCTCATTAATCAATCTTTTTCAACTAGCTACACATTGACAGCTTCAATGACCGTATCCTTAATAATGCCATCAATCAAGTTATACCTACCATTTCTGCCAGTACATTACAAAGGAAAAGTTTTTACCGTCGCTTGCGCACGCTAAGCGATCATTATGAGCTTGCTCCAACGTTGGCGCAACGTGACATATAATGGCTGTTGTATGATGTCTATTGCCGGATAATTAGGTATTAAAGTGGATTGGTCTTGTATCGTAAGCTCTGCCGATCCTGAGGACCTATAGATCTACCACGTAATAGCGTTGGTCCGTTCTGCCCAGTGCTGGATTAACCACGTAGTAAGAGTAGCAATTGCTACGGGCCTAATAATGGGCCCCGCGTACCCAAAACTTCCGTCTAGCGTCCCCTGTTTTTCGACTTAGACAATCCACGTCAGACAATCGGTAACCGATTATTTTGTTGGCGAGAATAAAACAGAGAATTTCAAACGATATACGCACAAGTTCTACAAATGTCACTTTATACTAAAGAGCCCATAGTAGATCAAGGGCCCCTCGACAGAATTTGCAACGGGCCCCGTGCTTGCTTAATCCGGTACTGGTTCTGCCTATTCATTGAAAGATGAAATTAAGAAGATTAAGATAGAACTGTTGTGTTCTTGGTTTTTGACGATTAATCCCGAATGACAACTGTACACTGTAGCATAAAACCCACGTCTTTTAAAGCATTAGATACCAGGATATTCATTATACTACCGTTACGCGATACACGCGTTACGCGATAGACCCGCTGGTATGATTACCAGGTATTACAATGAGCTTCATTTCGGTTAAGATAAAGTCGAAACAGTAATGCGGGCCTTATAGCATTTATTTATTTACCTGCAAAGATGTCCACTTCTGCCAGACTCTTTGGGGGGTCATAGGCAGGACAGTGATTGATATTTGATGAATCTCTTATTATGAATGCAGCAATGTATATGATGCAAGCGCCAAGGTTTGCAGACATCGTTATATTTAGCGCTTGACATCAGCTTTGTTGCAAAAAGGATCGTTCCGAGAAATTACTTGATGTTGTTTTTGTGAAGGGATTCGCTTTGAAATACCAAAACGTTTTTCGGATCTCTTGAGACGCAGTTATATGTATAAAATTAGGCAGAATGGCGAACCGTAATTAGTTTTTTTTTATTTGTTGTGTTTATAGGAATTAGTCGTTGATTCGCGGAGGCGTGTAAGTCAATCTGGCGCACTCTGGCCATCCAACGTACAGGGTAATTAAGATACACGCTCTTAATCGATTCAAGAACCTTCATTGCGTTGTGCTATGTACGAACTGTCAAAACTGTCTCATCGTAATTATCCAGCTTGTTAGGGACTCTGCTGACTAAATATTTTTCACAACAACATAAGCAATCTCAATTTGGGATATTAAACCGCAACGAAGATAGAAGCCATTTTTAAGCGGGTCGATCATCTTAATGTGGAAATCTTTAGGGGGGATCTCTAGCAGTGGACGAAAATACTGATATCATTAGTATAATAAGCATCTAATATACGTAATACCACTCACTAACTAATCACGAAATCACAGATATTATATTAAGCCTAGTTTAGCTATAAGTTTTCATACAAAATGCGTTAACGTTTTTACCCCACTAAACATGAGTTGATTTTGCTGATGTTATATATAGAAGTAAAAACTAGTTCGTCCCGTTTTTGTTTTGATATTGTTAATATATTGAGAAATAAATAAACCTGAAAAGGTTTTTTTGTAACTAAAAATCTTTCTTATATTTATCTCAAGATAATTAATAATTAAATCAAAATTCTGAAAAAAAACTTTGCCTGTCGACCTAATTTATAATCTGACAAAATGATAGAAACCAAAATCAAATTAATTCGTTCAGATTTCGATGTAAGACACGTTAACGCCCAAACACCTATTTTGCGCGTAGTTCAAGGCAATTTTGTCAGACGCGGTCAGCTAAACGATACTCTTAAGGTTCCATAAAGGTTCTAAGCATACGCTAAAAAAGGATTTCACCCCTAGGAGAGCTTGTTTTGTTTGTTACAGAACGTTGTAGTAGAACGGGGTTCAATTCTTATGACACCTTTTTTCGTGGACGGAGTTGTAGTAGGAAATATTTATCGACATTTATCCATAACTTGATTAATCAAATCATCACTTTTTATAGGTGACGGACTACACATGTTGCACAGGTTTTTATTCAACATCGTGATGTGCGGTGACGATAAGGCAATCAAGATCTAATAAATAGTTTTTGTACCTTCAATTTATTTAATGATCATTGGTACCTACATGTGTAGAACATCTTCATACTTTTTACTACTACACGTTTTGCTTTATGTACTGTATGTTTTACCACAATATAAGAAAATACAGCAGGTATACTCTAATCAAAGCTCTTGGACGAATTGCGTACAATCTACGACTCATATTTTATTTAGTGTTCTGCTGTCACGTGAGAATTGCTCCCGAAATGGAAAGATTGAGGTAGGCTGCGCTGGAGATCCCTAAGTATCGTTAGGGAGATTATTTCCGAGAAATCTGTAACTGTAGTTGTTTAAAATTGTACAGTTTTGTCTGGTGCTGATTATGTTTAAGCTTAATTAGTGATTGCCATAAGTATAGACTAATTTGAGAGTTCTTATTCTTATTATATTTACAAATTTTATGTTTATAAAAAAAAATCAAAGATAATTAGATTATTGCGATGTGCCAGTAACTTCTGTTCATGTAAAAGTAATTTATTGTCCCTTATTAAGGCTAGGACTTCTGTAGCTTCTTATTTCGCGCTAAGAACTTCAAAACGGCACGTGTCCAGTTACGTGTCAGGTTAAAGATCGCAATTGTGCACATGTACCTAATGATGGCTCTTCAGCTAGGAGTTACGCTAATGGTCGTCACTCCTAAATCTGAATATAATTCTAGTTTTATAAATGACGTTAAATTGAATTTTGAAGTTGAATCGTTAAAAGGAAATTGTATTATGCTCCTATAAATCGCACCCTTAGAATAAAAGTAACCTAAATCAAAAATGTAATTTGGGGGAAATGAGGAAAATAATTGTTTAAGGTCAGTTTTGGTTGTTCAGGAATTTTGAGTTAGATCACTTTCATTCTAAGGGTGCGAGAGAATATTCATTCCAAACATAATCTGTAATGAAAACTGGTATCCATACGTACTCAAAAGTCAGTTCATCACTCCTCAACTTTGGGTTATGGATTAGTGCACTAGGTTACAAGAACGGTAACGTTTAAGTTCTTTTTAATGTCAACATAAGACATACTCTCAAAACGTCCACCATTCACAGCTTCATACAAGGCCAGATTTGGGGAGGGCAACAGGGGCTGAAAGGCCGGGGTCTTTATAACTGATGGGCCTCACTTTTTCTTTGCCCCAGGGCCAAGCCTTAGAATTCCTAACTTCCTAGTGTATACGTATTATGTAATAAGGAGAAGCGTAACGACTCCCCAGCAACACGTCTGTCTGATATTCTTATAAAAAAAAGATTAACTGAGATCCTATGTAGTATTCGTAATTTTTTATGAGCTTCAGAGCTATACAATAGCCCGACAGTCTCAAATCCTTCCTCGCTCAACAAAAACATATTAATATTTTTATCAAGTTCAATCTTTGATGTTCAAAGACCATAGATTTTTTTCTGACCATGGCATTGAAACATTTGCATCCCGCATGCTAGTTACATGTTCCATTATTTAATAGTCTCGCGGCAAAAAAAATGAATAATGGAAATCATTATTTTATTATAAAGGAGCAATTAAAACGCCCACTTTGTATTATCTGTCCAAATAATGAATTGTTTGTTGTGCCTTGGGCATTGATGTAATATATATATTGATGGCATATCGTCTCTATTTTTTCGGTAACAGCTAAATAAGCATAATAATGGTAGCAAAGTAAACAAACAAACCTGATTTTTTATGTGTTATTAAATAATACACAAATCATGCACATACATGGATTTGAAGCAAATATCGGCTACTGTCTTTTGCTTGCCAGTTCACCCGCGTGGAGGTCGGAAAAGGACATTAAAAGATCGTTAAAACACTATTACTAGTACTATCCTATGTCCTAACCCAGGTCATGGTTAACCTGTATGTCAAATATCATCTAAATCCGTTGGGCTGTTGAGGCATGATTGATTATTATCAATGATCCAAATTTATAAACACAAATATACAAACTTTCACATAATATACATACGTACATAAGTGGAATTAGAGGAGTATGTACACAATATTATATTATATTATACTATTATAGTTGGCTTCCTATACCTACTGATCTTGATACTAGGTTATGTAAATACTAGCAAGCACTATTGGTTAGTATAGCAACTTCGATACCCGCACAATGCCCAAAAATGTTTTTTGTGCCATGATTGAAACTATAGCCGATGAGCCCCGATCTTGACCTTCTTTACTTAGGGATTTTGTCTTGTTTGGTGGAGTGTGGACTCAAAGGTAATCAGCCTCCGAGGAATAACAAGCGTGACGGAGATGATTATCATGCATAATGCCGACCTCAGGCCGCGTCGCCTCGTGAGGATGACATTATGCACTTAGAATTAATTATATTTACCTGCTATATTAATTTAAACAAGATTTTCCTTTCACACCTAATTGAGTACCTCTATAAGTCAATTACCATGTAACCTACTAATTAAAGGTCAATCAATTAAAGATAGGTTTCGCACCGCTTCGGGGGACAGTCGGCCATGTTAGGGCGGCCCATATCAGCCCAACTATGATACTCAAAGGATTGAAGTCACGAACGCTCGTCACGATCTAATACTTCCGCGTTGTATAACGATTTGTTAACTTTGAATGTATAATTAACGAAATGCTGGCTGTTAACGGCTGGTTAAGATTGATCGATTTATTGACGCCCATCTTTTGGAGCGGAAATATTTTGTGACGAATTATGTGGTGATAGAATTACAAAATTAAAAGTGATGGAGGTACCGCCTACACTACATCCAGTGGCGGTCCAAGAGGGGTTGAGGGTAGGGTCATGACCTCCCCAGACCGTAAACGTCAAAGTGTCACAATTTACGAAAATTAAAACGCCTAAACAGTGAAATCAAAAATAGGTAGCTTTTAAACGTTGCCCCACACTACGATTTCTCCTGTGACGTGGGTACAGTTTAATAACATACATGTCACGTGTACCCAAACAGACCCGAAACCAATATTTGTAAATCATACAAATATAAGTTCCGTGCGGGGATCGATCCCACGTCACCTAGCGCAGAAAGCTAATCACTTAGCCAGTGCGCCAACCGAACCAAATTTATAATATAATTTTTTTTAGTGACCCCAACTTCTCGTTACTGTTAATGACCCCCCAAAGTCTTTGGCTGCGACCGCGTCTGACTACATCTGACATGTGAACATGGAAAATGCTTATGTCACAGTGGGAAGATAAGCCAACGTCACACAAACCAGCTCCGTACGTCGCAGGAAGTTGGTAGAGGAAATTAACACTAGGTAAACAAATTCTGACCATGTGTAATTCATTCGAAGGCTGCAGGAAGCAGTCGCTGTTACATTAGGCATAACTTGCAGGTGGATCCACGCCAAATGTTCGTACGAGTGCGTGATTATATGTGACACCATTCATTTCCTAGCTGCGAATGCTGCCAGCAATGTCTGGCACGTCTGGTCTTCAAGCCAGTGAATTGTACATTAAAGCAAAATCAGTGTCTACAAGTATACTTGTTAAGAAATCCAAAACTAGGAATCAAACACCAGTAAACATGAACAAGACTGATAATTTTTGATCAATGATCCAATATAATGATAATAACAGCATTACGCCCAATTTTCCGTCCTTAAAGGGTAAGGTAGTGATGTAGGTACTATTGTACACTGACAAATTTAATACGTGTACATGAAGTTATGATGTCTAAGAAAAAAAAAAGCGACACGGTTGGCGTAGTGGCGAATCGCTTAGTATTTTGCGTTGCCTGTTGCGGTTTCGATTCCCGCACGGAACAAATATTTGTATGATCTACAGATAGTTGTTTAGTCTGGGTGTGTGTATGTTTTTAAACTGGCCTTATGATTCAAGAGAAAATCAATAGAAGCAAAATTAACAAAAATGCACCAATATATGTAGCTCCTTCTAAAACTTTCACACATAAGAATCTTAAGATGTTCCTCTAGCAACCTTGCTCGTGTTTCTCCGGCGCTAGAACGTTCGCAAACCTGCACCATCACTGTAGTACCGTTGGGTCACGGTTCGTTACCGACCATTGACGGCAAAGCAGATCTACTTACGGTATCAGTAGTTGCGTAACGCATTGTGAACCTTTTGGATGGAATCTAATACCGGACACGTCTTTTTGGACAATTCAGAATTTGAGTAGATAATGTGTTTATTTTGAGTGAATTATTATTGTTTTATTTACGCTTTATTTTTCTATTTGGACTGAAGTTTGTCTGAAAAATGATTAATCGGTATGTTTAAGCCAATCTTCAGTCCTTTATAACTTGTAAACGATCGGCTTTTTACTGTTTTAAAGTATAAAGCAACATCTACCGCTTACAATATACAGCTTTATTTTCACTAAGCTTGCAGTTTTAAGACTGATGAATTCTTTTCCTTATCTTTTCCTCTGGGGAATGGGACCATTCCCTCTCTTTGAGCATTCTTTGTTTTCTAATTCTAATTTTGAGGTTAGCATTGAAGGCATCAGAACTAGAATTCACTTTTAATACTTAGACCTATCATTAAACACGGTGACGAATCCCGATAATAAAAACCAAGTGTCCTTTAAGTCTATTTACAAAGACAATCGTAAATAAGTCACCTAGTTATATCACACACATGCCGTTCTAGGCCACAAACACACCATATAAGCAACAAAAATGCATTCAAGTCAATTAAGTTGCAACAAGATGACCTGTTTGCATTACTTAACATAATTAATTAGCATAATCTACGCTCAGTGAAAGCCGACGGAATGAGCCAGTGTTGCGTCACCTTCATTAATTTTATTATAACAAAGCGAGGTTAATACGTAATTAATTTAAAAGGTTAATAAATAAAGGTGTTAGAATGAATGTGGATACTTAATATTATATTTTTTAATGTATTCTTCGTGTTGTGTTCACAGATGTCGTCTATGTGTGTAATGTACGCACACATTAAATGTTGTTGCTTATCTTTTATAATCCCTTATTTGTATAAGCTGGATTTTGAGTTGTATAATTTGAAAGTAATAAGGCTTTTGGTTACGTGAGAATCTTTTACAGCTCGGTTTACCAGGCTTACTTAAGTTTAAATATAAAAACAGATATTAATCTTCAACTGAGAACAGGTATGTATATACCAAACTAAATGTTAACATTTTTAATTTTTTAAACGTTCCCTCCCTCTTGGATTTCTCCTGTATCGTGGGTATATTTTACAAACATACTGGTTCGTTTCGTGCTCTTCACCAATCGGAGCGCCAAAGGCGTTCGATATGTTAAATCGAGTTTGTCAAAAGAAACTTAAACTAGGGCCTCTGAGTACATTTTGCTGCGTAACTATTCTGCGTTTTGTGTTATGTCTTAGGCATTCTTATAAATGATAAGTTCATTTAAATAAACAATAGAGTTCCATTAAATTAGTTTTGAATAAACGAAACGAAATTTACGAAATTTAATTATAATAAGAATTGAATAGTACTAAATTGTAGTTTAATTCAATCTAAATTATTTTATCATCCAGATGTGAATTAAAGCATAAAATAGGGTATAATAAATTTAAAGTTGTAAATGAGAACAGAGAAAATGTGTCGTGATTGTCATTGGCTTTGAACCATTTCTATGATATTTCAAGCACGGGTGGCTAACATGTGGTTTTGGCTATTAACCAAATACCGTGCACTGAACCGTGCGCGTACATTAGATAGTCTCCATGATTGACAATACCTAAATGGTTAGGTAGGTACGTCCGGTGCATCATGGCCAGTTAACCCCAACTGCTACGTGTCGTGGGTTCGTATCCCGCACGGAACAAATACTTGTATGATCTACAGATAGTTGTTTCGGGTCTGGGTCTTTGTGTATGCGAATACACATCGTGCCCCGCGCCTGATCTATCTCCGGTCGTGTCGGATTGCCGTCCCATCGGACTATGAGAGTGAAGAAATAGAGAGAGCACCTGTGTTTGCGCACACACTTGTGCTCTATAATATCTCCTGCGTAGTTGGCTAATCTCCGGTGAGATTGGCCGCCGTGACTGAAATTCGGTCAGGAGGACATTATCATTATTATTACTCCTATGAAATATAGCTCGTGCGATACGAGATGAGAATAATAAAACTGATGAATTAGAAAAAACAAATTAACCTCAGTTGCAGTTAATTGTTAACCAACACATTACACCCAGTTCCATTGACACCTATCGTTAAACGGGAAAAAATAAATAACAGCGTAATTATAAAGTGTCTGTTGTCACAGATAAAAAATAAATGAAATTGATTCGTTTCAATGAACAATTAAGGCTAACGATACACTGTTAGCACAGCTTTACCATTGTCCCTGTCCAGATGTCGCTGAAGAGAAAGCATTGTCTTCAAAATTTGTGTGAAATTACTTTTTGTATTGAATCCATTTTCGCAAGCCATTTAATGTTATACGCATCTTTATTTATTAAGAATCTGATTGTTTCGTAATATTTAATTTGCTAAGAATAATTTTACGGTATTCGTTTAGGCATATTGTCGGCACTTTACGGTTGTCTGCATTATGAAATGTAATATTTTTGAGGCACTGCAATCTGGTTTCAAGGTTCATTTCTCAGGTGTTAATAGTAAGTAGGAATTTTATATAGGTTTTAATCATCAGTGTCAGTTGACACATTTTAAATTCTCTTTTTTAAAGGTTGGGTTCGATGAGGACTATGACTAATAATAATGCACACGATATACATATTGTGGGTTCGATAAATGTCCAACGACTGTGCATAGGATCACGTACCTATGCTCAATTTAGACCAATTTATAATCCTTTTTTAGTTACATTGCTATATAAATCGGTATCAATCATTTAAAACAATACCATGTATTATTACTAATTCTTTTTTTTTATTTTACAGGTATGCACAAATTCCTCCACACAATTATTGACAATAACGGTAAGCGTTCTGCTAAATTACTCTACGACTAACAAGGAATTTCATCTTTAATATCACTAAAGAACCTAACGTTTTTTTATATGCTAATTACTCAAAATTAGCAATACCATTGCGTAAATAACAGCTCACAATTTTAGTCGATTATTTAACTCGACTCTTGTGAAAATACTTTAAAAAAAGAATTGCTGCAAGATGGCCGCTTCGAATACCCGCCGAAAATGCAACAATTTTTCTTTATTTAAAAAATATAATTTTGATAGTTGACTGATGGAACTATTGCAACAGTAGCATAAATCTTTGTAGAAAGAGAAAAGTTATCTAACATTACAATCGTATTTTGTTGACAGACAATTTTTATCGAATCAAAAACTCATCTCGGTCTTGACATAACGGTCGATTTATTGTTGATCGGAAAACGATTGTTTCATAATGACTGTCGAAATCGTTCGGTTGGTAACTGACGATTCAATAAGTTAGTAGTATTGTGACGTCACGGATGTACGTTATCATTGTGTTATTTATTTATTTGGTTTGGTTTGCTCTACTAGTATATTTCCGTCAACAAAAATACTTTTTCTGGGCCTTTATTCTTTTGGGTTATTGAAATCAGCCGTAAGGATAGGTATACATTTGATTGTGTGTACTTTTACATTAGACATATTTACCCTTAATATTAAATTAGCAGAAAAAATATAACCACCTTCTCTCCTTCAGATTCTACAAAATTTTAGTTATGGCATGGACAAAAAATACTCAACGCTGTCGCATACATAAATATCCTAAGTGGATCAAAATGTATCGATCGCGGTATACTCTTAATTCATTTCAAGAGGTATTATTTATCTAATATTTCACAATTAAAAATATTAGATTTACGAACTGTATTCCCAACCATTTATGTTGAGAGCATTCGCGTTCACACAAAACATATAATTGGAACATTCACTCAGGCAATAAATATGTCATAAAATATAACAGTAACAAACAAAACTGTAATTCACGTTGATACTTTAATTGCTTAATACAAGTTCCGTTTTATAATCATACATTGCTGTAACAATCAGTAACCCGCTCGTTTTTCCTTGAACAATCCCTTCACTGTAGCCCTTTGAACTTTGATGTCGTGCCGCAAAAACGTGGTTAATTCGAAACGTTGGATTGAAGTAAGGATGAGCTGAGAGTGTCAAGTGCAACGATTATTTCAGTAATACAATAATTAGGTATAATCAGCTGTCAGTCTGTGTAATCGATACAAGATGTCAAAGTCTAAGTTTTTTTTATATCAAATGGGCCTATACAGGCACTTTTAAAATGTTAAGAATCTAGGTGCACGGTTCCAACGTGGGTTGGTCCTATGGAGAAGAGACGGGGAGAAACTCCATGAATACTCTCAAAATATTGGGTTACAATTAATTAAATTAATTTTTAAGTTATAAATCAAACAGTGATTGGTTTGGGATACCATTCCATTCATACTCTAATCATATGCGGATTCACCCTGCATCTGATTGCACTCAAGTCAAGAAGTCAAGGAACATAGTAGGGAATCGGGTTAGGAAATTATTATTATTACCAAACTGAGTTTAGTTACTCCTGAAAAAGTGAAAATATTGTATATCAATATATCAATCATATTCTAAAGATTTTTAGCTCAGTCAAATGTTAATTAGATTCAATTTGTTGATGAACAGACAGTGAATCTGGATTTCTCTTTCGATTGTGTCATTATTATAAAACCTCAAAAGACATTACGATCATAAAGTTATAGTAATAGGTGTGAATAAAACGTAGAAGCCGACACAAAATGCGGGCATATTTGTAGGAATCGTGATAGTGCATAAGTTATAACAGGTTAGTATAATTCGCCGTTTGCATAAATAACTTTAGCACGTCTACTGCCCAGTAGGCAAGCCAACTGGTGGAGAAGGTCGTTAGTTCAAATATGACCCTGCAGTTGTGTACTCAGGTATCGTGAGTCTCCCAGTAATGGCAACTAGAGTCTAACTGTTCATAAGTGCCAGGAAATGGTTTACATGAATAAAATATATTTGATTGATTGATTGTATTATTGATTGAAATTAACGGCACGGTTGGAGCAGTGGTTGAGAGATCGAATTTTGAGCTACGTATCGCGAGTTCGATTCCCACACGGAACAAATATTTGTATGATCTGCAGATAGTTGTTTCGGGTCTGGGTCTTTGTATATGTAAATACACACCGTGCCTCGGAAAGCACGTAAAGCCGTTGGTCCTGCGCCTGATCTCTCTCCGGTCATGTCGGATTGCCGTCCCATCGAACTATGAAAGTGAAGGAATAGAGAGAGCACCTGTGTTTACGGACAAACTTGTGCTCTATAATATCTCGATTGTGAGGACATTATTATTATTGATTGAATCAAACTGATTGGCAGCCAATAAGCACTGACATTTTGGAATCCGGTTGTATAATCCCCGAGAAAGATACCCTCTTATTTAGTGCAACTTCTGAAGTTACATGAAGTTTAAATAAATATGTCATCGGGACTCGGATCTGGACAATTGTAAAATAGGCATTTGAAAAGAGTATCCACGAAATTTTTTGCCGGTCTGTTCTCCATTGGACGCACCCACTTTTGGAACCGTGCAACTAGAACCACGACTTTTTAAAAGCGTTTTTATAGGCTTAGTTGAAATTTAAATCTTTGAGTTTGATTTATTTAAATTTCATGTACGTTATATGTAGATGAAGTATGTACGGTGGTTTCCATAGGTGAAAAAAACTTAGATATAATAGGAAATTTATCAAGAGGTTGTGGAGCAGCCCTTTAAGTGCTAATAACATATTCTACAATCACCAATCCATTTGCCACATGCGAAGATGATGATAATATCCTCTGTTCGTCGGTTGATTTAGGAATTGCGCCAGTAAGTGTTCCAACTTTTTCCCACCTAACCTATGTTAGGTCCCCTTCTAGTCTCATTATACCTAATGCAGCCAAAATTATATACTATTTTTAGCTACGTATGTAATAAAATAAGGAAAACGGCCCGTCTATATCATTCCATATACATTATAGGCGCATAATATTACAGCTATGCATGTGCATAAATTATATGAGCCGAAGCGAAAGTAGGCAGTATCATAACTGAATACAAACTTACTTTTGCGGTTAATCGAGACGTTGATTGCGTTTATTTGTATGAAGATAATGTTTGGTATGTAGTTTTGGCGGCTGCAGTATAAAATTTGTAATGTGTTTGATTCGAGAACGATAATATTGAATGTTTCCGCGCGATTTCTATCCTGTACGTAATGAGGTGTGTTAGGATTATTGGTTGGTTTTCTCAGATTTACAATGTATGTACGAGTAACTGAGGCTTAGATGAGATGATTGATTTCTAAACTGGTATTAGCAAGAATTTATATGAATTAATTAGGGTAAATGGACAAACTAGCTTCAAGACAGTTTAACTTTCAATATTGAGAATGAGTAGAGTAAGTTTAAAAGTATCTGTTGGCCAAAAAGTCGGAGTCAACCTGATGAGAGACGAGAACAACGATGGTCAAAACTTTGAACAAAATATAGTCCAAACCTATATTTTTCGAAGGTCGCATTCACATACAACAAAAAGTACAATCAAGATAAATAAACAGATGGCAAATAATCACCACTTTATCACCATTACTCCGCAGCGAATCGCCTCGCCCCATTTTAGCTCGTGATACCACTATAAAGATGATGAATTGACATCAAATGCAAGAATTCGTGTTGCAATCGACGAGATGGGGATATTTAACAAATGGCTGTGACATCGTGAATGAGAAATTAGGTGAAGTTCAGAGTAGTGATGACATAAATTCAGATAGATTTAGAGAAGACTTAGGTTTGGATCTATACAGACGGTTTGCATTTGGATTGCAAACTAGCTGCAAAATAGCAGTTCGGATGCAGTTATTCCGTTGACATAACTGAATTGAAACTGTCGATGATTGTGGAGTACGCTTGCAGGTGGCGTGCAGTGTTAACTTCAGCGAACTGCGCAGTCAACCGCTAGTTTTGTTGCAGTTTAGTCAACTGCATAAAACCGCATCTAAACTGTTAGCTTGCAGACAGCTTGCGGTCCAACTGCAGATTGTTTGAATAGGCCCTTAAAATTGGCTGGTTTGCAGGAAGTAATATATGTATTAGTATAATATATATCTGAATGCTGACTGCAACAGTAGGAATATTGTTTAGGCCATTGAAGATTGGAAGCAACGTCAACTAATGTTTTACAACATGATTTCTTTAATCGATCGAGATGATAGAATCGATACCGTTATATTGCAACGTGACAAATACTCCGTTTGCTGTGTCTTCAATGTAGTTTTTATTAAAAGAGTATATAGAGTTAACAAAGTGAGGCACTTGGCCCTACCGCAACTTAAATCTCTGCAGACCGTCATCATTTTTTTTAGTATTTTCATTAACAAAATTTAGCATTCACCGCAATAACTAAAACATTAATAATAAACATTGATAGACATCATTCACGAATGTCTTCACAGAATAGGTATTACATTAAACCAAAGGCATCGTATGTGGTAACGGGTTCCGCGTAACGGTGACCACATCGGCGTCGCGTGCGCATTGCCGTCAGCAGCGCATGCCAAGAATTATAGTGATATTCCGTTCGAATTTTGCTGATTACGATGATAATAACTGTTTAATTGATTGACGTGTAGAATTGTGTACATTTTGGTTGAAACTATTAAAATTTACTCAACTTATTGGAATCGCTTTGAACTATTCAATTTAATCGATCAACCAACCTTATTAAAAAGGTATTTCAAAGAAAATAATTTGCAAATTCAGATGTCGAGAATAATAAAGACGACAACAAGCAAAATATATACCAGCCTTTAAATGAATCTAGAACATAACGAGTTCAGAACATCTAATGTAGAACTAGAGACAATGATGAAAGATATGATGATGAAAGACATGAAACATTAAAGGTACTGAAACCGTCGTACTTAATAAAGGGAAGCAAAGAACTGACTTTTGTGTTACAATTTAGAGAGAAGAGAAGCCACAACAGCAACAGTACTAAGCGCGGAATTCCTTACTTCACTCTTAGCTATATCCAATCTTTATTTAAAGCACGCATTCTAACCATTCGTACACACTGCCCACTTCAGCATCTATCATAGCAGCATCGCCGAGCCCACTTCCTGAACATTAGCATGCAGTGGGTGTTCACCGTTTTATCGCCGCTTATATAACGGTTACGTGTCACCCACACCCTGCACGCTGACCTAAACCTCCCGACCATCAGATGTTTCATGAAGAATGCGTCTAAACGCTTCTTCGACTCTGCTCCCTCGCACACAAACCCCTTAGTGGTATCTGCCGCCAATTACACCCCCTCCCGCATATCCAAAATCCGCCGTCCTAGGCACACTCTCACGTACCCAGACGACGATATCACCCTCCATCAGGAGGCGTTCCGATTGGCTAGGAAAACTACCAACACTACACACAACCGACCGTCGTACCGTCCTCGCCGGCGAGGCCCGTCGCGAAGACCCGTTCATTCTCCACCCCGACCCTTGCTCGAGCCAGCCCGCGCTGAGCCAGTAGTAATAAACCAAATGTCCCTAAATAATCACAATCAGATCCAGCAAGTCCTCTCTTGTCTGCCCCCCAGCAACGCCCTAAGCCGAGGTTCGAGTCCCACTATGGGACACCCTTAGCAGTGTTGCTTAGTATTATTTAATTTGCTCGGCTGGAGGCCCTTCTGGTCTCGCCATTTGCCCGGTTAAGCAGTAAAAGCTCCCTGAACTAACTGCGAGAGACAACTCAAAAAAAAAAAAAAAAAAACCACACCCTGCAGACGCCGCAATGTAACCCAGCTTTACGGACGAAGCCGCATCCCTGCGGGATGTTATCGCTTCAGGTTTGGCTAACGGGAATGGTTCTTGTATTGAGCCAGTTTCAGTTGATGAAGATTGTATCTGGCTTTCGGTTAAGTGGACTGGCCAGTTAGCTTTTGGATTGACGAGAATTACTCGTAGAAAGATTTTTTTTAATTGCTTTACAAAGGTACAGAAATGAAAAAGGTTGACTCTAGCTATGACATTTATTAAATTAATAATATTTACTTACAGAGGAATTCTTCTTAGAAATGTTTCCATTAATCTATAAAGATATAAAACTATTCATTCAACTTTCACAGCATCAGGCAAAGGACTATCACAAAGTGGCCAAATTATAGCATAGTACCATCTAGTACCAAATACATTTAACAAATTCTGCTTCCAGTTCGAAGAATCCATTAGCTGAGGATACTTAGACTCATACGCAGTAACTCCCATCACAACATTCCGAAAATGATAGAAGAACAAAGAACCCGACCAGAACACTAGACCCACGTTCATGAACAAATACAGCACATACATGTCTTTAATACCCATTGGTTCTGGTATCATGAACCTCAGTATTGGGTTGAGGATACGGAACGCCGATAGGATCCAGCCGTTATCTTCAAACTTTGCAGAGACGTAGTAATAATTGTAGTAGGTTGCGTACATCATTGACGTCATAACGTGACCGAGGAAGAGGATGAAGTAGCGTTGGTTGTACAAGCCTACGCAGCGCGCGATGAACGTGCAGTGGTGGTCGCGCCGCAGAATGCACACGTTGCATCTCTTGCAGTGCCAGCTCTTCTCTGGACGCAGCATCCTGCAGTACTCGCAGAACGTGCCTTCCCCAGAGAACGGTCTCTTCAAGCTTGAGTCCATTATGATGCTGAAAATCATGTTCCCAATGATATTTATAAAGCAGAAAGTTGCCAAGCAGATGTGCATTATTTGTTTCGCGATTCCAACTTCTAGCATCACGACAAGGTTCGGAAACACGACAGTCATTTGGAATATAAATATTCCAGGAGTTAGTATAAATACTATAGTGTAACATTGTGCCTTTGCGAATAAAGTAGACAGTAAAGATCGCGGTTTAAATGAGTTCATTTTGAGAAATCTATCTTTGGGCTTGAGATTGACAGTGACATTTGGCAAGACGAAATTATGTAAATGGCAGCTGCATTGTGGGGAACCAGTTTTAAATATTATGCCCAAAGAAGTTGGACTTGATTTATTCTGACCGCTGTTTAAAGTTCAGGAAACAAAGATAAATTGCATTTTTTTTATTTATATCATAATTATAGAATTGTATTAGGATTTCGCTTCATAGTCAATAACACATGCCTTGATTTTATTTATAACACAATATTTAATAGATAGTTGGATGCTTAAATGTATATTATTAAGTTTTTACCTACGTACCAATTCATCTCACTTATCCCTTCCAAGACCACTAAAGTTGGCTACTCCAAACAATTAAATATCTCAAAAGCTCTAAATTTCGTATACATGTCAATCATGTAGGTCAATGATGCAGCAACTAGAATCATTATTATAGTAGAACAACGACAATCACAACTCTCTGAACATGTAATAACAGATCGACAACATATCATCATGTTAATAGATGTAAACTATCGAAATTTCTCAATGTGTTGAGAAATGCGTGTAAAATGTAATGCTACTGAGCTATCGGTAGATTGTTTGATAAATGGGTATCACGGTTTTGTAAAATATGTACCTGTGTTGTTGAAAGTTTTATAATAGGCGTGTTGAAATGAACAATTTAAGGTTGTACCATTCAGATTCCAATTCGAATTAAAAGCTATTTGCGACAAATTTATTTTTGCCAGCAGGATGAGCATGTAAAGCCATTAAAAATTTCTCTACATGAAGTAGTCATTAATCCAAAAGCTACTACTTAACTTGAAGCTTGAAAACGACTGTTTATTTTATCATCCTTTATAATGTTGAAGAGGACATGAAACAAAGTCCTGAGCGGGATACTAACACTGCTAAAATAATTCTTGTTTGAGAAACTAAGTCCAAGAAAAAACACTAAAGCAATTTAGAAGGTACATTTATTTCCCATGGTACACCTACAATGAAACTCAGTAATACCAGTCCTTGATCTGTCACTACAAGTGATAGTACCACCGTTTTATCGTTATTTCTATGATATATCACAGCGCAGGTCCATTAGACCTCCATTAGGACTTGCCTTATGATCGATAGGGTTAAAGAACAATGGCCATTTTCTTTATTGTTATTTATTAGCGATAATAGCTCCTATTACTTGGTAATAGAGTCGTGAATTAAGCCAATTTGGAGTGTTGAAATGTCAGATTCATGGTTGAAATTGATGGTGCGGCTGTAAGTTGTATGAGGCTGATGAATGATGACTATAGAAATGTTGATAAGTATGGGATACTCAGTAAGGTGGACCAGTTATATTCAAGTTTTATCGTCTTAGCTTTCTTCAGAGTACAAGTTAATTCTATTTTCGATCGGATAGATACAGCCAAAATTCGACATTTTAAATGTAGGTGTACATTTATATGAGTGGAGTTGAAGAGTCTCTTCTTCTCTCATAGGTTGTTCCAGGATCTAATTTGCGTCGATTTCTATGCGAAAGTCCTCATGGTTTTGTAACAACGTAAGTTCCGAGTTTATCTTAAACATACGGGAAAATACGTAACGACTTAACTAGTAGCTATACGGAGCTCGTGGCTTGTGTACGCAATTGCCTCACGTTCCTCATAACGTACCGGATTTGAAACAATCTCGCATAATAATTTAAGTGACAATTTACTGGCCTATCATTAAAGTTTGATAAGGTTCAAAGGTACGGTACGGTAAGCCTATCGGTTATTTTGCCATCTATCGGTCAAATCGGTTAACATGAAGTATCTGCACCTATGTCGACATCTATTGGAGCGATTGACATGATTCGTGCGCAAACGCGTTTCTGGCATCATTACAATCATGGGCACATTTCATCAAGTACCTCGCCGTGAAAGTGTTCTTCCCTATCGAGAGCTGCACGCGATATAGTCGTAAATCAAACTACCAACCTTTTAGTTGCTCATGTATATTTGTCACGGTTTTACTCTTTATGGAGTAGGGCAGAGACGTAAGAGCTCGGCAGTCAATCAAATACCTGGAGATGGAGAAGTTATTTCAACGCCACAACGTTAATTGAAATGTTAATGGAAGATACTGTTCAGTGACAAATTTTGTTATTCCTTTAAAAGCTATGCAGTCTTGGCATCACACAAGAATGCGTGAGCCCTTTGAAAAAGATAGCTAGGTTAGATATTGCAAAAGATGAACAGTCCCCGCTATTGATAGAGGAATATGACCGTCTTTAGACAAAAATAGAATGAGTTGATACAAACACTGCCTCATTGGTCGAGTGCTCGCAAGCGGGACTACTGAGCGTAAGGTCCTGTGTTCGATTGTCAGGACGGGCAAAGAGTTATTCGGTTTTTTCTGTATGGATATTCTCATTAGCAGCACGCAGTCTGGAACTGTGCTCGGCAGATGGCAATAGGCTCGCCCGCGTTACATGTGGCTCAATAACGGCTTCGGCGAAATGGGGGTGTACAATAGAACACCTCTGTTTTACCCTTCGAGGAGTACAGGCGTAATGCTTTGTTATGTTGATTCATCCAATTAAAATGAAAAAGTATTTAAAACTGTAAAGCATTTAGATTTATCGTTTTTCATTGATAATCCAAGTAGCATGGATACAAATATGATGCAAGTTTATTTATAAACTACTGCGGTTGTAGCACGCGATGCTATCAAATTGCAAACTCGATCACGTAATAGCATTTTGGTAGAACATAGTTATGTCATCCAATATAAATACACAGAAACTCAACTCCATCAGCTCATGGAGACCCAATGGTAAAAAAAAGCTTCCTAATAACATACTGTTTTCGACATTTTGGGAGGAAGTGTTGAATAATCAACACGCGTTCGGTTTCGTGATTGAACAATAATAATATGAAATCCCAAAAAGATTTTGAAATCAGTTGAGCTGATATAAATCCTTTATTTAAGCAATATCAACGAAAGGGAATCGGACACAGTTTTCTTTGCACTATCAGAGTTTGAGTCGGCCTTACAGTACCTATACTTTTTCTTCTATCGTGTTGGTACGAGGTGTCACATGGAATTGCCCATGCTGTAGCGAAAAGATTAACCAGTCAGTAGTGGTATAGAGGCTGACTGCCCGAGGTTCACCAGAGGATCCCAGGTGTCGTCACTCGTGGAAGCTCTTTCCTTGCGCCCTATCATACAAGACCAGTACCTATTACCAAAATTAAGTAAATATACTTTGACAACTGCAGTTTCTAACGACATATTTGTTTCGTATTGTTTGTACTGGACCTTCTGCTTTGTGGTAACTGTTATAGTATTATTGAGTTAAACTGTGGCTTGATGATAGCTTGGAATGGCTTGTTTCAAAATATTCGGGCAGTACCGAAGTTACTGACCATCTCAGTGATAATTGAGTTTATACAAGTTTGTATGCGTTTCTTCCTGATGATGTAACTGTTGCAGCTGCAAGCGTGTCTGAGAGATGTGGGCAAACAAATGTATGCAGGATTTCAAATTAAGCTGTCATTAAAATAATTTGAGCTCGTGGTTGAGCGAGATGAATGCTGTCATAACTAAGGCATTAGGGTAGTCACTGTGTTTAGTCAAATGTGCGTGCTCTCTAGTTTTACCCATACTATCAACTATACCAAATTGTTCTTTGTGGTTTTTGATGACTGTGACTGTAGTTGTTGATATCTCCAGACTTCAACTAGAAACAACGTTTTAAGCACCTGACTTGACTTTCTACAATTCAGCAATCAAATAGTAAGGCAACCTTGATAAGATTTTTAATAAGGTACTATATCTTTGTAATTGTAATCCCATAATCAAATCTTTTGCATGGTTTAGTGGCAATATATCAATTATAATGTAAAAAAAACCACTCATTAAAAAAATACAGATATTCTTCTTAATTTTTTCAAATACAGAAGCACAGCATCGTTATGCAAGCAAATAATAAGAGAAAATAAATTACCTTGAAAAACGTTATCAGATTTATAATAACATAGCAAGCTCATGGGAAAGTCGCTTCCCATGGCTGAAGTAATGATGATGGATGGTGAGCTCCGTAATGACGGCTCATGATATAATACTTAATCTTTATCGTTAATCTTTTGGCCAGATCGGTAAGTAACTATGAAATTGTACGTGATCGGTACTAGAAAGTAGACTTTTGGAAGGGAAATTACTTGAGAATTAGATTTAGATTAGGAAGTCTCTTCAAAAGAGCGTTTGCAGCAGCGACAACTGTCAGTACTGATGTATGTAAATTATGTTTGTACACTAGTGTTATCATTAATTCTTATAATGAGCTGGCCTATAGTATTATGTTACAATATTTTAAAATTTGCAAACCTGCATTATGTATAAAATCAACCATTTCACAGCTACTTGTAACTCGCGCCGATGACATCAACACTATCTTTGTATTTAATCCCATTTAACATTTAAAGAGCACATCAACATACAAATTTCAAAAGCAAAGTAACCCAGATGACAGTACTCACTACCGACATTACCTAAGTTTAAAAGCAAACCCTTGTAGTATTTCTTAACTATGACGAAACGTTTTCGAAGACTGCTACGAAATAAGAGCTTTTGCCTTATATTTAGGTCATCTTGATAATGCTAATGATAATATTATAGTAAAGACAAATATATTTATAGATAGTTTTAGACTTGCTATTGTTAAAGGCCGGAACGAAGATATAAATAATGTAAGTGGCCGAGTTACCGTAATATTGCATTATTTTTAAAAAGATAAGATAATTGGAATGATCGAAATTATAGTTTGAGTAATATCAAATTATTGAGCTGTGAAGAAACACTGTGATAAAGATTAAAATATAGAAGGAAAGAAGCGGTCTGTTATTAGCTATACAATTGTGCAATATATTCAGTTAATCAGTTTTTGTAAGACTTTTGAAAATTTTGCAAGTAATGATTGTAAGATGAGAATTATTAACAATAAATAGAAACTCAGATGGTTGGTACTTTGCTTTATATTATAGGATATTGCGAACTTAATATTAAAGCCTTTGATGATAATCTTTTTAATTATAATAGAACAATCATCTATACATTTATTATTTGATCGGAAGTTGAAACGATAAACATGAAGACACGAAGTTAAATTATTATTGCAATAATTCATACAAGTTTGAACACAAAAAAGTTCTTAATATAATATATAAAACCACTTAACATAACATAGCATCATGATTGTATTCCTCGAAGGGTTAAGCAGAGATGTAGATACTATTGTACACATCACATTTTGCCGATGCCGTTATTAAGTCCTATGTAATAGGGGGCGAGTGCCGTCTACCAGACACAGTACCAGACTCTGTGCTACAGAGAGATTTATTTGTAGAAATATATATGCTTATGATATATTCACTGTAACTAATTAATGATACGTTAAAGCTGTTTGTTTCCCAAATCTAAATAAATAAAATAAAAATCGAACCAGGACCTTAAGCTCAGCAGTTCTGCTAGCGACCACGAAACCAATGCGGCAGTCTTGTAAAACCACCTTATTTATTAAGTTCTTTAATTACACTATAATACGGGTACGACGAGACGATTATCAATTTAATAAGCGTGACGCCTCAGGCAGAACTGATCGACAATTTGTTGTAGTTCATTGTTCCTTTTTGTTCTATTGACAAGATGAATTAGACAAATTGGTCGGCTAACCTATGATTAATTGACCAACGATTAAATTGATCGCCTTTGGAAATATCCTGAATTATAACAGCATGATAATAATAAAATTAATTATATTATGAATAGAGGTTGGAATTAATGTGAAACCTATCAAAGAATAAGTTATGAGTATTATATTTACTAAGTATTTCAACTAGGCAAGATATGTTCATACTTAGGATCAATAGGTATGGCCAAATGAATTACATCTTCTTAGTGTAGGGTTACCATCCCCAAATTTTGAAAACCAGTACTTGAAAGTGGATATACCAAGAAATTTTGGTTTAAAAACAGGGCGCAATATAAAAAAGTATAAGAAAACATTGTCAATGAAACCCAATGAATAACAATTACAATGTTTTATGAAATTAACTTCAATTAAATTATATATAGGACCCGGATATGTCCTAAAACTGCGGCCAGACACCGGAGGACGGGCTGCAGCGTCCTCTCACTAATCGGTGAGCCACTGCGATCCCCAAGCCGCCTGCCAAGCGTGGGGATTAGTGCAAACCCCCCCTTGGGACAGGCCTTCGTTCAGCAGTGGACGTCTTCTGGCTGATAATGATGATGATAATGAAATTATATAATATAAGAAATAAAATAAAGCATTAAATTATAAAAAAAACGCGATGAACAAACGTAAGATTCGAGGCAGTAGTGGTGCACGAATAATAAAACACAGGACCTTACTCTTTAAAAAACCTAGGACGCTACTTAAGAACTATCCCTAACCTAACTCAATCTTAGTCAAATCCTACGGATTCAATCAACTGATGAACTCAGCTGCAACTGTTTTACTGTTCACTGTTTAGGATAGACTTCCCGCTAACTATGCTAGAACACTCGAATTACTGGTCTTCCATATTCTGACTGCCTTCTTCTTCATCATCAATCATGATTCTGCCTCACTGTGTTTCTTTAATTCCCAAATTCGTAATACAATTTGTCATTCATCGATATTTCCCCACTGACTCTCACACAAATCGATTCAACGCATAACATTCGAAACTCGAAATAATAAAGGAAACATGTACTGTAATTCAACAATAGTGACGTACAGCGGGTGCGGCGAATCGATGCACGTACTGTAGCTAATCGATTCGGTCGTATCGATACTATCGATGTGCTTTGTATTGACCTATGACGATCCTTTATTATGGTGATGAAACTGTGGGATGTGTTTACATGTATAATTTCGTTTATTGTGAATAGATGGACTTTCAAGGCGATGAATGAAGTAGGAGGAGACCAAAATGTGTATGATTACATGTTACTTGAATAATGTTTCTTTGAACTTTAATATTATCGGATTTGTTATATTCCTGCCTCGCTATCTGCACCGGGCGAATGACCTTTGAATAGGCAGTGTTTATTTTTTATACCAGTAAGATGGCAAATATACGGCTCTCCTCATGGTGAACGGTTACCGTGACCTATGTATGCTTGCATTTGTTATGATTCGTTTCCCATTCATATTTAGAACCTGATCTAGGACTTATGATGTATGTTATTAGATAAATAATTAAAATGTAAAGGTTCTATTGTTTTACGTATTTGGAACGAGAATCGATTGAAATTAGTTAAAATAGTTCTCCAATCATCCTGTATAGGAATCTCATGATTAGAACATCCAAACTAGGAACAAATCTGTATGAAGTCCAAAATATAAATCTGTTTAGAAACATCGCTGATACTTGCAGCGTTTTGCGTCATAGGCGGATGCTCCACCATTTTTCTTTTTAGGTCGTCGACTTACTGATTGATGATGGTATTTGGGACAACAGACGTGTCCTCGACTTTGAGGCTCAGTTTTTGCATGTGTTATTATTGTGTCAGAATAATAAATGGTTCAACATTATATGGCAAGGTTTAATAAATCATTACAAATATATTTTCAAAACTTATAAGCAAAAACAAGACCATTGTAATAACAATTTATGGGACAACTAATCAGTTTAAAATTCCAACACGACATGGAATTAAAAATATATAGGTATACTTAACATTTTGGTTTCAATAGATTTATCTATTGTCTATTTGTTTACTTAATCCTAATTTTTTTTTAATACTTCTAACTCTTCCTGTAACGCTTTCATTTCTCCTCACATATTTATAGCAACTGTGTGAATTCTTCTGTCACCGGTCCTTTAATATAAGACTAAACTCATCTGAACCAAGCCTTAGCAAACGTATGAAGAAACCCTTTCGAAGCTATGATTTTTCATTAAGAATGCGGAGGTACACAGGTCAGAGGGGATCAATCTAGATAATATCTTGCAGGAGCGCCCATGTATTAGGGTTATGTAACAGTATGGGTTCTCATGCCCATGGTGTAATGATGGTGCTGATAAAATTGAACCGTTGGATATTGTGTAATTTATTGAAGGTATGGCGGTTTTGATGTTGCGTTAATACTTGGGAGGTGTTACATGGAAAGTGGATACACTAAATGGTTTCTTTATAAACATAACATAACATGTCCTGCTTTTTGAAGTGTCCTGAGTTGCCCTGGATAGTTATTAAGTAGCGTTCTGGGTTTTTTAAGGGTCCTCGTAAGGTCTTGTATTTTATTATTCGCGTTATTTTATAATTTAATCCTTCATTTCATTTCTTATATTATATAATTTAATTGAAGATAATTTCATAAAATATTGTAACTGCTATTTATTCAGTTTCATTGACACTGTTTTCTTATACTTTTTTCATACTGCGTCCTGTTTTTAAAACCGAAATGTCCTGAGATTTCCACATTCAAATCCTGTTTTTCAAAATTTGGAGATGGCAACCCTAACATAACATAGCATCACGCTTATATCCCTCGAAGGGTTAGGCACAGGTGCACTATAATTTTGTGCATCTACCTAAATTTCTCTGATGCCGTTATTAAATCCTATGTATGGGGCGAGCTTTTTGCCATCAATCGAGCACAATTCCAAATTCCGTGCACTGAGAGTGAGACTTTCCATACAGAAAAACTCAATAATAACGCCCGCTCCGGGAGTCGCTATTGCTTACGGCCACTAGACCTAGACCATTAGTTCCCAAAGTGGTCCAGGTGGACCCCCAGGGGTCCACGGGAGACTCGACGGGGGTCTACGTTGGCGTGACAAAAAATGGGGGATTAAAATTCAATTTACAATATGTTAGAAATGTAGCTGCAGGCGGTCCACCGGAACCAGAAAAAAGTCTGGGAAGCTCTGACCTAGACCATAGAGGTTGTGGTTTCTTTATATGGTATACTTTTGGTCTAAATCTCGTAACCTTTGAACAGTAAGTGGCACTTGAGTGTGATAAATGTCAAGAGGTTGGTCCTCATTTCACGATACACCATTATCACCGAAGCTTGTGATTGGGTATTCATATTCGTAATTTCAGTCAAATCAATGAACACTAAAAGCTTATAGGTACTGTGCGCCAACCGTGTCGTCAAAATTTTAAACCTATAAAGATCATAAGTATTTGTGTAGTAGATAAATATAACATAATTAACGGTTGGCGCAGTGGCTAAGTGATTGGTTTCCTCTCTAAGTGTCGCGGGTTCGATCCCCGCACGGAACAAGTATTTGTATGGTCTACAGATAGTTGTTTCGGGTTTGGTTGAGTATGCATGTGACATGTATGTTTGTAATAATGTACCCACAACACAGGAGAGATCGAATAGAGGGGCAACGTTTTTAGGGGTCGTGGTTACCGCGTATATCAGTCAATCTGTGAAGTTAAACAGCGTTTGCTGCGGTCTTGGATGGGTGAATTCTTCACACTTCAAGACTTTTTCGTGCTTCAAAAAGCATATTAAGCGTTACGGGTGTCAGCGGCCTAACAAGTCTGACAACCATTTAATTATTAATGTGGAAACTGATTTGGATGATGTGTCATTTAGTTTGTTTTTGGTTTTTTTGTATATCGTATCTGTTGTTTCCCAAATAAAATAAAATAAAATAAAATAAAAAACCATTCTAACATAAGAGTATCAATGTCTCCCAGTATAAAGTACTGATATTCACCCGAAATCGAATAGATTGAAAGCCGACTCCAACTTAGTTGGCAAAAGGCTTAGCAGATGATAATGATAGTTATGTAATAAAGTTAACTTTATGTAAAAAAACATCTATAAGTGGAATAAAATAAATAAGTATTTCTAATGAAGTTTGAATAATTGAATGTTATCAATTAATTGATCTGTGACAAATTGCATCATGTGGATACTCGGACAGAGGTTTCGTAATTATTGAACGGAGATGAATAATTAAACATTTGAATATAGGTAGTTACGTCAGTATCGGAAGTAAAAGTTGGTGTCTAAGTAAAACGGCCGTCCGGTATGAAAGCTCAGCGTGAATTTTATGGGCTTTTTAATTTATGGGACTGTGGAAAGTAGGCTTTTTAATTAGTACCTGGTTAAGTTCCCAGTTATGTATTAATTGATCGCATAACGGGCTGTAGACTCATGGCACGCCAATTATCGCCATAATACTCGGCGCGCATACGCAACATCGTCTCAGAAAAATCTTGATAAATTTTAAATGTCTCTCCTTTTCCTGTCACTGCCACTGCTCTCTATCATCTGCTACCGTTATTATTTCTTGATACATTTCGGCTCTCATTTCCACTCCATTCACACTTCTTGAACAATGTTATAAATACAAATTTTAACATTTTCTGAATACTTACTAGACTGTTTTGTATTTTGTGTGATTTAGTGGGAGCCTGTAAATAAGCTAAATAATTATCGCTTACGACAATCTCTAAAAGAAAAAAAAAATGGTGTGCAGGTGTTTTCTTTAGAATTTTCCTTACCATCCATTCGTCACAGTCTATTAGCAAGTCAAAGCAGATGATTGTATGTTTTTCCAGTATGTAAACATAGGATTATTTAACATATATAATCCTATCTTGACCCGGGTACGTCTTAAAATTGCGGCCAGACACCGGAGGACGGGCAGCAGCGTCCTCTCACTAATCGGTGAGCCACTGCGATCCCCAAGCCGCCTGCCAAGCGTGGGGATTATGGCAAACCCCCCCTTGGGGGAGGCCTTCATTCAGCAATGGACGTCTTCTGGCTGATGATGATGATGATGAATCCTATCTTTACTATACTATTATTATATTATCAAAAGTAATATTTCTTTTAATATAATATATATATATATATTTTTTTTAAACTATTACTATTTTATCAAAAGTAAATATATTCTTCATAACTATCAGGCTTGAGTTTCAGACTTACATAAGTTAGACTCTTTTAAGCTACATTGTACTCACATAATTGTTGTTCGAGATCAATGTATAAATTAATATTGTATATTTAATTCCGAGTTAAAAAGAGTAACCATGGAGTTTCTTGTCCGTTCTTCTCCATTGGGAATCAACACTTTGGAACGTGGCAACTAGAGCCTGACAATTCATAAGTGCCTGTAAATGGTTTACATGAATAAAAATATATTTGAATTTATAAAAATATACCGTGATATATATTATGCAATGTATTGCATTTTTAAGTCCTTGATTGCAAAAATACATAGACTATTACTATACAATACTGTGCCGTTAATGCATTTAAACAAACCCGGTTTTGAATACCACTTTTACATCCTTTTGCAATGCAATATTAATAAGTTCGTGGGACCAAAACGACATACATTAGTCAACTTCGAAGGATGTAATTGAAATATAATTTGCTCAATCTAATGACCTAATATCCTTTATTTATATAAAATGTTACAACATGTATGTACAGCCGATTTGAAATAATATTGTACAATAATATTTAAATTAAAAATACACGTCTCACAGAACAGTGTTAGTAAGACCTATACTAATAATAATTTAGTCTATTGTGCCCAAATGTCATTATAATCCGGAATAAGAATATTCTGACATTTAATGTTTTAATAATAATTAGGGAAACCCTTTATAAGCTACTAGCGACCCTCCCCAGATTCGCACGGGTAGCAGAGCATATACGACTATATTTTTTACGCTGGTTACGTTACGTACGTTACGCTGGACTATTGGTTTACGCTGCGCACGCTAGTAAAGTCGGCATGATATTTTCCTACATCTTCAAAAATCATCGTCATATTTCAGCCATTTTATACAAAACTTTAATGAATTATACACCTAAACTTTCCTCATGAATCACTCCGTCCATTGGTGAAAACTGTATGAAAATCAATTCAATAGTTTTTGAGTTTATCGCGTTCAGACAGACAGACGCAGCAGGGGGACTTTGTTTTATAATATGTAGTGATACTTTTTTACTTATAGACATGGTTGTATATTTTTGCCATATGTTCTTTCTAAGACTCTTAAAAAACGATCTTAAAACTTATCGCAATAACACATAACTAGCATATGTTAGCCTTACTGCATCGAAAATCACATTACTCGAATCGTTCCAGCAGTTTCCTATAAAAGGCCGACCAAACAAACATACGTCTTCCGTAAACCGCATTGCTTACAAGTTTTCTAGGCCAACGAAATATTTATGCAGTCATATCATTTACGAAAAGTCATAAATATGTATAGTTGGAACTCTTTTTAGGAAAATTCCTTCAGGAAGTCTTGTATGACAAGGTTTGAATAATGATTATTGGATGTTTATTTACATTTATTTATTATATAAATAGGTACTGTACATGGACATAATTTGAGTTAAAGTTTACAGGTTTAATTTAATTGTTATGACGATTTCCGTTGTGTTCATAACTAGTTTTATTATATTCCGGTGTGTTACCCACATATGTATTTTTGTTAACAGTACTTTATTTCTGATATGTTTTTGTTAAACGTGAAACAATAGTCTCACGTCGTCATATCGTCTATATTTAATATTCGTCTGTTTATGCCATAATATAGCATCACGCCTGTATTCCACGAAGGGCTAGGCAGAGTTGTACTATAATTGTACACCTACATTTCGCCGATGCTGTTATGCCATGTAAAAGAGCCTATTGCCATCTACCGGGCACAGTTCCAGACTCCGTGTTGAGAATTTCCATATAGGAAAAACCCTATAACACTTTGTTCAACCCGGGAATCGAACCCAGGACCTCACGTTCAACAGTCGCGCTCATGCTTCTTCCTTCTTTCTTTCTTAATAAAAATGTTGCCCCACACTAGAAATAATTCCTGTGTCGTGGGTGCGTTTACAAACATATATGTATATTCATATACACAAACACCCAAACCCGAAACAACTATCTGTAGATCATACAAATATTTGTTCCGTGCGGGGATCGAACCCGCGACATGTAGCGCAGCAGTCGATCTTCCAACCACTGCGCCAACCTTGCCGTTAAAATTGACGCTTTATCTTGAGGAATATTGTAACCAATATTTAAATTACAATCGACTTATAAAAGAAAATGTATATTTCCTTAGTCCCGATTTTATGACTATATATTTATACTTAAATACATTATCTTTATAAAAACAGGCGGAATACTGCTACTAAAAAAAAAAACAGCTTCCTAACGCTTACCAAACAAAGGGCTGATATTAAAATACGTTTATTTAATTAACGTTTTTTTTAACTTCCAATGCATACAAAAAACACGGAACGTTATGGTTGCGCTTGCGCCGGATATTCGCGTCTTCCTCAAACATAGTAAACGCTGTTATGAATTAATAAATACTACTATTTTAGTGTGTTTAAGTATTGTGTTTTCAATGAAATTAATGGATTATGAAACTTATGAATATTTTTTTAAATAAAGGGTTGATATTTAATTTTGTCAGTTTTGTAATTAATGACACGATGTTAGGCGCAGTTCCTAAGGGATTGCTTTTTTACATCACGAGTCGTGGTTGCATCTCCCAGTCTAAACAAAAATCTGTATGCCTTACAGATAGTTGTTCCGTGTCACATCTCAGAGCCTTTGAGATCTGTGTCTGTTAACTCACCCACGAGAAGACCCAGTGTAGAGCAACGGTAATAAAAATGACCTATGGTCTTTTGCAACCTATGAAGGATTCTTCATCATCCTATCTATAATCCCCTGCTGGGTTTCTTCCCTGAAAGGACTATGAGAGAAGGACTGGAGACCACCAGAAACCCGCAGTCTAGATTGGAAGATCTGTGAACGAATAACACTATATTAAGACCTCTTATAATGGAACTCGTTGTATTATAAAAGTTATACATTGTTAAGCCGCACTTTCACTGGATAACTTTTACTCACAAGGACGACCGCTTTCTAACCGTTTGGCCAGATCCATACAAGCTGATAACAGCTTTATTATAATTTTAGTAAGGTTGATAATTGGGTGTATTTATTGTAAATAGGTCACAGGTATATTGGGAGTACTTTTGACTGCATTCCGTAAGGTTGACGGATTTGTTTGGGCTTTAGTTCTTTGGTTATTTGTGGTTAATGACCTCAATCTGTAGGGTGCATACCAAAACGTATGTACGTACTTTAAAGAGGTTCAGTACCTAGTTGGGCCATTGTGTATAGCCTGTTGGAGATGTTGGACACACACAATCGTTAACTTAATTTTTCTATATTGTGGCTAAAATCCTGATCTATTGAGATTAGAGCGGTTGTCGGTCTTTTCTGATTGCTTTACTGTGTGTAATGATTGTCAGAGTTAAAATCCGGAACTGTGACTGTAAAAATGATTCAGAAAAGTCAGATGTAACTCATAATCATATTATATAAACTTTCACTTTGAATCGTCAATATTTTCTTTCCAGTATTGCGGTAAGAATGATATCATAATATCATATAACTGTAATGACTAATCAGGGTAACGTTTGGTTTATCGTTTAATAGGATGAAGACCACATATATTATTATTACGTGTTGCATCGGGTCATAGACCTATTGACTCACCAAAGTTGCATTTAACCGCAAAAAAAAACATCTATTTGAATCATAAATATGCATGTGTAATCTTTTGATAATGACGAGATTTCTTTGAAATAAGGATGTACAAAATAGAACGATAGAAAATTATTCGTTGAATTAAAATCGACCTCAGTTTAATTTGAAAAAAATACTAGCTTTTGCCCGCGACTTCGTCCGCGTAACCTACGTGCATTATATAATTTATAGTCTATAAAAATCATGAATAATATAGCTTTTTACTAGTGAAAGAATTTTTAGAGTCGAATCATTAATTCCGGAGATTACTCCCTACATACAAACCAATTTCACCTCTTTATAATATTACTCAAAAGTCAAATATAAAGCATAAGACCCAACGAAACACGTCAGCCTTAAATGAAGATGGCCTGATGGACTGGATCCCTACAGGAAAGACAGGTCCACACTTGGACATGAATCAAAAAGAGTGGATGAATGAAAGGGCCTTTGCTCCTGCAGTCGACAACAGACGCTAATAATAATAATAATGAGAAGAATAAAATTCAACCAACTGTTTAAGATGTCACCTTATATGAATTTACTAATCGTGTACAATGAAATAAAACCTAATAGAATGTAGTCTCATGAACTATTTGCTATATTAATCTCACCCCTATAAAATACCTTTTTTATAACAACCAAAGCGAACTCTATAAGCGATGCAAAACTTTCTACTGATATATAAAACAATCCATAAAGTTCAGTAACAACGATATGGCTTGGCAAGAAAACGAGAACACTTTCTCTCGTTTATGGTCCCATTACACCATATCTGCTGGTAATGGGACCCAATGTATGTGGGAGTCTTTGTGGCTTTATAAGGAGAAACTCCCATTCTGAAGTCGTTGTGGAACTAATTTGGAGGTTATGTAATTCTTTTATTGGTTGTGCTCTTTCATTTCCGGGTCTTCATAAAATTCTAGATTTCATCGAAAGAAAGCAGCACGCTTGCCTAGATGCCTTAAATACTCAGAAAGTTTCCAATACTTTGGAATTTCATCACTTATCCACTGTTAGAGACCCATCAGCAGTCAGTCATTATAATTTACGCTTGATAAACGGATTAGCTTTGGACAGAACAAATGGAAAATGCTACACCGACAAGTGCCTAGCACTTACATTGAAGAAGAAGAAGAAACTGATTGTTCTTGCTCTCTGGGACTTCTTTAGGGTTTATCTGGACTTGTAAGCTAGGCGAGGAACTACAAGCCAGCCTTAATAATACTAGTAAATGATGACGCAAAGTGTCTTCAACTTCTTCATTGTCCAGTAGCAAGGATTATGAAGAGGAAGGTTCATGCACTTTCTTTCTCTTTTTAATAGAACGATTTTCAAACCATGGATCTAAATGACTACGCTGTGAAAGAGACTGCAAAGGACCAATCGAAAAAAAAGTGTGAGCTTGATGGTCGGGTTATTTACCATGTAACCTTTAGAACTGGGGTGGGATGATTGATATTCTAGTAACATTCCGTTATAATTATAGAGTCGAGAGCATTATGGAAATCAATACTCTTTACCTATAATATTGTAAAAGTTCTGCTAGATTTTATTACAAAAACAATACTGACATTTAAAAAAGGTCATCGGCCCAGGACCCGTTATTTCTATCACATACATCATTTACCGTATTTTTGAACCAAATTAATTTCTTTAGCAACACAAAAATATGCAGAAAACAAGAACTTTCTCGTGCACAATTTCGAGAGGTCAAAGACCGTTTGGCTTTATAGACATTCCATTCAGAAATTTATAAAAAAAAATGTATACCCAAAAAAGGGTCCCTTAATTTTTGTTGGCTATATAAAAATAATAATTGAAGATCGTTCCAGTTTCAACCGGTTTAGTTACCTTTTAGTCCTCAATAAAAACATTGACATTTATTTTAGCCATTATTATATGAGCCCCCAATATTATGTAACATCCTCATTTCTGCTTATGCATATGAAACCGTGCCGCTATCGCCTATTCATTTCCTAGTATAACAATATTCCTTTACGACCACTAATTGGAGAGGTCTAGAAGTCAAAAGTTCAGCACTTAGGTGGCATTGGACAGTTACTTTATAGTAACACAAGTTTCCGCCCGCGGCTTCGCCCTTGATTACGAACCCTTGCAGTTTTTCGAGTCGCACGTAGCGCCATCTAGCTTCCTAAGCAATTGTGATCGTCGAAAGTTATTGTTCTTTCTCTCGAGAACAGTATTTTTTTCTGGATGAAAGGTTTCTGTACCCCTGACAACTTATATGCAAAATTTCATGATGATCGGTTCAGTGGTTAAGGTATGAAAAGGTAACAAACAAACTTACTTTCGCATTCATAATATTAGTTAGGATAACTTAGCATCATGCCTGTATGGCAAGGGAGAGATATAAGTACTGTTCTTCCATCATTGAGTCCTATGTGATAATATCCCAAGCATATCTACCGGGTACAGTTCCAAACCGCGTGATGCTACTGAGAATTTCCATACAGAAAACGCAATAACACTTTGCCTGAACTCAGGACCTCACGCATAGCGGACGCGCTTGCCACTACTGGACTAATGAGGCAGTCAAATTACACTAAATGATACACTAGCTTCTGCTCGCGGCTTCGCCCGCGTGGTTTACGAATCCGTACATTTTCCCGGGATAAAAAGTAGCCTATGTGCTATTCCAGACTATAATCTATCTCTGTGCCAAATTTCATCCAGATCCGTTCAGCCGTTCTGGCGTGAAAGAGTAACAAAGATCCATCCATCCATCCATCCTTACAAACTTTTACATTTATAATATTAGTAGGATAGAATAGGATAGTAGGATATATTATATTATAAGTAGGACTAGTAGGATTATTTAATACTAAGTGTACCATGTATTTCTAGGATTATATTCTAGCTTCTCTATCTACATCTAGCCTGTCTGTCTAGATCTATTTAACCTGTGTGTTGATTGGCCGTCAGTGCGATAATCGCAGTTTTTCTACACGCCACGAGATCACGATTTCGTGGTTAAGTCTATGCGATCAGTTAACATGTCAGTATGTAGATAACTATCTCAAGTTAGCGGTTTAAAGTTCAAGTGATAGATATTTTGTCACGAAATATTTTTTTTAAATAATACGTTAATTTCTTTACTCCAAAACCGTATAACAAATATTTTTTATTATACGGTTGCGTGTGTAGGTCATACTTTTTTTAATATTATAATTATAAAAAGTTAAGAGGTAGTTAAAAGTTGCCTTGCCCAACAGTGGTAGAGTAATGGGCTGAATTTATTATACATATATGTATGTTGTAATGATTAATTTAGCCTATTCCTGTCCCAATGTTATCTAAAGGCCTCTTCTTAGGATAAGAAGGGTTAGGGAATTAAGTCCACATACACGAGCAAAATATCCTACTAATATTATAAATGCGAAAGTTTGCGAGGATGGATGGATGGATGGATGGATGGATCTTTGTTACTCTTTCACGCCAGAATGGCTGAACGGATCTGGATGAAATTTGGCACAGAGATAGATTGTAGTCTGGAATAGTACATAGGCTATTTTTTATTCCGGGAAAATGTACGGGTTCGTAAACCACGTGGGCGAAGCCGCGGGCGGGAGTTAGTGTATTTATATTTGTATACAAACATAACATAACAAAATTTATTTAAATAAAGCCATAAAGAACCGAAAACTTGAAAATGCTTGTTTCTCTATTTCAACTAACAATAGTTCGTTAACCCTAGAATGATATCATGCAGATGCTATTCAATAGGTACATAACTGTTGGACTATAATCATAGTGTTGCCATTTTAATGATACTCGTCTCGATTTATAGCTTCCGACCATATGGTGTGATATAAAAAAAAGGAGTTTGCCACGTACGAATGCTCCACGAGTGAAGTAAGGTTCTGCAGCAATGATCTTTAACGGAAAATGCAATTTTTCTGAGCTTGAGTGGTGTAGTAAGAATAAATTAAGAAGCCAAGTATCTTTGATATTATTGTATTATTATTGACTAGCTTCCGCCCGCGGCTTCGCCCGCGTGATTTACGAACCCGTACATTTTCCCGGGATAAAAAGTAGCCTATGTGCTATTCCATACTATAATTTATCTCTGTGCCAAATTTCATCCAGATCCGTTCAGCAGTTCTGGCGTGAAAGAGTAACAAAGATCCATCCATCCATCTATCCATCCTCACAATCTTTGCTTTGCTTCATTGGTGTAGTAGTTCTCGGGATGGGAATAGTGTTATTAAGTTTTATTGGTTTGAAATTCTCAGTCGTAACACGGTTTGGAACTATGCCCGGTAGATGTCAAAAGGCTCACCGCCTATTACACGGGCATAATAATGGCATCGGCGAAATATGGATGTACATTGTACACCTGTCTAACCTTTCGGCAAATACAAGCGCGATGCAATGTTAGGTAGGTATATATCTTTGATCTTAGAAAGTTACACTGAGTTTCTAAATTCAGTTATTTCAAACAATAGCTCGAGCAAAACTGCCTTACATATTTGATAACCTACCGTACAATCTACATGAAGAAATTGTAATGATTCCTTTTTTCGCTCGGGTTCGATACACTAAAAATAATTATTAAATATCACACGCATGTTTAGTAATTTGTGTGTCTAACAGAAAAGAAAGTGTTCTTAATTTGATAATGATGATGTCAGGTGTGTTCGATGTGTTACTCAGATGTGGGAATGTTTTTGTATGGCAGTGGGAAAGCGAGCCAAACAGAGCTTCATACAAATACGTGTTTTACTTTCCTTACCAAAACATAATATTGTATAATAATATAAGTATCAGGTGTACTCTTTGACATGGTATAAATTGTGAGGAGTTGGTTTCTTTCGCGGGAGCTCTCATCGTTGGTAACTTGGACCCTTTCAAAAATTGCTGGTTGGCTGTTATTTTTTAAATATGATTTTTAAATTAGTAAAAAAACAATCTGTGCGGAGAAACGCAGAAACAAATTAAAGAAAAAGTCTCTTCATCATTAATCCAAAAAAAAAAGAATAAAAAATTCAATTAAATAAAAATCTTTTTCAATTTTTTTCTAGTTTAAGCAACGAAGGACTCCATTAGCAGCAAAAGTATTGTAATTTAAAAGAAATTAACTACTGCTTGGAAAACTAAAATATTGAAATCACATTTGAAAAATATAAACAATTATAATTATTCAAAAATACCCACAAAATCTTAACATACCGAAACATTAACATTTTACTTATATTTAACATAGGTAAGGTATCTGACGGGCTCAGTGGCGCTTACTGGGAGAGGCCTATGTCCAGCAGTGGATGAATATGGGCTGATGATGATGATGAAGGTATCTGACGTATTATATGAACTGCATGCACATAAGTCTTACGTATTAAATGTTACTCAGCGAAAAGCACCGAGGTCTTATCCGAATATGGCTACCGACATACAATTAATATTTACAAAGCTTGGTAACAATTTATTCGTGCGTCATTTTTTATCAGAAGCGCACCATTTTTTGCATTTAAGTGTTTTTGCCATCGGGGGTCGAACATGGATGAGACTGGCACAGGAGCGTAGAAACTGGCACTTTCAAAGAGAGGCCTATGCCCAGCAGTGGGCCAAGTCGATGAAGTGTGAAAAATCCATTGAAATTATTGGTTAACTAAGAGGCCAGATCCTATAAATGGCGATGGTGCAGCTTATTAGGCATAAAGTTCTGCTTTTGAAACTACAATAATAACTATAGGTACTGGAGAACTAGTATGTGAGATTGGCGGCACAATCTGTTTAAAGATCCAAGGTGTTGAACTGGGGCGTCAGGCACCTATAGCGCAGGCGTACCGACTGCTTAACGATGTGGTTCACCCATACCTAAGTATTGACGGCCACGAGCATTTCATAGGGTGGCAATAGAGTTAGTCGCAATTTTAAGTCGTTAAGTAGTTTTAAGTAACTATAAGTGAAATTATATTTTTTGTATGGGCTTTGGGTAAGCGTATTGGGGAACGCAAATACACAAAGGTATGTTAATAAATGAATAAATAATAGAGATTAGACTGACTCGTTACTCGATTTGGGTCGTGCAAAAACCCTACAGATTCATTATTTCTAACAGACTAATAGAAATAAATACATAATTTTCCATCGACCGTTGCAAATTATATTCAAGCTACCGAGTCAGCAAGGCGTGGCAGAGATCTAGTTATAGTTTCTACTCTATATAAGGCTATGGTAGGTTTTTGTCGGAAAATAGCCAATATCGTGACATTGCCGGCTGACATGATCTCGATTTATGAAGGTAGAATATATAATTGTGTGATAAAGGTTAAATATTGGAGTAGTGACTGAGTTTCTATTAATAGCTTCATTCACACAGTAGTCCAACATACCCAGTAGTCATACACTTTGGATGCCATATACTAAAGTTTATAAAACAAAATAAAAACAAAACTACACCTAACCTAATTATAGCATCACGCCTGTACTACCAGAAGGGGTAGGCAAGAGTGTACTATTATGTACACCCACATTTCGCCAATGCCGTTATGGAGTCCCATGTAATAGGGGGCGAAACCTATTGCCACCATTGCTACTGAGAATTTCCATACACAAGAACCCAATAACACTACCCGACCCGGGAATCGAACCCAGGACATCACGCTCAGCCGTTGCGCTTGCGACCACTAGACTCTCAACTATACCATTGCTGACAGCCAATTGCAAACTGTTGAAGACAATTTTAACTTTAAGCAAGTGTTAAAAAATCTTTCTTTGAAGAGAGATCGGCAAATAGAACAAAATAATTTCAAAGCGGTGAACTTAAATAACAATATATTCGTACCTAATAATCATAGGCAGTTTCCCACAATCCTACAACGGAAGAATAAACAATTACAGAGTACTATAAAGGTCAACACCTTTCAAGTATAGCTAAGTTAGCTTTAAGTTGCGATCTACGTGTGGACTACGTAGAGACGTGTGGCGTTGAATATCTTCTGCACATGTGGCTTCCCTGGTTATCCATTGTGTCTACTAATTCTATTTTACATTAGATTCACTTTACATATCTGGACATTCTTGATGTTTCAATATTTTGTATTCTTTTTTGTATTTTTTAATTTCTGTTTTATCCGCTTTGATCTGTTTATCCCGTTTTTAGTTTATATTCGAAACAATTGTTTAACTCATGTTGTATTGCCTCATTGTGTAAGTAGCATTCTATTAAGTTTGTATTTTTTTCTTATATAATGCATGTTAATTTAAGATTTTAATTGTAAATTAACTTTTTGTTTTTGAAAAGAGTATCCATGGAGTTTCTTGCCGGTCTCTTCTCCATAGGACCTACCCCCTTTGGAACCGTGCGCCTAGAGCCTCGACTTTTTAAAAGTGCCTGAAAAGGCCTACTTGTAATAAAAAACTTTGACTTTGACTATGACTTGATTACTGGACAAATGTTATTTTTAAGTAAAACGTTGGGAACATTTGAATTTCTCCTGGATCGCTAGTGAAGATATGAATCTAAATATGCACACACAACTAGACCCAGGAAAACTATCTTCAAGCCAAGTAAATAATTTTTTGTAGGAAACGAACTTGCACACGTTAAATTGCCACAAACCGTAATTTTGATAATAACGCAAAAGCTGTACCTAGTAACATATCATTTAGAATATTAAGAAACACAAGTTTCAGTGTTATTACTCCAGTTTTAATTTTGTACACTTCGTACAACTGAATTTTGCAATTATATTTAACACAGTTTAGGATATATACTGGTCGGTGATCATTCATCACCATCCCACGATCACATTGATTTAAGACTTCCCGCAATGTTCGAAAACTGGTACATTACTCATCTACCCACTGTTGATATTATTGTAACATGATTCGTAAGGCCGTCTGTCATGGCTGAGTAGGATCGTGACATTAAAGTACTGATTAAACCCGTAATTGGTTTGCATATATTTTAAAGTTGATGGAGGTACCTGATTTTCATTGTTAACGTTACACTGGAATTGTAATGCTTTCAGAGCCTATTGGTCATTAAAATTAGTGATTGTTTCAATGAATCTAAGCTCAGCATGAATTGTAATATTAATATCATTGGTATTGTCCAACCTACTTATTCTTTGATTAAGTTTTTTACTCGCTCATTTCGCTAAACTGCTGACAGTCGCTGTGGTGCATGCAAACAATATTTTTTTTATTTTGTCTTCTTTGCATCGCTTGATGTATCATAGTCACGCTGAAAACAAATAAAATTTGTTTGAACTAGTTGACATTAATATCAAATACCTGATTAAACGTTAAAATTGAGATGTCCGCATTATTGTCATTATTTCACAAGACTTCACATTCAAAATGCATAATAATTTGAAGTTCGCCATAATCATAGTTGTTTCACAAAAAGTTAATAGCATTAGCAGTACAGACAGGGATAACTGTGTTAAACTTATTAAGTACGCAAATGTCGCAATGATTAACCTTTAATACTTAGTCATTGTTGGTGCCTAGTTTTTTTGGCGGTTAACCAAAATTATTTAATCATTGACTTGTATTTTCATACTACATTTATATTCCGATTTATATTTCTACCTTAAAAATAGAACAGAACAGAATAGAATAATTTTTATTTTAAAGATGCGCTTTTAAAACGCTAATAGGACTCGTTTCACGTTTTCAAAAAGTTGGTTCTATGGAGAAGACCAGGCAAGAAACTCCATGGATACTCTGTTAAAAACTCAAATCTCTTTTAACAATCTTCTTAAGTACATTAAGTGGGAGAAATATGAGAGAACAATGTAGTTAATAAAGTTAGCTGACTCCATTAAGTGGGGTAGGCTGAAAACTAGCTGAACGAACGATGGATGTTGTGCACTTCAAAGCGAGATTATCATAAAACATTATTCTAAATTCAAGCATAAGTCCTTGAAGAACTTTATGAATAAGAACGTGTTTAAAAGATTATATAGATAAATTCAATACCAAACTAGCTTCTAGATCGGTAATGTCCATATGTGACCTCGATGTAGAGTTGTCCCGTGTCCTTTCTATTACCAAGTGTACTAGGAGTACCGCATACCTTAGATAAGGCCTACCTACCTTGTATTACGGTCATTTCTTGAAATAATTATGTAAATCTTTGAAATGGATTATAATCTGCTCTGGTCAGGTTTTTATAAATGATTTATTTCAATTGTCAAGTCTATTTTATTTAAGTAACTTATAGTCATTCATACGATGTATGAATGACTATAAGTATGAGACTATAATCAATAAATACAATGTAATCAGTTTTTTCTATTTCATTGAAAATTTACTAGGTTATGATAAATTCAAGCAATATATCAATACATTTTTTTAAAACAGTTATTTTAGTTGTGCAGTATAAACACATCGGCGGGTTGCGAAATTCGTTTTCAAAATACTTAATTTAAAAGAAAATAGTGTAAGTATCACAAACATAATAGATACACACAAAGATGAAGACTTGTGACGTCAAAACGATGATAATGACAACGACGAGCGTAATTGTGCTAAGTAGGCGAGTAATGCAGTAGGTGATGCTAACAATTGTGAGCGTGGGCAAGGCTCGCTCGGAATGCTAGAACACGCCTCTACTGCCATTGCGGCATATCCAATGCCCGCTGAGCTAACAATTAATTGCGCATAATTTATTTGTAAGAAAAAGGGGCTTGCCAAGATTTACATATTTGGTTTACGTGAGATTTTAAATCTATGTAAGGAAAAACAGTTATATAACCTTCAGTTGGATTGAATCTATTAACATGTGTATTATGTATAAGGTACAATTCAATGTCGATCGATATGTTTAGTTGACGAAGAATATGTTTTAGGACATTAGAAATAGTATCAAATGTAACAACTGTGAGATAACCTGTTGAATAAGTATTTCTATAAAATATTTTGTTTTGACTGCTTCATTTTCCGCCGGTTCTTCTCCATAGGACCAACTTTTTGGAACCGTGCAACTAGAGTCCTATAATATTTCATAAGTGCCTGTGTTAGGTTTATTTGAAATAAAAACAATTCTATCTTCTATCTATCTATCTATCATTGGTCTAATGGCCGCAAGTGTGACTGCTGAGCGTGAGGTCCTAGGTTCAATTTCCGGGTCGGGCAAAGCGTTATTTGGTTTTTATGGAAATTTTCAATAGCCGCACGGGTTCTGGAACTGTGCCCGGTAGATGGCAATAGGCTCACCCCCTATTACGTGCCTCTCTGCCTCACTTTTCGGGGATTACAGACGTGATGCTTTAAAATATTTTATGGAATTGGGTTGGACACATGTCGCATGTTAGACGAATAATGGAGGCAATCTCACGAGCCAGTGGGTTCCTCTATATAGCAGTCGACATCGCGGCAGACATAGACGGAGGTGGCTGGATGAACTTGACTCCTTTAATAAAGACTGATCAGCAGCTCTAGATAGAGTCTGAGTGTGAGTGGATGGAGAGTACTTTGCTCTACAGTAGGACACTACGGTATAATAATAATAGATATTTTGTAACACATTCATTGAATTTATTTTTTAAATTGGTTCAGGTTTCGAGTGTGTTCATCGTGAGATCACAAAGGAGGATTCACAAATAATCCAACCTAATGGTACGTGTATGAATCTGCATGATTCAAATATGATAAAAGCAGGATGTAAAAATAATGAGATCATTATGTATTTTAGGTGGCGGGCTCATTAGAGGGCAATGACGGATAATATCAATTTACGCTTATCAAGTGTGGGAAGAGACTTTGATGAAAGTGACGAACTATATAATCAGACGTAACATTACATAACATAGCATCACGCCTGTATTCCCCGAAGGATTAGGCAGAGGTGTATTATTGTATACCCATATTTCGCCGATGCTGTTATTGAGTCCCATATAATAGGGGGCCTGTTGCCATCTATCGGGCACAGTTCCAGACGCCGTGTTGGTACTGAGAATTTAAATGTTTTAAATGTTTTGCGTGTACAAAAACATTTATCCAGTACCGTTAATCAGTCTCATTTATTAGGGGGCCTATTGCCATCTTTTGGGAACAATTCAAAATTCTGCTACTGAGAAATTCCACACAGGAATACCCAATGACACTTTGTGTCCCAATCCAGGTCGTGTTTGTGACCCCTAGACTAATGAGGTAAGTACGGTTATAGGCTTTCTAACTAACCGATAATAATTAATGGTTCCTGATTGCTATATAATAAGTTGAAGTAAGGTACTAATTGATTCCCAGTCTGATAGAAAATCAAAATTCGCCAGTTCGGAATATTATTTAATTACGTATTGAAGCATGGAAGACAATATAGAAAAATACTTAATATAACAAGCGAGAACTAATCTTATTGTTAAAAAACAATAGTGTAGTAGAATGGGCGAGTAAATTCGTAAATATTTTGTCTAACACGAGATAGGATCAATGCGTTTGCGCATACAATTCGTAGCTTTGTTCTCAAGACGTAATTATGTCATGGTAAGCGTAATTGTTTACTATTTCGGTGATAGGTTTCAATGAACATTTTGTAATGAAAGGAATAATATTGTTATTTATTCTTTAGTATTTATTACTATAAGTAGGTGTTGTAAGAGATGAGTAATACATTATATCATATATATGTGTTTACAAATGATATGATAGTCATATATTAAGTATGTGCTTTACATCATCAACTCGTAAACGTCAACTGTCTTACAGATTACTTCAATTAACTGTAGAGAACATGTTAAATAAGGCGCTAACCTCTGTTTTAGTTTACACTCGATTTTCTTTTTGTATGACTTTATTATCTGTGGATATGTTATGTGCTTGTTGCTCTATACAGGATTTTTAATCAGTGTGTTTTTTTGTTTTGCATCGTTAATATAATATATTACAATTATTTGAACCATCATCATCCTCATCAGCCTGTATCAGTCCACTGCTGGACATAGGCCTCTCCCAATGCACGCCACTGAGCCCGATCTTCGGCTATCCTCTTCCAACCGCCACCAGCTACCTTGCGTATATCGTCGCTCCACCTAGCTCGAGGACGTCCTGCATTACGTTTGCCAAGTCGCGGTCTCCACTCAAGAACACGTCTACCCCAACGGTTATCGGTCTGCGGCAAATATGACCAATTATTTGAATGGTACATTAAAAAAAACCCTTTTATCTGAGTTGAAAGCACATTCTTTTTCGTTAAAAACTTTGCCCCACACTAGGATTTCTCCTGTATCGTGGGTACAGTTTACAAACATGTCACATGCACACACAACCAGACCCGAAACAACTATCTGTAGATCATATAAATATTTGTTTCGTGTGGGGATCGAACCCGCGACACGTAGCGCAGAAACCTAATCGCTTAGCCACTGCGCCAACCGAATCTAAGTCTATTTAAGTCAAGTTCAAGTTAAGTATAAGTCTATTTTCAATAATAATGTTAGGGGCGGCGCGAGGGTTGGGTGACGGCATGATAATTAATATTAGTCCAGCTTTATGAGAGTGACCATAAAAATGGTTCCAACGTATATATTTTTCGTTACCATACATGATGATTTGGTTGTACTTCGTTAAAATAATAAATATGTTTGAATTAAATTTCGTTAAAGTAAAAAATATTAAAAGTTTGTGCACTGGTTATAAAATTATCTTGTGCATAACCTACCCATGTCTTATACGTATTCATCGAACGTTCATAGAATGTGATATGATTACCTACTATCTACAGACTGTCGTCAATCTGTCTGAAGTCCCACATTCCTCAGGTATGTAAGGATTTCGAAATCCTTGGTTTACGTGACTTGTCATAATAGCTCTTTTGTGCAGGTTCTACTTGTTATCCGAATTCCAGTTATTGTGTAAATCACGTCAAATTTACCTGCTTCTATAACTAACAATTCGATAGTGGCCAACCAGTTTTGCGCGAAGTTATGCGTAAACTTTAGACAGCCTGAAATTGGATATACTATGCTTATTTTAGGGCAATAAATCTGCTTATCTAGTAACTAGTCAGACTGACCGATGACCTCAAGAAGGCAGCAGTAAATTGGGTTCGGAAGGCCGAGAAACGGATCATGCTGGACAAATTGTTTGACGTCAAGTAGAATAAAGATAGGATTTAGGTGATATCTCAGTAGAGTTATGAGACTGATTATGATACTGATAAATATAGGTACGATACTTTTGTAATCTATTACTTTGTAGATCATCCCATGAATATTATCACTACTGCCATCTATTTACTACATGTGGTTTTATAAAGTGCCTGCATTAGTAGATACAGTGATACACATGTCAAAAAAATAAAATCATAGAGGGAAAGCTTTTCCCATTTACTTTTTGTGTCATACATTTCTGCTTACCTCACTACCGTAAGCAACTGTTAGCTGTAAAGACAACAATTTCCGCAAACAACACGGAAATTATCCGTTAACTTTAAACAAATACATGCAAAAACATAGAGCGGTCACCACTCACTAGTCATTAGCAAGCTTTCTAAACTAATGCATATTGATGAGTGCTATCTGCGCATGAGTTGCTGACTAGTCTTTGTTTAGAGACACGACTTCTAACTTAGCTTTAACGATCGTGTTGCTAATTGATGGGAAACAAGCTAGGGAAACTGCTTCAAGCGTTTCGGCTAATTTTGTCGATTAAAGTATAGTCGTTTCTGTGATATTGTTGTGTCGAGCGTCGATAATTTCATAGCTGCGTTTAGTTGCGTTTTGCAATGAAGACTAATGATCGTTGTTTGCGTTATTTATTGGAATCTGATTAGGGATTCGGTTCCTACCATGTTTGTTACTGAAACTACAGAACATAGAGAATATATTTTTTTTTCTGTTTTGCTCTCTTTTGTTTTTGGTAATCTTTGAGAAGGCTATTAAGCTTCTTGCGCCTAGGAATCATCATCATCTGCTTAGCCTTTACCCAACTACATTGGGGTCGGCTTCCAATCTAACCGGTTGTAGCTGAATAACAGTATTTTACACGGAGCGACTTCCTTCTGACCTCCGCCACCCAATAACTGGGAGGTACTGATACTCTAAGGTTAGACTGGTTGTCAGACTTTTGGGCTACTGACACCTGTTACGACGGTCACAGGTCTTTGTGTGATACCCAGGCCCAAATGCTTAACGTGTTTCCGAGGCACGAAGGGGTATCGATGTGGAAAATGGTCACCCATCCAAGGACTGACTGCGTCAAGCGCTACTTAACTAGCTATATATATACAAGCCCCTCATGCATCAAGGAGCCAGACGGTGTTAACGAAAACTATTCAAAAAAATATTTTTAAGCGTAATATAAATTATGTTAGGTAATGTTTATCAAGTTAATAATGTGATTTTCACGATTACTTCAATAAATAACTTGTAAAAACTAAACAATTGGTATACAAACTTAACACAAAACTAAGTTACCTCACATAAATCAACACGGTCCATTGAAGCACAGTGTATTAATTAAGCACATTAATTACATTGCTTTAACAATACAATTGTTTTACATTATTTGTTAACATTTGACATTGCGCCTGCGCAGGCCTTCGCTCAACCCGTTGATACCTACGTGAGAATCATTGTATAATATGACTAAGTATTTCGTAATATTATATTCATAACTTTGATGGCATTAAGGGTTGCCAATATTTTATGAGTATATTTTCTTTCGGTTTGAAAAATAATGTACTTAGATGAATAATGGCTGGGCAGATAATGTGGCCATGGACAAAAACCTATTAAATTTTAATTTATTAATAGTAAAAAGTTGTATGTGCTAGCGTTATGTAAACTCAGTGACTAGAAATGGCTCTAATTATATTTTATTTTTCCATTATACGATATTCAGATTCAGAAAAATAAAATAAAATAATATAATTTATTTTGACTGCTCATTGGTCTAGTAATCGCAAGCGTGATTGCTGAGCGTGAGGTCCTGGGTTCGATTCCCAGGACGGGCAAAGTGGTTATAAGGTTTTCAGTATGAAAATTCTCAATAGCAGCACGGAGTCTGGAACTGTGCCCAGTAGATGGCAATAGGCTCGCCTCCTATTACATGGGACTACAATGGCATCGGCGAAATGTGGATGTACTAGTACAGAGGTGTACTAGTACATCCACCCTTCAGGGAATACAGGCGCATGCTATGTTATGGTATGTTAAATAATATAATTGGTATAAAAAACTGGCAACCCTATAGACATCGAACTTACCTTCGGTCATCGTTTAAGTTGAATATTTAGCGCATATGTAAGTGATATATGTAAGTGGCCTCAGGGGTTGAGGTCAAGTTAAGGTCAGGACAGGTTAAAAATAAGTTACTTCCCAAAATAAAACTCGCCTGGCGTGCGAGCCTTAAAGGTGAAGGTTAGTGAAAATACTTCTCTCTTCTGACTTGTTTGTAAACAGTAAATAACCCGCAATTACTTGAACCTTGTCTTAACCTGTTTGGATATTAGACGCCAATTTCTGCCAGCCTCATTCTTTTTGTTGCCGGTGCATAAACCTGCGCATGCGCAGCTGCTGGCCACAAACTCCTAGGTTCGATACCCAAGTTCATGAGTACGAGGGATATTCTGAAATGACAAGTAGCAGCCTCGAGTTTGGAAATGTGTTCTGTAGATGGCAATAGGGTCGATTCTTATTTTATTATTAAGTGTAGGTGTACAAGTACCTCCTAATAGGTGGACCACGACCGACGACATTATGAGAGTCGCGGGCAACCGATGGATGCAAGTGGCGGAATGTCGTTCGATGTGGTGGTCTAAGGGGGAGGCCTTCGTTCAGCAGTGGACGTCTTCTGGCTGATGATGTGATGTGATGTGATGATGTACAAGTACCAGCCTGGTGTTTGGAAATGTGCAATAGGCTCGCCTATATTATTATGAAATATAAATGTTCATGTATATGTCTGCCGTTCCCTTTGGGAAATACAGGCGTGATGCTATCTTATGTTATAAAAAGTATTTTATTTTGTAAAGGTAAAAAGTTGTCTTCGTCCAGATATGACATACTCATATCTCATCACAATAAAATTAACAGTGAAGCAGCTCTTTAAAAAAAAGTGTTACTTAAAATTTACTTTTTTACTTAACATTTAGTGGATCGAGCTGACAAAACTATTATCCATTCTATAAAGAGTTTGTAAACTTCTGTTTGGTTGTGAAAGCCAGCTACCAATGTATATTACCACCAAATATGTACAACAATGGACTATACAATATTCAATTGGGTAACAGATTCTAGCTAACAGATTTAAAAAGTTAAATGTGTCTTAGAAGTAACATATTTCAATGTTACTTCGTTATTTCGTCATCGCTCTTTTTTATTCAAGTTTACCATATACTCTTAAATAAAATATACTTAATAATCTTTTATTACACACTACGAATAAACAAGTACTGCCTAATTGTTTCATTGGTCTACTGGTCGCAAGAAAACTTGCAGTCCTGGGTTCGATTCCCGGGCATTGACGATGAATTTGAGCGTACAAGCATCAAAAATATGTATACACGGAGCGAAATTCAAACATTTATTCTTAGAAAACTAAAATTGTTAAAATCAATAAAATTAAATGACTAGGTATTCATAGATACTATGTGTAAAATTGGTCAAGATTTCAATCACAATTTTCTTCAATAATCGCTTTTGAATTTCATTAACTGCATACATCTTTTTGATGCTGTGTATATCATGTTTTAGAATTTAACCTTTCAAATCCAGGACATCGAACCGCATCCTTAGCTACTAAGGCATACATTTCCGATTATGCGACCATTTCGCAAAGTCTCCGATCCATTGCGCAATGTCACTAACTCGTCATAGAATTATGCGTGCTTAGCATTCAGTGTGATGCTATTGTTGTAATAGTTAACACAACTGCGCATGATTCAGGTGTTAATTTAGTGTCACAGCTCGATGCTTAATGCCTTCACGTGCTAAATTTATGAGCAATACAACGGTGACAAAACGTTTATGGATGTGTTTCTCAGATATTAGACTTATCCTATTCTGTTATGAAATATTCATCTTAGATCAATTGAAACGCCAAATGTGAAATGGATCAGATTTCCTCTAGTGACAATGATTATAGAGACAGATGTATGGGTAATATATATTTTTTTGTATTTCCATGTCCTATGGTATATGGTGAGAAGCACCAGTTCTTCATACTTTCTTCGCCATACGATATATGAAGGAACTTTATTAAACTAGTCTCGTTTAGATAAGTCTACAAGCCCAAAAAATACAAAAAAAACAAAATGGTTACGAAATAAAACCAGGATCAGAATTTGATTATCACTTGCGTTTACGGTGAAGGAAAACATCGTAAGGAAACCTGCACTCCTGCGAGGGATCCATAAAGTTCTCGATGGTGTGTGTAGTCCGCCAACACGCACCGGGCGAGCGTGGTGGACTAAGGTCTAACCCTTCTCATTCTGAGAAGAGACCCTTGCCCAGCAGTGGGACAGTAATGGGTTGAATTTATTTATTTATATAGGTTAAGAAACAGTGTGAGATTTTTAGAACAAATGTTTCAACAAATGTTTAGTCTGTCACTTCATCTAAAGGTTTACACTTGTTTTCAAACAGAACCGCCTTTTTCAATAAAAAATGTCACTTCAACAGATATAAAATAATTATCGCCCCTGGCTAGATCTTGTTGCCTGCTTATGGATAGTTTCAACTTCCTTTAGACTAAAACGACACACATTTCTCAATGAAGCAACGAGACACATTCATTAGTAGGTTTGTCGAACATTGGAGGTGAACACGTCTTGGTTCACTTCTGTCTGACCCTCTTTCACTTGTTGATTTTTTGCCCCATTTGGCTTAAGTTTCTGTGTTTGCTATGCTGTGGTCATCTATACTACAACAAATACAGAAAACCCACTCATTACAACTCGCCAATAGTTCCTCGTAACTTCTACAGTAAATAGAATAACCAATAAAGGATTAAAACATTATGAAGACTGAATTAACCTAACCATTTCTCATTCACATAAAATTCTTCTGATAGGACAATTGTTACATTGCATCATCATAGCATCATGCCTGTACTCCCCGAAGGGTTAGGCAGAGGTGTACTATTGTACACCCTCATTTCGCCGATGCTGTTATTGAGTTCCATGTAATAGGGGGCGAGCCTATTGCCATCAACCGGGCACAGTTCCAGACTTCGTGCTGCTACTGAGAATTTCTATACAGAAAAACCTAATAACACTGCCCGAATCCAGGACCTCACGCTCAGGAGTCGCACTTGCGACCACTAGACCAAAGAGACAGTTGTTCTATATATACATTGTCAAATTTAATTGCTTCATCAGTCTTATGATCACAAGTGCGATTGTATACAACGAGGTTCTGGATTCGATTGCCGGTTAGAGCAAAGTATTACTGGGTTCCTCTACATCATGGTCCCCCAAGGTCCACGGGAGACTCGACGGGGGTCTACGTTGGCGTGACGAAAAAATGGGGGTTTACAATTCAATTTACAATATGGTAGAAATGTAGCTGCAGGGCCCACCGGAACCAGTTAAATTTTGAAATTGGTCTATGATAACAAAGTGTGGGAACCTCTGCTCTACATGAAAATTCTCAGTACCTAGTATTGGAATTGTGCAATAGGTAACAGGCTCGCTTCGTATAACATGGGATTCTATACAGTACACTATTCTGTCTAACCTTTCGAAGAAAACGTGAGGCGTGGGGCGTGAAGCTGTGGTATTATCCAATTTAGTATCAGTAAAGAAGGTGTGTATAAGAGATTCCTTTCCTTGGTTGCATGCAAGGCATGTGAGCGAAAGCATCTTATCATGTACTTTCTGAACTTAACTATTTTGTGTCAGAACGTTAAAGAGTAAAGTCTATAGACGTCATGTATGCAAGTAATTGAAGTCTCGTCTACCAACGGTATCGGTAAGTGTACCGTTTTGCAGTGTTCTATAGTGCTTAGATCTAATCTGCGTTGCTATGGCTACGGTTACTGGATAGTTCATCTCCGGTGTAACGACTCTTTGAATCCGGTAGACAATCTGAATATTCATATGTGTATAATTATTATTAGTCATCTTTGTGAATGACTTGACACATTGATTTTGATTAAAAATCAGTTATATCCCCACTCGAAGAATGGAACTCACTGAAAGAATGGTCGTCATCAGTTCACTTTTCATAAACATAAAAAAAGTATTTCTACTCTTAACCTTTTTTACAGCATTTTAGACGAAGATTCTTCTTGTTTTTTATCCGATCGTTGATCTCAGAAAATCTTTACATTTCCATGCCTTGCACAAGAATTTTACTTTTGTTGACACACAAACGACTCCGATCTCTTATAAATCTGTATATATATAAAGTTTTAAGATAGCAATGTAATTAATGGAATCAGGCGTTACTTTGCGGAAATCCATGATATATAAGATATACAACTAGAATATTTAGTTTTAATTCCGCTAAACTACTGCAAGTTTGGGTGCATGCACAGGACCGCCCTCCCGCCCGCAAATATATGAACATGCAGGAGGTGTGATAGAAATAATGTAACATGCAACCAAACCGATCCTCGACACGTGTTTCGCCCCTCCACGGAGCATCCTCAGGAGATGTTGACTCGTCGACCGCTTGGACGCGAATGATAAATCATTCTTTCTATCACACCTCCTGCATGTTCATATATTTGCGGGCGGGAGGGCGGTCCTGTGCATGCACCCAAACTTGCAGTAGTTTAGCGGAATTAAAACTAAATATTCTAGTTGTATATCTTATATAGCAATGTAACTTAATCATAATCTCAAATTAATCATTAAGCCTACTCTTGATTAAATCGTGTTCAACCAATTACAATCAGCGCCACTCAAAAGTAATTTAATTTCGGCAGCCGTCTTCAAATCATTTGTCAACACCGCTGACCTAGCATTAATCCCCACATTGCTCAATCACTGCTAATGATCACCACATGACCAGCGTGAATATACGAACGGTAGCTATATCGTCAGTAGCCGTGCGTGTAATATAAATAAATAACAGAAGCCTCACTCCATGGAATACAGTATTACAAGCTGGCAAACATACTGACGCCACGCCATGTTTTAACGGCATTAAATATTTTAGACTTTAGAGAAATGTGTAGTTTCGATCGCGTATTCCATACTGAATATTTATTGAAATCTAGGTGGTAAATATTACAATTAGTTCGGTTATTACCTATGGGCTTGGTCGGACCATAAGTACGATTGCATCAAATGGTTTGTTTCACAGAAAACGAGACTGACAATCTCTTCAAAATTTTGTCAAATTTTCGAATTGCCAGTATAACCTATAGCCTACACAAGACTGTTGGTGCATTGTTACGTGACACCCATTGGAAGTGTACCTTCTGTACATGAATTGTGTAGTAAATTGCGTTGTGATTGTAATATAGATATGATTATACAAACATCATCATATTAGTTGTGCTATTGTGCTCATGATTTATGTATATTGCTGATGATTGTTCTGAGGCGCCTGAGTCTTATTTTTAAAATGCTTAATGTCTGCAGAAAAAATTGCCTTAAAATATTATGGCAGGGTAATTAATTGATGATCTTTACATTATGCTACTTGTTTTCATCTAGAACTCTAGACCTCACCTCATCACCTCATTCTGATTATTTCGTAGTCGCCTTGCATTTGGGTTCTATAGGTACGTCACAGAGAGCGCTATGATGGGTCATTATTGGTCAAAGACGACACGGTTAGCGCAGTGGTTGAGAGATCGACTGTTGAGCTACGTGTCGTGGGTTCGATTCCCGCACGGAACAAATATTTGTATGATCTACAGATATTTGTTTCGGATCTGGGTCTTCGTGTATGTGAATACACACCGTGCCTCGGAAACCACGTAAAGCCGTTGGTCCTGCGCCTGATCTCTCTCCGGTCGTGTAGGATTGCTGTCCCATCGGACTATGAGAGTGAAGGAACAGAGAGAGCACCTGTGTTTGCGCCCACACTTGTGCTCTATAATATCTCCTGTGTAGTTGGCTAATCTCCGGTGAGATTGGCCGCCGTGACCGAAATCGGACATTACATATTGGTCAAAGACTACAGTGATATCGGTACGGTACTTAAAAAAGACAAAAGAAACTCACGTTACAAACAAATTTCATAAACAATAACTGGTAAGAAAAACGTCAACTTTAATCATAATTTTTAAAAACTTCACCGTTCGGAATTGTATCTCAAACCCTTTGCTATAAAGAACATATTTCCACGCACGCACAGTTGCGTCTTTATTTCAAACAATCAGTTTGGAAAACGCATGCGTGTACGCAATAGGCGGTTACAACTTGTCGTCCATATTGCAACATGCTGTACCTTACTTTATCAACTTATATTACAATCATATCATACCATTTTCAACCTTAACTTCTTCGTAATACGGTTCACCATGTGTGCATATTCAAGTTGGCGTTGGTAAAAAGGTCCACGAAAACTATTGTAGTAGGAATGAATGGTGTTCAATATCGTAATATTCTATTGTACACGATTTTTTGTAGAAAATTTTAAACACTTCTTAATGGCTTAATAGGTTTTGAAATCTATTTTCATAGATATTTTTTGTCGCAGTGTGCAGCAGCGATAGCCTAGCGGTTGAACGCATGCCTACCATGCAGGAGGGTCTGAGTTCAAACCCGCAGCCTGATTACCGATATATACCGATAGCGACAGGCGTGGATCGCGCAATAGCTTCTGTCAAACGTCATTTTTATGTCATATAATGTATTGGCTGACAGTCAGATTGCTGACGCGTGGCTGTCGCGTTGCTGTCGCTTTTTTACGTAATTAGGCTGCCGGCCTGCACCTCTGCGTTTACGGTGAAGGAAAACTTCGTGAGGAAACCTGTACACCTGAAAGGGTTCCATAAAATTCTTCGTGGTGTGTGTAGTCCGCCAACCCGCACGGGGGGGATTTAAAGTAATAATAATTGAATTGGGACATGGAGAGGACATTTTTTTTTTCTATAAATATAAAATAATTAATAATTTTGCCCATTACTGTTCCACTGTAGGTCAACAGGCCTCTTTTTACAATGAGAAGGGTTTAGTCTTTAGTCCACTATGGTACGGGTTGGCGGACTAGGCACACCACCGAAACTTTATAAAGAATCAGAAGGAACCTCCTCTGTATATGAATTCGTAAAGTCAGAGGTGCGGTTTTTTTTCAACGTGGTCGGCGCCGGCGGTTCGGAGTACTGTCCCAGACCCTATTGTATGGCAGATAATCGTTCAATTACTAGGCTATCGCTGCTTAGTTAACATGACGCAAGTATTAAAAACAAAAAAACTATAATTTAAACTATTTAAAGGTGCTAGTATTTTCGCTGCAATTGTTTTTAATTATAATATAAATCCACTTATTGGACATGAGAAATTTTTGGTAGGTGCAGTACTTATTGGTAAACGCACCTATAAATTGGCAGTGTACCAATCAAAATATGATGAATGGAACGAATGAAGGGCTGCAATGGAAAGAGCCTCCTCGAGTGACGAATCATGAGATCGTCTGGTGCACCCTGGGCAATCAGCCTCGATACCTCCATTGCTGACTGGCTAATTTTTCCACTACAGCATGAGCGATTTCCATGTGATAACTCGCCGACTCGACAGAAGAAGAATAGGTTTTGTAAGAATATTCTACAGTAAAGAAGAGCCTTTACATCTCCTTGTCCCGCAACTTTCTTTGGACCTGCTACACAGTTCATATTTACATACGCACAATCAGCCGAGCAGTTGCATTATAACGCGTGTTAATTTCGTATGCGCACGCGCATTGCGTCACTCTTGCGTCTCATTAGTACGCTGACGATGAACTGATATTATAACACGGTACGCTTTGTTATTTTCGTTGTCTGGAAGGCTATTGTCTAATGTGGTGACGAGCGCAAGTGTTTTAATTTACAAATATCTTTATGAGTTTTTTTGCTTTTAACACTGCGGAGCAGTCAATGCAGTCATTACTATACTCGGTTTGTTTAGATACTTAAATAAAGGTAAACAATCTTGATGTGACTTTTTACACAAACACATATTAAACAAATAAACTACTGCTTAAACTAGTGGTTCAATTGATTTGGTAATCGTTATTGTTGTTTTACATTGGTTTTTAGTCGCGTTTTATTTTAAAACTGAGTTTTTAAACATAAAATATTAAAAAGACACATCAAGATTGTTTACCTTTAGTTAAATACCTAAACAAAACGAGTATAGTACCTATTATTCAAGTATCATAAAACTTCATTGATAAGTCCGTTGCTCAAAACTATAAAATTTTTATCATCATCATCATCATCAGCCAAAAGACGTCCACTGCTGAACGAAGACGTCCCCAAGGGGGGGTTTGCCATAATCCCCACGCTTGGCAGGCGGCTTGGGGATCGCAGTGGCTCACCGATTAGTGAGAGGACGCTGCTGCCCGTCCTCCGGTGTCTGACCGCAGTTTTAAGACATACCCGGGTCAAAACTTTTATACAGCTAAATTAATATATCCAAATTACAGACATTTGAAGACACGGTTGGCGCAGTGGTTGAGAGATCGACTGCTTCACTACGTGTCGTGGGTTCGATCCCCGCACGGAACAAATATGTTTATGATCTACTGATAGTTGTTTCGGGTCTGGTTGTGTGTGCATGTGCCATGTATGTTTGTAAACTGTACCCACGATACAGGAGAAATGATACGAGTGGGGCAAAGTTAAAAAAAAACCTGCATAAATATGAAACTAAAGATGACAACACAATAAATACGAAATTATATTCAAATATTATTCAGAGATGTTACGTAGCTCCAGGAGTTCAAAGTAAATTAACTTAAATGATCTTAACTGCCGCAAAGCTTAACATTATCTTTTAATCGAATTATATTCACTTACTAAGAGTGCAGTCGTAATTTTAATTAAACTAATGACAATCTCTTTTTTTTGCAGGTAAAGATCTCAACACACAACACGGAAAAATGAACTTAATATACTCAAGAATAAGGTAGGAAATTAATTGTAAGTGGTTATTACATAAAAGCGAAGGTTGTGAAAGTGGTCTCCGGCGAGTCATATTACCATAACTGAACAAATTATGAATAACAAAAGAATGTTCGTTTCTATCCTATTTGGAGACAAAAAACAAAGACATGTCGTGAGCATACCAAGTCAATAGGACAACTCATTCAGTGGCGCAAGAGTTTCTAAGAGAGCGTTGACACGAGGTCCCATTTCAGAAATGTTTTCAAAACAGAACCGGTCAAATTTTGTAGGTACCGCAAAAAGCTTGAAGAGTGTATCCTATATAATAGGGACTGAGAATATCACAGATTTCCTAAAATCCCTAGGGATATCATCATCATGTATGAGCAGTCTATCTCTTGTAGGTTATCCGTCCTCCCGACGATAGATAAGTAAATTGGATAGGCAACGGTAACCGTCGATAGAATATTGTAAACGAAGTAAGAACAAAATGATAGATTTGTCTAACTTTAGTAACTGAAATGACAGATAGATAGGTTATTGAAAATGGCAGTAAATCACGGAGGAAATCCTTAGATTAGTATCATAATGTCACTGTGACATAATATATAATAACACTATTCAGTATAACAGAATCCCGTTGAAAAAAAAAAACGATCCTGCAGAACGAGACGAGTCGTGGGAGCTTATACGGTAAATTCAATCTACAGTCAAGCGTGATATTTTACGTACATAAAGTATGCTTTGTTTCGCTAAAGGTCGCTGTTGCCATGGAAATCAATACAAAGTACTAAAAATATGTATGTATGTATACGAGTACAATTGTCTCCGATGCATCCGGTTCTAATGAATGCGACTTTTATTTGGACCATGAAATCGGACACATGCACTTACAGCGACCACGTACACTGCGAACTTCATTCAATTTAAATAAAACAACATCGTGAATTTTGAGTATTTTTTGACAGATAAACAAGACTATTAATTGTTTAATCAACTACATGGTTTTAAAAATTCCACCTGACGTTTCCTGATAACCTATTTCCGAATAAATTATCTGCGTAGATTTCTTCAGTCTTTAATATGTCTCTGTTTTTATTACTGGTATATAATTCCTACCTTACCATGGCCGTATCCAGGTGTAATGGCGGTGTACCTACTTTACTCGCCCATATTCTTAACTAATTGTTAAAGAAATAATTCGGCTGGAACATTTTCTACCCTGGATAAATCATCTTCATCTCATTCCAAAGTATAAATCTATAAATATTGTCTGAGTTCCACAATGTCAGTAGTGATGGAAAGCTGTCCCACATGATTGCAGCTCCGCGCGCCGGCGCAGTATGTCGCTCCACTAATTTGTTCGTCCCAGTGTGCAGCGCTTTTGATGCCAGTTCCGTGTCGTGTGCCCGGCCTTTATGTGCACTCGACTGGCTTCAATTAGCTCCATTTTTTAGCTTAATTATGGATAGATGCTATCGATGGATGAATTATAGTTTTCTTGCTTAATTCATGGATTGGATACCAACGACGGACCATTAGATTTTCTATGGTGACTATTTCATTTTATGACAAGCAACGCAAAGCAATTAAAGGATTGTAAGAGTTACAGCGGCGTGCACAGAGTTTTTAGACAGGGTAGGCAGAAAATTTGAAATGCTTATTTACCAATAATACCTACTGCATGTTGGTATTCTTTTTTTTTTTTTTTTTCTTTTTAAAAAACATTGCCCCACACTAGGATTTCTCCTGTGTCGTGGGTACAGTTTACAAACATACATATCACATACACACACAACCAGACCCGAAACAACTATCTGTAGATCATACAAATATTTGTTCCGTGCGGGAATCGAACCCGCGACACCTAGCGCAGCAGTCGATCTCTCAACACACTGCGCCAACCGTGCCGTCTATTGGTTCGTCGTCCTGTCGATTAAATAATGATGTATGTGATTTGCCACCTCAAATATCTTATAATAAATATTTATCTGTGTTATGTAGGGTAGGCAGTGTCTTTTTGTCTTTATGCACCGCACGCCACTGAAGAGTTAATTATGATGAAGCTTATAATTCCTCAGCCTTAAGTTTATGAACTTAAACAAATTAAAAATAGCAATAGAGGTTTCCATTACTTAGTATTTTAATAAAGTCTGGTGGTCGCAACCGCGACTATTGGGCGTGAAGCCTTGCGATCATTACCCGGGCATGACAAAGTGTTATTGTATTTTTCGGGAATTCTCTGAAGCTGCCAGTAGTTGAGAATTGTGTTAGGCAGATGGCAATAGGCTCGCCACCTATTACATGGGAGTCGCTTATGGCTTTGTTCAGATTGGGATTTGGTACAATATTGTTAATGATCGAGTTGATACGATGTATCGTATTTTTCGAATCAATCGAATCGAGTCGGTGTCGGTACTATAGTTTAAATGATTCTCTTTGCTATATATTTCATTCTCACATCTCATTGATAACAATTCCATTCACCACCGACCACCTGCATAGTAAGATAGACGGCCACACGTTTACGATCGATCGCTATGTGAGAACAGCGCGCACGATGCGACTGCGCAACTAAACAGTACTTTATATTAAGTCGATCATCTGCGACGTGCGTGGCAAGTTTCCAAGAATGCTAGAATATGGAACATGATATGAGGAAAATTTTATTTTAAGACAAACTTTGTGGTTGCCTGAAAAAATAGTTGGTCGCTTCTTCTTCTGTACCCCTAGTGTAAGTTTCTTTTGACAAATTCGATTTACTACATCGAACGCGTTCGGCGCTCCGATTGGTGGAGAGCACGAAACGGACCAATCAGAGCGCCGAACGCGTTCGATGTAGTAAATCAAGTTTGTCGAAAGAAACTTACACTAGGGCCTCAGGGTGTCATAAAATGCATCAAATTATGTCAAGTACAGGAATAGGACTACTCATATAGCAGAACTTACCTTCATACTGGGATCATGAATCAGTTTTTTTTTTTGCCCCACATTCTTTACCTGCATCGTGGGTACTTTTAACAGATAGAAATCCCACATGCACAAACACCATAAAAATAATAGTTACGCGTGGAACTGGAACCTAGGACTATCGCTAAGCTACTGCACCAACCAATTGACGTGATAGTTGTCTGGCAGTTTGAGAATGTCATGCTCACTTAAATGTCCTGCTGATGGTGGCGTGTGTGTCGGGTCGTTGAGTTTCCTGCAATGTGGTTGAGTTGAGCGATGCCGGTACGCGCGTCATACTCGTGAACGGGTGCCGTCTGTTGGGACTGGTCAGCTCATAGCTGCCATGTCAATCTTATCAGAATATTTGTTATTAATTTAAAAATCAGGCTTGTTTAGTTTAGACTTTTTTTTTTACATTGTCCTCACATAAGTTTTCGAGAACAATGTATTTTAACAAAATATTGTAAGAAATTCTGAATTTAAAAGAGTAACCATGGAGTTTCTTGCCCGTTCTTCTCCATTGGAAGTCAACATTTTGGAACGTGACACCTAAGAGTCGTAACTATTCTTAAGTACCTGTATATGGTCTACATGAATAAAAACATATCTTATCTTATCTTACCTTATCAACCGAGTACTACGTTGTACTACTAGTACTACGTACAACTTATCAGTTCATTAAATGCTTTAATAAAGCATTTAATATTAAAATCGTGTAAAAGTGTCGAAGGTGACTTTAGCACTGATCAGTGCTTCCGCGTACCAAAGGTTAAGCAAACATAACAATATTCCTTTCGTAGACAATTCATGGAAATCTACAAATATCCAAGAATAGATTTTTAACCCACGGGCAGAACAAAAAAAAAACACTTTTTCATGGTTTAAGTGTAGTTCTGGTTAATTTACAGAAAAATGAAAAAAATAATTGGGTAAAAATTTTAGGTAGGTATTTAGCCATTTTAAAAATATTCGATTATTTATGTTGGACTGGTGTGGTGGGAAGATAGTTCCCTGTGCCCGATTAAGGGTTATCATCTCCGAGGTTCCGACTATCTTTCTGTCCCCACTATTTTATGTATTTGTATGTCGACGGCTTTTCCTAGTCTCCAAGACCGGTGGAGTCTCTCGGGGTCTTGAACTCTAGATTGTCTGCTTGGTAGCCATTTAGCCATAGGGGGTTAAATGGCTACCAAGCAGACAATCTAGCAGTTAGCTCATCATCATCGAGCTAACCATTAATCCAATCATAAATCATAGATATTTTTCTAAATCGACATCTATATTATCTGTTCTAGTTATGACCATATAAGGTCAACAATACATTCAGAAAAATATCAGCGATTTGCGTGGGTTAAGCAGCCGATATTAGGTACCTAGTCTATTATGTTTCTAGATATTTAAACCAGACCCATCAACTACCCGACACGTTCCAAACCAATGATGTAAACTAACGATTACATAAAATAACATAACATCACGCCTGTATATCCGAAGGGTTAGGCAGAGATGTACTAATGTGCACCCACATTTCGCCGATGTCGTTATGGAGTCCCATGTAACAGGTAGCGAGCCTACTGCCATCTACCGGGCACAGTTCCAAACTCCGTGCTGCTACTGAGAATTTTCATATAGAAAAACTCAATAACACTTTTTGACTGACCCGGAAATCGAACCCGAGTATCGCTTGCGACCATTAGACCGAACGAGGTAGTCAAGTTTGCTAGTATAAGTATTTTTTTAATGTCGAACTCTGCCATATAAAGCGCTTAGTTTTATAGCTCTGTGGTAACATAGTTTCTGAATCATTATATTTTATTATACTTTGCACACGGGTCAAAGAGTCCGTTGTGTGGCGTAACACTGGCTTCATATATTGATTCTTTATCATTCTTATATATCGTGAAACCCACATAGAATATTAAAAAAAATTAGACAAAGTGAGATAAGTTTCTATACAAGGTGTTTGTTTGTGTTTTTTAAAAACCTTGCCCCGCAATTCTCTTTTCTTCTGTGAGTAACATCTTACTAATATTATAAATGTGAAAGTTTGTGAGAATGGATGGATGGATAGATGGATGTTTGTTACTCTTTCACGCAAAAACTACTGAAATGATCTGGATGAAATTTGGCACTGAGGTAGATTATAGTCTGGAATAGCACAAAGGCTACATTTTGTCCCGGGAAAACGCGGGCGGAGCCGCGGGCAGAAGCTAGTCAAACATATATACATGTCACATCGACGTCATAAGAATATTTATTACGTGCGGGAATCGAACCCATGAATCATAGTGTACAACCTAATCGCTTAGTTACTGCACAAGTATTGCCAACTTCACAGTGCCTCGAGACATCGAAAAGGTAACAAAGGGTGTGAATTTGAAACTATTCATCTTCCATATCATCATCATCATCAGCCAGAAGACGTCCACTGCTGAACGAAGGCCTCCCTCAAGGGGGGGTTTGCCATAATCCCCATGCTTGGCAGGCGGCTTGGGGATCGCAGTGGCTCACCGATTAGTGGATGACGCTGCTGCCCGTCCTCCGGTGTCTGGCCGCAGTTTTAAGACGTACCCGGGTCCCATATAAACCTACTCAGTCAAAAATGAAGACTGACTGGCTCATAATTCCATACCAAAATATATGAAACAACGTGCGCGCGCATTTTTAGTTTGACAGTTGAGATTGAGGGATACCCACACTGCGCATGCGCTATTCGTTATGCGCTACGCGTTAATACCATCACGATCAAAACAGAATCAAATTCATCGAAAGCCTCATATCATTTGAAGATCAATAAATTATAATAATTTTCTTTAATAGATCAATACATAAAACTCCTACACGTAGAATTCCAACAAATTAATTTATTAAACTCGGTATAATAAACAAATTCAAAGCTGCTACTCTATAAAATAAATATTTGAAACAACACGCTTCCTCTATAAACAATTAGAAGGTGCCATCTATGGAAGATGTCGGCTTATGTAAATTAGAATGACCTATTAGTTTCGTATTAGGAATATTTGAGAATTATGAGCTTATAAATTAATTTGTTGTTTGGAATATTATATATCCCTTATAACATATCATCACGCCTGTATTCCCCGAAGGGTTAAGCTGAGGTGTCCTGTCGTACACACACATTCAGCCGATCCCGTTATTGAGTTTCATGTAATATAGGGCGAGCTTTTTGCCATCTAATGCACGATTCCAGACTAATGCTACCGAGAATTTTCATACAGAAAAACCCAATAACACTTTGCCAGACCCGGGAATGGAACGTAGGACCTCACGCTTTGCAGTCGCGCTTGCAACCACTAGTGACTTGTGATCACTGGAACTGTGCCCGGTAGATGGCAATAGGCTCGCTCCCTAGTACATGGGGCTCAATAAAGGCATCGGCGAAATGTGGGTGTATAATAGTACACCTCTGCCTAACCCTTTGGGGAATAAAGGCGTGGTGCTATGCTTTGTTATAATAGTATGGATGGGCCACAAGATCAATAAGGACAGATGTAATAGCTTGTTTGTCCCGGTTTGTCCCTGTTTGACCCGGGTATGTCTTAAAACTGCGGCCAGACACCGCAGGACGGGCAGCAGCGTCCTCTCACTAATCGGTGAGCCACCGCGATCCCCAAGCCGCCTGCCAAGCGTGAGGATTATGGCAAACCCCCCCTTGAGGGAGGCCTTCGTTCAGCAGTGGACGTCTTCTGGCTGATGATGAATAGCTTGTTTTTAAATGTGCAAATTATGAATATAGGTAGTAAAATTATAATTATCTTAAATTTAATTGAACGAGAACATTTTTATGTCTCTAGTTTATAGAGCTATTAAATTTGTTATTTTTAAAGTACACACATAAAGTGGATAATTGTGAATATTATACTTTAACTTTATGGTTTGTTACTTTAACTTTCGCCTTATCTTTATTTTATTTTTTTAATCTAAACGAATAACCGTAAAACTGTAACTGTACTTCAGATTTAAATAGTTTTGAGCTAAAGGAAAAGTGTTTATTATTATTTGTTTTTTTCTTCTGGCAAATTTCTGGCAAAATTCCTGATATAAAAACACCCCGTAATTATAGGTAATCGACACAATGGTCCTTTGGTCGTTTAACATAAGAAGAAACGATTCGAAGAGTTGTGACAACCACCAATCTGCATTGCGCATGCGTGGATAACGGTCCAGTCCTACCCTCTCGAGGCCCGGCAGTAATAATGCACTAGTTTACATTTTGAGATATATTTACTTATTCACGTATAATTTGTATAACATATTATAAAACAAAGTCCCCCGCCGCCTCTGTCTGTCTGTTCGCGATAAACACAAAAACTATTGAACGGATTTTTATGCGGTTTTCACCAATAGACAGAATGATTCATGAGGAAGGTTTAGGTGTATAATTCATTAAGGTTTTGTGTAAATTGGCTGAAATATGACGATGATAGTTGAGGATGTCGGAAAAAATTATGCCGACTGGGAGCTTTATTGGCGTTCGCCGAATAAATGCTCGACGTAACAGGCTGATACGACACTATGATATGAAAAGATGAAGGCGTATATGCTCTGCTAGCCGTGCGAAGCCGGGGCGGGTCGCTAGTTAACAATAAAAGGTTATCTCAGTTTAACAGGTAATAAAACATGCAAATATTACCCCATAGCCTAACGCAAAGGATGTGAGCCATTATTTCGACTAGCAGTGGATCGGTTCAAGGGGATATCGATTACATCGTTACATCGATCGCGAGCCGCGTCGGCGCAGGCGCAGCGGTGGCGCAATGTTTGAATCGATTGTTATTATTCAATATTGCTACTGCATATTGGTTATTATGGGTTTATTGTAAGCGATTGTAATATACGGTTTTGTAAGTGTTTGTATTGGCTGGTATTTTCTTGGTAGATAAGCATTTAAAAGAATAGAAAGGAATTCGTGAAGGTGACTTTATAATTATTTGTCTTTATTTGAATATGTTATAGGTTTGGACCCAAAAAAGGAGTATTTTATATAAAACATTAGAAATTACAGTCTCAAGTCAAAAGAAAAATCTCTATTTTATTTTGTTTAATCAACTGCAATTTGTACTTTCTTTCAAATTTTTTCACTGATTTAAGTTATCGTTCTGGAACGTTGTGTTACTTGTCTTACTTTTTCGAGTCATCGGGCAAGAGACAGGTGATTCAGTAATCAGTGATGGTCATCAACACACAGCACTAAGCACTTCACACTGCTAAAATGAGTGAGCAAGATATCAACACGTCAAGACAAGAAACGATGATAATAATTATATCTATTGCATTTTGTATCAGCTCCGATGAAATAGGATCAAGTTATTGTCTGTCAGTGGGCTAACTAGTATTTAATGAGCTTAAAACCTAACATTACAGTAACATTTATCAATAGGTCTTATTTCAAAAGCATACATAAGTAGTGTATAGCTTAAATACACTACTAACCTGTTTCTACGTTCGGAAATAGCCTCCAAAAGATAATATATTGACGTATATTTATTACATTAGCGATCTACAACAGTTTTAGTATTTTTTTTAATCGTTGCCCCACTCTAGGAATGATTCCTGTTTCGTGGGTGTGTTTACAAACACATATATTCACATACACAAACACCCAGACCCGAAACAATTATTTGTAGATCATACAAATATTTGTTCCGTGCGGGGATCGAACCCGCGACACTTAGAGCAGAAAGCTAATCGCTAAGCCACTGCGCCAACCGTGTCGTTATCATTACTCATTAGCATTATATTATAACAAAGCATCACGCTTGTATTCCCCGAAAGGGTAAGGTTGAGGTATAGACTATTGTACACCCACATTTCACCCATGCCGTCATTAAGTCTCATATAACAGGGGGCGAGCTTCTTGCAATTTACCCGGCGCAATGCCAAACTCCGGTCTATTACTCAATCCTATAGGGGGGTGAAATGACCCCGGTCTGTTACTCAATCCTATAAGGGGGTGAAATGACCTCAGTCTGATATTCAACCCTATAAGGGGGTGAAATGACCTCGGTCTGTTATTGAACCCTATAGGGGTGAAATGACACCAGCCTGTTATTCAACCCTATGAGGGGGTGAAATGACTCGGTTCTGTTATTCAACCCTAAATATGGGCGAAATGATGGTTCAATATTTTAATTAAATAACTTAAATCGCGGGCACAGTATAGTGTTCATAAATATAATATGGGTTATAAACAATCGTAAAAATAATTACCTATATTAATATAAAATCATCAATTCAAAGCAACGGGGCACCAAAACTCCGTGTCTCTAATTTCAGACAGATCTGATATCAACCGCTCTTAGAATAATAAGTTTATTAAAGGTATGGAGACTAGTTCTAAATACCATTTCTTACTCATAAAGAGACATAAAGTTCAGTTAGTATGGTAATCAAGCGTACTTATTTTGACGGCCTTATGGACAGACAGAACCTGTTCCAAAATATGACCTAGTTTCTAAATGATGTTATTGGTATTTTTAATTTTAATGTCTCATTAAGACAGGCTGAGGACTGTCTCATTGGCTGCGGGTCGGGCAAAGTGTTAATGGGTTTTTTTGTATGGAAATTCTCAGTAGCAGCACGGAGTTTGGAACTGTGCCTGGTAGATGGCAATAGGCTCGCCCCCTATTACATGGGACTCCATAACGGTGTCGGCGAAATGTGGGTACACAATACCTCTCGCTAACCTTTCGGGGATACAAGCCTGATACTATGTTATGTTATGTTAAGACGATTGCATGTATGTACAGTTTTTCTGTTAGAACATTCTCAGTAACAGACCGAAATTTGGGACAGTGTCCGGTAAATGGGAAAAGGCTCTCGCCATCAGTGAAATGTGGGTGAAAATCAGTTCACATCTGCCTTACCATTCGAGGAATAAAGATTGATGCTCTATCAGCTCACAATAGAGTGAACCGTGAGTTTACTTACCTTTTATAAAAACTATACTTGACGCTGTTAAAACCGTTTTCAGTCACGGAATTAATAAAAGTCGACGGCGGAAAAAATGAATTCAATTCACACACGTATTTTTTTGTTTGTATATGCGACATAATTGTGTATGTACACATATTGTACAGTACAAGGAAATAGTGAACAGACACGCTATCGCAAACATTGTTTTTTTAATATTATATACCTAATTGTATTCAATGGTAACATACGGTGTTAAGTGATAATGCATGTATAGGAAGGAAAAAATACTTAGTTACAAGTTGCCGTAGATTGTAAATATTACTAATATCTTACTAATATTATAAATGTGAAAGTTTGTGAGGATGGATGAATGGATGGATGGATCTTTGTTACTCTTTCACGCCAGAACGGCTGAACGGATCTGGATGAAATTTGGCACAGAGATAGATTATAGTCTGGAATAGCGCATAGGCTACTTTTTATCCAGGAAAATGTACGGGTTTGTTGACCACGCGGGCGAAGCCGCGAGTGGAAGCTAGTGTTTACATAATTTTGATTCTTATATACAATAGATTGGTAATAGAATGACCCCCAGTCGATCAGTCGATCTGCTAGGTGTAGCGCTTGCTGCGGTCCATCCTTCCATGGGGGATTGTTTTTCTCAGAGCGAGAGGCCTAAAACCACCAACCACGGTAAGCACTTGGTCCCGGGTGTCATTCGAATGCCTAATACTGCCATTACGGAAGTCAGCATCGCAATAAGTCTGACACCCGGTCTTTATCAGTTGTTTGTGACAACTGATAAAGACCGGGTGTCAGACTCAGACAGTGTTTTTGAACAGGCTTACTTTTTAAAATGATATTGACTAGGAGCCAACTCCATCAGCGTGGGTACAAGCCTAAGCAGATGATATTTACAGGCTTGTATAGAATATCAAGCCATTTCACTACGTCCCTACATCTCTGCCCAAACGATCTGGGCCAGGAGGCGTGTTGGTTATGTCAAGTTGTCAACCTATCATTCTACTCCGCCTAATCTTATCACATCGATGTAACAAACTGTCGCAACTACATTTTTTATTAGCACACTGGTGTTCACAGGCTTGTATATCATGATGCCAAACTTTAATACTGAGTAGTTGGCGAGCTTCTTGAAACCATAGGTATAAATCTTCAGGAAATCTGAACCGAGAGAAACTGTAGCAGGTTTTTTAAGACATCAACCGTAATTACCGAAACTAGACTTCTTCAGGCTTTTAGTCTTTTAAAAAAACGTTTCCCCACATTAGGATTTTTCATGTATCGTGGGTACAGTTTACAAACATACATGTCACATGCACACACAGCCCCGAAACAACTATTAGATCATACAAATACTTGTTCCGTGCGGGGATAGAACCCGCGACACGAAGCCCAGAAAGCTAAAAGCTTAGCCACTGCGCCAACCGTGTCGACAAACATTGTCGTGACCACGTTGCTTCCATACATTCTTGGCTTGACGTTTGGTCGTGGAAAACTTGCACAAGTTACAGGCAGAGAAAAAACCAACTCACCTTTGGGTATAACGTAAAGAGTGTCAGCAGGTACGTTCTGTTGTACACCCATATTTTGCCGGCGTTGTTATTAAGTCCCAAATAACATAGTGCCATCCACCTAGGACTACCAAACTGCAAGTTGTAGTTAGGATTACACAAAATCCCTAACTCTTTGCCCTATTTGGAAATGAAACCCTGGTCCTTAAAATCAGCAGCTGCACTTGCCACTACTCCAATGACCAGTAAACCGTCTGTACCATATTATATCTTCGACACTGAGTTTAGTTGCAGTATCTTAGATTAGCATATAATAGTTAGGGAGTCTTTAAATCGACCATACATGTAACACGTTCAATGTCGACCGGTACTAGATGTGTAATCGACATTTCAATCTGTATGACAATATATTTGCATATTCACTAAGCCTCTACACTTGAGGAGGTTGTACATTAGACTTGATGTATGAAACGCGATGTACCTATTGATGTTGTTTCCAATAGAAATATTTTTTGGATTGCAGTGCTTGTCTTTATTTATTTGAGTCTGAGGTCTAGTAGTTGCAAATGCGAATGCTGAGCGTGAAGTATTGGGTTCGATTCCCGGGTTAAGCAGTGTTATTGGGATTTTCTATATAGAAATCTTCAGTAACACAACGAAGTTCGGATTTGTGCCCGCTAGATGGCAATAGGCTCGCTGCCTATAATATCGGCGTTTGTATGTACAATTAATAGATCATCTCTGTGTAATTCTTCGGTGAATGCAGGCGTGATGCTTTTGTTTTTGTATTCGCATATTGTAGTTCTCTGTACTGTATATTAATATATCCGTGACGATGATTTTGAAGGATTACCAAGCCAGTTGTAGCAATAAATAATCTTGATACTTGTTATAATTCTCAATGGCGATTCATGTAAGATATGTTGTTTCAGCTGTGGATTCGACCTTTCAGTTTTGATTGGCCTTCTTTCGCATGCCTAACACTTCTACACAGTTCTTTGATTTCTATCAGTACATATTTATTTACTGGTGGGACTTTAGCCTACTCTATGAGAGAAACTAGGCCTAATCCACACAGTCCAGTGGCCCATACTTTTGAATTGCTCTCATGCGTGGCATTGCGTAGATCTTTTAGCAAACGCTGCGTATCCTCCACCAGTGTGCAATCTCTTAAACACTGTACCTTTCATTCGGCCTGCACTGTATGTAAATATAAGGCGGTTGTATGTTTATGTATTCATAGCTTTGTTTGTGAGTAATGCAAGGTTACCGCTCTTTGTCTGATATTGGGTTAAACTGTGATTATGCTGATTATCATGTACGCATGTTTCGTCGTGCAGCATTGTACAGTTTATGTTATTATAGATGTTGGGGCAAGCTTGTAAGCAATTAGATCAACAATTCCTGTGTTTTGATAGACGGATTTTGGTTTGTTTATAATCAAAGAAAGGCAAAGTTAGACGTGGAGGATGGGGATGACTTTCTTAAATTTGTGACATTAGGTTTCAAAATTTAGATACTTTAATAAACAATAGACTTCTGACAGTTTGTTCTAAACGAATTACTACACAGCACACAAGTTCGTGTATTAATTAAATGGATTTTCATTTGTGGAAATTATACGCTTATGATATATTCACTGTAACTAACTAATGATAAGTTAAAGCTGTTTGTTTCCCAAATCTAAATAAATAAATAAATTATTCTTCCTTTTCGCGAATTCTAATCTAAAGAAACATTGCACACCGCAAACATATTTGTACATATAACATAATAAATAAATAAATTCGGCCCATTATCGTCCCACTGCTGGGCAAGGGCATCTTCTCAGAAGGGTTAGGCCTTAGTCCAACACTAGGTGTGCATGCGTGTGGAGTCCTCTGAGGCGTGCAGGTTTCCTTACGATGTTTTCTTTCACCGCAAGTGATATTTAAAATCTCATCCGCACATGATTTTGAGAAGTCGTAGGTGCTTGCCTGGTTTGAAGTCCCTCTTGCATGGAAGGCAATTGTTCAGCCTAGCACTGTTCCAGGTCTAATAGTGAATGAAAACTGAAGGTTAAAGTAGATTTCTACATAACAAAGTCAATCCAACGGCAATGCGTGCTTATTACCGCACAGCGAGGATCACACCGATTTACGAAGGTCCTTGTAAAGCACTTGACATCTTCACTATTATGTATGTTATGTTAACTCTTATACAAGACTATAACTTATATAATTTAGTTATCAATAAGATAACACTTTGACACTGGCCTAGCTTCGTTCAGCGTATTGTTAGCCAGGTCGAGGTGAGGTTGGCTTTATTTTGTTAGACTTTTAGATTCTGTATCTTTTGATATAGAGATTAGAGAACGTTGTTACTTTGTGAAGAAGTTGTGTAACTAAATGTATTGCTGTTGCATGTTTTGGTCGCTATTGTGCTTATGTTGTATTCAGTCTGAGCCGGGCTAATAAATTGTGCGTATGAACACGGGTTTATATCTGGTTCTCGACATCAAGACCCCTCCGTGTCTAGGAAAATACGTTAAGTAGTTGGGCCCGAGTGTCTATGGGTGTCAGCAGCCCAAAAAGTCTGACGACCTTAGAGTAGGTATCATTGTCTCATAGCAGTGGCTCCCTGTAGGTAAATAAGTCTGAAATACTGATATTGAGCCGCAACAGATTAGACTGAGAGCTGACCCCAATGTAGATGGGAAAAGGCTAGGCAGATATTAAAAAAACATTTAGTAAAGATCTAGTGTTAAAGTGTCCAAGAATTACAAAGTCGCTAACTTATCAGAAACTTGCCGTAATCAATTAATTATGATATTGACTAGTGCCGAAGCCTGAAAACACCTTTAAAACACTTTTGGAAGCATTTTTAGATCTAAAAGTGAACCCATATTATAAACCGTAAGAGTAAAGGTACGTAACATAAAACTATTATAAAATAATTCTACAATCAACGACTCCTGCGCCGTCTCTGAACAATCATACAATGAACAGTCCTACGTTTATCACAATCAGTTCCCACAGAACAACTGACTCATTAAGTCCAGTCCATTGTCGGTGTACGGAGATAGATGGATGATAGGAAATATTATGTGTGAGAAATGTTGACAGCCCCTGGGTAAATACTCTGCACTCGTATTCCCTCAGAAGTTACAGTAACATAACATAGCATCACGCCTGTATTCTCCAAAGGGTTAGGCAGGGGTAATATTGTACACCCAAATTTCGCCTGTACCGTTATTGAGTTCCATGTATATTCCCTATTGCCGTCTTCCTTCCAGACTCCGTGCTGCTACTAAGAATTTACGACCCGGGAGTCGAATCCTCACGCTTAGCAGTAGCACTTGCGTATTGGCAGGCATCTAGTAGCTATCAATAATCCTATAAGTCAACTAGGGAAGATGATGTCGTAAGCTAATCAACCCCCTTATTCATAGAAAACTGATATTTTATATATGCTACATAAGTTATATCTGTCCTTGTCACTTTTATGACATGATAACATATTTTAATACCTCTTTTGTAATAAGAGATTTATAACAGGATCATGAATGTGGAGGGTACGAGGTATGGTGTTCCTCCATTAAAAAGGGAGGATCCTCTGACCAGACAAGGTGGTTAGCCTGGCGGGCTGAAGCCCGACTATTGAACGAACATTCGTATATCTGTTAGAATTTAAACTCTCATAGTGCGATTCAGGTTATTCTATTGTCGCTTCACTTCGATAGATGGCGCTTTACTTTTTACCATGTTACGAGTAGTAGGCGCTACAATGAATTTACGTTTAGCAAAAAACGTAAATTCCCGTAAAATATTTTTGATTACATAATACGATGATTTAAAAAGTTAGTATGATACCCTTAAGGTCACGAAGGTCACTGGAGAAGGCCTATTTTCAGCTGGAGATGATAAAGCAGTTATATTACACTTGAAACTTCATTCAAACTATAATTTCACATTACAACGTTAAACCACCTATTACCATACATCAGTTAACTATTACCAAACTTTAACCGAAAGGTTGATGTAGCGGCTCTGGTATATAATTTAACACTTCAGTATATAATGACCGGTCTACACGAGTACATAGTGTATACTCATGCGCATACTATAATTTTTGTGTTATATTTTAATGTAACTACTATTTATGTGTTTTTGTGTAGACTGTGTAATTTGGGTTGTAACTTTCAATGCTATATCTTTTGTTTTTTTTATTATTTAGAAATGCGTTAAATTCGTTAGCAATAAAATATGGTTGTATAGTTTTATATTTATGTTTTTAGGCTGTATTCAATGTAATCCTCGATTTTTTCTAAATCTACCTAGCTCTTTGCTTTGAAATTGCTAGCCACACATCGCGTCTGGTAGTCCGCAAAGGGTTAGGCAGAGGGGTATTATGGTACAACCACATTTTACCGATGCCGTTATTGAGTCCCATGTAATAGGGGGCAAGCCTATTGCCATCTACCGGGCACAGTTACAGAATCCGTGCTGCTACTGAGATTTTGCATACAGAAGACCCCAATAACACTTTTCCCTACCTGGGAATCGAATCCAGGCCCTCACGCTTAGCAGTTAAGCTTGCGACCACAAGACCAATGAGGGAGTCTTATTAGAAGACAGTAAGCAAAGTTTTATAATACGTTTCATAAGTGTTCACTCGTAGAAACTCTGTCTGGCATGATATTTAAAAACATTTATGTTGTTTAAGAATTGATAAACTAATGATCCACGATCCACACCCATTCATAATAAAATCCCTATTTATTTAAATTTAAATAAATACCGTAACATTATAAAATTAATTATCACCTTTATCTACCCACATTGTAAAGCAGATGGTCAATGTAAAAACATCATTTAGGATCTTGACCTCTTCATCTGACCTTGGTTAAACCATATTCCATGTGGTATTATATACTATTAGTAGTTCACATGACAAAACATCGGAAATCAAGCAAAATTATTATCGCGTGACCAAATTGTCGTTTTCCGGAAAGTATAACACAATAGGTGAATATTTTTAATGTCACATACGAATAGAATAATATTAATTCCTACCGTATTGTACTTTGTGAAAACGTACAATACGATAGGAATTATTGTATTGTACGTTATGTGACAGTAGAAATGATAATAATTTAATTACTAAGTAGAAGTGGTATTAATTTTACGTGTTTTATTGTTGAAAAGATAAAGATATACATAAGTGTTTTCGTTACAAGTAAGTAGTGTTAAAAACTGTGTTTTATGATAGAAAGTTTACTGGTTAATTTATAAAATAATTACATCGTTTAACCAACTTAAATGATTAGTAAAAAATATAGGTAGTTAGTAAATAGAATAAAATAATATAGCTACCAGGGAGAATCCTTTCAAAGACAAAGGGATGGGAATTTAATTCCTGCGTGACTTAGGAGTAGACGAAGGCTCACTATCAGGTGTCGAAGTGGATGACCGTAAGGAGTTTATCCCGAAAGAGGCCGGAGAGACACCTCTACTGCCCCTGAGCGAAGGATGAGAAGTCCATGAGAATTCTCACCACGTAAAAAAGGGTATAGTCAATAGATAACATTGATAAGTCGATTTGAATTAAAAAAGGTAAATAACAGACCCATAGCCAGTACCCTTAAGTGTAAGTTTCTTTTGGCAAATTCGATTTACTACATCGATTAGTCCGTTTCGTGCTCTGCACTAATCGGAGCGCCGAACGCGTTCGATATAGTAAATCGAATTTGTCAAAAGAAACTTACACTAGGGGTACTGAAACTTATTTAAAAATTACAGTGGTATCACATTGATCACTGCTATCAACTGTAATATTTTTTTTAATAAACATAATGTTCTATAATCTGCCACAACAAAGGAAGGCACCCTACCTTGGTGTCATGACGATTGCGTGACGTCTGACATGATCATCATTTGTGGTAGGACCGGATGAGGTTATATACTACCTGGTAATTTGTTTTTTGTACTTTTTTTAGATCCTAATGTCTAAATAAATGGTCCAATTATTATTGTTATTAGATATTTTTGTTTCTTTTGAAGAATGTGAAATTTAAATAATAGTATTGTCAACTATAATTGTATCCGCATCTTAAGTATGTGTATTAAGATTGGTGTCCTTATTACTTAATATAATTTGGAACAACTCAAATTGTTCGTATAACGCACTAACTGTCATATATCTATTGAGAAGTCAGGAGTCGGCGAGCTAATGCCTATGTTTAGCAAAGGAACAGAAATGGACTTACTTAATTAGGAATATATTTATTAGAATTTTCAATTATTCAAATTTTAAGTACGAGTATATACATATATATATGGCAAACTTTGTTGCTCGGATTTTGACATCCGCACTTCCGCAGTCCATTATTGAAGACAAGTCGAGTACACTGACAATCGTCATTATTTAAAGAATAACAATTGTGCATTCTACTTTATTGGTCATATTTTTGCCAATGTTCATTAACTGCCGGAATTAATGGCGAGCGCAGAGATTGATATCATGGCGTACTAAAAATTGCCCGGGGCACCACACGTTACGCTTCATAAAAAGATAAACGTTTGCAACCGTAATACGGACGTGTGAAGGTTTCTATACTTAATTGCTTGTAAATAATTAATTGACTGTAGGTGTTGTAAGTTTGCACAAAAAATTTGGTACACCAAATAACTACTGGGTGGGCAAGAATGATGTAAGAACAGATAAAGATGTAATGCGTAGTCGTGAGAATGAACGGTGAAATGGTAAATTATTAGATATTAGATAATAGACTGTGTCAAAATTAAAAGCAGACTTACAGTTAAGTGACAATGACTTGTAAAGAGAATTAATGAAAGATAAAACAACCAAGCAGTTTGGATTTCTTTAAGTAAATGATTCTATAACCACTCTCATTCTGAGAAGACTCTCATGCCCAAAAGTGAGACAGTGATATGCTAAATTATTATTAGAATTGACGATTAATGAACTGAAACAACAATAATTTAATTTGTTCAGAATTTAAAAAATAAATATTTTTATTTATTGTTTTTAGATTCGGTAAAATTTTCTCTTTATATCCATAAAAACCATTCATCTATAAATGTGTTTGCCTTCATCATCCCGGCCTTGTACCTTCCCATACACAGTCTTTCACTGTCATTAATATATAGAACAGTCAATTAAATAGATGGGTTTGACAAGACTTTGATAGCTTTTATGTCCCACATTGCTTTTTCTATTCATTAACATATGGAAAAGAAAAGCTTTGTCTATGGGGCCACTCTTTGACTCGCTGTCAAGGGCGCAATCAGTGTCTACATCCACATTAACCATTACGAGTACTCTATTATTATTACTACTCATGTGAAAAGGTTGTGTGACCTTAGTTCAATGTTCTTTATGTTTGTAGATCATGTTTAGATAAGCTAATGCTAATGTCTCGTTTGAAATCAATTAATGGTGTTAATCGATAAATTATTTTGCTAATACTTTATTTATTATGTTATGCTTAAAAGCTTGACAGTTCCTTGTTCCTTCATATTAATTTGTAGCTTTGGGCAGTAGAATTACCTGGTTTTAATTCAAATTAGAGTTATGATCACCTTGTTTTGAAGGTATTTATACTGCTGATATATAGATCGATAAGGTCATCATACCGACTTGCCTGTGGATACCTTGATTAATACAGACTGTACCATAACAGTTCATGTTGATACGACAGGTGCAATTTTGGTAAATATAATGTTAGCTAATCTAAACGTCAATAGGCAAGTGGTGGAAAGATTGACCAACCAGGTACATTCTTATGGTTGGGACGGAGCCTGCCAGGTCATCCACTGGCGGGCTGATACCTGCCGGGGGTGTGGTGAATGCGCGAGCGAATCCCATATCTCCGGCGCTACAGGTATGCCGCAGGAACACCGTGTGGTTTTAGTCGGTAAAAGTCCGACATCACCCGTCGCCATCCCCAGGGCGGCGGGTATGCATGAGAATTTCCACATGTAAAAAAAGAAAAAAAAAAAATAAGGTACATTCTTATGGTACGCCAGAAACACATCAATGGAGGTCCAATCCATGATGGGGATTATCACTGAACACTCTTTTCGTGCATCCCACCTGCAAATTCGCCATCTTTATCTATCGAGTCGGGACATGGGAATTCCTCATGCCATAGTGGAAAGGTTAGCCATCAGCAATGATGGTATGGCTGACTGCCCAGGGTGCGCCAGACGAACTTAGATTTTGTAATTCATGGAGCAAAAACTGCCAAACAGATTTTACTGACAGGCAAAATGAACCCCAGTAAAGGCATTTTTCGTCTCGGAAATAACTCATTACGCAGGTAGCGCCATCATATACCTAAAAATATTTATTTAACCCGTGAAAAATGTGCATCCGATTGGATATTATTAACTCCGTTCTGTCTGTTACCACCCACACATTGCACGGCTCATAACTCATAATCATTATATTCTGTTAGACCCCAATTATCAATGGTCATTACCATTTATAAATGACTTACACCTTGAATATAACTGGGGTTTAATGCGCATGTCATTTATGTGTTAACATTAACGATATAATTATGTTAAATAATTATGTCTAACAGGAAATTATTATGTTATTATTTGAACACGACAAAGAAAATGGAGGGATATAATTTGTATACCTTAGGACACAGGGATAGGGGATTTTTTTATACGTTGCTCCGTGCTTTGGTCATTCTTGTATCATACAAGCACAAATATTGACCCTGAATGATCTCTAGGCAATACAATAATTTGTTCCTGTGGGAATCGTACCTAGACATCTAGTGCACTGATAGCCTAGCGGTTGAACGCTTGCCTTCCATGCCGGAAGGTCCGAGTTCAAACCTGGCTCGCACCTCTGACTTTTCGGAATTATGTGCGGATCAGAATTTGATTATCTCTTGCGTTTATGGCGAAGGAAAACATCGTGAGGAAACCTGCACACCTGAGAGGGCTCCATGAAGTTCTTGATGGTGTGTGTAGTTCGCCAACCCGCACCGAGCCAGCGTGATGGACTATGGCCTAACCCTTCTCATTCCGAGAAGAGACCCTTGCCCAGCAGTGGGACAGTAATGGGTTGAATTTATTTTATTTATCTAGTGCAGTGGTCAAAGGCTCAACCACAGCTTCTACCGTGCCGTCAAAACCAGAATTTTGCTATGACGATTTTGCAATAATTATAATTATCCTTGTTAAAGATCATATGTCCAGTTCAGTAAAATGAAAAGTCAACGGCGGGATACATATATTTTATCAAGTGTTTCCTGTGATTGACTTTTCTTATTCGGATGAAATAATGGCTGTTATTTACGTCGTACGTCGTAATTAATTGGTTAAATGTTAAAAATATGTCCCTGCAACTGTTATCCACTATTCTGGGTATATAATATCATTTTAAACAATAATAATGTCCCCCTGATAGGATTTCGGTCACGGCGGCCAATGTCACCGGAGATTAGCCAACTACTCAGGAGATATAGTGCACAAGTATGTGCGCAAACACAGGTGCTCTCTCTATTCCTTCACTCTCATAGTCCGATGGTACGGCAATCCGACACGACCGGAGAGAGATCAGGCGCAGGATCAACGGCTTACGTGCTTTCCGAGGGATGGTGTGTATTCACATTCACAAAGACCAAGACCCGAAACATAACTATCTGTAGATCATACAAATATTTGTTCCGTACGGGAATCGAACCTGCGACACGCAGCGCAGTAGTCGATCTCTCAACCACTACGCGAAATAAACAATAATATATATTTACTAGCTGTGCCCGCGACTTCGTTCGCGTGGATGTCGGAACTTAACAATGTATTTTTTTGTGAAACCAAATGCACTTATCCCTATTTTTTTCTAAAATAAAAGAATTTTTCTAAAATAAAAGTAGCCTAAGTTACTCCTTATTACATCAGCTACCTGCCAATAAAAGTCCCGTCAAAATCGGTCCAGCCATTTCAGAGATTAGCCTATACAAACAGACAGACAGACAGACAGACAAAAATTGTAAAAAATGTTATTTTGGTGTATGTACCGTATATATATTCATATGCATGTAGTAAAAAACGGTTATTTCAATATTACAAACAGACACTCCAATTTTATTTATATGTATAGATGTATAGATTATTATGTATAAGTAGGTACCTACATATATGTATGTTAATTTTATTAAGATATTTGTTTATTTAAGTACATCTATGATTCTTTCCATGCACTTGTCTGGAAGAAATTGCTTTAAGCGATAAGACCGCCATTTATACCCTATGTGTAAAATGTATATTCATTTTGTACTATTTCCTTTGGTGTACAATAAAGAACACTATATCTACATAACTATCTATCATAAAGATTGACTTTAACTGTAGGTAACGTCTCTAACGTATTACCGCAAGACTAGATACTGATTTATCTTGACTTGGGGTACCGATGATGGTGATGAGACGGGGTATTTACTAGCACATAATAAACTATTAACAAACCTATTTTCCAATTCAAAGCTTTAATTTCTGAGTTGGATGCTAGATGACCTTTTGAAGGCGATAAGGAATAAATGATCCCAGCACAAAAAAGAATTATATGAAAATAAAACATGATAGCAAACAGGGCGATGAAGCTGCATTCCTGTAGATTAATATCTTTTAGTAATGTTAACGTGTTTATAACTTTTTATTTAAGAATAAAAGACATAGTGCTATTGATTGTAATGTGATAAAGCGCAATATAAATGGGTATGCTTTAAAAGTTACTAGTGTCTGTATATACTGGGCCATTGGGCTAGTGGTTGCAAGTGCGACTGTTGAGTGTGAGATCCCAGGTTGGGCAAAGTGTTATTGGGTTTTTCTGTATGGCAATTCTCAGTAGCAGCACCAAGCCTGGAACTGTGCCCGGTAGATGGCAGTACGCTCGCTTCCTATTACATGGGACTCAGTAAGGACATCGACGAAATGTAGGTGTACATTAATACACCTCTGCCTAACACTTCGGGGATATAAGCACGATGCTATATTCTGTTAGTGTCTGTATATCTCAGAAAGGTTGTAACAGCCTCTTAAATAGTTGGTTTTAATTTGCCAATATCTCGTTTGAGAACAGACATCTGGGGGTAATGATTTTTCTTGAAACTATAAATATAGAAAATCCAATTTATTTATTCGTGGATCAAGCATGACATTTAAAAAGAAACACTTATATTGATTAACATTCGACTTTATCTACACAAATACCAAAATAATTATTAGACTTGCAATATCAATATTGGTAATCATTAATTATTGGCGGGGCGGGCTCAGGTTAGGAGCTAAATGTCACGTCGCACCGTTGGTAATATCTGATAAATATATAGGTAGGTGCTTGTGCTCGAAGTAGCTCGTATAGAGCGTGTTTAGGGCAGAGGTCATAATGTTTAGTTTTTTGCTTCCATACTAGGAATCATTCCTATATCGTGAGTGCGTTTACAAACACATATATTCACATGAGGGTAAAACTCTACGAATAAAGTTTATTTCCTGTCCTTCTCTATTGGAAACGTACATTTTGGAACATGGCAACTAGAGTTTGACTATTCATAAGTGCCCGAAGTTAGGTTAACATGAATTAAAATATATTTGATTTTATTATTACTTAGATAAATATTTATTATAAGATATTTTAGGTGGCAAATCACATATGTATATTATTATTTATTCGACATGACGACGAACCAATATCAACATGCAGTAGGTATCATTGGTAAATAAGCTTTTAAAACGTTCTGCCTACCCTGTCTAAAAACTCTGTGCACGGCGCTGATAAATATTAAGTCATACTCAAATCGTCACAGTTTGCGACAACTTAGATATTTTTTCCATTTCTCCTTACACAAACACACATCTCAAATGCATTTTTATTTCGTTTTTTTTTTTTTTTAAAAAAAAACGTTGCCCCACACTAGGAATAATTCCTGTATCGTGGGTGCGTTTACAAACACAAATATTCACATGGACATACACCCAAACCCGGAACAACTATCTGCAGATCATACAAATATTTGTTCCGTACGGGAATCTAACCCGCGACACGTAGCGCGGCAGTCGATCTTTCAACCACTGCGCCAACTGTGCCGTCTATTCTATTTATTTCTATTTCTATTTATTTCTCATATATGTATACATCGATTGGATTGGTCATCACTAGAACATTAAACATGCGTCGTTAAATTTTTTAACTACACAAATTGCTTAGTAACCTTTTATGCTCAGCATAATCCAACAGTCGGTAAATACAAACATTACTTCATAGTTACAACATTGCTATTTAGTGAATAGTGACCCGGGTACGTATTAAAACTGCGGCCAGACACCGCAGGACGGGCAGCAGCGTCCTCTCACTAATCGGTGAGCCACTGCGATCCCCAAGCCGCCCGCCAAGCGTGGGGATTATGGCAAACCCCCCATTGAGGGAGGCCTTCGTTCAGCAGTGGACGTCTTATGGCTGATGATGATGATGATGATTTAGTGAATGTTCTATGCGAAAACTTTCCTTGGAAAGTACGCGGCTCTATACATTCACACGAGCTGTGTTAAGTAGATTTCAGTTCTAACATTTTATATCTTATTAGCTGGTATCAGAATTTGATTATCACTTGCGTTTACGGTGAATGAAAACATCGTGAGGAAACCTGCACACCTGAGAGGGTTTCATAAAGTTCTCGATGATGTGTGTACTCCGCCAACCCGCACCTGGCCAGCGTGGTGGATTAAGGCCTAACCCTTCTCATTCCGAGAAAAGACTCTTGCCCAGCAGTGGGACAGTAATGGGTTTAATTTATTATTATTTTTTAGCTGGTTGTAACTTTCACTGCTAAGTTGTTGCTGTGTTGTTTGTTTATGGTTGTTTTCTCTTGTTTCAGGTAAAGAACTGAAGTTCGTGGAGGCGAAGAACATGCATTCATCACCAATTATCTGGTGATGAAAAAGTCGTTTGCACCCGAAAAGGTCAATGAAAAGAACATTCTGCAGTTTCCTATAACTAGATTAGTCTTCAGTAAAAGAGACTATCTATTGACCTGCAGTTATTAATAAACTTAGAAAGGTTATTGTATAGTCGAACTAAGGGCAGGGTTATCAGATATAAATGCTGTCTTTTCATGGAATAATGAATGCGTTAGAGTAATATGTTATTTAATTAATATATACAGTTGAACTACATGTATAAGTCTTCAGTTATATACAAAAATTTATTCGTATCTGGTGACCCTTTTGATCTGTTTGCCTGATTTAATGATGCTTCCTTGTCTTAGTGTAGTTTAACTTTCTCAATTCATAGATAAACGCAGTCAGTTTTCAGAAATGACCTACGTAAAAAAACAACTCTTAGCATCACGCCTGTATTTCCCGAAGGGTTAGGCAGAGGTGTACTATTGTACACTCACATTTCGCTGATGCCATTATTTGGTCCCATGTAACAGGGGGCCCGGGTGCGTCTTAAAACTGCGGCCAGACACCGGAGGACGGGCAGCAGCGTCCTCTCACTAATCGGTGAGCCACTGCGATCCCCAAGCCGCCTGCCAATTGTGGAGATTATGGCAAACCCCCCCTTGAGGGAGGCCTTCGTTCAGCAGTGGACGTCTTCTGGCTGATGATGAACAGGGGGCGAGTCTATTGCCATCTACTGCATAGTTGCAGAATCCGTGCTGCTACTGAGAAATTCCATACAGAAAAAACCCAATAACACTTTGCCCGAGCCGGGAATCTCAGGATCTTACGCTCAGCAGTGATTCTTGCACCCGCTAGACCAGTGAGGCAGTCAAATGGCCTATAAATTGTACAATAATAATATCTATCAGATTCTGTTTCTGTGGTCGAACGGGCAGGTGAACGAGTGGCCGATAAGGCACGAACAAGCAGCTATTATATTTAGAAGCAATTTAATTGTCTAGCCAGTTTAATTTATTTGTTACATTAAGTTAATTTATGTTGGAGGACATACTGGTTGGTTTGCTGTGCATTGTTGAGACACTACCTGAATAATGTTTGGCTGTGGGTCAAAGGTTAACAACATTGCACTGTGTAGCGGTATCGTTAACTTCTACTAACTAGTGTATCGTGCGTCTGCTACTGCATTGACCTTTTCCTTTGGATCGATTATTTCAACGCGAGTTTTAAATTGATACAATTATCATTGTAGTAGGTAACATTAACTGCCTCATTGGTTTAGAGGTTGCAAGTGCTTCGATTCCCAGGTCAGGCAAAGTGCCGTTTTCGAGAACGCGATTACAAACAAATATATGTATATCAATGTATATAAATATTGCTCGTAAGTATATTGGTATAGGATTTTAACTTTTTAGGGTGTTTCGGCAGTCTAATTACGTAAAAAAGCGAAAGCAACGCGACAGCAATCTCACTGTCAGCCAATACATTATATGTCACAAAAATGACGTCTGACAGAAGATATTGCGCGATCTACGCCTGTCGCTACATCGGTAATTAGGCTGCTGGTTGGTTTGAAATTAGGCAAGTAGGTTGCCTATTTGATGTAGGTTTAGGCATCGGATGAAAAGGGAGTGCCTCAAGGACTTAATCCCTAAGGGATTGAAATGAGGGTTCAAAGTTTGTATAAAAAAATCATTCTACACAGACACAGTCGCGGTCACACCTAATTTCTTATAAAATAGTTAAATCTATGATATCATTATTCAGAAATCCCATATCTTAAATCTGACATCACAGTATTACTATGAAAGGTATCACCTATATTTATTGCAAGTCGTGCTCGGTCCGATAGCACTACACAATCAATAAATACTAATAAGTTGAGGTCATTGCAATAAGTTCATGCGGTGCAGGAATGTGTTATCGCACTTGCATATACTAGGTACCAGGCTTGCAGGAACTTGGGGGTTTTAACTTTACTTATGTACTGTTAACCCGTGGTTTTATCGTGACTGTTTCGAAATATGCTGCCGATCGTGACGTCCTGGTCATTCTATTGGGAAATTCTTGATAGCAAACTTATTGCCGATATTGGTAGAATGTGGGTTTCTGTTTCTGTTGTATCCCACTGTTGGGTAAAGTCCTCCAGCCTATCCAAGTTGTTCTATTGTGGGCTAAAGATGAGCTCCTCCATGCGTAGTTATATACTATAAGTAGTTCATAAGCCAAAAAATCAAAGGATTGGCTAGATCTAACCTATATTGAGGTGAGACGAGAACTGGACGGTAAACGTGATCAGCTGAAAATTCGACCGCCTTCCAGCTTGACATATCACTTTGTGGATGGTAACTCTGACATGTCCACACCGCGCATGGACATCGCGAAATCATCAGGGTACATCAACCACGTAAGAGCAAATCATCCATGCTCTGAAAATTAGAAGCCTAAATCGTCGTAGCCGAAATCGGCTTGGAGACTATTATTATCGAAAGACAGGAAAAAAATGATTTTACTATTTGTTTTGTTAACCATATTAACACACAACAAAGAACAATAGAAACTCCGACAAGGAAAACAGCGAATATTTATGAATGTAAGCTTGCATTTCTGCGAACTGTCCATTTTTCCTACACTAGATTATAATGTGACCCGCGATCGGTATTCGTCGCACGCGCAGGTCCGAATAGCCTCTATGTAAGCTTGAGAATGGACATTTTATGTACATATTAGACTACAATATTGTGTTGCAAGTGTTGTTTATAAAACTAGTGACATTTTATTGAATTGAGTTTTGATTGAGTGGTGGAGAGAATGGCTGTGAAGCTGAAGGCTTAGATTCAGTGCCCTATGGAAATATGAGTGAAGGGTGTACTACAAAATTGTACTTAATTGTAATACGTCATCATGTATGAAAACAATGCATGTTGGTGTGAATAGAATATCTTCAGAAATGTGAAAAACAGTAGGTTAATATTTAGGGTGATAAAACTGGCAATTAGTCGGTTCGGTAACATAAAAATTGTGAGCAAAATACGGGTTTCCTCTGCCAAATACTTATGTAAAGCTACAGATATAATTATCTCTTCTGCTTGTTGCAATATCGATATTTGATTTATTTTCATCAAGATTTTGAAGGGAGCTTCAATAATTTCTCAAATTCTCATAAACTCCATACTCCATCCATGAACATCCATACACTATTCCAGTACTCTAACTGGGAGGTTTCCTCGTTGTCGTCTATTACCATCAAACCAAAAATATACGAAAAACACGTGCGCGCGCATTTGACTTGCATCTAAAACGCGCGCACACTTATTTCATACATTTTTGGCTTGATATTAACTTTGTTCTAGGTTGAGAAACACTCGCACTTTCTGAAGAAGTTTAAATCAATTTTAATTCTGGTTGGTTAGTATTCGTTTCGCAAAAGGAAAGTACATCAGGTACTGGGTAATGGAAGTGAAGAGAGCCGATGGATTCCAACCAGTTATTACATGGAGAGTGCTGTGAACTTTTGACCTATGGAAATGGCAAACGTGATTTCAAGTAGTGCTTTAACAATTTTAATACCACCTTACCCTGATAATGACGCTCATACATACCGAGTGAATTACTCCTGAACTAGATTCCGCCCGCGACTTCGCCCTCGTGGTTTACGAACCCGTACATTTTCCCGGGATATGCCTATGTGCTATTCCAGACTATAATCTATCTTTGTGCCAAATTTTATCCAGATCCGTTCAGCCGTTCCGGCGTGAAAGAGTGACAAAGATCCATCCATCCATCCATCCATCCTTACAAACTTTCACATTTATAATATTAGTAGGATTATGGAGCTAGCCTCCATTACAAGTGGCTTAATAACGGCATCGGGGTCAGTGTACAAATATTGCCTACACTTCTGCCTTACCTTTGGAGAAAGCAGGTCTTATGTTCGTACATGTTCGTTGTTACCACACTGACTTATACTTTAACTCCTCTGCGACTAAGCCCAATTAATGGCGATAAAATCTAAACACAATGATTAATTCAACTTTCGCTGCTGATCGCCTCAGTGCACTTTACGCCAATTACCTCAGTCCCAGCGTGAGGTGTAAGATAATGTTTATTATTTATCTTCATACCGTATTAATTGAGGGAGTGAACAGAATTGAATGTGAATTTATAAGCATGGATTGCATTATTGTTTGAGGTGGTCAAGCGCGACCGCTGGAAGTGAGATCCTGGGTTCCATTCCCGCGTCGGGCAAAGTGTTGTTGAGTTTTTCTGTATGGAAATTCTCAGTAGCAGTACGGAGTCTGGAACTGTGCCCGGTAGATGGCAATAGGCTCGCCCCCTATTATATGTAAATAATTTAAGGCAAAATGTGGGTGTACAATAGTACCTACACCTCTGCCTTACCCTTTGGGGAGAATACAGGCGTGATGCTATGTTATGTTTATAAGTATCGTTTCTAGATATAAATCTATACATCTATACATATAAATAAAATTGGAGTGTCTGTTTCTAATATTTAAATAACCGTTTTTTACTACATGCATATGTATATATATACGGTACATACACCAAAATAACATATTTTACAATTTTTGTCTGTCTGTCTGTTTGTTTGTATAGGCTAATCTCTGAAATGGCTGGACCGATTTTGACAGGACTTTTATTGACAGGTACCTGATGTAATAAAGAGTAACTTAGGCTACTTTTATTTTAGAAAAACTCAATTATTTAAAAAAAAAAATAGGGTTAAGTGCATTTGGTCTCACTAAAAAATACATTGTTAAGTTCCGAAATCCACGCGAACGAAGTCGCGGGCACAGCTAGTTATATTATACGTAGGTATAATCTGTTTTTGTGATACAGCTAAGATTTCACAGTTTTAATTCATATACGGTTTAGGACAAACTAGGTAACGCTTTCTATTGCAAAATATTAATTATTAGACCTTTGTGAAGTGCACAAAGGCAAATATATTGTGAATAACGGAACTACATAATACTAAGGGTTAATGAAAATCAATTACCGTGGAGTATACTCAACGAGCTAGTGAAATGAGGGTAATAAAGGATTAAGCCTTGATATAATCGAAATAGTGTAGGGTTTGTTTGTTTGTAGAGGTTTCATATAACAGGGTACGGTGATTTTTTTTTTTTTTTTTAAAACATTGCCCTCACTAGGATTTCTCCTGTGTCGTGGGTACAGTTTACAAACATACATGTCACATACACACACAACCAGACCCGAAACAACTATCTGTAGATCATACAAATATTTGTTCCGTGCGGGGATCGAACCCGCGACACTTAGCGCAGAAAGCTAATCGCCTAACCACTGCGCCAATCGTGTCGTCAAATGAACTCTTTAGTATGAACACTGGTAAGCGATAAAAGAACTAGTATTGGAAAAGACGTCAATATGTGACATCAGTTAGTGAATGACAATGAATTTTAATCACATATTATAAAACAGCATCAGCTTGTTTGAACGTGATGAACTCAAAAACTACTGAACGGATTTTCATACGGTTTTCACCAATGAACGGAGTGATTTATGAGGAATGTTTAGGTGTATAATTCATTAAGATTTTGTGTAAATTGGCTGAAATATGACGATGATTGTTGAAGATGTCGGAAAAAATCATGCCGACTGGGAGCTTTACTGGCGTGCGCCGCGTAAAACAATAGATTTATATATCCTTATTAAATTAAATTAGACAATAGCTTTTAATTCTAATTTCTAACTAATGATTTTCTTAACACACGCCGCGATCCTTTTTAATTCGATTCGCAGTTACTTTATCGTCTATTAATGTCACAACACCATTGTCAATTACTGGTAGCGTTCAGCCTGCGTTTCCACCTGCCAATCCAGGCCGGATTGAGTAGCCTTAGTAAATTTTAATTTCATGCTGAGTGGTTTGGCAGAGATTTGTGTGGCAACAGATAATAGCGTCCTGTTTGCAGACAAATAACGTTCAGATACTGGTTTGAGTGACATTAAATCAAATATTTGCTAATATCCAGCAATGACTGGTTGGATTGGAAACTGATGTTTGTGAAAGGGTTAGGATTATGATTATTTGACGGTATAAGAACTCAATTTAATATTATTTGTTAGTCGTTACTAAGTATAGACTTGACTCATAATGGAGGTTTTCAAGATAACAGCTGGTTTTCAAGATAGACAGAATGTGGAAGGCGGAGGAGTAATGTGGCCAAATCGGTAGAGGTCTTTGTCTTAGCTTCCATTTTTTAAAATATCCTTGGACCAATAAAATAACCTTAACTAAACTAAATCTGTGACATAAAACTATTATTAGTGACATTCATGTTTGCACATATGCGTACGCGCAGGCAACGCGGTGCACAGGCGACCCCATTGCCGGTCACTGCACGCGGGGAGTAGATGCAGGTGCTATTAGAGAGGTGGCGTAAACACCTCGATAAGATTAGGAATATTATTTATATCAGCATATTATGTATTCTATATAAGATCTGTTGTTGAAAGGACAATAACATTATTGGTATTTATGCCAGGGTCTAATTTTCGCCTAGGATTCCTCTACTTTGCTCGAACTTAACCATTTTCAGATACCTCTGAAGACTATCTGATGGGCTGGAGTGCTTATTACTTCACTTACTTTAATAATAGACAAATGAGGCTATTTTTCAAGCAGAGCTATAGCTCATCTTAATTGGTTCAGGTTCACAAAAGTATTATACCGTGTAAAATCCCTGCTAGAAGGAGACACTTTGTCTATTTCTGTATATTTCTTTTACAATACTATAAATTGTATTTATCATCTCTATACATTTTATTTCCTTGATGATATGGGCCTTATTTGTCTATCGTACTGTCTCGCATTCTCACCGCACTCATTGGTCTCTTGGATTCTAATCCAAATTATGATCTGTTAGCAGATGAATGGTCGAAGATCCTGTCAGTGTGTTTGAAGTATTGTGAGAGGAAATTGTGAATGTTTTCTGTTTTTATTATTTTTTGTATTGTATAGCTTTAATTATTGTAATTGGTCCCAGGTCATAGTAATTAAAGAAAAATAAACAAATGAATAAATCGTAGTAATAAAAAAAGTTAGTATTGTATTAACGTACTCTCATCACTAATATCCGTTTTGGTGGTCCCGTGGACGTGGCTTCGAAGATTGCGAAAGTAATTATTAATATAATTACTTTACTATCGATATTTTCTTCCATCACTACCGGTAACGGTGTGAACAGGCCACCTACTACCGAGCGATTGTGAGCTAGTACCTCTCTATTATAGTGCGTTCTATTCACTGTCGTGTACGCACTTTACTCTTGGGACCTTCGTTAGTGTGTGTGGTTTTGTTTGTGTTGTCACATTTGTGACCTAGCTGCTGCAAGCCAACCGTTCCTTGGCTTTTACTTTTTTTAAATAGTATCGTAGGTTTGTTTGTTTCTTTATATTAAAACGTTTCAAAATTGAGAGGATACTGTTTGAGATCCGCATATCTTGGAAAGGGTAAGCGAGAGCCAGGACCAAATGTTTATAAAATTTTGATTCAAATTTTATACTTAATTGGTTTGAAATTTAGGGATGTGCGTAGATCATTGCAGTGACTCAAGGAGCTTTATCTTTCCTCGTTTAGACGATATATCAGTAGACGATATATCATTTAATGCATTCTCATATTATGTCACCTCTTACGTGGTGCATTCGGCGACTTATTCCGAGTCTTAAGAATCACAAAGTTAATTAATTGTAGAAACATAAACATTTCCAAAGCAACAGTTACTTTCTAAGGTCGGCTACCTTCTCACAATTTCTCCGAACAGACTTCAAAGCATCAGTAAAAATACTAATTAATTAATTCAATGATAACAATTAAAGCATACCAGACTACCAAACTTAACTGTAATAAAATACGTTTCGTTATACAAACAATGCGTATTTTGTGCAATGGTGTAGGTTTGCCAAGTTTTTTGCCAAATCGCGGAAAAAGGAATGTAATCTAGTGTTGCGAATGTGTGTCTGTGAGAACTAACGAACAATTATGCTGGGAATATGTTAGGTGTCATGTTGGAGCCAACTGTTGAACCAATATTGCGTATATGATCCAATTTTGTTAGCCAAGGAACCGTGTAGACCACGGAGCAAAGTATTGTTGACTTCAAGCAATCTAACATCTTGCTTGGAATCGATCTATAATAATGGATTTACTAGGTACTAATACTTAAGTCTATGTATATTAAATTGAAGGTTAACAGAGCCAATAGGATTTTATTATAACTATACTAACATTTCTTAACAAAAAGGCAACTCGTTTAAACTTAAATCCCTAGCACAAAGTATAAAAAGCAATTTATGTCACATAAGATTCGGATATATTGATGGCATGGTTGGTATAGTGGCTAAGCGATTAGCTTTCCGCTTTAAGCGTCGTGAGTTCAACTCCCACAATTGAACTAACTTGAATCCACTCCAATATTTGTATGACCTACAAATGTTCCGTGTTTGAGTGTGCGTGTATGTTATATGTATGTAAACTGCATTCACGGTACGGGACGAGTCTTAATGACTATTTAAAATAAGAATATCTATTTATTAAATCAAAGTGTTTGTAAAAAAGAGCATTTAAAACCGTTTTAATTGGATAGAATTTCCGACAATTTATACCTACTGTCTGGATTTCGAAACATTTTCCTGTTCATATACGTTTATGTACAAGTAACTTTGTCGTACCTTATAATTTTAAAGTAAAAGTAACTCGTGGAATGGATGCACTAGTTATTAAGTACAAGTTTCTTCACAAACCATATAATGTAATTAAAAAAACGTTTAAAAAAATTGTGCATGTCTCTAATTGATGTAAACACTAGCATTTAGCCGTAGTCACCATTTTTTGTCATTGTTTGTGCTGTTGAAGTGCCTTACAATAAATTAAAAAAAAAAAAGTTGAATGCTCGGCTTCCCTTCAAGTTTCGCATCATGAATATTTCTCACATTCGCTAAGGGAAACGTTTTCTCGTGGCACACAAAGAGAAATCAAAGGAAGGGCCTAGGGGAAATGAAAACCGACGGATTTCATAATTACTATTATTAAGCCCACGTATTCATTCAGTCTGCCGAATGAGCCATTTAAAGTAGAACAAGAATAATAATGCCTTAGTGTATAAATTAGTTTATTTGATTATTTTTCTCAAATATTGTTTGAAGCTCTACATGGCAAGCGACATCGCGACAAACCCTGACGGAGATGGGACGATGAGCTGGAATCCTTTAATAGAGACTGTCATCAGCTTTCGATAGAGAAGAGTGAACAGGGGGAAAGGAAGCCTTTCACGGGCAGTGGGACATTACGGCCTTTCAATTAAAATATGAATTATTAATTTTCCTTCTTTTTTATGGTATAGGCGGCAACCGAACAGACGGATCGCCTGATGGTAAGCGATTACCGTCGCCAATGGACACCCGCAACACCAGAGGAGTCACAAGTGCGTTGCCGGCCTTTTAAAAAGGAGTACGCTCTTTTCTTGAAGGTCTTATTGGTCCGGAAATACCGCAGGCGACATTACTTCAAAATGACCGTTTTTTTTTATTCGACCGTCCAATAAAAGATACGGTTTTCGAGATTTTTATGTATAAGATAATTAACGAATAACACCAATAACGAATTCCAAATATTTTAAAGCTCAAAGTTTCTCCAATCGTAATTTATTATTTGAATCCAAAAAGTAGTCAAACCTATTTTGGAATACGAGATAGCCAGTTCTGATGTTCAAAATAGGACCTATTGCAACAGTCATCTATTAAGGCAGTTCAGTGAACTGTTTAGGCATTTAGTGTAGGTAAATTAGAGTGGTTACTGAGTGGTCAGGCGAAAGGCTCGCATAGCTAGGATTCTACGTTAGACGCTCTAAATGACCACCTAATTTGGGACGCTAAAATGTTGCGTTGATAATTTTAATGCTGAGTGAATTCTAATATTGTAGTTTGGGTACAGAATTGATACGTTTTACGAAATATGTCTTATGTACGGACTGTTATTTTGTGGCGCGTTCTCTATTTCATCGATCTAGCTGTGAGAGATTAATTACATCTTTTTGGTAGCCCTGAATGTCCGGGACACTCAGGGCTAAGTACAATAATAATAAAAAAGAGGATATTCATAAATATTCGATTGATTCACTGTCAAAATGTTTATTCGATTATAATTTCTTTTAATATTTGTGATAGCTCGTTTAATGCATTTCTGTTAAATCATATAATAAATGACAATGAAAAAGCTTAAAAGATATGGTGATGTCTGAATTCATCTTAACAACATAACTTGTCCCTTTTATTAATTAACCTGTCCTTTTAACTGAGCAAAAGTGAACGTGACATTTCCTACACGCATATTTCCAATATATTTCAGCATATATAGGTAGCTTAAACAATATGAAAGTAACATTTTAGCGGTGTATTACGAAAGGTGACTTTTCCCAGCCTTCGGACCCTACAGGTAGGTACCTATCCGCACATAGGTACGATCGCTCTGTGAACTCTGGTATTGTGAAACTGGTAAATCTTGGAATGGAGTTCGGTCAATACTTGGTAATTGTTGTAACCAGTACGTTGATAGGGCTTCTGATATTTTGTTATTATTATACGTATTTGCAAGCATTTATATATATTTGCAAGCAGTGATAGCCTAGCGGTTGAAGGCTTGTCTTCAGGAACTTGTCTCCTGCCATGCAGGAGGGTCCGAATTCAAACCCGACCCGAACCTCTGACTTTTCGGAATCATGTGCGGAATATAATTTGATTATCACTTGCGTTTACGGTGAAGGAAAACATCGTGAGGAAACCTGCACATTGTCATTCTTGAAGAGACCCTTGCCCAGCAGTGGGATAGTACCTAATGGGTTGGATTCATTTATTTTTATCTATAATAAACCTATTTGTGGTTACCAGTATGAAGACTGCATAAACTTGGTGGATAAGCTTTCAGGGTCACCAGTTTTTATTTTTTTACTTTAGCCTGATGTAGAGGAATTATTCTAAAGAACTGTTGATAGTATGATGATTGAATGCCTTATTTGTCCGGTGGTCGCAAGCGCGGTTGTTAAGCGTGAGAGTTCTTAGGTTCGATTCCCGAGTTGGGCAAAGTGTTATTGGGTCTTTCTGTATTAAAATTCTAAGAAGCACGGATTCTGGAAATGTGCCCGGTAGATGGCAATAGGCTCGTCCCCTATTAAATGGGACTTTATAACGGCATCGATGTACTATAGTAAAAATGTCTAATAGCTAGATCTATTTTCATGCTAGATAAATAGTAAAAAAAACCGTCTAGTTCTCTTGTTATCGATTAAACTAATTAGAACCCTGTTTAAATAAAAAATGAACAGTTATCAATTTTCATTATTAATTAATCCTTGACACAGAAAGATCATGTCAAGACAATCATCGCGTGCAACTAATCCTTAATGATTAACTAATTAGTTAATTATTTTGTAATCAATAGGTGTTAGTGATTGTAATTGTAATATTAATCAACTGCCTGAAGGAACTGTTATTAATATTTGTAACACATTTAATGGAGTAATTATAAAACCATATATACATATGTACCTATATATAATTATATTCACCAAAGGGTTAGGCAGAGGTGTAGGTACTATTGTATACACACATTTCGCCGATGCGGTTATGCCGGGTGTGCCGGACTCCTACCGGCTAACTCACCACGGTGGTCCGCCTCGACACCATATGGAGGGCTTCGGGAACTCTTAGAAGATCGCACCGAAGCCCACCACGGTGTCATGCCAGACAGCACTTCTCGGAGGCGTGGGTTCCCAGGGTGACTGTAAAGAGACCACCCCCTCGTGCACGACCCGGGGGAGACTGTAGAAAGGTCCCCCCGTTTCCCTCGCTGGGTGCTGTGTGCACGGCGACACGGACCACACCGTGTCGCCGTCTTCTCGGGGGATGCTAAGCGAGAGCGCGCAGAGTCCAAAAAAAAAAAATGAAATACAAAAAATCACTTTTGAATTTCATTAAGTATATACATCTTTTTGATGCTGACTTTACACTTGCTATGTTACTGAGAATTTCAACACAAATAAAAAACCCGATGCGTTTGGCTTTGAAATGATTCCCATAAATGAGTACTATCTGCCTGACTCTTTGGAAAATACAGGCAATTTTTATTACGGTTCACAATAACCATCATCCTTCAGTATGGTTGCGCGGTGGTTGCGTAACCTAACAGTCGTCAGGTTGTTGTGACCGCAGGGAAACGGCTGATACAATGAATCAAACACCCGTTATCCTATAGCCTGTGGTGTAAGAGAGGAGAGGGGGAGGTGTGTGATTCTTAGATATTCTCTGTTCCAATACCAATTTGTGTTTATAGAAATTCTCTATATTGCAAACTTAACTCTACTCAACTAAACGTCACATTTAGAGGCCCGATTTTTTTTGATTAGGTAGAAACTATGAAAGTCGATCAATAAATCTAAATCATAGGGTAATTTCTAAACATTCATAATAAAAAAAAAAAAATGTCAAATTATGATGTAATAAAATAAATTAATACAAAAACTGACCCCTCAGGCATCAATTGATCAAATGTCCACGTCAAACATTCAGAAAATTGCAATGAATACAAAAATGTATTAATAAAATTTTGGACTTTGGTTTTTGGAGGGTTTTATTTGTGACTGCATAATTATAGTCATGCTATTTATGCTTTAGGACTGCTGTAGCAGTCTATGGGGGCCCACAAGGAATAGTCTTCATCCAAATTCCGCCAGAACACTCGCGTTCCAGTGCTATTTTAAAACTAAATTTCAGATAACCGCTGTAAGCTGAATACTTGCGCCACACAGAGTCGTGACACCAGCTAATAAAATGTACCTAACTGAAAAACCGTGAGATTACGAACAAATCCGAGTATTTCACACGAGCCCCTTTATGTAACGTTATGCAACTATGTAAATAAATACAAACTGTATGTACTACATACCGAGGTTTGTTGTGTATTTGGTAATTGACTAAATGGGGTTAAAATGTTTATTTATTTTACGGTCTTTTTACTTTTTACGGAGAGCGAAGTATTATCAAGATATAGTTGGCCGTAACGCGTACGTAACGGTCATATACAAGGGCCGCGTAAGGGTCATACAGCGGTGTAAGGCAGTTCCAAACTTTCAGTGTCTCGTGACGGTATTCATTAGCATTAATCAAGTACATCATGTGATATTGGGCGAGCTTATTCTCGGTGAGCACCTCTTTTGATCCGGGACTGAAATGCTCCAGTGACTCACTCTAACGAAATCCATTTTACATTGTTCTAAATGTCAAAAGCATATGCTTTCTTGTGATTAATGAGGTGGTCTAAAGTAATGCTTTCATAAAATTGTCTTTTTGTTCGCGACTTCATCCGCGGACTTCTGGATCTCGACAATAGCGCCACCTACCGGGTCCAACTATAGTTAATAACTATCCAGGTAACCAATTAAGTAAAAACATTTCATCAAAATCGATCAAGCCGCTTAGAAGGAGAAAAACGTTTTTTTTTTTTTTTTTTATGTGATAGGCGGCAAGCGAGCAGACGGATCGCCTGATGGTAAGCGATTAACGTCGCCCATGGACACCCGCAACACCGGAGGAGTCACAAATGCGTTGCCGGCCTTGAATATTCTATTATAATCTATATCACATAGCTAATATTACTTTATTTATTTATTAGTTAAATATTGTTTGATTTTTTTTTTCATATAATGATCATAGTATCACTAAATACAGTTAAAACAAAATATTAATACTTATCAAAATTAGTACTTAAGATGTCTTACTGGAACATGCATGCTGGATTCACATCTAGTAGATGTCGATCAGACGTATTATGTTAAAGAAGTTTTTTATATTGTATTTGAGATTGTACATCAGTTTTGTGAATTATAATAAAAAAAAATTTACTACAATCAGAACTTCAGTCTTACGTGTTTTGCTATTGTGTTTAAAAGTGCAAGATAGCATTTTAACCTGATTAATTTAGTGCGTATTCAGTGCGCAAGAGTACACACACTAATCCAAAATCGGGATGTCATTAAGATTAAACTTGTAGTTTTCTTTAATAAATCAGTGTCAGTAAACTGTAGTTTTTTTGTTAATCTAACGGGATCGATCTCCTAACAATACGCACAACGAAATTTTATAAGGTTAAAGATGGATAATTAATAACTGCATTAATTAAGATTAATACATAATTTGTTATGTTTAAACTTGTATATCATCAGTTAATGATGTCATCGAGTAACACAAGTCTTTCTTATCATTGCTATTTAATACTAATGTCTTCCTGACCTATTTCGGTCACGGCGGCCAATCTCACCGGAGATTAGCCAACTACGCAGGAGATATTATAGAGCATAAGTGTGTGCGCAAACAACAAGAGTACCTGTCTCTCTCTGTTCCATCACTCTCAGTCCGATGGGACGGCAATCCGACACGACCGGAGAGAGATCAGGCGCAGGACCAACAGCTGTATGTGCTTTCCGAGGCACAGTGTGTATTCACATACACAAAGACCCAGACCCGAAACAACTATCTCTAGATCGTACAAATATTTGTTCCGTGCGGGAATCGAATCCGCGACACGTAGCTCAGCGGTGGATCTCTCAACCACTGCGCCAACCGTGTCGTCATTGTTATTTATGCTAATAATTAAAACGGTACAATTAGTAGTTTGATTCAATGAATGTAGAATTGACAGTTATCTATCACATCACACAACAACCATTTTAAATACCTATTTACATAAAATCAAACTGGTCGTTATCAATAACATCCACTACGTAATTACTCGTCAAACATTCAGTTTCTCTAGCGTGTGGCCGGTGAAACCGGGCGGCGACTCATGCGCAACTTTTTACATCAATAAAAACACGTTTAGAAATTCATATTAGTTGATATAGTCAGGAAAGATGACCGAATCGATGTTTATTTATATTTTCTGCATGTAACCTGTCACTTATGGTACACTACTGAGGCCCTAGTGTAAGTTTCTTTCGACAAGCTCGAATTAACGTATCGAACGCGTTGGTGGAGAACTCGAAACGGACCAATCAAAGTTCCAAACGCGTTCGATGCGTTAAATCAAGTTTGTCAAAAGAAACTTACACTAGGGCCTTTGATAGAAAACAGTTCACGGCAGGCCCTGTGATAGACGTATTTTAGTTGCCAATAGCCACTGTGTTTAGTTAACACAAACACATACATAGCATCACGCCTGTATCCCCGGAGGATTAGGCAGAGGTGTACTATTTTTACACTCACATTTCACCGAGACCGTGATTGAATCCCACGTAATAACTAGCTTATTGCCATCTTCCGGGCACAGTTGCTTACTGCGCGGTTCTACTAAAAATCGACTCGGGAATGGAAACCAGGTCTTCTCTGATTGTTAATCATCTTATAAGCATATTTTAACAAACATTGCTTAGTGTTTCCTCTATAACAAATACAGGTTTATAAATGCAAACAAAAGAATTACCGTTAAGTATAGCGGATTACACAGTACACACAGTACATACAAGTACATACAATGCTTTCTCCTTACCGCCGTGTCAAGGTCGGTTGTGCTAAGCGGTACACTTATTGTTTTAATCGCCGAGCCGTGAGAGTAGGCAGTAATGTCGGTGATGACATTGGAGCGTATGTGTACTCAGTGTGGTATAGCGTTGCAAAGTTGCTGGCGATTTAATTGAAACGGGGTCTTTTGAGAACGCGTAGTTTTGTGCTAAGACACTCAATAATTAAGATATTATACCAAATAAAAATCAAGTTGATGGCGTTAAATTTATTTAGTATGAGTTTCTTTTAACTATCTCAGTTTTACACATCAACCAATCGAGCGGGCTAATCGACGTGTAAAATAAAAATAAAAAAATTGTATAAATTTAGTATTGTATCTAAATAGCGAGGCGTATTTAGGTCAACTGCTTTATCTATTTTAATATAAAGCGCTCACTTACGAACTAACTAATCACAAAATATCGGAAATTATAAAGCCTCAGAGAGGTTCCTTATATATATTCCTTATAGGCATCTGGCGAAAAAGGTTTATTCTAAGTTGTGTTCTTAAAGGATTGAAATCGGGGGAATAGCTTGTAACCAATCAAGCAAAGCATAAAATTATTGTGGTTTATAGATATATTGTATGTGATTCTACTGATAATAAACTAAGTAAGAAGAACCGAATTTAATCAAACATTAACAAGTTTTAGAAGCTTAAACATTAAAGAATACAGCCTTAATCTCATCTCCAAAATAGAGCGATCGCCCTTTTAAATGTCCAATTTAGTCATCTACATAAGCTTATAAGTACTTGATTTAAGAAATTGAACTTGAAGGTTGTTTTTTTTTTTTTATATAAAAATGGCTCTTCTATTATTCGTCCACGTAGCACGTTATAGTACCTATTTACTAGGTGAAGGTTCCTCCGGATCAAAGCTACTTGGTAACGTGCAATTATTTCTATTGTGGTCATCATGCGATCTGTCGTTTATGGTCGCGTATAATTGTGGTCGGATGTCTAATCTGATGGGTTGATGTAATCACAGAACTATGAAGGTTTTAGGATATTGTTGTTTATTTTTGTTGTGACAGAATTAGATGTATGCGGTTCAAATGTTGTTTTTTCTCGGTACTTTTTGTGTAGAGTTGTCATAATATTAATAAGATCTTTGCTTGTGTGGCTAAGAAACTGGAAATTTGTATATGGGTAGGAAATATTACGTATGTATAATAAAATTAGTTTATTTCAACAAAAATATTTACAACAGTTTAACAAATACATACAACCTACTTTTCCTGTCCTGAACCTACTTTACTAAACTTAAACCACTACGAAAAACAACACGACTTTAACGCAAAATTCTGTATCCATTGCAGGCGCTGGTAGAAGAACAACGACGCAGAGCAGTGCCAATGCGACGAGGGACTCGCAACTGCTCTCCCTGCTCGCCGCACGCAGGCGACAGCTTCTCAACGAAAGACTGGCGACGCATATCAATACGCTAGCGTCATTAGCACATAAGGCTAACAAGTAAGTATTGTCTCTGGTGAAGGGACTGAGAAGTGGGTTAGTTAGCTTTGCTCTATATGGCTAGAAAACAGAATAGTGGATTGATGAATGTACGTTAATGTTTTTTAAATTGAAAGCTATTCGTTTCTTGTGTATGTATGGAATAATTTTCACGTATTTTGTTATCGATTTAATGTATTATGATGATGATGTTATATTAATGAAAATACTGTCGAAATGATTCCTGCATAAATTATAATGCCACTGGCAAATCATCATCGATGTATTATTTGAACAAATATTTATATTTAAAAAAGTATATTATTATGAATATTTCTTTTTCAGAACCAACACTACATTCGCCCAGTTAGAAGTACGAGACTCAAATAGCTCTACAGTGAAGAGGATAACGTTTGAGAGCACGAGTAATGAGCCACCGGCTATACTCAAACTAATAACTTCTGATGGGTCGAAAGAAATAAGACAAGAAGTAAAACCTCACGAAATACGACACCTTTTCATACCAAGGATATATCAGGAAAATAGGAGTAGAGCAGGGTTTATGAATAACCGAAGAAGAGAGGGAATCAACAAGTCTGTGACGATACCTGAACGTTTAGAAGTAACTGAAAGTAGCATAGTTTATGTCCCACCTGAAAAATTTGAAAACCTCGATAAAGATATTGAGCTAGATCCCGAAGAAGAATTCCAAGTTGATGAGTCGAATCATGGCCTATATCTACTCAATTATTCGGACACAGAAAACGTTACACAGAACTCAAATATAAATGGCACATTCAGCGAAGTTCAAGAAAATGTTACCGCAATTGAAACGACAACGCCAGCTAGGGATATTATTAAAGAAGAAACATCTGTCAAACCAGTTGTAAAAGATTCGGAAGAGAAATCTGAAACGAACATAATAGCCAATAGTACTGAAAGTAAGAATACAAAACTGATAAAAGTAGAGACTGAAAAAGAAAATCATACACGTTTTATATCTGATGAAATTTATAATCACTTCAGACCACTAGAAACCGAGTTACCCGTTGAAGAAATGGCACCATTCAAATATTTTGGACAAAAACTCGGTGGACAAGTAATAAGCGATAACCTTACCAACTCTCCAACACTATCAGCATCGACCAAATCAGTTAACTTTATTGTAGCACCATCAGAAAAGCGAAAATTTAATTCAAGGTACTCCGCAACAGAGAAATATAGGAATACCAGCGTAGATGAAGATGAAGTTAATGAAGATATGGACGTATCAGTTGTCAAAAATATTATAGAAAAAAATAAAATAAGGAATACAGTAAAAGGTCCTGCACCAGCACGACACGTGGGCCTAGTTAATGCATATAGAAAATTTCCAAGCAGTTTACCTACCACTACAAAGTCGCCAAGTATAGCACAGTTAAATGTCACTGAACCCATTGTACAAAATGTTACACCTAGCACCTTAGACAGAAATAAAGATAGTAATAAGACAAATAGTACCGTAATAAATAGAGATATATCACCTAAAAATAATATCAGTACTACTACAAGAGAGAATGTATTTAATAAAACTAATGCAACTTCTGCTACGCCTAGAAACTTTACTCGAAACTATTCAAATATAAGAAGACGTCCACTTAGAGTTACTGCTGCATCCAGCACAGAAAATACTCTAGCACCATCAACTTTGCCTATAAATGCTACTACTGAAAAGGCATCTACATCAGTTTACACAGCAGTTGTTACATCAGTATCCATAACTTCATCTATGAAAGGGACTAATAAAACAGATTCGGCTTTTAAGGAAGAAGATAACAGCACAATACCTGAATATCCCGAAGTTAATAGTACTACCATACCAAAAGCAATTATTCTGAATGAAACTGAGACTACTACGGTTCCACCTGTAGGTTTCACACCTAAACACATTATTCGAATCAGAACAACGACAACAGAAAATCCCAATATCAGTCCTAATACGGCGTCTCCGCAAGCCAGTGAATTATCGACGAGGAACATAGTTTCCGTTAAAAACGAAACTGAAACGAGAATATCAGATAGATTAGCGAGTTTATTCCGACAGAGAAATATCGAAAATTCGCCAAATAGCACGACTAGACCTAACAAGCATAGAAGAAGACGACCTACGACTACCACAACTACTACGACTCCTGTTCCATCTGAATCACCTACTGAAAAAGCTACGCTACCCCCAACATCGACTACGCGAGCTTCTACTGCCTTATCTTCGACTATAACAACGACATCACCATTAGATACAACACCAGCATTCAAACCATTTGTAGTCACTTCGAGAACAAAATCAGAATCTAGTTCAAAACCAATATTTGTTCCGAGTACTAATACTAAAAATGATATAGGCAAAACTGCTAATAGGACTGATGGTGAAGAAGGTGAAGATTCGGCATCACAAAATGAGGAGGTGGTAATAGAAGCGGAAAAAACTTATACAGCTTCATACGTTTTAGCTGGACTGGGATTCTTGCCAGTTGCAGCAATAGTAGCTTTTGTTCTAAGGAGTATACTAAATAAGAAGACCAAAGAAATCGACACGGAATACGAGGGGTATTTCGAAGATGGAGATATTAAAAAGGAGTCGCCTATTACGCCAGTGGCTAGGCCACCATTGCCGACGCCAACAAAGCCTGATCAGAAATGGGAGTTTCCAAGAAACAAGTTGCGACTTCAGACGTTATTGGGACAGGGGAACTTCGGACAGGTAGGAGTTTTTATACGCCCGCTTGTAAAATAAGAGCATAATAAAACCAAGATATATCCGTAGTTGTAATAAATACATTGCATTGCATTGGATCAAATTAGTAGAACTGTATGTTGCTTATTAATCTGATTAGGGTCACAGATGCGTTTGGAGTTTAATACTGTCATATCCGATAAATGTTAAGATTTTCAATGATCATATGTTTTACATAATACATCATAAATTATAATATACAGGTATGGAAAGCCGAAGCAGACGACTTGAATGGGCACGACGGATTGACGCGACTGGTGGCAGTGAAGAGCATCAAGGAGACAGCCTCACAAAAGGAGAAGCAGGAGCTACTGCATGAGATCTATATCATGCAGAAGATTGGAACCCATCCTAACGTTGTGACGTTGCTTGCCTGTTGCACTGAACAAGGTAAGAATAACAAAAAAAATTGAACTATAATCGCCTTTCCAATAAGAAATTCTTTAATATGTTGTGGTTTTCTACACCTTGCCCTTGTTTGGTTTCTACAGAACCCTACCTCCTAATAATGGAGTATGTGATGTGTGGCAAGCTGCTCACGTACCTGCGCGAGCGCCGGTCACGGCCTGATCGGTTTAGCGGCAGCGGGGCATTGACGTCGAGAGACCTCACTGTGTTTGCTTACTGTGTGGCCAGAGGGATGGACTATATTGCGTCTAAAGGGGTAAGTTTATGATAAATTTATTTAGATTGTTTTTAATGAATTATGTAAAATGTTAATTAGTTTTGATTAGTATTAGTGTCAATTAAGACTGAAAATTTGTCAACAATGGAGATGCGTTTAGTTTTTTATTTCAACTTTAAGGCACTTTTAAGAAGTCTCTCTACGTTCACGGTTCCAAACAAGAGTTAGTCTAATGGAGAAAAAACCGGGAAAAAATTCGATTTACAACTCATAATCTAAAAGTATTAGTAGGTATACGGTATAACTTTAAAATATAGAAATTATTTTTAATTTTAAAACTAATAAAACAGTTTATAACAATTGTACATGTTCAAGGAAGTTGAGTAAAGAAAATTTAATAAAAAAAAAATAGACAGTGAAGCGTTCCTAATTTAAACTAGAATTAGTAGGTTCAAATGGTAAACAGGGAAGCCAGGTGTGCAGAAGATAGTTAGCGCCAGACGTCTCGCCAACATACATTTTAGATCTTATAATAGATTTTCCATTTTCGGTAAGATCGCTTGTAATTTTTGGTAAGATATTATAGAAACGTAAACCGGTTCATAGAAATGATTAATTACTTTTAGTTAATCTATATTTAGACACCACAATTTTGTTTTTCTGGTATTAATGTTATGAACGTTCTTGTAGCTATTGATACTAAACATATTAAGGTTTCTTTTACCGCAAATGCCGCACTTTAACTTCGAATCATTGTAATCCCTAACACCACTGTTCCTATATTAGCGTGATCTTCTTGAGTAAGGACAATTTGATCTTGTTCTGGCAGTATTTATATATAATATTAAGCGCCTTAAGATTTATAGATCGAGACAATAATGTAATCGTATTGAATCCGCGTTTTACAGATCGTGCACCGGGACTTGGCAGCGCGCAACGTGTTGGTGGACCACAACAAGCTGTGCAAGATCGCGGACTTCGGTATGTCGCGCTGTGCAGGAGCCGGCTCGAGAGCTGCGCGCGGCGCGCTTCCTGTGCGTTGGATGGCACCCGAGGCTCTGCTGTATAACGTGTACAGCCACCACACTGACGTCTGGGCCTACGGGATCCTGCTCTGGGAGATTGTCACGCTCGGTAAGTGGGAAACTTTATACGACCATATTAAAAATCATGATACACATTCGTCTGGTGTCTGCTCTATCAGGTCAAATGCAGGAAGTTCTTAATTCAACTGATTTTATCTCATGAATAAAGTACCCTACATCTCCGACATATCCTGAATATGAAATATCCTGTTATCGGTTTAGCAGCCACATATTCTCATTCCAATACATCATAATTCCAGGGTCTACGCCATACGCGGCGATGTCTGGTCGCGAGGTGTTGTCGGCGGTGACGGAGGGCTACCGGCTGGAGCGGCCGGCGCACTGCAAGCCGCAGCTGTACCGCGCGATGCACTCCTGCTGGCACGCCGACCCCTCGCAGCGACCGTCCTTCGCGGCTCTGAAGTCTCAACTGGCAGAACTGCTGGATAACGAACCTTCCGAGGGGAACTACGTGGACCTGGATTCTTTCTACCAAGAGTCCTCGGTTTATAGCGATCCGTCGGCCATTATTAATGATGATGAAGGTCTTTCTGCGGAGTATGATCGAGAGAGACGGTGCTTTAGAGAGTGAGTTATTTTGGAGTGGTGTGGGTGACTGACATTTGTTTGAATTTTGGACACCATTCACGCACATCACTCTGGCGCATAGGAATATTTTTTAATGTTTTTTATTAGAAATTATTTTCATTTTAGTAAAGAATTAAATGCTTGGTTTATCATACTAGGTAAATCAACAAAAAATTAGTAGTATGTAAATAGATGTGGCTGTACAACAGAATTCTACTCTACTCTAATCTTTGCGAAACGCAGGCGTATTAATATATCATGTTAACTTGTATAGCTACTGGTGCTTCTTATACTTATGTCTTAGGTTTTATAAGGTTTCGTTAGGTATTATATAACTGCATACTAACAATGTTATTTTTTCTAGACTGGCCACCGGTCCTGCCAAATTCGAAAACCGAGCGTTCAACTTCCGCGACGAGGAGCTTCGCAACAAGTTCGGCATCGGCACTCCCAGGATGGGAGGCTTCGGCATCCGAGATGTGCCCTTCAACGACAGAAACTTTTCCGATGGAGAATTTAACGAAAGAAATTTCCCTAAAGAAAATTTCAGTGACACGAATTTCACCGAACGAAAAGACGGGAAACTTTCCACATCCAGTTTTCATCGAGAGAGAGAAAGAGAGAGGGAGAACCCTTTGGTCAGTAGGAACAGTTTTAATGGCTTTCCTAGAGTAGGGACTAGAGATAGGGACAATCATTTCCAAATGGCGCCTGATGGTAGGAACAAGAGGGTGTCGGAATTTGAATGTGACATTTAAGCGTTATAAAGATGGCGGAAGCTGGGTGAAGTGGGCGTGGCTTTGTATATCAAACGGTCCGCTTAGGTCCTAGTTCTGTTTTTACGCCCATAAAGAAGATTAGGTGTAACTTAGTATCGCCTATTTTTGTATATAAACTGCGATTGCGTCGGTAGAGCCAGAGTCTAATTAGAAAGTTAGAAGTTTTCTTGCATATTTTTTTTATTTGAAAGAATTGTGTTTTTAACAATTTCGTGTAGTGCAATATTCAAATTTTAAAAGCTAAGTTATGCCCTTATACTTAAATGTCGTCACATTTACATTAATTCAGTAATACTCGACTGAAATGTAATTAATATGTGTGTTTATATTTAGGCATTATTAGCCAAACACTAGCACTGATTTGACAAAACACAATATTTTGCACTTGTGTGACAAGCATGACATTTTAAGTTTCAATTTCATAACAATTGAAATTTCGTAACTTGAAAACTATGTTTATAATTGTAAATAATTTGTTAATTTATAACAGTATTTTTATATTAATGTATGTCGTGGTTTTCATATGAATATTTTGTAAATAAAGAACTGTTATGTATGTTGATTATGTATATGTGTTATAGGTGGATAGGTTTATATAATATACCCCGCATTTGATACAGGTCTAACAGATGTATAATGAACTTGAAATATATTTTGCATAACACTTTATCAGTGTAAAGAAAAAACATCTAAAATATAATATGTTATAACTTGAAGCATTTAGACTGGAGAATATCTACAATATCCTTCTCTCAGAGATGAGGTGTGATTCCCATTAATGGGAAGATTTTGGTAGATTGAAGAAGGGTTACTTCGAGCTTTTGTCAGTGAGGAAGTAAATATATTATGCGACACACTTGACAAATTAAGTTAACCTTTCGTGTCACAACAAAAAAGGCGTGGCGAAGCGCATGCGCATATGTTCTGTCTCTAGTCTAAATGTGTTCAAGTCAAGGTCGAAGGTTTGTTATTCACTTCAATTACTTTTAAAATAAGTATCAGAATAAAAAGAAAGTTGGATCACAATGGTGCTATATCATTATATTATGAGTGTTAGGTATTGTAAATATCCGGTGTTATGTTATACTGAGTGTTATATAACATTTTATATTATGTTATTATTCACAATTTTATCTATGTTTCTCTATTCCCCATATCTCAGTTTGATATTGCTGTCTAGTCTCAAAAATTGTATGATTGTATGATAGTATTGGTTTTTAGTAAGATCTGATTGTATTTTAAGTTTAAAAAGAATTATTTTATTATAAATAAACATTTAAATGTATTGAAAAATTTAAAAGTGTATTTTTACTTTAAAGTCCATTATTTTGGTGCCTCATAACTTCCTGATATCCTCGGTTCGATTCCGAGGCCGGGCAAAGTGTTATTGGAGATTAATGAAATTCGTATCAGTCCAGCTAGAGTTTAGGATTGTGACTGGTAGATGGCACTATTCTTGGTCCTTGTGCCATGCGACATAACACATACATACATGCAATACAATACAGTACTACGGTACCTATAATAGTACAAGTTTTTTTTTTTTTTGTTTGCCTAACATTTCCCGCCTATAACCCTCACAGTTATATCTAATGTTAAGTAAGTAATTCGGTGCACGCAAACATCCTCTCCGAGTGACATCACGGGCAGTTAGACGTGTTTCTAACTTTATAGCAGATCAGCTAATCTTTTCATCACGCCTACAGTAACTTTTATATGCTAACTTAAGTGTAGTTATATCAGAATAAACGAGCCTCCACGAGTGCCGAGAACTGAGATCTTTAAGCGTACACTGGTCAGCTTCTGAATGCTGCCGACTGGTTAATCTGGTTCGTACCGAAAAAGTACATTTAGAAACATCACTAAACACTTATATGTATAATTCTTAAGCATTGGCCGTTAAAAGCATAAGAACGACTCCTATTCATTTAAGTATATCTAACAAACCCGAAATAATAATTTGTAATAACGTTAATAATTGCTATGAGATAGTTACTAAAGTCTATAGTTTTAAAGCTTTAGGTAATGCAGAAAAGAGTTTGTTTGTACCACCGTACACCCATCCAAGTAACGTGAATGTAGGAAAATCCTATGTCCAATGTTGAACTTCAAGAGCACAAAAGGCTGTTTAGAATAGTAAGTAAATATCTAGAACAAACGAAACGCAGCAACACAAAGATGGTACTTTACGTCTATGGAGAAACGAGGTATGGTGTTCCTCCATTGTAACGAGATCCTCAAACCAAGTGAAATGATATTGCCTGGCGGACCGAAGCCAGACGGCTGATGTTGGACATCTGTATAATGTTTGAATCTTTGGAAACTCTATGTTATCGTATCAGTCCGATAGATGGCGCTGTACGTTTTACTTACGGCTACAGCTAGGCTCTTCCAAATGTTTGTGTTTTTGTTTTCATTGGTCCAAAAGGGTAACTACAGAATTACACATCTTAATATTTAAACTACCTTTACTCAATAGTAAACACCGCAACTTTACATTTGGGGCCATCATCGTGCAACACAGATAGTTGAGCGTTTGTCTACAATGTAGTAATGATAGTGCACGCCAGTGTAATCGCAGTATACTTTCGTTCAACCGCAGCCTGCGCACCGTTGCTTAACGCATAGCATTGATGTCCTTTGTTATACAGGTTGGAACAAAAGACGAACGAAGTATCGTCATAGCGACCAGAGCTCCAGATTCCTGCTCACGGTTTAATTTTACTCTCTACAATTATAATTTAGGTTAGAACAATATTCATTTAAAAGCCAAACAAAGGAATAGTAATATCATCTTGAACAGTCAAAAGAAGTTGGTTATGTAAGCGAATATAAATTCATTAAGTTTGGAAACAACAGATTTTCTAACGTGTCTACTTACTTTACGCTACTTGACCGGCTAGGACTATAAAAAAGGATATTTTTTGAAACACTTACCAAAAGCCGCATACCTCTTGGCGACCGTCCGACACCACACGACACTGAACAAAACATAGCATAGTGTCACGCGAGAGTTGTAATATTGTGTATGCATATTTCACTGATGCCGTTATGGAGTTTTATGTAATAGGAGGCGAGACTATTGCCGTCTACCAGGCACAGTTCCAAACTCCTGCTCCTGCTATGCTGCTACTGAGAATTTCCGTAAAGGAAAACCAAATAACACTTTGTCCGAATCTCAGTATAAAACCCAGGAGCTCAAGGTCAGCAGTCATGCTTGCGGCCAATATACCGATGAGGCAAATTCAAATTCAAATTCAAATATATTTTTATTCATGTAAACCATTTACAGGCACTTATGAATAGTCAGGCTCTAGTTGCCACGTTCCAAAGTGTTGATTTCCAATGGAGAAGAACGGGCAAGAAACTCCATGGTTACTCTTTTAAACTCGGAATTAAATATACAATATTAATTTATACATTGATCTCGAACAACAATTATGTGAGTACAATGTAGCTTAAAAGAGTCTAACTTATGTAAGTCTGAAACTCAAGCCTGATAGTTGTGAAAAATATATTTACTTTTGATAAAATTGCCATGGCAGCTATGAGCCGACCAGTCCCAATAGACGGCACCCGTTCACGAGTATAACGCGTGCATCAGCGTCGCTTTGCTCAACCATATTGCAGGGAACCCAACGACCCGATGCACAACGCCACCATCATCAGGACAATTAAGTGAGCATGACAAACTCAAACTGCCAGACAGCTATCACGTCTATTAGATATAAAATTTAAAATTTACGGCTACGTAGTGCTCACATATAACAATGGTAATTTTTAATAATACAAAACAAAATGTAGGTACCAATGAGAGCCACGTTGTTGTCAACACAAATTTACAATCAAAAGTAGCCGCACTTAACAATAACAGGCACAAATTCACACAACAAAATTGATTAAAAATATAATAATATTGACAATAACATTGACAATAAAGTGTAAAAAAAAATATAATAAAAAATAAAATAAAAAATAATGCTAAGACAATATTTAGCAACATCAATAAATAATTACCTAATGTAATAATAATAATATCACAATGTCAAAAAGATTTATGAGTCGTTAGTTACAGTATCACATAATAGTCACTAAGTACATTTTTAAGCCAATTAAGAGGTGCCAGTGGGTCGCAGTATGCAGGAAGGAATCGTACGCCAGACATCTTTATCTTCGATGTAATGATTGATATTATAATAAGCTTTAGACATTAAGGTATTCTTTATAACAGACTTGAATTTTATAATAGGTAATTCAGTAATAGAATTAGGAATTTTATTATAGAACCTAATACTGTTTCCCATAAAAGACTTGTTGGTTTTACTAAGTCTGAAACCAGGTATCGCAAGCTTGTGTTTATTTCGAGTATTCAAGCTATGATGATCACTGTTTTTACTAAAAGTGGCTATGTTTTTACGGACATACATAATATTTTGGTAAATATAAAGAGAAGGAAAAGTAATAATATTTATATCCTTAAATCTCTCACGGAGTGACTCTCGTGAGCCCAGATTATAAATTGCACGGATTGCTCTCTTTTGTAGTATAAAAATAGTCTCAACATCTGCAGCCGAGCCCCACAGTAAAATTCCGTAAGACATAATACTGTGAAAGTAAGCAAAATATACTAACCTAGCTGTTGCCACATCTGTGAGTTGTCTTATTTGTCTGACGGCAAAAGCAGCAGAGCTCAGTTTGCCTGCAAGAGCCTCAATATGAGGCCCCCATTGCAATTTAGAGTCTACGGTAATACCCAAGAAGACACTTGAGGAAACCAGATTTAGCATTTTACCGCCTAAGCTTACATTTGGTTTTATTTGAGTTACATTTGGTAGTGAGAACTTGATACATTTGGTTTTCTCTGCATTTAATAGAAGATTATTAGCAGAGAACCAGTTTGATATGACCTTTAATGTATGATTAGGTTCTACAAGATCCCTGTCCTTTCTATTTACTTTGAATATCAATGATGTGTCATCAGCGAAAAGGACCATGTTTGACATATTATTATCATTGATCATATAGGGAAGATCATTGATATAAACTAGAAATAAGAATGGGCCCAGAATAGACCCTTGGGGTACACCCATTTTGACTAAAGAACCGGTAGAGGTGACATTATCGATAGCAACCCTTTGTTTTCGATTAGCCAAATATGAAGTTAGAAGATTGATAGATTTACCCCTAATTCCGTAATGCTTTAATTTAAGAATAAGTGTGCGATGATCCACGCAGTCAAATGCCTTAGATAGGTCACAGAATACTCCGAGGGCGTCCCGTGCACCTTCCCAGGCCTCTAATATAGTTTTAATTAAAGCGGATCCAGCATCCTCTGTAGATTGACCTTTGGTGAAACCAAATTGCTTGTCGTGTAAAATCCCATTTCTGTTAAAGTGATGTAGCATTTGGTTTAATATCAATTTTTCGAAGATTTTGCTTAACGCGGGTAGCACAGATATTGGCCTGTAATTAGAAGCGCTATTAGAGCAACCTGCTTTAAAAATAGGAACTATTTTACTAATTTTCATAAGATCGGGAAATATGCCGTCTGTAATACAAGTATTAAATATTTCTGCCAGAATTGGTGCTATGTTAGCTATTATTGAATCAATAGCTTTAGTTGATAGTCCCCATAAGTCTTCAGATCTTTTAGTAGCTATAGTTTTGAATGCTTTCAGTACGTCAATATGGGTTACAGGTTTGAAAGTAAACGTGGGTACTTGTATATCAACATTTTCTTTTAAAAATGTCTCAGCCGCGGCGGGTGACGAAAGAAGATATTTAGTGGTTTCTAATGGAACGTCAGTAAAGAAATTTTCGAAAAAATTGGCGACTACTGTCTTGTCTGAAACTAGTTCATCATTTATGTTGAGATTAATTGTACTATCCGTAAGTTTACGTTGTCCAGTTTCAGTATTTATTATTTTCCATGTCGTTTTGATTTTATTATTCGATTTCTGTATCTGATTACTAATGTAAGCGGCTTTAGCTTGAACACAAACTTTTTTAAACATTTTAGAATATCTCCTAACATAATTATGAAAATCATTATTCGATGTATAAGACTTTTTATCATATAGTTCGTATAAGACATCTCTACTTCGTCTTATACCTTTGGTTGCCCAGGCACTGAATAGTATTTTATTTGACAAATTTACTTTTTTGACTTTGCAGCTTTTGTGGAACTCTGTACATATAGCTTTAAACAATGTTTGATACATTTCATTGGGATTTACTGACTGAAGCTTTATTGTTTTTAATTGACTGTTAAGATTTTTACTGAATCCATCGAGACATTTCTTGGTCAATAGTCTACAATATATTATTTTCTGGCATTTAATAGTATTTCCGTTTAGCTTAACTAGTTGACATCTATGGTCAGAGCGAATACCACTAATGAGCGACTTTTCGGATATTTTAAAATTAATCATAATATTATCAATGCATGTGGCGGAAGTAGGCGTTACTCTAGTTGGCTCGGTGAACATATTTTTTAAATTAAATGATTTGAATAATGCTAGGAAGTTATGTTTATCAGCGGTATCTAGCAGAATGTCAATGTTAAAATCCCCACATACAAGTATTCTTTTGTTCATTTTTATTTTTCTAAGTGCATCCTCCATTATTAATAAGAATTGGGAGGTATTTGCAGAAGGTGGTCTATAAACACATACAATAACATATTCCTCAGTTTCTACACACGCGATCTCACATACTCGTTCCACAGAGAGGTTGCGAATATCAAATCGCTCTTTAAACTTTAAGTAATTTCTCATTAGTATTAAAGAACCCCCACCCTCTGCCGACTCTCTATTGAACGACCCGGCAACCCTAAAATTGGCTACATTAAATGACATTTTATTTGCCTTCAACCAAGTCTCTGTCAGGCATAAGATATCTACATCATATTTTTCACTAAACAACTCAACGTCTAAGATTTTGCCAGAAAAACGATTAATATTTTGATGAGTAAATATTAAATGATTACTATCGTTCTCTTTTGTCAGACAAGTAGGTTTAAATTACTGTTAATGGCAACCACTGTGTTATTAGTACTGTTACTAACAATGGAAGGAATAGGGTAAAACTTCGTCATACTGCCTATGACTGAGTTAATATTATAGACTAACAGAGTAGCAATATGTCGTTTATATCTCATAGGGAGATACACAGTATCCCTAGATAATTTAAGTTCACCAATAAAACAATTAGTGTCAAAGAATAAAAACTTGTCACTGTAATGACTTACTAAAAATTGGATGTGCATGTTAAGCATATGAATATGTTTATTTAGATTATTGGTAACGTCTACAAGGTATGGAAAAGCACACAAGATTATCTTATTACAGTCCAGGTTTAACATTAAAGCAAAACTGTCAGTGATATCTTGTTTAGTTACATTTAAACTGTTACCTATTAGTAGGGTTAAATAAGTATTTGGAGTAAATGAGTTATTTATAAGTGATCTTACTATTTGTGTGTATGAAGAATCTGGCATACAATAATTTTGAGAGGAATGATCCAGACTGTTGCTTAATAAATTCCCAAATCCTATACCTATGTTATCTGAGTACATCATTGAGCGATAACAGTCAACATTTTCACTACAATGAGAACTGGAGCCTACAGGTTGACAAGAATTAGGAGAAGTTATATCAAGACTATCAAGGTTAGGAACAGCCCTGATACATTTAGGACCCGTTTGGGGTAACTGCACCAAAGATTTGGGTGGGGAACTATTACTGTTTGATTGGCTCATACAAGTACATATGGTGTTGCTGTAAGTCAGTGAGTTTACTCTGTCAGCATTGTAATTACACATATCCACAAGCTGATTTGCAGCCAGAATATGTTCCTCAATCTGTTTTTGTGATGTAATATACTTACTGTAGACTGAGTTGAGCGACTCCTCCAGTATCTTAATTTCAGACTGTAAAGTAGGCAGTTTCGGTTACGTCACTGAATACTTCACAAAATGATTATCTTTTCACTAATGGGAATTGTCTTTGTCGTCACGGGTAACTGAAAACTCCCGTTAGCCAATGACAATAAATAAACAGTCCATAATAAACGCGTGCGACTGCGCACACAAAACCGACACACGAATACGTTCGAAACCGATAGCGAACTGCCATGATATCTTTCAAATGACGAACTACCCACAATCGCTGAAATGTAACTCTGCTGTACCAGAAAATATTAAAATAAATGCGGGTAGGTCTTAAAATTTAATGATTACCTTACTATTACATTTATGTTTCTTCAATATTCTAAAATATAGACGACATAATGTGTCAATTTTTAGTCAATGACTTCATACAAAGAGAGAAAGGTTTACTTTTGAAATCATACAGAGTGTGATACAAGAAAATGAATGAATCTTATGTTTTGAGATGCACAAATTAAATTAAATAATAAGGTGATGAACACTTTTTGAGATCACTATATTATTGTGTGAGAATTCCACCCCTTGAGCATTTCATGAGAAACAATAAAACAAAACAATAACACGATTACATCTTACACATTTGATTAATAAGCAGCAAAGTTAAAGTCAAAGTCATTCTAGTTTGGGGGAACGAGATATGTTGTTCCTCCATTGAAAAGGGAGGATCCTCCGACCAGGCAAGGTGGTTAGCCTAGCGGGCTAAAGCCCAACGATTGATGTCGGACATTCGTATATATGTTAGAATCGTTGGAAACTTTCATAGTGCGATTCAGGGTTTGTTGTTGTAGCTTAACTTCGATAGATGGCGCTTTACTTTTTCCCATGTTGCGAGTAGTAGTCGCTAAACTAGAATAATAAAGTTTTTGTTTTTGTGTATATGTCCAATAAGTAGTAAACGTCTACGAAATGATATAAATTAATTTTCTGAATAAAAATTTCAACCATCCTGTACCAGTCTATGGAGTGTTACGCATAGCGAACAAAGCTTCAATCACAAAGAAAGTAACGAGTGTCGCAAACCGCAAGCTTCTAATATTCAAATTGTTTCCTTCTTTCGTTTGTAAAATGTCTACATAAATACATTGTAAAGACAATAATGTTATGAAGAAAATGTTTGAATAATGTATGTGTAATTAGGTTTATGTAATTTTCTTATTATCTAATTTACCACGTACTGTTTGTCGAGCGGTGGAGTGGTTGCTTTCCATGCTAGATTCTAATTTCGAATTTGAACCCAACCTGCACTTATGGCTTTTTGAGTTGATGTCATCATCATCTGCCTAGCCTTTTCCCCAATTCAATATAACCGGTTGTGGCTGAATATCAGTATTTTACACGGAGCGACTGCCTTCTGATCTCCGCCACCCAGTAAATGAGAGACACTGATACTCTAAGGTTAGACTGGCTGCCTCTTTTTTTTTTGGACTACTAACACCTGTAACAGCTGTCATAGGTCTTTATTTATGACACCCGACACCAACTGCTTAACGTGCTTTCCGAGGCAAGGAAGGGTCTCGATATGTGAAAAATGGTCACCCATCTAAGAATTGCCTGCATCAAGCGCTGCTTAACTTCGTAGATCGACCGATCACTACGAGCCCCTTTGTTGATATTCAGTCGCAACCGCAAATTTGAATTGATATGCGGATCAGAATTTTATTATCATTCGCCTTAAAGGTGAAGGAATACATCGTGTGGAAACCTGCACACTTAAAAAACCCCATAAGGGTCTTGATGGTGCGTGTAGTATGCCAATTTGTAAATATCCCGCGTAGTGGACTAAAGCCTAATCCAGGGAGGATTAGGCTTCTGAAAGACAGTAATGGATTGCTGAAATTGTCATAATTTAACTGGTTCTAACCGAAGACCTATTTCAGCGTCCTTCATTTCAGTCTTAGACCATACATGGGAAATATCGCCTCCAGGCCATCGAATCCGGGTCATTAAATACGATCTAGACGGAATGAACTCTTGAAAACTGACACGATCAATCATTTTCGCATCTTCATCGCATGGCAGAGTCCTCTGAATTTCCATCCGGTCAGTTACACTCTGAAGGTACATTGGATCTTTTTGTTTAGATGATGATGATGCCCTCACGGAAAAAAATCGATGTTAATTAAAACCACTATATATATTTCTCCAAGCTAATATTAGATTAGGCTTCAAACTTTGAGGCCATGTCTAAAAATAATAATAGTAGCTGATATTATCGTGTAATATATCACCTACAATATCCTGGGCTAACTCTACGACACTATTTAATAGCGCTATTGATTATGTATGACTGGATTTTTTCTATTAATACATGCAGTTAACATGCAGTTGTTACTGGACAATGATAACTACGAGTGTATTAACATTATGATGTTTATGTTTTACGCAAAACAAGCAGAGCGTGAACATTCGCATAACTCCCCATTTCTAAGCGTAACTTTTATGTAGATGATACCTTTATTTTATTATTTTACACTACGTACAGTATGTATACATTTTATTCATTCATTATACGATAAATGTATATTCGATCGCATCAAGTTCAACTGGAAAAGTCAGAGGTGCCTGTTTCAAATTTAGTCCAGGAGATCAGCGTTTATAGGCTATCTACTTTTTTGAATAATAGTAGGTGTTCATTTTTTTCATCACTTCTCTATCTCTCCACACATAAACTAGTGCAGGTTTATCAAATACTTAATACTTAATAATAATATTTATTGGAACTTAGAACAGGAATACAGTAAGTTTATGTATGATAATAGCTACATCACTACATATTATAAAACAAAGTCCCCCGCCGCGTCTGTCTGTCTGTTCGCGATAAACTCAAAAACTACTGGACGGATTTTCATGCGGTTTTCACCAATAGACAGAGTGATTCATGAGAAAGGTTTAAGTGTATAATTCGTTAAGGATTTGTGTAAATTGGCTGAAATATGACGATGATAGTTTAAGATGTCGGAAAAAATCATGCCGACTGGGAGCTTTACTGGCGTGCGCCGAGTAAATGTTCGATGTAACAGGCTGAAACCACGACCGAAAAAAAAAATTAAGGCGTATATGCTCTGCTACTCGTGAGAAGACGGGGCGGGTCGCTAGTTAGTTATATAACTGTGTCGCAGCCATTAACGCCACCTCCAAGGGGTCAAAGAGGTCAAAAAAAAAATTAAAGAATATCAAAATCTCAGTATACAGGTAGTGTAACCGATCTCTCAGTCGATACAATGATAGTGTAACTTTAATTACCCCAATCCTATCCTACTTATTTTATTTTGTTTTATTTTTTATAATATAACATTATAAATATGTATATAATATTATAATATAATATTCTAAATATATAATATAATATTCTAAATATATAATATTATATTATAAATATATAATATTATAAATGTGAAAGTTTGTGAGGATGGATCGATGGATGGATAGATGGATGGATGGATGTTTGTTACTCTTTCAAGCAGACACTACTGAACGGATCTGGATGAAATTTGGCACAGAGATAAATATATAGTCTGGAATAGCACATAGACGACATTCTTTCCCGGAAAAATGTACGGGTTTGTAAACCACGTGGGCGAAGCCGCGGGCGGAAGCTAGTATATAATATAATATTTTAGGGAACGGACGCAGTAAAATATTAGTTGTACGTTATTCTGTAACTTACACAAAATAAAAGAACGTATTTCTTGGTGAGATAATAAATTAAACTTGACGACACGGTTGGCGCAGTGGCTAAGCGATTAGCTTACTGCGCTAAGTGTCGCGGGTTCGATCCCCGCACGGAACAAATATTTGTATGATCTACAGATAGTTGTTTCGGGTCTGGTTGTTTGTGCATGTGACATGTATGTTTGTAAACTGTACCCACGATACAGGAGAAATCATAGGGTGGGACAAGGTTATTAAAAAAAAAAAAAATCATTAATCTACAAGTACTACACTTTCGTGGATTAAGTGATAATGTCGGTAATAAAACGTAATACAAAAACGTGATATAATTTGCATTATTATAGTCTAACATTATTATTAATAATATCCAACATTACTGTCAGTATCCAACAGTATTGTCTAGTGGTCGTAAGCGCGACTGCCTAGCGTGAGGTCCTGAGTTCAATTCCCGGGTCGGGCAAAGTGTTATTGGGTTTTTCTGTATTGAAATTCTCAGTAGCAGCACGGAGTCTGGAACAGTGCCCGGTAGATGGCAATAGGCTCGCCCCCTATTAGATAGGACTCAATAACAGCATCAGCGAAATGTGGATGTACAATAATACACCTCTGCCTAACCCTTCGGGGACACAGCCGTGATGCTATGTTATGTTATGTTATGTCCAACATTATCTAACTTTGACCAACTCTACTCTACAAACGAAATCCTACCATATATTTATCAAATCAGAGTAGATATTAAATAGCCATAAAAATATTCTATCATAGACCCTAAGTTTGTCGATGACAATGCATCGATAACTTTCCTAACAACACTTAAACTAACTTCCGAAGTGTGAAAGCCTCTTTCTGTACACCGAGATAATAATTTGCATTATCATCTATACATCATAATACATCGGTATTGTCCATACATTTTTCTTTTCAGTTACATAATAACCATCAATGAATAAGCATAATTTTTGACAGCGAAATTAACTTTGACATTTACATAACTTCACAAAAGGATCCATTGTCTATTGATAAGAAAGAACTTATCAGATTATGACCACAGATGACCTCAACATGGTGAAAGTCGTCAGTTCCGGTATTATCCGACACCTGTAAATACGAGATGAGAGAGTATGTTTGTGTGCGTGTGTGGGGGAGCGCACGCGTCCATTTGACGTTGAATCGCGGAGAGCTGCGTGCGTGCATCGTTGCGGAAAAGACATCAACGCGCGCTAACAAAAAATATTTTATTTTTGATTAATTTTTTAATTTAAATTATGTGTCGTGCAAAGTGCTAAATATGATGAACTCATTAATGATAATTTAATAAAATAGATAATTTAATTATAAATAATGGCGCGAATTTTGAGAATTATTCTCGTCGCTACGTTCATCGTACTCCTGAAAGCGGAGGATGAATCGAATGACTTTTTATTCAGTGATCCTTATGAGATGATGATTGCGCAGGAGTCAAGACAATATCAGACTGTAGTAAAGCCTCCAGTTAGGACAGTGAAGCCTACAAGGGTGACAAACTCACATAGACCTCAGTACAATTTGGATTCTTTTGAAGACCGTCAGGATAACCTCGAGGATCTTCACGACACCTTCGAAACCTTTGACACTACAACTCGTAAGACTTTGGTAAAGAACTACAAGTCTTCTAATAAGATAAGGACGAAGCAGGGCATGATCAAGGAAGCTGTGTTGAGGGCGTTGGAGCGAAAAGACCATGTGGGCAAGTTCGCGCAGATTGTGCCCATCATCAGGGCGATGTCGGGGAACCAGAGGGCGGCGCTAGCTTCCCTGGTGGCCAACCAGGTGAACACCCCACCTGGAAGAGCACCGATGAATCTTGCGGAGGTAATTCTTTCTTTTAATTAACACAATTATTATTACTTTGTTAATGTTGAACCGACTTTAAAAAAGGAGGTGGTGGCCAGGCCATTTATTAACTAACGATTCGTGTATATATTTAACTTGGGCACCTCTTTCAAATTTGCTAAGTTTATTTGTTGAATAATAGACTTTTCACTGCGTTTTTGAAGTCGTTTTTTTTAAGTTTAACTGAGTTCCTAAAATCAAATAGTATTAAAAATATATTATGTTCTGATTTAGACTTCAATATTATTTGAGAATATACATATTTCTGCAGATCACCATAATACCCTTCTCTCACCTCTAACACACACATCTTCTCACTCGTTCTTTTTGAAACTAGAATAATCATATCACTATCAAGATTTCCTTCATATCATACAACAAAATTAAGTACAACACGTTTTTAAGAAACAAGAGCTTCAAAAGCTCTCTGCGTTATAAGCAACTAGCTTCCTCCTGCGGCTTCGCCTTTATTGATTACGAACCTGTGCATTTTTTCGGGTCTCACGTAGCGCCATCTAGCGTCATAAAGCAACTGTAACCATCGAAAGTTATTGTTTTTCCCTCGGGAACAGTACTTTTTTTGGATGAAAGGTACCCTATGTCCTTTTCTGTAACCCTGACAACTCATATGCAAAATTTCATAATGTTCGGTTCAGTGGTTTAGGCGTGAAAAGGTAACAAACAAACAAACTTACTTTCGCATTTATAATATTAGTTAGGATGAACTTAAATTATAAATGCGAAAGGAACTTTGCGTTGGCGATTGTCAAGTGTCATCGAGTAACTTTAGAAACCACTGTGAAAGGAATAGTTATTTTTTTTAAATAAACTGCCCCCACACCCGTTTTCTAAACAAAAAGACGTCGCTTGTTGACTAAAATACGCAAAAGTAATAATTCAAGTAACGCCATCAGTAGAAGCATTGCCTGTGGACTGCCTCATTAGTCTAGTAGTCACAAGCGCGACTGTTGAGCGTGAGGTCCTCAGGTTCGATTCCCGGGTCGGGCAAAATGTTATTGGGTTTTTCTGTGTGTAAATTCTCAGTAGCAGCACGGAGTCCGGAACTGTGCCCGGTAGATGGCAATAGGCTCGCCCCCTATTACATGGGACTTAATAACGGTATCGGCGAAATGTGGGTGTACTTATTACGCCTCTGCCTAATCCTTCGGGGAATACAGGCGTGATGCTATGTTATGGTATAACAATTGTTATTATTATCTAATAAACATTTCGAGGTGATCGGTTTGTATGTCATTGACCGAATCACAAGAGCTTACACAAATCTATCGTTTGAGAACATCTAGAACATTGCAAGTTCTCACTACAGTTATAAAACAATACATAATTATGGAAACAGTTGATTACATATTATATTATTTCTACCGTCTCGTTAAACTAATGGCGCATGCGCCGCTAGCGTGAGGTCGTGGCGGATCGATAATATAATCGAAGTCAGAACCCATATTCTGGTTGGACTTGTGTTATTAAAATTGTCTATATATGGGACAGTGGGTGTAATCCTATCCTCCTAGCCTATCAACTATAATCATTATGTATATGTTTGTTTTTTATATAATTGAATCCCACTGCTGGACAAAAATATAACCCAAAAATTACTCTTTCCAAAAGCCCTGTACCACTATCACGAGTTTCCTTACTATTTACTATCAAAGTAAAGTAAATTTTCATGATAGCGATTTTAGTTCTTAACTTGGTTACATTAGGGATTAGAGTCGCTTATATGACATCTAGTAATAGTAAAGTTATGATTTACTATTTACTATATTATAGAGATGTCATGTTAGCGACTCTAATCCCTAAAGTAATCAATTTAAGAACTAAAATCGTTTGCATGAAAATTTACATTTACTATGAAAGTAAATAGTTAAAAACTCATAATAGAGGTACTGGTCCCTATATCCTCAAATAAATCAAAAACTCTTTAATTTTACATACTGTTAACGTCTTAGTTACATATAATTGCCAAACAAGCATAAGCCATAGAAGGTCAATTATACAAGTAAAATTACTTTTATTAAATAGTATAAAATACTTTTACTTGTATAATTGAATTTACAATTATAACCATTTTATCGTAAGTTCTATGAGCCATTTTGCTATTGTGGAACCATAAACCAACCAACTTCTCCTAAATGGTGAAAACCATATTGTTTTCTATAAACAATAAATATAATAACTATTATACTTTATTGATTTAAATAGTTTTCTAAAAATTAAACAGAATACATGTTTTCGACTGTGAAAGCAAACTGTTACGTTTATTTTATACTAGCTTTTGCCCGCGACTTCGTACGCGTCGAATTTAGAATCTGATATTTTCTTTCAGTAAAATGGAGCCTATATTTTAAGTTAGACCTCTAGCAATACATCGGTGAAAACCGCGTTCAATTCTATGCAGTAGTTTTTGCGTGATGCGTGTACAAACATACAGACAGACAGACAAAACTTCTAAAAACTGTTGTTTTGGCTTCTGTTGCTCTAATAAAGACCTCCCATATTAGTTTTTCTCCAATGTCTATAATGACGACACGGTTGGCGCAGTGGCTAAGCGATTAGCTTTCTGCGCTAAGTGTCGCGGGTTTGATCCCCGCACGGAACAAATATGTGTATGATCTACAGATAATTGTTTCGGGTCTGGGTGTTTGTGTATGTATGTGTAATATATGTGTTTGTAAACGCACCCACGATACAGGAATTATTCCTAGTGTGGGGAAAGGTTTAATAAAAATGTACAGGCATCGGCCTGTTATAATTTTATTTTATGTATAGATTTATTATGTAAGTAGTGAAATTTCGAATCTTATTTTTTCTAATATTATCTTAAGTGTTTGTTCAGGTGATGAAATTACACAGGGTGTAGTAGTTGTCAGCCCGTTGCTTAGCGTGCGTGATTTGACTAGATTCGATTTCCAGATGGGGCAAATTAATATTGAGATTTACTCATTTAAACTTTCTATTATATGGGACTCAATCGGCGAAATGTGTGTGTTTAATAGCACATCTCTGTCCAACCCCTTTAGAGAATGAGCCTGATACTATGTAAGGTGATTAAAAAAAATGTTTCAGACTTAACGATTCGATTAACTTGTATCTACTTTCTTCCAACCTAGGACTCGAACCGAAACCCTTCACATAAGTAGCCAATGATCATTGATTGGCAACAAATAACTTCAACCAAGTTTAAAAAACTAGCACTCTTAACTAAACAGTACACTTTCTTTCAAAATAAAGTAGCCAATATTCAGGTACTCTTAGAATCCTCGGTGCGGTCTTCTAGAGAGTTCCCGAGGCCCACCATATGGTGTCGAGGCGGACCACCGTGGTGAGTTTAGCCGGTAGGAGTCCGGCACACCCCTCTGCACCCACCCCAGGCGGAGGATAGCCCATGATGGGTTCTCACCACGCAAATCAAAAAAAAAAAAGGTACTCTTAGAAAGTGACTAATATAATTTTGTATTGACAATATCTCGTTTAGTTTGTTTATGGCATATTCTAGCGTTGTCATTGCTAGTTTTGTGCGTAAGGCCTGTTTCACATGATGCCTATTCACGAATATAACATTTTACATCACGCACGGTGAACAGGCTCATAAAAAATTCACTGCAGCCGAAAAATTGCCTACGGGAAAAAGAGCGTCATGTGAATTGGCCTTATCAATGTCGATAGACTTTCCCTGATGAGACATAGCATTGTTTGGAAATAATCGTTGTCATGGTTACGTTGTAAAGCATTTTTGCGCTCTCATATACCTATTTGGTTGACATTTGAAAGTTGGAAGTAGCAGTAAATATACTTCAAGCTGATGTAAATATGAGGAGTTCTCTGGTGAGGAATTATGGGTAAGAATATTTAGAAGAGTCAGATGAGGTGGGATTACTTAATTTTCATCTCGACTGTATTTCCGTCTAAGTGTCACCAAAGACAGTATTTAAGTCACATTATTGTATCAAGTGATTTGAACGAGACCTTTGCCCAACAGTGGGGTAGTAAAGAGTAGGAAAAAAATCTAGGGTGAGCTATGTGGCTTTTGCCCGTCAAACTTGAGCTGGTCCCTGACAGAATAACCCGAGAACTTAAACCTCAGCAGCTGCTGTTGCGACTAACCAGTAAAGCGGATATGAAGAACAGTAATCAATTGAACCTTTTTTCTGTTAATGTTACACCATTGTTATACTACATGTTATTAAGTCTACTCCTACGGCGTTTCCCCGACAATACACTTGCGGCCAACAAAAATACTCTACATAATTATTTGCGACACAATACAGTGAGAGAATTGGTTCGCATACTTATAGAGTTTTTACTTTTCCGTTTCTCTGGTGCAAGCGTGTTGTAATTACTCATGTGAACGAACGTAATGTCTAAACTAATTGTCTAGAAATATTCCGTTATATAGCTGTTACTTTGCGGAAATTAATATCTGTAAATCAAGCTTGTTATTCTTAATGGTCTTAGAGTACATTGTCGGTAATATGAGCTATTTCTTTTTCTAAAGATAAAACACAAGAAATTTGTCATACAAACAGAGATTTTATCCATACTTATAATAAAAATATAACAGGCCGATGTTTGTACATTATAAATATAAAACTAATATCTTTATAAGAGCAACAGAAGCCAAAACAACAGTTTTTAGTATTTTTGTCCTTCTATCTGTATGTTTGTACACGTATCACGCCAAAACTACTGCATGGAATAGAATGCAGTTTTCAGCGATGTATTGCTAGAGTCCTAACTTAACTAAATATAGCAAAATATCAGATTCTAAATTCCACGCGTACGAAGTCACGGGCAAAAGCTAGTATCATATTAAGTAAGCTGCATGTTTCTTTTGTTCTGTCTCCAAATTGACAAAGTAGGTATGCAAATCATAAATTCCACAAAACAATGTTTTGTAAGCTTAACGAAAGTAAATAGATACTTCAAACATCAGTTAAATATGCGGTTTTTGCGGCCCAAGTCATTTGCAATTTGTTACTGTTGCGGAAGTTATTCTGTTTTGGCAATATTAGTATTAAACAACTGTTAAACTTTCACGATGTCTTTGGTTTCCGTTGACGACATTTTGGTAAAGACCAGTTTTAAAATTTAGCATTTGTATTCTTTATTGGAGCTCATTTGAATATATAACCGTTAAAATCGGGTTTTTTTCTGAAAATTTCGTAATCTGTCCTTATGATGCAAGCTAGAATTGAATTAAATTAATTATGGAACTAATACGTATTTACTAGTTTATTATAAGAACAAATTGATTCTTACATACATACTGGTACTTGCATAGAAAATTAAACTACGGCCATCAATCATTCACAATGTCTGACACACAATTAAAATCTCAACGACACTATAGAAAATATCATAGAGGAAACACCCATTTCACTTGTTAACTTTTTATCGACCGTTTAATTACTGTAATACCGATAAACATTCCACCTCACTCATTGTTCTCTCTAAAGTATCGTAATCGTTGATACAGAGATCTCATCCGATCTCCAATATCGCAGAACTGGGTCAATTTTTTTGTCCTACGGTGTAATTTTCACGTGTCTCCCATATTGTATGTGATTTACTATATGTTTTATTGTACTAAACTTTCTTTATCATAATTAATACAGTAACGAGATTTATGGAGTGATAATGAGGTTAGATTGGATATAAGTTTTTTTTCTGATTGTATCTTATAGATATAAATCTATCCTAATAACTTAGTGACGTTGTGACAGGCGTGCTGCTCTTAGTTATCTTCAAAATATGTTTAGCAAGTGTATTTTTGTCTGGTAAGAATATGGTTAGGTTAGCAGGTTCTCTTTTAAGAGTTCCTAAAGCCCACCATATGGCGTCGAGGCGGACCACCGTGGTGAGTTTAGCCGGTAGGAGTCGGGCACACCCCTCCTGTGGAGGAGGGCCCTCAAGCGGAGGATAGCCGATGAGGGGTTCTCACCACGCTAGAAAAAAAAATGTATATTAGGTTCTAGCATATATTATGAGCATCGAAGCTAAAATATGTATTTATTTATTCAAATTTATACATACAACATTAAAGTATATACCAATACTTTGCAAAGTTCAAAATAAAAAGATTTTATCTGAAAAACTTTTTATAATTCTTTTAATGTCGTCGTGAAATTAATTTCCAGAATTGTCATCAATTATCACTAGTGTTACGTGGAAGACCGCGGATCTTAGTAATTTCGATTATAGTAGAAGTTTAGTTCAACACAATCACACAACACAATCACATGTGTTACAAGAGGCCTATAAGAGTCAATCATCAGCGTGACGATTGTTGACAATTGATTTTAACGCCTTGTTGTCACGTGTGACGTGAAGCACAATAAATGATCAATTACTATTGTCTGGGAATACACTCAAAATATTATATTCGTTTGAATTTGGTTCTGACTGAACTTTAGATAACAGTACAAAGGGTGATTATGTTTTCGTTATTTTGCGTGTCAAATGTAAACATTATACAAGACTTGGCTTATTTAATTTGATTCATTATTGACAGCCTTTCATATTCACATTTCTAATAATGCTTCGGTATTTACATTATGCTATAGTATATAAGATATACTACTAGAATATTTAGTTTTAATTCCGCTAGTATATATAGTATGATGTTATTAGAGGGGTTCCCAAACTGTGAGTCGCGATGCGTGAAGCGGTGCTGTCCAGGGGCATCCCAAACCGGCTGCACTTTCAATACTCGGGGAAGAACAGTACTATAGTATGTAAATATGTAATATAATAATATATGTAGTGTGCAAGATGTATACGATTTTCGTTCTAACTATGAAAACAAATAGAATCTTAACATTTCACTTTAAACTACTCCGGAACCCGATTGCCACTGATAAAGCAGTTCTTGAAATGAAATGAAATGAAATGAAATGAAATGAAATGAAATGAAATGATTTATTTTGCAATTAGGATTTTTCAATCACTTTTACACGTCTTGTAGCTAACTTCTAGGCTGAGACATAGGTTTTCTTTCTTTTCTTTTCTTCGTTACATTTTCCTTATTTACTGAGCCCTCATTTAGCCAGTCATATTGTGGATAAGATAATTTAAACGAGGCATGACAAACGAGAAATCCATTTCCATGACCTTAAAATATTGATACCATATAATACAATATTTTTCTCGTAAACATTTTGAGATTGGTTTCTAGTCCATAAAGATACGGCACAATAACAACAGACTCAAAGTAGGATGATTACAACTAAATATGGATGGTTACTTACAACTCAGCGTAAAAAACTGATCCCTGCCGCCTCTTTCCGCCATCGTTCTACGCGACAGCAGTTCCATCACCATCATTTAGATGGTTGGCAGTCCACAACTGTGCGTTTCTCTAGAAACTTTCTGCCTCGCACAACAAAATCGTCGCCTACCTTCAAGAAAAGAGCGTACTCCTTTTTAAAAGGCCAGCAACGCACTTGTGACTCCTTTGGTGTTGCGGGTGTCGCTTACCATCAGGCGGTCCGTCTGCTGCTGGTACGGTACCTTTTTTACGCTGAGTTCTAAAATAAACGTGAACAAATAACTATCATCGAATAAATAACTATGACATGACGAGAAGGTACTGTAGTCTTTACAGTTTAATTTTGATGTGTTTATATGATTGCGTTGTAAACACATAGTTTATGGCTTTGACCGAGTGGGCTAGTAATACAGTGGTACTCATATCACCCGAAATGTTGTGTTTATGTACAGCGAATTCCTACCCGTGAGTTTTCCCTTTATAACCTTTGATGAAGTTTCGAAATAATTATATTACAACGGAAACTATTTATCACCTATAATAAAGTATAAGATTTTTGTGGTCTTATCCTTCTCTTGATTCGGAAAGAACTATCACTTGGAAATGGGTCATAATGGAAAGATTAGTCAGACAACAGTGGTATCGAGGCTGACTGCCCAGCTGGCTCTGTATGATCTCAGGTTTTCATACATGGAGGGTATTTCCGTGTATCTGTTATGTTTTGTAGTTCATGACAATAATTAGTACGGAATCTTAAAAAAAGAGGACTTAGCATTATTCTAGAATTAGTTTTCTTTTCCCGATCTTTTTTTTTCGGTCACGGGCTTTTGTTGTGTGGAATGACTTTAGCTTTGAAAATGTTAAATACCATTGGTTTTTGTATGAAATGGCTGTAACAATATTATGTTTCCTTATATATCTAGGTCATAATTCACTAATATTTAAATCCTAATATGGCAAACATTTTTTATTAATTCTATCTTATATAAACCTATAATAAATTAATCACACGATTTAACAAAGCAGGTGTTGAAAACATTGTCAGTCGCCATCTTGTTTTTTTATAAGTTATTGAACCGTAAAGATGTCGTTGCCGAAATGAACTATTAACCCTTTATAAGAAATCTGTATAGTTGTTACGAAGTAAAGACGGTTTTTATTTATTATTTAGTATTGCAATAGTTAGTAGATTAAGATGAAAACTGGTTGTATATACCAGTTTTACAATTACAAGATTGATGTCAGCAGTATCAGGATTTCAGAAAGAACCAAAAACTCGGCAGTTTGTGGATGAATCAGAATATTCGTGTGCCAAACAAATCACCTGATCACTTTACTGTAAATCACATTAAAGTAATAACATTTGCTGAGAGCTCTACAAAAGGACTTTATCATGGTTTCAGAAATTATTAAAAAGTATTGACGACACGGTTGGCGCAGTGGATAAGCGGGTTTGATCCTCGCAGTGAACAAATATCTACAGATAATTGTTTCGGGTCTGGGTGTTTGTGTATGTGAATATATATGTTTGTAAACGCACCCACGATACAGGAATTAATCCTAGTGTGGGGCAAAGTTAAAAAAAAAAAGTAGAAAAGATTAAAAAGTCATAGTTAGGTTATTTTGCTAGAACAGTCAAGATCGTATTATTTCTTCAGCATGATGATGTGAGGCGATCAATTAATTAACACTTATAGGTATCTGATATTAAATAAGTGCATTAAAATATAGCAATGAATGAAGATAATTAGAATTTCATTTCATTTTCAAAAACGTTGCCTCACACTTGGATGTTCTCCTTTATCGTAGGTACAGTTTACAAACATACATGTCACATGCACACACAACCAGACCCGAAACAACTATCTGTAGATCATATAAATATTTGCTCCGTGCGGGAATCGAACCCGCGATACGTTACATACACACATTACATACGTCACATTAAATATTGCAGTATTTGATTTCTCACCACACGTGTTAACTTAGCATTACGCCTGTATTCCTTGTAGGAATAGGCAGACAGTGTACGCTATTGTAAAACTACATTTCACTGATGCCGTTATTAAGTCCGATGTATAAAATATCGAACATTCTAAGTAGCAATTTATCTATGTAAGTAGGTTTATAATGCCCTTGTACCGGTTAATTGTTTAGTGAAACTAATAGTTTTAGTACAATGTTTGTCGTCCAAACTCGAGTATGTCAATGCCAATTTTAGATGAAGGATATTTAAAATACTACTTATATTTATACCTAACTTATTTCCGTCCGCGGCTTCGCCCGCATTAATTACGAACCCGTGCATTTTTTCGGGTCACACGTAGCGCCATCTAGCGTCCTAAAGCTATTGTAACCTTCGAAAGTTCTTTCCCTCGGGAACAGTCTTTTTTTCTGCATGAAAGGTACGCTATGTCCTTTTCAGTACCCCTGATAACGTATATGTAAAATTTCATGATGATCGGTTCTATGGTTTAGGCGTGAAAAGGTAACAAACAAACAAACAAACTTACTTTTGCATTCATAATATTAGTTAGGATATTTACTATTACTATTTAAAGTGTAAAATTACTCGGCTTTTGAACAATTTTAGGGTTCGTGTTTCAAAATAAGGAAACATGATGGCCAGCAATAAATAAAAGTACAAACTTGTTTAACTCAAGCGGCAGAATAAGGACCCCAGTTTCTTTGAAACCAATTCCGCACGTTGAAGATTTTAGTAACTTAATTCCTAAAACTAGAACAATATTTATGAACAGGACGAACTCCTTCTTCTCCTACCTTTTGACCCAATTCATGAAACGAAAAGTCCTTTTGGGGTGAAAAATTTATAGAGGAACGAGGTATGGTGTTCCTCCAATGAAAAGGGAGGATCTTTCGACCAGGCAAGGTTAGCCTGGCGGGCAGAAGCCTAACGATTGATGTCGGAAATTCGTATATATGTTAGAATCGTTGTAAACTTTCATAGTGCGATTCAGGGTCTGTTGTTCTAGTTTCACTCCGATAGATGGCGCTTTATTTTTTGCCATGTTGCGAGTAGTAGTCGCTACAAATTAAGTATATTAACATTAGCACAATATATTTTTGTTACAAATTAATGTTTTGAAATATTTGACGAGACATTTTTTTATTTATATTGCTTCCTATGTTTATTACTTTTACACATATTTTTTTTATTATAATTATAAAATATCTACATTTTAAATTATAAAAATATAATAAACGGACAGATCGGGAGCAGGGTCTAAGCCGCCGGCGGCGGTTAGAGCAGTCAAATAATGTTTTGCTATAGCCTATACTAGAGAAGATAGAAGGCTTGTATATAGTTTTATATAAAAAGTAGGAGCCAGGATTTCTTTCCACGCCCATATTAGGATATATAGCTTAAACAACTTCACATAATGTCAAGACTATCTCATAAGAACGACATAACAATATGTAAATAATTGATTTAGTTAAATAATAAGCGTTTCACTTTCACTGAGACTAATGTTGCATGAAATATTCATTAAATGGCTACTACCAAATTCTAGGTTCCTAATATGTAACTGAATATACAAAACGGTTTTAATGGCATCATGTGAGATAATGTTATGAGATCAGTAAGAAAATGGTTGTGTAACAGTTTATGCGTCTGCGCAAATAATTTCCTTTAGATTTAGTCATAGAATAAGTAATAAATATTAGAAAGTATTCAGAAAGCAATTAGATTGATGTTTGAACGCCAAAATCATAAGGGAAACCATATTTAACGCATCTGTTATATCCAATGTGTTATTGGTCTAGTGGCCACAATGGCGGTGGCCGAGGTTGGGATCTTGAGGTAATGAGTTCGATCCACGGGTGAGCAAAAGTGTTTTAAGGTTTTTCTTTTAGAAAATTCTCAGTAATTGCCTAGAGTTTGGAATTGCCCCCGGTAGTTGGCAATAGGCTCGCCCCCATAACTGCATTGGCAAAATGTAGTTGTATTGTACACCTCTGACAACCCTTCGGTGAATACAGGCGTGATGTTGTGATATTTCATGCTATTCATAAATTAATACGAATTTTCTTCTTTCTTTCGCTCTTTCATGAGAACTGATTGATTTATCAAAAATAGTTCAGCGGCCGCTTTCAAATCGGCGCGTCGCGCGTCGTATGGCGCGGCATCCGATCCGACACACCTGACTGGCTCACAACTATTCTAGCGTTATTCGATGAATATGTAGCAGACACCGCGGCTTTGTGGGGCAGCATCTAGAAAATATTGAGAGCATCTTATGGTGACTCGATAAAGACTATCAGTAACTAGAATAAACAATATTGATAGGAGAACATTGAAGCCCACCTCGGCAGTGATAGCTTAGCATTTGAACGCTTGCCTTCCATGCAGCAAGTCTGACTTTTCGGAATCATGTGCGGATCAGAATTTGATTATCTCTTGCGTTTACGGTGAAGGAAAACATCGTGAGGAAACCTGCACACCTAAGAGGGCTCCATAAAGTTCTTAACGGTGTCTGTAGTCCGCCAACCCGCACCGGGCCAGCGTGGTGGACTAAGGCCTAACCCTTCTCATTCTGAGAAGAGACCCTTGCCCAGCAGTTGAACATTAATGGGTTTTATTATTATTATGCTAAGATTTTTGTACGTGTGCTTACATAAATATAATTTCATTGGAAGGTACTTGTTTTCAGTCAAAATAAAACCGTAAATTGTTCCTCATCCATAAGACCACTTAACATTGGAGTTTAGTGCCTGACACGCTGTCTCTATAGCCAACAAAAGCCATGAATTTCTATAGGATTACGAAGTCAGGAAGACAGAATACAATCCCGTCTAAATAGGTACCCATCAAGTAGATAAACATCAGCAAATACCAAACCATTTGCACTTTCCTTGCATTTTGTCACTTTAAATAAATGTTGACGACACGGTTGGCGCAGTGGTTAAGCGATTAGCTTTCTGCGCTATGTGTCGCGGGTTCGATCCCCGCACGGAACAAATATTTGTATGATCTACAGATAGTTGTTTCGGGTCTGGTTGTGGGTGTATGTGACATTTATGTTTGTAAACTGTACCCAGGACACAGGAGAAATATTGTGTGGGGCAACGTTTAAAAAAAAAAGAAAAGAAAGAAAAGAAAATTACATAAAATTGTAAATATAGGAAGGAACAGTACCTTATTTGATCAAACATTCGACAAGAAACGTTTGCAGTGAGTACATGATGACACATGCGGGTACTAATTGCAGTTTTCTCTTTTGCGACAAAAATGTTACAAAGGTCAATGGCTTTTTAACTAGATTTTTTTTATAGTCTGTTATTGCCATAAGTCATACAAAATAAGTCGAGTAACAGTTATCGCAGCGTGAAAAGCAACAAAACTAAATACTTGTATGATCTACATGTGTCATGTATGTTTGTAAACTGCACCTACGATACAGGAGAAATCCTAGTGTGAGGCTACGTTTAAAAAAAATGTAGAGATGCAAGTGAAGACGCTTTTTGAAGGACATAAGCAATAAGGTCAGGATATGTCTATTCGATGGCGACACCTGTCTTACCCATTTCCTTGACCCAATACTCCATGATTCAAAGATTTGTATTTACATATAATTACGACTATGCGTGACAGAAAGTCGCGTGTGTTGGACAGTCAGGAAGCGGTGTGTTTGTTTCTGCGCATGTTTGGTCACTTGTTCGTCGGAAACGTCGTGTACCCGATGTCAAGGTTATTTGAATATTTGCTGTTACTTCAAGGGTAAAACCCAATAAAGCAAGAAATCAAAAATCGTTTTATTATTCTGTCTTAATGCATTTTTGACGCTCTTTCCAGTGGTCTAATCTAATAAGCAAAATTCGTAGTTGAAAGAAAATTACTAGAGGTAATAACCCACTAAAGTGGCCATGTTTAGCCAAAACTGGAACGAAGTAACAATTTCATACTTGTTGGGTTTGAGCACTATACCCTCAACTTGACTATTTCAATGGTCTAGTGATCGGAAATGCGGCTGCTGAGTTGAGGTCTTGAGTTCGATCTCCCGGTAGGACAAAGTTATTGAGTTTTTCTGTTAGAAAATTCTCAGTCTCCTATTAAATGAGACTTAATAATAGCACACCTCTGTCTAACTCTTCAGGGAAGATAGGCGTGATGTTCTTGTGTTATTTGCTGCAAAATTATATTGTTTTGTATTATTATAACATAGCATCACGCCTGTATTCCCCGAAGGGTTAGGCAGAGGTATACTATTGTACACCCACATTTCGCCGATGCTGTTATTGAGTCCCATGTAATAGAGGGCGAGTCTATTGCCTTGTTATTGTTTTGTATTATTCTTTTTCACTTTTCCTTTGTCTCTTAAGCAAAGGTCTATATTCTATATCTTACCCTCATTTAAGACTCAATGACACATCTCAAGCTGATAAACAACAGCGGCCTGGCTAGTGAGGAGACTACTTTAACAACACAACCTACCTCACTTTACTACAATTGATTATTCAAAACAGCATAACATCGTCACGCCTGAATAATTAGGGGTTAGGCAGAGGTGTACTATTGTGCCCCCACATTTCGATCCTGTTGAAAATTCTAATAATACTGCCCGATCCGAGAATCGAGCCCAACACCTCAGGTTTATGAAACTGTCAAAGAAAAATAATAATCCTATCCTATCCTATATCCTACTAATATTATAAATGCGAAAGTTTGTGAGGATGGATGGATGGATGGATGGATTTTTGTTACTCTTTCACGCCAGAACGGCTGAACGGATCTGGATGAAATTTGCCACAGAGATAGATTATAGCCTGGAATAGCACATAGGCTTTTTATCCCGAAAAATGCACGGGTTCGTAAACTACGCGAGAGAACCCGCGAGCGGAAGCTAGTAAGATAATATTTACATATTATGCTTTAGTTAAATAATATATTAATAATATTAATAATGCTCGCCGATCATTCGTTACCGATCACTTTCGTTTTCGTTCGCGTGACGTCACAACTTTCGCTCCATGGTTTTTTCTCGATCAGTTACGTCACTGCCTTTAGGGCAGAGATGATTAATTTTATATGGATTATATTTGACAGGTTTGTATCAAGCAATGTCTAGTGATTTATTATTATTTATTCATTATTAACATCTGTGTTTTTTGCGGTAAAATTTAAACTTTTAAAGACTTGTTTCGTGACTACGGTAATGTTGACTTGGTCAAGTTCTGTTCAAAAATAATTTGAATTTAGAATCGAAATTGATGCGAAGAGGATTTGTTATTTTTATAGTTTTCTTGGGTGCATAGAAATATGTCATTGAAGGGTGAGAACTAAGAATTAACATAGTTAATAATTAAAAAGATAACCTTCAAAAAGTTTATGAACATTAATCATTTTATAAAAATAAGACTTCATAATATTATGTAATATATAACTCTTTATTTTTAACGAAAGTAGTTTTGATTTTGATTTATTATTATATATTAATATATACATATATATATTTTAATTTAAGAAAATTTTACTATAATAATTGGTTATACCGGACCGGAAAAATTAGTTTATAATCGTTAAAATGTTAAGTAGTCATTGAAAATCATTTTAATTTTGTTTTTTTAAAACTTTACCCCACCCTGGTATTTCTCCTTTGTCGTGGGTACAGTTTACAAACATACATGTCACATGCACACACAACCAGACCCGAAACAACCATCTGTAGATCATCATACAAATATTCGTTCCGTGCGGGGATCGAACCCGCGACATGTAGCGCATTAAGCTTATCGCTTAGCCACTGCGCCAACCGTATCGTCATACATGAACTGCGTTCTTTGTAAATAAAACAGTCATTAAACCTATTATTTTTATAACAGATCAAATCTAAACACTATTCTTTTTCCGCGAACAATATTAAAGTAAAACGTGATACGACAATAAAAAATAATAGCTGCAGTGTAGACATAAACACAAAAATAAACTAGTCTTATAATACTGTACCAGCTGTTCAATCGTGGGTAAAAGATAAAGCTTGGTATACAAATCGCAACAAGCTTATAAAACCAGTATTGCACACGATAAAAATCTCTAAATTATGAGTGTCTCACAAAACTGGAACTAGGTCTTCTCATGGCCGTGAAATGGTCATTGTTTGGCTTCTACTGTAGCAAACTAGTTTGCATGTACAACTGTGCGAGATCATAACAATTAGTCATAAAAATAAATAACTGCAATGTCAAATACTTTTATATACTGAAGAAATACAGAGTTTTTAATAGATTGAATGTGAAGGACCTATTCATCATCTTAACTTTAATAGTTTATAAATGAATGAATTCAGCCTTCATTTTTCATTCATTGATAACGCAACCGATAATCAAACTCGGACCCTCCTGCATGGAAGGCAAATGTTCAACTGGTAGGCTATCACAACTCTTTAATATGTATTGTGTTTAAAAATGAACTGCAGTACATGTTTTTGTTTTGAAGTAACTTCTATTAAGTAAATTATCGTAAGGTCGCATAACAATCATTATAAAGCTACAGAAAATCCAAGCATCTAAAAACATTCATTATTTCATACACTATAACATATATCTTGGTTACTCTTGGTTCCTTCCTTGATCTTGGTCTGTCTGTATTCTTATCATTCTTAAATCATGTTTTATTCTATCCATCATCTCTTTCATCACTTTGTCTATTCACAAGCTTCATGACTTTCTACTGTCATAACAATCCGTTCATAAAATACATAAAACATTTTGATATTTCCAGGTGAGATCAATGTTCGGTAACAAAATAGATCTAATGCTACCAATACTGTTAGACATGGCCAATCTCATACGAAAAGCTGTCAGCTCAGGGAAGGAACAAAGAGATGTCAAACAGCCATACGAACGAGTACCACCGCCCATACTCAGACGTTCTTTTACATTAGACACAGAATTAGATGACGATCCATTTGACACGGGTGTTGAACCCACGACTATACGAAATCGTAGAATACTTCTAAGGAATTACACTATGAAGACTTACACCGGAGACAGAATACAGAACACAGCACATAAAGAAATTCATAACATCACCGATATTAAAGATGATGTAAGTAAATTAAGTGATGATGATAAATGCGGTTGTAATATTAGTGTTACCAGGAATCATAGATATTTCCTACATATTGTGGCATTATTTTAACATTCTACTGTAACTTTCAATCGACTGACCGACATATTAACAATTTTTCAAAATTGTTATAGTTAAACACAAACAGGATTAACTTTAGCAAAATTTAATAAAACTCAAGACAGATTAGAGATCAGATCAGAGATACGCTCGAAAATAATTAAGATGAAGCGCTTGGTCTTAATATTATATTTAAAAAAATATCTCTTAACTATTTTTGTATTTATTTATTTAATTGAACGATGTACAGAGAATTTAATGTTATGTAGGTATTGTAAATAAACGTAGGTTTTTCATGTATTCAATCAAGATTTAAAATCTGGACACCGTTATTTTTTTAAAACTACAAGCGATGTGGTTTTACCTTCTGCATTGTGGAGTATGAAAAATTCCTTTTCTAAATCAGTTTTTATCCATATTTCAGCGTAACTCATCATTCACATCAACTACAACACCAGAGCCGACAACTTCAGTATCAGTCATCAAGACCAGATCTACAACCATATCTAGAATTGACAACGGAACATTGGACCTAATGGCAGAGTCCACGAACCAGACGTTGGCTCAAGACCTGCCCGTGGCGGAGAAGCTGAGGGCTTTGAATAGATACACTGAAAGAAAAGGTGAGTTACGTCATCAATCCAGCTTTTTGGCTTTATTTGGCTTCTCCCAAAACTAAGGGAAAGACCAATATCACGGAGTCTATCTTTTTGTGATGTTGACTCTACAGTCAGCCACAGTTCTAGAAGTTCGAAAATATTTATTTGCCAATTATGGAAAAAAAAAAGCTTAGATTGTTATAATCCAATTGAAGAACCCCCGATATAGAAGAACATGTGCTTTGTGCTGTGCCGCAGACAGTGTGTTTAAATCAAATAAGAAATAGTAAGAGTCAAAGTGGATTTTGTCAGATGTCTGTCATTGCACAAGGTGAAGTAACTACATAAAAAACAGTCTGATCTATTGACCCTACTTGTTACAACTAAAGCAGATTTGTGTGGTAATTTTTCAAGTGGCTATTTGAAATGTTGATCATTAAAGAGTACAAGCCCTATTAATATTTTATGTTTTCTTCTTTCAGGTTCACATTTCCGCCGCGGTACTTATCAGCCCAAACTACCATCTCTTATTCGCCGCACAACTCCCGAACCAGTGCCTCCAGCTTCACAACCCATTTCTAGAAGAAGACCTACTCCAACGAGGAAGCAGCCCAACTCAGCAGCAGATCCTAACAAATGTGAACTGTTTACGAATACTCTGTGTTTGAACTCTGATGATTATCCAACGTAAGTATCTCTTTTTAATTTTGTTGGTGGTCCAAAGTGGGCGTTCGATTAAATTTACGGGTGCTCCATTCTCCGTATCGTGATTTGCATACTACGGGGTTCAGTGATTATGAAGTATGTCATATCAGCTTTAAGAATTCATTCTTTAGGCACCAGTTTAAAGAGTGTATTTTTAATATCATTATAATAATTGAATACATTAACCTAATTTTATTCACTGATGGCGGTTTAGCATAAAATTTTTATATTTTCAATGCATAACACGCATAAGCTTATAGAAATCTGCATAATTATGCCATAAGACGAGGATCCATTTTAATTCCATAAATACTATGAGCGAAACGAATACTTAAACAACCATTAAAAATTCGCAACCAGTTTACTTCTTTCAATTTGTGAATGATTTCCAAAAATATGTAAAACGGGTTTTAAAGTATCGATATAGAGTTGCATAACCAGGATTGTATAGAAAGCAAGAGTAATGTGTTAGCGAAAGTGATTGTCTTGGTGTGTCGTGTGGTTTGCGAATGTCATGTAATTTTCGCGGAACGATATGCGTGACCGTTATTGTTATGAATGAGGTGTGAGTTCAGATCTGTGAGGTTTACCTCTTTTGTTTTATTATACGGATCTCAAATAATAAGAAGTTTAATTTGATTGTCTTTTGTAAAGTGAAGAGTATTATTGTTATCATAGATTTGGTAATGACAGAACAATAAATACGAATATATTATCTGTTTGTCGAGGTTTACTTTGTTACAACTGTGTTGCAGAGTCAAAGGAAAATGCTGTTTTATCTACTACTACCAATAAGCTATTGAATAATTTATTCTTGTAAATGAATTCATGTTATTCAATTGATTGGTTTTAAGTAACCCTCTGGCTAGATTTTTAGTTATTATATTATACATCTAATATAACAATAGATAAAAGTGATCGCCCAGTGTCCTTCAAGTACAATTTTTGCTCATATAGATTGATTAAGGTTTATAAAAGCTTAATACTAAGATGTATTCCGGCTTGATATTTCTTGTATATATATAATTATTTCCTTGTCAAAAATACCCCAGTCTATTGTTATAATAAATGGAGTATAGATAATATTATGTTATTGTTATCATCTTCATTGTCTGCATCCAATTAAAGTTCAAATATTACAATAAACAGAACATCTATTGTGGTTGTAAAATCATTCCAGTTTAAACTTATAATTAGGGTGTCTTACATAACAGTAATGGAGATGTTTGTTTGTCTTTTTCGGTAGCCAATTATATTGTCTGCGGTCTCGAGTCGTTTAATCAACGAAACGTAACGAATTAACCTTGAAGAAGAGTCAACATAGAAATTTCTTTGGAATAATAAGCTTCTAGAATAACATTTGTGGAGTTTCTTGCAGGTTCCATAGGATTTTTTGGTTTCTTTCTTCTTTTGGATTCTTTGAAACCGTAAACAATTTTTATAACGAGCCTATAATAGCTTTTTGGAATTAATATTTTCTACCATAGTATAGCTATGTACCTTTTCTTTATTAGCATTTTGCAGCTATCTTTTCGCTTTAGCTAGTTTCTGCGTATCCTTGACATTTAATAAGCTTTCTTTTCTATGGATTATATATATCTAGTGTTTGAAAACTTTTAAAATTATAGGTCATTTGCAGCAGCAATAATGAATTACAAGCTATTTTTGGTATCGGTATATCGGGCTGATGTCCGCAAATCCACGTTGAAGTGCGTATTTGCGTGTTAATAAATCACAAACTAAATTGCTTCTTAAAATAAATGATATTATTGACTTTAGTAAAGGAATAAAAGACAGACTGAGAAACTAGAGAAAATTCAATTAACTGTAATCATTATTAAAAACTTGAAAGTAGTGAATATAGAAAAAGTATAAATCTTACTTTTGATTATTACAAGTTTCCAATAAAATGTTTATGGTTAATTATGAATGTATGATTTGCTTTCGATAAAAATACATACATGAGCATTAACATGATTTCACAAATTTTACATAACGTTGCCTTATTTGCCGAAGCCGAAGAATTTGCGAATGCGGACATAGGTACTAAAAGAGATATGTAAATTAATTAATAATTATATAACTGATACAAAGAAAAGATTACACGTAAGTAGCATTTTGGTCGTAAAATATTTTGTAAAACAAGATAGTGACCGGCTTTCTAAAACCTACTGATTTAATTTTGAGTATCCTATAATTTATAACCCACATATGTCATCTTTGTATAAAAAATATTTCTTTTATTTTGTAAATTTAATATTGCATTTAATGGATGAACAAATTTTAGATCAAACTTTAAGCTTTCGATTTCACGTGGGCTTCCATACAAAGTTTTTTGTCGAAGGTTGCAAATCGACGAATTTGTGTATATTTGTAGTTCATTTTTATAGCTTGTATTGATTTTAAAGTTTACAATGTTTACCAAAATAATTATAATACTGAAAAGAAAAGTAAACACATGTAGAATACTACAAAAGCGGTATTTCGATTGATATATTTGCTGGCTTTGTTTCAGTTCTGTTATACACTTAACTTTATCACTCCTTCTGTAAGAAAACTCAATTTTTATTCGAGTTCGCCTGTGTACATAGACTTCACATCATAACCCAATTCTATTGTGTACTATGTCTACGAATAAATAAAAAAAATATTCTTAATACGCATAAAAATAAATTGTTTTTGTTATTCCAGTGAAGCAATAGTGCAATCAATAAGGCGCAACAAGGCAGCTGCAGCAGCACTGCTGGCTGACTTCAAGGACCCAGGAGAAGGTGTGATAGATGGGGTCACTGCAGCTCAAGAAGCTAAATATAATGAACAACATTATCTCGTGTCCAATAGGTAAGTGAACTCAGTAAACATTATTACGTACCGCAAAGAAGTCAAAAAGGAACAATAAAGAACTGGATTTCTAAGTATCCAATGAGAAGGAATAAACGATGGTGTTACTACCACACAAGATATATTCGCATACGCTCAAAAGCAGTATGAGATCATAAAAATAACATCGAGGTGTACTATTGTACACCCACATTTCGCCGATGATGTTATTAAGTCCCATGTAGGTAATAGGGGATAATGGACACCGTGCTGCCATTGAGAATTTTCATGCAGAAAAACCCAATAACATTTTGCCCGACCCGGCAATCAAACCCAGGATTTCAAGCTAAGTAGTCGCGCTTGCAACCACTAGGCCCATGAGGCAACCCATTGGCATTGGCCTGAGGCATTTTTGATACATATAAATATATATATATATAGTTATAATGCAACCTAAACATATCATCATCATCAGCCAGAAGACGTCCACTGCTGAACGAAGGCCATAATCCCCACACTTGGCAGGCGGCTTGGGGATCGCAGTGGCTCACACCGATTAGTGAGAGGACGCTGCTGTCCATCCTCCGGTGTCTGGCCGCAGTTTTAAGACGTACCCGGGTCTAACCTAAACATAATGAGACAGAAATTTACGTCACATTTTCGAATGACTTGGTTTGGAAAAAAAAAGAAAGCTCTAGAACACTGAGAATAAGTAGCATTAATAAAAAATTAAAACTGTGGAATGCACTGTCGCCTGCGGTATTTCCGGACCAATACGACTTTCCAAACCTTTAAGAAAAGAGCGTACTCCTTTTTAAAAGGCCGGCAACGCACTTGTGACTTCTCTGGTGTTGCGAGTAACCTTACGGCTCGTTTCCCGCCTAGCCAGGTAAAAAAAATCTAGGCGAAACATAAAATATTTCTTAATTAAAACCTTTCTCATTTAGGCGAGGTGACACAGCAAACCGTGACTTTGCTGGTGCCGGTGAAGCAGGCTTCATGTGTCCAAGCACTGTGAAGTACGCCAGACCACAACGAGCAAGAGCCACGTCGGGACAATGGAAATACATCGTTAACACTGGCGAGCATACACAGACGTTGAGGCTGGAGAAGTGTTTGTGAGTAGTTTTTGTATTATAGTTATGAGTAGAAAGGACGGCATGGTTGGCGCAGTGGTTGAGAAATCGACTGCTGCGCTACGTGTCGCGGGTTCGATTCCTGCACGGAACAAATATTTGTATGATCTACAGATAGTTGTTTCGGATCTGGGTGTATTATTCACATACACAAAGACCCAGATCCGAAACAACTATCTGTGTATGTGAATACACACCGTGCCTCGGAAAGCACGTAAACCCGTTATTCTTGCGCCTGATCTCACTCCGGTCGTGTCGGATTGCCGTCCCATCAGACTATGAGAGTGAAGGAATAGAGAGAGCACCTGTGTTTGCGCACATGCTTGTGCTCTATAATATCTCCTGTGTAGAAGGCTAATCTTCGGTGAGATTGGCCGCCGTGACCGAAATTCGGGCAGGAGGACATCATCATGAGTAGAAATGGAATTCATATGAAAAGAGATCTTCTTTATGTAGACGTAACATAGCATGACATTTGTATTCCCTGAAGGGTTTAATAAGACTTGTTCTGTTAGAGACCCAGATCATTAAGCACAGTAGCAGACTTGTGACCAATAGATTGATAAAGTCAGATCCTATCTATGTTCCTAAAATCAGTAAGGTAGGCAGAGGCCTGAGAATACGTCTGAACAACATTGAAAAGTAGTAGAACCTGTTTGGTGATCTCAGATTTTTTATTACCAACAGGGAGCATAAATATTACATCAATGTCCAAAACCAGTTAATATTACACAATGTTTTGATTAAAAACTATTATTAAATGACATTACACAACTATTACTTATTAAAGTGGCCGGATGTCTATTATTTCAGAAACATGTCAACGTCTTGCTAAACTTTAATTATATCTTATAGTTGCGAGATAGAAATTAACTAAAGGAAAATTAATTTTGACAGGCAATCAATCTTGGTTAGTTTTGTACCGGTCGTAGATGTCTTAATTTATTTTTAGTGTTGTGTTTTCATTTGTATACTGCAATGTTATGTCATATGAGGTATTCTTAGGAATCATATTGAGGTCCTATACATATACTAGCAGCACTAAGAGATAATAGGCTGGCCGAAAAAAAAAAATCCTAGACTTGATCGCAGTGCCATCTACCGGGTTCGATTGTTAATCTAAACTATCCTGGAATCCCCTCAAATACGCACAAAGATTTAATCAAAATTGGTCCAGTCGTATAGGAGGACTTCAGTGACATACACGCGTACAGAAGAAATATATATATTAAGATTTTAGCTTTTATTATAGTTACACTATATTTATAGGTCTTATGAGTAATAGTAATCTCTGAAAATATATAACTTAATATGTTTACAAGAATGTTGTAGACGTTTCATTATAATATCATGTTAACGTTAAATATTATTGTAACTGACGTATCATGCAATAAACGACTTAATTTAAATGTAATAAATATTGAATTTCCTAAATATATTTTCACAGGAAACCCAAAGAGTCATGCACCTATCTGACGGATAACTTCAAATCAAAATGCGTTCAAGTCTACAATTATCATCGGCTGCTGACTTGGGATCAGCAGAATGGTCTTCACATGGATATATTCAAGGTAAAGAGTATTCATTTAATATTTTTTCGATGCGTCATATAAATGGAGAATACCAAAGACCCTCGTACCTGTTGGCTATAAAAAATTTTGCAGCGTTCAACTACTTCTTCGGTACTTGACACACAATTGAGTCTCAACTTTTCTCGTTGCAATAAACTTAAATTAGCACATTACAGGATAAGGTCGTTGTTAACCAAAATTAAATAACATTTATCAATCACTTATTTTTTCAGGTTCCCACATGCTGTTCCTGCCATATAGAAGGCTACAGTGTTTCATTCCCGCCTCTAGGCCACCGACTTCATGAAACCTCTTCTGAACATTTCCCAGGAGAAGATTTATCATCAGAAACAGGAAACCACGCTTTTGAAGCTGTCCAGTCTACCATACAGAAACCAAAACTAAAATCTCCGCCGTTTCCTCATAAAAAGCCTACAGAATCATTCCCACCGTTTACAGATAATCAAAATTTGATATCTGGAATTCCTTTTAGCAAAATCAATGACAATGACGACACCTTACCTCCAAATCCCATAGATTCTTACGGAAACTCGTATTTCCCCGACTCTTTTAATCAAGCCACTTCTGTAAGACACGTTAAGCGACCACCATCATCCAGAAATCCTCCCATATCTCCTCCTCTATCTAACTTCGATGAAGTCACTTTGCCAAGTTACTTAGAACCTCCGACACCATCAGCAGGTTCATCGTTTAATTTTATTAAAGAGAGTTCACCCAAATTCAAGCAACCGGGAAACCAATTTAAGAGAACTACAAGACCTAATCCAAACGGCAGAAGACCAATTCGAAAGAAAATATCAGGCGGACCAGACGACCTCGTTTCATCAGGATCGCAAGCAGTCGAATCATTTCCTAATAGCAGCGAACCTACATTAGAAGATGTTAATGATTATGACGAGCCTGATATTGGGCAAGCTACTTCTGTGAACACTCCTAAGCCAAGAGAGACAATTGCTCCAAAACTAACAGGTTTAGCAACGGAACAAGTGACACCAGTCCAAAAATCAAGAGAATCTAACAATAACAATGAAAATATTAATCCAAATGATAAACGAGTAAATTATAACTATCATCCAATTATTGACTTCTTTGACGAAGACAAAGACTCGGAAGAAGATGAATCTATAGACAGAGAAGACATTGAAACAAGTTATGCACCAAGAGTAGAGTCTGAATGGAAACCAATTAATCACCCTATCCCTTCTAGAAATACCCAAACACATTCAGTGGGTAGAAAAAAAACATAGATAAACCATATGAAATTAATAATTTTAGATTGAGGTGATTATATCAGTATGATGAGTAGTTGAATTAAGTGTTAATGACGCAATTATTCATGTTTTAATCAATGATTTCTTTAATGTAATTTTCACTACTGACAACTATCGGAAACTGAAAATAAATAAAAATTGATACTTTGGATATTTATCCCATATAAACTTCTAATAATAATTTCTGTAAGGTAAAATTTACTTTAAGATGTTTGTTGAATAGAGCAATTGAGACGATGCTTCTGCTGATGTAATATTTGATACTACTTCTGTAAACGTAGCACATGATCCTACTTAATATATTCATTTCAGTAAATGAATAACAAAATAGATTAATAATTAAAAAAAAATGAGTTCCCATCTCCATATTATCATAGTGTGATTTCGACTAGTGCCTAAGTATACTTTAATAGCTCTACTCTACTCTCTTAAATTCTTCGCTATTCCTAAGGCAGAACAGGTATAAAGATTGCATCAGCCAATCTTAGAGTTACCTGTCTCGATTGCTTATCTATATTATTTTATATCGTTGTAGTTTCTACGCAATATTGTATACTTTCATTGATAGCACGAAACCAAAACGAAGTTGCAATGTAAATTGATAATATTTATTGTTAAATTATGATTTTGTAATTTATTTAAATTATGATAAGATTAGTAGTCTAAGTTTCATAATTAAATGTAAGACTTCAAAGACTTGCCACTGAAATAAAATAAATGTTATGACTTTTATAGTATTTTTTCTCTTAGGTAAAATTTTAACAAATTCGCTAATTATAATCTATTAACACCGCTAACAACCATCCGTTGCACACACACTGTTACTACTTCAAGTTTAATGCATGATATTGACTCTAACCCGTCTTTAATAATTGACACGTGACTCTTTACAAATTGTTTAACAAAATATAGCCGATCCAGTTAAATAGCGTCAAAAGTGAAAGCCGCAGCACCAAAGTTGAATGCACTACGTGAAGATATCTCTCCTTCGTTCAAGCTCAGCAGAACAGTGTAACAGTTCACAAAAAGTGTGTTGGGACACAAGTACGTAACCTAGATGTGCATTGAGACAGTTTATTGTGTGATAACAGAATTTAATGGAATCTTTGGCAATGTATTATTGGGTGTTTTGTAATTTGTCATGTTTGAAAATTAGTCTCGTCGACTTGACTGTTTCAATTAGTTCAGTGGTCAGGTTGTTACAAATGTGCTTACTTAAATAGTTTATGCGGAAATCGATTTTGCGTGTTTGGCAATACCTGTAACTGGTTTATATTTGAAAACGACTTGCTTTAGTAACAATCTGGACATGTACTTAATGTTTTAAATGCGTTCATTGTTTATATGACATAAAATGAGCTGATTATACGGAAACAATAAATATACAAACGCTTTTGTAGCATCAAAACAATACAGTGGGTAAATACAATGAAAAATATATACCTTTAAAGCAAACTTTATTTATAAAAATAACAACATTATAAATAAGTTCAATTCCTTGTAAAATATTAACGATTACATCTATCACAGTACACTTAATAATAGCGAATAATTATAGATTTTGATAACAACTCAAACTATCGCTTTCGACTTTAGTCCCGCGATACGTAATGTGGCACTTTCTATTACAATAGATTAATTACTTTCAAAATATCCAATCGCCATCTTACAAAACTATAACAATAATTTAGATTTGCTTAACATTTGTCCGCGATATTGACCTTAAACTATCAATATATTTAAACAGAATATTATACATTTTTAAAATTTAAAATAAGGGATTATGCTTTTAAAACAAAAGACAAACCAAAAGTTTTATAGATTTATTCTCATACGTAAGTTTGAGTTTGACTCGACAGACTATGAACAGTACCATAAAGTTATACTCCTTTATATTATATTCACCTAGTAAGAGAAACTAAGCATGAAGTTAAAAAGGATAATCATGTTAGAACATTTTTCCCATCAATGATTGGCAGTTCATAACACCGCAATTAGAATTCGATTATCAGACATTTCCTCCAGTCCATTAAGTAATTTATGTTACATAAAAATTGCGTCATACGTTTCATTTATACTCTGTATTATCTGAGTAAATATACTATAAGAGTATTATAATTTTCAAATCAAAAGTAAGACACTTAAACCCTACTACTCGAGTAATTAGATATTGGTACTAAGATTGCCTCAATTTCTTAAATACTAGGTTTCACCTAAAATTTCATCATAGTACGAAATAGTTTGGAGGCGAAATGAAAACCTATCATTTTGTTAAATATTGATGGATCGACTAAACTATATTCAAGCATCAACGTAATAGTACATTCGTTTACTAGGATCTAAGATATATCCTGGTGTACTGGTTAATATAGGGACGGCTTGTACAAAATTATTTAGGAGGACGGCGGCACTTCTTCTAGTATTTTTTGTAGAACTTTTTACATGAATATCATCATCATTTTCTTCAGGTGCTACTAATTTAGCGCTTCTATAATTTCCACCGTGCATCCTGTTATCTCTTGAGTGATTAGATTTATAACTATCTTCATGTCGTGATGAATGGTCTTCATCTTCGTCATTATCATCATCGAGTTCAATAAATTTTTCACTTTTGCTTCCACCACGTCTTTTGTTGTCATATTTAAGATTACCACCATGCATTTCTCTTACTGGAGGGTCACTGAGCTCAATTATTTTTGAACTTCTACCATTATTTCTAGCGCGTTTCATATCCCTTGATGATTTCAAATTACTTCCATGCAATCTTTTAGGTTCATACTCATCAAGTTCAACATGCTTTGTGTTCTCGCTCTGTGAGGTTTCTGCATCTTTTGGGGGTCTATCCTCCCGAGATTTAAGTCGTCTTAGATCTTCTTTTGTTGCTTGTCTGTAGTTTCCACCATGTTTTGGGCCCTTATCTACATCTAAGTTTTCTCTAAATATCTCAACGTCTCCTAATTTGTTAATTTCCTTTGCTAAATTATCATCTTTGTATAAATCTAAGACTTCAGCATTTTTGTGTTGCTTCCTTTTTGGGCTTGCTGGTATTTCTTTAATAATTTCAACTTCTTTAATGTCTTGTTTGAATTGTGTATGGTGTGGGGACGATTTATTGACAGGTAACTCCTTATGAATTTCAATCTTCTTTCTGGTAATGATTGGTTTATTTTCTGGTTTTACAGTACGGGAAGAGAACGTAGAGCGAATATGAGTTGCAACTGTTGTTGGGGGAGCGTCTGTCGTTCTAATTAGGGTGCGTTTTGTTGGTTCAGGAGTCGTAACGGTGGGTTCTTGTTCAGGTTTTTCTTCTTCTTCCTCCTCTTCATCATCACCATCGTCGTCATCGTCGTCATCACCATCTTCTTCTTCATCATCATCATCATCATCATGATTATCGTTTTCTTTATTATTCCTAGATGGGTATTGTTTCTTTTTATCCTCTTCCTCCTTTTCATACATCGCCTTGTAATCATCCATATCATGCTTAACTCCAATCATGGCATCCACTTCTTCTTTTCTCATGTCATCTTCATCATCATCACCATATTTTTTAGTGTCTGTCACTAAAGTGCTCTTATGGGATTTCTTTTTCTTTTCCCTATATTTGGGTATCAAAACGACATCTTCTTCGTCACTTTTATTCATTTCAGGTGGCTCTGTTACTTCCACTCTTGCTTCAGAATTTTCATCAGGTTTATAGTTACGGAATCTTGTTACCAGTTTCAATAGTTGCGCTTCAGTGGTATGCTCTGGTATTTTTTCCGTTGTCGTTGTTACTCTTATTCTCCTTCTTAAAGATGGTTTTAGTGTTGTCGTCGTTGTGGTAGTACTGAATTCTTCTTCTTCCTCTTCATCTTCTTCATCTTCATCATCATCATCTTCTTCTTCTTCTTCATCATCATCATAATCTTCATTACTATCTTCTTCCCCAGGACCATCATCATGTTTTTTCTGTTCTTCATTATTCGACTGAGAAGCAGCAGTTGTGACTGTCTTTTTAATGGGAGTAGAAGCTGCTACATTCTGAACGTCATCAGATTTTGGAATAAATTGGGATACATCATAGTAAGGTCGCGCTGTAGTTGTAGTTGACCTAAAGCGTTGTCTGCCTCGAGCATATTGTTGTGTAACTTGATTTTTATCAGTAGTTGTGTGAGTTTTATATGCTTCAACTGACATAGCTCTCTTATTTTCAACAGGAGTATATTGTGATTTGTGATTTATTGGCCTGAGTTCATATCTTGGTTCACCTCTTCGGTGATCTACACTCACGTCCACAAAAGTTGCATCGGAATTGTCATTTTCACTTTTGTGAGGTTTCGATCTATCGTTTCTGCCTATATCTACATAAGTGCGGCCATTACTTGGTTTAACTTGTTTGTCTTCTTTATTTGACCTTGAAACTCGGTCTGCTACCCGACTTGATTGTAATTGTTTTATCAGCGGACTAATATTACTAGTAGTAGTCGTTTTCTTTGAATCCTGCACCTGGCTATCTCTTATTATTTTATATGGTTCATACACAAATGGTGTAGCTCTCTTTTTTCTGATTGTTACAGGTATTTTGGTCACTTCTTCTTTGTTTTGAAAGAAATTGTAGGTAATATTTGAATCGTCTTTCTCAGGGTTTAATAAACTTCCTGATATTTTAGTGTGTCCTTGTGGATTTATGTTATTTCTCAAATTATTTAAAATATCAGTATACATATTGGACTGTTGGGTGTCGTTTATTGCTAGTATCCTCTGTGGAGTGTATAAAGAGGTTTTTAATTGTTCATTGGTTTTGTTTAAAGAATCTTGTAAATTACTCTGATCACTTCTTAATTTGTCTAATAGAACAAATATGTTGGTATTGCCTGCTTCTTTCAATTGCCCAGATGAATCGATGAAATTATTTATTTTAGATTGCTGTACATTTTCTTTTTTAGCGTTTTTAAGCTTATATGAAGCAAGTTTAGGTACTACGATTGGCTCTGGATTTGATATAATTTCTTCATTGAAGAAAGGACTGTCTAAAGGATTTTCTCCGAAATATTTAGCCTTAAAGCAGTCAATTTTATCTCCAAGCCCTTTGAGACGAGGTTGTTTTTTTATAGTGTCGAAACTTTTCTGTCCTTTTGTTTTAGATTCATCGCCATCCTCATCTTCTTCGGTAGGATTTTCACCATTTTTTAATTTTTCTGGTAAAGGATCTACTTCACCATCTACTTCAGGACATTCAAATCTAGACCTTGAATCATAAAATTCAGTACCACCATTTGATTTCTTTGGAATAAGTTTAAGATTTTCAGAATACCTTAGGGGTGAATTTTTATGAATATCCTTTATGTTTTTGAAATAATAAGGATACTTGTCCTTTATATTGTCCTTCTTGTGTTCCACTTTCTGTTTTGCAAAATTTAAAGTTTCATTGTTAATTGAAAAAGTAGAATTTAAATTGATTTCTGGCACTTGAAAATTTGCTTCTCTCTTACCAACTTCGTGTGAATTTGTATCGTTATCGTCCTGACTATTTTGACTATTACTTCCGCTATCTATGTCGCTACTACTATCACCATCACTGTCATTATCGGAGTTATTATCGTTATGAATATCGCCCTCTCTCTTGTTTCGATTTCCATCGTCGGAGCCATCATCTTTGTGAATGTCCGCATCAACAGACTGTTCATTTTCCACTTCAAAATAGTCTTCAGCTTCTGTTTCTTCTTCGTCATCTTTGTTATTATTTTTCCATTTCTCTCCGTGTTCTGTATTGTCTCTATACTCAGACCCATGACCATCTTGATATTTTCCACTGACAGTAGGAATTTTATACAGTCCACCACTGTTTTCATGCTCTTTGAGAAAACCACCATGACCTTCATGATCAGATGCATGCTTCTGTTCTCCAGCGTGATCATATGCAGAATCTTCGTACCCTTCTTCACTATACACTGTCTGCGCTTTAGTACTTTTAACAGCTTCTCGAAGTCGAGGTGCGTTCAATATTTCTTCATAAGTTTCTGCGTCTTCGAAAGCTGATTTTTTCGGTACATGTTTGAATGTCTCTATTTTTCTGACTTGAGCGTAATTTTTTACAGGTACAAACTCATCTTCCACTTCGTCATCTTTTGTGTCATTTTTCTGAAGTTCCAATTTCTGATAAGTTGCTGGTCGATTTTTTTGTACAATTTGGTTCACTGACTCATCGAGATTATTCCTGAGTTGTGTGTATTTTTGTTTACCTTTTTCATATATATCGTAGCCATCTTGAGGCTCAGCAAGGTTCTCAGACGTGGGGATTTGTGGATATTCATTACGCTCGTCATCATATTTAATTGCATGTTGCTGTCTTAAATTATGGATGTGACGATGTAATGGACGATAGTGAACTGGTCTAATTTTAACATTATGTTGGTTCCAAGGGTGTCTGAATTTTTGATTTAGTACATGATCTCTATGAGAGTCTCTTAACGGTGTTCTGTAATATATTGGTCGTCTTTCAGGCCTGTGAATTTCATATTGCGCTGGTAGATTTTTTTGTGGAAATAGTTTGCCATCAGTTGTCTCTGGACTTTCTAAATACTCATCTTTAGTAATATCAGGTTCCCCAGCTTGTTGTTCATAAGCTTGTAATCTATTTTTACTGTTTTGTAAATCATTTCTAATTTTTGTAAGTACAGGATCTTTATAGATTTCTTGTAAACCAGGCTCTTCCGCTTTGTATGGGTGAAATATTTCATAGTCCGTGGACACTGGTTTAACATACCTATTTAATTCCGTATTTTGCTGTACGTAAGTTTGAAATGGTTGAAAAACTGTCTTTTCCTCATCAAGCATGTGATGAATGCCCAAGGCGGGTTTTTGTTTGCCCGTATACGGTCTCACAGGATACGTTTTGAAATGTTTTTGAGGGTTCTTGACTCCATGGAATGCTGCTATGTCAGCAGCAAACTTGGGTTTCTGTGCTGTATATTGGAAGTACTCAATTGGAATCGGCTGTTGATTAGGTTTCGTGATCTGTACATTTTGAGGTTTGATAGTCTGAACATTTTGGGCCTGGATGATTTCCACTGGTATTTCCTCGTTAGAGTCATTTTTCACTTCACTATTAGCACTCTCGTCCCAAGTGACTGGGACCTTGATAGTCAGACACTGTTCACAACACAGGAGCACTAGGAGTAAACCGGGGACTTTGGTCATGTGCATTGTTCACATCACGGATCGCGACGATGGCTGGCGGTTGACTGAACCAGGTCGATGGGCTACCGAACGGTTTTTATCTCCTCGGTCGTTCGTTGCGGACCGATTGCTTGTCGGCCGTTCGCTTTGTTTATAGCGTGTGGTAAAGGACATCGACTGAAGCGGGCTCTTTATGCCTTTACACGTTTACAATAATTTCATGGTAACCATCAAACATCTTGAGATATAAGTCGTATATTATTATAAACATGGAATGGAACTTTATTTATAATACCTAACAATTATGTTTATAAACTAAGTTTTTATGCGTGTGATTGATCAAGTCAGTATGGAATGAAGAGTTACATCAATATCAAAACATTATAAAAGTACTTCCTGGTAAAAGTAAAATAATAATAAAAAAAGAAAATTTATTATGATTGAATTATATACAGCTGAAGTTAAATCAAAACAAAAAAGTAATCCTGATGCACATAGAAATAACAAGTATTCATTTAAGCAACTTGTTAACTGTAAGAATTTAATATATCACATTATTTCTTAGCATGCCATCTATAAAATCTTTCTGAAAACAAGCAAAACCAACAAATTCTGCAGCCTTGTCTAACTTGCGCCCAATATCTGTTCAATGGAGAAATGAAGAAAAAAGGTACATGAAAGATAACGAAACAGATAAATGACTAGCGTCTGGGACAAAGACAGCCGGATTCTGTTGCCTTGTAAGGTGTGCTGCGTGAAAACATATGATTTATTGATTCTTTGGAATTTCAGTACTTTGAAGTTGTGTAATGATTTTATTATGTTTTGAGTACTTATGAATGTAGTACGGCTTTTGTGAATACGAGAAGGCACGTTCTATTCTTTTTTTTAAATAATCCCTTAGTCAAGTCTCACAACATTCATAGAAAAATAGCCTTTCATAGGTAAATGAACAGTTGAAGCCTCTTTTCCATTCGTTTGTTTTGAAGAATGCAGTATGAGGTCATATAATAATAGCACTAGCCCAGTCTTTGCCGGGGCTTTTTTTATTTCTTCATTTGCATAATCTCAAACACAATCACTTTCAGCAATATAAGATTTAGACAATTGGCAATCATGGTATCGATAGTTGGTACATTAGATCCGGTTAATGTTATTACATTGCAACGTTTAATGGACCTTCCACTAGTGTGTAGCTCTCTCCACTCAGAGGTATGCGATAAAGTCAACTTTGTGATTACGTCAATAAGATAGATACGAGTACAATCCTCTACTTTTCAAGATCGTACTAGTATCAAAATAATTAAGAGTCTATATAATATAACGGCTCTATTGGCGTAGTCGTTGAATAATCGACTGCTGAAACACGTGTCGGATGTTCTATTCTCACACGGTACAATATTTATTATATACAATAGGGTCTATAAATATTTGTTCTGGCGATAGATGTCTGTGCATGTAAAGTGTAAATTGTGTGTGTGTGTGCATGTAAAATGTGCATTTGTGTTTGTTTACGCTCCCACGATACAGGAATAATTCATAGAGTGAGGCAACGTTTTGAAAAATATTAAACTTACGCTAACACTGCCTTGAAGGCAGTGTTAGCGTGCTCTTCGAACTAAGAAAAGCAGTACGATAAAAGAATTGTTTTAATCGCGTTGTGATATTTAAACTAACAAGATTACATGCAAGTCGATATTTACCGGTAACCGGTAGTAAAGTGTTACCCGTTTAGTGTATAATGTACAACAGGCGTATATTTGTTGCAATTGTGCAAAAGGAGTCCAAGACTGGTACTGGTTTCACTTGCGACGAAACATTTCGCTCGCCTAGTGCAGTGTTACCACGTTTAGAAGTTACATTGGGATACATTTTGACTCATAACTGCCAAATGTTGCAAACTTTGTTTGCTCATATTTAATATTTCAGGCTATATCTAAGATAAGATATGTTTTTATTCATGTACACCATATACATATATGTATATATATATGTCTTACAATATTTTTTTGTTAAAATACATTCTTCTCGAAAACTTATGTGAGGACAATGTACAAAAAGTCTAAACTAAACAAGCCTGATTTCTAAATTAAATAGGTAACACATATTTTGATAAAATTGTCATGGCAGCTATGAGCTGACCAGTCCCAACAGATGGCACCCGTTCACGAGTATGACGCACGTCTCGGCATCGCTCTACTCAACCAGATAAGCGAAGACTTGTAATTGGCGTCCAGACGAATAAGCTTGTGTTATATTTAAGATTATCAAGCTGTAAGTCTTCCTTGTACTAAATGAATAAATAAATGTGTTGATGATGGTAAAATTTGTACGGTTTAAAAGTAGAGGTTCTTTAGATAGGTTCTGTGAGAGCTTTCGCAGGAACTGAAAGGTTCAAAATATTGTTGGCTGACTTGCTAGATGCTTTCAGTGCAAACTCACTATATACGTAAATATAGTCCAAACCTCTGCCTCTTTCATTAAATTGAGCCACATGGTTTACTTTCAAAAGTATACGTTGCTCTAATAATAAATGATCCTGAAAGATCTCAGGCAAATGCCGAATGTTAATAATTTCATAGATTTACAATTTTCTTCTTCTATCGTGTGAGAAGTTACGCACGCGTCATATGAGCTATCTAATGGGAATTGCTTACGTCGTGTGAAATTTGCTAAACGGTGGGCGCAGCGGTAGAGCGATCGACTGCTGTGCTACGTGTCACGGGTTCGATTCCCGTACGAAAAAAATAATTTTATGATCTACAGATAGTTATTTCGGGTCTGGGTGTATGTCCATGTGAATATTTGTGTTTGTAAACGCACCTACGATAAAGGAATTATTCCTAGAATGGGGAAAAGATAAAAAAAAATATTGCGCCGGACCTTAACGTATCGGTGAAGTTCTTTCTTCACATTATGTAACTTCTAACCGTGGTAATACTGTAACAGGTTCATGTAATGGATAGTTCGGACCCCATGGCTCTCGTTTGGTCCGGCCTTGCCTATGTCTGCACAGTTAGTAATTATCATAGCTTATATATGGCGAAATACTCGGTGTGTTTGGCAAAATTATTTCTGGTTAAGAGCCGAAATGAAATTATTGTCCGAAAGACTTCCAGTAATAAGTACTTTTGAGTACACTTTAGTAATAAAAAGCGGGGGCAGACCCCAGATAGAAAGATTTAGAGAAGGTTTTTAAGTATAATGTATTTACGGCACGGTTGGCGCAGTGGTTGAAAGATCGAATGCTGCCTTACGTGTCGCGGATTCGATTTCCGCACGGAATAAATATTTGTATGATCTACAGATAGCTTTTTCGGGTCTGGATATATATAAGTCCATCTATGTGAATATATGTATGTGTTTGTAAACCCACGATACAGAAATTATTCCTTGAGTGTAACAAAGTTTCTTTAAAAAAAAAAAGGAAAAGGAAATGACCTCTCATCCGTCTAGCCTTTTCCTAACTACATTGCGGTAGGCTTCCAGTCTAACCGGTTGCGGCTGACTATCAGTATTTTACACGGAGCGACTGACTTCTGACCTCCGCCACCCAGTAACTTGGAGACACTGATACTCTAAAGTTAGACTGGTTGTCAGACTTTTTGGGCTACTGACACTCATAACGACTGTCATATGTCTTCGTATGACACCCGGGACCAACTGCTTAACGTGCTTTCCGAGGCACGGAGGGGTCTCCATATGTGAAAAATGGTCACCCATCCAAAGACTGACCGCGTCAAGCTCTGCTTAACCTCGCAGATCGAGCGATCTGCGCGGTAGCTATGTAGCTACGAGCCCGTCATGAAAAGGAAATGACATATGGGTTACAAATTACTAGCATTCCTGTTGAATCTTCCGATTAAGCTCAATATGCTTGTGGTACAAGTAGGTTCAATATCTCTAGTACAACGGGTGGGATTCAAACTTACGACTCGGCTTGGAAATTCAACGCCTTAGACAAAAGTTCTTGCATGCATTCAATATACTATGAAATATTTTTTTTTGTAATGTACTATCCTCTATTTTAGAAATATAGGTAAAACACGACCCGGGTACGTCTTAAAACTGCGACCAGACACCGGAGGACGGGCAGTAGCGTCTTCTCACTAATCGGTGAGCCACTGCGATCCCCAAGCCGCCTGCCAAGCGTGGGGATTATGGCAAACCCCCCCACTTGGGGAGGCCTTCGTTCAGCAGTGGACGTCTTCTGGCTGATGATGAGGTAAAACATTTGTGTCAAGAAAACAGCGGCCATATTTATGTTCCGAGAGAATATATGTCCGGCGAAGTTTGATAGGTTTTTGTGTTGGCAACGGTTGCACCAAATCTCTTTTTAGATTAGAAGTAACAAAATATAGAATAACTAATCCCACGCGAGCTTTAAGTGCCGACATTTAGGGAGCGGCTATTCTTGCACCAGACAGGCGAAAGGCCTGGCAACCTGTCTCAGTAAAACCTAGTAAAATATAATGCACTTTAGGACAGTACATTCTACGTGAAACTTAGTCTTGAAGTCGAGCTTTGGGCATTGGTAACTTACGAAATGTATGTAAGCGCCATGCCATTGAGTTTAAAAAAGACATGTAAAAGATTGAAAAATCCTAATTGTAAAATAAATCATTTCATTTCATTTCATTTCATTAAGTATGAAAGAAAAATAGTCACAATGTTTGTCTCGATGTAAAGCAAAAGATTTTCGAACATTGAAACGAAAAACTATTGTATTTTAAAATCCTTTCAAATTATCAAAAAAACAATATAATATAGCATCACGCCTGTAATCCCCAAGGGGTTAGGCAGAGGTGTACCTACTATTGTATACCTACCTATGTTTTGCCGATGCCGTGATTGAGTACCATGTAATAGGGGACGAGCCTATTGCCAACTACTGGCCACAGTTCCCAACTCCGTGCTGGTACTGAGATTTTCTATATCTACAGAAGACCCCAATAACACATTGTCCGACCCGGGAATCGAACTCAGGACCTCACGCTCAGCAGTTGCAGTTGTGACTACTAGACAGGCAATGAGGCAGTCAAGCCAATTATATCTCTATACATATAAATAAAATTGGAGTGTCTGTTTGTAATATTGAAATAACCGTTTTTTACTACATGCATATGAATGCGGTACATACACCAAAATAACATTTTTTTCAATTTTTGTCTGTCTGTCTGTCTGTCCGTTTGTATAGGCTAATCTCTGAAATGGCTGGACCGATTTTGACGGGACTTTTATTGGCAGGTAGCTGATGTAATAAGGAGTAACTTAGGCTACTTTTATTTTAGAAAAATTCTTATATTTTAGAAAAAATAGGGTTAAGTGCATTTGGTCTCACTAAAAAATACATTGTTATGTTCCGACATCCACGCGAACGAAGTCGCGGGCACAGCTAGTATATATATATATATATATAGCCTAGTCTTCCAAGAAAAGGTAGTACGAAATGTAACAAATACAATGAATATTTGCCAGCGTTTTAAAAAACACTCGTGCCCCACGGTTCACTAATTAAGCAACCCTCATAACGATTAACATTTCCAATCGTGTCTAATTGATGGAAATTGGAGTCGTTTATCAACCACGCAATGGCAGTTACAATTCAATGGTAAGTTTGTGAAACATCGCGAGGGGGACTTCTTATGTAATGACGTCTGCAATCGGTAAATGGAGCATTCGGTTGGTTTTGTTCGCGTTGATGTAATTTAGAGCCGAGTACATTTTTAGTGGTCCGTGGTGGACTTGACATTTTATTTTGAGGTTAAACGGCTTTTTTTTAAAACTTTGCCCCACACTGGGTATAATTCCTGTATCGTGGAAGCGTTTACAAACACATACCTATATTCATATGCACAAATACCCAGACCCGAAACAAGTATCTGTAGATCATACAAATATTTGTTCCGTCCGGGAATCGAACCCGGGACACGTAGCGCAGTAATTGATCTATCAACCACTGCGCCAACCGTGCCGTCATTATTGTCATGTCATGAAAACTCTATAAAGTTCTTTATGGTGCGTCAACCGGCTTATCGGCCATTACGCATTAAACCTGCATGGTGGAGAAGGCCTTTTCATTTTGAGAAGAGGCATTTGCTAGCAGACCCGGGTACGTCCTAAAACTGACGCCAGACACCGGAGGACGGGCAGCAGCGTCCTCTCACTAATCGGTGAGTCACTGCGATCCCCAAGCCGCCTGCCAAGCGTGGGGATTATGGCAACCCCCCCATTGGGGGAGGCCTTCGTTCAGCAGTGGACGTCTTCTGGCTGATGATGATGATGATGATGATGATTTGCTAGCAGTACGACAGTAAAGAGCTGAAACATTTATTGATGAAAAGAAAGAGAACATGATATTCTAAAGAGGTTTCTCGTCTCTCTATCCTTTGCAAATATCTGTTGGTACATTGGCACATTTCTAGTAATTTTGTTTATGAATGTTACAATGTAATATAGTTATACTGTACAAATATATCGCCAATAGTTTAAGGAAGTTTGCAGAAACCAATTACTGTTGAAATAAAAAATAAATATAGAACTGTAGACCTAATTTAAGATCGTAATCTTATTTGGTCGAACGAGAAAGTACCAGTTAAATCTAGGCATTTCTCAACTGCCAGTTATTTCTTAACTGTGGAGTTGTCTGGCTGACTTTCAGTGTCAGTCACCTAGGGTCTAGGTCAGGATAGGCCTAGGTGATGATTGGTTAAAGATTGGTAAACGATGATAATTATTTTTTGCGATAATAAGTTTGATTGTTTCGCGCAATACTTATTGTTTTTTTTTTGCTGATTTGAGATTGATATTTAGCATAAAATAGATTTAACAGCAAGCTAAAAAAATATGAGCTCTTTAGAAGAATTGATTACTGAAAAAAAAAAAAAACTGACTATGCGAAAACTATTAGCTATGTATAGAAGATTTTTTATTCAATATGAATATGGCATCTTTATAAATTTGTAGGACTTCTATCAAATACTACGTACCATCACGCCCGTGTATTCTCAGAAGGGCTAGGTAGAGGTGTACTAATGTACACCCACATTTCGCCGATGCTTTTATTGCCAGTGGTTTCAAGCGTGACTGCTGGGCGTGAGGTCCTGGGTTCCCAGATCGGGCAAAGTGTTATTAGGTTTTTTTGTATGGAAATTCTCAGTAGCAGCACGGAGCCTGGAACTGTGCCTGGTAGATGGCAATAGGCTCGCTCCCTATTACATGAGACTCAATAACGGCGTCGGTGAAATGTGGGTGTACAATAGTACCTACCTTCACCTCTACCTAACCCTTTGGGGAATACAGGCGTGATGATACGTTATATTACTGTGTTATAGCTGGTATCTCATCTCGTCTGTCTTTAGTCTATCATTGTTAACTGTAATAAAAATAAAACTACCCAAAGCTATGGTACCTACTGATTCGAACATAGTTACGGAGCACCCCGTAACAATTCGTCACGGTACCTAGCTATCGTTTTATTTTGTCACATTTGTTTAGCCATAACAAGCAGTCAGCGTTTTCTGGTATTGATAATGTAAGCGAAATTCTGGTTGGTCTGTGTAGGATGAGACCCGGGTACGTCTTAAAACTGCGGCCAGACACCGGAGGACGGGCAGCAGCGTCTTCTCACTAATCGGTGAGCCACTGCGATTCCCAAGCCGCCTGCCAAGCGTGGGGATTATGGCACCTATTGGCCTTCGTTCAGCAGTGGACGTTTTCTGGCTGATGATGATGATGATGATGTGTAGGATAGTAAGATCTCACAAAATATGCTTTTAAAACATTAGACGGATTTAAAAATATCTAGAAAGAATGATTAGATAGATTACATAGCGTGCAAAAAATCTATCGCATGCTTTAATTAACTAATGCCTTATACAGTACTGAAAAAATATGCTATTATAACAATTTATGATTTAAAAACTATGAAACAAAGTTTAAAAAAGTATTGTATTTTTTTCATCAGTCAATATTAAATTAATTTTGTTTTCATAGCAAGATATCGACTCGCTGAACCATTTTGGGCGTATCCTTACTTTTAAAATCAATGGTTACCGGCATTTTTTGTGTTCAAATCAATATCGCTAGATTTGCATTAAGTAACTTCAGATAATTATTGACTAAGATTGGAAACTATTGAGTCAAGGAAATAGCTTTTTATATGCTTAGTTTAGTAGATCATGTCCAATTTGAAAATTTACTTTTGTCGGGGTCAGTGACCAATGGAACTTACGGATTTTCCGTCCTTTTCTTATTTTAAAACGATGTTTGATGGTTTTAGGAATAGAGCGATGGACTGGAGGTACTTTTTTCCGATTGCCAGTATTTCTTAATTTAACGCCATCTGTTTTTGTTGTTTGGAACAATTATATAGCTGGGGAGGCTTTGACTGTGCCTTGTGCATTGTGTAGCGATAGTTCAGATATCCACCGTGGTGAATACGCGTAACAACACGCTCTATATTTATAGAAGGTAGGCAGAGCTGTTCGTTGGATTTTTAGATCGTTTTGCTTTATTAAGTTCATGGTCTCTATTTTACGGGTAGTGACTTCACTGATAGAATGTATTTTCAAATGATTTTTAGACCGACAGTAAAGTGGGAGTTAAAAAAATTTAAGAGTTATGGACATAGAAATTGAAATCGACCTTATTATTTAGATCATAAACCCTAAAATCTTTTGAAAATTCCTAAAAATACATGGTGAATCGCTTGAGTGATGTGGCTTGGTGCATAAATCGATGTTCTCTACGTACCGTATCGAAACTGAACATTTTCGTTTTCATTTTGTATGTACTTATAAATTTATGTAAATTTAAATTTTAATGAAAAAAAGATAATAAGCAATAAAGTACATTGTATATTATTGTTTATTCTTTTATTTTCCAAATTTTCAGTTTCGACATCGTACGTAGGGAACGTCGAAATGAACGAGTGTCCAGTAAATACATACATGTGTAATGTGCCTTATAATTAGTGCATGGTTACGCACTTGATCATGACTATGAACTACTTGTAGCTTCATAAACAAATGAATTTTAACCACCTGTATTTATAACAGGTATTCTGACGGTCACGGCTTTCATATATATAAAAGCGGTATCGACGCGCGCCTCACTAAAGCACTGTGATTGTAGCCAACATGATTTGCTTGCGGGTGAGTTGATTTTGTAATACGTTAATTAATATTATTTCATTGATAACTGTAAACAAAGTTAATGGCTTTCTGGTACTAGTTTTGGGTTGAATTTTGTATGCCTCACAGATAGTTGTTTCTGCTCGGTGTGTGTGTGTGTGTGAGTTGTATGTTTTGTAAAATATACCCACGAATCATGATACAGGAAAAAGCATTTTGGAAATATAATTATAGTATTTTGTTGGACTAAAATCATTACTCGCAAATTCACGCAATACTTAATTAGTTGCGGTGTTTTGTTTTACAAAATTTAAGGAGACTTAAATATAAAATTAATTAACTTTCAAAAATTTAGGAATGTTTCGTAGAAGCTCATATGCAGTCAAAAGAACTCACAAATTTTAATAAGAACTGCCTAATTGGTGTAATTGTCGCAAGCAAACCTACTGAGCGTGAGGTCTTGAGTTTGATTTCGGGTCGAGTAAAGCGTTATAGGATTTTTTCAAAAGGAAATTCTCAGTAGTAACACGGAATCTGGAACTGTGGAAGGCTCGCCCCAATTACACATATCTCTACCTAACACTTCGAGAAATGCATACGTGATAATATGAAACTTTAAGAGTATCGTTTAGCTGCCGGCTTCTGACAAAATTGTCTTGAAATACGCGCAAAATAGGTGTTCTTACATCGAAATCTTAACGAATTAATTTGATTTTGGTCTCTATCGTTTTGTCAGATTGTAAACTAGGCCGACACGATTTGATTTCTATTTTTTTTTTATTTAATAATTATCAGGAGATAAGTGTAAGGAAGATTTTTAATTTGAAAAACGCGTTTTGACGATTACTTATTTCTCAATCTACAAACAATATAAAAATAAAAACAAAAATCGTCCACGATCTAGTTTTTACTTGTGTATATAACATATAAAAATCAGCAAAATCAGATCATGTTTAGTGGGGTAAAAACGTTAATGCATTTTGTATGAAAACTTTTAGCTAAACTATAGTCTTAAGTACTAGGTAAACCAAAGTAATTATTGTACACCGAGTCCTGTTCCATCCAATCTTATCATGGCCGCCGGCTTGGAAGAAAGTACATATAAAAAAAAACTAGAATTTATCTCTGAGGAAATGAAAACTAATATTATCGTTTACACCAAAAAAGCAATAAACAACGAAGCTCTGTGCTCTTATTCTATTGCTAGTTTTATATTCGTTTGGTCTAAACCCATTTTTAGTGCACCCCCCTAAAAATAATCCTACCGGCTCCCATGAATCTTATCTATAGTATATTGTATTAGCTATGTTCTTAATAGCGTGTAAGTACTTTGTCACTGATATAACTCGTATAATGTTATGTAATTGTCACTTTTTGTCCTCAAACTTTTTGAAATACGATAATTGGATGCATGGGCTGTTACGGAAATGAAATTAAGTCCAATTATCTCGTTAATAGTACTGCTTTCGCTAATAATCATGTAATATATAAGAACGTATAAATGTAAGGAAAATGTTTTATCGTAGTAGATGTTTATTTAAAACTAGCTGTGCCCGCGACTTCGTTCGCGTGGATGTCGGAACTTAACAATGTGACCAAATGCACTTAACCCTATTTTTTCTAAAATAAAAGTAGCCTAAGTTACTCCTTATTATATCAGCTACCTGCCAATAAAAATCCCGTCAAAATCGGTCCAGCCATTTCAGAGATTAGCCTATACAAACAGACAGACAGACAGACAAAAATTGTAAAAAATGTTATTTTGGTGTATGTACCGTATATATATTCATATGCATGTAGTAAAAAACGGTTATTTCAATATTACAAACAGACACTCCAATTTTATTAATATGTATAGATTTATAGGAATACGCAACGCATGTTTTAAATTTATATTACGTGATTAAGACATTTGTATATAAACTAGTTTAATTTGGATAATATTTACATAATGATTACCGAAATAATTAACCAAAACCTTTTTAGGAGATACAGTAATACCGAAATGAAATTAAAACTTAAAAGTTTACACTACCTTAGTGCACAATTTTCTATTACAAGTGTTTTGACACTTATTTTTATCTTTTTTTTTAGTTATGAAACTTTAATTAGGTGTATTTTAGAATTGTAGTTTATGGAAAAAGGCTACATTATATTTTCCTGACTCTGGACGTAAGGTTGTATGGCCTCAGTGCCCCTTGCCTGTCCCAAAGAAGGACGAATAAACAAAAAAAAAAGACTTTGGACGCTCCTTGATCTTTCAGATTTCTATCGACGAAATCCTTTTAACTAAAATTAAATTTAAGAGAAAGTAGTAGCCAACCTCGCATATCCCTAACATAACATAACATAGCATCACGCCTGTATTCCTCGAAGGGTTAGGTAGAGGCGTACCATTGTACATCAATGTCCTAGGAGGCGAGCCTATTGCCCTCTAACGGGCACAGTTCCAGACTCCGTGCTGCTACTCAGAATTTCCATGCAGATAAAAACCCAATAACACTGCTCGACCCGGGAAACGATCCCAGGACCGCACGCTCAGCAGCCGCGCTACGACCACTAGACCAATTAGGAAGTCAAATTATCCTTTATCATTCATTTAAGTTTCTGCTAATCTTTTATCTAGCCCACATGGCGAACAACTTAATTCGAAGCAGACCTTCAATGAAGGTCGCAAGAAACACATGCACAAGATCAAGTTCATCTATTTATATAATGTAATACAACTTGACATGTGTCGTATATGTTATGTCATGCACTCGTTATGTGGAGGTTGTTTCGTAATTGGTTTTTGTTTAGAGTTATTGGTACGTTGAGGTTTCTTTAGTTTTTGAAAGCTTCAATTTTAAGATACCTTTGATATCAATTAATCATGTATGTATATATGTATGTGTATTACTCAATTGACGAATTTTTGACCGATAAGAATTTAAGTTGACATCTCTTAATCTCATTTTATTAATAATAATAATAATAATAATAATAATCTTTATTGTCATAAAAAGTACATCAACATTTATGAAGTCTCTGACACCCGTGCTAGGTACGTAACCTGTGTTACGGGAGTCAGCGCCCTCTTCCATTTTTAAGGAGCTTACGTTTTATGAACAATGGAAACTTAACTATCTAATACAAGGAAAAAAAATAAAAAAAAATTTATGGTAAAAAAATAACAAAAAACAAGCAATCAGAACTGAACAACTCATTTCACATGTAGGTAAGAGTAAGGGTGGGTGAGTGTTGATTTGTGTGTGAGTGTCTGAGAGAGAGTGTGTGAAACAGGTGAGGGTGGGTGAGTGTGAGAGAGAGTATGAGTATGTGTGTTGAAGGTGTATGTGTGAATGTGGAATGTATGTTATGTGTTTGAAGAAGGTCGGGAACGTAAGATTTTATTATGCTTGAAGAGTTAAGTGCGTTTTTTTAACTTGAGTTAGGAAATTCTTGTTAATATATTTTCAGTTTCGTCATATATAAGGGTTTGTAGCCATTGCTTCAGACTTAGCTTAACCTTTTTAAGTGTAAGGTTGTGGATTGAAAGTTTCCTATTTATTTTGTTGTATAAATATAAACTTTGTGCAAAAAAGTGTCTTTGTGCTAGCGCAGAGCGACATCTAATAGGTCTGTAGATAGAAAAACCAGTGCGCCGATTTGAGGATGTAGAAGTAACGTCAGAGGGTATCGTGGAGTGTCGACGTAAGACAGTGCGGAGGATATAAAGTTGCCTTACTGTAAGAACTAGAGTGTCCGAGTAAACTTAACATTAATATTGTATGACCTATTTAAAATCATTTACTGAATTTCATCTTGACATGGTAAACTTGTTTTAATTTCATTGAATGTGTTAATAATATATATTGAATGAGTCTTTATTATTATATAGCTTAAACTGTTTGCATGCCTTAGTTAAGGTAATTAGTATAAGGATCATTTTAAACTTAACATCTGTCATTTGTACCTACTTTGTGTGCAGATAAAGTATTATTCTATTCTATTCTATTCTATTCTATTCTATTCTATGTAGTTTCTTGCTAGTTCTTATCAATATGGCGTTATATTTGAAACATTCATATGGCTCTAGCCATATAAATGTTTCAAAGGTGCCTGATGTAGCTTTATTTAAAATACTTTTCGATTTACCATTGGATTGGGCGCAAATCTAGTATTTTTTCCCTTTTTGTATTGAAATGTTGGACCAGACTGGGATTTCTCCTGTATTGTGGGTTCAGTTTACAAACATACATGTTACATGCACACATAACCAGACCCGAAACAACTAGATCCTGTAGATCATACAAATATTTATCCGTTAAGTCGAACCCGCGACACGAAGCGCAGAGAGCTAATCACTTAGCTACGGTAACCGTGCCATCTAATGCTAATAGCTGAATTTGTTGTATTTTTTGTTTTGAGTGTTTTGACTTAGAATAAAATGTGTCTTTTTGCCATTTTGAAACCTTTTCTCGCAGTTGCGGAGAATAATGACAGCTTTTATCCGTTATTAAAACTTTGTTAAATATTCAATAAATATCGTAGAAGACATCACGTTTTCATAAACTGAATTAACTCAGCCTTCACAATCCAATTTGCGATTTGGGAATTTGAGACGGATTAATTATAAAACCGCTAAAGAGGATAGATTTCAGTTCGTCTTTATTAGATATTGTACTAATTATTATAACATTTTAAATGGCATTTTATCAATAAATGTGTTTTAAAGCATCTGCTTAAGCATCGTTTAACGTTTTAGAGTTTAAGTATAAAGGTAATCGAAAATAACTACTTACTTCCTATCTCTGCACCGAATTTCGGTCATGGCGTCCAATCTCATCGGAGATTAGCCAAATACGCAGGAGATATTATAGAGCACAAGTGTGTGCGCAAACACAGGTGCATTCTCTATTCCTTCACTCTCATAGTCCGATGGGACGGCAATCCGACATGATCACAGAGAGATCAGGCGCAGGACCAACAGCTTTACGTGCTTTTCGAGGCACGGTGTGTTCACACACACAAAGACCCAGATCCGAAACAACTATCTGTAGATCATACAAATATTTGTTCTGTGCAGGAATAGAACCCACCACATGTAGCACAGCAGTGGATCTCTCAACCACTGCACCAACCGTGCCGTTAAATATATTACTTTGAATTACTTATAGGTAATGTTTTCTATACATATGGAAAAAAAAGTCACTTTCTGAACAAAAAATTAATGGACATGCGCAGAACGTACACAAATATTCAGCCGAGGCTTTTAAATGCCACTTGCTCTAGAATAATGCAGCTAGGTTACTTTGTCTTAGTCTTATACAGAAGGTCTACCTTCTATCTCTAGGTAGACACGGATATTGTAGAGTTAAACAATAATCATACCTTTGGATTCCTACTTAAAGTAGGTATACTGTTTAATACAGACAGGCGTCGGTTAGATTATTTGTTATCTTGTAGAATAGAATAATAATTATTTATTTACAGAAAACATGGTATACAAAGATGTTTAAATATAATATACTAGCTTTCGCCCGCGGCTTCGCCCGCGTGGTCTACGAACCCGTACATTTTCCCGGGATAAAAAGTATACTATAATCTAATCTCAGAAATCTATCTCAGGCTATAATCTATCTCTGTGCCAAATTTCATCCAGATCCGTTCAGCCGTTCTGGCATGAAAGAGTAACATATCCAACCATCCTCACAAATTTTCACGTGTATAATATTAGTAGGATAGGATAGGATGTAGATCATAAATTTTTTGCTAATACAGCATGCAAGTATTTGGGGCTTTATTACAAATCAAACAAGCATTACAGAATATTAAATCACCATCAATTGCCAAGCAATGCAGAAAGCGTGTGAGCTAGCCACAATGCTTTCAAACCACTCATTAAAAAATTAAACTAACTAGAGGGCTGGCATATTCTTTGGTCAAAGAATAAGCATTGCCATTCAACGTGGTAACGTCGCCAGCCACCTGGGCACGCTACCAGGTGACAGCGACGTGGAGGAGTACTTCGACGCCTAAGTATTCGTTTAGGATTGGTTTTACATTTTTGTTTTTTATAAGGTTTAATTAATACATTAGTATAAATAGTTAGTAAAATTTATACTATTATGGAAGTTGAACGTTGCGATTAATTACTTTCTGCAAAAACTATTTTAATCGATTTCGGCCGGTTGACCTTCACAAACCAAAAATGAAACCACCTACTAGGAAGTCATAAAACTATAGCAATTCTTCAAGGCGGATAAAGTATTCACTTCCTTGCGCTAATGAGTCAGTTGTAGATAACTAGCTTCCGGTCGCGGCTTCGCCCACGTGGTTTACGAACCCGTGCATTTTTCCGGGATAAAAAGTAGCCTATGTGCTATTTCAGACTACAATCTATCTCTGTGCCAAATTTCATCCAGATCCGTTCAGCCGTTGTGGCGTGAAAGAGTAACAAAGATCCATCCATACATCCATCCATCCATCCTCACAAACTTTGACATTTATAATATTAGTAGGATAGGATAGTAGGATTAAGTGTTCAGACGAAGGTTCAGTTAAGATTGTTGTCACCATTAACACTTTTGAAAAGTTTTGTTGGAAAAAGTACCATTTCGTTAATTAATTTCGCATTCCTTTAAAGACGTCATGCCCAACAGTGAGACAGGAATGGGCTGAAATATTGTTATTGGCACAGTGGTTGACCATTCCACTACTACACAACGTTTCGCGGGTTCGATCCCGGCACAATCTAGTTGTGGTGTTTTCTGCATGATTAGACATTTGTATCTTATGTGTACTTTATTTTATTTTATTGTATTACTTTTTTTTTCTTCTTTTTTTTACATAACATTGTTATACATTTTTGTTTAACAAACAAAGACTTGAACATTTTATTTTATTTTGAAAATGTTAATTTATTTGATTTTATTATTTTATATAGTAGTCCTTGTATGTCATGTAATGTAATATTGCATTGTAAGAGTATTTTCTATTTTATTTTGTTATTGTAAATTGCTTCAACTCATTGTAAACCAATATTTTTAAAAGAGTATCCATGGAGTTTCTTGCCGGTCTCTTCTCCATAGGACCCACCCACTTTGGAACCGTGCGCCTAGATTCATAACGTTTTAAAAGTGCCTGCAAAGGCCCATTTGAAATAAAAAACTTTGACTTTGACTTTGACAGAACCAATAATTGTATTGCTTACAGAAGGTTGCACCAGGTCTGAGTATTTGTGTATGTGAATATTTATTTTTGTTAAGTTACCTAAGATACAGTGTGCAATCGTACTGAGGAGCGACGTATAAAAATAATCCCACGAAATTGTTCATGGTAAAAATTATTTCCTTCTCAAATTCCAGGTGTCACTACTGCTGAGCGCTCTGTTTGCGCTGATCGTGTTGTCTACTGCGAGGCCAGACAGCGGGGAAATTGTTCCTCTGCCGGGACCTGGACTATCTTACGGTTAGTTTTTATCAGGATTTGCTCTTAAAGTACTTATCTGCTGTTATTCATCCTAACTAATATTATAGTTGCGAAAGTAAGTTTGTTTGTTACCTTTTCATGCCTAAACCACTGAACCGATCATCATGAAATTTTGCATATATATTGTCAGGGGTACAGAAAAGGACATCGGGTACCGATCATCCAGAAAAAAGTACTGTTCCCAAGGGAAAACAACTTTCAACTGTCACAATTGCTTTAGGACGCTAGATGGCGCTACGTGTGAAAACATACACGGGTTCGTAATCAATGCGGGCGAAGCCGCGGGCGGTAGCTAGAAGTTTTATATTCAGAAGCATGAGGCTTTTGTTGGGTCAATTTCGGTTAGTTTAAGAGCGGTTTATAGTTCACCATTAGTCCACCTTCTAGACAGGTGATGGACTTGTTTCAACACTTGTACGTACTCGGTTTGCCCATAGTACATCAGTAACTTGATGGTAAGAAATTATAATACAATATATACCAATTTACACTTTCGTTCACATTACAAAATCTAAAGTGATAAATTTCAGTTGATCAGGAACCACTTTTAATTTAAAAGTCACAAATGACTGAGGGCCTGTTACACCACTTACCTACTGATAAACTAACTGATTTTCCATCCATAACTTATCTCATAGAATGCGTTAAAGCAGAGGTTCCCAGACTTTTTTTCTCATAGACCACTTTCAAAATTTACTGGTTCCGGTGGACCCCCTGCAGCTACATTTTTACCATTTTTCGACTCGACCCCCGTCGAGTCTCCCGTGGACCCCTGGGGGTCTACATGGACCACTTTGGGAACTAATGCGTTAAAGGTTCTGTGACGTTTACGAAGTGTCTGATAAGTAATACTAGATCATAAAAACGTTGATTCATATACAGCTGAAAAATGATAGCTACTAGTGTCATTTTTTATCTAACTGATATGTTAGGTTAAGTTATTTTCTCTTTCTCTTTATATTCCCCTCGCTTTATTTTCCTAACTTATTATAAACTAAAATTATGAAAGTACTATGTAAGTACTCTTAGCCTTAATATTAATTAACCTTTAGATTACACAAATCGGTGTGGTCACCAACTTACAAATATTTTATTTTGTAATTATGAACCAATTTGAATAAAACTGTATAAATAATGTACAGCCTTGGGTTGAATATAATATAAACAAGTATAAAGTATATAATGTTCTGCATAATTTAAAAATATTATATGTATGAAAAAAGAGATGGCAAAATGAGCTGGACTCCTATGAAAAGAACTGGCCCCAAATCGCAATGGACCGGGATAAATGGAAAGAGGGGAGGGAGGCCTTTGCCCTGCAGTGGGACACAACAGGCTCATAATAATAATGTCAAAAGCATTTTCATTAAAGCTGTCCTAAAGGGTTTGCTACGTGTTAAAAGTCCGGGACTCTGTAGTCCCGTGCACGGAAAAGACATACAAATAATAATAATATGTATATTTTTTTCTTAATAAATTCATCATTTACAAACATTCTAAAATACATATTATAGATATATTATATTAGGCAATGACAGATTCTTTATCTATAAAAGTAGGAATTTTTATTAAATCTAAAATACCACTTGTTAATAAAAATGTATATTGTGTACCTATATGTGTACGCGTAACCACCATAATAATAGACCCTGGTACAGCTTAACACTGCGGCCAGACACCGGAGGATGGGCAGCAGCATCCTCTCACTAATCGGTGAGCCACTGCGATCCCTAAGCCGCCTGCCAAGCGTGGGGATTATGGCAAACCCCGTGCAAAAGCCTTGGGGAAGGCCTTCGTTCAGCAGTGGACGTCTTCTGGCTGATGATGATGATGATGATGATGAACCACCATAAATTATTTTTTTGTCACATTGACTGACAGTGACTATAAAGCATTGAGGACTGAAGCTTCAGCCTAAAACGCCGTTGCTGGTGCAGCGGATAAAAAATCAACCACTGTGACATGTGTTGCAGGTTTGATTCACGTAACCAATATTTATATGGTCTACAGATAGTTGTATCACAAATGTGAATGTATAGATGAAAATTTTGCTCTAGTAAATATTTAAACAGCAAAATCAAATCACCATTCAAAAAAAGAGAAACTATACAAAATTACCTTTATTTTCCAGGAGGCATTCCCTACGGCAGTGTGAGCGGCAACGTCGCGGAGTTCTTTAGTCGACAAGCGGCATCTGGCGGCCGATCGTTCAGCCTTACAGGCCGCATCGGAGACCAGTACACGCCAATCGGACAGTATCTGTGATAGGTGGCGCTAGTTGTAGGTTAAGATCGGTAAAAATAATGTAAATAAGGTTTTATACGTGATTAGTAGCTAGTGTTTGTTGGCGTAGTAGGAAAATACTCAATCTGCCGCAGTCTACTTTTGGATAATAAACAAGCTTATTTCTAAAAAGTGTAAATAGTAGGTAATTAGGCCAGGTTTTGTGAAGACTCTAAATGAAACCTTTTCTTTGTTTTTAAACCTTTTTTTTTATAGACTCTTCCCCACTCTTGGAATAATTTCTGTATCGTGGGTGCGTTTACAAACACCGATATTTTTGTACATGCGCCATTAATTTATTTTATAAAATATATCGAGTTGTTTTATTTATAACAATAGAACCTATTCGTTTCAGGTGTGCAGGTTTCCTTATTTTCCTTCTGATCCGCATAATTATGAATTTGAAGAGTTAGAGTCGGTAAGCTTACAATCCCTATCACATTTATTCATTTGAACATGAACCGTTTCTCATTGCTATTGTTAACTATGTATTTGTCTTTGAAATCGGTCACCTGCCTTATGTTTTCTCAACTACAGTGATGTCGGCTTCTAGTTTAACCGGTTGCGGCTGAAAATCAGTATTTTACATGGAGTTACTGTCATCTGATCTCCGCCACCCAATTACTGGTAGAAATTGATACTCTAAAGTTAGACTGGTTGTCAGACTTTCTGGGCTGCTGACACCAGTATCGACTATAGGTCTTCATATGACAACCGGGACGAACAGCTTACCGTGCTTTTCGTACGGTGGGGTCCCTATGTGTGAAAAATGGTCACCCATCCAAGAACTGACCGTGGTAAGGGCTGCTTAACCTTGCCTACCGACAAATTTGACTCAATTTCCAGCCTATCGTATGCGTGATACGTTAACTGCAGCATCTAATTGAAAATGTCCGCACTAGCTACATAATTATAACCTACCATACTAGCTTCACAAAAACGTCAGCTTGCTACATACTCGGACAAATAAACGACTACATTATTGTTTTATGCTTAAAGTTGCCGTTTTTGTCAACGCTTTTTGTTCATAAGTACTTTGGGGCCATCCATTATTCACGTGATGATTTTTTAGCATTTTTTAACCCCTTCCTCCCCTTGGTGATACGTGGTGAGGTTTAAGACTAAACCCCCCAAAATCACGTGTATTTTTTAGTACCTACAAAGAATCTTAAAATTTTTAGTATCTTATCTTTAAATACAGGTATAAAGTAAAATCTAATTATATTCTGAAATTAAGGACTATGATAAAAATGTCTAGACAGAAAGGTTGCAGGTTGTTTTGGACTGCCATAAAAATAATATTAAAGGAATGGTGTAATCATGCGAAAAACATATACATATTGTACTAGTACATGAACATATTTAATGTAGTACATTGTCCTCGGACCACGGATTATCAAGTGAAAAAATAAATACACGTGATATCTTACTACACCCCCTCCCCCCTTGTGGTATTTCGTGATTTTTGCCAAACCCCCTCCCCCCTTTCGAGCCTCACGTGATTAATGGACGGCCCCTTTGATAAGACTTTCGTAGATTGTTTAGAGAACTGATGGTCTGGGTGGAAAATAGTGTTATCTTTTCCATTCACATTAATCAATCAGCTATTACCTACTTTACTATTATCACCAGACTTGATTGACGGATCGGTGACAGCAGATCGGTTCTTTACATTATAAATGCGTGGAAATTGTTTTCCATTCTTTAGAAATAATGAAATTAGTATCCAGTTTCATGAAACTAGTGGCAAAAAGAGATTGTCTCACATAACATTAAATTTTTTAGTAGGTACTTCGTCTAAGAAATCTTAAGTAACGCTTCATTACGCCTGTATTCCCCGAAGGGTTAGGCAGAGGTGTACTACGTCCACCCACATTTCGTCGATGCCGTTATTCTTATAAAAGGGAGCCTTTTGCCATCTATCGAGCACAGTTCCAGACTCCGTGCTGCTACTGAGAATTTACATACAGAAAAACCCAATTACAAAATCGTATCTAAATCTTAAGTAATAAAATATAATTCAAGACTTTTTGCATATTTAGTAATCTAGACTGGCACATTTAGTGGTCAGAGGCCCTAGTGTAAGTTTCTTTCGACAAATTCGATTTACTACATTGAACGCGTCCGGCGCTCCGATTGGTGGAGAGCACGAAACGGACCAATCGGAGCTTCGAACGCGAAGAAACTTACACTAGGGGTACATGGTCGTATGTAGACGTACTAGGCTCGAACCAAGTCGAGCAAGTGATTCCGAGATTTTCCGAAATTCTATGAAGCAGCCCGGAGTTTAAAATTACACTCTGTAGGTGGCAATAGGCTCCCCTATGAGACTAAGGCAAACTTATGTGAAATGTGGATATACAAACTTGTGTATGTTATTTGATTCTAAACATACATCCCCTAACTCCAAGGTCTCTCTACGCTACATACCTACCCATGACATAACAGCCACTGGGTCAGTCGCCACGCGTCGCAGCGCCCGCGCCGATACTATGACATTAGATTAGTCTTATAGACATACAGTTATTAGTGAGCTCGGTTATTATCGAAATTGGGTCGGCAACCGAAGGTGAGTCGCAATGGTGGCGCAAACACGGACAATTTTGGATTGACTATGGCATTTGGAAGCAGAGGAACTAAGGCAATTGGAATTGAAGAATATAATAAGTTTTTATTTCACATGAACATATCGCAGGCACTTTTTAAACGTTAATTAATATGACTAGTTGCACGGTTTCAAAATGTTGGTCCTATCGAGAAGAACCGGCAAGAAACTACATGGATGTTTTTTTAAAAATAATGTCGATACAATCTTTATTAGTACATATCGACTGTGAACTGGCAATATGTCCTATCTCGATTTTATGAGGATTTTACTTGGTTATATCATTCATTGACCGCGTTGTGTGCACAACGCGGTCGATAGTTTCTTCTTAATCCTGTAATGTTGTCAAAAATGAGATAGTACCAGTTGTTAGTTCACAGTCGATATGTATATTTATGAACACTTCATTCAGAATGAAGGATATCATTCTTGGAAGTCACTAGTGTCGGTATGCTTGGAGCTGTCAGATGAGTATATGAATGAAATATATTTCATTAATTTTAATTAAAGTAAAAATAAATAAAATAAACCGTATTCCGCTAACATTCTGTCTTTAATTATTTATTTTAAAGGTTCCCGAATGTTATGGTGCTCCAGTCGTACACATGGGTGCGCTGGCTAAATGATAAGCTTTCTGAACTACGAATCGTGAATTCCATTCCCACACGGAAAACATATTTGTATGATCTACTGATAGTTGTTCCGGGTCTGGATATGTGTGTTTGTGAGATCTACTCGTATTTGTACCATATGTGTGAAATATATTTCGCTTTGTAGGTTTTCCTTTGGTGTACAATAAAAAATTCTCTCCTACACTACAAGAGGTTTCGAAAAGGCTGGTGGGACAATGTTAAAATCATTATGCTTATCACATAAACCAATATAATATATTCCGACCATATATTATAAGCATTGCATAATTTGCTGCCAATATTGCAGTGGCAGTACATTCACGAAAACCACAATTGTGGGAACACAAAACTTGGCTCAAGTCCAGTATATTTATAGAATCAGTGCTTCGAATCAAGTTTGTAAGATTTATGTCTTTGCGCGTCTTTATTTTCTATAAAAGTTTCCGCATTTTACCATAAACGGTTTAAAGTTTTTTTTTTTCTTAAACATGTAATGGAAATGCGGAGAGAATTATTAAAATAAAGAATGTGTTGTCTTTGTGATTTGTATGTTATTTTTACCTCCAAATGTGAGGGATATTCCCTGAGGGATTTTTTATAGAAGAGAATTTACGTTATATCAGTAATATTATAATATATTATTATTGTAATAGTCTAGTGGTCGCAGGCGCGACTGTTAGACTTGAGGTCCTGGGTTCGATTCCCTAGTCGGGCAAAGTGTTATTGGGTTTTTCTGTATGGAAATTCTCAGTAGCAGCACGGAGTCTGAAGCTTTGCCCGGAAGATCGCAATAGGCTCCCCCTATTACATGGGATTCAATAACAGCATCGGCGAAATGTGGGTGTACAATAGTACACCTCTGCCTAACCCTTCGTGGAATACAGGCGTGATGCTATGTAATATTAAGCATGTGTCAAAAATCATTAAGACTTTAAAAACCAGGTGGGATTTTGAGTGTAAACAGCCAATACTTAATGACGGCAATGAGACCCAAAGTTTGCAGTAGGTTGTGGTCTGAAATATAAAAAAAAAACTATTAGTTTCCACCCTGAAATATACTGTAAACTTTTGTATTAGATTTTATTATCTGTATAATTATGTATGTAATATAAGTATAATAAGTAAATGCTTCACATCTTCAAAGAAGTGATGGCACGATTGGCTCAGTGGTTGAGCGATCGGCTGTTACACTACGTGTCGCGGGTTCGTGTCCCGCACGGAAAAAATATTTTTATACCCACAGTTGTTGTAGTTTCTTGTCTTGGTGTTTGTGCACCGCACCCACGACACAGGGATTATTCTTAGGGCAGGGGAACGTTAACAAAAAAAAAGAAATTTGATGGTGCCATGATAAAAAAAAATCCTCTACTACAAACTGATTGTATAACACAAATTGATTTCGCGGCCGCCGTAAAACAATTGACGATGACGGACAGTTTCGATTCACAATCAGACATGGTCATCTATTGATTGGCTCGCAGCTATTATTTGGATAAGGTCTTTTGATATTGTGCACTGTAATGTGGTGAAGTAGGTTGTTATTAGAACTGCCTTATTTACCAAGGACCTCCAGATTGTCATTCAATCGCGTAAAAGAAGAATTAATACATTGGTTTAGTGGCCGCAAACGCGTTCACGTGTTGTCCTTGATCCGAATTTTAGGTTTAGGTTTAGGTGTTAGAAAATTAGAATTTTGCTCTGTTGTTGGCAATAAGCTCTCTTTAAATTACATAGTACTATCTGCCCCGAAGGGTTAGGCAGAGGTGTACTATTGGTATACACATTTCGCCGATAGTGTTATTGAGTCCCTTGTAATAGGGGGCGAGCCTATTGCCGTCTACCGAGTACGCGGCAAGGTACATTATAGAATAATTAATTATAATGACTTTAGAATAATAACTTTATTGATAACTAGCTTCCGCCCGCGGCTTCGCTCGCGTGGTTTACGAACTCGTACATTTCCCCGGGATACAAAGTAGCCTATGTGCTATTCCAGACTATAATCTATCTCTGTGGCAAATATTATCCAGGTCCGTTCAGCCGTTTTGGCGTGAAAGAGTAACAAAGATCCATCCATCCATCCTCACAAACTTTCACATTTATAATATTATATTAAATTAAATAAATATTAATATTAAAGTAAGAAAGATTATAATATTAGTAAGATTACAAAAATGTATCTACTCGTAGTTATGATGTCTTTATTAAAGACAATTTAAAAGTAACTAAACAAGTAAACATATTAATTAAAGTGTTGTTTTATTGTACAATAGTATGGTGAACTCACCAATAGCAATCAAATCATTTAGACACTAAGACACTGCAAAATCCTTAATTAGCTCAATCGATACCGTTGCCGTGTTTTTGAACCTACCAAGTCCATCAGGATACATATGGCCACCATTTATAGACTACATATCCGTTCCTCAATTGGCATAGAAAGGAATCTTCTCACAATAAAAAAGGCATTCCATTAAGAACAGTACTTGACGCGAATTTTAATGTCGTATCGTATGAATGAATGTCACCCGTGTGTGACGTCAGAGTATTGTAAGGATTACTGATACGATTTTTGATGTATCTGTGTGTTGCATACGTAAAATAAAAGTTGTTTCATTTGCCATATCACAAACACTACACAATACTGTATCAGAACTATATATTTTTTTTTACCTTATACCACACTAGAATTTCTCCTGTATCGTGGGTACAGTTTACAAATATGTCACATGCACACACATCCAGACCCGAAACAATTATCTTCAGATCATACAAATATTTGTTACGTGCGGTAATGGAACCCGCGACACGTAGCGCGGGAAGGTAATCTCTTAGCCACAGCGTTAATAGTGCCTTCAATAATGGCGATGATCAGGCTTCATAAGTTTCTTGATGGTTTGTGTCGTACACCAACCTGTAAATAAGAGACAGTAATGGGCTAAATGATTAATGCTCAGGTGGCAGATTGGTGTTTCTAGTATTAAAAGTACCTAATTACTATTTTCCGTGTGGTACATTGAAGTTCACAATCTTTTCTGCATTGTACTGTATTAATAATACCAAGAAATTGTACTTACTCGTAAGCATGTACAATATTCCACAATGTTCTTCTTTAAATAATAAAGAAATAGTTATCAATCCTCTTTTGTCGAGACTCTATTCCGAATCAAAAAAAAAAGTACATGTCCACGATAATATGTCACGACATCCCCATTTCTGTTCCAAATCGCAGACATCAAAGTGTTGGTTTTTACTGAATTATAAACGACTCTCTCATTGAGTATTCATTGTACACTACACTTGGTATTTTGAGCTTCTGTGACGTATTTCGCAAATGTGTTATTAAACAAAGTTTCGGAGAAATGGTTTAGAATACGGATTGAATCGATGCCTTTTTTATTTGTTCCCGTTATGCAACATTGACATTGCAACATTTGAGCTAGATTTGTGAAGAATGACTGTTTTGGCAGCCATTGTCTGGACGTTCTAGGTTTTGTAAACGACAAATTAATGTTGAATTGCGATTATGTGAATTGTTTCTTTAAAAGCGTTGGGGTACTTGCGATCCTTGACCTGATGAGTCAACTTAAGGAAGAGATTTGTGGTCCTAAAATATGGACCACACACGATGAAACCTGCAAAGTCAAAGTCAAAGGTTTTTATTTCAAATAGGCCTTTTCAGGCACTTTTAAAAAGATGAGACTCTAGGCGCACGGTTCTAAAAGGGGGGTAGGTTTTATGGAGAAGAGACCGGCAAGAAACTCCATGGGTATCCATGGAGTTTCATGACGGTCTTTTCTTCTTTTTCTCTCTTCTCATTTTTATCTTTTCCTTTTCAAAAAATAAAAAGTTAATTTACTATTAATATAATCTGCCATGTTCAAATACTCATACGTTATAATTATAGTCTATTATAGTTATTGTAACATTGTTGGAGCCATTTATTCTTCTCATGGGCAACTAGAAGGTTTAAGACCTAAGTCCACCATTATGCCTTAGTGCAGGTTGGCGGTCTACACAAACCAACAAATTTATGGGACCCCTTCAGCTGTGATACTTTTCTCACGTAGTTTTCAATAATCTAATTCTGATCCGCGCCTCAAGAGGTGCGGGTCGTTTCTCGTCTATTGTATCTTTCATGATGGAAGTCAAGCGTTCAACCGTTGGGCTGTCACTGCTAATAAGTATTAAGAGGTTCAGTGAGGTAATGACGGCTTCAGGATAATATTATCGCTCATTATAATAATAATTAACTGATTTTCCTAGAAGACTGTAGAAGTTGTGCGTGTGTTAATCTATCAAAGTCAAAGTCAAAGTTTTTTATTTCAAGTAGGCCTTTTCAGGCACTTTTAAAAAGTCGAGACTCTAGGCGCACGGTTCCAAAGGGGGTAGGTCCTATGGAGAAGAGACCGGCAAGAAACTCCATGGATACTCTTTTCAAAAACAAAAAGTTAATTTACAATTAAAATCTTAAATTAACATGCATTATATAAGAAAAAATACAAACTTAATAGAATGCTACTTACACAATGAGGCAATACAACATGAGTTAAACAATTGTTTCGAATATAAACTAAAAACGGGATAAACAGATCAAAGCGGATAAAACGGAAATAAAAAAATACAAAAAAGAATACAAAATATTGAAACATCAAGAATGTCCAGATATGTAAAGTGAATCTAATATAAAATAGAATTAGTAGACACAATGGATAACCAGGGAAGCCACATGTGCAGAAGATATTCAACGCCACACGTCTCTATCGTCAACATAGTCTTTGATCCTATAATATGCTTTCTTTGTGAGAACAGATTTAACGTGGATTTTAAATTTCTTACCGGTAAGATCGGTTACAGTTTTCGGTAGCTTGTTATAGAAGCGTACACCGTGTCCTAAAAATGATTTATTTGTTTTAGTCAATCTAAATTTTGGCACCACTATTTTGTGTTTATTTCTAGTATTAATGTTGTGAACGTCGCTATTGATACTAAACATGTGAAGGTTCTTCCGAACGAACATTATATTTTCTATATTATATTTTATATTAACCAAAATGGTCAGTCGTATGCAGTCCGACCGGTGGGCAAAGGTCTCTATACAATGGGTGCCTGAAGATGGGCGACGCCGCCAAGGCTGGCCTAATAAAACGGGTGGCGAGAAGACCTAGACGAGTACGAGAAGAGCTGGTTCGAGGTGGCGCAAGATAGATATGGGTGGAAGAATTTGGGGGAGGCCTTTGCCCAGCAGTTTTAAAATATTGTACTTAATACGTAAGTAATACAATTTCTCCATGTGCATCGGTTGTTTACCGTACAGAAGGACCATAAAGATTCTGAGTCATGTGATCACTTATTCCTAGAACAAGCGGTGTATTGACAGTGTTGGCACCGACAATAATCTTGTGATGCCGTGATACGTTTTGAACTTGAAGCGAATGGCGTCAGTTCGCGGACTTGTTCACGGATGTGACCCACATAGTATCACGCTTTCATTCCCCGAGGGGTTAGGCAGAGGTGTATTATTGTACACCCACATTTCGCCGACACTGTCTCACGTAATAGGGAGCGAGCCTATTGTCATCTAACAGGCACTTGCCATTTACCGGGCACAGTTCTAGACTCCGTGCTGCTACTGAGAATTTCCATACAGAAAAACCTAATAATACTGCCTGACCTGGGAATCGAACCCAGGAACAGCTCAGCAGTTGCGCTTGCGACCACTAGACCATAAGACAGTTAGTCAATGAGGATGTGACCTAATAAAGTTTTATTCATGTTTGAATAAAAATAAAATAGTCATTGATTATTTCGTGTGTTCTAGCTTTTATCTAGCGGTCTTCGATTAGCGGTTGCTAATATTTTTTTTATGTTATATCTTATCCTACTTCCTACTCCTACTAATCCTACTAATATTATAATTGTGAAAGTTAGTGAGGATGGATGGATGGATATTTGTCACTCAATCACGCCAGAACGGCTGAACGAATCTGGATAAAATTTGGCACAGAAATAGATTATAGTCTGGAATAGCACATAGGCTACTTTTTATCCCGGAAAAATGTACGGGTTCGTAAACCACGCGAGCGAAGCCGCGGGCAGAAGCTAGTATGTATATATATGTTTTCTGGTAGGTACCGATGGCTGGTGTCATGGACCATTTCTTCATGGGTACCCTAGCTATCTCACTTTACTTTGGTATCTATATCTTTAGTAGTTATGGCCTTTTACCAGCTAAAACCGTAAACTCTTGCCTTATCTACAATTGCTGATGTTGATCCAATATATAATCTTAGTGTTTTTTTTTATTAAATAAACATTAATTCATTAAGTGACGTTAAATTGAAAACCTATGGATCGTCGGTCACCGGTGTCCGACTGTAACTATATGTATAATTAGTAAAATAATAGTTTCAATGTGTGCCTATTTATTACACACGAATATCCCTATATCGTGAATGCGTTTACATACAAAAAAATTCACTCGGATAAACACTTACTGCCTAGTTCTTCCTAAAATAAGCAGTAAATTGGCAGAACTGACATTTTATATAACTTATCAAGGTTTCAATGACAGATAGGTATAATGATTGCAGTGACCTCTGGCTGCGGAAGGAAGGACGGGGCTAGTTTGACGGTGACAATGTCCGTTTGTTTGTATGGCCTCAGGCATAGGCTGTAGCGGGAGTCATACATGAAATTTGAACATTTGACGACACGGTTGGTGCAGTGGTTGAGAGATCAACTGTTGCGCAACGTGTTGCGGGTTCGATTCCCGCACGGAACAAATATTTGTATGATCTACAGATAGTTGCTTCGGGTCTGGGTATTTTTGTATGTGAATATATGGTATGTTTGTAAATGCATCCACGTTACAGGAATTATTCCAAGTGTGGGGCAACGTTTTTTTAAAAAAAGAAAGAAAGAATGGGTAAAAAATTAAAAAAAATCTTTTTTCATCCTTTAGCGACGTATTGATCGAGTAGCGATTACAATTATTGTTTTTACATCTAGATGGCGTCGGCATTTCCTACTGTCTACTGTTTTTAAATTATCTTTTTTTATATTAGTTTGGGTAGGTACATCATGTGAAAAGTTACTGAGATCTGGGTTTTTTTTTTGAAAATAAAGCAAACTGTTTTGCAAGTTAGAAGCCTTAAAAAAATTGCGTACTTACAAATTTCATAGAGATTTTTTTCCGATCACTATGTAATCATTGTTTTTCTCCTAAATCCTATTTATTAGGACTACAAAAAAAGAACTTTATTTAGAAATAGTATTTCAAATGTGCAAATCCAGTATTTATAATTAAATAAATGTACGATTTTGAATGAGTCTTTTTTGAAAAATGTTATTATCAGTACCCGCAAACGCTCATGACTTAATCCTCAAAGTTCCTCACATGTCGAAATACTGCGTTATTGCAGACCCACTTCAAACTAATTGCAGTATTTCCTACCCTCCCATTATGGCCACGACAATGGGAATCTTATTAGAGGAAATTATTACTTATACACGATAAGGTTTTCATTTTCGTTGCGAATGGTGATCTACATTTGAGGAGGGGTGCCAAAAAGGAGCTGGGATATTTTATCATCAAAGGGATCAATCGATCGAATGACTTCTTGCAACTTGCAATACTTCATAATTAAGCCCATTATTATACCGCCGGTGGGATCAGCGTTCTTCTCTGAATGATAAAGGATTTGGGCTTAGATAGATAGATTTTTTTTTATTTGAAATAACCCTAATACGTGCACTTTTGAAACATTCAAGAACTCTAGTTGCACGGTTCCAAAAAGTTGATCCTATGGAGAAGAACCGGCAACAAACTCCATGATACTCTTTTAACAATCTTGCCATGAAAATAATGTGGGAGTTCATGACGCTTTCCTTGTTGGACTGTTAAGGTGCAACTTGGTTGGTGCCTATATTCGGCTGTAGACTGTGATTTGAGTTGATTGATTAATGTGTTACAAAATCCTCTAAATGTTGGGTGACGGTGATAGTGAAGGTAGACGATTTGTTTTCGCCAATGCGAAGGTTTTAACGACTACCGAAAGTAACATAGTAAAAGATAATCTTAATAATAATTTCCCCAACATAGGGAACCTAGAACTTCATCCCCAGAACCCACGCTTATGATCATTGTACCAATGTGGCACCACACTGAATTAACACAAATATTTCTTAAGAATTTTCCCGAACAGGTCGGTAGTAACCGGAATGCGTTTTATTTTTCTCAGCCTTTAATCAAGGTCTCAATTACCGGTTCTGTTACATTATTGTAAACCTGACCTCATCCCTAAAGTGGGCTTTGTCATCGGACAAAATAGCACCCAAATAGGGAAGTCCCGTAGTCTTTTCATAGGCTCAAGCTGATTATTGACCTAGCCAAGTTGGAACCTTATTAATGAGAAACAATTGTTGCAAAATACTGATTAAGGAGTCAATGGGATGAAACCTGTATACGTAACCCATATATAGGGTGTTCTTTTTATTTGATTACTTTGTATAAATGGTAGTAAGTTTTTATATAGCTTGTTCTCATTTTTATTGTTACATATAAACCAGTAAAGTTTTTGTAGATTGAGTACATACCTTATGGATTATTTCGCACAATATTTTAATTAAAACAAATCAATTTGCAAAACACAAGTTAGTGTTTATGTTTTGTGTTTATTGAAGGGACGTTAGCAAGCTTCTGGTATTGTTAGCGTGTAATTTAATTTCCTTTTTCTTTATTTTTTGTGTTGATAATAGTAATTATACGTTTGACGCGTCTCATTGAATCCTTCACGTTATTTTAAGAATTATACGCTTAGGTTGTGTGTTTAAACCAATAGTGGAGAGATGGGTTCATTTAATCTTTACTGCATTGCATTCTATATTTAATATTGTTGTAGTATATGTTATATGTATATAACAGATAATAAACCTACAATTACGTATTTGAAAAAGTTGCCCTATTTCTTTTTGTCCGAGTTGGGAGCCGAATCTAGCAAGCTCAACTGTTTTAGACCAGAGTTAAGTATTTAAGATACAGAATGTTATAATGATGAACCTCGAGTTAAAGAAAAAACAACAAACACTTTCTGAGTACTTGGGTGACAGAAAGGGTTTCCCTGAATGACGATAAGTACTTATTAGAGTTTGGAATAAATATTTGTATGATCTACAGATAGTTGTTTCGGGTCTGGGTCTTTGTGTATGTGAATATACACCGTGCCTCGAAAAGCACGTATAGCCGTTAGTCCTGCGCCTGATCTCTCTCCGGTCGTGTCGGATTGCCGTCTCATCGGACTATGAGAGTGAAGGAATAGAGAGACCTGTGTTTGCGCACACACTTGTGCTCTATAATATCTATCTAGTTGACTAATCTCCGGTGAGATTGGCCGCCGTGACTGAAATTCGGTCAGGAGGACATTATTAATATTAGAGCTTATCCCGACATGATGGAAGAAACTATGAATACTAAAATAGAAATGCCTTTATATGTTAACTCTATTCCTGAAGAGAATTAGCTGCAATTTAGTGGTTTCAGTACACAACAGCCGATGTTATACAAACATTTCGTACTAAAAAGGGCCATTAGTAGGTAATAATGAGTCAATGGCCAGCGCAACACAGTAATTAGGTTGCGGTGGTCAGAACCCAGTTGCGCATGTCTGGTCAGACTGCAGAGTACCATCCTATCCTACTAATATTATAAATGTGAAAGTTTGTGAGGATGGATGGATGGATGGATGGATCTTTGTTAGGTACTTTTTCACGCCAGAAAGGCTGTACGGATCTGAATGAAATTTGGCACAGAGATAGATTATAGTCTGGAATGACACATAGGCTACTTTTATCCCGGTATAATGTACGGGTTCGTAAACCACGCGGGCGAAGCCGCGGGCGGAAGATAGTTCATTATAACTCCTGAGTCCTGCAGGTCTTGTCCGTTCAGCTAAAAAAGTATGAATAAATTGTGCGCGCGCATTTAAATCATATTGTAAAAGCGCAAATTATTTTTATAGATTTTTGGATTTAGTTCTCTATGGTTAAAATTGAGATCGTAGTTATCGTTATAAGAAGTGAAGGCCATGATTACACAGTCGGTGCTGTTCTTTATGGGGGTGATTGCCAATGGAGCTCTTCTCAACTGGTAGAATATATTAGAACTTAGTTTTGGTAGATATGTTCCAAAATGTTCACCTAGCTACGGCATGGAAGTGATATCTATCGGTCACAACTCAATAATCCGTTCTGCAACTGAGAATCTTCAAAGCAATCACCTAATACCACTTTGACAGACCTGGGGATCAAACTTAGAACCTTATGTTCAGCAGCAACATGTCGGTCCATTATTATACATGAAAGTATAACAATGAGATAATTTCATTTAGCTAGTTTTTTTTCAATTGGTTTCTCCTTGTGTGGGTGGGAGCGCAGTTTTCTCATATAGTTGAAACAAAGCATACATTTATCCTTTCCAGTCCTTGGCTGGTGGCACATTTTGGCACAACCTGCGTCCAGTCTACTCTAGCTGCCTTTAGGACGTCGATCCATCACTCTGATGATATAACATAACATAGTATCACGCCTATATTTCCCAAAGAGGGCACGGTTGGCGCAGTGGTTAAGAGATTGAAGGCTGCGCTACGTGTCGTGGGCTCGGTTCCCGCACGGAACAAATATTTGTATGATCTACAGATAGTTGTTTCGGGTCTGGGTCTTTGTGTATGTGAATATATGTGTTTGTAAACGCATCCACGACACAGGAATTATTCCTAGTGTGGGGAAAGGTTTTTAATAAATTAAAAAGGTTTTAGGCAAAGGTGTATTTAATATACACCCACATTTCGCCCATCCCAGTGTCATTGACCCCACAAAGGATAACTATAAAATATTTTAATACATAAGTTGACATTTCAATTCTTGTCTGGATCTGTAGCTATTTTTAAGTACAGTCAGACTTACAATTTGCTGGTAGAATTGATGAGTACCTAACGTGTCTGACCTGTTATTTATATTGGGTCCAAACGAGTCCACCCCATCTTGTTAAGTAAATTAATAGCCACAGGATGTGCTTCAATTGCAATTAATTAAATGATATGCTGGTAATATTATGGTGCATATTATGATATCCACTAAGACAGGCTGACATAAGGCTGAAGGCAAACGGTAGCGAACTACTTGGGAACAGAAACGCTACGTGCCGCGGGTTCGATCCCCGCACGGAACAAATATTTGTATGATCTACAGATACTTGTTTCGGGTCTGGTTGTGTGTGCATGTGACATGTATGTTTGTGAACTGTACCCACGATACAGGAGAAATCATAGTGTGGGACAACGTTTAAAAAAAAAAAAAAAATGTAATAGAAATCTTATACATCAGGAATCAACATTAATATTATTTTTTTATGTTTTATATGTTATTTAATAGTCAAACAAAGCGCATATTAAATTATAGATACATTATATTAATTAGTCGATTGCCTCATTGGTCTAGTGGTCGTAAGTGCGACTGCTGAGCGTGAAGTCCTGGGTTCGATTCCCGGGTCGGGCAGTGTTGTTAGGTTTTTACAGTATGGAAATTCTCAGTAGCACTGAGTGTGGAACTAAGCACGGTAGATGGCAATTACCTCGCCCCCTGTTACTTGGGACTCAATAACGAATAACGAGAGGACTCTCCTTTGCCTAATCCTTCGGGGAATACAGGCGTGATGCTATGTTATGTTATGATGTTTATGATATTAGGTTAATTAACTTAGATAAATTTAATATCGAACTTATAATAAATTAGTACTTGGTACATGGCACAAGTTCTTTGTTAATTATAATATATACTCTCTCTTTTCAATTTAAGTGCTAGGCATTTGTCGGTGTAGCATTTTCCATTTTGTTCTGTCCAAAGCTAGCTTCTTCACTTCTCTATATGTCACTGCATCTGCCTTCTCCTTCAGTTGGTCTATATACTTCATTCTTGGCCTTCCTCTCTTTCAGTTTTTCTTCTATTATGTTTGTTATAAATTTATCATGTCTTATTAAATGTCCAATCATTCTGTTCCTTCTTTTTTCTCTTTGATTAATGATGATGAAGGGTATCAAAAACAGTACTTCTCTCAAAGGAGGCTTCAGTTCCATCACTGAGTATATTAATAAGGGTAAATGATATAATAAAGTTTAATTTTATTATTTTCTGAAAGGGTCTAAATTACCAGTGTAGCCTTATTTTGCTGCACAAAAATTAAATGCACGAATCTCAACCGTAAGGTCATTGGCAGCACAATAGCGCCGTAGAAGCGTCCATCCGTGCAGCTAGGACATGGTGTGATATAAAACGGCGCGTAGGGCGAAGTCCGTCAGTGTTGAACAAACGTGATCCAGACACCATGGCTTGCAAAGTAAGTGGTTTTACGTTTTATGGTGTTCAGTGGTGATCAGTTTTTGAAAAGTAATTATTATATAGGCTTATGTTGACTTAAAATTTAATCTGCAATTGAATTTAAGTAATTGTTACTAATTAATATTTACAATGAGTTAGTGTTTGGTGAGGCCTAATTATGTTTTTTTTTTTTCTTGTTTATTTTAACCTTTTATGCGATTCCAATCAAGTGGCAGTGAGTTTTAAATTTAAATAAAATATTTTTATTGCTATTAGCATTGTCCTGAAAGAAATTCGTGTTTTTTTGGGATTTATCTTGTTATAATAAAATACCTCTACGAAATAATTATAAGTGCTGAAATTTGCCTTTTATAGTTAGGTATGTAGGTACTTTTTTGGAGCGGTTACAGTGCTAAGAATAATGCGCACGACATAATTCACTAGTTGCTACTAACCATCTTCCCTGTTATTTTATTCCTTTACCACTTTTATTCTATACATTATTAAATAAACAATAGTTATGTGAGTTAAGACACGCAGCGCGATGCTTTACCTTTTTTGACTTCTTGAATTCAGAAATTCCCGAGATACTTTCATCGTTTGATCGTTTATCGCCCCAAGATAATTGGCTCTTAGTATTTCATAATAGCACTATTAGCATAAGCCGCTAATTAAGTGATAAGTACATATCCGTGGGAAGTTGCGTTGAATAGATCGTGAGATATGCGGGTTTAGTGTATTGTCGTAGGGACATATGTATATTGTGGTACTGCTTATGTATTATGGTGTATGTAATTAATTGAGACATAACGGTTTGTTTTTACTTCGGACTATTGTTGTTACTATTGTTTTTCTGTAGTTTTTTTGTAATGGGGTGCTTTCAAAGGACCTGCTGTTGTATCGGTAGGTAGTATAGGTACAATAGGGTAGATGACTACTAGTCATCTGAGTTACTTTTTATGAACTGTCAGAAACGACATTTTGTCCAGATTGTTTGGAATACAAAAGCGTGACGTCATAGTTTTGCATTGCTATTTACTTACTTACTGTGTGATTTTGATTTATTAAAACCTGAAAATGCCAAAGAGATTAAGTTTTGCCGAGTATTTAAAAGAAAAACTATTTATCAAACAAGATTTCAGAATTAATTTTTGATGCAGTCATCTAGTCTCTATTTTGGTAGAAATTATTATTACTTTAAAATTTTGATTACAATTTCAACTTAATTTTTTTAGGATTAAGTTTGGTTGCATTATTATTTAGCTTGTTTTCGAAAGTCGTCAATTCAGTATCATCATTTAGCTTCGTTAAAATGATAGCCCATTTATCAATAAAAAATATAAGCATTTTACATTTTCAATGTTACTGAAATAAAAATACTTTTTCCAGATCGCCTTCTTCATTGTCGCCATCTTCCTACTCCTAGCGTTATCTTACGCAGCACCTGCTGAAGAAAAGCCGGTGGAAACCTTCAAAGTAGAAGGAGGGAAGGAAGATCTAGCAACAGATGACAAAGAAGACCTCAGAACTGCAGCTACTCATTGGGGGGGCGGGCATTGGGGAGGGTATGGCGGCCATTACGGCGGCCACTATGGCGGGTACTATCCCTCCTACGGTTACGGTTGGGGATGGCCTAGCTACAGCTACGGGTACGGATACTGGCCCTATGGCGGATACGGGCACGGATATGGCGGTTATGGCGGTTATGGCGGATGGTGGTAGGTGATACTTTAGGGATTGTTCATAATGCCAGTATTACTTTTAAGTTTACCGATCATTCGAAATGCGAGTTAATATAAGTTTTTGCGAGATTGGTAGATAAATATTTATAAATGCAGTTTATGAAATAGTTGTACAAGATGTTTTGAATATGTATCATCCACACCCTAATTTAATTTTGAGTTAATTAAATTCATAGAAAAAATATCGAATTTAAATAATATGTATTGTGTGTGGGCAATCTCAGAACTTGCCGGTAAATGTGTTAAATAATATATCATATTAGGCTTAGTGTAGATATGCTAGTTTTTAATGTTTACATTTTGTGAATTTTACTTTCGTAATTCAATTGATCAACCAAGGTGCATACCATCCGAAGAAATTTGAACCTTATTTTTCAATAATGTAATATCATTATAAAAAATTACATACTCTACGATTGTACCGTAACATCCCGAATTCTCTAAGGGAATTCCCATGTTGGTACTTACGCATGCGTGACGCAAATATACGTACCTATACATAAATATGCAGCTATATATAATTTAGTACAGCTACCTTATTTGGATATTCCGATGGTGTTCAGGCTGTTGGTATGGCAACAGCGATGTTTTGATTTTTACCGTTTTTTTATTTAGTAAATCTAATTGTTTGCAAATTTTAGTACGTGTTAACTGTTCTCTGTAATGCATGTGACTATTATATTTTGTGTTCCATTGATATTTGAGCCATGCTACACCTGCGGAATATTGAACTAAAGTAAAGCCAATTTTGTTTTTTGTAAACTATTACAAGTAGAGTAAAATTTGCAAGTGTGTCCTAGGATTAATTTATGTAAGAGTATTTATAGTATCACTGCCTTAAAATGTATTGTAATGTATAAATAGTTTTTAAATACACAATATATTTAATAAATTATGATTGAATGAATTACATTTTTTTTTTCATTTCACTTTTTCTGATCGGCTACTTTTCCGCTACTTCAATTGTCGTTATCGTTAAGCCTTTTGGCTTAACGAAAAAAAAAAAAATTGTGCGCACGCATTTCAATGAATAAAAAGCCGCGCAAATTATATTCATACATTTCTGGCTTACCTTTACTGTGATCGAGATCCAGGAACTAACCAAGTGAGAAAATGTTCTTAATTAAACGCATAATAACGGTAGTCTATATGAGTTTGAAGTATAGAGCATTTCAGTATGCTGGTACGTAGTGGCGTGCGCGGTGCATAAAGACAAAAAGATACTGCTTACCTTACATAACTCAGATAAATATTTATTAGAAAAAAAGGTCAGGTGCGCAGTACCCACAACCGGCGTTCATGTATGAAACGATGCATGAATGTAGATGAAGCAAAAGGGTTATGTAAGGATCGTAGCACGTGGCGTTCCGTAGTTTCTGCCTACCCCCATGGGAAAAAGGCGTGACTTTATGTATGTATGTATGTAAATATTTATTAGAAGATATGTTGGTATTATTGGTAAGTAAGCTTTTAAAATGTTTTGCCTACCCTGTCTAAAATCTCTGTGCACGCCGCTGCTGGTATGATGAAAGGAACGTACACACATGACGAAAATACCTACACACACGTCTAAGGCATCAAACGCTAATGTGACAATCGTGATAATATCGTGTGTCAATCTTATGTCATCGCTATCTATGGGAGAAACCCACGTTATAATCTACTAGCGGAACTATCAGACTTCGTCCTGCCCGAAAGATGCAGATAAATAATTAAAAAAACCTTTAACGCGACCGCTGGGCCTCCTAACTCCGATTGAAATCTACACCATCCAGGGACCCACTCAAACACACACAAAAAATTTCATCTAAATCGGTCCAGCCGTTTAGGAGAAGTTCAGTGACACGTACAGAAGAATTATATATATAAAGATTAGTAGCTTCCGCTCGCGGTTTCGTCCGCTTGGTTTACGAAACCGTACATTTTTATGGGATAAAAAGTAGCCTATGTGCTATTCCAGACTATAATCTATCTCTGTGCCAAATTTCATCCAGATCCGTTCAGTAGTTTTTGCGTGAAAGAGTAACAAAGATCCATCTATCCATCCATCCATCCATCCATCCTCACAAACTTTCACATTTATAAGATTAGTAGGATATTATGATATATGTTCCATTCCCGTTTCCAACAATTTTGGGGAAATTGTAGATTATTAACGAGTATATCTTAAGGTCTTCTGAATTGAAGCAAGGGTTGTTCATTGATGAACTTGATCTTGTCAATTAATTTAAAAAGTATTTAATGCTCTATTTCACCACCACCTTGGTAACGGTAAGGAATACTTAGGTAATTGTTTATTTATATTATTTTATTTATTTATTCACAAACAATTTTCATTGTGTTTGAATTACATAACGTTATAACATGCATACAATTTCATTACTAATAAAAAAAATAAAAATAATACCACAAATATATAACAATGTCAATTAATTAGATACAACAAAAAAAAAATGACAAATGTATGTGTGAAAACAGAATCATGTAAATAATAGTTTTGGTAGACAAAAAGCTCATCTAATAGTCTATTTTAAAATGAAAGAATCTTATTGATTCTAAAATTAAAACATAAAATAGTTAAAATGAAAATAATACATAATAATCACGAACCTACGTACGTACTTACACCAAACAACATTTTTACAAAATAGTATATATTGAACCCGTTGATGTCTTTAATATCGCGAGAACGAAATCTGAATACACTGAATCAGTAAACTTGAGTAGCACGCCATCTAGTGAGTAGGTTTGGAACAAACATGCATCACACCTTGACTATCGAAAGTCGTTGAATAAAAACTTAATTGTTTTTGTATTGCACATACAGAGGGCGCCAAAAGTCATAACACAATGTTAAAAATAAATATTGTTACAAATAATTAAAGTACCAGTTAAGATTGTTGCCTACACATCTATTATGAAACTCATTAGGTTTAACTATTCAATTAAATAGATGGATAAAAAAAATATAATGAAATTAAATATGATATTCAAAGTACCACAGATTTAAATACCAACTCACCTATAGTATTTTTTTATTGATCTTTAATAAATCAATAAGGGGTAAATTGTTTGACCTTTACATCGTAAATTACTGACTATTATCCATTCCTATTCCGAAATATGGTTAATAGAGATGGAAAATTTCAAAATTCCTTTATATATATACTAGCTTTCGCCCGCGGCTCCGCCCGCGTGGTTTACGAACCCGTACATTTTCCCGGGATAAAAAGTAGCCTATGTGCTATTCCAGACTATAATCTATCTCTTTGCCAAATTTCATCTAGATCCGTTCTGCCGTTTTGGCCTGAAAGAGTCACAAAGATCAATCCATCCATCCATCCTCACAAACTTTCACATTTATAATATTAGTAGGATAGGATAGGATTAGTACGATTCTTCTGTTTGCGGTACATGTACTGGTAAGCGGTAGGTGTAGCTGCAGTATTGCCTTTAGTATCTAATCGCATTTATAATATTAGTTAGGATAGGATAGGATGTAGGATATTAATGTATTTCTGAGAACAAACAATCTTCTTAGATCTTAAATCTATTGGTAAAACCTATCTTATAAAATTACCTTCTGTAAACATAACCGAATCCAGCCAGTCGTCTTGTGGCCGAAATTCGACTGTATCAATTTCTAAGTCTGAACATTATTGAGGTTATTTTCAAAGAGTGTAGTCATGACCTCTGTAGTCCTCTGTAGACCTCTGTAGTCATGGCAAATATTTTATTTTTAATTTTGTTCTATTACGCCAGTTGCGAGCGTAGACTTAGGATTCCGCTTACTCTAAATCTATGGTGGCGAGCGACATTGACTTGATATTTAACATTGGCAGTATGAACGTAAACAAACTGACATTCGCATTTATAATATTAGGTAGGATTCCCGTTCGCGTAGGAATACGGGGATAAAATATAGCCTATTTCACTCCCTGATAATGTAGCTATACATTGGTGAAAGAATTTTTAAAATCGATTTAGTGGTTTAGGCGTGAAAGCGTAGCAAACAAACAAACTCACTTTCGCATTTATAATATTAGTTAGGATATAATTAGGATAGATATTTTGACATTCTCAACTGCATATTTTTTTGTTATAATTATTTAATAGCTAAATCATAATTTAAGTATCGGCTATAAAGCTTAGATTTTGTATAAAAACTATTTTATGATTTCATTATAATCGGTTAAGCGATGCGTAGACGCATAATGCAAAGGTGAACAACTCTGTATAAACGGGTAGACATTACTTAAATGGGTATGGATCGAAGCTTCAAGTTATTGTGATCTATTTTAAGTTATAAGTAAGTAGTTTGGTGTGAGTAAGTGATGGTTTTACAAAATCAAATTAATTTTTGTATCAATGTAAGAAACGTTAACGGGCAAAAATATTTTGCGCGTATTTGAAAACAATTTTGTCAGAAGTCGGCAGCTAAACGATACTCTGGACCCGGGTACGTCTTAAAACTGCGGCCAGACACCGGAGGACGGGCAGCAGCGTCCTCTCACTAATCGGTGAGCCACTGCGATCCCCAAGCCGCCTGCCAAGCGTGGGGATTATGGCAAACCCCCCCTTGAGGGAGGCCTTCGTTCAGCAGTGGACGTCTTCTGGCTGATGATGATGATGATGATGAAACGATACTCTTAATAAACAAAATGCTTATGTGTTTATCGATGTCAGTGGCCCACTGATAGCGCAGTCCTTGTAGCCAACGTCTGGTCTGGGACTATTTGGTTACTCACCAAAAGTTATGTATAGGTAATGTAAGTAGATCATTTGAAATGTCTGAAATCACAATGACAGTAATAATTATCTTAGTAATGTTCGACGGTACGGTTGACGGACTGTTGCGCTACGTGTCGCGGGTTCGATTCCCGCACGGAACAAATATTTGTATGATCTACAGATAGTTGTTTGGTTCTTTGTGTATGTGAATATATGTACTTGTGTGTAACCCACGATGCAGGAATTCAAACTAGTATGGGGCAAGGTTTAAAAAATAAAACATTCAGTTAAATGCCTCTTACAGGATACATATCATTCGTTTCAATATCTTTACCAATTGCGCAGTGCTCAGAATTCATTTCAAACATATCGTCATTAACACCGACAAACATAAGTTTTTGTTCACAAGTAAATATAGAATTTTGTAACAAACTCGTAGGTCTAATAAACCCATCAAAGAATAAAAACTAGAATCAACTATAGTAATTATGTTTAGATTGAATCTGACGTCTGTTGAATAATTTCTACTAAATAAGAAGCTTTTTATAACACTACACTAACCTATGATAGCCTAGCGGTTGAACATTTGCCTTCCATGCAGGAGGGTCTGAGTTCAAACCCGGCCCGCACCTCTGACTTTTCGGAATCATGTGCGGATCAGAATTTGATTATCACTTGCGTTTACGGTGAAGAAAAACATCGTGAGGAAACCTGCACACCTGAGAGGGTTCCATAAAGTTCTTGATGGTGTGTGTAGTTCGCCAACCCGCACCGGGCCAGCGTGGTAGACTAAAGCCTAACCCTTCTCATTCTGAGAAGAGACCCCTGCCCAACAGTGGGACAGTAATAGGTTAAATTTATTATATTTTTTATAACACTGGCTTGTATTGAATTCTAAGTAGACTAAGATTCAACTTTAAAAGAGTGAATTAAAGTTGAGTTTAAGATAGAGTATTCGAGGAATACGAGAATACTTTAGTTATATTACGAAGAAATTAAGTAAATAAAGTAGACAGTCAACGACAACTGAAATATCTAAAATCGGTGATTATGTTATCCAGGAACGAGGTATGGTATTCCTTGATCGAAATCCTCCTACGATGTAAATTCTCATCGTGCGGTTCAGAATTTTTCTAGTTCTTGTTTTTTTAAATGGCGCTATTCTAATCTCAAGAAATATGTCACAATATACACAAGCTCATTTCTCTATTAAATTGTAATCAATCGCTTCATTATTCTTACGTTCAAGTAGGCCATTGTTTAAGTAATTATATTGCTATTTTTATGCTAAAGATTTCTTCAAAGCTGTTGTGAGTCTGATTTACACTGACATTGGTCTCGCGTATGCGTCTCATGGCATATTTCTACCGATCGGCAGCCTAACTACCGATGTAACGACAGGCGCAGATCGCGCGATAACTTCTGTCAAACACAATTTTTGTGACATATAATGTATTGGCTGACAATGAGATTGCTCTAGCGTGGCTATCGCTTTGCTGTCGCTTTTTTACGTAATGATCCGACCCCCTTCAAACAACGCATCACTAACATAGCGTTGACATCGAAGAAATATGACCACACCTAAAACAATGAGGCAGGCCCCTCAAAAATCTTACAATTGACATTGAAGTGGTAGACAATGTCAGTCAAAACGTCAATGATACTCGACAAACACTATCCCACGCTTCACTTATAGTTAGACAGCCATTGAAATATGAATCAATTTAATCAAACAGAGCATTTGCTCTCAAAGTTTGTCGGACTCCTTGCTTAACAGCTGGCCTTGCTTCCGCAAAGGTCACGGAGGCGACCTTTGAATCCAACAAATTTATTCTTACTACTCGATCCCGAGTGATGACATCTATTTTGAGGCGGAGAGCTATTCTCGTAGCACTCGATAGTGAGATGACTATCGATTCGGTGTAAAATTCTCGAGTGCGATTGATCAGGAATATAATTTATTTTAAATTATACTTAGGTAATTTAAAATATCAGTAAAAAGAAATGTTCTGATAATGAGACTTAATATCGCTCTGTTCTACGATTATATTTTGGAAAATTAAGGTATATTTTTTAATCAGAAATTATGTTTTATAACTATATCTTCATCACAGTCTTAAATCATGTAAAAAAATTCATAGTAACTTTGGTTCCAAGATAAATGGGATCGCTTTATTTTTGTACTGCCGGCTAGTAGTAGTAGATACTTAATATGTTTATTTGAAAGTTTCTTTTTGGACGTCTAACAACATATCCAAAATAAAAAACCAGTACAAAAATATTAAGAAGATTTGTCGAATTAATCGTAATTATTACAGACTGGCGACTCGTCCCGGCTTCGCACGGGTAGCAAAGCATATATGCCTTAATTATTTTTTTGTCGTAGTGTCGTATTGTCATATCAGCCTTTTACTCTGTGCACGCCAGTAAAGCTCCCAAGTCGGCATGATTGTTTCTAACAACTTCAACATTCATCGTCATATTTCAGCCAATTTAGAAAAAACCTTAACGAATTATACACCTATTCCTTCCTCACGAATCACTATGTCTATTGGTGAAAACAGGATGAAAATCCGTTCAGTAGTTTTTGAGTTTATCGCTAACAGACAGACAGACGCGGCGGGGGAGTTTGTTTTATAATATGTAGTGATAAGATCTCGCATAACTAAAAGAATAACATCTCATCCGTATCTTTACGCGTGTAATCGAGACATTTCGTAACGTTTTCCACTTGTTAAAATTTGAATAAATGCCTTTTTTATAACGACAAACATTCTATTCAAGGTTATCATCTATCTTTATCGTGACGTAAAAAAAGTTATTTTTTATAGCCTAATACTCGTTCCTGGTAAAGGATTAGAACCACTTAAGCCGGATTCACATCTTTAAGTCATGACGCAGGATTGGTCGTGATCAATCAAACAAATGTATTGAATAGTGCGTCATATCACAATGAATTTTGATTTGCTGCAGCGCGTCAGAAAGCATCAAAATATGGCACGAGGCACAATGATGTGAAACCGGCTTTAGATATAAAAATAAAATAGAAAATAAACTTAATATATTATTCTGAAGTTCTAAGTATACAAAAATGACAACTTTTGCCCGTCTTTTAGTGTTTATTATTGATTAAAAACCTTCTGCTGTTCATAGTGATACGTAAAATTGAATTTGAATTAGATCCTCAGGCCATTTCAGTTATTTTAATTATTCTTAATTTTTCATTCATGAGGACTTAAGGAAAATTGGAAAAAGCAATCGAATTAAATAACATAGCATCACTATTGTATTCCCCAAAGGGTCAGATTAGTTGATATAGGTACCATAAGTTGGTACAAAAATGGGGAATATTTTTGCACACCCACATTTTGTTGATGAGTCCGATGTAATAGAAGCAACCCTATTGGCATCTACCGAAATTTCACATTTAAACTGCTCAATCTAAGAATCAAACTCAAAAGCCCACTGAACAATGAGGCAGTCAGTTTTATTATTCGGCCTGTAAGTAAACTGTTAATAACTAGAATCAATTCATTAAATTGGGTACCGTGTTTAAGCACTATCCGTACTTGAAGTTTGTTTATGTCAATCAGTAGCATAAAAACATTGAAACTGCATTCACACATAGTTACGAATTGACAAAGTTACGTAAAACGACTTTGAATCGATGTGACAATTTGATTACCTAATATAAATAATATTTGATGCAGTCAAGAACAATTGAGGACCTTGCAGCAAAAGGGAGGCAAGTCCAAGTTTCAAAACTTTCAGGTATTAAGAAAAAATGTTTTTAATAATTAATATTTACACTTATGTCTTAGAGTTATATGGTATAATATAAAATAAAAATATTTACATATTTTAATAAAGTTTTAAAGGTAAATAAATAAGTTTTAGAATTACTACATTTTTTTAAAATTTGGAACTGCCTCCCTTTTGCACCAAAATTAAAGATAAACACCACCCTATTTTGTATTATAGATAATAAAACACATCAATATAAGTATTTTTTTATTCCAAGAACTATAAATCACCACGTGAATGATAAAACAATCAAAAGAAACACAAAAATGAACGAATGTTTAACAAAAATTACAAATTTGAAAAGGGTGGCTGATCCAAATTTAATTATAGCGCGCTTGTTTTTTATCGGATCTACCTCTTTCGTGCATCAAACGACAGCTCTAATTTTTGTACAAATTGTAGGTGAAAAAAAGAGTAACGGGTAAAATTTGGACCTGCCCCCCTTTTGCTGCAAGGTCCTCAATTTAGGAGAGGTAACACGCATTTTAACTTATGTTATTATTTCTTAATACAATACAATACACTTTATTGCACACCAGAAACAGAAAAAATATACAAAATGGAAACCAATAGAGATGTACAAGGGGCGGTCTTATCGCACTTGGTGATTTCTGCCAGACAACCTTAGGATGGACAGAGTAGCAGGTAAAAAGAGAAAGGGTAGTTCACGGTGCAACATAAATATAAATATAAACTACATAAACAATACATATACATATATATATGGGTGTGTATAAATACTCATATTGACAACATTACATTGACAGGAAGTGTTCCTTGACGAGTCTTTTAAAAATAGCTAAGGATTTAGCACGTCTCAGTGTAACTGGTAATGAATTCTACAATCGAACAGCCTGTACCGTGAAGGATTTTTCGAAGTAACTTGTGGAATGAATTGGCATTTTTAGCATCAAATTCTCTGATGATCGTCGGGATTTCGAATGTGTATCGTGGAGAAACTCAAAACGTTCTTTAAGATAACAGGGGGTAGAAGGATTGAACAAGATATTGTATAGAAGATGAAGAATATGAGTATTTCGACAAAGGCGTATTGGAAGCCACTTGAGCTTAATGTGAAACTTTGAAACATGATCATATTTGCGCAGACCAAATATGAATCTGATACAAACATTTTGAAGTCGCTCAAGTTTATTAAGTTGGTCCTCATTGAGATCAAGATAGCTGGTGTCGGCGTAGTCAAGAATCGGATGAAGAAGAAGAAGAAGAAGCAAGCGCAGTTTTAGTGGAAATAGGCAGAAAGTTACGTAGTCTCCGTAAAGGCCCCGCTGATGCGAAGAGTTTACGACTGACTTCCTATTACTTTACTATATATATTCCCAGGTTCTTAACCTTGTCGCTTATGGGAATCGTAGTGCCATCAAATAGAACAGGTGGAAGTCGGGCCCAGTCGACTCTAGAAATCATCCGAGAGCTGCCAACTACAATGACCTGGGTCTTTGCAGGATTAATCTTTAGTCCATAAGCCTGGCTACCTGTTTTATACGGAGCGTCTACCATCACATCTTAAATCGGTTGTCAGACTTTTTTGGGCTCCTGACTCCCGTAACTCGAGCCTCGATGTGTGAAAAATCGTTAATCATCCAAGGACTGACCGCGGCAAGCTCTGCTTATCCTCGCAGGAAGACCGACCTGCGCAGCAGCTATGTAGCTAAGAGCCCCTCAGATCTAGTTACAACATATATAGATGTTTTGGTGGTTCCCATTCTGTAGACTGGCATAAACACTATTAGAGTAGGTACCAAATTGACTTATATCGGTATATTTGTTGACGCCTGTGGTATCTGTTTGCGCAAGCGCATCCTGTGTTACGCGTTTTATACCATTATAGTCATTAATGTTGAAAGTATTGACTTAAAATTGTAATAGATAAATTTTATAACTGTTTTCCCTTACTGAATTTATATTAATAAAATAAGTTGTTGTCTCAGAATTCTTAAGTATTATTAATGTCCTTTAGTGATCACAAACTATATTACAATTCTCAAAAAAAACTTATGCAAATTGGACCATTATTTATAAAAAAAACCTAGTGCGTTGTTTATGTGCAGTAATAAAAAAAAACATTGTTTATAATACATCTTACATGCACACACACACAAAACAACTATCTTTATTATCCACACATTTTTTTTTCCGTCAGAGATTTTTGAACCCGCGACACGTATCACAGAAAGCAAACTAATTACCTACTACGTTAGTGCAATGAAAATGTACTTATGTAATAAAACGTGTGTTACAGGATGTTCTATTGCTCAAGAGAATGTCACAACATCTATAGATATTATAATAAATACCAATATAATGTGCCCCCAGTGTCGGAATGTTGGTATGCTCGTGACCTTGAAGGAATGTTGCTTTACGATCATTTCTATGTACCTGTAGGGTAAACGAAAACATTGAATACGTCACACGGGGCTAACTGTGGGGCTTTGAAGAAAGATTTTTTTAGTTTAACCCGATATCGTTGAACACTATAAATTTTTGATGTTCAGAATTGGATTTATTTAGGACTGAAACTAATACATCATGAGATTTGATGGCACGGTTGGCGCATTGGTTGACAGATCAACTGCTGCGCTACGTGTCGCGGGTTCGAATCTCGCACGGATCAAAGATTTGTATGATCTGTATGTTTGTGGGATAGTTGTTACGGGTCTGAGTATTTGTTCATGTGTTTGTAAACGCACCACGATACAGGAATTATTCCTAGTGTGGGGCAATGTTTTTTTTTTTTTTAGTATATAATTATAAAATAAACCTTGACCCCTGAATTTCTTTCGACGTTTCTTCTCAGGCAAAGTCACAGGAAATGCTGACGCCATTGAGTTAAAACAACTGAGACGGGTCAATAAAGTTCTTGATGGCGTGTACAAACCGCCAACTCGCACTAGGCTTGTGTGGTGGATTAAGTCCTAACCCTAATTCTGAGAAGGGGCCTGTGTCCACCAGTGGAACAGTAATGAGTTGAATTACGTTAATTATATCGATTCTATGGCGCAATAACGCCTGAGAAGCATATTCTATTCATATTCTACATTTCTTTTATATATAAATTGTTGTAAGAAAGATTCAACCGCGAACAGGAATCGAACCTGCTAGCTTATGGCGACTTTAATAATTTTCTCCTTCAAACATTGGGTAGTAGTTACTACTTTTGGCATCAAACATAGCAACCAAAGATTAAAGATTTATGGAAGTACTAGCAGACGTCTGCGTGTATATTGTTTCCAGGATTTGACAACAGCGCCATCTATTGGGTCCAACTATAGCTAAGTTGCAGTTGTATAAAAATAAACCTCAAAATCGATCAAGTTGTTAAGGAGAAGAATGAATTACGAACACACGGACACCAGAATATTATATATAAAGCTCTGAAGAAACTGTCTGACTTATAAACCTTGAAGGATTTATTTAATACTTATCTAGAATTTAAATGAATCTCTAAATAAGTCATCTCTCGTCCGCCTCGTGTCATCGCAATATAAAAATGTTTTATAAGTATGATTTATCTATTTTTATAGTTTTAAACAGCCTATAGCGGTAGGTCATATGTAAATAGTCTTCATGTTTTATCTTATCAAGGTACAAGCATGATTCATTGGAGGATTTAGATCACACCACATTCCTCTTCAGGAATGTGGAATAAGTCGGTTGTGGAGGCCAAATATTTCCATATAAAATCCTAAAGCATAGCCAGTATGTGGTTTATAATTTAAGTATTGTATAATTATTGAAAATCCTCATCGGTCTAGAGGTCGCCAACGAGGCTGCTGTGTGGTTTCTATCCCGGGGTCGGGTAGTGTTATTAGATTTTTCTATTAGAAAATTATCAGTAGTTCAGAATTTGAAATGTGCATGGCAGATGACAGAAGGCTGGTGAGCTGATGAGCACATTTTAAAACTCACTCATCATCAACTCGATAGGTATTAGACAAAAACGACATCGACGAAATTTGGGTGTGTATACCTCTACCTTACCTTTCGAGGAATACAGGCGTGATGATATGTTAGCGTCCTCTCACTAATCGGTGAGCCACTGCGATCCCCAAGCCGCCTGCCAAGCGTGGAGATTATGGCAACCCCCCCACCCCCTTGGGGGAGGCTTTCGTTTAGCAGTGGACGTCTTCTGGCTGATGATAGTAAAAATAGAAGGTACTCTCTCTTAGAAATGTACAAATTATTGTCCTTAACAAAAGTCATTAACTACAACATTGACTCGTGCTATTGACATAGTTGTACTGAGTTTCTCCTCTTGGTTATAATTCCAAAAATCTCCAATATACTCGTATATAAATGTCCAGAACAGACTAGCCACTAAAATATAGGCAATGACACTCACTGACCTTAGGATCTAAGCCGGTATCGGGTCAAATTAAAGCTTAGGAGTAAGGTTTAACAGGTAGGTCCTCCAACTAGGCCAAGTAGGCATTTTATGCGGACGCACGTAGGACGCAATAAGCAATGTAAATATAATAATTATAATTATAGCAGTAATGGATGTCGTTATGCCGCGACATTCCCGACATACTTCGTTCTTGTACGGTTATTGGATGGGTGCCAGTTGAGCCACTTACGATTTGCGATGCCGGAGCTTCTGTCAATCTATCTAGGGTAATTTTCGAAGTTTAAATATCATCTGATTCCCACGCTCATAGAGGTAAAGAAGAGTATGATAACTTATCTAGATTCCGTTATCGAAGACTAAATATTTATTTTACAACTAGCTTTTGTCAGCGATTTCGTACGCGTGGAATTTAGAATCTGATATTTTCCTGCGGTACAATGGAGTCTATATTTTAAGTTAGACCTCTAGCAATACATCGGGAAAACTGCATTCAGTTCCATGCAGTGTTTTGGCTTCTGTTGCTCTAATAAAGACCCCCCCATATTAGTTTTTCTCCAGTATCTATAATGTACACACATCGGCCTGTTATAATTTTATTATATGTATAGATTAGACACCTATACTTGATTTTGCGAAAGGAGGTTTCGAAAATATCTCAGGATTGTGTTTCAATATTTCTAGGCATATGACATTAAGAATAGATGGGTAAAGGTACATTCACACTTCAGTAACTACGAATAACAGGAACTTATTGCAAATAGCTACGTATCAGTATCCTATCCTTCTATAAGTTTAAGATTACTCGGTGTCGAATATCGGTTGGGTTGCAGGTTGCATTATATCGATCGCACCTTGCAGGTGTGTGAGCACCTTTGCCCCATATTGCAAACTTAATGAATTGGTTTGTTAAAATTAACACTAAATATGATATTGTATAGTATATTGCACGTCTTTGATTAGCCAAAGTAACGCCAGACGGACTTAGGTTGTGTCTCTCGAGGAGATTATGCGTACCCCAGCGGTTTTTACGCGACGCGTCCAGGTTGCAGTGGAAATGCGCGGTACGCGTAATTAGTTCTTCACTTTTACACCAAGAAATGCCCAATACTCCCACAATGTCTCATAAGGCTGTTTATATCTAAACATTTTTCAAGCGAAGCACACAATTCACCGTCAAGAACAAAGTGACACAACTCTAAATACTTGATTATCCAAAATAAACTCTAAAAAAATTATACTAAATACCTATTCTTAAAAATTTGCTTCATGTATTTGAAGTTATGTCACTTTACTATTGAACGATGTATTTATTCAGTGGATTATTAACATACTAATATTTCTCATGAGTTACCTAATATTGGAGGATTATAATGTATGCCACCGTCATTTCATTTGACTTTCGATTACGCCTATTGCCTGTATGTACGTGACTAGCCTGATGGCATGCATTGATGTCGATTTGTACACTGTCTAGGTAAACACTAAAATATATTTTTATTAAGTAATAGTGACTCAATGTCTAGTTCTGGGTTCGAATTCCAGATCGGACCAAGTGTTACTAGAACATATCATTACGCCTGCATTCCATAGATAGTTTATACATCATCTGCCTAGCCTTTTTCCAACTATATTGCGGTCGGCTTCCAATCTAACCGGTTGCGGCTGAATATCAGTATTTTATACGGAGCGACTGCCTTCTGACCTCCGCCACCCAGTAACTGGGAGACACTGATACTCTAAGGTTAGACTGGTTGCCAGACTTTTTGAGCTACTGGCACCCTTAATGACTGTCATAGATCTTTGTATGACATCCGGGACCAACTGCTTAACGTGCTTTCTGAGGCACGGAGAGGTCTGGATACATGAAAAATGGTCACCCATCCAAGGACTGACCGCGTTAAGCGCTGCTTAACCTCGCAGATCGACCGATCTGCGCGGTAGCTACGTAGCTACGAGCCCCTCCCCTATATAGTTTATACCTTTATTGAAAATAACGATAATATTTATCTTCACGTCAGAATAACAACAAAAGTTGTCAAACATTTTGACCTTATTACAATACGTTAACATTACTTCAAAAGGCATCCAGAGGTCGCATGCTAGCTTCAAATCCATTCACTGACAGGTGTCACATTCTAGATTCGTTAACTACATCTCGTAAAATAAGCGTTAAATGCAATGGTTAGTATTCGAAAAGTAGGTTTTATTTGTAAAAAACCTTTGCAAAAAGTTGGTACTTAAATAAATAACCTTATAAAAAAAAACAGACCTGAAGAATTAACAATTTTCTAGTCGCGGAGAACAGTAGGCACTTATGGATTTGCTTAACTGATTGCGCAACGAAATACACGTGAGTCAAATCAAAGCGGGTAAATGAAATGAAATGATCCGAATGATGATGATCTGATGAATACGAGTCCGACGAAGAGAACATCAACGCTGCTTCGGACATCTACAATAAAGATCAATTATCTGAACAAAGTAACAACAGCGAAAGTGAAGAACACGGGAGCGATATCGACTCTGATTCATCAGAAAATCTCTTATCCTTACAAAATCATGTCATGACAAAGTCATGTGTGCCATATTTACATTTGCCCAGATCATACCATTCCGTACTGCAATAATTGCAGCACTTCTATGACTATCAATGAAGATGTAGAAAACTGATTTCTTATTATTTTTAATATTGGAAGTTTCTTTGATCTCTCATCTATGACCTAAGATTGTTGATTTCTATTATTTGTAAGAATAGTTTATAAAAAAGTGTTAAAAATAGAATAAGAGTATGAATATTACATTTTCAACGTTGATTTCGCATGTTACTTTGGAAGCTAATAAAAGTTTGATTTATTTAATATGGTGGCATTATTTTTATTTTACTACATGCGCAAAGAACCCTTTTTTTAACAAACAGTTTAAAAAATTAAGGTCACACCTTTGATTTCGCGAAAATTTGAAATTAAAATCGGGGTAGCCATTACCCAGCCCACGTAATTTTTTTCACGTCGTTCGCGCCGATTTAATAATCTAGATGACTGCATTAAAAATAAATTCTGCAATCTTGTTTGGTAAATAGTTTTCCTTCTAAAAATCGGTAAAACTTAATATCTTGCTTGTCTTTGGCGTTTTTAATTTTTAATTTATCGAAATCACACAATAAGTATGTCAATGGCAATGAAAAACTATTACGTCACGCTTTTGTATTCCAAACGGTTTTAGAACAAAATGTCGTTTTTGACAGTTCATAAAAAGTAACTCAGATAACTAGTAGTCATCTACCGTATTTATAACGCCCTAAAAATATGAATACATAAGATTAACTGTCGCAGTGGATCAGAACTTGGTTTCCTGCGCTGATGGTCGCTCCTTTGAACTAGTACTGGAACTAATATTTGGCAAAAAAATTAACTAAATAAATACTAATGTGTGTCGTGCAGAAAAAAATTTCTGTCTTTCATTTTTCCCTTATAACGCTCTTAGAGTGAAGCTTATCTTAGACAAAACGATAAGCTTACTTAAATTAATAGTCTATGCACATTATTTCTTTGAAAAGACAAAAAGGAAACGTAGGTAGGTACTTATAATCTTATTAAACATAACACAAAAACAACATAGCATCACGCTTGTATTCCTCGAAGAGTTAGGCCAAGGTGTACACTCATACTTCACCGAAGCCGTTATTGAGTCCCATATAATAGAGAACCTATTGCCATCAACCGGGCACACAACCCAATAACACTTAACCGGAAATCGAACCCAGGACCCCACACTTAGCAGTCGCGCTTGCGATTATTAGATTAATGAGGCAGCCAATCTTATTAAACAAAACAAAAAGTTATGTAGATCTAAAAATATTTGTTCCATGCGGGGATCGAATCTGCGACGCAAAAACACAGAAAGCTAATCGCTTACGCCGTACGCCACTGCGCTACCCGTGCTGTTTAAACTAACTAACTTAAACGAGAATTCAAATATTTCACCCTAGGCAAAATCAAATATAATTTATCTAACTAATCAGAATGACCAAATATTTTTTATTGTACCTACCGCATATCTATAAAGTGTGTAATCTTATTTACACGCAATAAAAATGCAATTATTGAATGAATGATTGATTGCTACCAAAAAGGTAAACAAGGACAAATTATATGATATAATATTTATTGGAAGTAATTTATTGATAATTATGATTGAGACGCTCATTAGCACGGTAACAAATTTGATGATTACTGAAGGTTATATAACACATAATGTTATGTTCAAAGAATCTCGGAATTATAAATGTATCTAAACTGTACTTGACACTTATTAACAAAACATAAAATAATATAATAGTGCTGTCCTTAAATAGACCTCATTTTATTAATATTCAATTAAAATTCTCATAACCGTGTACCTATGTATGTTGAATCCAGGTCCTCTAAAGTGGATCCAGGTCAAGAGCTACCACGAGTGATGACCTGATATCGTCTGAAGCACTGGAGCAGTCAGTCTTGATACCATCAGTGTTGACTGCCTAATCTATCACAAGACGCGATAGTAGTGATAATTCTCCAAGGACCAGGGTCCAAAGGACCAGGGTGCAAAGGACCAGTTTGGACCAGCTGTTTCTTTAAAGGGTAAACAAGGTATTACATAATAAAAATTCGACAATTGCTATGGCAAATAAACATGTTATTTAAAACATATGAGCGAAAAAGGGATACACTGTTTTAATTTCGATGCGGCTATCAAATTATCATACGTTATCAACTACAAACAGATCCTTATTCTCCTTATTTACAAATTAATTTCCATCCGTTGGTATTGGATTAATGCCAAATTGCAGTCTCAGGGTAATGGGGGCCGTTACATACACATTAAATGTGTTGGAAAATATACATTACTCGATCTTGCGCAGAATAAACAACTTTGACGGCGTGGAATAGGGGTATTAAGTTTTAGGCAAATATCTTGAATTTAGTCTTCATATCTTATATTTTCTTTTTAAAGAGTAAAGTTCGATTTGTAAAGGAAAGGAACCGGTTTAATTAAGCAACCTTTAAACCAGTTTCTTAATTAATTATGTAAGTAGCATTCTTCTGGTTTTTCCGCAGCTACAACGAAAAAAAAGGTTCTAACAAAAAGGAAAGAATCAAACGAGAATACAAACGTTTTACCTAAGACATGAGCTTTCTTCCTTTTTTCAAAGTCGGAAAACAAGATTTTATTTATAATGTCGCGTAAAACTTATTTACTAGTCAAGAGTTAATAAAAAATGACTTTTATATAGAATGTAATAAAAACGCAATTCAAACGACGCATTGCATCCAAATAACCGTCATAAAATATAAACAAAATGAGTGTGTCAAATGTCAGACAGTAGCTTGATATTTGAAAATGGAATAGACAAGGTAAATATTGCGGCTGTCCTGCTCATCTGTTCCGAATAACAAGCAGGCCTATATCTTACACCTATAGTTCATTGTCACAAAGTCAAGGAAATGTCATTAGAAGTTCCTTAGTCTATTTATTACTGCCGTAATAAATACGGCAAACAGAATCGAATCAATGCGCTCAATACTGATTCCTAATTATAATTCAAAACTTTATAGCAGTGGATGGCCCTGAATTTTAAATAAACCACATACATGCATAGGTGTGAGAAAATTATGAGTTTTACACGTAACGAGATGGCGCAGCAAACGTTTTAATAATAAACCAAGATCACGATTAAGATTCTAGACGATACCAGATGTAACTCTGTTTCCGTCATCACTGTCTTTTATTTGTAAATGAAAAAGGACAGAGCAACGTTGACAAATGTTTTTTGTACCATATTATGTCGGTTACATTTCAAATGCGTAATGCTATGCTTATTAAGACTTTCATTTATCAAAAACGAATAAAATTTTAATTAGAAAATAACCTAAGTGCGTATTCGAAATGAAATGAAATTGTTTAATTTGCAATTGGGATTTTTCAATCACTTTTACAATTTTTTAAACTAGCTAGATGACCTCGGCATTGCCTATTCCTGAGAAGAAACGCCGGAACAAACTCAAAGGTCAAAGCAGACTTTAATATGTCGTCATCTTCGAATCGACTACTAGTTCTATACCTGTATCAATCCTATGGTTCTTACAAAACATTTTCTTCATAAGTCGTGTCGTGATCGTATCGTCTCATACTAAAGTCAAATATTATTATTGTCAACCGTAAATATTAATGAAAATAAACGGAGATGCGCAGGCGTTTGGTTCAGAAATGTCAAATGATTACAATATTAGTCTATTTTTAAATGGTTTTTATTAGTCTAGCTTTTTGCTGTGATTTTGTCTATTGCTATAAAAACTGTCAGATTTAAGTATGACCGGAAACTGGTCCCAATTCTTTTAAAACAAAGATAAATACTATATTGTATTTGTTTATCAGTATTGCCTTTACTTGTAAACATCATAATAGATTATTTTGTAATCAAATAAATCTTTTAAATGTTTTTATTATACAGACATACCATTGTCACAAAGATCACAATGCATAGACCAGGTTTATGTTTTGTCTTCATCAAACTTGCTAATTTATGATTGTGAATTAGATTACTGTATCGGATTCATTCTTTGGGTTTTATTTTATTTTTAATAATAAATTAACAATGTTGATGGTTAGTTAATAAAGATTAAACTGATTGTGTCACCTATTTTGCCCACGCAATGTTTGGTATCAAACAAGAGAAACGAGTTTAGCTTACGGATGATACAGAAGGCAAATCTTAGGATTCCGGTATATTGGCGATGGCTCGTGGAGGTCAGATGGCAGTCGTTCCGTCTAAAATAGGTACTGATATTTCGTCGCATGTTTTAGACTGGAAAATATGGTAATTAAAAATAGTGTAACACAACCAGGGTAACAGTTTTTACTAGCTTTTTTATAGTCTAATTTTATTCCCTCGATGTTCGGTCTTAATTTTCTTACTAATCGTTTTGAATGTTATCTAATCGATGCAGATAATAGAATTTAAGATATCAAAGCTCTCATCTCAGATCTCACATTGTTTTACCAATAAAAGACTTGTAATCAGCCAGCAAGTCTGGTATTTTTTAAAAAGAAAATATCTGAAATTGACAAAACTCGCTTTTCCTAAAACCAGTTATAATTGTGACAGTTGTCGTTCGTTGATGAAATATTTATGTTCACTTATTGGTCGTTAAACTAAGGGCAATATTATGATGAAAGAAAGCGTTAAATACGTAATAGATGCGTCAGGTCTTTTTGGTAATATTAGCGTAATCAGAACGTGGAAACTATAGTCTGACTGTTCATAAGTGCCTGAATGGTTTATATGAATAAAAATATATTTGATTTTAATTTAATGTAAGATGTTAGAATTGGATATAAAATTGCCGGGTAATGGGTCAATTGACATTGACCACTGCGCATGGAACTATACCTAGTTCCTCCATGCGAGTATAGATTTATCCGCTTACGATATGAAGAAATGGATAGAGAGGACAAATATTAAAAAGTCTTCATTTTACATATTTACAATGACGACTTTTTCTTGGACTTTAAATTTTATTTAGAAAAGGCAACAATTAGAGGCCAAATTGTTGGCGGTTCTTAATCAGTATAAAGTTCAAGAACTTATATGGAATAGATTATTAAAAAATTATTCATGCTCACACACAAATGAATAATCTTAATAACCGACTTGTTCTTAATCCGGGAGGCTGCTAGAAGCTGTCACATAATATTTCAATGTCCGTCTCTAAGCACCAACTTTGACCGATGTCAAACTCTTCTAAAGTAGTGTTGTAATCGTGTGGGATTTAATTAATGTGCCTTAATCAATAAATCAAAGATCAGCTTTATGAAATAGTAACGCCCATTGTTTGGAATGGTGGCATAGTTAGATAAATATTTTTTAAATTTTAAATATATAATACTTAATGTACGACTATGTTTAAAGAGGTGTTCAGTACCTTACTATCACTAATGTATGTGAATGACTAATTACTTAACAGTACTATACTAAGTACTGACAAGTCCTGTGACTGATATGTGAATTAAATTTAAGAAAAAATTGAGCAACACTAGGAATACCAGATGATTCAGGTGGGGTAAGAATAAAATGCCTATCCTATAATCTTGTTCAATTAAAGCACGTATTCACGTTATTCAGAATAAAAAATAAATATAATTTATTTTCAGACAAAACTGTCCATAGCTATTGGTTCGTGCAAAGAGTTCCAATCAGAGACACGTATGTAATGAAAGAGGAAAAGAAAGAAAGAAATTATGAAAGCTAAGAAATTTTTCACCGTAGTATAACATACTATAGCATTACGCCTATATCCCCGAAGGGTTAGGCAGAGGAGTACTATTGTGCATCCATATTTTACCTAAGTATACAGTTCTTGAGTCCCATTTAATAAGGGGCTAGCCTATTGCCATATATCGGGCACAGTTCAAGACTCCATGCTGCTATTAAGCATTTCCATACAGAAAACCCAATACCCAGCCAATGAGGCACTTAACACTGTATTAAATTAAGATCGTAAGAACTTATTTCTAGAATCAAAAGGAACTTAAATTAGTTCAATATAAAGCAGACCCATCGTCTTACCGAAGGCAGCAGTACCATTACACAATAAATAACGACTTGCGTGGGATAGTATGAAGCTACTATTACCATATATTTCTATTGCTGTTCATGTGTAGAAGAAATAGTTTAACATACTACGTGACATATGTAAATACATATTTATATGACCGCAATTAACCTTTAGCGGTTACTATGAGCAAGATGGACACATTTAATATTCTTATTACGCTATAACCATCATCTGTTTTAGAATTATGTCTTGATTTGTGCTTTACTGATTTGTGGATGAAGGTGCTGACGATTTATTTGAAATGGTACTGGTTGTTGAAGTTGTTGGAGAAAGACGATAAGGAGAGAAATCTTCTCAAGGATAATCATAGGAAATGCCAACGCCATGTAGTGTAAAAGAGACGTGTAAAAGTGATTGAAAAATTCTAATTGCAAAATAAATAATTTCATTTCATTCTATTTCATTTCATTTCACGTTTTTAATATCGTTCCCGGCGTGTACAGTCATCATCAAAAAGATGTATACACGTAGCGAAATTCAAAAACGAGTTTTAGAGGAAACGGTGATTGAAATCTTGACCTATTTTATACATAGTATCTGGGGATACATGAAAATATATGGTCATTTAGATTTTATGATTTTAACCAATACTTTTCTGAGAATAAGCGTTTAATTTTCGCTACACGTTTTTGATGCTGACAGTACAAATGCATAGAAAAATTAATGGATGCCACTGATAGCGCAGTGCTCATAGCTCATATTTGGGCTAGGAATATCTAGATTTCCATCGACTCGCTAAGAAGAAAAAGAAGAAGAGAAGAGAACAACTGGATTATTTGATTAATATACTGCCTCATTGGTCTAGTGATCGAAAGCGCGACTGCTGAGCGTCAGGTCCTGAGTTTGATTCCCAAGTTGAGCAGTGTTATTGAGTTTTTCTATTCAAAATTCAAAATGTTTATTACTCAACCAGGTTAATAAGTAATACAGAGAGATGAACATCCTGGTTGTTTAAAGTCTAATGGGAACACACAGACTGTATGCCTGATTACAATATGCGTATTCTGTATTAAAATTCTCAGTAGCAACCCGTGCAGCTGTTTGGAACTTTGACCCGGTAGATGGCGTTAGGCTCGCCCCATATTATTTGGGACTCAATAACGGCGTCGGCGAAATTTAAGTGTATTTAATCCTCTGCCTAACCCTTCAGGGTATACAAGCGAAATATTAACATTATATGAGTACTTTTCTTGCGTTTTATGACATTATGACGACACGTTTGGCGGAGTGGCTAAGCGATTAACTTTCTGGGCTACGTGTCGCGGGTCCGAACCACGCACAGAACAAATATTTGTATGATCTACAGATAGTTGTTTCGGGTCTGGTTGTGTGTGGATGTGACATGTATTTTTGTAAACTGTACCCACGATACACGAGAAATACTAGGATGAGGCAACGTTTAAAAAAAAAATATAACTGAAGGCTACTTCTAGATGGAAGAAGGTGAGACGAAATAGAGATGTCAATGCAATATGGATCAATTACTAGCTTCATGAAATGTTCAAAACTGTGTATCATAAATCTTATGATCCCTAATGTAAGCTCTAATTGCCAGGCATTTGTCAGCAACAGCCTATCATTTTGTATGAAAAATTATAGCTTGCGCGTAGCAACTATAGCTCTTATTAAGCTCCAGTACCTCTATCACGAGTTTCCTTACTATTTACTATCATAGTAAAGTAAATTTTCATGATAGCGATTTTAGTTCTTAACTTGGTTACATTAGGGATTAGAGTCGCTTATGTGACATGTGTCATAGTAAAGTTTTGATTTACCATTTACTATATTATAGAGATGTCATGTTAGCGACTCTAATCCCTTATGTGACGCAGTTAAGAACTAAAATCGCTTGCATAAAAATTGACATTTACTATGAAAGTAAATAGTGAAAAACTCATAATAGAGGTACAGGTGTTCACTTTACAAAACACAACACAACCACAACACCAAACACTTCTGCATATTTCTATACACATATTGATGTCACATTGATGAAACATAATCAAAATTAAATGTCAAGTTCAACAATTATTAAAAACCAATTTGGGTCCCTCATTAGGAGGTCAATAGAAACGTACGTCACGTTACATCACGGACCGGTGTTGTCAGGTGGTAGGCAGTGAAACCGGCGACTTGTTTGATGTTCATTAAGTAAGAGTTTTGTAAGTTGCCTCAACATTCGGGGTATTGAAATGCGGTTAGGTTGGTAAGAGGTTTGCACAAATAAATTTTAAATTTATACTAAGAAATAAAATTGAAGTGTCTGTTTATGATTTAAAAATAAAGCAAAATTTTAGTAAAATCTGCTATTTATACTATGCCTAATCATAAATGACCTTTTTTCAATTTTTGTCCATCTGTCTGTAAGTTTGTCTCGAATAGGCTCGGAAACGGCCGAACGGATTTAGATGAAATTTTTTGGGATTAAAACAGAAACTTTAACTTACATTTTCGTGGATGTTCCATTTCGATATCTTGCGGGGTCCAGAAGATATGGATGTAAATATTTGTAAAGCAATTACTGCTGCCATCTAGCGGGTATCATGACCAACATGCCGCGCCAAAGTCGCGGGTAACAGATGGTACTCAGTATAAGCGAAATAAGAATCAGCATTCGGAGAAGTTGGTCTATGGGCTCCAGCTGATTGCCGACTGAAGGGTAACACAATAGTTTCGTGTCGTGTGTATTCTCAAATACATTGTAAAGATTTTCTTTATGACTAAAATGTGTCTTTAAACAATCATCTTTCTGCGAGAATCCCACAATGATGGAGAATATATGGATATGTATTATCAATTATATTTATATGACTAACTTGAATGAATAATAACGACGGCACAGTGGTTAAGTGATCAGCTTTCTGAGCTTAGTGTCGGGGGTCGATTTCCGCACGGAACAAATATTTTTATGATCTACAGATACTTGTTTCGGGTCTGGTTGTGTGTGCATGTGTGTTTGTAAAAATGTACCCACGACACAGGAGAAAAACAACTCTGGGGCAAAGTTTAAAAAAAGAAAAACCTATTTTTGCTCCGATATGATGGCCGGTGGCACCTTATGATTAGAATGTGTGCCTGTTTACAACCGGACTTCTACTCTTGAAGACTTCACTTTCAAGTCGCACTGTCCTTTCTTATCTGTCAGAGGTTAAACAGTAGCTAAGATATGTCTGTTTGTTTCTTTAATCCAAGATCATCTGATTATGGAAATATTATTCATTAATTCAAATAATGTAACATGTTATGAATTTGCCGTCGAATTTTGAGCATATCACATTATATGGTGATGAAATGGTATCCTTGATTGGTGAACATACTTATGCATCTTAGTTGGCAGTCACCAAGAATACTGAATGTAAGATTTCTTTTTACTCTTTTGTCTCCGATACCGATATTGTTAGTAGTTTTTGTTATCACACCAGTATCGTATATCGTAATCAGTTAATGGGAAAAAGTCCAAGACCTCACTATACTGCTATTGACAACATCTGACTGTCTCATTGGTCTAGGTTATAAGCGAGCCCCCCGCCTAACACACCTTGGCGGGGGGCCTTAGGGGTAGCGAGCGCGCAGAGTGGGGACTCTGCGCGTACTCACTTAGCGACCCCCGAGAAGACGGCGATACGGTGTGGTCCGTGTCGCTGTGTACACAGCACCAGCGACGGTAATGGGGGGACTTCTTTACAGTCTCCCCCGGAACGTGCACGAGGGAGTAGCCTCTTTACAGTCACTCCCTCCGGGAAGTGTCCGATCAGCACGACACCGCAGTGGGCTTCGGTGTGATCTTCTAAGAGTTCCCGAGGCCCACCATATGGTGTCGAGGCGGACCACCGTGGTGAGTTTAGCCGGTAGGAGCCTGGCACTAACCCTCCGCCCCCCCCAGGCGGAGGATAGCCCATGATGGGTTCTCACCACGCAAATAAAAAAAAAAAAGTTATAAGCGAGACTGCTGTGTGAGATTCAGGGTTCAATTCGCAAATCGGGCAAAGTGTTATTGGGTTTTTCTGTACGGAAATTCACAGTAGCAGCTTGGATTTTCGAAATGTGTTCAACAGAGGGCAATACACTCGCCCCCTCTTCGCGGTGAAATGTGAATCTTATTATACCCACATAACACAACGAGCCAAGTCTTTCTATACTTAACAAAATATCTCCAGCTTTCACACCGGTCTAAAACATACAATGTTAACAATACCTTATCAATGACTATGATTATATAGCAGTGCGCATGTTAATGAGATAGGTCTATTCACACACGACCTATGAGAGTTATAACTGGTGACCTATGCCGTACAAAGATCTGCCGGATTACGATTGCCGTCGTAAAGTGTTTAGAAATGTTCGGCTACCATAGGGTTGCCATCCCCAAATTCTAAAAACCAGGATTTGAAAGTGGAAATGCCAGGACATATCGGTTTAAACAGGACACAGTACAAGTAAACAGTGTCAATGAAACTCAATGAATAACAATTACAATGTTTTATGAAATTATCTTCAATTAAATTACCTTTATAATATAAGAAATGAAATAAAGGATTAAATTATAAAGTAACCTTCGAGGATTAAACGTAAGCTTCGAGGTAGTAGTGGACCGCGAATAATAAAACACGACCTTACGATTATTCTTTATAAAACCCAGAACGCTACTTAATAACTATCCAGGACAATCCAGGACACTCCAAAAAGCAGGACATGTCCTGGGAAAACAGGACGGTTGGCGACTCTAGGCTATCATGCATATAAGTATTTGTTTAAATAAGGTAAAATGCTTTGTAGATTTGCAAAGAATATAATACAAACTTTGTGTTTTCAGCATATTTTGTATATGATTACCTCGGTCTAGTGATGCGTGGGAAGCGTGAGGTTCGATCCTTGAGTCAGGAAAAGTGTTCCTGAGATTTTCGGTTAAAAATTCTCAATAGCAGCCCTGAGTTGGATTTGGTGATAGATGACAATAGGCCCCCGTTACATGAGACTTAATAACAGCATAATACAATATTTCACTTGTGCTTAACAGTTCAGGAAATACAGCAGTTACCTTTGTATGGTACCTATATAAAGTTCGTTATCTCCGACAATCTACTAAGGTGAAGAAATATTTCATAGAGTATTATCACACATGTGACAACAATGCGTTTCACTGTCTTTCCTCTATTTTTAAGAAAAATATTCATTATTCCTGTAAACCATTTTCAGTCAATTATTGGTTTCCAATGAAGCAGAATGGCCATAAAACTCCACTATAACTCTTTTTAACTCGGAATATTGTACACTACCTTCATCTCGCGATTTTGACCGCGTGATCTACATATAATAATTTATAGCTTATAGCACTCGGGGATAAAGAAACTATCTATCGGTGAAAGAATTTTCAGATTCGGATCATTAGTTTCGGAGATTACCCCCTACATACAGACAGTGCCATCCTGTGCTTACAGTACAAGTGTGCAACCTTCCGCTAGTGTTTTAGTTCTGTCGATACACTTTAATTATCTAAGAGTGCACACGCACACTACGAAATATTAACTGATCACGAAAGAGCATTACGGTCAGCTGGAAAGCCTCGGCCAAAAATAGTGGGGCGCGTCTTCGTGGATGTCACTATCTACACAAACAAAAACCTCTTTATAATAATATTAGTATGGACAATACGAAATCTCTCCAGTCTTAGAAGACCTTTTCTATCCACGCCATTCGGTTCGTTAGCCTAATGGTAATAAAAATATTTGAGGTCTCTCGGGTACTTAAATATTATAGATACACTGTACCAACAGTCAAAAAGTTAAGTTAGGTACTTACCTACATATTTATTAGGCGCACAACATGTGAGGTCAGCTGAGTGCGCACGAATGCGACTGCGCATTCTAGCTAGAGCAAGAATGAGTTTGTTTGTCGCAATGTCTCGTCAAAAATGTTTAATTAGCCGAATATTCAGCAGTGTTTTTAGTGGTATATCGCCATTTTATTTTTCTTAAAAGAGGTTGCAATCGCCGTACTGATAGCATTGGGCAAGTTGCCTGATAACTAAAGGATTAAGTTATAGGTCCCAAGGGGCTAATTTCGATTCTCATTCTAGACTATTTTGACCGGCAAGTTCGCTTGTTCATGTCATCTGTTGTTCTTCAGAATATTATGCGCTTGCACAAGAATCTTGGGCAGGGGTTACGAACAAAGCCACAAGACATACTGCGTATAATAAATACGGCATAACAGCAATTCGGCACGCCGGATCCGTTCACTATTTGTGGCGAATTGTTAATCGTTAATCAGCTTTATACATGACATTATATCTTCTTATGTTCTTTAAGTGTGTGTCTTCAAAGAGCAGATATGTTTGGTCCCTGGTGTTTGTGATATTTCGTGTACAATGAAAGTCAAATGCGTACACGCCTGTTTGTGTTAATACTAGGTGTAGAAAGATTTGTCATACAAGCATTGCACCTCATTTGCTCCCTTATAAGTTGAATTTTGGAATCCTTTCTTAGTGGTTGACCACAACCCATGAGGAAGGTTCCATAAACGATGTAATCATCCATATTTAAATAAGTAAGCTCTATCATAAGATATCGTGATTAGTCAGTGAGTGCTGGTTCGCTTATATAAGACGATTTATTAGGACCAAAATTCACCGAGATTACATTTTAATTTTATATTAAACTAGCAACCCGCCCCGGATTCCCACAGGTACAATTTTACTTTTACGGTGGCATTTACAAAAAAAAAAAAAAAACTCATACAAATCTTGTCCTGACAATTACAAACACAACAAAAAAATATTAGCCAAATCGGTCGAGCCGTTCTCAAGTGATGATCTTTCATAATAATCACTGCTTTAATATTAGTTAAAAAGACACATGAACACAATTGTTTTACCTATCATATTTTTACCTATCATATTCAAATTGAATTTTGAAATCTTTATTTTGTAAGAAAAAACGTATATCATTACAAAAAAAAAAATAGAGTGACCTGCAGCCTAATTACCGATGTAGCGACAGGCGTAGATCGTGCGATAACTTCTGTTAAACGTCATTTTTGTGTCATAGAATGTATTGACTGACAGTCAGATTGTTGTCGCGTGGCTGTCGCGTTGCTGTCGCTTTTTTTACATAATTAGGCTGCCGTTCTGATCACACACTCGATCTATAATCTAAATTCTTGAAAATATGCTAAGCGTCACATTGACATAAAATTCCATTGACATCGTACTGACAGATCACAGAGGGTATAAACGTGAGATACATGCACAGATGCATTAGGCCGTTTGAGAAAAAGCTCGGGTCAAGAACACCATTACTAAGTATTTACACATCTTTATAGTTATTTTGTGATGGCACATGCGAAGATCTAAGATGTACCTATTGTACTGTGAACATACAGTCAGCTATGGTGGTATGGAGGCTGGTCCTAAGGTACGACAGATGATCTCAGGTATCCTGATTCTATTTCCTTGCTTAGATGCCTCCACAAATGATATTAGACTTCTAACGAATTCAGTAACTATTTCGGAAATTATCAGGCAATAGTGCCAGCCGCTCTACGAAGCCGAAGATAACCGAATTATCTTTTTAAAGCTCGGCCTAAAAATATTTACTGCCGGATATTGTACAAGGGTGTTCATTTTACAAAACGCTCGTGCATGGTTTGATGAAAGTCGGGTTTGATTTCTGTATGGGAAAAATACTTGGATGACCTACAAATATTTGTTTAGGGGTTGGATGTAGTAAACGCAGGATAATAATATATAATATTTACTTTATTACTGTTTCTAGAGTTCTCAGTGTTTTTACATTTCAGATATCTAGGTACACTTACAGAGTCAAAATCTCCTAGACTAGACTGTCAGGGACAAGGATGACTAATCAATGAGCAGCAAGAAAATAATCTAAAACATACCAATTTCCGCGCATTCTATTCAAATAACAACGGCATATCGACATTTTGTGAGCCGAAGTTATGCCGTTATTGATGTAAATAATATGTTTTATCGACAGTGAAAGGAAACGTGAACTTTAGCGTGTGGTAAGGTGGGAATTCAATCAATGCTGTGGATATTTGACAGTTGAAAGCATTAACATTTAGTACTGATGTTCTAGGCCTTCTAGATGAAACAAACTGGCGAATAATGAAATTCGAACGCAGTGATGCCTTACAAGGATTCATACATATTCATCCAAGTCTGAACCTTAGATCAATATGACATAGGTAAAAAGAAAATTCCAAATGAAAAGGATACAACACAAATTACTTGTCCTATAATTTTAAACTCTATTGCTATCTAGGCTACATATAATAAACCTATTGTCGTCTGATTTCGGGTGTCAGAATATGCGTCATCCCATTGTTTTCTTATTTCTGGCGCACTCTGGATAGTTAGTCTCAATACCACCATTGGTATCTGGCTTTTCTTTCTGCTACGCCATGAGCGTGCTGATCTTACTGAAGAAGATAGAGATAGAATTGTTTTTATTTTAAATAAACCTAATACAGGCACTTATGAAACGTTATAGGACTCTAGTCGCACGGTTCCAAAAATTTGGTCCTATGGAGAAGAACCGACAAGAAACTCCATGGATACTCTTTTAAAGTCTCTTTTAACAATCTTGCTATGTACATAATGTTAAAAAGTGTGAGAAAACAATGCAGGTTTCGTCAAATAAATACTAAATGCAACTTTAACATAAAGTCTGTTAATGAAAATAAAATCAAAAGTATAAAAAATACTCCTACGCTGTGCTCACATTTACAATGAATAGCCATCTGTAACTAGCGTAAGAATAAACATCTCGGAATTAAAAAGAAATACTGAATAAATTCAAGTTAAGATTTGTATGTGTTGTACAATTAGCTAATTATGGAATCGTATAAATATTTTATCGACGCCAACTCTCTATCCTGAAAAGGTCAACTACTGGCGTTAACATCGTATATCTAATACTACCTTAAGTTTTTTACACAATTTGATAGAGATTTCGTGGTAAGTAGCACGTTTACCAGTTGCACATCTACACATGTGTCAGTCGTCACTGGCAGTTAGATGTCTCTCCATGAGTCTGTCCACTACCAAAAACATTTCATCAATAAATCAATTAAGGTAATAATTTATTCATGTTTAATGACTAGAGTCAGTCATAAATATAAATAAGCCTATGATAATTAAAAATGGCTTCTTAATTCAAAACAGTTTATTATAAGCTGCTATGGGCTTGTCGAAGGCTACAACAGCGGTGTGTTAAAACTGTCAAAATGTTTTGTAAATTATGGTCAAATTCTTTGCATATTCCCATAGAATAACATGAGGCTATTAACCATTTAAAAAATCTTTCCATATATGCCATCTATATTCCATATATCCTTGCATATATTATAGGCTTGTTCGCTAGCCTATTCATCCCCATACACATTGAAATAAGTGCGAATACGACAGATATAATAACAAACAAACAAAGATTATTTTTGTCGCGGAACGAGAGAGATGGCGCTTGTTTCAGGTCGGCAGCCTAATTACCGACGTAGCAATCAATTTGCGACAGGTGTAGATCGCGCGATATCTCCTGTCAAACGTCATTTTTGTGTCAAATATGGTCAAACAGTGAGGCTGCTGTCGTGGTGTTGTCGTGTTGCTGTCGCTATTTTTACCGCCAGAGACGCGCTTTTATGCCGCGTCTCGATTTGGGACGAGGACCAGTTGAGGGGATGGTAAATATGCTGAATGCATACCAAATGTCTACAACGCCGGTAATGAATAACCATTTTGGCAATGATTATCAAGACGAAGTTAAAAGCTACTGTGGCCATTTTTTCCTGAAGGCATAGTACAAGCAACTTCGACGATAGTATTACAATACATTGTTCTACATTGTACTGCATATTACTGCATTTTACTACATTGTACTGCATTGTACTCATATAACTTTTGTTCGAGATCAATGTATAAATTAATATTGTAAGTAACATTCTGATTTAAAAAGATTAACCATGGATTAGAAATCAACACTTTCGAACGTGGCAACTAGCGTCTGATTATTTACAAGTGCCTGGAAATGGTTTACATGGATAAAAATATAGTTTACTGATTTGAGTAAACTTTAGCCAAAAATGTATGAAAATATGTAGTAGGCGCGCATTTACAATAGCAGTTCGCTTAACCCGGCGTGAGTGAGGTCGGGTATATCATACCCGAGAAGTTTTTAAACGCAGATTATTTAATGTTATTGTTGCATTGCGAATCCCGTCGTTACAGTAGCTGGAGGTAAGGGTGTGTAGGACGAGGTTCAGTTGAGTTTTGTGTCGCGCCGGCGTCAGCAGGACATACACGTGCTCAAAGGTGTCTGGGGTACGACACACCCGACCTCATAGTCGGCGTTACATTTTTGAGTAAAACAAAAAAAAAAAACAAATTTGCAGCTGACTGTACAAGTCAGTGCAACATGCGTAGATATTTGTTTCACGTCAACCTTTACCGCGGCTATAAATTATGCGCCGATTGTCGGCGCCACCGAATTAATGGAAAATTAATGTGCGTGTTATTTGGTGATTGGAGAACGTAAGAATGTGTGATTATACCTTCGATCATTTATAACATAACATAGTATCACGCCTGTATTCCCCAAAGGGTTAGGCAGAGGTGTACTATTCTACACCCACATTTCGCGCATATCGTTATTGAGTCCCATGTAATAGGGGCAGGATATTGCCATCTACCGGGCACAGTTCCAGACTCCGTGCTGCTACTGACAATTTCCACACAGAAAAATCCAATAACACTTTGCCCGACCCGGGAATTGAACCCAGAAGCTCACGCTTAGCAGTCGCTTGCGACCATTAGACAAATGAGGCAGTCGATTACTTATAAATCTTATAATAAACGAATATACTCAATTTGTAATAATGCACCGAACTTCGAATGATTGAATTAGGTCCCTTGGTGTAATTACCACAAAGCCTGCAATATTTTTGTTTCTGCTTAAAACACTAATTTTGTTTTACTTAACCTGGGATTAGAATCTCGGACCACATGCTCTGCAATGCTTTTTTGCCAAGGAAACTTTAGATGAATCTTTATTTGAGATTCTAATTACAAATATTCAATAAATTATCGACTAATATTATTTCTGTACGGTTCATATTTAATAATCATAATTATGTTTGATAGTTAGTATAAAAATTCGTTTTAGACACGAGTTATGTGGTAAATAAATGGGTTTTATATAATTTCGGATATTTAATAAATAACGAGAATAAAATATTTTTTTTGTAGGATATAGTGCATTTTATTTTGCCTCCTGTGTATGGTTCATCATCATCAGCCAGAAGACGTCCACTGCTGAACGAAGGCCTCCCTCGAGGGGGGGTTTGCTATAATCCCCACGCTTAGCAGGCGGCTTGGGGATCGCAGTGGCTCACCGATTAATGAGAGGACGCTGCTGCCCGTCCTCCGGTGTCTGGCCGCAGTTTTAAGACGTACCCGGGTCAACGTAAAACCTGTGTATGGTTACTAGTTGACTAAAAATATTGTTGTTTCTCGTGAATTTACTGCCTTGCCAAATGTACAAATAATAGTTTCTGATAGTTTATGTGTGTTGCCAGATTTACAAATGGACAATAGCGTTCTTATGTCTCGTAAAACTCCTAGGTAGTTCTCCTTGGCATCATAGACTTAAATTGTATCTGATGACACGTTTCGAGAATGTTTTACCACCTACTTTAGATGTGATGGTATTAGATAATAGGTATATATCCTACTAATCCTACCCTATCCTATCCTACTAATCCTACTAATATTCTAAATGTGAAAGTTTGTGAGGATGGATGGATGGATCTTTGTTACTCTTTCACGCCAGAACGGCTGAACGGCAGCTTAATTACGTAAAAAGCGACAGCAACGCGACAGCCACGCGACAGCAATCTCACTGTCAGCCAATACATTATATGTCACAAAAATGACGTCTGACAGAAGTTATCGCGCGATCTACGCCTGTCGCTACATCGGTAATTAGGCTGCGAATCTGGATGAAATTTGGCACAGAGTTAGATTATAGTCTGGAATAGCACATAGGCTACTTTTTATCCCGGGAAAATGTACGGGTTCCTAAACGATGGAAGCTAGTTGTTAATAATTATCTCCTTAACAATGCATTTATCTTTTTTTAATCATTCATTCGCCTAGCCTTTTCCCAACTACATTGGGGTCGGCTTCCAATCTAATCAGTGCGGCTAAATATCAGTATTTTACACGGAGCGATTGCCTTCTGACCTCCGCCACCCAATTACTGGGAGACATTGATACTCTAAGATTAGACTGGTTTTCAGACTTTTTGGGCTGCTGACACTCGTAATAACTGTCATAGGTCTTCATATGACACCCGTAACTAACCGCTTAACGCGCTTTCCGAAGCACGGAGGGGTCTTAAATATTTAAAATGATCACCCATCCTAGGACTGACCGAGGCAAGCGCTAACTTTTGACTTTGGCTTTGATTTTTGTCTTATTTTTGCAATTATTCAAATATCTGTCTTGGTTATTCCCCATATTGATATAAGCGTGTTTGTTGTGATTAATAAGAGACACAGTGACTTCATTATAATTACACTTTGCACCTCTCGTGATCTGCCATACTGTTAGTGGGCAAACAAACCAACTCAATGGTGTATAAGTGACACTTGAGTTGGTATTTGATTGGTATAATTATTATATCTTTTGATGTCAGTAAAATAATCATGTGAAATTAAATTCCCTGTTTTATTTTAAAAATCTTAAGTCCTCAATAATTTAGTTACATAGCATCACGCCTGTATTCCCTGAAGGGTTAGGCAGAGGTATACTATTCTACACCCACATATCGCCGATGCTGTTATTGAGTCCCATGTCATACCAAGGAATGAGTGAACTGAAATCTACCGGAACAATTCCAGACTTCGTGCCCGTACCAGGAATCAAACCCGAGACCTCACGTTCAGCAGTAGCTCTTTCTTTTTCTTTTTTTTTAAATAATCGTTGTCCCTAACCTAGTAATAATTCCTGTATCATGTGTGTGTGTGTGTGTATAAACACAAACCGAGTGTCATTATTACCGTCTTGAAAAAGAACAGGGCGTGATAGGTAAATGGAGTAGAAGCTTATGGTAGACTTATGTACTTTATTATTTAACTTTTTTTTACTGACATAGGCTGAAATTTATAAAATAATTAAAATATTTTTATTAAAGCGTAAACATCGTGATTTCGTTACAAATGAAAAGTGCGAGCGAAATAGCGTAAATATTGATATTTACGCTTGCGATTATAAGAAATATTAGACAGTCAACTTTTTAAAACAAGTAAAATTCGTTTCATTGATAAATTGTACGAAAAGGATTGGGCAAGGAATGCACAACGATACAATAAAATATGCCTATTTTGACAAATCTAAATATTTATGAATAATTTAAATAGTGTTAACAAATTAGCATTAAAATTGTTAAAGCCACGTATTGTATCTATACATATAATAAAATTAGGCCGATGTCTGTACATTATAGATATTGGAGATAATATGAAAACTAATATATAAAATAGCAATATAAAAACTTATATCTTTACTATAGCAAAAGAAGCCAAAACAACAGTTTTTAGAATTTTTGTCTGTCTGTCTGTGTATTTGTACACGCATCACCCAAAAACTACTGCATGGAATAGAATTCAGTTTTCACCGATGTATTGCTAGAGGTCTAATTTAAAACATAGGCTCCATTTTACCCAAGAAAATATCAGATTTTAAATTCCATGCGTACGAAGTCGCGGGCAAAAGCTAGTTTCTAATAAATTACGCGATAACGTAAAAGGCAACAAAATAAAATATCGAATTAAAATAATAACGACATTGATTCGCAAAATGATTGACACTGTTGCGAAAATTTTATATAAATTATGTGATATTTATTCGAATTTTTGGCATAATTTTGATTCGTAATCCAAGTCTCATATTACAAGCATTTGTGGTGTTGAGGCTGTTATTAAGATCGTAGAGATTCATCTTTTTATTTACTGTTGATAATAACAATCGTGATCTTGATATTTTTGTGTTATTATTTTCTTGAATATGATGATAGGGTTCAGACCATGAATGAACTATTGAGAATTACTCATAATAGCTGTACTGGATAATGTCAAAGAAAAAAAATACAGACCAAAGGCATAGACAGAAGACAATCTCTTCTGCGTAACCAATGGCCGTAACAATAAACTACAGTCGAAGAACAGTAAGGATGAAAGCCCGTCCGTATTAAAGAACATTCCTCAGGTCCAGTTTGATTGCCTGTTTTCTGTATTTGAGCAAAACTGTTCTGAAAAAGGGTTGTTCCTATGAAGAAGACACCGGCAAAAAATTTCATAAATACTCATTTTAATAACTGTCAGATACCAAATTATACAAAATAAAAATAAACATACAGAAGAACAAAAATACGACAAAAATATAGATTTAGTAAAAAAAAAAAACTGAACATCAAAGAACGCATCAAAGCATCAATCTCATACCAGAATGGTAATCAAAATACTCGGCTCGAATATAGAACAACACAGAATAGTAAAATATATCTAGTATACATAATATATATCTTGTGTAGGTAGTATACTTTACCATAATAGTACAGAGACCCTAGTGTACCGAGTACCGAGTTCTAGTAGACAAATTTTGATATATGACCCTAGTGTAAGTTTCTTTTTACAAACTCGATTTCACGCATCGAACGCGTTCGGCGCTTCTATTGGTGGAGAGCATGAAACGGACCAATCGGAGCGCCGAACATGTTCGATGCGTTTAATCGAGTATGTCAAAAGAAACTTACACTAGGGTCATATATCAAAATTTGTCTACTAGAACTCGGTGACTCCGTACTTTGGTGAATCTGTGCATGAGGAACATGCTATAATTAAAATTTGACTCAAAAAATCTGTATGAAATTTTTCAGTAGCAACACGGAGTCTGTAACAGCCCAGTATTGCAAAGGAATGAATAACGGTACCACCGAAATGTGGGTATACACTAGTACACCTCTGCCTAACCTTTAGAGGGATATATATTTTTTTTAATCTTTGCCTCACACTAGGATTTATCCAGTGTCGTAAGTACAGTCTACAAACATACATGTCACATGCACAGACAACCAGACCCGAAACAACTATCTGCAGATCATACAAATATTTGTTCCGGGCGGGAATTGAACTCGTAACACTCAGCGCAGAAAGCTAATCACTTTGCCACTGCGCCAACCGCGTCGTCTATTGTACGTTAGACTAATGTTTATTTGTCCATCTTCAAATAAAGTATGTGGAACAGGCAATGTTGGCGTAGTTTGACATATTACGCTAAAGATATTGTTAATTAGGCTTACAACATGTTGGAAAACCGCGAGAAAATCAACATTACAAAATGGTCTGTTGAGGTCACGAAAACCATTAGAAAAATTTAACAACCATAACTGGAATCTTGTCAAATAAAATGTAATAAATTCATGAATATTTATAATTTAGACCGATACATTTCGTTAAGTTATTCGCTTCTGTTTATTGACAATAATTATATCTAAATATATGTAGAGAGTTTGAAGTCACCTCCTGTACCTGACAGCTTTATTTAAAGCATAGCTCCATGCCTGTATACCGAAAGGGTTTCTTTTTTTTTCTTTCTTTTTATAGAAACGTTGCCCCACTCTAGGAATAATTCCTGTATCGTGGGTGCGTTTACAAACACATATATTCACATACACACAAACACCCAGACCCGAAACAATTATCTGTAGATCATACAAATATTTGTTCCGTGCGGGGATCGAACCCGCGACACTTAGCGCAGAAAGCTAATCGCACTACGCCACCCGTGTCGTCGGTTAGGCAGAGGTGTTCTATTGTGCATCCATATTTAACCGATGCTGTTATTAAATCAAGTATTTAAAATTTCCCGAATCGAAACCAGGACCTCACGCTCAGCAGTCGCGTTTGCAATCACTAGACCGATGAGGCAATCACAAGTATAAATATCTATATTATAATATCTGAAAAAAAAATGCATATAATAATTGGTTTAACTAAATGAATGACATTGTTGAATGATACACAAGACTGCACGTGCCAATACCTACCGAATTTATAAACTTTTGATATTGATAATTTTGAATTTACGAAGAACTCATTTTTAATATTTTCTATCTTATTCACTGAATACGCAACTTGTTATTTCGCCTAGATCGTTTCGTGGGTGGTTAACTCATAAACTTAACTTTGTAGCTCGTAAAGTTAACTTTAAGTTTTCGTTTTGTCGTTTATCGATTATTTTTGATGATTACTACACGTAATTAGGACTCCAAGGTTCAGCGAAAGGTGTTATTGAGACATCTGTAAAGGCTGCTAATGCAAACACTTGGATTTAGAAATTCTTCTTCTATCGTGTCGGCGCGAGCGCACGAGGTATAACATGGGAATCGCTCATGCCGTAGTGGAAAGATTAGCCAGTCAGCAATGGGGGTATAGAGGCTGACTGTCCAAGGTCCGCCAAACGATCTCGTATTTCTTCACTCGTGGAGGCTCATTCCTTGCACCCAAAGGGGCTGCTGGCATTTTAGAAATTACTAGGATAGGACAAGTCATTATCGCCAAATACTGACGTATATAGATATTGGGAGTTAAAGGAGTTAAAGTATAGATATAACATAACATAGAAAAGCATTACGCCTGTATTCCCCGAAGAATTAGGCAGAGGTGTATACAATTGTACGGCCAAATTCCGCTCATTTCTTTATTGAAGCCCATGTAATAAGGGGCGAGCCTATTGCCATTTACCGGGCACCGTTCCAGACTCCTGCTACTATTGAGAATTTCCATACTGAAAAACCTAATAACACTTTTCCGCCCGACTCGGCAATTGAGCCCAGGACCTTACAGTCAGCGCTTGCGACAACTAGATCAATAAGGTAATCAATTTTGTATAATTTTATTTCATATGAAATTCTCTTTGTTTTAAAAGAAGAAAGAAGAAAGAAAGAAAAAGTATTTATTGGCACACAACAAAAAATAATAATAATAATAATGAAAAGTAAAGAAAACACGTACAAAAATAAAAATACAATGAATAATAAAATAGCCCATAATGTGCCAAAGGGGCCGCAGCTCAGCATAATGTCAGGAGTCAGTTATAATACTGGCCACCTGACGCTGGTTTTCAGCTGTAACCCACGAGTGCCGTACGCTCGAAACTAATACATAGATAACTGGCAAAAGCTTCGGTGCCCAGTCTTTAAGGCAATAATATTGATAAACGATGGTATTAAGGAACAATGTACAACATTTCCGCATCATCTTATCAGTTCATCGCGGATATGAGGTGATTGCCGCCTGTCAATATTAAACATTGCTATGGCCTTTATATTGCTTATATCGTCACTGCGCCTGCCAAGTTCCATTTGTGATTTTTGATAGGTTTCGGGAGACAACAAAAAGCTAATTATTTTTTAAACAATTATAACAATTTTTTTTAAATAAATAAACTCGGCAGAACTCGGCAGGCGCAGCGACGATATACGACTACATGTGTGAGGTAATGACTTGTGTCCTTTTTTTCAGTGGGGTAATGTAACGGCTGGGGAGGGAAAAAGTGACTCATACCTTAAGGGCTTACGCTAGAAAGAGATGAAAGACTATATTACCCAGCTGCGTAATTAAATCTATTACATAAACATAATATAGCATCACGCCATGTTTTTGTACACGGATAGCGCAGTGGTTGAAGAACGACTGCTGCCCTATATGTCGTGGGTTAGACTCCCGTACGGAACACATATTTGTATGATCTACAGATAGTTGTTTCGGGTCTGGGTCTTTGTATATGTAAATACACACCGTAACTCGGAAAGCACGTAAAGCCGCTGGTCCTGTGCCTGATCTCAGAAGGAATAGAGAGTGCACCTGTGTTTGCGCACACATGCGTGCTTTATAATATCTCCTGCGTAGTTGGCAAAGCTCCGGGGGTATTAGCCGCCGTGACCGAAATTCGGTCAGGAGGACATTATTATTATTATAATAGGGTGCGCGAGCCTATTGCCATCTACTGGGCACAGTTCAAGACTCCGTGCTGCCACTGAGTATTTCCATGCAGAAAAATCCAATAACACTTTCTCCGACCCGGTAATTGAACCCAGAATCCTCAGTAGTCGAGCTTACGGCCACTAGACCAATGATGCAGTACTAAAAATCGACTACTATCGGTCTGTGCTTTATAAAAAATAGCAAGATAAAATAAGTTAAGGAAAATAGGTATTTGTTAAATTAATCAATATAGCACATAAAAATTTGAACTGCCTTGGGGTATTTCTATGCACTCCGCATAAAAAATAAAACATCATAATTTAGCCTTAAAAATGCTACATAACGCGTCTATATCCTCTTCGCAATTACCGTGGATCCAAGCAATTTTTAAAATTATTTGAACAAGAAATGATTCAGAACTTGCAAATCAGGAAAGAAGCGTATTCAAGTCCTCGCAGTCAAAAACTAGTTTATATTATCATTAGTGAATTGAAACCCATTGAAACCCTCGATTTTTGTCTCTAATATACAGGATGGTGATTATAGGATAATTGACCTCATTTGACCACATTACAGTATATGACTGCAACATAAAAATACCAGTAAATGTTCAGTACATCAATGTCAATCAAACTTTCAGGCTTATATATAAGTTGGTAGGCGGTATATATTATATGCGACCGCCGCGAGCGAAGCTCAAACGTATTCGCGCACGCGCAAAGAGAGACGCGTTTAGTGCAGTGTGATCTATAGGTCAATAATATGCAGTGTATGTGCTAGTCAACCGAAGGAAAAATGGTGAGTTTTGAGTGATTTTACTAAATTTTTTTTATGTAAAAAAGTGTTATTTGAATTTAGTGGATAGTGAAATTGACCAAAAAAAAAACAATTGCAAAAAATATATTCATTATTTAACTTCACCTTGCTAAAATAAGTAAGTGGTATTAAATTAATTTTTCAATTCAATAAAAATTAAACGAGTAACTTGCAAAAATGTAATAACAAAGTTTCATAATGTTGGTTTGTTTTTATGTTATAAATACTTATGAAAATGATCCTGTTGTGGAATGATGTTAAATCATTTCACTTTACTATTTTTTAACAACCTGTACATAAAATTACACGATTTATGTTCATTTTATTAGTCATCGTAGAAACATACTGAAATGTTTTGTTTTACATTTTTTTTTCTTCCGAAATATATTTCGCAAATAATACACAAATGTTTTTACTTTGTATTATAATATAGTCAATGCCACTAACACAATTCAATAAATTTGCGAAATTTTTTGGCGATGTTTAGAAACTAAAACTGCGAAATTATGACAGTTTCAAAACATTTTCCCTAATATCACATTAGCATTATTATTGTTATACATATATGGAATGTCATAAGACATTTATAATCTATGTCATAATGTTCACAGATTATCCTCGAAATAATTGATTAATGTCGTTATGCAAATCTTCTTGCACATGTAACATTAACATACGTAATTTAATTAGGTACATACCCGTTGTACCAAGATATTTATATGATAACTCGCAGACCCGACCGACATCGTCCTGACCTGCAAAAATAAAATTCTAGAATTCGATCGCAGCGCCACTCAAACACACAAAAAATTTCATCGAAATCGATCCAGTCGTTTAGGAATAGTTCAGTGACACACATACATAAGAATTATCGGGATAAAAACTACCCTATCTCTCAAGTTGGGCCAAACGATACACATTTACAAAATTTCATTAAAATCGGTTTAGCGGTTTCGGAGATTAGCGTAAACGATCATCGTGACATGGGATTTTTATATATGTATAAAGATATAAAAAGTGATGTATCTTGCCGGTATAATGTCTAATTACAACAACAACATAGGCAGGCAGAGGTGTAGGTGTTGTTGAATAGTTTTCGTCGTTGCCGTTATGGAAAGGCGAATTCGAAGATCGAACCTAATACCTCATCCTCAGCAGTCGAATTACAGAAAAATTATATAAGTCATATTTAATCAACCGTGATTTTTAAATTCCTCTCTTTCTTGCTCAGCCTCTCGCGGTCCACTAACGGAAAAAGGATTTCTTCTGAAACTACAGTAATGAGAAAGAGAAAAGTCTCCTGACCTAAAAATGAAAACCATTTTATATGATGTAAAACAAGGCTGAGACAAGCAATGATGTTTTCTTTAATTAAATAAACCATGACTATTCATGATATGATTTTGTAAATAACCAACAAGCCCACAAATCGTAGTCAATTGAATAACGGTAACTTATAATTAGGATGCGACGTTGTTACAAGTAAAATAGTGAAGCTACAAAGATGCGCTCACGCCGCCGCGCCGGAGGACAACGTTACGTAACGCAGAAGGCCGTCGCGTAAAGGTCATATCCACCGAACGACTGATTCGACCGGAGCGAGGCGGTAAACGGAATATGCGCATTTGAGGCTCTTTCTAGAAAATGTGCTACTTTTATCTGATATAGAAAAGTAAACATCATTTTTGGCCTAATTTATGCCTTTTAAGATTCATATGTTAATGTAAATAAGAAGTAGTATAAGAAGCATTCTTCCTCTCCTCTAGAAATACAAATATGCTGTGCCCAGCAGGGTCCATAATTGTTTCTATATTTATTTTAATATACCAACTGTTACAATGTACATTATGGAAAAGCAATAAATATTGAATATTAAATATATCTCAAAAACAATGCCCGGACGCCACGCCATCTACTTAAAAACAAAAGACATCTAAAAGTGATTGATAAATCCTAATTGCAAAAAAAAATATTAATTCCATTTCTTTAGAATTTCATTTAATTTCCGGAATCGGGAACGTCGCGAAATGAACTCGATCTTAAAACTTAGATGGATTCTTCCTAGGAAATTTACGAAAATATAGCCTTAATGATTCGTTCCGCTCTGCTCGGTCTAAAGTGTGGTCTCCACAGATATTGTGGCAGGTCATTTTTCACAACAAATTATTTAAATAGACATTTGTACATTGTTCCTTCATTTTCCGTCAGCCGTGACTTTGAAATGGCGGCGTGGTGATAAAATATTTTAGATTTATAATATAGGTATGTTAGTTTAAAACCACGTGTTTATTGTATATTTTATTAAACTTTATGTCAATAAGTCAACGTTCAGTTGGATTTTGCAGATTTATGTACCACTAACTTCCGCCTGCGGCTTCGCCCGCGTTTATGAACACGTACATTTTTCCGGTATTAAAAGTAGCCTATGTGCTATTCTAGACTATAATCTATATCTGTGCCAAATTTCATCCAGATCCGTTCAGCCGTTCTGGCGTGAAAGAGTAACAAAGATCTATCCATCCATCCATCCATCCTCACAAACTTTCACATTTACAATACTAGCTTCCGCTCGCGGCTTCGCCCGCGTTGTTTACGAACCCGAAATTTTCCGAGATAAAAAGTAGCCTATGTGCTATTCTAGACTATAATCTATATCTGTGCCAAATTTCATCCAGATCCGTTCAGCCGTTCTGGCTTAAAAGAGTAACAAAGATCCATCCATCCATCCATCCTAACAAATTTTCGCATTTATAATATTAGTAGGATTTAGTAATATTGGTAATAAGACTGCCCAGGGTGCGCCTCATGACCTCAGGGTGCGTTTCAAGGAGGCTCCTTACTTACATCCCATTAAGTAATTTAATTATATAACCCATAACATATCATCACGCCTGTATTCCCGAAGGGTTAGGCAGAGGTGTACTAATGTACACTCACATTTCGCCCTCATTAAATCCCATGTAGATACTAGAAAACCAGCCTATTGCCAACTACCGGGCACAGTTCCAGACTCCGTGCTGCTATTGAGAATTTCAATACATAATACTACAATAACACTTTGCCCGACCCTGCCGAATCCAGGACTCTAGCGACCACTACACTGATGAGCCAGTAAGCGCAGTAATTTAATTATTTTAATAAAATTGTACTGTGTATATTATAGGCGATTCTCCAGAGCTATACGTTAGCAGCCTGTCATGAGTAACCAGCGAACTTTGACCTAATACGTAACATGGTGTACTAAAGTTTACTGAATGTAACTTCAAATGTTGCCGACACACTTATTATTGAGAGATGTTACTTGTAGATCTGCAGCCTGATAAACGAGGAGTGACAGTCTGTGTTTTCTTACTTATAATTATTCAATATCTTGTAGTTAAACCTAAATTTTAATTCAGCTATTTGCCTATAGTATAGTGGAGGAGCATATTTTTTATTTATTTAAGAAAACGTTGCCCCACAATAGGATTTCTCCTGTATCATGGGTACAGTTTACAAACATACATTTCACATGCACACACAACCAGACCCGAAACAACTATCTGTAGATCATACAATTATTTGTTCCGTGCGGGGATCGAACCCGCGACACGCAGCGCAGAAAGCTAATTGCTTAACCACTGCGCCAACCGTGTCGTTAATATTGCCATCTGTTGAGGATAATTCCAAATTTGGAGCTGCTATTGAGAAACTTAAAAATTCCCAATAATGCTCTGCCTGGAATCGGACCTAGAACCTCAAGCTCAACAACCATCCTTGCTAATACTAGATCAATGAGGCAGTATACTATAATTGCGCTAAATTGATTAACATTAACGCGAATAGAATCTGATTAATCACATTAATGTATCAATGGATTCGATTCGGGTAAACACTAGAAAATATACTGTAGTAAAAAATACTGTAGTAAAATATACTGTAGTAAAATATACTGTAGTAAAATATACTGTAGTAAAATATACTGTAGTAAAATATACTGTAGTAAAATATACTGTAGTAAAATATACTGTAGTAAAATATACTGTAGTAAAATATACTGTAGTAAAATATACTGTAGTAAAATATACTGTAGTAAAATATACTGTAGTAAAATTAATTTACGACTGCCTCATTGGTCTAGTGGTCGCAAGGGCGACTGCCGAACGTGAAGTCCTCGGTTCGATTCCCGTGTCGGGAGAGTTATTGGGTTTTTTCTGTGTGGAAATTCTCAGCACGTAGTCTGAAACAGTCCCCGGTACAGATAGTGCCATCCACGAAGACGCGCCCCACTCTTCTTCCTAATTGCTTACAGTACAAGTGTGAAAACTTCCGCTAGTGTTTTAGTTCTGTCGATACACAATAATTACCTAAGAGTGCACACGCACACTACGAAATATTAACTGATCACGAAAGAGCATTACGGTCAGCTGGAAAGCCTCGGCCAAAAATAGTGGGGCGCGTCTTCGTGGATGGCACTATCTATAGATGGCAATAGGCTCGCCCTCTATTACATGGGACTCAATAACGGCATCAGCGAAATGTGGGTGTACAATAGTACACCTCTGTCTAACCCTTCGGGGGATACAGGCGTGATACTTTGTTATGTGTTAAAATCAATTTAGAATGTTGTTGAGTGTACGCTTCGCATGCCGTTTCTGAGTCAGAGGGTCATTAATATGACACAATTAGTGAAATAGCGACCTTCAACCTTCCCTTGAGGATTTAGAAACTGCTTCGAAATTACCGTTACACCATATTAAAATATATTAAAGAGAACTTAATCATATTTGTGACACACCAATATCATAAAACCGCAAGGTCATACACCATGTCTTCGTAATCTTCTCTCTTTTATCATCATCATCATCAGCCAGAAAACATCCACCGCTGAACGAAAGCCTCCTCCAAGGGAGGGATTTGCCATAATCCCCACGCTTGGCAGGCGGTTTGGGGATCGCAGTGACTCACCGATTAGTGAGAGGACGCTGCTGCCCATCCTCCGGTGTCTGGCCGCAGTTTTAGGACGTACCCGGGTCAAAACTTAGACTTTCTTCTCTCTTTATGTCATCCAAATATTTCATCAATGCCAAGACTGTCTCATTGGTCTAGTGGTCATAAGCTCGACTACTAAGCGTGAGATCCTGGATTCGATTCTCGAGTCGGGCAAAGTGTTATTGGAGTTTTGTGTAAGGAAATTCTCAGTAGTAGCACGGAGTCAGCAATAGGCTCGCCCCCTATTACATGGGACTCAATAATGGTATGGGCAAAATGTGGGTGTACAATAGTACACCTCTGCCTAACCCTTTGGGGAATACAGGCGTGATGCTATGTTGTGTTATGCTAAGCGGTGCGTACATCCTGCATGCGTAGGCCTAAGTTATTTTGTGTTAATATTCAAATAAACAGGTTCTATAATATCTTATGTCAAATAAAACCGTTGTTTGAACAAAGGAATTTATAAATTGAACCGCAAAATAATATCATGTTGAATATTTGTTTATTTAAATATCACCACATGCCAAGGTTCTGTTTTATTTCTACTGGAATCGATTTTTTTTTCTTTTATAAACTTTTCCCCTTACTAGGATTTCTCCTGTATCGTGTGTACAGTTTACGAACATACATATTACATGCAAACACAACCAGACCCGAAACAACTACCTGTAGATCATACAAATATTTGTTTCGTGTGGAAATTGAATCCGCGAAACCTAGCGCAGAAAGCTAATCACTTAATCACTGCGCCAACCGCGTCGTCATTAACTACATAATTTTTTTTTAAATCCACAATTTTTTTTTGCTTAGAATAAGCGCTTATTTTTGATTCCTGGGTAGAGCAAAAAGTTTTGTTCGATTTCTCTATATTGAAATTTTCAATAACAGTGCGAAGTCTGTAACTCTACCGGTACGATTGATGGCAATAAGTTCGCCCCCTATTATATGGGATTCAATAACGGCATTGGGGAAATGTGGATGTAGAATAGTACAGTCAGCATCAAAAAGATGTATACACATAGCGAAATTCAAAAGCGAGTTTTAGAGGAAATAGTGGTTGAAATTTCATACATAGTATCTGGTGATACATAAAAATACATAGTTATTTAAATTTTATGATTTTAACCAATACCTTTCCAAGAATAAGCGTTTTTAATTTCGCTACGTGTATACATATTTTTAATGCTTACTCTACACCTCTGCCTAACCCTTCGGGGAATACAGGCAAGTGCTATGTTAATAAATGTGTTAATACTATAATATTGAAATACAATACGGAACTTTAATATTTAACCTATTAACCTTCCTATCTAAAGCCTTTAATAAGGTGCTACGTGAGAGTAACAGGTGATTATCAGAAGGCAATTCTATATTCAGCAATAACGGATACTTCCTATTCTATAAAAAGAACATTTTATTTTTTTCAATTTTTATCCAACCTGGTAACAGAACTCAAGCCTTCAAATCCACAGCCATACCTCCTCCTCTGCCACTAGGCAAAGGAATCATTAAACATTTACATACAACCACATTCCAAGGTTGTGTCTTACGTAAACTCACTCAAGAATTTCATTAATTAAAACATATTTAAGAAATGTCTTGATGTATAAAGTTTTTATTATATTTTTTTCTGTAAATAAGATGTAATTATCGGATTGTCTGCGGTTAGTAATTAAAGAGCTTTGCTTATTATAACGTGCTTGGCATAATGTTAAGAACAGTAGGCATTATGAAATGTTTAAATGTTTAATATATTGTAATCGTTTGATTACTTATTTTGTTGCTATAAGGTTAATGAGATATGCAACTACAAGTTTAAAAAAGGCAGAATAGTTGACAGAACATAGGTATTATGTTTTTAATAATTATTCCTGTATCGTGGATGCGTTTGCAAATACAAATATTCACATGGACATACACCCAGACCTAAAACAATTATCTTATCATACAATTATTTATTCCGTTCGAGAATCGAACCCGCGACATGTGGCGCAACATTAGATCGCTCTACCACTGCGCCAACCGTGTCGTCGTATGTACAATTATAAACTACGTCATCGGTCTAGTGAGCAAGTGTGGCTACTGAGCGTGAAGTCGTAAGTTCGATCCTGGGGTCAGGTATTCTGTTAAATTCTCAGTAGAAGCCTGGAGTTTGGGATTGTTTGCCCGGTAGATGGCAATAGTCTCCTCTACATGGGGCAATGGAAATGTGGCGGTAGAAATATGTAGTACCCTTTGGGAAATGTAGGTGTGATGATATCTGATATATTCTGTGATCTTTTGATTATACAATAGTTATAAGATAATTGATATATACAAGCATAACATTAAGACTATAGTTTAGCTAAAAGTTTTTATACAAAACGTGTTGACCTAGTTTATAATCTGACAAAACGATAAAGACCAAAATCAAATTAATTCGTTAAGATTTAGATATAAGAAACGTTAACGCCCAAACACCTATATTTCAAAGCAATTTTGTCAGAAAGCATCTGCTAAACAATACCCTTAAGGATATCTTATATTAGGTATTAGGTCAAATTATAATGTGTATTATAATAGAGAAAGCTTTAGCGATAAGAGAATCAATAGCAAAATCTAACCAATGGAACTTAACACATTTTATAGATTTTACGAACTGAAATAACCGCAACCTAATCAAATAGAATCGCTGCACGGACCACAGAATGTGTTTCAATAAACCTTCGAGGCAAACTTTATCAGAACTACACAACTTAGACAGAGGTGTACTGTTGTACCGGAGGGACCTCTCTACAGTCTCCCCCGGGACTTGCACGAGGGGGTGGCCTCTTTACAGTAACCCCCTCCGGGAAGTGTCGTTCGGCATGACACCGTGGTGGGCTTCGGTGCGGTCTTTTAAAAGTTCCCGAGGCCCACCATATGGTGTCGAGGCGAATCACCGTGGTGAGTAGCTCCGACTCCGGCACACCCCTCCGCCCCCCATGACGGTGGATAACCCATGATGGAGTTTCACCACGTTAATAAAAAAAAAACACATTTCGCCGATGCCATTATTGAGTCCCAAGTAATAGGGGTTACAAGTACATCAAGTACCTACTTTCATCATTATCACCGTTCTATCATGAAGCCATCGAGAAGCAAGGGTTTCTTTTTCTTACGTGTAAAATTCGTACTGCTTAAATAATTTGTACGAACAATAACACTATATTTACATCACCTTCTATCTAACAAAAAAGTGGTGGAAAATATAATATGCTCATGTATATTAAGGCACGTAATTCAATCGTCTCGACCTCTGACCTTCGCTTTCAAAATATTCGGTAATGTGACAGGCGTATAAACAAATTTGAAAAATCTGGGCGTTCAGTAGTGGCATGTTAAATAAATAAAATAATTATTGTGTCAGCGTTGACGACACGGTTGTTGCAGTGGTTGAGCGATCGACTGCAGCACTACGTGTCACCGGTTCGATTTCTGCACGAAACAAATATGTATTTGTATGATCTGCAGATAGTTATTTCGGGTCTGGGTGTATGTCCATGTGAATATTTGTGTTAGTAAACGCACACACGATATAGGAATTATTCCGAGAGTGGGTCAAAGTTTAAAAAAAAACGTGTTGACGACACGGTTGGCGCAGCGACTAGCTTTCTGCGCTACGTGTCGTGGGTTCGATCCCCGCACGGAACAAATATTTGTATAATCTACAGATAGATGTTTCGGGTCTGGTTGTGTGTGCGTGTGACGTGTATGTTTGTAAACTGTACCCACGATACAGGAGAAATCCTAGTGTGGAGCAACGTTTATTTATCTAAAAAGTGTATCACAAAACTTATAAATATTTCTAGATCTCTTGAGAATTTAATTCAATCATAACCACTATTAGATAGCTTACTTTGTTCTACTTTGATCCCTGTCTTTGTTCATTATTACGAACACATAACGAAATCAACAAAGACTTGTAATGAAATTATGCTACAATTCTTCATTGTTGATGAAACAAAACAGCTTTTTTTCACCAAATATTTTCATAAACAATAGAACTAAAGGAATGTTGCGTACGTCTGATATTTCTGTGTGCCTGCCATTTGTGGTGCAAGTAATAAACAGATGGCGATAATGGAATCCTACTAATATTAGAAATGTGAAAGTTTGTGAGGGTGGATGGATGGATCTTTGTTACTCTTTCACGTCAGAACGGCTGAACGGATCCGTATGAAATTTGGCACAAAGATAGATTTTAGTCTGGAATAGTATATATGCTACTTTTTATCCCGGAAAAATCTACGGGTTCGTAAATCACGCGGGCGAAGCCGCGCGCGGAAGCTAGTATAGATTAAAGTAATTATGCTTTGAAGGATGATGACGGGTTCGTATACTAGATACGAACCCGTACATTTTTCCGGGATAAAAAATAGCCTATGTGCTATTCCAGACTATAATCTATCTCTGAGCCAAATTTCAGTTCAGCCGTTCAGTACTGTTTCCATGAAAGAGTAACAAATATCCATCCATCCATTCTCACAAACTTTCACATTTATAATATTAGTAGGATAGTATAGCTATTCGTTAATAATTTGTAACAAAAAAGTAATGAAATTTGCAAATTTAGATTTCATTCTTAAAAACTTATAAAATGTTGTAGGATGATCAATGTTTGTCGCTGATTGTACTAATTTTAGAAGGGGCGAGATGGCATGTGTCTTTGTAGAACCAAAATTAGCTGTCCTTTTTACGGTACAATCAAATATTTTACTACCAATCGCATATTCTGACGACACCTTTGCTTGATCTTGAAATCAGACCTGTGACCTTGCAAAAGGCACTTCGTGTAATACCAGCAGATTAATAAGACATCTGTCGATATAAATCATGTTAACACTACTAAAATGTTGACTTAAAGGTCGCAGTATGGTAAAAATAAATAATTAATGAATACAATATGGATGGTACATGCCGCATGTTTACAATTTATCATAAATAAACAGTATTTTAAAAACAAAATATGAATTAGTTATTAATCTATAATAGGCGAAGGTTTGTTTACATTACACAATGTTTTAAGCGCCGGCGCAGTATAAATAATGACCAGGGTAATAATAAATTCGGATGCCATAGACGCTGCAAGAGATTATTTATTGAGTGGATGGGTAGCAAGCATTCATTATTATGTATATATTACTTCAAATGCCATGTTCACGGACAAAAACAAAAAGTTCACGAATACAACTTTTACAAGATAACTAATGTTTAAAGTGTATATAATATCAGTTCATTTTAAACAGCTAATTTTGTCATCAATCTCTCATTAATTATTTGTTGACGAAGTCTTAGGTTGTCCCTATAATACAACATGGTTATTGTTAACAGAACTGTTAATTTTTTATAATAAATCTTTCTTTTCATTCTTACTTTTATTTTTACCAATAAATAAAAACACTTTCTCCTGTATCGTGGGTACAGTTTACAAACATACATGTCACATGCACATACAACCAGACCTGAAACAACTATTTGTAGATCAATACAAATATTTGTTCCGTGCGGGAATCGAACCCGCGACACCTAGTGCAAAAAGCCAATCATTTAGCAACTGCGCCAACCGTGCCGTCGATGTGAAATAGGTATGAAATATATTTATAAGCCAAAAACATGGCACAGGGTTGGTAAAGTGTATGTACTAGTTCTTCATGTTTCTGATACAGTGGCATACTACTTCATACCAAACGAGCTTGCCAAAAGACCCGCTAACGCTTATGTCCCGGATCTCAACCTAAGCAACGTACGCACATCGCGTCCTACTGCGAGATGCAACGACAGATAGTTTTGTGTTATACGCTTTGTTTAGCCGTACAACGTACACTTACGATCGCAAGTGAGAAAGTAATCATTGAATTAAAATCAGGACGCCGCGCGTTGTTTGGTTCACGATTAAAATACACCTCATTTTTTAAAGTGGGTGGAATTTGGTGTGAAAAAAATATTAAATACCTATGTTATCTAAAATAATTACTGAAAAAAATGGTTAAAAAGCAGTTAATAATAATAATACTTTCTTTATTTCCTCACCACAATATAGTTTTACAAAGAATAATTGTTCAGGTAGATAGTGCAATCTATTGTGGGAGACTGGTGCCTAAGCTAGGTAACATCCTGTATTTCAGGTCACCAGGTCTCACCCCGTTTAAATAAATATATTACAGTTCTTGAACTCTAGAGAAAACTGTTTACAAATATAAATTAAAAGTTTATTATGTATTAGTAGAATTTACAAAACAAAAAAAAAAAAACAAAATTGAAAGAGGGATTGCTAGATTTGCTGTGTTTTGTGTCAATATTTTGTTAGGTGTGTAACTGTGCGTGTGTAGTGCATGTGAGCGTGTTTGAGGGTAGAAGTTACTTTATTACGTAACTTAAGTTCATTACCGTCAACGTTTATACCTTGGAATGGAAATATAATTAAAAAGAGTTCTAATATTTGTATCAAAATCAAAATTAAAATAATTATGTCATATTTTTCTTTTTTCCTTCTGTAAGAATTTTAATATTCACGTCGATTATTGAGCTGATAAATATCAAAATTGGCATGACCTTTATTAATTACAGATTCGGAAACTTCAAAAGTTACATCCAGAACGGCAAAGCAACTTTTTTATAAGTTAAAACAAAAAAAACATGTATTAATGACTACCATCTTTAATACGACGTAAAAATTAAACTGACCTTTTAATTAATATCGCATGTAATTATTTCTAAACTTTAATAATTATATCATGGTTTTCGTAAAATACTTATCATGCAAGACTTTTTTTTTTATAATTTGCAAAATATTTCTTTTTTTATAATGTTCACAGATTTATAACTTAATCCATGAAAAATATTTTGATTCTTCCTTAACTATGTGGGCCATATGTAGGCCAATAGGTATTCCTTAAACAGGGAAACAATATTTTCACGGAGTATTTAAATAATAGTTTTTTTTTTTTTTATAAATGGTGTACCTAAGTATGTATAATTTTAAAAGAAATATATTTTAAACACGACTGTCCGCCACTGTACGTGTAAGTGGCACAACCCAGTAGCGTCTTTGACAGGTTATGAAATTCTGATTGGCAGTTATGCACAAAAGCGGAAATTTCGTCTTATTGTATTTACGTAGTTATTCCAGTTTTTCTTACTTAATTCTTGTGTTTACTAATGAGTAGGTCAGTTGAACGTCTGGTGGAATATCGAATAAAGATTGTCGATTACTAAATCCTTCGTTTGCGTGGAGTTTATTAAAGTACTTCTCTAGGAAATGGTTGATCATAGATGAAATCTATAGTAGGGTGCGTTGGGGTAAGATCGGCAATGGGATAAGATCATACCGATCGAATTTCCATCTGATTCGAGCACCTTTTTATTGTCCTTGTTCTTCAGGCAATACAAGCTATAAAACTGCTTCTGTTGACTGGAGAACAACATATAAAAAGTGTTCGAATCAGCCGGGAATTCGATCAGTACGATCTTACCCCATTGCCGATCTTACCCCAATGCACCCTATCTATCTATATCTACTAGGTAAACCAAGAGTCCAACACTTTTACATTCAAGTAATCAAATAAAATTAAAACTTCATACTTAATTAAAATGTTCTACATAAATTATTCTCTGTTATGTTTAACATCTTAATTAAACTTAATGATGTATTTCCTACTAAAAATACAGTAGTACATGTCACATTATAAATCATGTTTTTGTCTTATGTCAGGAATTTTTAACTGACTTTATTTATGAAAATTTAATTAATTACCATTGCAATACTATACATTTTAGTAATGTATTTTTACAGTTATTCAAAATTATAATTGCACTCAACAGTATTATCTATTAAATTTTAATCTCAGATTAAAATAAGAGGCTAGATAATATCGATCTTAACAAGTAAATATGTAAGTATATAATATCAATTGGAATAACTTAAAATTTCACTAAACAGCTCGACAACTGTCGAAATTTTTATTAACGATAATCAACAGTTTAAATGTAATTAAATATTATGCGGTATAAGTTAGTTTTTAGTCTTAGCGTTTAAAAGGTATGGCAACATTCAATTAGATTTTTAATATTGCCAAATCAATAGTCAATAATTTCTTTGGAAAATTGATGACTTGATTGTATTCGTGGTCTATCTGCCTCTCATTATTTGCAGACGATTGCGTATAACGGAAACCTGATAGGTCAACATACGTATTTGGAAATATCTAATTTAGCACAAGCTGAATTGCTTTGGTATGACCCCTCTTCAGTTTTTATAGGGTACGTTGCAAAATGATTAATTTTATAACTCAAGATTTATCTATTCTAAGAAATAAAGGTGTCCTTTTTTCATAGTCCCTTGCTTGTTCCACTACTGGGCAAAAGAGCTGCCTGCTTTCCTTTCAAATGTAAGAATAATTGTTTCAACTAAAAGTATAAAAATATGCGAGTAAATGATCTCTCAAAACAATACTGAAAGTTCACCCAATCTTGTGCCTTCATCTGGTATAAATAAATTACATACATTAAATTCCCTTTATACGTAATCAGGTGATTCATCAGTGTGTGACCCTTATTATCGGAATATTGCAAAATTGATGATTTAAAGACATGCAAACGTGTCTTATAGTAAGTACCTTAAAGTTCCTTCTCGATTTTATACTAAACTAGCGACCCGCCCCGGCTTCGCGCGGTTTCAATTTACTAATGAAGAAAATGAGAAGTTATTGAGATTTTCATACAAAAATATCATCCAAATTTCCAAATATTCGGGCGGATTTTCAAAAAAAATTCTCTCATACAAACCTTGTCCTGACAATTACGAATACAAAAAAAAACAACCGAATCGGTCGAGTTGTTCTCAAGAGATGATCCGTCATAAATATGGCAATAGATTTTTATTTATATAAGTATGTAGATGTTTAAAATAAAAACAGCAATTTATTAATATAATTATAAACGGCCGTTTTGTTTTAAACGTTTGCTCTTTTCAGTAATCTAGTTTTATACAGTCCATAAACTTTACGTTTTCGTTTACGAGATAGTTTTTTGTTTTTTTATTTGCCCCGCTCTAGGTATTATTCCTGTATCGTGGATACGTTTACAAATACAAATATTCACAAGCAAAAACACTGAACAGAATGGTTAACACCGTTACCCGCGGGAGAATAAATTCAGAAACATCCGCAGTTCTGTTAATTCAGATCTGTGTGTTGTCTATTCATATTTTGTATATCTGGGTCAGTTAAATTATCCTTTTTAACTTTATCCTTCACCTCATTATATTTTTAAATAATACCTATGGGAAAAAAGGAACACAAAAGAATCTTAAAAACTTCACACATATTGTTAAGTAAGCGTTAATTATACGGTACAATTAGTTAATATTGTTATGTGCGCCGCATAAATCATAACATTGCATAACAAATACACACGTATTTTATTTGAGTACTACCTTTTTTATATTCTTGAAATCAATACACTTTTTTATCAAGAAGTCAAATCCTATCCTACTAATCCTATCCTATCCTACTAATATTATAAACTTGAAAGTTTGTGAGGATGGATGGATGGATCTTTGTTACTCTTTCACGCAAAAACTACTGAAAGGATCTGGATGAAATTTGGCACAGAGATAGATTATAACCTGAATTAGCACATAGGCTTCTTTTTATCCCGAGAAAATGTCCGGGTTCGTAAACCAGGCGGACGAAGCCGCGGGCGGTAGCTAGTGAAAAAGAATAACGTTTAGAAATAAAATGTTTTCATCTTTATTTCAGATAAGTATTTAGGGCTGATTTTTAATAGCTGGATAAACCACAGATAAGTTATCTCCTCTGATAAGTCCATACAAAAACTGTTCTAATTTAACAATTAACAGCTAGATTACTTTTAAATGGACCTTCAAAAATCGGATCTAAATCGGTTAAATATATCATTTTTGTTCTTCATTGTACTGCTAAGCGATATATTTTCGATAAAATAATATGTAGATTTCTATAGCATTCGTTTGTTCATTACTTTTTTATAAGCTGTAATCTTGTAAATATGTACAGTCTGGCTGGCTTTGCAAGGGTAAATTAACCGAAAAATATTTAATTATCCTTGGCTTGCCCGTACCTAAACGTACTTTTTTTTATTCTGAGTAGGTATCTCCAAAACGTTAATATAAAAAAAGCAATTAAAAAGCATTTTGCCTAGAATTTGCATCATTAATCGTTTGAACCAGGACATCCTCTTCGATATTGTACTTTAATTAATATAAACACTTTAAACATCAATTAGGATTTATTTTAACATATAAAGACTCTTAGTACTTATAATATAGAGACTATAATTGAATGGACGATTGTAAGCAGAAGTGCAAATAAACTTGAATTTCAATGTCAATAATTGAGCAAATAATATGTCGAAGGTGGGCTGAAGTGTCTTCGCGGAAGTTCAAGTATAAACACAAGCTAAATGGAACTTTATGTCCGAGATTTAAAGTTTATTTCCCCATATTAAACTATGTTACTTACGTCATAGGCGTTCGTGCAAAAAAAATGTAAATTTGCAAGAAATTATTTTGTTGAATATTTAAGTTTGAACTGTGAACTTTTACGTGGAGACTAATTAGTAGCGGGTTATAAAAATATCTGTCTTGAATTGTCTCAAGTGTGTAGTCATAAATATGAAATACGATACATAATTTTACGAGGCAATTAACGTAATCCGTTTTTTATGATACCAATGTGAAAAAAATATTTGGCTCCAAACATTGTTTGTTTGTAGAAAAATTCTGATATATAAGTTCTGTATAGCATCAGGTATTCCCGTGTATTCCCACTGTAATTTTTTTACAAAATAATCATAACATAACGTAGCATCACGCTTGTATTCCCCGAAGGGTTAGTCAGAGCTGTACTATTGTACACCCACATTTCGCCGATGCCGTTATTGAGTCCCATGTAACATGGGGCGAGCCTATTGCCATCTACCGGTTACAGTTCCAGACTCCGTGCTGCTACTGAGAATTTCTATACAGAAAAACTCAATAACGCTGCCCGACCCGGGAATCGAGCCCAAGACCTCACGCTCAGTAGTCGCACTTGCGACCCCTAGACCATTGAGGTAGTATAATATGTTCTATTAAAAACGTATAGATTTCAACTAGATCTAAGCATTGGAATTGTACCCGATAGAGTCATAATAAAATCGAATGATTCCATTAACGCCCACTAGGGACCATAGGGTCAATTAGGACTACCTAATTGACCCCTAAAGCGAACAGCGGTCATAGAATATAAGTATTAATAAACACCATATTTGGGTAACAGCGTGGTTATAACAGGAGGATTCTACTGCCCATTCTGTTTCGGTAACAAGGAAATTACGAATCCAGTACTCGGGGCACGAACATTTGAATCGATAACATTACGTAGGAATGAACTGTTCGTGCTAGGGGTACGGATAGGCCCCCAGATCAGGTACCCACGTAAGAAAGATCTGATTGTTGCTGCCGCTGATTAGCAGGATATTAAGTACAGATAGTGCCAACCACGAAGAGGCGACCTACTCTTCTTCTTGGTTACAGTACAAGTGTGCAACCTTCCGCTAGTGTTTTAGTTCTGTCGATACACATTAATTATCTAAGAGTGCACATGCACACTACGAAATATTAACTGATCACGAAAGAGCATTACGGTCAGCTGGAAAGCCTCGGCCAGAAATAGTGGGGCGCGTCTTCGTGGATGGCACTATCTATACCTTCAAATGAAAAAAAAAAAAAAGCATAACGACGAAATGTTAAAATTTTACACACGCAGTGGATAAGTGATTAGCTTTCTGCACTACGTGTCGCGGGTTCGATTCCTGCACGGAACAAATATTTGTATGGTGTACAGCTGTTTGTGCATGTGAATATATGTGTTTGTAAACGCACCTACGATACAGGAATAATTCTAAGTATGGGGCAAAGTTTATTAAAAAAAAGTCTTTTTTCATAATCTTTAAATAACACGAAATTATCACCTGTATTGTGTACATCTACAGTTTTCCCTAAGGGCAGATATAAATGAATTGAAGTACATGGAATGACATTCCGATTAATAATGTTTACACAACAGTCAACATCCATTTTAAGACATATTTGGTAGTCTTGGTACTTAACCCTCCTACGCCGGACAAGTGGTTGAAATGATGTAACTCCACATAATATTATGTTAATATTTTTAAGATCTTTTTTTTTTTTTGTATACCCGAATTCATGTCATGTACTGTGATTCAGCAATCATTCAGTTTATATGCAAAAGGGTCAAATATACAATTTAATTTGCTGTAATAGTGAATATCTTTATAAAGACCATGATTACGAGTGAATGAAATTAGTGATAAAATATCTCTTTAATATTCATTTATTGCTCACTACCAGTTTATGAGAAAAAGGTAAAATTAATAAACTAATGTGTGACAATTATTCATTCTTATTTGCATAAAATGATACGTTAAAAAAGCATGTAAAATAAAAGGCTATTCATATTTTAAAATTTAAAATTTGTTAATATCTTTTATAATTATATAGTCATTTATATGAATAAAAAATGAATACAAACTGATTCTTGCAAATGAACAAAGTTGTGTTAGTGGTGCAAATATTGATTGTAGACAAGTTGAGCCAATAAATAGAGAGTTACTCAAAGCACTGAAGTTTAAATTTCAACACAAAACAGCTTTCCTAGTACAAATGAATAAAACACATTATCAAATTAATTTTTATAATCGAAAATATTGCTTAAATTTCATTAAAATAACAAAAACACCCCACTACCTTCACTAAGCAGCAAAATATTTTTCCATAGTATACGTAATATACTTTTTCGTAAAGCACGTGTAATGCCGGACACGTGTTAAAACGGCCCTGCCGTTTTAAATGGCGTTACAGATAGCGTTGCCAGGCGTCCGGATAAAGCCGGACATAACTATGTCCTAGTCCTAATTAGGCTTTTTGATTGCGTGTCCGGCCAAAATAAACGGTGTCCGGCTTGTCCGGCTTTTTACATTTCGCAAACGAGCGAGCGCCGAGCGTGGAGCGTGTTTTTTTTTGTCGTGCCTATTAATACTGAGACACAAAATCCTCAATAATGTAGGGTGTCCGGCCCTTTTACCCAAATGTCCGGCCAAACTAGCTGGTCTGTCCGGCTATTAGGTTTGGCGACCTGGCAACCCTAGTTACAGAGAAGATGCCTATACCTTCTTGACCGCGGGCGGCTTAAGGATAAACTACCTGTACCTATATCTGGAAGCTTGTGTGTCTGGACCTGCAGACAGGGACAGACAACTACGAAATCTAGAGGTGGAGATGAAAAGTTTAAAGGAAATTTAATCAGTTAAAAAAAAAAAACAGTAATCATGTGACTTTATGTTTCAAAAAATACCTATCAATATATTAAAATATTTTCTCAAGATCATGAATCTACTTGTTTATTTTAATTTGTATGTTTGACATTTTAAATACCTATTGATTTATTTATATAATTATTTGACCTCCAGATGCACTATTATTTTTACTAACAAACTTAATAATAATATTCATAAATAATTATTATTAAATTTTATTTTATTCATATATGCCTAATAATATTATATTAATAAAAACCTACAGTTAGAATGATAGGTTCATCCACCTATTCTCGGAATTAGTATTTTATGACTATAGGTACATAACATAAACGAATTTAATAAAATTAATAATAAAAATCAGGCTCTCAATATTTCATTTATTTTATATATTTTTATTGGCAAACTGTATATTCTGTGTAATGTTTTTAACTAGTTTATCTTGTATTTATTTTATTTTGTTCGTACAAAATAAAATTTCACACGTATGCCATTTATTTAATTTATGAGTAACCTATACAGTCTTATTTTGTACGCAAGCTATCTGTTGATTCCATAGACTTAGAATAAAAAGACCAAATAAGCGTGGAAAAGAGATATCATTTTAATATGATCACTACCCGAGAAAGAAAGAGACAATGTCAATGTCAGTATGATACAATTTTTTTTTTGAAGGATAGTTGCCGATAGTTACTCTTGCTTTTGTGTCAAATATATTTTATTAATTTATAAAATAAATGAAAAAAATTAAAAAGCATATAAAAATAAACTGTCCACTACTGTCTCACAGCTGGGCAAGTGCCTCTTCTCAGATGAGAAGAGTTACGGGGAGGCTTTAGTCCACCACACTGAACTTTATGGAGCGCCCTCAGGTGTGCAGGTTTCCTCACGACGTTTTCCTTCACCGGTAAACTGTCACCGTCGACCGTTCACCGTCAAGAAGCATAATATTGACATATGTCAATATAAAATCTACGCAATACGTATTATTAAATCATACGACTACTTCGAAGTCATAATGGTCAAGTTCGCGAATCACAAAGACCAAACGTAATATTGAAAGCATGGTTACGCATAAATTATGTAATGCAATTTTAAACTTTCTTTGTTATTTAAGACTGCAGGATAAATAAGATGTATGTAATATCCAATATTGCAATCTCAAGCATCAACAGTAATTTTTCCTGATATAAAAAACAATCATGAATGTGAAATGAAGTCGTGAAAAGCTGTGATAGGGGGCTGCAGGTTCGAATTTAATATTTTATGGCAAATGAATCACATATAGGTGATTTGTGTATGTTAAACAATTTGACGACACGGTTGGCGCAGTGGCTAAGCAATTAAATATCTGCGCTACGAGTCGCGGTTTCGATCCCCGCACGGAGCAAATATTTGTATGATCTACAGATAGTCGTTTCGGGTCTGGTTGTCTGTGTGTGACATGTATGTTTGTAAACTGTACCCACGATACAGGAGAAAATCCTAGTGTTTGGCAACGTTTTTTTTAAAACAAAAAACAAACCATAACAAAACACACCCATACTAGTGAATTTAATAATGTTTATAAGAGTAAAATCAAATCTGTCATGCGATAGTAGAATTGATGCGCGCGCATCTTCGTACAAAATACCAATTTTCAATACATGAAACGCGGATCAACGCTGACAGATATGATAATGATTCCACATTCCGATAGTCTGTGTGAGATAATTTCGCAGAATATCAGAATATGAAGGTGCTTCTTAGCCTAAATAATCTACGAAGCTGTTGGAAATTATGTCTAATTTGCAACAAATTATCGTTGACAGTTTGTTTATTACAAATGTTTAATTTATTCTAATCCATTGTAAACAATTCGTGTTTTTAACTACATATACCGGTTATTGTCCGAAACGACCGGGCGACGTCGATAGAAGTAATCTTATTCTGAAACTGTCATTTTATTAGAATTTGGAATTAATAATGGCGTCATTTGTATTTTTTTTTACTTTTTTTTTGCATGTCCTCGAGAAAGAAAAACATGTTATGTCTAATTTTAAGTGAGACACGTTGAATTATTTTGGTATTTGACATTTAAATTTAAAAAAAAAACAGCCTCTTTCGTACCACCTGTCTCATGTCTGTTATTTACGATATAGCATCACGCCTGTATTCTCCAAGGGATTAAGCAAAGATAGTTTTTGTACACCCAAATTTCCCTTACGCTATTATTAAGTCCCATAAAATAGTGGGCGAGTGATCTATAAGCCACTTCTTTTGGTGGTACTAAAAATTTCAGACACAGGACCTCATGCTTAGCAGCTGCGCATGCGACTACTAGATCATTGAGGCAGTTATTATTTCTGACACAGCTTTCGGCACTTGCGCAACGAGACGCATGAAATTATTAAAAAAAACTTGTTCCCATAATGATTTTAAATGATGGCGTTGACCACATGTGGGTTTAATTATGGGTATTTGTAACCTTGGTGACCTTTGAGAATAATGTATGAGACGATTTAATAACATTTTAGTGTTTTATTTTTAATGTCAATGGGACTTTAGTGCTTGACCGCTGGATGAAGGATATTGTCATAATTATTTGATATTGATGGTGTTTCTGAACGCATACGAGAACAATGTATTTTAAAAAAATATTGTAAGAAATTCTGAATTTAAAAGAGTAATCATGGAGTTTCTTGTCCGTTCTTCTCCATTGGAAGACAACATTTTAGAACGTGGCACCTAGAGTCGTAACTATACTTAAGCACCTGTATATGGTCTACATGAATAAAAACATATCTTATATAGTTTATTATTTAAAAAAAATGTTCGAGCAATAATAAACGAAAAGACGATAAAGATCGAAGAAATTATAATGACTGACTCATTGGTCTAATGGTCGCAAGCGACGGCTGAGCATGAGGCCCTGAGTTCGATTCCCAGGTCGGTCAAAGTGTTATTGGGTCTCTCTGTATGGAAATTCTCAGTAGCAGCACGGAGTCTGGAACTGTGCCCGGTAGATGGCAATCGTCTCCTGTTACATGAGACTCAATAACGGCATCGGCGAAATGTGATTGTACATGTCTGCCTAACCCTTTGGGGAATACGGACGTGATGATCTAAAAGAGAAAGGGGAAGTCGTGTCGTACCAGGAACTAAAGGTGTGGACATATATATGTACATAAAGACCATATTTTATAAATATGCAACGACAACAAGAGCATGAAAACATTTTTAAAATAAAAAAAAATCTTTATATGCCTAAAGGAACAAAAATAACGATTTAAATGTTGACTTTGACATAGAACTCAATAAAACACGAAGCTAATTAACAGAATCGTTATTAGTTGACATTGTACCTACCGACATTGAGATACCGTGTCCTATGCGTAGGAGCATCGTAACTTAGGTTCCCACATATGGGTACGAGATGATTGCTGATGTCAAGACGTGTGGGTGCTTCTGAGTAAGAAGCTTCGTTCGGTTCTTGTTATAATGGCTTTATTTCTTGCTCTAATGTATTTGATTGTGTTCTTGTAACTATTAATATCAGATTTACTATTGAGAATACTATGTTTTTTACATTATTTTGCATATCTCCTACTAGCACTTGCTCACATGTGGATACGTTTTTGCTAAGCTTTAATTGTTGTGATAGCATTCTTTAGTTTTATTCTTTTTCATTATTGTATAATTACAGACATGGGAGTGTTGTTGGGGAGTTTGTTGGGCCGTTTCTTCTCCCCAAGCTAAAACACATAGGAAGCGGTCAAGGGCGGGCGTATTAGTTCTGTCCATAATATGTTTGATGTTCAAAAAGCACTAGTAGTAGTATATTTTGAAAAAATGAATTTTTGAATTTGAATTTAACATAGCATAGCATCAAGCCCGTATTCCACGAAGGGTTAGGTAAAGACTTTTTTTTTAAACATTGCCCCACACTAGGAATAATTCCTGTAACGTGGGTGCGTTTACAAGCACGAATATTAACATACACAAAGACTCAGACCCGAAACAACTATGTAGATCATACAAATATTTGATCCGTGCGAGAATCGAACCCGCGACACAAAGTTGCAATCGTGGCAACAGTCGATCTCTCAACCATTGCGCCAATCGTGCCGTGCCAAACATCCACATTTCGCCGATGCCGTTATTGAGTGACATGTAATAAGGGACGAGTCTATTGCCATCTACCGGACAGCTGCTACTGAGAATTTCTATACAGAAAAACTCAGCTCAACCGTTGCGCTTGCGACCACTAGACAAATGAGGCAATCGGATAATATTGAAATATTCTGCATATTCTTTTTAAAGGTCTAGAAGAGGCCTTATCTGAATACTTATCTTTATGCCATCACAATGTACCATTGCATAACTGAAAGACGAGTTTGACAATTAAACTTGACACACATAAAGAAAGTAGTGTCTATACAAAATAACTCGCAATTAATAAATTTTACTTTTTGTTTAACTTCGCATGTTCACTAATTGAATGAACAATACGTTTTTTACTTTACAAACAATGATAATTATAGGAATTCTTCTCCTTTGTTTACAATTCGCCTTACGTTTGTAGTCAATGCCAAATGCAAATATAAACTAAATTATAACATTGTTGCATTAAATAAGACTGTGTATTTCGTTGAATTTGTATGTATAACAAATACGAGGCGGAACAAAAAAGTGTGGAGGATTATTTATACCAAATAAACCTAATAACTAATTAGAACTGTTTAAATTAATCACTTTCATTGATACTTAAAAAGTCATTAAAACAGACGGGGTGATAAAGATACGATATGGGATATAGATGGAGATTACATTGCAGGACGTCTGTATTCCCCGAAGAGTTAGGAAGAGGTGTACAATTGTACACCCGCATTTAGTCGATGCTGCTTTGAGTCCTGGGAGCGAGACTAATCAACCGGGCATAGTTCCTGACTCAGTGCTGCTACTAAGAATTTCCCTATAGACAATTCCAATAATACTTGGCCCGACCCGGGAATAGAACCCAGAACCTCACGCTCAGCTATTGCGACTGAGACCACTAGACTAACGAGACATCCTCAATCGAGGTGGTGGAGTTTAAATAATAGTTCATATAAAACAATTCTGATTCAAATTCTCTACCAGCTATTTAATAATAATTCCTTGTCCATGATTAATAATTCAACAATTTATAATGAATATAAAAATAATCAACGTATTTACTATCCCAAAGAGGCAATAAGTGGCGTCTACCAAGAAGACAATTTAAATGAAGATGGAACAAGGCCAAGGGAAAACACATCCTGTAGCTAATTGAAAACTTGATAAAGTCACCACAAGGAACAAACCGGTACGCCTTGAGAACGCTGTCCATTTTAAGAGCAAAATATGCAGATATGCAAAATTATTACATGTTTTGTTTAACAAAAATTATATAATTTGCAAAATCGTTTCAATTATATCTCAGAGATGTTTTTTTTTTCTGAAATAATTGAGAATAAACTAGTTTTACTACAGGAAACTGGATACCTCAATATCCTTTTATGTATAAACCGGGCTATTAATTATATTATTATTGAAGCTATCTATTTCTTATATTGAAATCCTGTTCATATGATTTATTAAATTTGATTCACAAAAATCTGTGGTATTTAATTTAAATAATCAAGGCATCAAATAATTATTAAATTTTGATTATTCCATTTTTTTTAGCTAACTTCACTTTGATGTCTTTAATGTCGTGGGTACGCGTACAGCAGACTCGTAGTTTATTTAGTTACAGAGTCTATTTTACTAAATTAATGTAATATCGAGCAATCTAATGAATTGATAGTTTCAGCTTAGATTGAATTACGTAATATTTAAATTTCAATAAGAAAAAAATCACTCCTTTTAGCGCAAGTTTTAACTCAATTTTTTTTTGTGTAAAATGTCGTCTTTAAGATCTGATATTGCTACACATTCCATAAAAAATGACCTATGAATGTGATTACACAAAACAAAACTGAGCTTGACAGGCGACCTTAAAACAATATCATCAATCGATCAGCTAATCTGACGTCTAGTGTGAACTATTACTCAACGGTCAAAAAGGCCAAGCAACAATTCCCTGTTTGTGGTTTTGCAAGTAAGTATACCCATAAAGATGTAGTTGGCTTTTACGAAAACGTTGGTCCGAGTATTTGAATTGTTTAATATCCGGGAGGTATAGGAAAATCCGAAATACAAGGTGTTCGTTATTTTGCGTAAGAGACGTCAATAGAAAGGGCAATGGACTCAGTTGCCAGGCATGCGCATAAATTTTAATAATATTTAGGCTTGTTAATTTAAGCGGTCCCTGGAAATGTTGCTTATATTTTTTATTTACATGTAAAGAGTGATGATGATAGAGTTTATAGTAATAATTTTATACTGTAATACAGTACAAACTAGTACAGGATGTATTGTGATTTGTTTTCGTAGCCTTGTAAAACAATATAACAAGTATGTATGACATGATTAAGAAGTAAGGAAGTAAGGCTTCCATTGTACCATGTAACTAATTATATATAAATAAATAAATAAATTTTGAATTTATAGTAAATATAATAAACATAACATAACATAGCATCACGCCTGTATTCCCCGAAGGGTTAGGCAGAGGTGTTCTATTGTACACCCACATTTCGCCGATGCCGTTATTAAGTCCCATGTAACAGGGGGCGAGCCTATTGCCATCTACCGGGCACAGTTCCAGGCTCCGTGCTGCTACTGAGAATTTCCATACAGAAAAACCCAATAACACTTTGCCCGACCTGGGAATCAAACCCAGGACCTCACGCTCAGCAGTCACGCTTGCGGTCACTAGACCAATGTCAGTGAATATAATGGCTGCACAAAATCGAGTAAAATAGGAAAGAATAAAATAATGGAATAATGGATGATGGCAAAAAACAGAATAAAAACCCACGTATCAAGTTATGCTAACCCTAGAAAAGAGAAAACGAATACTGAGGAATAATTGTCAAAAGTTACAAATCACACAAAAGATGACGCAAAAATTTCCCCCATACAAAAATGGTAATGGAGTCTTCGTTTGGTTTCAACAACTGACCCGGATCTTCATAAACTATCCGGACAAATACCGGAGCAAGGACAAATTCACAAGTATGTAACTAAAATGTCAAGGCCTAAAAATAACTCATCCAATTTGATTTATGACCAAAATCAATAATATCCTGGAATCATATTTCATTTTAATTTGGAATCTATTCATTGTGATGTATATGGTCTGAGGTTTAATAACAACACTGATCGTAACTTGTTCTTTTGATTGCTTGATTTATAATAGATTTTAATGACAAAATGTTAGCTTCGATTATTTTGAATATTATATCGTCTAAGATGTGTGTGTTATATGTTAATTTCTATATGCTTTGAAAAATACATTCCGGGGTATATTTATTTTTAGATTAATCTGAAGATTGCCTTTACTTTTTTAGATAACATTTTAGTATCCTGGTCTTGGTTTTCATTTCTTGTCTGCCTCTTGAATCGTGTAATACAATAACAATTTCTGAAAGCAGCGTGATCAAAATTCAATCAAGTAATAGCAGCATTTTGCAAAATTATTTATAAATTCATTCCATTCCAGTCCTTTTTACATTAATTACTTGAAATTGTTTAACTTATTAACCTTTAAAACCAAATAATCCGTCAAGTAATGTAAATTAAACATAATAGAAAGACTATTGTTTGTTAAATTAGTGATGCAGTACAGCGTAATACAGTCTTACCGCTAATATATCTATTGATTTACATAGACAGACTTTGGCTAGATAAAAACAAAATGGAAGACAAGACTTTTTATATATGCTGTCACCTCTAATATCAAAAGGGGTGTTATATTAGCAAATAAATTAAGTACAGCCACCAACCAATCATGTTAATCTGATGTTGCACCTAAATTTCCTTTGAATCGACAAAACTGTAGATCGTCCATTAATGAGTGAGCAGCTTTCTTATTCAACACAAATTACGGCCCTAAGGCAATACAAAAAGATACATCACAAAACTTAAAGGATGTCCAACGGCAATTTAAAGCAGCTGTCACGTTTAAAATAATTACTGTACACGAAGTCCTCATTACTACTCAACAAAAGCTTGCGTTACTCGGACTTGCGCAAGCGAACCAACTGGACGAGCCATGTTTGGGATGATGACACCAAAAGACAATAAAATTGGTTTCGATTGAATTTTGTTGAGATGTGTGAATGATTTTAGTGTTTTGAAGGGACGGAATTCGGCCAAGGTACCTATGTTAAAATGTGTTAATTTAATTTTTATGATACCATTTTCGGTAGCCATTGAAGATGAATAATATCGAGTAGACAATAAATTAATTAGGATAGCCGTAGAAGCTCCATTTAAAAGTTTACAGGTTAGATTATGATTGGAAAATCAATTGAATCTGGGGGCACGGCAGTGTCCCCGCCAAGACTAGGCTTGATATTTTTCTAGATGAATCGTTTTGGTCCTCGTAACTTTTGGCTTTTGCTGCAAAACTTCATTCTTCATTGTACTTAATCGTCATCAAAATAGTAAGGTTTTGTACTTGAGCCTATCCTACGATTTCAATAATGTATGACTTGGCAAGTGTCTGTTTACATTGTAATATTTGACTCTAGATTTTCTGGTCGTTGGGTTTAAGTAAAGTTGTTAAACGTTTTACCCACGATTTCTTCAAACCTACTCACTTTTACGATATTCTGTTAAAATAAATGGAAACTTATACTTAATATCTTACGGCATTTATTCGAAAATGGAGTTTTTTTTTTTTTGAAGAATCCGAAAATATTTGACATCTAATTCTACGTACATACAGTTCCACTATACGAGTTCGTGAAATCTTTTGTTTTGAAGACACAGATATTTGACTATCATCGGCATGTACTCGTAAATGTTACTGCTAAACATGTAGCTCATAAATTAAATGTTTAGCAATGAACACTAAAATGTGCAATCGATCAAATTAATGAAACTGATGACATTAAACGTTCTATTCCTGACGCCATTAAATTCCAAGTAATCTTAAATGTAGATTTTCTTACAGCACATTATAAAGCTGTTAACTTTAAAACCAATAAGAATTAAACTGTGAACATTTAAACCAAATGTAATCCTTCACCAGAGTCTGGACACAAAGCTTAAAATTTTACTTAAATTTTGTGTTGGTATTGTGGTTATGTGTGCACCTTTGAAAACTTTAGTATTATACATAAAAGTTCAAACAGAATAGGTTACGTATATATGCGTGTATTCCCCGTTTCGTACATTTCGCCGATGCCGTTATCGAGTCCTATGTAATAGGCGGCGAGCCTATTGCCATCTACCGGTCACAGTTCCAGACTCCGTGCTGCTACTGAGAATTTCCATGCAGAACAACCCAATAACACTTTGCCCGACTCGGGAATCGAACTCAGGACCTCACGCTCAACAGTCGCGCCTGTGACCACTAGACCAATGAGGCGGTCAGTTTTTGTATAAAATAAAGGAAAAGTTAACGATATCGGCATGTAAATGCCAATTTGTCCAATTAAAGTGATTTACATATAGGGAAATATCGTACCTCATCAATATGAAAATCGCATCAAATAATTATTAACACTAGCTGCAAAAGGTTAAGGTAAACGTCCGAGAGGAAAACACTTAAAATGGACACACAGACATGATTTCCTTATTCATCGTACGTCCAAACTTTTACGCCATTTAATGGATCCGCAGCCTAATTACCGATGTAGCGACAGGCGTAGATCGCGCGATAGCTTCTGTCAAACATCATTTTTGTGACATATAATGTATTGGCTGACAGTGAGATTGCTGTCGCGTGGCTGTCGCATTGCTGTCGCTTTTTTACGTAATTAGGCTGCCGATAGGATGAAAGTCATCAACATACTTTAAACTATCCAAGTAACCACGGATTCCCCAGAACAAACTCAGTTCAAAAATACTAATGTTCGGCATTTTGAGTTTACTACAGAGTATATTTAAATTGTGAAGGCTCCGACAACTAACGCAATTCATGCATGGCCTATTCCAAACCAGTCGGATACATTACTTCGAATGAAAGTAACAGGAGGTTATGGAAACTTGATTAATCATACCATCACGCCTGTATTCCCCGAAGGGTCAGGCAGAGTTGTTGTGTGAGAGAAATTAATAGGTTTAGCTTTTTAATTGGCATAGTCCAATATAACCGTGCGATCGATTTGACTGTTAGTGGCCTCTCAACATGATGTTACCATCACGTACCCAATAAAACAGAGTATATAATTATTCAGACTAAGTAAATAATTAAATATTTATATAATATTTTTACAATTTCGTAGTATAAGCATCCATTTTGAATATATGTGACACGATAATATTATATTAAAACTTTGAAATTCTGCAATAAAGAATAACTTATGTTCTTAAGTATTATGTCAATTTTAATCAACACTGGTAATGAAATTCAAGATTTTATCTGTAGAAGTTATCTTGTATCGAGTTTCCTTTTAAAATGGTAGGCGCTTTTTACAGCACATATTATTTCACTAGCTTAATGGTCCACACGTAACCAAAGATAATAGTGGCCAAAATATAAAACAATAAAGCTCCTTTTAAATTTATTTTGGGTTTAAAGATCTTTATTTATTCAAAAGAATAAAGTTCACTTAGCAAGTAAATATAAGGCTAAATATAAGTTAGGAGTTATCCAGTAATTAGAGTTATATGTAATTATGAGATAAGGTTGGTTATATAATTCAACAGTGCTAGAACTAAACAATATAAGAATGCAGTTAGTTTCAATCTGTGTGTTCAACCAAATCATAATTTTAATTATATAAGAAATAAACCGAAAACATAACAAGAAGACAATTTGGAAAGATAAATTATTTTTATTTTAGGAATTATAATGTATATTAAAAGAAACTAATTAATGGAACTTAATACTAACTACTTATGCAAATGTATTAATTAAAACCTTATAAAAATAAAAATGAAAATCTATCCTAAACGAGTACTTAGGCGTCAAAGTACTCCTCCACATCGCTGTCAACTGGTAGCGTACCCAGAAGACCGGCAGCATTACAACGTTGAATGGCAATGCTTATTCTTTAACCAAAGAATAGGCCAGCCCTCTGGTCACGTGTACTTTCGACCAAGCGTTTAGCAAGGTCTCTAAAAAAGAGACGTGCATTCGGACCCCATGACCCGAGCGTTTCGACGCCAAAAGGCTCAAATAAATAATTCATATTGGCGTGCCGCGCAATGCGATCTATGACAAGACAGGCCATGGTGTCCGAAGCTGTCGACAGCATCACCACAGTGACAGCGATATAGACAATTTCATATAAAATATAATTTAAAATATTAGCTGAATAGACGAAGAATATTAGCTATTAAATGAATACAAAAGTGTATTTAACACAATAAACCATTGAGTAAGTTACAAAAGCCTAATAGATTAAGTAAAAGATTCAATTGTAGCCGATCTACCCTGCAGGCATGACTGGTATTTACAACCATTTTTATATGATACAATTCCGGTAAATGAAAAGGTGAAGGTCTTTGAGCATCGTAACGTTTATGATATTAATGTGAAAACCCTTGGTGTTAACGACCAATCGCGTGTACGTAAGCTCATTTAATGCCGAGTTCCATAAGAAATACTACAAAGTAAACTTGAAAGATTGTCACGAGAAGTCTCTGAACTGGTGACCTCGCATAGCGTACTTTTATTCATCACCTGAGCTATGGTGTCGCTTGCCCGTATTAACTAGCTTTTTTGTCTAATTGTATCGTCATCTTTTGAGTTGGTGGCGACATCTATTAGAATCACTACACATTTCAATTTAGTTTTAGGGAATTGTAAATAAGTTAAAACTTTTGCGATACACCTAACCGATTTTTGCTTTTTTAAGAACCTATATTTTTCCATGAAGTTAAAATATGTATTAAAACTTTATAATTTGTCCTAGACCTATATATATAGTACATGAATATTTTAAAATTAAATCTAGCATTAAAACCTGCCATTCACCAATTACAAAACCAAATGTACACAAATACAAACTGCTATACAAAGTAACGAGGTACCTACTTCGGAAATTGATTCTAATTTTCAACTAAAAAACAAATCTTTGTCAATAAGACCACCTATAAATCATAGTACAAAATAATTTAATACTGACAACCTCTAATTTATAAACATTAAGAAATAAGAAGCAAACAATGCATTCTTCATCACGTTAATAAATTAAACTGTGATAATATAAGGGCCACTTGACACCAATGTGTCTGTTTGTAGCTTTAGCAATGTTAAGCACTTCAATTTTAAATGGTTTATTATTTAAAAGCTTTATTGTTTAGAGGTTTATATTGATGTAGAGCCTTTTCAAAATAACGAGCTGATTATATTAACTGTAAAAGATGTTCCATTGCCACCCACAATTCGCCGATACCTTTATTGAATCCTCAATAACACTTTGCTTGACCGAGGAATCGAAGCCTGAAGAACCTCAAACTCAGCAGTAGCACGAGACCAATGATCAATGCTTTTCAGAAAAATAATCCTACTATCCTACTTTATTTAATTATTTAATATTATAAATGCGAAAGTTTGTGAGGATGGATGGATGGATAGATCTTTGTTACTCTTTCACGCCAGAATGGCTGAACGGATCTGGATGAAATTTGGCACAGAGATAGATTATAATCTGGAATAGCACATAGGCTTTTTATCCCGGGAAAATGCACGGATTCGTAATCCACGCGGGCGAAGCCGCGAGCGGAAGCTAGTGTATACATATTTGTGATGCTGACTTTGCCTATCAATTAGAGAATGCACAACAATAGATGTTTTGAATTTTTAGGCTACATTGTTTAATAAGCAAAACAATTCGATGTCTGGCCTAACGTCAGTTCAAATCACTGTCAGTCTCATTCTATCTTTGTGCGGTTCCTTTTGTAGGGATTACTCATTTGTTTTTCGCAAAAACCAATTACAATGTAAGTCTTTTTAAACTGTTTTATAACTCCTCAATCGTCGTGTCTATCGTGATAGGACTATGAAGGAATCAGATGGAGTTGGAAGTAAGAACAGTGTCACAATACTACTGTCTCAATTTCGTCACATCTACATAATTTGACGACACGATTGGCGCAGTGGCTAAGCGATTAGCTTTCTGCGCTATGTGTCGCGGGTTCGATCCCCGCACGGAACAAATATTTGTAAGATCTACAGATAGTTGTTTTGGGTCTGGTTGTGTGTGCAAGTGACATGTATGTTTGTAAACTGTACCCACGACACAGGAGAAATCCTAGTGTGGGGCAACGTTTTTATAAGAAAGAAAGAAAAGAAAAAAGAAGAATAAATCAAAATTACACGTTGTTTGTTTGTAAGCCCATCACTTGAGAACGACTGGACCGACTTGGCAAATTTTTCTTCTTGATAATGTTCGTAAAAATCCGAATAAGGTTTTGAGGGAAAGAAAATTTGGAAAATTTAACCGGAAAATTAAAGTAGCTAGTAGGATAATAGTTATTATACTACTTTAAAAGTAAATCTTTGGGAGTTATTTATCTGTTACTACTGTAAAAGCAATACGAAAATAAAGTTAATGATGATTGGATTTGATGAAGAAATGAATACACTATAAGTGTTAAGAAATTCCATTAGCTTGCACAATTTAACTTTTCAACTAGTTATTACGCTATAGTTTACTTTAAAATTGCCTCAGTATTGACCATTGATTTTGAATTAATTATCTTATAAGCCCAATGTTCAACACGATAAGTGCTACTGGATTATAGAGGCTATTGGGTATGACAAATGTTTGATTTTTGTGTTGTGTGTGTTTGAATTGTTTGACGACACGATTGGCGCACTGGTTGAGCAATCGGCTGCCACGCTACGTGTCACTGGTTCGATCCCTGCAAGGACCAAATATTTGTATGACCTATAGATAGGTAGTTGGTGTGTAAACGCACCCATGATACAGGAATTATTCCTAATGTGGGGCAACGTTTTTTTAAAAAGAAAAAGGTAAAAAGAAAGAAGGAATCATCATCTGCCTAGCCTTTTCCCAACTAACTAATCTAACCGGTTGCGGCTGAATATCAGTATTTTACACGGAGCGACTGCCATCTAACCTCCGCCACCCAGTAACTGGGAGACACTGATGACACTGATGACACTCTAAGGTTGGACTGACTGTCAGACTTTTTTTTGGGCTACTGACACCCGTAACGACTGTCATAGGTCCTCGTATGATACCCGGGACCAACTGATTAACATGCTTTCCGAGGCACAGAAAAATAAAGAAGGAATGTTTTTCTAAAATCACGTATGAACCAAATGACGGGCTTCGTTTCCCATTTTCCATGTCTGCCTGTCTATCGCTTTATAAGACAAATCTTTTAGATAGAAGTAAACTTATTTCTTCATCACTTGTTCAGCTGGTCACGCTCTCGTATTTTATTAAACGAATCGAAGACGTGATACTTACGTTCCTACTAACATGAGTTCGATTGTTATCCCGCAAATGGCCTTGATGAAGACACTTGTCCAAAGAAACACAAAGGGCATAACATAAAGTTGCAACGATACACATTTTTCTAAACCACTTGACCAACATGTTGCAAGTTGTTTCCAATCGATTCGTCGCACCGTTCGGAACATGTTCTTTTATCTTAATGGGACGAGTCACTTCCCAAACAAATACTGAAACTAGCACAGTTACTGTTGTAACCTAATAGTAGGCACAAGTCGCGGTTCAAGTTGAATTCAAGCGTGCTATGCAATTTGTAGATTATTTGAAAGACTTTAAATTATCGCCTTTTGCTTTAACTACATACGAGTAGATATCACACAGATCGGTCGATCTGCAATGTAAAGAAGCTCTTAATGCGGTCAGTCCTTGGATGGGTGGCTTTAGACCTTGGAAAGGATCAGATTAGTCCCGGGTATCATACGAATACCTATGACTCTCGTTATAGCGGTAGCCACCACCTCAAACAGTCTAACAGTCAGTAAAGTAAAAGTTTACAAAATATCAACTAAACATGATTAAAATGCGAGCGCCAATAACACTAGAAATGTGTAAAAATTTCTACCATACCGTTCATTAACAGCAGCACACATATGTTTGCTGTCGCAACGTGGGGTCAGTCAGCTCGCTATTATATCTTAAGTAAATAATTACTCGGTTCTCTACGATGTCACTGCGACCTTCAGCTTAGTTTGTTAATTTTTGTGTGTCACCCGCTAATGTATCTGACCTAGGGATCGTTGGCCGTCCATTGGTATTCGTATCGGTTGTATTGCCTTCAGATTGTTTACTGATTTTGTATATATTAATATCCAAAAAAATTATCTTAATTCTTGCTTAAGATACTTTATTCTATTGCATTTCAAAATTAATATCTCCATAGTATTTAAAAAGTTAAATAATTGATTTGTTTAAAATTAGATATTTAAATGATATATTTATGCATGATTCAAATTCGATTTTAATTTATTTTATAACACAAAAGTAAAAACAAGTACAATGGCAGACGCTAATTTTAACCTACTTACAAATAGATGTAGTACTTACAGATTCCATGTGCGACTCATTTGAATTTCCGTCAATGAACAAAGGAAATTAGTTATGTAGACCACGTGTTTTAGATAAATATGTAGGTACATACTATATCAATTTAGGAATCTATCGAATTTTCAACAACCAAATCCACGCTGTCCATCCTAAATCATTACTTAATATAGCCCTGCCCCAAGAAGACGGTAAGACAGAAGCTATCACAGCACGTTTAACAAGTAGGTTGGAGAGTGGAGGTAATAAATAATATTTACTTCTCCAATAATAACCATCGAAATAATTTAAGTATCACTATCATACTCTTAGATTTCCTAGTATAGTGTTTCATAACAAACCATCAATAACACGTCCATTTACAGATTATCTCTATCATCTAAATTCTCCAGTTTATCATACAATTCATTCTGTAAATTCTAATACAGTGCCAAAACAATTGTTTGCACCGCACCAAGTAATTATCTACCTACAGACACCGACGCGTGCCAAATTTATTGAAGCAATTAAACATAATGCAATGTAGATTTTGTTTGTTGGAGAAAATGTTGAGTATGATAAATAACACAGTAAAATTAAATCATCAGATAAAGTTAAAGACAAAGCAAAGTAAAAGGAAGAAGAAGAAGTAAGGAAGGTTGAGAAGACTTGTTTTAAATTAATCACAAGAGACATTGGCTGCAGGTAAAAGTAAAAAAAGAAAACAATTGTTGGTCTGTGGTTGTCCCACTCAAAAATATAAAGTACTCTATTATTACAGCTATAGGTTTCGAATAACCAAATACAATATTAAGAAACACAAGTAATTCCGATGTTCCCGTTTAAGAAACTTATGTTATACGAAAATAAACATATATGCGAGAATTTACGAATTAAATGTTTTATTTGCAATTCTACAATCTAGACATCGTAATTATTAAAAACGAATAAAATGAAGGACAAGCGATCATTACGCATAATAACCAATCAGCCAACAAAAACACTATGAAGACGGTTCTGTTGACTTAATTAAATCATTGTTAGTGACAAAATACTTTATCAATGTCAGTCTGTGGGTTAAGTTACAAGGTTACAACTAGTAAACGTCTTGAATTGAGAAGATTAATAGACTGTTCAGAATGTAAATAGTATATTCTATCTTATATTTTATCAATAAATATACAAATCAATAAAGTGTCTCATTTTAGAGCTGTGTATTTAATTCAATGTGCGAATTAATATAAATTACCTTCTTTTGAGCCACTCATCTGAATTTAAATTTCAAATTAAATAAAATTTTAGTTGAGTGATTTAAATAATGCGAATTATGTTTGTTGTTATGTATTTAAATATAAACTTTTTTGTCAACACTTACCTTATAAGTAAACAAATTACCTCATTTTTACATTTAAGTCTTTTTAAACAGTGTTTCAAGTAGTAAATGTATGGAGCTATTTTGCAATTTTTGACAATATTCGTTTTTACCGCACACCTTTAATAAAAATACAAGCAGGTATTAAAACCATTCAATTTCCCAACATCACATAACCCCATAATAAACCAATTAATTTGAACAAACCTGGCAATAAATCCATAAATTTTTACGGCCGTTGACGAAAGCCTTTACCTTGGGCCATACGACATACAAGTTGAATTCTACAAGTGTTGACTGGAATGCCTTGAGCTTCTTCAACGAAATATGTTTCACTGACGCGCGAACAATCGTAAATACGATTAAGATAATTATTTAATCTACATTATTAGTAACAAAAAGCATTTTAATGAGATGATACTGATTGTAAAGACATCAAGGAAAGATGTATGTAAAGACTTTTTATTCTTTCATGCGCCTGTAGTATTTGCGATGGCATTTTTTTGGTTTAAGTTTAATCATTGCGCGGATAAAAACTATTAAATCTATTGAATAAAAAAGCCATCTCTACTATTCAACTGTCTTGAACCGTAGGTAAATAATTATAGTAGGTAGGTATTTATCAGATATCCTCAACCTTAAGGAGTCATTTAATTAAATAATTACGTGTAATGTTTTATAAAACAAACATAAATATTTTATAAATAACTTTTTAAATATCAAAAATTTCCTTACCTCCTACAAATATGCTAACACCATTGAGAAATCCTTAAAATTTGTTACGAGTAACAGAAGCAGAACTGCAATTAAGTGCTCAGACTGTTTTATCAGGCACTTATAACTTGAAAGTAACTTTAATTAGTGATTAAAACTAGTAGACATGATTTTGTCAAGCAGATATCTATGCAAGAAAATCTAACTGCCCATACTATTGACAAACTCATTAAGACTGTTGGAGCCTGCACTGAAAGAGGATCTATACATTTTTGCCTACGTACTCTCCGTACGGCGATAAAATATTTAGTTGTATTTATACACAATATATTTTGCATATGTGTGAACAAGCCACAGCTCGTATTTGGAAACAGTGATATTTATATAAATATCGTTTACTGAAACGATTTCGTTTAAATCGCTCGTGACCAATACATTTGGTTTAGAATTTGGGTCGTTTGCATAGCTTAACCTGTAACCTTCTGTAGGCGACATATTGCAATAATTTATTTGCTTGTTTCATATTATTATTATTTAAAGATAAATAAGATCGCTGAGTGGTAGGTTTAAATTTTAAACCACTTATAGGGTCTTAGAAAACAAGACTTAGGAATATTAAAGGTCATGATAATAACTGGCAGAAGAATTTTTAAGGAGAAAATATACTCACTTCATCACAGTTAATTAAAGAACCACAAGCAAGAAGCCGAGGCAAGTTAATCAGAAAGCTTAGACGGAAAATCTTCAAGAAGAATATAAAGATAAGATTGTTCCTTGGCCTTGACCTAATTTTAATAATCTCTTCGGTGTATAAAACGGGCAACAAATTAAACCGAATTTGCATTATAATATTCTGTCTCCAAAAATTAAAGCAACTGAAATCCTTGATAAATTCAAGACATTAACCAATTTCAATGCAGAAGAATGAAGCTAGGAAGAAGTGTAGATCAGATTTTAGAAGGAAAGCTAGAACATGATCATGTAACCTAGAAAGTGGAATTTAGATCTTGCAGAATAACAAAAGAATACTGTTATTGAATCATTGACATTCAAGCAACTAATCCAATGAGCCAATCGCAGACAATTGCTGGTTATCTTCCAAGTTTCGCCACAATACTCGGTAATCCGCTTTCCGCATCACGACAAGTTTATTTATTGAAGATGACACAATAATATTAATTGAATTAAAAAAAAATGTACATACATTATTAATTGATATTTAAATGTTAATGTCATTACGGGTTGCACAAAAATATTATGATTAATTCGCACCATGTCAGGTGCTGACCACAGGGGTCAAAAGCTTAGAAGAATTATGACACTGTAACCTTGAGATAAGCGTTAGATTATACTACTTATTGTGTCGAGTCGACTCGAGCTATCATATGGGAACCGCTTATGCCGTAGTGCTACGATCAGCTGCTCATGCCCTTGTAAGATTAACTAGTCACTCATTGTGGTATAGAGGCTGACTGTCTAGAGTGTCAGATTAGGGCAAAAGAGAATCCAAGATTATTTATTTTATTCGTCAATTTTTGCACTTTCGATTGCTTCGGTAAACAGTTTTTGTAAATTTTGAAATGTGGTTAGTATTATGGAAGATTCAATCGATCGCAGAAAGAACATTCAAAATGATTGTATTTTCTTAACGCTTTTCTTATACGGATATATTTTGACTAATTCTACCATTTAACCCAAGCAGTTTACCTCCCCTCACATATCTTTTTCATGTGACCAGAAACTATATCATAGTTCCTAATTTATACATTTCTTTATTTCAGAGGCTGTCACTGCACCTGGCAGTGGTGCTCCTTGCAGTATACCACACCTGCAAGGCGGAGCGATCAATACGAGCCATCCAGTTCGGCTCGAGCCAAAACTATGCGGTGATCGGGTCCCCCATCTCTGCGAACCTCGACGAGGACGGGTACTTCTATCCAAAGCCGAAGGTCCCCTTCCCGCCGCCGCCAACACAGCCACCGAGAACTCCTCCGCCACCACCACCACCAAGGCCACCAACACCACCCCCAACAAGACCCCCGATAACACAAACGACAGGCTACGTATATGAAACACCGCGCATACCGTTCGAGTACCCTACAACTAAAAGGCCCACGCCACCGCCGCCGCCACCACCACCACGTACTCCACCACCACCACCCCCGACGAGACCTCCACCACCACCCCCGACGAGACCTCCGCCACCTCCTCCACCTAGGACTCCACCACCACCACCACCCCCAACTAGACCTCCACCACCGCCTCCTACCAGGCCTCCAATAACTCAGTCTACTGGATACATTTACGAAACACCGCGAATACCATTCCCACCCCCAACAAGGCCTCCACCCCCGCCACCGCCACCACCGACGAGACCACCACCCCCACCACCAACCAGGCCACCACCCCCACCACCAACAAGGGCTCCATCTACTTACTTACCACCACCGCCCCCAACTAGACCGCCAATACCGCAAACCACAGGATATGTATATGAGACGCCACGCATACCATTCCCACCGCCAACAAGGCCCCCGCCTCCCCCACCTCCGCCGCCAACTAGACCCCCAACACCACCACCAACGAGACCTCCTCCCCCACCACCGACTAGACCTCCTCCACCACCACCAACTAGACCTCCTCCACCACCACCGACCAGACCTCCTCCACCTCCACCAACATACAGACCTCAGACTACAGGCTATGTTTATGAAAAACCGCGCATACCATTCCCGCCGCCGACTACAAGACTACCACCTCCACCACCACCAACTACAAGAAGGCCTCCACCTCCTCCACCCCCTCCGCCAACTACAAGGAGACCCCCGCCCCCACCACCTCCACCTCCAACTAGACCACCTACGACTAGAGCCCCACCAACCTACAGCACAATCCTAGATAATTTCAGAACTACAGGCTATACATACCCTACTCCAGTAGTGCCATTCACTTATCCAACGACTACCAGAAGACCCTATGTTCCTCCCGTGACGCAGCCGACAACTCAGAGGACATTCCCTCCAGCCACTTATTTACCTCCAACTACTACAAGGAGACCTACACCCCCTCCACCTCCACCTCCAACTACAAGAAGGCCGCCACCCCCAACTAGGCCACCTACGACTAAAGCCCCGCCAACCTACAGCACAATCCTAGATAATTTCAGAACTACAGGCTATACTTACCCTACCCCAGTAGTGCCGTTCACTTATCCAACGACTACCAGGAGACCCTACATTCCTCCCGTGACGCAGCCGACAACTCAGAGGACATTCCCTCCAGCCACTTATTTACCTCCAACTACTACAAGGAGACCTACACCCCCTCCACCTCCACCTCCAACTACAAGAAGGCCGCCACCTCCAACTAGGCCACCTACGACTAAAGCCCCACCAACCTACAGCACAATCCTAGATAATTTCAGAACTACAGGCTATACATACCCTACCCCAGTAGTGCCGTTCACTTATCCGACGACTACCAGGAGACCCTATGTTCCCCCCGTGACGCAGCCAACCACTCAGAGGACACCCCCTCCACCTCCACCAACCAGACCACCAACCTACAGAACACCGTCCACATACCTACCGCCACCACCACCAACAAGGCCCCCAACTAGACCACCTCCTCCACCACCACCCCCAAGACCATCGACGTACCTGCCACCCCCACCGCCAACTAGGCCACCACCCCCACCACCAACAAGGGCTCCATCTACTTACTTACCGCCACCGCCCCCAACTAGACCTCCACCACCTCCTCCTCCACCACCAAGACCTTCCACGTACTTACCACCACCCCCGCCAACTCCTCCACCTACCAGACCCCCACCACCCCCGCCGACTCCTCCACCTACTAGACCCCCACCACCCCCGACAAGACCACCACCACCAGTAACACCACCACCTTACAAAACCACAGGCTATGATTACCCGACCCCCAAAGTACCATTCACGTTCCCAACAACAGCAAGACCTCAAACCAATCCCCCAGTTTACTTACCACCCAGTACTACGCGTGCACCGGTCTACATACCTCCTCAGACAACAAGGACGCCATATATTCCTCCTACAACGAGGCCTCCTGTGTACATCCCCCCTCCTACTACAAGGCCGCCGGTATACATCCCTCCTTCAACTACTAGACCGCCTGTATACATTCCTCCGACGACTAGAATCCCGTACACGACACGACCGCCTTTCATTCAAGAGAAAGGGTACTTCTACGATCGACCACTGGTACCTTTCGTGTTCTAATTTAGTATAGAGACCTGATGCATCGAAATTAATATTAAAACGATAGCAAAAAATGCTTGGGTACGATTCTAGTCAGGCAACGTGTAATTGTATTTTTCTTATAGAAAAATTGACAATTATTGTCCGAAGTTGGAATCGTGCCCGTTATAGAGAAATAGCTTGATGGCAAAAAAAAAAATGCTTCAATAATTAATTGAACAAAATAATCACGGTTTTGCTAATAAGGACAGTATTATAGCGACAATTATGTACAGTGATTAATCACTAAACAAATCCTGTTAGTAAATTAATCATGGAACCTAGCCATAATGACATGCTAATGTCGATAACTTTATAAACTTAATTTTGGTGCTCAGGTATTGAATAAGTTGCCATATAAATTGTGATACCAAACGAATACTAGGTACTTACAGTCGCAATAATTATATTTTTGTTTGTTAATAATGTTTGTTTATATATTAGTAACTAGTTATATATATGTAACGGTAATACTCAAAAATGAAAGCGGAATCACTGCCTTTAACTAATTCTATGTTTAAGATTGTAAAATATTTTTTTAAATATAAAAAAAATGTGAAATAATTTTTGTTTCTTTTTTTTTTGCCACCTGGTGTCTAATTTTGTCAGTTCGTTTGATTCTAAGTCACTATTACAAAGTTTACAGACAGGTAACAGTTTTCATCACACCGTGCGAAAAGGATTTTGTACGCATCTGGTGAGACTAAATAGCAATTCTAATATCTAGAATAGGTGAAAGGCTGGATTGAGAAAACTCTGCATTCGTTAAAGGCGGCAAAGGGATTGTAGCAAGAGATGTATTTCTTATGCTATCACTATCATTCAAAAATTGTTTCTCTATTAATTCATATAACAGAGAAATAAAGCCCACACGGAAATGTATACAATTGTAAATAATAATCCCTTTATGAACCGTATTGGTCAATCAAGATGTTTTGCTAAAACCAGTCATTGGTCTAATGGCGCACAAGCGCGGCTGATGAACGTGAACTACTGGGCTCGAACTCCGGGATGAGCAAATGTGTAGTCAGTTTTTGTTTGAACATTCTCAATGTTGGTTCGTAGTTTGGAATTATGCCCGATAGATGGCAGTAAGCTCGCCATCAGATGGGACTTGATAATGCCATTGGCGCAGTCACTGCCTAACCCTTCGGTTAATACAGTCGTGAAAGTGCAAAAGATAACAACAATAAAACAAAAAAAAAATATTCATACAAAACCTAAGTTTCATTTTCTCCGTTTTTTTCCGTCATAAAATATTGTAGAACTCGTTGAAGCGCGAAGTTCGGCGACAACGGTCCATTTATCATTGGTAATGTATGTGCTGGTATTAGGAATGCCACACTGTGTCCTAAGTGAAAATACTGATAGAAAAAACGAGTCAATGACAGCGTAATGTATTGGGACGGTTGAAAATATATCGATTAGATTTAAAAGCATATCCATCATGATAACTAGAAAATATGCAAATATAATTAGTTATTTTCTACACCTGATTTGTGATGTTAATTGATACACATACATTTTATGACGCCATGATAAGCTTTCTACAGTACGGGTCGCAGGTTCGAATCCTGCCCGGAACGAGTACTTATATTTTATTTGGTGATTTGGATTATATTTTCTTACAATCCACACTATTATAAATGCGAAAGTAACTCTCTCTGCCTGTTTGTTACCTCATTATAACTAAACCACTGAACAGATCGTTATGACATTTTTAAAGGAGCTAGGCTGGAATCTGGTATAGAGCTTATTTTTACTATATTATAAAGGCATCTTTGGCGCAGTGGTTGAGAGCTTGACTGCTGTTTCGGGTTCAATTTCCGCACGTAACAAATATTTGTAAGATTTACAGATAGTTGTTCCAGGTTTGGGTGTGTGTTCATTTGAATATTTGTGTTTGTAAACGCACCCGCGATACAGGAATTATTCCTAGTGTTTTACAAAATCTATAGCAGTAAAATATTAATTAGATAAGTATGTGAGGCAATAATTGCAATATACATGAAGATGCGGGCAATAGCTGACAGTTTATTTAAAGATTACCAAATACCACCGAAATATGTCATCAATCTATTAAGAAAAACAAAAGTGCTTCCACGATATTTCCGACACCCTCTGTTGGAGTCTGATTTCCATCATTGCTTTGCTAACTGTTTTGTTTGTGTCAACACGACACAAGAATTAGGTGTTCAGTATTGAAGATACTTGTAATTAAATCATCATCATCTGCCTAGCCTTTTCCCAATAACATTGGGGTCGGTCGGCTTCCAATATAACCGGTTGCGGCTGCATATCAGTATTTTACACGGAGCAACTGCCTTCTGACCTCCGCCACCCAATTACTAGGAGATACTGATACTCTAAGGTTAGACTAGTTGTCAAACTTCTTGGGCTAATGACACCCGTAAGGACTGTCATAGGTCTTCGTATGACACCCGGGACCAACTGCTTAACGTGCTTTCCGAGGCACGGAGGGGTCTCGATATGTGAAAAATGGTCACCCATCCGAGGAGTGACCGCGTCAAATGCTGCTTAACCTCGCAGATCGATCTGGGTGGTAGCTAAGTAGCTACAACCCCCTCTTATCTATCTCTTTTTATACTTGTAATTAAACAACGATGCAAATGACCACTAACTAAAATTAAAAAAGAGAAAAACAATGCTTGTGTTGTTTTGTTATTACATTCGAGCGTGAACTATTGAGTTCGATTCCAGGTCTAGCGAAAAAGATATCGCGATTTTAATTTAAGAAAAACCTCATTACATTTTCGAAGTTTAGAATTGAGCCTAGATGGTGATAGGCTCGGGGGCTATTACATACGTGGGACTTAATAACGTCTTCAGGGAAATCCAAAGAATCATCATCATCATCAGCCAGAAGACGTCCACTGCTGAACGAAGGCCTCCCCCAAGGTGGGTTGGAGTTGCCATAATCCCCACGCTTGGCAGGCGGCTTAGGGATTGCAGTGGCTCACCGATTAGTGAGAGGACGCTGCTGCCCGTCCTCCGGTGTCTGGCCGCAGTTTTAAGACGTAAGAATACAGGTGTGTATTGCACCTGTGTGTAACATTATACAGGGGGGCATTTCATTTGAAAAAAAAAAAGCTACATTCGTCGACGCAAGCAAACATAATACGCAATACCGACTTCCTCAGAGAGAGTTCAACAATACATCACATTCACAACCCGTCGTAATAAATCCAATAAACACATAATTAGTTACACTCGCTCATCAAATACACGTTATCGATGCTCTACGAATTAGAAAGTTGATTAAAATTGTAATACTATGATTGATGTGTTTATAGGTAATTCCACATCCATTTTTTCCACTACAAGGGTTATGAAACCTTATTTTTTTAAATACCTTGCTCCACACTAGGATTTTCTCCTGTATCGTGGGTACAGTTTACAAACATACATGTCACATGCACACACAACCAGACCCGAAACAACTATCTGTAGATCATACAAGTATTTGTTCCGTGCGGGGATCGAACGCGCGACACGTAGCGCAGAAAGCTAATCTCTTAGCCACTGCGCCAACCGTGCCGTCAAAAAAGGCTTGATTGTCAGGCTCATCAGGTCAGCTGAGGATTCAGATCAGATACTATAGACTACAACAAATGATCTTGATGAACTGCCTAATCGGTCTAAAGGTCGCAAACGCGGGTGCAGAACTTGAGGTACGTGGGTTCGATCCCCGCGATAGACAAAGCGTCATGGGATTTTTCTATTAGAAATTCTCAGTATCTAGCAGCAAAGCGGAGTTTAGAATTGTGCCCGGTCGATGGCAATTAGACTTACCCCGTTTTACATGGAACTTAGTAATGGTATCGCCGAAATGAAGGTGTACAACTGTAAACCCCTGCATTACCCTTCGAGGAATACAGGCGTGATACTATGTTATGATAATGTAAAGATTGGACCGACCACTTTCCCATTTGTATCTTATATTAAAGGCAACATACTGTATCATCGCCAAAGTCAAAGTCAAATACAACAGGCTAACAGGGTCTTTCAAAACATATTGATTCTAAGTGCACGGTTCCAAAGTGGGGGTAGGTCCTATGTAGAAGAGACCGGCAAGAAACTCCATCTTTTAAAATAATAGTTTTATACTGGGTACAATCTTTAACGGTAAAGACTATACGAGTACAATGCAAGCTAATGTGCGCAATCACCATCCCGTTGGTAAACCGTCATGATAGTGGCAATATTAACTGATAACCACTTGCAATTGTCAGAAGACATAACATAGATATAAGTTGATTGGATGGAAACATACATCAGACACACTCAGTGGCGTGCACAGAGTTTTTATACAGGGTAGGCAAAAAAATTTAAAGCCTTACTTACCAATAATACCGACTGCATGATGATATTGGTTCGTCGTATTGTCGACAATAATAATGATGTATGTGATTTGCCACCTCAAATATCTTATAATAAATATTTATTTGAGTTATTTAGGGTAGGCAGTGTCTTTTTGTCTTTATGCACCACACGCCACTAGACGCTGTTAACCTAACCTTAAGACAGATACATACAGTCAGGATATCTGTTCGTCCCGTAAGTGAAAAAGAGCATGAAGCTAAATGAAACTCGATAATAACTTATTACATGGAGTAGTACGTAATTAAAATTGATAGCAATATGTAGCCCGGTTCACTCAACCGCGGTAAGTGGAGCTCGTTCGGTATCATTATGCGGCATTAAGATTATCTTGCAGATCACTTTAAGCTGGCAATACATACGGTACTTGAGATTTTATATACCTACATAATATTTACCACTGTGACTCCTGTATAGGATGATCTACGAGTACAAAGGTCATCAATGAAACACTGAGCAAAACGCATGAAGAAAGAAGTCCAAGCTCGCTAATATTAGATACATACGTATGTATTACATATATATACATTTAAGTATTTAAAGTCACGCCTTTTCCCATGGGAGTAGGCAGAAACTACGGAACGCCACGTGCTACGATCCTTACATAACCCTTAGATATTGGATATTGGAGTAAAACTAAGATGGGGGTCTTTATTAAAGCAACAGAAGCCAAAACAACAGTTTTTAGAATTTTTGTCTGTCTGTCTGTCTCTTTGTATGTTTTTACACGCATCATGCAAAAACTACCGCATGGAATTGAATGCAGTTTTCACCGATGTATTGCTCGAGGTCTTACTTAAAATATAGACTCCATTTTATCCCAGGAAAATATCTATTAATAAAAAAATTGTACCTAACTGAAGCGTCCCAAAATCAGTCAGGATAATTTTTCTGTATTATTTTAAATTTTTAAATAAATACATACTATTACGCTGCTTGACTCCGACAAAGGTAACTGCAAAACGCCTAGAAGAAAGATGTTTTTAAGCCCGCAAAGATATTAAATAACGTATTAAAAAAATATAACTCTTTAGGATACATGAGGCGCCCGGCAACGAAAGACAATAAATTTTCTACTGTATCTTATTTGCATCATTTGACGGAATAAATTGAGTTATAAGCCTCCTTCAATCCGTCAGGTTTTTTTATGATTTCTACAGTATTCTAGCGGATGTCCACAGCTTCGTCTGTGTGTATTGTGTTTTCTGGATCTCGACAACAGCGCCATCTACCAGGTCCAACTATAGCTAAGCAACAAAATCATCAAAATCGATCAAGCCGTTTAGCAAGTAAAGAATTACGAACACACGCACACCAGAATTTTGTATAAAAAGATATGTTGATTTCTCCTGTATTTGATTTTTCTTCTTTTTATTCTATTGTAGTTAGGTATCAAGCTCGGTAAAGAGGTATATTAAATAAGATTTGGACGACACGGTTGGCGCAGTGGCTAAGCGATTAGCTTTCTGCGCTACATGTCGCGGGTTCGTTCCCCGCACGGAACAAGTATTTGTATGATCTACAGATAGTTGTTTGTAAACTGTACCCACGATACAGGAGAAATCCTAGTATGGGGCATCGTTTATTTAAAAAGAAAAAGAAAGAAAAAATAGATGGTTGTTTCCCAGGTTGAAAGGGAACGTCAGGTCAAAGGAAAACATGGTGAAGAAACCTGCATGTCGTATAACCGAAATACATCTAAGACGTGACATCCACCAATCTATACTTAGCCAGGGTCCATCTTTCAGAGGAGAAACCTGAAGGAGGAAGAGGAGAAACATTGCAAGTTTAATGATTTAATGTCTTCTCGCCTTAATGTGACCAAGATTCACATAAACCTGATTAAAATTTACATAAACCTTCATAATTATGTCATGTAAGTGTTTGATAGAATATCTATATTTAATACATAATTATTATGTCGCATCAATTATATTATGCGTGTATATAACTAAAACTCAAACAAACGAAGTGGAAGTAACCACTTTGTGTATTTAAAAATTTTGATCATAAGCATAATAATTGTCGTAAAAATGTTGGCAATTTTGACAATAAAACAGTGGAAGTCCGGTCAGAATGACGCAATGCTACGTCGGAAATACGACACTCTCTACTCCATTATACAAATGACCCGTACTTATGACATTAAAACACATAAAATAAACAAAAATTGCTTGCTTAATAACCTTACAATGTAACCGCAGAGTACATACGTAGTGATGTGAATATATTACACATAATTGTGATTTTCACTGGTGTTACGAATATTCGGTCGTGGGGGAGCGGTGGCCGGTACGCTTCAGTGCCTCGCGTCCGCGCATCGTGGTTAATAGTGATGAGAAAGATTTTTATCGATGGTGTGGTGTCTTATGTTATATCGTATCAACTTAAGATGGGATATTTTGAAGTGTATAGGATCGACTCTTATCTCCAAAAGTGAACTACAGATTTTTAAGTCGGACTGACTATGACCGACAAAGTCAGAAGAAGATTATCGTGAGGTACTTATGTATTTTTATAATAATATAATGGTTTGACAAAATCAAGATAAATAATGTAATTTTGATGTTATTTTCCTACATTGATAGTACTTATGCATACCTGTGTTGGGCTATCCAAGCGATTGTTAGATTAATTATTGATTCAGCTCAAAGTAGCACTCTCATAGACAAGAATACCGCAACAATTATCGATATCGATGCCAAAACGAAAGCCCCAACCGAACCCTACCATCTCAAAGGAAAACACATTATCGTTGCGCGAAGAATCCGTCACATTTTCTAGTGCGGACGCGGGCGACGCGCGCGCAAACAAACAGCCATTCTTTTAGTAGTGATGTGTCGGTAACATGTCCAGTGAGGGATCAGTGTCGTCGAGTGGGTCCCGCATCAGGCAGTTCGGCTTGTACAGGACGATCGATGCGCGGACCGAGGAGTTCTTGCGCTCGTCGAGGAAGCGCCAGATAAGGCAAGGATGCGCATGCGCAGCTATATCAACGGCGATCACAGTTACCGTTGTTGTTGTAAGTGTTACTTTTTGTGATTTTGAAAATGTGTTTTAGTCTTTTTTTATATTTCTTTTTTTACCTATGTGGAATGTAAATGTGGGTTTTGTATGTCTGCTAAAATATATTGAAATGTGGTAGAACTGAACACCTATTTATAAGACTTGTGTCTGTGTGCTTTACATGTTTTAACTGTAATATTTTGGTATACTTTATAATAGTTGAACCACCTAATCGAGCGAAGTAAGCAGGGTTGTCGACAATAACAATTCACGGTCACAGAGGCCTTATATCGTCTATGATGGATTCGGGCTATGTATGATTTTATCAATTATAACTGTAACGTAAATTGTTACTCAAGCTAGATTTTTCATTTTTGATGGGCAAGATCGTATTTGAAACTAATGAAAGTTATTCATTTGAACGAAATTGTAATTATGTAGATTGTCCATTATTTTAGCATGTCCAGCTAGTAATACATCGATTTTATATACAAATGATATCGGTAGGTATATTTTTCACAAACAAATGATTATTTATAAACATACGCGAGCTATAAACACATTGTCACAATTATATAAACATTATGTATCACAAGATTTACCATGTCAATCGATTGTCAACATGATCCATACTATTTTCTTTCAAGTCAAGTCCAAGCTAATTGTTGATCACTGTTGGTATAGTCAAAGTGTGTTCCGCGGATCCCTAAGGGTCCGCAGTCTCTGTGGGGGCTTCGCGAAAATACTGGTCACTGTCTTCACAGTCAATTCTCTTCTACCAAGCTTTACATCAAACAATTGATGAAAAGCAAAAAATAAAAACTATTTCGTAGCTCCCATTAGATGCAAATGTTAATGTTAAGTAATATGATTATTAATAAAGTATACACATAAACTACTTAGGGCTCCGTCAAATATTTCTTTTTTCATAAGGGTTCCGTCGCCAAAAAAGTTTGAGAACCGCTGGTATAGTCTGTCTTACGTCATACGTACTTAACATCACGTCTGTATTCCCCTAAGAATTACAGAGATTTACTATTGTGCACCCACATTTCATAAGTTCCTCAAAGGTCCCGGTAGATGGCAATAAGTTCACACCAATAGGCAGCGAATATAATGCCATCTACCGACGAAAATTCCAAATTCCTGGCGAAAAATATAATTACACTTAACACGACACGGGGATCTAACGCAGGACCAAACCCCGGCCGCGCATGCGACCACTAGACTTGTTATATCGTAGATTTCAGCAAAGACCACCGTATTGTTCTTTGAACATCTACTGGTCGGTCATATATCTCTCTATCTCTTCAGCCTGTTTCAGTGCATTTTGGTCAAAGGCTTATGCGTATACTTATGAGATTCTTTGGATAGATACTATGGGTAGTACATGGTGTTCCTCCATTGAAGAGGGAGGATCCTCCGACCAGGCAAGGTAACCACCTTGCCTGGCGGGCCGAAGCCCAACGATTCATGTTGGACATTTGTATATGTGTTACAATCGATGTAAACTTTCATAGTGCGATATAGGGTTTGTTGATGTAGCTCCAGTCCGATAGATGGCGCTTTGATTTTTGCCATGTTGCGAGTAGTAGTCGTTACAATACTAATACGTACTTGGAACTATTTCCTGCCCATACTAAGAAAAAGTAATCCAATATACACTGCCGTGACGTCATTGCGCACGCGCATCCAGTAATATTCCAAGCACGTTGTCGTTTGTATACATAATTGCGGTTGTTGGTTTTTTTCTCTACTTTTTATTTTGTAAACACTTTTTATATGGTGATTAGTTATACGCTTCCTTTTTGTTGAAACGCGTCCGTTATTTACAGTTGTGTAATGAAATTGAAAAAAAAAAAAAAAACGCTTTATGCCTTTTTTATAAAGCTTTTTGTATACTATCAAGCAGCGGCGTGCACAGAGTTTTTATACAGGGTAGGCAGAAAATTTTAAAAGCTTACTTACCAATAATACCTACTGCATGTTGGTATTGGTTCGTCGTCTTATTGATTAAATAATAATGTATGTGATTTGCCATCTGAAATATCTTATAATAAATATTTATTTGTGTTATGTAGGGTAGGCAGTTTCTTTTTGTCTTTATGCACTGCACGCCACGTGCCGGACGCCTGCTAAGAAGCAATCTGCGTGAATATGCGTTCTTTGTTACGAGGATTACTTTAACACATAACGTAACATAGCATCACGCCTGTATTCCCCGAAGGGTTAGGCAGAGGTGTACTATTGTATACCCACTTTTGGCTGATGCTGTTATTGAGTCCCATGTAAAAGCAGGCGAGCCTATTGCCATCTACCGAGCTCATATTTCTAGACTTCGTGCTGCTACTGAGAATATTCATACAGAAAAACCCCAATAACACTTTGCCCGACCCGGGCATCAAACCAAGGTCCTCACGCTCAGCAGTCCCGCTTGCAGTCACTAGACCAACGAGTCATCGAGGACTGCTTTATTCGTCCTGTGATCGACGGGTCAGGCAGTGTTATTGTTTTTTTTTTTTTTAAATTCACTGTAGCAGATTGTAGTTTAGAATTGGGCCCAGTAAATGGCAATAGGGTCGCTCCTATTAGATGGAAATAATAACGGCATAGCCGCAACTTGGGTGTACAAATAGTACGCTTCTGCCTATCCCTTCGGGGAATACAAGCGTGATTTTATGCTATATGTTTATATGATCTATGTTATTTAGACTATACAAATATAATTTATAACAACACGTAAGTCAGAAACTTTACCAAATGAATGAGCTGCAGCATTTTTACCAAAATAGTTATTTTACTCCTTAAAAGAGATCTATCCTTACAGATAGATAGATTCTCCATTTTCTAAGCAGTATCTAAGCAGATCAATCTCCCAGGCGGCTAATATGAGCATCGCGGTACTTATAATGTTACTGTTTCATTATCTCGTTCGGAAACAGGTTTTATAGACATTATGTCTTGTCATGACGAGAACATTTTGTTGCAAAGTGCATATAAGCCTAGCATAAACCATCCTTCGTTTTCCAACTGCTAATTATCAAAGGAGGTCCCTTAATAAAGTTACAATCGGTTCCACAAACAATATGTAACCAGTCATCGAAATAATCTCATATTAAGACATATGATTGATAGTAGACATTTAACAAGAGAACACAATTCGAGAAATAAGGGTTTAGCAAATTTTGATTTTTGTTTGAACTGGGAAAGAACATTTGTACAATGAAATGGACCATCAAACTCTTTGTAAAAAAGCCTTTCACTTAAATACTAGACTATCTCGCAAATCTGACGTCACGGCTTCGCGGCACTGCGCCTGCGCCGATGAAGAAAGCAGAAAGTATGCACATTATGCTCAATATGTTAAGTACTTACATTGTTTCAGCATCTTGAGAGTAAAATATTTGCATTTTATGTTATTTCCATACGACATGCGTATGCTGTTTCTGCTTACCACGCCAAGAGAAATACCTATATACCTATATATGGCAGCGTACATTACGGGTTTTTATAATCTTCATAAAGTTAGAATAATTCTGTTATTTACGTAAAGTTAGAACATATCGTTATGGTAGGTACCTACTCACTGTTTTAAAGCACCTCTAGTTATTGCATGGAAAGAGCCAGATCCGGCTCTGGGGTAAAGCGAGTCGTGCGGTCACTCTAGGCGCCAGATTTTTTTATTTTTCTATTGAACCTTTGACATATTTGTTTGTATTGTACCATTAAACCGAGATGGTTTGTATTGGTACTCACATGTTAAAATAAAATTAATATAGGTATAACATTCTGCACTTTATAATGTTGGCGGTAAACATCTATTCGCAATAATGACACATTATAATGAATGCACGCTAACAGTCACTCATTGTTTCCGACAGAAAACTGTTTTGTTTCTATCTGTGAAGACTTCTTAATGGCTTTGTGTAACTATTTAAATTTTTTACCATGACTAATCAACCGACTTCAAAAAAAAGGAGGAGCACTTTACTTGGCACCGATTTCAATATTCTTCAACTACTTATTGCATAATAAAAGATTTATTTTTTGCTTTTTAGTTATTAGTTTTGTTTTTGAGTTTTTTTTGAGTCGGTTTTTATTTTTTTTTAGCTGCTAGTGTTCCTAAGAGAAAATAAAACTGGTTTTACAACTTAGCGGAAACAATCTTATACAGGATGTGTGTTTTTTTGTGTTTTATGTTATTGTAAAAGACGGCAAGATGACAAGGGGCGCGTCAAAATGCCAAATGCGAAAAGCCATTTCGTGTATATAATTTAATGGCTCCTTTTGAGAGGCGGGACTGCGCGACTGTTTGTGTTAATGAAGCAGCCGTGAAATAATTAGAGTTAAGTACTAAATTTAAGTTCAATATGGGATGACTTTTGCAATAGAGTTGATTTTTAAAAAACTTGGTAATTATTATTAAAATAAACAGATTCATGTGATGTAAATGCGTCGATCAAAGGGCACAGAAAGTGGATTTCTCTTTACTCTGATCAAGGGCTAGGGCCGGCGCTGGAAAGAGCGACTGACCCTGAGATCGCCTCGCGCACAATGAGCGACTTCGCGATTCGACTGCCTAACTGACTACTACGGCATGGTGATTGGAAGACGGTAATGTTAGAATGTCTGCGGTTCTGTGAGAAGACAGTGTGATACGTTTACTTATCAAGAGTATATTTAGTTTAAATGACTATTCGCCATTATTTAGTTTCTATGACTGCCTCACTGGTCTAGTTGTCGCCACTGCCGAGCGTGAGTTTCTGGGTTCGGTTCCCGATTGAAAAGAGAAAAAGAAAGAAAAGAAAATGATTTAAAATTATGACATGCACAATGTAGGAGAGCAATTTTATGTAGAGCGTAAACATGTAAAATTGGTCATGCAATATCATGTAACACAGTATAATTTGTACAATAGAGTAAGATAATCATACAAAATTGCGCCTATAACTGTAAAGATACACAATTATGACTAATAAAACAATTAAGACGTTTTTATTATTAGATAAATCGTTCTGTAACTATAGTGAAGTCTTACTTTCAAGACATTTACTGCCAGTAAATGCTATTATTGCATGTATCTATAAATTAAACGAACAATCGATACGACGACACGGTTGGCGCAGTGGCTAAGCGATTAGCTTTCTGCGCTACGTGTCGCGGGTTCGATCCCCGCACGGAACAAATATTTGTATGATCTACAGATAATTGTTTCGGGTCTGTGTGTTTGTGTATGTGAATATATGTGTTTGTAAACGCACCCACGATACAGGAATTATTCCTAGTGTGGGGCAACGTTTATTTTAAGAAGAAGGAAAAAAAAATATTTCGATTATTTTGTTTAGTGAACTACCTATTTATAGAAAATAACGCGTGAAAATTGTGTATCTTTGACGACACGGGTGGCGTAGTGGCTAAGCGACTAGCTTTCTACGTTTCGTGTTGCGGGTTCGGTTCTCGCACGGAACAAGTATTTTTGTGATCTACATATGGTTGTTTCGGGTCTGGCTGTGTGAACACGTAAAATTTATGTTTGTAAACTGTACCCACGATACAGGAGAATTAATCATAGTGGGGGGCAATGAAAAAAAAAATCTTGCAAATACAACAAAATAATAATATCTTCAACTTAACTTACTAGACTTTACATAATTATATTGGTAATTTATACGCTACATAGTTTAACGTATTTCATCAAGGGTTCTAATTAAAATGTGATTGTGTAGTCTTTTTAGTGTGACTAATACTAATGTGACATATTGGACTTTCAGTGGAAGGTAATTAACCTAATATTTATGTAGTATTTGACATATTAGATGCAGTATTAATATTTTCTAATCTAATAATGTTTTTGTATCAAATATCTCAAGTAAAAATCAAGTGCTAATTTGATTTACTTTCTCATTTCAGAGTGTCATACTGGTATATGAATACAGTATTAACTCGGAGTCAAACGTAAATAAAAAAATCTCATTAAAACCTAACTGGTTTGGATTAATGAACGAGAGTGATATAACGTCATTCGATTCAAAGTTCAATAAGAAAATTAACTTCGACAGAACAACATTAAAACTTTTACCGATATTATTAAAAGCACTAAATAAAAATCGATACTTAGAGAAGATATTAGAAGACTATTCGAGTTCCAGTCCACCATATGTAGGAAAAGACTCAACCGAAGATACTTTAAAGAGAAATGTTTTCTCTGATGCAAAGAATTGGTTGAAAATGCCAACATCAAAACACTACTCAATTGATTACAAAACGTCACCTTTGATATACTGGAAAAGTCCAACACAACGGTTGGAGTATCTCACAAAAATACGAAAAATAAGAGACTATCAAAGAATGTTGAAGTATTTCGACAAAATGATTAATGAAAAAGTTGGAAGTAATCAAAAAAGGGATTTTGAGTATACTGAAAATCCTTTAATAGCTGAAACTGCTCCCATGAAACTAGAAAAAAATATAAAGATACACCAAAACCAGTATCCTCTTGAAACTAAAAATAATGTTAAAAATGACAAAGAAGGCATGGTAAGCTGTAAATGTCCAAAAAAATTGGGGCAACTATTAAACAAATTGATTGTTAGCATAAAAGATATAATCCCAAATATCATTAGTAAAAAACAGAACATAAACACATGTATAAATGAAACAAACTCTATTCCAAGACCACACAATTTTACAACCCATCGAACAGTAGTGCAAGTAACGAAACCAAGAAATACTGAACTCCCTGCAGCAATCCCGAAGCGTTCAATTCAAAGGATTACTACTATCACTCCTAAACTCACTCCTTTTACCAGAAAAAGTACAACTAAAAGGACCATTACAAGCACAACTACTAAAACTACCACATCAACTACCACTAGAAGTACCACTTCTAGTACTGCAAGAACTACTACAAGATTTATTGCAAGTAGTTCTACAAAAGAATCAGTATCTGAAACACCTCATACAACTGAAATTAAAAGAAAGTACGTCGAAGACAGTACAATTCCGCTACCAACATTAGCAAATACATTATTACCTTACTATCAAACATATGAAAAGAATACTTTGGATTATGATTCAATTGTAAGGCCGACAGATGCGTCATATATTGAAACCGCTAACAGCCAACCAACTATGCCGGCTGAACGAACTACAACTGAAATGTTTGTACCCATAAAATTTATCGATTCATCAAATGAAGCATTCAACACTGAAAAAATACATGATGATTATACTTTAGAACCATCTGATACTCGTACCACTGTACCTTTATTCAAAGAAGAAGATTATGATGATTACTATGTCACTACATCTAAAATTAACAAAAACGTTGAAAACTTAGACGTTCCCAGTTTTGAATTGGTTAATACCAAAATAAAGACTCCTCTAAATAATGAATTTAAATCTCAATACGGTTTAAAGAAAATAGCAATGAATACAAAACCTTTGAATTTTCATCCAGTTATCAAACATAAAGACTTAGACTTAGCTTCGATGAGAAAAATGGCTGATATGATTTATTTTCCACATGAAAATATTGGCAAATTGGCAAATAAAAAATTAAAAATGAAACCTACGATTGCAATGCCATCTATAAAAAATCAAATTGCTCAAGAATTGCGTTCCTTGAATACAAACGCTAAAATTACAAATTCACTTGAAAGTAACACTTCCTTAACTAGTACTAAGTTTACAAGTTCAATAAAGAATAGTATTAAAATAACTAGTTCCGAGTCTGACATAAAACTTGAACCACTAGAAACAAAACTCAGTATGGACCAAACAAATATAGATAATGTAGGTGAAGAGGAATTTCAAGATGAATATGGTTATAAGCAAATGGAAACCAGAATACCTTATGAGTATAAAAATATCACCAAAAAGATAAAAATAAAATCTGAAACGGAAAAAGAAAACCAGGACTTAAGTTCACGGGAATTATCAAAAAATGAAGAGAAAGTTTCAGGAAAATCTCCCAAATCAATGTTGCCTTCCATGAGAACGAGTTATTTAGAGGTTCAACGAAATAATGAATGGAGACAGGATGAACATGATCATGCCGATTATGATATAAATTTCAACAACAACATCTTTGATTTGCCAAATATTAATTAATATAAACTGCATTATATTACAACAACAGTGATTTTATCAAAATATTCCCTTGTATGTATTGTGTTTTATGTGTTATTATTATATTTTAGATAATCACAACATGTACTCTATTTTAACGCATAAACATGTATTTGTATGATACTGAAAACAAAACATTATAAAATAAAAATATTTTTTCTAACATTTTCTTAATTTAGGTAACTAATATAAACCTATTTGATAATATGTAAGTACATAGTTAATTTCATTTCATTCTCATATTTTCAGGTAATACTACTAATCTACGAATACGCAATAGCTGTAGAATGGAGTTTAGTACAAAGTAAAAAAGGCGTGAACCGTACAGATGGGATCAGAAACGACCAACCATTTGCCGATAGACTCGACCGAAGCTACTTGGGATTCGACCAAGATTATTACGAACGAATGCCACTACTCATCAATGCCTTGCAAGAAAGCAGTTATTTTGACCCAACTTTAGAAACGTCCGGACCTCTTATTAAAAAAAGAAGATACAACATTACAATAATGAAGCCGACTACATCAAAACCAAAATATAAACTGAACGCGGTCCGCAGAACAAGTCCCCGGCCTTTTTTTTTTGAATACAGAAGTCCTACTCCTGTGCCGTTCAGCAAAACTTACGGATCTAGAAGTTGGATTGAAAGATACCGAAACGAGGAAAGATTAAAAAATATACGACAAATTATTAAATATTTGGAGAAAACAATCAATGCAAAAGTAGGAGATATGAATTCAAAACCAACGAGCAATCACATAGCTTTTACAGGGCTCTATATAGAACCTATGCTAGAAAACAAAAGCGTAGATACAAATTCTAAATCAGATTTACAACAAGACAGTTCAGATAATATCAATAAATTTAAATCTAATCATCTAGCAGATCCACTCTTCAATTTCAAACCAGAAAATCCTGGAGATGTTAATCTGTTAGCTGATGATTTTCTACGGTTTTCACCTATTGCGACTCCCAGTCTTATAGATACATCCAACAAATATCCAATGTTCCGACAGATTCCATTCCACAAAAGGAATTGTCCAGGTAACAAATGTGAGGAAAATGATATCATCAGTAATACATTTCTTGAAAGTTCCAGTGAAATCAGACAAACTGAAACGCCACCTGTTAGTACCACTAAATCATTCAGCGTTATGCTAAATTTATATCCAATTAAAAAAGAACTACCGACAACTACCCAGTCGTTAGAAAATATTTACCTTACAACGTCACGTCCATTAATACAGTTTAAAAGGAAATCAAATTTTGCTTTCAGACGCATATATACTCCATATAAAAGACCTAGATATTTAAGTAATATAATAAATAAAGAAAGCAAAGTAGAGAAACCGAAAGAAAATATAAATAAGGACAATATGGAAAATGAAACAGGTACTCAAATGATTGTACATGTTAAAGTGTATAGTCCCGATGATAAAACTGAAATGAAAAATGAGACAAAAAGAGTAAATCGTAAGATACTATCGACACAAACAAATCCATATACAACAAAAGCTCCCATTGAGTTATCGACTTCACAAATTGAAGATTATCATGCCGGTAGTTCAGGTTATATACCTGTAGAAGCTAAGTCAGAAACACCACAATTACCTAAAGTAACAACCATGTTACCATTCTTTGATATGACAACTGAATATCCTTGGCCTGCTCCAACAGAAGTATTACAGTTTAATGCTGCAGACGCAAAAGTGCCAAATCAGTACATAGATATAGAAAGAAATAAAAATAACCAACAATTAGAAATTAGTAGAAGAAACTCTGGTGAACATGTTATACGGGAAGAACATAGCACGCTTATAGTTAAGCTTAAAAATGAATTTGTCAAAACCACAAGTCATGTCCCTGAAGTTAGAAAAACCACAGAAAATATTGAGGACACCACAACAGTTTGGACGTATGTTCCTCAAATAAATGGTCATTATAGAAGCATTAATCAAAATTCAGAGAATGTTAACAAGTGGTTGAATGCAAATCCGGAAAATGATAGGAAAAAGCGCTTAGAGCAGTCTGTATCAGGTTTTAATAATTATGCTCCAATGTATGTAGAAATTAAAAGGAATCACACGCAACTATCTACCAAAGAAGATGATGATGATGAAGAAGGTGAAGACGATGTTAATAATAATAATAAATATTGATGACATATTATTGTGATTGTAAAATTTGTTGATTAGTAGAGACTATGAATTAGGTAGTGATTGTAAATTATAAAAAAGATATTTATTTTCTGTGTCCCACCGACTTTACTTCCCTACCCATTTATGTGTCTTGTGCTGAATTCAACTGTGTGGGCACGTTTGTAAATAAAATTAATAAAGAATTGCCTTTGTTTTCGTTTTATTTAAAACTATGGAGAAGAATTTTTGCAGCATGCCTCCAAGCAAATATGAAAAATCCTTGTTGGTTTTACACTGAAGTATTAACCAATTTCCATTAACAAAAGCCTATTCGCATGAATGCTAAGATGCCAACTTTCTAAAGTGTAATATTAGGTAATTACTTAATTATGTTCAAGCTTTATGATCTTATGTTGAGATTCGTACACCAGAGGGCGATGCTTGTCATCCTCTTGATATGATTCGTAGTTACCTTTTACAAAACGCTCATGTATTAGAGTTTTTCTGTAAATTTCCAAGGCGATGTTAAATATAGTAAAACGTTTTACTAATAAAAGTAATCCAAACGATTTTAGCGCCGAGAGGTATCAACGGCAAAAACATGTACTAAGCTATAAAATCCTATACTCGAACTGTTTTATGCGCAAGCGCATAGCTGTATAACATGAGTCGTAGTTTGAACTTTATTTCATAGATGGCAGTAGCATCGCTATCAGGTGCTTGGTTAAATATCCTATTGAAATAGAAGTGGCTAACCAATTTTACTTATAAGTATAGGTTTTCGAAATCTGCTTTTTTACTGTTATAATTTTTAATTATTACAAACGACCCGTCTCAAACAAACCGGGACAATTCTCAAAATTATCAGATAGTAATATTAATACCTATTAATAAACAATGAAGTTCTTAGTTAAATTGCTGCAATATTTGATTTCTTGAGCGCCTAAGACATGTACTAAAGTGAAAACGACATCTTCAATATACAACTATTAAAGTCAAATTAACGAATGTGACAAAGTATATTCTTCATGCTTTCTCCTAAGTAAAATTTATGTCAAATTGGTCAATAATCGTCAAACCGTATCAGAGCATCATCGTGCATCATACATTATTGACTCATGTAGAAAGTGAAATGACTTATTTTCGTTTTCCGCGTTTACAACTTATCAATGTTAGTCATCAGATTGCACTGTTGTATTTGGCACTATTTTGCCCAGAAGCTGGACTGAAGATGAATCGGGTTATAGTGTTCGCAAGCGCGACTGTTATTGAGTTTTTCTGTATAGAAATTCTCAGTTGCAGCACGGAGTTTGGAACTGTGCCCGGTAGATCGCAATATGTCGCAGTGTCGCAGGTTCGTTAAAATATTCGTATGATGATGTTACTGTACCACTGTCACGAGTTTTCTTACTATTTACTATCAAAGTAAAGTAAATTTTCATGATAGCGATTTTAGTTCTTAACTTAGTTACATTAGGGATTAGACTCGCTTATGTGACATCTAGTCATAGTAAAGATTTGATTTATTTTTATATTATAGAGATGTCATATTAGCGACTCTAATCCCTAATGGAACCAATTTAAGAACTAAAATCGCTTGCATGAAAATTTACATTTACTATGAAAGTATATATAGTAATATAAATATAGTAAAAAAAACTCATAATAGAGGTACTGGTCTGTGTGTGCGTCGTAAATATTTGTACCTTAAACGCATCCACGATACAAAACATAAACAAAAAGCAAGCGTAAAAAAAAATATTGAGCTTGATAAATAGAAAAAGGCTTTCACAGATGGTATTACACAGGGTTTATGACGGCATCGCACGCTTCTGCTTGACCCTTAGAAATACAGGTAACATGCTAAGTTGCAATGTACTTAACAAGACTTGACCTAAAACGGTCCGTCGAGGAAATTCATGCGTGCCAGACTGCCAGTCTGTCAATGACGAATCAGAATTAATACGGCTGTCTAATCGCCGGATATCGGCACTTGGCACAGATTTCAAGAATATCTCAATTGACCGGACAGAGCATGAAATAGCGAAAATAATTGATATATTCAAGGGCAACTATTGGCTATAGTGTAGAACAAAATATATGAAATGTTATTATCTACTAAATTGTCCAGATTTTCAACGAATTTATCATAAAAATGTTTCAATAACTACCTTGAATATAGCTATCAATTCCCAAGAAAATTTAAGAGACATTTACTAGCCAACTTCATGGTGTCGCTTTTATCTGTCGGTGTGCGCGCGCATCTTAAGTATTTACTGTCAATCATGTATCAATGGCGCCAAAAAAAGTATAACTTCAAAAATTCGATGTTGTTCATATAAAAACATGCCCACTTAAACACACATATACATAATACTAAAATATATAACATAACATAGCATCACGCCTGTATTCCGCTAAGTGTGGCAGAAGTATATTACTGTAGACCCACATTTTCGCGACGAATCTCAGGCGAACCTATTACTGAGCATAGTTCCAGACTCCATGCCTGCTAATGACAATTTCCAATAAGAAAAACCAATAAAACTGCCCGACCGAACTCAAGACCTCACACTACGCAGTCGCACTTGTCACCACTAGACTAACGAGACAGTTTTGAACACAGAACAGATAAAAGAGGTTTATTGAATACTAGGTTCCGCCGGCGACTACGCCCTCATTGATTACGAACCCGTGCATTTCGGGTCACACGTAACGCCATCTAGCGTCCTAAGAAAGTTCTTTCCCTCGGGAACAGTACCTTTTTTCTGGATGAAAGGTACCCTATGTCCTTCTCTGTACCCCTGACAATGTATATGCAAAATTTTGCACGATGATCGGCTCAGTGGTTTAGGCGTGAAATGGTAACAAACAAACTTACTTTCCTATTTATAATATTAGTACGATTAGGATGTCACAAAAAATAAGTATAAGACTCTTTCGACACTTTTCTTGTAATTCCTTTGGAAGATTTCCTCGTAATCGAAATGTAATGAAACATCGTTTAAAATATGTGACATTAATATCAACACCGAACGCGATTGTAAAACGCTCGTGCGTCGTAATTATTGTAAGTCGGTAACAGGAAGCCATTTACTTAACAATATTTAAAGACAATGGTCATACAACAGTGACTTGTTTTAAAGACTATGTTCTTGCAAAAGTTAAACATTACGTTCATATTTTATAAGTTTTGATCGTGCTAAGTGCGATCAAAAAATCATTTAAATAACTATAGAAATATACTTTCGATAATTTTATGAATAAATATAAGTCTCAGTGTAAATGTTCGCAGGTGTAACTGTTGAAAATAAGGTCCTGGTTTCGATTGCCGAGTCGGGCAAAGTGTTATTGGACTTTTCTCTATGGGCATACCTAACCCATGCAGCACCCACATGGCTGCATGGGTTACAAACTTACAATACATATCTTTCTATAAGGCAGAGCTAAGTACGCCTCTGCCTAACCTTTCTGGGCATACAGGCGTGATGTAATGTTATATAAAAGAAACTGTTCACCTAATATTCTTCCATCATACATTAATACGAACGACCATCTTTGTTGCCTGAAATAGATGGCGGTTTCTGAAAATAAATACCACGATATTGCTTCTATGTATATATGTTTATTAAGATGTACAGTCAACATCAAAAAGATGTATACAAGTAGCGAAATTCAAACGCTTATTCTTGGAAAGGTATTGGTTAAAATCATAAAAATTAAATGACCATGTATTTTTGCGTATCTGCAGATACTATACATATATGAAACTGGTCAAGACGTTATTAATTTTTCTTCTAAAAATCACTTTTGAAGATCGTATACATATTTGTGTATGCATCTTTTTGATGCTGACTGTACCTTATAGAGTTTAGAGTTATGGGAAATGACAAACATATATATGGGCACAATTTTATCAAACATTATAAGTTTGTTGTGATATAAATGTAGTTTAAACGGGCACGAGTTATATTTTATTATATTTATTGCTTTATATCTTGTTTAGATTTCGGCCATGATTATAAAATATATAGTTCATACCGTATATTGTTTTGGGTAACGTGAGAATATTATGTAGAGATCAGAATCCTCGTCACTCTCTAGGTTATATATTTTGAGATCGCAGGTTTAGTTCTCAGGTTGGGTAATAATGTACAAATGTTACAATTATTATCTCTTACAATTACTACATATTATAAAACAAAGTCCCCCGCTGCGTTTGTCTGTCTGTCTCTCTGTTCGCGATAAACTCAAAAACTACTGAACGGATTTTTATGCGGTTTTCACAGATAGACAGAGTGATCCATGAGGAAGGATTAGGTGTATAATTTTGTTAAGGTTTTATGTAACTTGGCTGAAATATAACGATGATAGTTGAAGATGTCGGAAAAAATTACGACATTACGACAGAAAAAAAATTAAAGTGTATATGCTCTGCCACCCGTGCGAAGCCGAGGCGGGTCGCTAGTAAATTATATGTACAGATTGAATCTTATATTCTGACAGAATCATATTCTCGTAAGATGCAAAGGTTAAAAGAGATTCATCGATAAAAAAAATCTTGGTGTAAAATGGTGTATTCTTGAAATTAATTCAGATTGGACTCTACGACCATAAAAATAGGGTTGAATAAACGGGAGTCGCCAGGCTTGCGGGCCAGAGAAGGGACAAAATGTTAATAGATAGGGATATATGAATTTTTCGCACAATAATAATTAAAATGTGTAAAGAAAGATTAAAACATAATCTTCTCTCTCAGTATCTTGATGACAGTGACGCAGTGGGGATTGGCTTTCTGCACTACGTGGGTTCGATCCCCACACGGAGCAAATATTTGTATGGCCCGCAGATAGTTGTTCCGGTTCTGGTTGTTTTTTAATATGAATATTTGGGTTTGTAAACGCACCCATGATACAGGAATGAAACATAGTGTGGGGCAAAGTTAAAAAAAGGGTTTTTAGGGAACTTCTCGACAACTTTAGTATTAAGACGCTTAAGGTTGTCAAAAATAACTATATTGTCGAATCTCTAGAGGGCTGCCACGTCTATGGTCGTGTCAGAGTAATTGTGACAATCTTTTGTGGTTATTACTTACATAACAATACCATATAATGCACTATATTTAAAATAGCACGGTTGGTGTAGTGTTTGAGAGATCGATTGCTGCGCTACGTGTCGCGGGTTCGATTCTCGCACGTAATAAACATTTGTATGATCTACAGATAGTTGTTCCAGGTTTGGTTGTATATCCATGTGAATATATGTGTTTGTAAACGCACCCACGATACTGAAATTATTCCGAGAGTGGGCAAGGTTGTAAAAAAAAAAATCAAATTGCACAAATTGTACAAATGCGTTTGTTTTTCGTTTTGATCGTTTAGTATGTCACATTCAATCACGGATACCATACAACGTCGACTAACTGACGAGTAAAGCATTGTATTACTATTAGGACATAGCTGTCGACCAGCTTTTTGACAATACACTGTCAAAAAACGGCGCACCTTTATGTTCTGAATGACTTACTAAAAAAGGGAAAAATTAAATAGCCTTTTGTAATAGACAATAGTACCGGGTACTTAGTTCCCTTAGTACCGAATCATTTCTCTGAATGCAACGGACCCTTTTAGAACGTGACCTAGTAGACCTTTCGTCTCTCTCTAACACCATTGACCTCATATCACCTATCTCACATCACGCATCTTAAGAAAAACCCCGTTACTTTTACCTGTGCAAAAAGGTTCTATCTGCGGAGGCGGGGACGGTGCTGACGGGTTATTGCTATCTCGCTCTCACGCGGAACTTAGAGTTGTAAGAGAGAAAGAGTAAGGTATAATGCTAATCCGGTACCGTAGACCGGTGGTGCAAGTTTTTGACAGTACGTATCAAAGTTAGCAGAGTAGTTGAGTTGGTGTATAGTGTATTTAGTTTCGTTGGTGTTATTTATTATTATAAATAAAAATATGTAATACTGATGTGATTTGTGAAGTGCCTTGTGTTAATAGGAATTATTTTTCTTAAGGTAGGTTATGTCAATATTGCAATAAGGCATATTTACACTGTACTTTCTTTGCATAACATGTCAGTTAGTCATCAAGGTCATAATATATATCGTGAAGACTGACCTTTACGAAACGGATTGAGATTTTAAATTGTACGAACTCAATAAAATTAAGTATCCGATTGTCTAGTCTCGCATTTTTACGCGATGACGATATATCATGATGGTCATAAAAAATGCATGTAACAATATTCTTTAAATCTACTGGTTCAGCAGTTTCCAAATCAATACAAAAATGCATACTAACAATATTATTATTTAAAACTGGTTTTCTTCCGGGTTTATACTACTCATAAATTTAACTACGTATGTAAGTCTCAACCACCACCTTTTTATTTGACGGGTTGATATACTTAAACATATGCAAATTCAAAAAATTAAAACATATTATTCTTCAAAAAAAATTTGTCAAATCTTCAGAACGAGTTCCAAACGGTACTATTTGTATGCCAGTGGCGCGGAGACATTCGGAATACCGACATTCGTGAGATGTCAATATGTCACTATAAAGTGTTATTTGGTATCTACTTGCAAGAATTCCTTTCTAGTTTCATGTAGACCTTGAAGGAAATATTAAAAAAAAAATGTCAAGAACAATAATCATAATAGTAATGTTCTATGCAATATTTCGGGCATATTTTACAGGCTTATCTTTAACCACGAAATTACTCGCACATGGGCAACGAGAGAGTCACAACACAAAATAAGAAGTTTAGATAAGTGTCCCATAAGATAGGCATTCACAAACATTATCTACTAAAAATCGTCATAATTATACTATATGCTCTCACAGAAATTAAAATGGAATTATAAGTATAAAAAAAAAGAAAATAGTGACCTCCCAAAAAGTACATTTAACGTGTTGTGACACTCTTGTTATCGATGTGCAATTATGATAGTTCCCTATATTTCTGTTGGTGGCATAAAATGAGATGTAAGAGGCATAAGCAGTGTCATCCTCGGGTGCTCATAACAACCGACTGCTATCCCAATTCCGTGTGCTAATGTCGATAGTGTGGTCATTATTGCTGTGTTCCCTTTTGTCTTTATTGAGGCTTATGTTCAGCTGTTTATATTTAATGGTTTGTTCTGAGACTTTAAGTCCACCCCGAAGCTTGCTTGAGTCAGCCCGCGCTGAGCCAGTAGTAATAAATCAAATGTCCCTAAATAATCACAATCAGATCCAGCAAGTCCTCTCTTGTCTGCCCCCCAGCAACGCCCTAAGCCGTGGTTCGAGTCCCACTATGGGACACCCTTAGCAGTGTTGCTTAGTATTATTTAATTTGCTCGGCTGGAGGCCCTTCTGGTCTCGCCATTCGCCCGGTTAAGCAGTAAAAGCTCCCTGAGCTAACTGCGAGAGACAACTCAAAAAAAAATAATGAGCCTTTAAAGCTAGAGTATCCTACTAATATTATAAATGTGAAAGTTTGTGAGGATAGATGGATGGATGGATGGATGGATGGATGGATGGACGGATCTTTGTTACTCTTTCACGCAAAAACTACTGAAAGGATAGGATGAAATTTGGCACAGAGATAGACATTTTTTATCCCGGAAAAATGTACGGGTTCGTAAACCACGCGGGCGAAGCCGCGAGCGGAAGCTAGTATATCCATATAATGATGTCTGTGTCCCATTTAGACATCTAAGAATTAAACACAAGCCAATCACCAAAGCCACCGTAATGCATATATAATGTATGAGAGCCAGCGTGTCCTAGAACTGTAAACTTGAAGTCTTATGACATGCACCAAACAGAGCTGCCCCAAACAAGTTGCAATCTACAATACAGAGTAGAAATGTCAGCATAATGTATGGGATTGACATTTACGAATCACTTGACTATACGACATACGACAGCATATTTTAATTCAGTCAGTCAGCAATATATATACCTATATGTATATATGAATATATATATATACAGGGTGTCCTAGAATTTGAAGTCTAGCCAGAAACAGGTGATTGGCCAAATCATAATAGTTATCAGAAAAATGTATGATCTACAGATAGTTGTTTTTGATTATATGCATATGTGATATATATGTTTGTGAACTCTACCCACAGTACAGGAGAAATCTTAGTGTGGTAAAAAAGAAACATATGTACATAATATCCTGTATGATAATGGCCCAGTCCTACACATAGAGAAGCTGAGTCCCACAAGCGAGGCTTTTAATAGGCTGATCAAGGAGAGCCACGAGTGACGAATTTTAAGATCGTCTCACGTACCCTATGTCAGTCAGCCTCGATACCACAATTGCTGACTGGCTAATCTTTCCACTATGAACTATTCCGTGTGATAGCTCGTCCCGACAAAAGAATAGGCTGATCATGATATATAGCTCTATATTAGATAAATACTGCTGAGTGTGGGGTACTGGGTTTGATTCCCGGGTCGGGCAAAGTGTCATTGGGTTTTTCTGTATGGAAATTTTCAGTAGCAGCACGGAGTCTGGAACTGTACCCGGTAGATATTTATAGACTCGCCACCTATTACATGGGACTTAATAACGGTATCGGCGAAATGTGGGTGTATAATAATACACCTCTGTTTAACCCTTCAAGGAATACAGGCGTGATGATGCTATATAAGGTACCTAATATAACCTTGAAATACCAAGATCAACTGTATTGCTGCTGTATTAGACGATGAGATACAATGAGAGTACGCCTACAAGATGTTTGGCCCCCCATAAGGAAATGAAACTGTAAACATATAGGTAAATGCATATTATATGGTCAAACTGGTCGTTTAAGTAATGTAGGTATGTAAATATTGTTTGTAGATATGATTAAACATAACTGCATAGGGAGACGCATGCGCGTCTGAGGAATATGAGGTTTCAGGTAGATCAAAGTGTGTTTCGGATTTCTGTTCCGATATTTTGGTCATATTCTAATCCTAGCATATGACCAAGAGATACAGGAGAAATCCCAGTCTGTTGCAAAGTATTTCCGTGTCAAAAAATCCTCACGAACTTTCGTTGTAATTGTGAATAAGAAGGCTTATATCTCAAATCAAAATTCATAGTTTCATTGCATTCCAAGTGTGCCTACATCATTTTGTTTTTGTATCATACCTAAGTGGCCTTTTACAAGCATTGCAATATCTCGCAATAGTACAATGCGATGAGCTCGAAACTTGAACAACGTACGAAAAATAGCGGTATTACATGCCTTATTCTGGGGCCACAGATAGACATACAAATGACTTTAATTTCATTCCATTCAATATAAGCTCACAAAGTACCAAACCATATGAGAAAATGTAGTTATTATGTATTAAATTTTCCGTGTAATCAGTGGTTTAGTAAAGGAAATGAGTTACTTAACTCGATGAGCTAACAACTTGTCGTTGCTAACTATAGTTAAGACACGTTGGGATGTTAGTTAAATGTTTTCCCACACATTTATCAAAAGAAACGTGGTAGTTTGACCTGTCTGGGAAACGCTGTATATTGTATATCCTACTAATCCTACTATCCTACTAATATTATAAATGTGAAAGTTTGTGAGGATGGATGGATGGATGGATCTTTGTTACTCTTTCATGCCAGAACGGATGAACGGATCTGGATGAAATTTGGCACAGAGATAGATTATAGTCTGGAATAGCGCATAGGCTATTTTTTATCACGGGGATAAGGAACGGGTTCGTAAACCACGCGGGCGAAGCCGCAGGCGGAAGCCAATCTATTATATTGGAATAGTATGACTCCTGAAAGGGAACCTTTCTCTTCCTCTGTGTGTCCAAATTTGAACATTATCCGTCATTAATAAATTTCACGGCTCTGTCAGTGACAGCTTCACGTAACTGTGCTCTATCCTTTTTCGTTCTCAAACAAATGTAAGTGACAGAAGTAGAGTTACGCCTAGTATCATCCTTGCCAGATCTTGGATTATTAATAAGGCCGTAAGGGCTTAAATATGGATCTGTTCAGAGAACATTAACTAACTATACAAAAAAATATAGGTACACGTTTGTTATTGAAATTAACGAACATTTTCCTTTGTCGATCTATTCAATTATCACTTGGATGGGAGAATATCGTTCTAGAGAATCACACGGGTTAGCCTTGGAAGGGCCAGATATAGCATCAGTCCCGTATTCCCCGAAGGGCAAACCCCTTTATTCATAGTGAATACCCTCATTTCGACGTTGTCGTTATTTAGTTCATTTTGATTATGCGAGCGTGTTGCCATCTATCGGGCACAATTCCAACCTCCAGCTGCTACAGCATATTTATTTTAAAAAAAACCTAGTAGCACTTTGCGTGACCTGACAATCGAACAAAGAACCTCATGCTCAGCACCTGTTCTTGCGACCAAAAGACCAACGAGACCATTAAAATTTTAAGCACTTTTGGGAACATCTTAAAACTAAAATCAACCAAAAATCTGTACTTATGGAAAGGCTCGAAAGCTTCTTACAAATCGCTCAATATTCTAGGTTGAGGCGGCAACGCAACCCCATTGTGTTGCGGCCTCGTGTCACTGAACCAACACAATGGCTGTGGGAAACCACCATAATCGCTGGCTCTCCTTGATATAACTGCTTCTTGTTATAGAGGAACTCCGCAACATTATTCTTTTGTCTAAAATTCTAAATGTTTTGCGTGTGCTTGTCTTGTTTCGTTAGGAGCCCGAAATAATCGCTATTGTACATTGTAATACCGGGCTTGAATATTATGTTTGTTACGTAAAACATAACGTAGCATCACGCCTGTATTCCCCGAAGGGTTAGGCAGAAATGTACTTATTGTACACTCACAGTTCGCCAATACCGATTGATGTAATAGGGGGTGAGCCTATTGTCATATACTGGGCACAGTTTGAGACTCCGTGCTGCTACTAAGAATACGAACAATCCATACAAAAAAAAGCGAATAACACTTTTTCCCAAAACGGAAACCAAACCCAAGACCTCACGTTAAGCAGTAGTGCTTTCGACCACAATACCAATGGGGCAGGTCATTATTCTGTTTGTGTCTGTGACTAACCCGACGATGCCGTTAGAGGATAGTTGGAAGACTTCATAATAAAATGTTTAATAGCATAACGGTTTTTTAGAACCTGAACAATAGAGGAGATAAAATATCTTATCAAGTGAAGTATAAATACGACTCTATCTTCCCAGCGAGGGTCTGTGAATCACATATTCATCATCTGCCTAGCCTTTTCCCAACTACATTGGGGTCGGCTTCAAATCTAACCGGTTGCGGCTGACTATCAGTATTGTACACGGAGCGAATGCCATCTGACCGCCAACCAATTACTGGGAGATACTGATATTCATATTCATATTCTTTATTGCAAATCCACAATGTAAATATAAGATGGTAATATAAATAACATGGTAGCAATCGTGGACCCTGATGGGCACAGCAAATAGTAAATTAGAAGAGAGGAAGGCGTTGTATATAGAGAAATATTTGTTTATGCTCAAGTATTCATATTCCTTTTTAATGTAGGTATCTAAGTATACTATAAAATAAGATACTCTAAGTTTAGACTGGTTGTCAGACTTTTTGGACTGCTGACACCCGTAAGGACTGTTATAGGTCTTCATATGACAGCCGGGACCAACTGCTTAACGTGCTTTCCGAGGCACGGAGAGGCCGTATGTGTGAAATATGGTCACTCATCCAAGGACTGACCGTGGCAAGCGCTGCTTAACCTCACGAATCGACCAATCTGCGCGGTAGCTATGTAACTATGAGCCACTCACTGTGAATTACACATTGTGGTGGGATTAACCTTCCTACTATTTCTTTTACACTTCGCTATTGCAAGCATGGATGAATTGATGTCTGTAACAAAGGGAGTTTATAACAATGAAGACTAACCATACATATTTCATACTCAAGTATAGTATAGTAGAGGGTAGCTACATAGCTACCGCGCAGATTCATCGATCTGCGAAGTTAAGCAACGCTTGCCACGGTCAGTCCTTGATTGGGGGATTACTGCACACATTGAGACCACTTCGTTTCTCGGAAAACACGTTAAATAGTTGGTCCCGTGTATTATAAAACCTATGACAGTCATTACGGGTGTCAGCAGCCCAAAAAGTCTGACAACCTGTCCACCCTTAGAGTATCAGTATCTCCCAGTAATTGGGTGGCAGAGGTCAGATGGCAATTGTTCCGTGTAAAATACTGATTGATATTCAGCGGCAACCGGTTAGATTGGAAGCCAACTCTAATGTAGTTTGATAAGCAGATGATGAGGACCCAAGAATGTATTCGTTGACAATGAAACAAGTCAGTAATTACACTAAATATTTCTAAAGAAAATACAAACAATATGCAAGCATCTTACGAGAACCATCTCTTTCTCAACAATTAATTTAAAATACACCACTATCATAAAAATCTAGAATAAATCACGCACATCGATAAAAACATAGACAATTAAAGCAAACGACACGATTCGACGCGTGACGTATGCGCAAGCGCAGCTTTATACATGATGTGATTACGAGTAGTATTTATGTAATAACTGAGCAAAAATAAACACGTGTTGGTTTATTCATTGTATGTTAGTTTGTTTCGCCTCGTTTGTGACTTTACTCCGGTGATCATGACCTAATCTTATTTATAGCGGATTAACAATTTCTTTTTAATTATTTTAGTATTTTTACACGGCATCATTGGTGTAGTGGTTGCAGGCGCGACTGCTGACCGTGAGGTCCTGGGTTCGATTCCCGGGTCCGCAAAGTGTTATTGGATTTTTCGGTATGGAAATTCCCAGTAGCAGCACGGAGTCTGGAACTGTGCCCGGTAGATGGCAATACACTCGCCCCCTATTAGATGAGACTCGATAACGGCATCAGTAAAATGTGGGTGTACAATAGTACACCTTTGCTTAATCCTTCGGAGAATACGGGCATGATGCTCTGTTATGTTATGTTTTTTTTTTAAATGGCATGTTGATTTCAACCCTGCCAACTATGATTTTTTAAAATTATATTGGCCTATGGGCTTATTTGTTATTCCTCTGAAAAGTCTATACAAAAACTGTTCCATTTTCAAATTAACCACTCATTATAGAGCTCATTAAAAGATTGGGCCTAAGGGCTGATTTTTCAATCGTCAGTTAACTTTTATCTGAGGAATGAATTTTGCGATTTAACAGTTATTGTATAAAAAAATGTCAAACCTCCATATTCTGCAGATTTTTTCAAAATCGGCAAATCACATGATTATGTAAGCATTTAAAAATGAGTTTTTATAGCACCCTAACGAACAAAATCATGCTGATTGATAAAATTCTTATAAAATATTATCAGTACACCCAAGTGATTGAAAGGGGGCTAAAAACTTAACCGTATAATCCTATGTATACGGAACGGAAACTGAAAGGGTAAAGCCAGCCTAAGCCCCTGCTTATCCTGCAAAAAGTATAGCGTGAACATAGTCCAGTGAACTACTTACTCAATGGCCACAGTTTTGCGGTCAGACATTCTTGTATAAACGCTTACATCAGCTTTTGTTTTGCAATTGTGATCTTTGGGCGACGGCAACGCTGTGTCCGACCGTCGTTTATTTTTTGTAACTGTACACAATGGCCCATAGTGGTATCAGTATATCATACATTACGTAAATAGTAACTTTTTCGATTGTTTCTTGTTTACTGATGCAGCAATGGATGTGAAATAGTTCGTTCGGCTCGGCGGTCACATTTAATATTTTGTGGGGTGCGTATAGGTTGATACGCTTTGTTATCATACAGATCAGGCAATTTATGAGCGCACGGCGCAGAGGTTAAGCGATTAACATTCTGCGCTAAGTATCGCGGATTCGAATCCCGCACGCAACAAATATATTTTATATGATCTACAGATAATTGTTTCGGGTCTGGTTGTATGTGCATGTGGCATGTATGTTTGCAAAAATGCACTACGACACAGGGGAAATACTAGTTAGAGAGGGCAACGGTTAAAAACTATAATTGTGCCCGATAATTGGCAATAAGCATGGAACCTCCACTGACACTTGAAGTTCAAATCTGCCTAACCCATACTAGTAAAAGGCGTGATGGGCGATGATCCAATCCATCAATATTAATATGAGAAGCCACCATGCACTATAGAATTTAATAATATTATAGTATGTACAATAGAATCTGGTTAGAATGTCACTATACAGCAACTGGTTGATTGAGAAATCAATAGTTTAATACGACAGGTTGAATTGTTCAATAACTAGTTTATAATAGACAAAGATTGTTATAATTATTACAATTGTAGAATATAACAGATTTTATATTGACAAAACACCTACCTAACAACCAATGCAGTGTTGTAGTATTACAATTATATAGTAGTACAAATATAAGAAACAAAATACGCGTTGTCATCATCATCATCAGCCAGAACACGTCCACTGCTGAACGAAGGCCTCCCCCAAAGGGTTGGGGGGGTGTGTTGCCATAATCCCCACGCTTTGCAGGCGGCTTGGGGATCGCAGTGGCTCACCGATTAGTGAGAGGACGGTGCTGCCCGTCCTCCGGTGTCTGACCGCAGTTTTAGGATACGTGTTGTACCAAACATTAAATAAATAAATAAATTCAGCTCATTACTGTCCCACACAAGGCAAGGGCCGCTTCTCAGGATGAGAAGGGTTAAGCCTAAATCCACCACGCTGACCCTGGTTTTCTGTTAGAAAATAATCAGTAGCAGTCTGGAGTCTGGAATTGTGCCCGATAAATCGTTATTATACCAGTTGTTTTACACGTAACTCTATAGTTAAAGTCATCACGGAAATGTAGATACAAATAGTACACCTCTGTCTAACCCTTCGGATAATATTCTTTATTATTATTCTTTATTGTACACAAGAAATATACAAATAAACAGTTTTAAATATAAAATTTATGTACAAAGGCGAGCTTAACTCAAGCATGAGTTCTCTTACAGCAAACCTTAGAGCGATAGAGAGATTTAGTGTTGAAGGACAGTTAAGTGTACATTAAATTACTAAATAATAAACAAAACTGGCGTGATGCTATATTATTTTGTTGCTTAGAGCTTTCCAAAAGGTTACGTAGATGACTTTTAGGTGATCCTTGAGCGCATCCAATCTATAAACACAGATATTTTAAGGTTAGACTGGTTATCAGACTTTGGGCTTCTGATACCCGTAACAATAGTAAAGTAATATAAAGCAGAATATTTTCTGAATACAAAGTAAAGACCATACTTTTTAAAACAGCTGACACCTCTATCTTTACAGACTAGCACAGAAATGTAAATGCCACGAAATAGGCTGCAAATTTATGCATTCGTAGTTTGACCATAAAACTTAGATATACCGGTATTGCGTAACACACCAGTTTAGTAACACCAAACGGTAACGAGGTATTATGAATGTTAAGTATTTTTAAATTACGTCCAGTGTATAATATTAGTGTTATGTCTTCATGCATGAGGACACAGACCTCAAAACGTACTCGGCGTGTTTACATTTATCCGTCCGCATAGATACCATATGGCGGGTTTTGGGAACTGTTAGAAGGCCACATCAAATACCATCACGGTGCTGCCTTTAACGGCAGTACCAGAGGGGGTGACTATAACGAAGGTAACCCCTGATGGACGTCCCGGGGGAAACCGAAGAGGTCCTGTTGTCCTTGCTAAACTCGATACCCCCTTTTTTATCAGCGTTGTGAGAACCCATCATGGCCTATCCTTTGACTGGGAGAGCAAAAGAGTGTGCTGGACTCACCGGCTAAACTCACCACGGTGGTCTGCTTCAAAACCATATGGCGAGCTTCGGGAACTCTTAGAAGACCGTACCGAACCCCATTATGGTGCTACGCCATTAAGGGCATTTCCCGGAAGGGGTGACTGTAAAGAGGCCACCCCCTCGTGTAAAAACTCGATACCCCAGTAAAAGGGTCCTAGACCACTTGTAAGAAAACAGTTTTTTGTGGCAAACAAATGAAATCTCCCTCTTATCTTTCTTATCTCAATAGCGTTAATCGGACCTTTGTTTCGCACCTAAATTGCATTTGCATTTACAATATTACTGACAATACAAATACGGCCTTTGTTATAACGTAGCATCACTCCTGTATTCCCCGAAGGGTTAGGCAAAGGAGTACCTACTATTATAGTCTCACATTTCGTCGAAGTTGTTATTAAGTCCCATGTAAGCGGGCGAGCGTATTTCTACCTACCAGGCAGTCATGCTACTGAGAATTTCCATACTGAAAAACTCAATAACACTTTGCTCGAACCGGAATCGAACACAGGACCTCACACTCAGCAGACAGATACATATTAAGAGTAATATTAATAATATATCTGTTTTCATTTCCAGAATGGCAGAAATAATATTCCAGCGTCGCAAGATCCCGACAGTGATATCAGACCCGAACCCCTTGATAATCCTGCTGATACTGTCACTGCTGCAGACATGTTGGTCGCAAGTGATCAACAGGGCACCTCACTTCGTGCCCCAGATCGGGGACATGTCCCAGTTCACCCTGTCTGAAGACACACCTGTGGGTACACCGGTTTATCATTTAAAAGGTAACGCTTTTATCTATTTTTGCCATAGGTGGATCATACATTGACTGCCTCATTTGTCTAGTGTTCTCAAGTGCGACTGCTAAGCGTGAGGTCCTGGGTCCGAGTCCCGGGTTGGGCAAAGCGTTATTGGGGTTTTCACTATGGAAATTCTCGGAAGCAGCATGCACTCTGGATGTGTGCCCGGTGGATGGCAATCAATGCCGCTTACGATATGGTTCGAGGTTTGGAACAAATTACCAAAGTATATGTCATTAAACATCGTTTAATGATTACTAGGGGTTTAGGATTAAGAGGGGTCGTAGCTAGATAGCTACCGCACAGATCGGTCGAGCGGCGAGGCTAAGCAGCGCTTGACGCGGTTAGTCCTTGGATGGGTGACCATTTTTCCCATATCGAGACCCCTCCGTGCCTCAGAAAGCACGATAAGCAGTTGGTCCCGGCTGTCATGCGAAGACCTATGACATTCGATACGGGTGTCAGTAGCCCAAAAAGTCTAACAACTGGTATAACCTTAGAATATCAGTGTCTCCCAGTTACTGGGTTGCAGAGATCAGAAGGCAGTCGCTCTGTGTGAAATACTGATATTCAGCCACAACCGGTTAAATTAGAAGCCGACCCCAATGTAGTTGGGAAAAGGTTAGGCAGATGATGAGCGTTTAATGATGATGATTCTCCACAGGCTTATAAATAGGCATATGTACGTATGTTTATCCGAATTAGATACTTATGTCTATCGTATTCGACTTTCAGTCTCAGCAAATAGTTAGACTGAAAGAGAAGCTCAAAGATAATAAGATGTAAAGAAAATTTGAACTATGTTAAAACCTTTGTTGCCAAATTTTTTCAATATTTTCTGTCAATTTTTCACATTATAATTGATACATTTAAAACGTTCCCATTCCAGGAGTGGACCCAGAAAACGGCCCGCTGCGGTACTCAATCTCTGGCCAGTACTTCTCAGTGGATCCTCTTACTGGCGTTGTGACCCTCGCCAAGACCCTGGACAGAGAGGAGCAGAACGCCTTAGAAGTTATCATCAGTATTACTGGTAAGGACTTTAAATTACTGAATTTTGTACATACTTTCAAAATGTATATATATATATATATATGATGGCACGGCGCAGTGGTTGAGAGATCGACTGCTGCGCTTGCTATACGTGAATTGTTTGTAAATGCACCGTCTTTTTAAAAAAATAGAAAAATCACAGAATGAAAAAAATATATATATTTGTATGATTGTATGTATGATTCCTGTATCGTTAATATTTCTTCCCTACTAAGGGCCGTATTCACCAATAATACAACAAATATTAAAAGGGACACTCCCGATTACCTTCACAATAAGTCCGTGTTAAACCGATGATTTTGTCTTAAACATCTGTTGTCGGTGAACATGGGCCTAAAATGCGAATGTGAATTTGCCGTTAGCCTTCATTACTTAAGGAAGAGAGGTAGTACCCTAGAAAATAATACGACAATGTAACTGTTTCCCCAGAAAATTGAATACGTGCCAGCGCAGGTATGTACAGGACACGGAAGACTTCGAAAGTTCGTTTACCAGTTCAACAATGAATCAATTGTAACTGTTCAACTGTTACCAATACTCTGTTAATTTTGCTAATTATTTTCGTTCGTGCTTTTGCCACATAACAGCACAAAGTTGTTTAATGAGTTTAACATTTATTAATCTTTTTAGTTTTGGTTATATCTGTTTCGGAGGTAGTGACTATATTGTGACGGCACATTTGGTGTAGTGGTACGTGTCAAAGGTTCGATTTCCGTACGGAACAAATATTTGTTTGATCTACAGGTAGTTGTTCCTGGTCTGGGCGTGTATGCATGTAAATTTTTGTGTTTGTAGAAGCGATCACGATGAAAAACTAAGCTACTAATTGGCATCCAACTGATTACGTTCCATTATTTAATGCATTTGTTATAGTCATTGTCATTCCTAAATTCGTCACTAAAATCTCAATGTTTCAGATGAAGGCATAGCGAATACAGAACCAAACACAGTATCGTTGCGACGCGTCATACCAGTTAAGGATATCAACGATAACCCGCCTGTTTTCCATAACAGACCTTACATTGTAAATATCAGTGAAGCTACTGCTGTTGGCACTGAAATTGAGGTATGAAGAAAACACTAATAACAATTTTTTACATGACATAACAAATCATTTCCTTGCTGCAGCTGATACATGTAGCTAATTTACACAGATCATTATTTTATTATAAAGGCCTCGTTTGTTTTTAAACTGTTTAACAAAAAAGATGATTGTTATCTTTGGTCTGATACTGTAATCGCGACTGCGAAATGTTCATACCTGGATTGCATTCCTTGTTCGGTCAAAGTGTTATTCGTTTTTCTAGAATGAGTCGCTACCGTTTGCAAGGAACTTAATAACGGAGCGAATAGTGGGTGTACAGGCAAGATGCTACATCAATATGATTAATTATGAATTCCAGGTGAATCCAAAGATAACTGTAACAGACCGTGATGATGGTGAAAATGCGAGAATACGCGTAATATGTTCCACCAAAGAGAAGGGGAGTGATGCTGAAGCGTGCGCCACGTTCAGGGTTGAAACTGATATGGTCAGTAAATAAAATAATCATATTTTTTTTTTTGTTTATAATATCTAACAAAAGATCCATTGATCTTCTGAATAATTATGGGCTTATGATATAGATAAATGATCTGTACTCTGTACTGTCAATCTGTACCTAGATTAGTATTTAAGTATTCAGCAAATCTGTGGATGTTAACTGAATCAAAATATAATACGAATATCTTTCGTGATTATCTTAGCCCATCGTTTTTCTAGGAGCGATGAAGAACATAATAATAAAGATGAAGAACTGATAAAAAATATACTTATACACGTATGCATTGAATTTTATACTGAGCCATTTTTCCAATTGCAGATCACACCAAACGAATACCAAGTGCGGCTATTCCTGAACCAGCCTCTGGACTTTGAGAGCAGATCGGCATATGTCATTAGTTTGGAGGCTACTGATTCCTCTGACAGACCACTGAGAGCTCTAGCTAGTGTCTCAGCAGCAGTATGGGACGTGCAAGACCAACCTCCTGCGTTTGTCAATGCGCCGTTTTCGGCAACTGTACCAGAAAATACACCAGAGGTATGTTTAATGTCTTGTAACGTGAAGGTTTTTTTAGCAGGTGTTATAACGAAATATTAATTTTAAAAGGTATAGAGGTAAACCGTCAATATTATTTCATTAGAGTACAAAATATAGAGAACATAATAAATCCTACTAATATTATAAATGTGAAAGTTTGTGAAGATGGATGGATGGATCTTTGTTACTCTTTCACGCCAGAACGGCTGAACCGATCTGGATGAAATTTGTCACACAGATAGATTATAGTCTGGAATAGCACATAGGCTACTTTTTATTCCGAAAAATGTACGGATTCGTAAACCACGCGGGCGAAACCGCGAGCGGAAGCTAGTATTTAATAAATTAAGCTTATTTGAGCTTAGCTCAGCTTTGGAAGCTAGTTAGATGGGAAATAATTATGGCATCGATTAAATGTGAGTGTATAATAGTACACCTTTACCTAATCCTTAGAATAATCCTGGTGCTATGTCATGTCCACTGGCCTCAAATTGAACTACAACTAATAAAAACATAACTACTTTTCAGAACACCAGCATAATGGAGATCATAGCGAAAGACGGTGACACAGCTAACCCTCGACCAGTTTTGCTGACCCTCGAAGGTGACACAGAACATTACTTCAAACTACTTCCTGACAGGCCTCTGGGACGGGCTACACTGGTAGCCACCGACATTCCTATCGACAGGGAAAGTGACGTCGTGATGCAAAACGGAGGCGTCTACAGTTTCTTTGTCAAGGTACTCACGATTCAATTGTTATTATTGTAGTAACTATCATTTTTTATTTAAATGTGCCTATATGATTCAGAGAGTTTATCAATGAAACATAAATTTTTAATCATTCCGTTAGATAAGTTGCGGACAGCCAATCAGCTACTTTATCGTCAGTAATTGGTGAAAATGGCCTTTATTGTATACTTTATAATGTTATTCTTCATAATGTTGACTGCCTCATTGGTCTAGAGGTCGCAAGCGCGACTATTGAGCATGAGGTCCTGGGTTCGATTCCCGGGTCGGGTAAAGTGTTATTGGGTTTATCGCATTAAAATTCTCAGTCGACGAAAACGAAGTCTGGAATTGTGCCCGGTAGACAGCAACAGGCTCGCTCCCTATTACATGGGTCTCAATAACGGCATCGGCTAAATATGAGTGTACATAGTTCACCTCTCACTAACCCTATGTTATGTTATGTCATAATTTTATAAAAAAAGTGTGCGACATTAGTATCCCACAACCCAACGATTTTTACGAGGTACCAGATATTAAAACTACCAAAATTTTGTTTTCAGGCAACAGAGCTAATAAACAATGAAGTACCTTCAGACTACACAGTAACAACTATTACTATTATCGTAACTGACGTCGATGATCATGTGCCTAAGTTCAACAAAGACGTATTCGATATATCTATTCCTGAGAACATTGAAAATGGCAGTCCTATACCTGGATTATCTGTTTACGTCGAGGACCATGATATAGGACAGAATAGTAAATATGATCTTACGCTAAGAAATGTGTTCAATTCTGAAGAAGTGTTTGCAATAAGCACGGAGCACGGAGAAGGAAGAACTCCAATCAGTATAAAAGTAAAAGATTCTTCCCGACTAGATTATGAAGTAGACGATGATGATAAACGGTTCTTTAGTTTTGATATAGTTACATCAACTAATAATCAGGAATTATCTTCAGCTCGAGTCAATATAAAGCTACTCGATATGAATGATAATACTCCAATTTTCGAAGAGTCTACTTACAAATTTAATATACCTGAAAATGCAACTATAGGTACCAAAATTGGTGACGTATATGCTACAGATAGAGACTATGGAATATTTGGTGAAATTGAATACACTTTAACTGGGTTTGGATCGAATATGTTTAAGACTGATAAGAATAAAGGCGGTGTCTATGTGCGACAAATATTAGACTATGAGAAACAGAAAAGTTATAGTTTAACACTTTTTGCTAAAGATGGCGGTGGCAAAGGATCCACAGCCAGTATTTTTATTGAAGTGTTAGATGTCAATGATAACGCACCAATATTCGAAGCAGCCGAGTATACAAGAACCATAAGAGATGGTGCTACAAGTTTCGAGCCACAGTTTATTGTTCGTGTAAGTAGCTTTTTTTGTAAGTAATTGCTGTAGTCCCACTAGTACCGCTTCAAGTCATATACGTGAGCTTTAGGCTTATTGCGGCCTGAAACATTGGTGGGCACGTAACAGCCGCGCAAGCAAAGGTTTGCGACACGCCCGAGACTCACCCAGTGGTACGAACGATAAATGTGGATTGCCATTAGGCGAAATTATTTTTTATTATGTTATGCCAATAATCTATAAACCTATGAATATCGAATCTTAGACTTTGTTATGTATTCCTCAATATTAAAATGTACTGTATTGTCATACTGCAGGCTACTGATGCAGATGGTCCCACACAAGGCGACGGTCAAATAAAATATTCATTGGAATCCGACAACAGCATTAGTCGTAAAGGCAATGTCTTTACTATAGATGAAGATACAGGAGAATTAACTATAACTGAAAAAGTTGAAAGTATGGATACTCCACGTGGCCAATACGAGTTGGTTGTGAGAGCTACTGATTATGGTAAGTAGAATTATATTAAAATAAGTATGAGCAATCAAACTTTTCAATATAAATAACACCTAAGAACATTCGAGAAAAAACAATATATTTAGTTTTGTACCATATTATTTTACAGTAATATAGTAGTGTGTTATACTAGCAGCAATATATCGACTGTGAACTGGCAACTGGTACTATCTCATTATTGACAACATTACAGGATTAAGAAGTATGAATTCGATTTTGGCTTCTAATTTTGATTGAAGTAAAATATACTTTATGCAGCGCTGTCGACCAAGTAAAATCCTCATAAAATCGAGATAGGACATGTTGCCAGTTCACAGTGGATATGGCTTGTGACTAGAGTTGCCCATCGATAGTCGACTATCGCTAAACTATCGATAGTCCATCGATAGTTGACGTCATAACAATAGTATCGATAGCCTATCGATGGTATCGATATTATCGATAGCATCGATACTATCGATAGTATGATACAGGGCAATAATATTGATGTACAAAAATAGTATCGATAGTATCGAAAGTATTAGTTCCGATAGTATCGATACTATCGATACTATCGAATACCAGCATATGTTTAGAAGTAATACTATCGATAGTATTGATAGTATCGATAGCTTACACTATCGATAGTTTAATAAACTGCAATAGTATTGCTAGTGTAATACTATCGATAGTTTTGATAGTTTTTTTTGATTTAATACAACGATACTATCGATAATATCGATAGTATCGGTACTATTACTTTAAAAAATCAATACTATCGATACTATTGATAGTATTATCATGTAATAGTATCGATCCTATCGATACCATTGCTTCCAATCAATAGTATTAGTTCATTTGTGATATCGATAATATCAATGGTATCGATAGTATTGTTTCATGGTATGCCTTTAGGTATCCCGCCTCTTCACAACGAAACTCGCGTCTACATTCGAGTAGGTGTTCCGGGCAACCAGAGGCCTACCTTCAAGGGCAACTACCACCACTATAAGTACACGGTTTCCCAACATAGTCCTGAGACAACAGAAGACTTCACGTTTGACCTAAATCCTATGAACTACAAAGCGAATATAAGGGAAGATGCTAAGCCAGGCCAGAATGTCACCATGGTTGTAGCCAATGATCCTGATGGACTGGATGATTTGCTTACGTACCACATAGTATCTGGATCTAGGGATAACTTTGTTATCAATGAAAAGTAAGTCGAATCTTAAACTAGAGACCTAAATTATGTATGTTTTGTTTGATTTCTTCTATACTTCATGTCTGCTATTGGTAAGTCTTGTTGGTCTATCGACTCCAAGCGCGAATGTTGAACGTGTGGTACTATATACGATTATCGGCTCGGGGAAAGTGTAATTGTATTTTTCTACAAGGAAATTATCAGTAGCAGCAGGGAGTTTCAAACTGAACTCAGTAGATTATGATAGGTTAGCATATTACCGTTATTTACCCACATTTTAACGGTAATATGTGGGTGTACAATAGTACACCCTTTCCTAACCCTAAGGGGAATACAGGTGTGATGCTATCTTAAGTTAAAATAACTGTATTTTTCTTCAGATCGGGTCTAATAACCGTATCAAATGACGCAAACTTGGACCGAGATATGAATCCTGACCGATACGAAATCATCGTTTCAGCTGTAGACAGTGGAATGCCAATACCTGAAACTGCTACCACAACCGTCTTTGTCACCATCCAAGATGTTAACGATAAGCCACCGAAATTCAACGTAACTGAATCAACTACACATATTTCTGAAAAAGCAAAAATAGACGATTTGGTAGCAAAAATAATTGCCTACGATACTGACGTGAATGCAAAATTACAGTATAGCATAATGGAGCCAATCAAGGCTCTCTCCAAAGCTGGAGTCCAACTGAAACCCAACTCACCATATGATTATAAACATATATTCCGCATCAATGAGGATACTGGTGAAATATTTGTTAATGGAACTTTAGATTATAGTCAGGCATCGATAGTAATACTTTCAATCAAAGTTGTTGATGTTAATGCTGAAATCAACAAGGAAAAACAATTTGCTGTGATAGAACATACGATTTATATACAACCTTACGCCGATAAGAATCCTCAATTCACCAATGCTGGTTGGACTAGTTCAAATCCTGTGATATACCACAAGATTAAAGAAGAACAACCTTTAGGAAGTACTATAGTGGTTTTAACAGCTGAAGACCCAGTGTCTGGACATTTAGTATCGAGTTATAAGGTCATTCATTCAGAAACAGGTTTGCTCCAAGTAGATCCTTTAAGTGGTCAAGTTGTTTTGACTAAACATTTGGACTATGAGGATTTAACGAACCCGAATTTAACAATAACTGTGAAAGCAACGAGTAACGATGGCAGTAAGCATAGCACAGCAAAGATTATTATAGAAGTTATGAATATCAATGATAATCCACCGATTTTTGAGAAAGAGGTAAGATTTGTATATAGCTATGGTCGCATCACATAATAAGTGCATTGAACATCCACATGCAACAACATTTTATTTTTCAGATTTACAAAGTAAGCGTCCTAGAATCAGTAAAGTACCCAGAACAGATCGTTACAGTCAAAGCACATGATGCAGATGCTGTACTGACTGAAGAAGACAAAGCCAAAGGCTATTCAGACATCCGTTATACGCTGAGGGGCGAGAATTCTGACCTGTTCAAAATCAACAACGTTACGGGAGCTATACAGGTAACTAGGAATTTGTTCATTGTGCTCATAATTATAGAAAAGTTTAAATTAATACCCGAAAAATCGCTTCTTAGTCTCAGATCCGTGCGGTCGCAATATTTAACCATTGATCTATGGATGTGCGATTGACTTTTGCGGCGTTGATGCTATAAGACTAAAAATAACCACGTTAAATTCACTTCATTAATTAAAAGTACATATAACCAAAAAGCGCTCCAAACTTTCTGAATGTTTCTAAAAAATTCAAAAAGTGAAGAGTGAAGAGAGTGAGAAAAGTGAAGTGAGAAAAATATATATACATATAATATGTATTTATATATATATACTTTTTTTAATTTTTATTGCTTCATAAAAGAGTGTTTTTTAGTTTTTTAAACTATAATATTTTATTTTATAATGTCAATCATTCGTTGGTCTGTGGGAATGACTGCCTTATAGGCTTCACGCTTTTAAATTAATTACAATAAAACGATGACAAATCCATGCTTGCCCTCTTTTGGGACAGGTCAGCTCAAACAGTTATGGCACTTTCCTAAAAAGGCCATTCCAGACGATACCATGATATTTGCTTCACATTAATCTTTACTATAATTTGTCTGGACTTTAAATTAGAGTTTTGGGTTTGTTTCGGCCTTTCTTAGGGATAGTAATAGGAAATGTCGACTCTATTTAGTTAAAAAAGACGTGTAAACGTGATTGCAAAATCCTAATTGCGAGATAAACAATTTCATTTAATTTTATATAAAACGGTGTGAAGAACAATTGTCATTGGTTGCCACGGGAGCAAAACGAAACATTTGTATTCTCAAAGGAGAATACGCAAAAGATACGCAAGCAAGATACTCTCCGGTACGCAAAAGATACCACATATCGTGATCCTTTAACAAACCAGCATAATGTGTTATGTGTGTATTATTTATGTGTGTTATGTTCAGAAAAATCTATCATCAATTTCCTATAACGCAATTAATAATATTTTTAACGTTATAGGTGGCAGAAAATAAAACTTTAGACAGGGAACGCCAGTCAGTTCTCAGACTGGAAATAGAAGCGGCTGATACTCCGAGCGGTGGAGCGGACAAGTTGAAGACCACCGCCACTATACTTGTCGATGTTCTTGATGTTGATGATAACTCACCTGAGTTTGAAAAAAGCGTTTATACTGGTGAGTTTACATATTTATAGATTCTATTTTCTTTGTTGGGATGTTATTGAGATTGTGCCCAAGAGATGGCAACGTGTTCATATATTTTTTATCATCTAAACTTTAATTTAATTCTTCCTGAAAATAATTATACCTAATATGTTCTTATTTACAGCTGTGGTCCCAGAAAATGTACCGATTGGCATAAGCGTTATAAACGTAACAGCAACAGATCCTGATGAAGGTTTAGGAGGAGAGATAAAATACGACTTTTTGGATGAAGGAGAGGCTAATGGTAATAATACAATATGTTTTTATAAAAATGAGAAGGAGTTCGTTACTCATTGGATGGGTGGACATGAATTACTAATATTCAGCCGCATCTGTTTAGATTAGGAGCCAACCCCAATGTAGTTGGGAAAAGTCTTGGTCTAGATGATTTTTTATAAAAATGCATACATATGTATGTGCAAATTTCAAGATTAAATCTAATATTTATATAATATGTCTATGTTCTACTATGTTTTTTTTTTTCAGGTCTCTTCACAATAGACGCACTTACAGGAGAAATAACAACCCGTAAAGATCTAACTGGTCGTGGTCGTACTGATCCTTACAGACTGTTAGTTGGTGCAACTGATGGTGGTGGACATTCTGGAGACACGTCGTTGTCGTTGTACATCGGTGACGTCAGCGCTAATGATGGTGTGCCAAGGTTTATAAGACCTGCAGCAGGAGAAATTCTAAGTGTTAGCGAGGTAAGAAAGGTGTTCTAATCTCTAAAACCGGAGTTTAGTTAGTTACACACACAATAACTCCATTAAAATTGATACTTTATTAAAATAAAACCAATAGTATTGAGCACATAAATTATTTAAAAAGAAAAAGAAGGAATAAAACAAATGAAAGAAATGGTTAATTATATAACTAATTATATTATAAGCATAAGTATGATAACCAAGTAACCTAGTAAAAAAATTCACAGAACGCAACAATTGGATCTCCAGTATTCCAAGTGGTAGCGAGTGACCCAGACGATCCCACCCAGCCGTCTGGCCAACTCTTCTACAGCATACAGCCGAGCAACGCTGATGCCAAGATCTTTGCTATCGGTAAGTGTACTTTGTTCGTTTTTGACTGGTTATCTTAGTAGAATATTATATTGCATAGGTCATTTGAGACGAGACCGATGGCGCAGTGGCTACGCGATTAGATTTCTGCGCTTCGTTTCGCGGATGCGATTTCCACACAGAACAAATATTTTTATGATCTACAGATAGTTGTTTCGGGTCTGTTTGTGTGTGCATGTGACATGTTTATTTGTAAACTGTATCCACAATACAACAGAAATCTCTTCTTTGTGTCCAACGATTTCAGAATTTTGGCACATACCCTAAGGCTTACATTACAAACAGTACAATATACCATAGGTATCTGACTTCTTCTAGATCCTCATTCGGGCCAAATAACGACACGTCAGTCACTAGACAGGGAGCGCAAGGCGTCGTACACATTAGTGTTACTAGTCACAGACAGAGGACAGCCGCCGCAGCAGAGCACCAGGATCGTCACCGTTATGGTCACTGATGTAGACGATCATAAGCCGCATTTCGGAAGGAATCTGGTAAGAAATACCATCATTAGAGGAGAATGTTATAATAGAAACATAAAACATATTTTTATTTATCTGATCTTATTTTGCTCTATACTGGCTGCTGATCGTGAGGTCCTGGGTTGGATTTCGGGTCGGGCCGTGTTAGTGGGTCTTTCTGTATGGAAATTCTCAGTAACAGCACGGAGTTTGGAACTGTGTCCCGTAGATGGCAATAGGCTCGGCCCCTATAAAATGGGACTTAATAACGGCATCGCCCAATGTTTAGAGGATTATAAGCGTGGTTCAATGTTATATTGTGATTTTGCTCTTTCTCAGGATGATCCTCCAGTTCTGATGACAGTAAAAGAAGAGGTACCAATTGGTACGGTGATTGGTCAGCTGGAAGCCATTGACGAAGACATTGATGATAATGCCGCTGTAGACTACACTATTACAGGTAATAAATGAATAACGATTCAAATTTTTAACACAAGACAAAATCATTATGGAATCAGTTGTTGCTTTGGTGTTAGTGATATTGTATAATATTGCAAGTGATAACTAAGTAAGAAGATTTGCAAATAAAAAAATTATTAATAAATTTTGTTTCAGTTGGGAATGACTTTGGTTTATTGAAACTGGAAAGAACAAACGACAGCAAAGCTTTGATAATCGCAGCGGCGAGACTAGACAGGGAAATGGTGTCCAAACAGCTGATCACGATAAAGTGCTTCAAATATGGCACTAAGCCAAGACTGAACAAATCGTATAATAGACTGGTAAGAAACACAAAATCAGTAAAAATAGGTATTATAGTAAGATCTTGTCAGTATATGATGCTGCTCATCCACTATTTTATTCACTCATTTCTAAGAGATAAGTAGCCTATTACTTATGGTACACCTCTTATAGAGATTCTCTTTCCCAAATAACCAAATCATTTTTTTAGGATCCTTCTGAAATCCAAGTGGTCATCAGAATTTTAGATGTAGATGACCATCTACCTAAATTTGAGAGTGTCAACATGACAGTAGGGGTCAGGCTCAACGTGCCTATAGACACAGTCATAGCTTCAGTCAAAGCTGCAGACAAGGATCCCGACGCAAGACCCATCAACTATAGCATTGTCAACATGACTTTCGAATCCCCGATCAAGGGTAAATCGTTGAGCAATATCACTGATGTAATCGTCTTGAACAATGTGACTGGAGACTTGAAGATTATGAAGAATTTAATCCATTATGCTGATGGGATATTTAGGTGAGTTCAAACATTTTAAACACATAAAAAAATCATCGTCGACTGCTGAAAATATCTTCTGATGTATTATTCTGGCGATACGCCTGCTCGTTTGCCTCCTATAACAAAAAAAAACTTATAATCATGAATCAGCAGTCAGACACCAGTGTCCGACAAACAATTGTTTTTCTATTGCCTTTTCTATAAGGTGACGTGTTAAAATTCTACCATTTTAATATACAGGTTACATTTACATTAATATAATAGGTAATTTACATTTTATGCATATATGAATATTTTTATTTTAGTTTTAATGTAGAATATATAAATCATTCCTTACAAAAACCTACTGCTTTACCAAAATACGTAATAAAATACTTAATGCTATTTTTTTAGATTGATGGTACGAGCTAATAATACAAACGACCCTGAAAGGTTCAGTGATATATTAGTAGAGGTAAGTAATATTTATATAATTACTGACGCTATATTTATTTTAATTCATCTTATCCCTAGCAATTCCTAAAGTTTTTTTGTAAAAGCCCAGAGTTTTATTATCATCATTGGTGAAATGTTTGTGGATAAGATAAGATAAGATAAGATATGTTTTTATTCATGTAGACCATATACAGATACTTAAGAATAGTTACGACTCTAGGTGTCACGTTCCAAAATGTTGATTTCCAATGGAGAAGAACGGGCAAGAAACTCGATGGTTACTCTTTTAAATTCAGAATTTCTTACAAAATTTTGTGTGAAGTTAAAATACATTGTTATCTAAAACTTATATGAGGACAATGTAAAAAAAAAAACTAAACAAGCCTGATTTTTAAATTAATAACAAATATTCTGATAAGATTCACATGGCAGCTATGAGCTGACCAGTCCCAACAGATGGCACCCGTTCACGAGTATGACGCGCGTCTCGGCATCGCTCAATTCAACCATATTGCAGGGAACTCAACACAGAACTCAAGTCACTTCTTGTTACTGTTATGTTATCTTGCCAATTATGTTTGTCATATGACGGCAAAATTAAAAACTCAGTCATAATTTATTCTTTAAACGTAAAAATAAAATAGTGTTTAAACTAGAAGGCCTGTTGTACTTAACATTATTTCGTTTCCCAGGTAGTTGTAGTGAGAGAACGCGACCTCCTCCGCCTGGTGATGTCGGGTGGCACCAGACAGAAGTACTCTGAGCTTCGCGACAGGATGTCCGCTGCGCTCGCGCAGAAAAGCCTTAGGATGCAGCTGCATGACGCCAATACTGCCTTCTTTGCCAATCCTGGGTAAGGAAACATAATATTGTAAAATATATTTGGGTAGATGTGATGGAGGATTTGTTGCGTGATACTAAGATGCCAAAATTTTGAATAAGATTCTTTAAAATATAGTTGCACATTAACTAAGACCATTTAAAGCCGTTGTACGGTTTTATGAAGAATCCTTAAGACAAAAAAAAAAGGAAACATCTACTGGTAATAAACTTATGTTTCGTTTGTTAAACTTACTATTATTTAATTAAATATTTTTTACACAGACCATGCTTCCAGTTCAGAAAAGTAGAATCCGGCGAAGCGTTAACGCCGAAGGCAATGAAGGCAACTATTCGTGCACTTGGCACGGAGTTCCAGGAGATCCTAGAAAACTTCAATGTACACAACATAACCAGCTGCGGAGTTTCGAGGACGAAACATTCGCCCGCACAGCATGCGTTGCTGGCTTTGGCCGGCGTGTTGCCGTTCGCGGCTTTCATAGCCACCCTCGTACTATGCTGTATGCATTCTAGTGGTAAGTTCTCATATTTTTCAAATTTCTTTATGGTGTCATTCCAAAGTAATTTTTTTAAAGGAACCGTTGTTGTTGGCAAAAAATTAGTGATGGAAAGCTGGCAAGAAATAACGAATTTTGGTTACCGAAATCCCGGTTTTCTCACGATGATTTTCTTCACTGTTAGAGTATTGGTAAATAATAATACACATGGACGTATTAAATAAATAAATAAATAAATAATATATTCAGCCCATCAATGTCCCACTGTTGGGTAAGAACCTCTTCTCAGAATGAGAAGGGTTAGGCCTTAGACCACCACGCTAGCCCTGTGCGGGTTAGCGGACTACACACACCATCAAGAACATTATGGAGCCCTCTCAGGTGTGCAGGTTTCCTGAGATACACACCTGGGAGGGCTCTATAATGCTCATAATGGTGTGTGAAGTCCACCTTAACCTTAAGGTTACGTTAGGATCCTTTTCCAACAGTGGGACAGTAATGGGTTGAAATTATTATTTACTTCAAAAAATTTAACAAACCTATACGTACTTACTGCAGTAAGATTACCGATTCATCCAAAAGCAATACATCGTGTGTTATTTTTAGTTTAGGTGCTGCCATAAAAACTGGAACTCTGTAAATATGTACATTTATGAATATTTTAAATAGCAGAACGTACTGTTAACTATAGAATAATAGAACTTAACTACAGCACACAATTACATCTATAGATCCTAATAACTTTGTTTTGTCACAGCCAAGAGAAGAGCTCGGGAGGCGTTACTGATCAGCCGAGAGCCTCCACCAGTAGCTGCCAGTAACATATCCGTGCCCACCAGACTGTATGCCGAACCGCTTTATACAACGTGACGTAAATGTAGCAGTGTAAGCTAAGTTTGTCTGTAGACAGAGTGAATGTTAGTATAGTGTTTGAATCGATAGCTATATTTGTGTGTGATGTGTGTGTTCCTATGTATGTGTTTAAGGTATATCATATAATACTGGGGCTGATTCTATTATTTTACAACTAAAATAATTCCGTCTCACTATATGTATGACTGCCTAACAAAAACATGAGAAAAGAGCGGATGATATTTAGTGCTGCCAAATTGCGTTTGCTGTGAGTGAAAGTTTTGAATATTGTCTGTCCTTTCTCAATTATGTTTGCTAGAAATAGATAATACATACGAGGCCATGAGAACCATAGTGGCCTAACTACATTTTTTACAATATTCAGTTTATGATTTCTTACAGTTTAAACTGATTTTGGTTTCTACCATAATGACCATTTTTAACAATCTACTGAATATTTATTGAAATATTTTTAGGCCACCCTGGAGAAACCATTTTGGTAGAAACCAAAATGATCAATTTTAACTGTAAGAAATCATAAACTCAATATTGTAAAAAATGTAGTTAGGCCACTATGGTTCTCATGGCCTCATATATAGTATGGTCATAAGTGCAATGTACCAACAGAACCCGCGTCAATGGTATTTTTAACGCTGTTTAAGTAAATAGGATTTTAATCAGCAGATGAAATGGGACCTTTGCTCTTTGAAAATAAAGTTTCGTATCCTATAATGATTTGATTTACTGGCTTTAGGACTTATATAAAATTAAATTTTATGTGTGCCTTATCTTCTCTTAATAAGGATAGTAATTATTTTATAAACAACTAAAGGAATAAAAATAATATATCTATAATTTTTTAAATATTTCGGACCACCCTTGATGTGCCTAGGTATTAGATAAAATATGTATAAGTGTAGTCGTGTTTTATCAAACTGCAATGAAATATATAAGAATATATTATGAATACTAAAAATAGTATTAAACTTTTGTAAATATACAAAAAACTTAAAATGTATACAAAAATATGACAAAAAGAGATCGTGTAAGATCGTTCTTATAATATATTATATAACTTTGTTTATACAGCTTTGTAAATTTTGCACAACATTTGATACTTAGGTATTTTTTATATTTATATTTTCGTATTAGTAAAATAATAATTAGATTTTTGCCAATTTTAGAATTAACAGCAGTTTAGATAAAATACTTATGAGCTGATGCCATTATTAAAAATAAGCATAATAATTGCCTGGGGTGAAACCATTTTGAAATATGTACGTACAAATAATTGTTTTTTGTAAATTTTTATTATTGTTTTAACTTTGACCAAAATTTGAAACGAAATATAAAAAGTATTAAATAGTAAAACGTGTCATGACCATAATAATAGTGTGATAGTATTTTATAGATTTTTATTATATAACCTAAGTCACAAGTTAAGAATATATAACTAGTTATATAAGATATATAATAAATTATAAATACGTGAACAATGTATATTGTGTTTTTATAAATAAATTATTTGGTTTAATGTTATTGTTTCATTTCATTTCATTTGTTTGGTTTTCAGCGAGCCTTTACGCCTGTATTCACCAAAGGGTTAGGCAGAGGTGTACTTTTTGTACATCCAAATTTCACCGATGCCTAATTAAGTCCCATGTAAAAGAGGGCGAGCCTATTATCGGGCACAATTCTAAACACATCATCTAAATGAATCATTACAATGGTTCAGTTGATTACTGTCTCACTGCTGGGCCCGGGTCTCTTCTCAAAACCACCTAGTATAATCATCGCGCCTGAGTGTGGGTTGGCGGACTAAGCACACATCGAGAAAATTATGTAGCCTTTTTAGGTGTGCAGGATCCCGCAAATGTTTTTCTTCTACATCATCGCATGATCGTTGTGTGTAGCGAGTAAACCTTTTAAATGTATTAAACAAACAAAAATATCAGTACACAAAAGAGCAACGAGAAAAATACAATCAATGATGTATTTTTCAATTCATAATCTAGTTTTCAATTCATATTTTTTAGTAAATACCTACTAATCCTAAAATTAGTTTGTTCAGAACCGATTGTAATAAGTTTTTTACCATGTTATATTTTGTTCAATTTATATTTAAAAATTCTTGCAAGTTGGACACAGTACGTGAACTTACATTATAATATGCGCGTGCCATCGGCGCATGGTCAAACACGTGGCATAGAGGCGGCGTGCAGCAGCGTACTCTCGTTTATAGGAGGACAACAAGGCAAAACAACAAGCTTGTACTTTGTGAGTTTTCATTATAGGTACATTTTTGAATTTGTTTATACAGACTCAATAAATAAAAATATTTAACACGTGTTTCGGCTTTAGTATACATTTACTAAAAATAATGTTGTATATGAGGGATAGTCTCCTCTGCAGAAAATGTTCTCCAAAATTTCGACTTTGTCCAACCAGAATTGCATTTTAAACATTTCAAGCAATTTCGTTACTACGAAAATTAGAAGAAATATAAAATAAGCATGCAATATGCGGTATATTTTTCGATCTTGGTATCGAAATGATATCTGATGTTCAGAGAATTAGCAAACCCTGCAAGCAATGACGACACGTTTGGCACAATGGCTACGCGATTAGCTTTCTGCGCTACGTGTCGCGGGTTCGATCACCGCACGGAACAAATATTTGTATGATTTACAGATAGTTGTTTCGGGCCTGGGTGTTTGTGTGCATGTGACATGTATGTTTGTAAACTGTACCCACGATACAGGAGAAATCCTAGAAAGGGGCAAAGTATTGAAAAAAAAAAAAACAATGACTACTTCTATTTTACACACTTCTGTTTTAAAATAATAAATTTCAGATAAAAACGTTAATATTTTAAACCTACTTCAAACAGATATTCAATTATTTATAAACACCATCGATAAGATCAAACATTTTGGTGTACAAATAACATTAGCGTTATTTGCACACCAAAATAAATAAATTTAAAAGGCCAAAGGTCTATTTGCTATCTACTTGAATGTGGCATTAATACGTATTTTGTGAATGCTAATTTACACCTATAATTCGTCTATACACATGTAGAAGTACCTCATATTCAGAGTAAATGCTTTATAAATAAACTGTAGATTTCACTACATATTATATATAAAACAAAGTCCCTCCGCCGCGTCTGTCTGTCTGAACGCGATAAACTCAAAAACTGCTGAACGGATTTCATACGATTTTCACAAATGAACGGAGTGATTTATGAGGAAGATATAATATGTATAATCCATTAAGCTTTTGTTTAAATTGGCTGAAATATGAAGATGATTGTTGAAGATGTCGAAAAAAAAAAAAAACACTCGGAGCTTTAATGGCGTACGCCGCGTAATGATTATCCTTATTAAAATACAAATAAATTAGACCATCGTCTCAGAAAATGTAGGCGTATATGCTCTGCTACCCTTGCGAAGCCGGGGCGGGTCGCTAGTAAATAAATTAATAGCTATGCATAAAACTCAATGACTGCCTCTTGTAAGGTTCTGGTACCTGGGTCGGTCAAAGTGTTTAAGTTTTCTGTATAATATAATAATCTCAGTAGTAGCACGGAGTCTGGAATTGTCTCTGGTAGATGGCAATAGGCTCCTATAACTTGGGACATAATAACGGTATCGGCGTGTGAGTGCACAGGTCTGTATACAGGTCTTACGTTTATGTGATGCTATTGATAAAATTCACACACGGAATTAATTGAAAGTTCATACCTACATATTATATAAGTGTTTCATTGATAATTACACTCTACTCTTTGTATAGCTACATATTTGTTATTACAGCAGTGCATAATATCAGCAGTTTTTCTGTCTTTTGGTGATTTTGTTGCTTGGTACAATATTTTTCTTTTTATTTCGCATAAATTCATGGATGAGACGAAGAGCTCCAATCAAATGTTACCATTGTGCATTAGCGTCACTTGGGTTTTTATTTTCGACTAACGGCCGTTCCCGGCTTCAAAGGGGTGTAATTTACTTATGAAGAAAATGAATATTCCTAATTCTCCGGTGGATTTTCCAAAATATTTCTTTAATACAAACATTGTCCCGGCAATTACAAACAAAACAAAAAAAAAACTGACACATCGGTTGAGCCGTTCTCAAGTGATACGCCGTCATATATGTGGCAATTAATTTTTATTTATATAGATTTGGCATAAGTAGCACATATCTTCTTATATCATCGTCTTAATCGTCTTATAGCTGTGTAAGGTAAAAAACGTGTGACTAATATTTAAATTACTAAAAAACGGCGTTTAAATAAAACGTATTTATCGTTTTTTTTATGATAAACAATTATTGAATCGGTTTTTCTCTCGTGATATGATCACACCATATAACGTAGAGTTGAAAATTTATTAATGACAGTTGGATTTCGATTGGCACTGATGTTGGAACGATGTTCGGTGTTTTACTCAGTATAGCTATTATTGTCATATTTGTACTTATACTTGGAATATACCAGAAGAATACAAACGCAGTATGCCTCTCCAGAAGAAGACTAGAGGGGAAAACAGTGATAGTAACAGGGGGCACTGCTGGAATGGGTCTCGAGATAGCTACGGATCTCGCCCACCGGGGAGCTAGGGTCATCGTGGCCTGCCCTTTAGAAAACGAAGGTACTAATGCAAGAAGACAAATAACTAATGAAACGGAAAATGAAAACGTTGTGTTCAAACTTTTAGATCTTGGATCTTTGAAGTCTATAAGACGATTTGCGGCAGACATCTTGAAAACTGAAGACAGATTAGACTTTCTGATAAATAATGCTGGTGTGGGGGTTCCAGGAGATTTCCTCACATCTGATGGCATGAACTTCATAATGCAAGTGAATTACTACGGGACCTTTTTACTGACCCTTTTGCTTCTCCCACTTTTGAAGAAGACAGGGAAGCCTGGTGAACCGAGCAGGATATTGTTAACAACATCAGTTCTACATAGAATTGGAAAAATAGATATTGAAAACTTGAATAGGACGAACTATTGGTACAGATTACAGATATACGGCAACAGCAAGTTATGTCTTGTGCTTTTCGGGAATGAAATGGCAAAAAGACTCAGAGGTACCAACGTTGTCATAAATAATGTAGACCCTGGAGCGGTTGGTACTAGGATCTTCGATTCTGGGAACAAAGTTATAGGATTTTTCTTGAAAATATTAGTGAATGGTCTGTTTAAGACGACATGGCAAGGTGCGCAAACGGCTTTACATGTAGCTCTAGATAAGAAGGCCGGTGAAGTGAATGGGGGGTTCTTTCAGAATTGTGAGGTAAGCAGAGCTATGCAACGAGCTTACTGCGATAAAACTGAAAAAATACTTTGGAAGGAATCTTTGAGATTAGTGCAGTTGACAGACGAGGAGTTGCAGCAGTGTTTCAAATCCTTATAATAATAGTTTTGTATTTGTTATTTGATTAAGCTAATGTTACAGACACTTATTTGAAGGTTGTACAAGAAAATTCTTATTGATAATGCAGCAATAATGTTTGAAATTCTTAGCAGCGAAATCTATAATTGTGAGTATGGTTTATATCCAGTAGTATATACTAAAAAATAAAATAATTTATTTGTGAAAACCTGAGTGCACTTGCTATGTGATGCTAAATAGTTTACATGTATTCCCATATGAATGGCGTAAAAAAAATATTGGGGAGTGTTACAACTAGAACAGCTAATTAATATTTCATATGCTATATGTGTATATTTCAATTCAATTTGTGTATCTAATACGATAACACAATACTATACTTACGATAATGGACATGTGATGAGGAGGGATGAGAAACATGTCACTAGAAGGGTTATTAGTATGAATGTGGATGGATAAAAGGGAAGAGGTGGACCCAAGAAAAGATGGATGGATTGTGTGAAAAGTGACATGGTGTACAAGAAAATGAACTTTGAGATGACGTCTGATAGGGATGAATGGAAGAAAAAAACATATTGAGCCGACCCCAAATAATATGGGACAAGGACAGGAGAATGATGATCTAATACGATAATTCAATAAACATAATACGTAAACAATGAGACGTGATATGACGAAACGCAAACATTTGTACGGAGCTGCGATAGACGTGAAATTGAAATCAAATGAATTAATTTCATATTCATATTGTCACATGTAACATGAATACATGCTGTATACATGTACAGCATGTATTTGTTTGTGTGATTTTATTATTTATTGAGTTCGTAAATAAGTTTGTAAGTAGTAGATTTAAGATGTAGAAATCCACGTGGGCAACGCCGCGTGCGCAAGCTAGTTTAATAATATTCATTAATATAGACAATTAATATAGACAATTTCAGAATGCACCAATCTATTTTTTTTTCTTATACATCCCGTTTCTTTTTAAATACATGGCATTTGCAGTAAACTTTTTTTGTCTCTTAATTAATAATAATTGCATCTTGTGTATCATTATTGTATATTGTTTTCTAATTATCCTTCCTCTCAAATGCGTGGTCAATTAAACCCATCGCAGTTTTTACAATTTTATTGTTTCATGGTAATTATGATATTGAAAAACAACAATTAAACTGAACAATTTAGAGGTGCTAAATTGTTTTGTTTACTAATATTACTTAGGTAACCCGATTTTAACGCTTCCTCGACATCATTGATTGATTGACGACACGATTGGCGCACTGGCTAATCTATTAGTTTTCTGCGCTGTGTCGGGTGTTAGGTCCCCGGAATATATACATATTTGTATACCCAACAGGGTTTGTGTACATGAGATTTGTCTGTAAACTAAACCAACAACGTGACCCCAACGTTACTAACAAAAACAAATGATCCAATTGTTACAGATGGTTCTGGTGGATGAATAAAAATATGTATATTGTTTATTATTATTATTATTTTGGTGGTACAGTTGGCATAGTTGTTAAGCGATTGACTGTTCCGCTCCGTGTCGCGTGTTCGATCCCCGTACGGAGCAAATTGTATGACCTACAGATACTACGAGTCTGGGTATTTATGCATGTGAATATTTGTTTTTAAAAGCACCTTTACCTATGTCGCAGTCTGGTATGTTGAAGCAGAGGGCGGCCTTCGCCCTGCTGAGGAACATCGTAGGCTAGTAACTAATAATTTTAAATCTCTTACAGTCAACAGACGCAATTTTCAACAGGAATCATATTTTGTTAAAGGGTAATTCATTCCGACATTTAAAAAAATATCAAATCTGCCAAAATTATGTAAATTCGCCGCCAACAACATACTTATGCTAATAGCGCCAGCGCACCGTCATCTACCTACTAATCAAATAGGTAAACAATCGGTTACCTGCGATTACGCAAATGGACAATAAGCAAATTCGTCAAGCCTTGGATTAGGGTATTATTATCATAAGACCGTCTAAACGTACAAGAATACAAATATTAAACACACGTAGTATGAGGCAGAAAAGTTGCATTACTGTACGCTGTTCTCTATTAGCCAGTAGGTATATAAATATATAATTGACTGTCTCATCCATCTAGTGGACTGCTGGTCTGCTGATGGCAGTGTTATTAGGTTTTTAAATTTAGATTGTCTAAAACTAATAAGTCATTTCTAGGTAACGGCGTGCGCTTCTATAACAAGTTACCTAAAACTATCACCGATCTCACTGGTAACAAGTTTAAATCTTATGTTAAATCCGTTCTAAAAAAGAAATCCTATTATAAGGTCAATGGCTACGTTGATGATAGAAACGTATGGCGTTAATTATTTTCTGCACATGTGGCTTCCCTGGTGACTAGTTGTTAATAATCCCCACAATCTAGTTGTGGTGTTGTTTTCTGCATGACTAGACATTTATCTCTTATGTGTACTTTATTTTATTTTATTATCTTACATAGTAGTCCTTGTATGTCATGTAATGTAATATTGCATTGTAAGAGTATTTTTTATTTTATTTTGTTATTATAAATTGCTTCAACTCATTATAAACCAATATTTTTAAAAGAGTATCCATGGAGTTTCTTGCCGGTCTCTTCTCCATAGGACCCACCCACTTAGGAACCGTGCGCCTAGATTCATAACGTTTTTAAAAGTGCCTGCACAGGCCCATTTGAAATAAAAAACTTTAACTTTGACTTTGAACACTTTGTCTAATTGAATCGACCAATATGAGGGGTTACATTTCGACGCTCCAAACGAATAAAGACGTAAAGTGTTTTACATGAGTTTAAATTTTATTGCATATTTACATATACATTAGGTACCTGATTTTTTTCATGAATGTTATCGCTGTTATTTTCAAAGTTATCAAAGGAGACGTTTTTATACTTCCGAAATTCTGTACAATATGTATGGCAGAACAAAGTCATTGAAATCTATTGCCATTGCGGTAGTAGAATAACACAGCTACATTATATTATGCCTTTATTCTGCTGAACACACAGTTCCTCTGTGTGTTTGCTTACGCTTATCAAAGATAATTTTTTGAAACGTATCTTAAATTTACATTATTTAGAATTACTTATTACAATTGTATGCTTTTTTGCATCATGTTTTACGAATTGGTTTATCATTATTATGAGGTTAGCATTTGTTACAATGTATTTTTTTAGAGTTCCGTCACTGCCTGCGCCGAGTGCGAAGCAATCTCCTGTCTGGAATATATAAACAATGCGCGCACGTCGTGTATCATGCGACTTATTTAAAGCATTATTGTAATATCGTTAAATTTTAAGAACCTACCTGATATGTAATTTTAGCTTAATTGACCATTAATAAAACAAATAATATTGGGTTTTTTTTTTTATAGAATTGTTTATTGACAAACTTGAATATTATAAAATAAAAATAGAATGCTTATTAATACTTTAACAAGAAAAACGTAGGCATTATGTTAAGAATGTGTCGAGGAATAACATATACTGCTGATATTCATAACGAGCTGATTCGAGCTGACGACACGGTTGGCGTAGTGGTTAAGCGATTAGTTTTCTGCGCTATGTGTCGCGGGTTCGATCCCCGCACGGAACAAATATTTGTATGATCTACAGATAGTTGTTTCGGGTCTGGTTGTGTGTGTATGTGACATGTATGTTTGTAAACTGTACCCACGACACAGGAGAAATCCTAGTGTGGGGCAAAGTTTTTTAAGAAAAAAAAAAAAAAAAAAAAAAAAAATCCACTTTGACACCTACTTTTATTATCTCCGTAGTAGGGGACACCGACTGCTGGAGGTGCCTTTGTGTCGAACTGCGTTCCATCCCTCGTGTCCTAACCGCGTTCAACAACCTAGTGCAAGCCAAACCTGATTGCGATCTAACTCTGACAATACATTTTTTATTTTATTTTATATATATAACCTTGCCCTGCATTAGGATTTCTCCTTTAGCGTGCGTACGGGGAATACAGGCGTGATGCTATGTTATGTTGTTCTGTATTGGTAATATTATCTGTACTTTGGTTAACGTTTTTTCTAACACAAACATGTTGAATAGCAACCAGTTTGTTGCCATTCATAAGTTCCGTAAATATCTACTTTATATTAAGGTGTCGCTTCACTTTGCATTACAGTCTGTTTACGGTTGGCTGCGGTGCGCTACAATGTACGGACTTCTACTCATTATAGCCATCGTTATCATAATCGCGCTCATTGTCGCGGTACACCAGAAGAACACTAACGCAATATGCCTCTCAAGAAGAAGATTAGACGGCAAAACTGTGATAGTGACCGGAGGTACCGCAGGAATGGGCCTCCACATCGCCACAGACTTAGCCCACAGAGGAGCTAGAGTCATCGTCGCGTGCCCTTTCGAAGATGAAGGCACTAGCGCACAAAAACAAATAGTACAGGAAACGGAAAACGAAAACGTGGTGTTCAAACTTCTAGATCTGGCATCTCTGAAATCTATAAGGCAATTCGCAGCGGAAATCTTGAAGACTGAAGACAGATTAGATATTTTAGTAAACAACGCCGGCGTTGGAATTCCGACGGATTTCTTGACAGCTGATGGAATGAGTTTTATAATGCAAGTGAACTATTACGGAGCGTTCTTATTAACTCTCTTACTTTTACCACTTTTGAAGAAGACAGGGAAACCTTGTGAGCCTAGCAGAATATTGACAACAGCATCAGTGCTTCATATGATTGGACAGGTAGATATACAGAATTTAAATAAATCAAACGCTTGGTACAAATTGCAAATTTATGGCAATAGCAAGATATGTCTCGTCTTATTCGCAAATGAACTCACAAAAAGACTAAAAGGTTCTAACGTGGTGATAAATACTGTGGATCCTGGAGCAGTTGGCACTAGGATATTTGATTCTACGAACAAGGTTTTTGGAACTATCTTAACAGTTTCATGTCTGGTTTGGTTCAAAACGCCGTGGCAAGGTGCCCAGACAGCTCTGCACGCAGCGTTAGACAAGAGGGCTGGTGAAGTGAGTGGCGCATACTTCAAGAATTGTGAGATTAATAAAGCAGTTAGACGTGCGTACTGCGACAAGACAGCTAAAGCGCTTTGGGAGGAATCTCTAAGACTAGTGAAATTAACCGAAGACGAACTAGACCAGTGCTTCAAATAACTGTAGAATTATTATGCAATGGCAATAACTCTAAAGGTACCTATATATTAAAATAAGATTTATGAATGTTAAGATATTGGTAGATAATTATTTTACTTTTAAATACAATGGATGAAAAGATACGGTTTACTTAACTGATATAAAGTAACACTCGTTTCATTTAAGAATATTATTTTTTCACATTTTAACCACTTTAGAAAAGTTAAACTTAAATTACATAACTAAAAGAAAATTAGAATACAATCTGTACATATTTTGTTACGCAAAATAATGTGTCGAATATCGTATCGACCACTTCGGTAGTATATTATGATTGTCAGTCTTAGTATTTATTTTAATATAACTTTATTTAATGTACAAGTACGTTTACCCATACTAGAATTACAACACACAAAGCCTAGTGTGTGGCAATGACATACGAATAGAATATTAATTAAATATAAACGCTACTAGCGTTTTCGTCGATATCCAGCAATAAATTTGTGGATAACTACATATATTTTTAGGTGTGTAGGAACTTTATCACTTATATTTTCTCTAATTAAAACTTTTGGAGTTCAGTTAAAAACTGCGAGTACAGCGAGAACTGGTGAGAGATATAATATTTAAAAATATTATATCTTCAGCTGTTCTGTCCATATTTAGGTACTTGTAGAATATCATGAATTAAACCGCGTATAACAGATGTATATACGCTTATGATGATATATGCGCATGATCAACAAATTTACTTACAATTATGTATGCTGAATAATGTTTAATTGATACAATAAAATTTCGTCGGTTTGGTAGTTGCTTGGTTCGTAAATTCACACGTTATAAGTTCATGCTTGCTGCTGAATAGAACATAAACAGCTATATAAGGCTAATAAAAATGAAATCAGCTGTTTACCTATATGAAAGTTCATGTCATTCTGTTTTGTGTCCTAATTGTCTGTTATATTGTTGGTGAATTTGGGCTTTAGAATTTGACGTACCTAAGGTGAAGCTCAGTATTTTCTTTCTTTAAAAACGTCGGTCCACTATTAGAATAATTCCTGTATCGTGGGTGCGTTTACGAACACATATTCACATACACAAAGACTCAGACCCGAAACAACTATACTAATATTTGCTCTGTGCGGGATTCGAGCACGCGACACGTAGCAGCAGTCGATCTCTCAACCACCACCATGCCGTCAAGTACAAAACAGACCATACCTCTCGTAGGTTGAACTTCTCCATCATCAGGTTTGTAAGATCAAAACCCAACACTGTCATGTTTTTCGACCTTCGAAATAACTATTTAAATTTTATTTCCTCCAAAGTGAGTAAGGTCAATAAAGTCATCAAAGTTCAATCGTAAATTAATCTGTTATGTAACTTAGTTCAAATTAATTTATGCTAATAAAACATGGATCAATGATATTGGTTAATAAACAAATTATTATGATGTACTTTGATTAATACACAACTAACTTTAAACACGGATACCTTCTGTGTGGATGTTTTTTTTTATGGCAACTGTTGAACTCTTGCCTTCCATGCAGGAGGGTTTGAGTTCAAACCCGGCCCACACCGCTGACTTTTCGTAATCATATGTGGATCAGAATTTGATTATCATTTGCGTTAACGGTGAAGGAAAACATCGTGATGAAACCACACCAAAGAGGGTTCCATAAAGTTCTCGATGGTGAGTGTAGTCGGTCAACCCGTATCTGGCCAGCGTCGAGGACTTGAGGCCCTTGCCCAACAGCGGGACAGTAATGGGGTAAATTTATTATTATTTATGGCAACTGAGCCGATGACATTTATGCTGCCAGTGTATTGTGAACTTTAATAATACTTTAATAAATTTTAAATTCGAAATGGGATAATATGAATATATTTAAATGAAAATCAGTCCAGCATCTACCGCGTGACGCAAGTGAAATCCAAACTCGCAATGAATTGATAGACCAAATTAAGAGCCTTAAATTAGAGCTAAAGAGTAAATCTTTCTAATGTCGTTCAGAAGTGATCGTCATTATCAAGAAAAAAATACACGGTAGTTCTAATTTCGTCTTTTACAGTTTTTTTGTGTACTTTTCTCTAATGTTTACCTATGTGCTACTTTAATATTTAACGAAGTTCCGATGCATTTTAATAATAACAGTATTTTAGTGGTTTCCGAGTAATTATCATTCATTATGTTTTCAATTCGGGTTAGTTGAACGGAAGTCCCTTATTAGGTACAGTCAAGGCAAGGCATTTACACGCACCTATGTACCGGTTTAAGAGACCTTAGTTTAAGAATATGTAGAAATAAGGTCATTTTAGTACCTAAGTCTAGATTGGCTGTGTAAGATTTTTGGTAGCTAGCAGATAAATTTCGTGTGACTGGGACATTATTGTGTCAGTAAAACCCTGAAAATGTGTTGGTGTGTATGTCAATGTTTGTAAATTTTAGTTCATCATCATCATCAGCCATAAGACGCCCACTGCTGAACGAAGGCCTCCCTCAAGGGGGAGTTTGCCATAATCCCCACGCTTGGCAGGCGGCTTGGGGATCGCAGTGGCTCACCGATTAGTGAGAGGACGCTGCTGCCCGTCCTCCGGTGTCTGGCCGCAGTTTTAAGACGTACCCGGGTCCGAAATTTTAGTTGCAATACAGGTATAGTGTATAATGTACATTGGTGTATATAGATCGCTCTGTATACTCAAAAAATGTAGCGTGTTAAGTCAGACAATATTTAGAAATTGTCTTACTTAAGTACTCATTAGTCAACAGTCATCTGTTGTCCGCACCGCGTGTAATCGTAAATCCGTAAGAAACAATTTACTGAAATAAACCAAAATGTGCCACTGGGTGTCTAAAACGAAAACAACAAAAAAACTATGAAGATGAATCGTTTGGAACACGACATTATTTTTATCATAATAAACAATAAAAATATTGACGGCCATGTCAACTTTTGGACATGAGAAACGAAAATCGAATCTGACATTCGAATCGTCATAAAAATATGTGACTATGTTTTTTTTTTAAACGCTTACCCTCGACATAATTATTGTACCGTGGGTGAGTTTACAAACACACATATTCACATATCTAAGACCCAGACACGAAACAATTACCTGTAGATCATACAAATATAAGCGCAGAAAGCTAATCGCTTAGCCATTGCGCCAACCGTGTCCCTAATTTACTGTTTTATTATTTTTTACTTCTATTATGTCAAGACGTACGACTACTGTACAATGTAAATACGTGTTGAATCTACTATTTTATCTGTTAAAGCGTTTAATATCCAAATCCCTTTTTTATAGTCCTAAACACGAGTTCAACGTGTTTAACTTTTTTGTAATCAGTTACTAGATTCTATGTTTTTTCATAGGCACTTAAGCTTTTGGAATGTCATGGCCGTATCGCAATTAATTGGGTGTGGTCTTTAGACCTACCTAACACAGTTGTATACTCACATCACTAATTATAACTTCACATGGACCAAGTTTTAAGTAATTTATATTATTTATTATTAATAGCACACGTGTAACCATTTTTTATTGGATATCTGAAGGTTATGTCAATTATGTTAAGGCTCACCAGAGACTGAACATGTTATTTCGATGGCCTCACAATATTAATAAATATTATGATAGAAATATTTAATTTTAGGTTTTAGTGTTATTTATTATGCTGCACATATTCTGGACTAGTCTACATAATATATGTGTAAAGTCACGCTTTATATTTTTGATAAAATAAGTAGGTACTGCATCGTTTGTTTTGCGCAAATATTCGTCATAAGAGCTAATTTGTTTACTAATTCAAATAGCTAACATGTATTGTACATAGGTTAACAAAATAATAACACAAACGGTGGCACGCTTATTGACCTTTTGGGGATTTCTTTGTTTGGGTGCAATGAAAAAATTCCTGAAATCTGGGTTCGTCTGGCGCACGGTGGGTAGTCAGCCTCGTTACCATCCTAGCTGACTGGTTAATCTTTCCACGATGGCATGAGTGGTTCGAATGTGACTCGTGCCGACTCGAAAGAAGAAGGGAATTCCTTTTCAATCCCAATTTGAGTACTACGTTGTTTGAAATGTACGTAACATCATGTATTTTACATAAACTTCTGATTATAATAATTGGGAATATCACAAACACTTAGAAACTTCTATTTACGAAAGAAATAGCTGTGCCCGCGACTCCATAACTTTTGAAAAGTAAACCGCTTGTGATGAAATAAAAACTAAATGTTACTCCGAGTTACGCATTTTTATTTTTTACTACTAATTTGAGTGCTTTTGGCAGCACTTCACCTGATGGTGAGTGACAATGCTGCCGAGGATGGATCATGGATCATCCGAGTTACGCATTTTTATTTTTTACTACTAAATTGAGTGCTTTTGGCAACACTTCACCTGATGGTGAGTGACAATGCTGCCGAGGATGGATCATGCAAGCTAATATTGTATAATTGTCCATACAATTCAACCGCATTGGTTTTTTACATTTTACGTGATGCGTGCACAAATAAAGCGTCAGACAGACAGACATGAATTCCAAAAAATGATAGAAATAGATTCTCTTGGTTATCCCTTATGGGTTAACCATTTGTTTAGGAAATATTTTCAATGTACAGAAACGCCATGTCTACAGATTTCATAAATCTATAGATTAGTCCAAATACTTTCAAAGCTTGCCACGGGTCTCGTTAAGGGAAGAATCCTTCACGAGGATGTTGATGATGTAACATCATGCAATGATGGTCTAATGACAATAGACTTGTTCTTCAATCGTCATTCTTTTCATCTTTTGAGAGAAAAATGTGCACTGGGCATTTGCTTACATACATCATCATCATCAGCCAGAATACGTCCACTGCTGAACGAAGGCCTCCCTCAAGGGGGGGGGTCTGCCATAATCCCCACGCTTGGCAGGCGGCTTGGGGATCGCAGTGGCTCACCGATTAGTGAGAGGACGCTGCTGCCCGTCCTCCGGTGTCTGGCCGCAGTTTAAAGACGTACCCGGGTCAGTTACATACATACTAGTAAGATATATTGGTAATTCTTATTCGATGTCTTAAAGGTGGATATGGGGTGAGACAGTATAATATTCAAAATAACAAATCCTAACTCCTGTATTCCCCATAGGTTCAGACAGAGGTAAGAGTAAGGTAAGTCTCATGTAATAGGCAGCGAGCCTATACCGAGCACAGCTCCAGCCTTAGTGCTTCCGTAAAGAAAAATCCAATAACACTGTTCCCGTACAGAAAATCGAGCCCAGGACCTCATGCAGTGCTTGCGACTATTAAATCAGTGAGGCAGTTTATAATAATAATAATAATCATTTATTTGCATAAATAAGGTACAGAAAGTTGACAACATAAATTAAATTGATCTCTTATTCTGCCTTTAATTTCGGCGTGCAAATATAAATACATAGTTTAAGTTATATTCTTCTCAATCATGCACTCATTAAACTAAAAGTGACAATATAATAATGAAAACTAATAAAAATAATAATGTCAATAATACCCATGTCAATTATAATAATCATGTCAAGAATTATTACATCAAAATTAAATTAAAAAGTGACAATACGTATAATAATGATAACCAGTAACAATAGTAATCACAAATGTCAATAATAATCCATTCAATAATAAATGTTAATAATACCCATTTCAATTATAAAAATCATGTCAAAACTTACAATTTGTATCCTAAAAACTCATGCACACTATAAAAACAATTTTCAATTAAAAACCTCGTTAAACTACTTTTGAATTTAGAAAATGGCAACGATTTTATAGAATTTGGTATTTTGTTATATAATTTTATGCACATAATATAACTATTATTACTAGTACATGTCAGGTTTGTCTTCGGTTGAAACAACTTGTTAGTATGCATAGATCGTGGGGCATAGTAGCTTGTAGCTTGCTGGAAAAGTCTCTTGTATTTGTAAACAAATATACATGATTCTAGTATATAAATACAGGGAAGTGCTAAGATTTTATGTTTTCTAAAAAATGGACGACATGAATCTATTTGTTTTAACCCAAATATAGCTCTCACACATTTTTTTTGCATTACAAATGCTTGCTCGCTATAGTTTAAGTTTAGTATTCAGAATACTGAAAACATGTATCCCAAAGGGTAAAAAGTTTACACAACACTATTTGTTGTTATTGTTACACTATCCCACTGCCGGGCAAGGACCTCTTTTCAGCATGAGAAGGGTTTGGCCTTACACTACGCTGACCTGGTGCGAGTTGGCGGACTGTGTAGTCCGTCAACTCGAGAACTTTTTGAGCGTTCTTAGGTGTGCATTAACCACAAGACATTTTCCTTCACCGTTAACGCAAGTGATAATCAAATTCTGATCCGCACATGATTCCAAAAACAGATGCGGGCCGAGTTTGAGCTCAGACCCTCTTATATGTAAGACAACTATTTCACCGCTAGGATATCACTGCTATCAGGTGTATATTTAGCTGAAGAAAATGATACGTTAATAACCTTAATAACATGTTATTTAATCAATCAATCAAAATTGATGTTTATAGTACATTGTAGTTGTGCATTACAAGCAAGGTCATTTTGTCACACGTGCAGATAATAATGGGGAGAAAATCTGCAACCTTCATCACAATTAGCATCAGCTCAGAGACGAGCACTGCCGGATATAGGACCTTTCGTACTATTATAAAGGCAATATAAATTACCATTATCACTATGCTTGGCAAGCGTAATAGAAGATATTAAGTAAGATTCTGTTGCCCATTGCCGTCAGTTGCCGAGACTGCTTTCTTGTAAGAAACCAAGGGAAGCAAATTGAACATATTTGCCTGGCAAGAGGCCTTTCTGCTTGCCTTTTTGTCCGGTTAAGCAGCTAAAGCTCCCTGAGAGACACAAGCGTCAGAAAATAAAATAATTGAGCAAAAACTGTACTTTTTTGCACTGTTTAATAAAAAACTCATACAAAAATCATTAGAGCGAGCGATAGAGGGTCGTTAGGCATTTCCGTATTTTTTACATTTCTAATAATACTTAGAAATAAATTATATTTTTAATTACTTTTTAGACTTTATGTTTCTGAGGATTTAGGAAGTATATTTTGGTCCGCCAACTCGCACCAGGCCAGCGTAGAGGATTTAGGCATAACCCTTCTCATTCTAACAAGCCCTTGCCCAGCAATGGGACAGTAATGGACTGAATTTATTTAAGAATTTGGTTAAACAGATACCAAATCTCATTTCAACCACTCAGATTTTCAACCACTCAGGTACCTACAATAATAATAATAATGTCTTCCTTACCGAATTTCGTTCACGGCGGCCATTCTCACCGGAAATTAGCCAACTACGCAGGAGATATTAAAGATCACAATTGCGCAAACACAGGTGCGCTCTCTATTCCTTCACTCTCATAGTCCGATGGGACGGAAATCTGGTACGACCGGAGAGAGATCAGACGCCGGATCAACGGCTTGACGTGCTTTCCGAGGCACGGTGTGTATTAAACATACATAAAGACCCAGACCCGAAACGAGTATCTGTAGATCATACAAATATTTGTTATGTGTGGGAATCGAACCCGCGATACAGAGCAGTCGATCTCTCATCCACTGCGCCAACTGTGCCGATACCTACAATACTTAAGTAACAAAGTACCTATCACACAAAAAGATCTAAGGAACACTGTTATTATTTTTTATCTATTCCACAAAGGGGTCATGATCATCTAATTATTATAGTATATCATTACTTCTGTATTACCCAAAGGGTAAGGCAGAGGTGTACTGGGTTAGGCTAGGGTTGGGTTAAGTATTTACGTTATTGAGTATTAGGGCGAGCCTATTACCGGGCACAGTTCCAAAATCCATTCTGTTACTGAAAATGTTCTTACAGAAAAAACCCAATAACATTTTTGTCCGACGCGAGAATTGAAACCTCACCCTTAGCAGTCGTGCTAGCGATAGACCTATGAGTCATCTTTTTTTTTTTTTTTAAACTTTGCCCCACCCTGTGAGTAATTCCTGTATCGTGAGTGCGTTTACAAACACAAATATTCACATACACAAATACCCAGACCCGAAACAACTATCTGTAGATCATACAAATATTTGTTCCGTGCGGGAATCGAACCCACGACACGCAGCGCAGCAGTCGATCTCTCAACCAATGCGCCAACCGTGCCATCGACTATATTACTTCATACAGCATTGATTAAAATAAAACTGTTGGGGCGCCAGGGGTCACAAACAATAGATTTTCTTAGTCGCTTCTTTGCCTCGCTGGATGGGTTAATAGGTCATCATACCCACCTATTATGTCAATATTTATACAGTATTTCACTGTGACAGATGCCACTTATAAATGGTTATTGAATTGAGTAAGCAATTATAATTATAGCGTGTTAATATTACAATGTAACGTAATTGGTAGGTAAGAAAACTAGGACTAAAGAGCCAATTGGGCTGTAGATATCGCACATCGGCAACGAGAGAGTCACAACACAAAACACGAAGTTGAGATAAGTTGAGTAAGTATGAGATAGGCATTCAAAAAATTTATTTGCTAAAAAAAGTCCTAATTATAGTAGGGTTGCTATCCCCACATTCTGAAAACCAGGATTTGAAAGTGGAAGTGCCAGGACATTTCGGTTTAAAAACAGGACGCGGTATAAGAAAACTGTGTTAACGAAGCTCAATGAATAGTTATTAAAATGTTTTATGAAATTATCTTCAATTAAATCATATAATATTATAAGAAATTAAATGAGGGATTAAATTATAAAATAACGCCGATGATTAAACGTAAGGTTCGAGGCAGTAGTGGCGCAGAAATAATAAAGCACAGGACCTTTACGATGACTCTTAAAAAACCGAGGACGCTATTTAATAACTATCCAGGACAACCCAGGACACTCCAAAAAGCAGGACATGTCCTGGGAAACCAGGACGGTTGGCAAACCTAAATTATAGTGCGATTCCTCGCCGAGAGGTGGCATGTTTTCCGATAAAATCTCTCAGAAAAAAAAATCAATTACCTATAAGTTATAAGAAAAAGAAAATAGTGATTACCCAAAAAGTACATTTAACGTGTAGTGACAATCTTGTTGGTGATGTGCGATATATATTATTACACATGATTAAGGGGAAGTAACTGCCGTAATTGGTCTAGTGGTCGCAAGCCCGACCGCTGAGTGTGAGGTCCTTGGTTCGATGGCTGGGTCGGGCAAAGTGTTATTGGGTTTTTCTGTATGGAAATTCTCAGTAGTTGCATGCAGTTTGGAACTGCGCCCGGTAGATAGTAATAGGCTCGCCTTTTATTACTTGGGACTTAATAACGGCATCTGCGAAAGGTTGGTGTACATGTACACCTCTGCCTAACCATTCGGGGAATACAGGCGACAAGGATGCATAACTCAAAAATATGGATTTTTTAGTTTATTAAGTGCTGGCGACCCGCCCGGCTTCGCACGGGTAGCAGAGCATATACGTCTTCATTTTTTTCTGTCGTAGTGTCGTATCAGCCTGTTACATCGAGCATTTACTCGGAGCACGCCAGTAAAGATCCCAGTCGGCATTATTTTCCCGACATCTTTAACTATCATCGTCATATTTCCTGACCTGACCTGATGGTGGAAACCCTGAGAAATCGAGGGCATCTCTTGAAAATTGTAGGCGAGCATGAGGTAAAAACTTGATATTTATGTGTATATCTGATGAGACTACAATACTATGGAGGTTTAGGGCAGATCTGATGATGGAGACGACAGAGGATCGAGGGAACTCCTCAACGGTACATCTTAACTACCTCGTGTTTTCGTCTCTTAACTACTTCGTGGCTTATTTTATTCGTGTTGACAAGATCTTTACACCGAGATGGGTAATGACTGCCATTGCAAGGTACGTGATGCAGGTGCAGTACAGTTTAGGGAACTCCTTAATGGTTGATAGCAGCTACATAGTGTTTGGGCTTATTTTATTCGTATTGATGCGCACTTTCACACATCCGAGATGGGTAATATTGCAGATTCGATAGTGAAGACAAAAAACGGTTTAAGGATATCCTAAATGGAGATGTTTTCCGACGTTCAAGTATTGGAAGGAAGATTTCTTAACCTCGTTATTTCTGCCAACGCCCTGACGTCGTGTGGTCGATTAAGTAACTTGTTGGCATCCAAATCTGACAAAACTATACCTTCTAAACTTCTGACACGACTTAGCGCAACATATATTTGTCCCTTTGCAATTTTTTTTTTTACCTAAGTCAATCACAGCTCTTTTTTTACTCGATTTGTTTGTTACTCGATTATTACGTCAATTATGGACCGATTTTAAAAATTCTTGTTTTATATGAAAGAGTATGCTTCCCATTTGGTCCCATTATCACCAAGTCAGGATCTGATGATGGGATCCTAGGGAAATCGAGGGATACCCTCAAATATTGTAAGACAAATAGCCCGTTTGAGCTTTTTTTTTTAATAAGTTAGGTATTGGCGTCTGAAAATCATCATTTAATGATGCTGAGCTGATGATGGATGTCATAGTACTCCTCAACGGTAAAGAGTTAGGGAATAAAACTTCCGAGTTTGGGTTCACTCGATATATTTTGATGAGTCCCGTATAAAAGATTTGTTATAGAGGGTCTGATGATGGAGCCAGGAGATAGATGGTGGAACTATTCAGTAGCTACTATTAAACCCCTCGAGTTTGGGCTCATTTTAAACCTCTAAATATCAAAACTATCACAGTATTAGTTACTATAGTCGACTTAATCTTTTCATTTCTCGTAATGCGTTTTCATCATGTGGTCGGCTAAGTAATTTATTTGATTTTAAAATCTACTTGGCACCTATTTCAATATTCTTCAAATACTATATTGTACAATAAAAAATATATTTTTTGCTTTTTAGTTATTAGTTTCGTTTTTGAGTTTTTTGGAGTCGGTTTTTATTTTTTGCGTACAATTTTTCAATCTTTTTCTTTCATACAAACCTTGTCCTGACAATTACAAACAGAACAAAAAAAGAATTAGCCAAATAGGTGCAGCCGTTCTGCAGTTATGCGCTTACATACATTTTTGGCGATTGATTTTTATTTATATAGATAGTCGTATACATGAGCTTAAATTGTATGTTATCGCTGAGTTCGCTATCCTTGAGATCTGCGTTGATACAACATTACGGCATGAGCGATTCCCATGTGACTACTTGTGCCGATACTATGGAAGAAGAACTTGGCACTCTTTTCTTTTTTAGCCTATGTGCTATTCCAGACTATATATAATCTATCTCTGTGCCAAATTTCATCCAGATCCGTTCAGCCGTTTTGTCGTGAAAGAGTAACAAAGATCCATCCATCCATCCAACCATCCTCACAAACTTTCACATTTATAATATTAGTAGGATAGGATCATCATCAGCCAGAAGACGTCCACTGCTGAACGAAGGCCTCCCCCAAGGGGGGGTTTGCTATAACCCCCACGCTTGGCAGGCGGCTTGGGGATCGCAGTGGCTCAGCGATTAGTGAGAGGACGCTGCTGCCCGTCCTCCGGTGTCTAGCTGCAGTCTTACGACGTACCCGGGTCATAGGATAGGATAGGAAGTAGGATTAGTAGGATAACATTATTTATTAAATATAACAATAGACAAAAATGGGCCTAGATGGCATGTATATGTTTTAAAGCGTTTCTTCAAGTAGTTATATTAAAGTATAGAGTGTTTGACAGCCCGGTTGGAGCAGTGGTTGAGCAATCGACTGCTGACCTACAGATAGTTGTTCCTGGTCTGGATGTTTATGCAAGTAAATTCAATCAATTCAAATTCAATATAAAATAATTTAGAAATGTAGCTGCAGGGGGTCCACCGGAACCAGGTAAATTTTGAAAGTGGTCTATGAGAAAAAAAGTCTGGGAACCTCTGATCTACGTTTTAGGGCACAACAATCGAACGCGTTCGATGTAGTAAATCGAATCTGTCGAAAGAAACTTACACTAGGGCCTCAGGCGGACATTATTATTATTAAGATCTACATTCTAACTGTACAATATAATTATCCACATGTCTCATCATGACATTGTATTTAACCCGCAAGGGTCTCCTTGAAGCACCTTCTGGGATGTTTTCTTCTACGGGCAGAACCTTGTATTTTCGAAGAACGGATGCTAAAGCTGTTTTCATTGACATCATGGCATACTGATACCCTGTGAATAAGTAAACAGTAACTTATTATTTTGTGTCGATAACTTGATCAATGGCAAAAAGTACTCCAGCGCCATCTATTGGAATGAAGCGACAACAGTAAATTTCAGTAAGTATAATTTGAGCGTCCAACATTAACTGTCGGACTTCGGTCCGCCAGACATACCACCTCGCCTCGTAGCTTCCTGGCTCTACAATGGAGGGGTATGATCGCTCCTCAAAATGCTATTCAAAGCAGTGGTATGTAATTAAATAAATAAATCAAAGATAACTGCTTAATTTATTTAGTCGCAAGGGCGAGTTCTGAGGTCCTGGGTCCGATTTCCGGGTCGGGCCAAGCATGGGACTTATTAACAGCTTCGGCGAAATATGGGTGTATAGGTAAGAAAGTACACTCTTCGATGATCGGGAAAGAATTAATTAGATATCTGTGGCGGTTACCAAGAATTGTGTTATCTTGTAAAAACATATTACACACATCAAGTGTCAATATACATTTTGTTGACACTGTTCAAGGCGATCAAGATTATTCTGATTCCATATGATACAACTTTATGCAGATCATAGATTACTAGTAGTAGTAGTAGTAGTAGTAGACGCAAATTATAATGTAATTAAAATATTCAGATCCTTAAGAAGCAGGTAGAAGATTCGTGAGCAAAAAGTAAACTCATCTATTCGTTGTATTATAAGTGATTAGATCACTCGGTGATCACTTGGAACCTTTATAGGATATCACCAAAAAACTTCCTTAAACATAGAGGCTCACCTAGGCAACTCCTGGGACCATGACTGAATGCCAGGAAGGCAGCAGGATGCTTAAGCGGTGTGTCAATGAACCGTTCAGGTCGGAACTCCTCCGCGTCGTCTCCCCAGTACCGAGGGTTTCGATGCATTCCCCAAATATTCACCAAGACGGTACAACCGTCCACTAAAGTTAAACCTGAAGCTGTAACAACATAAAAAGGTTTCATGAGAATAGAAATTACGGAGAGAAATAGTAAGAGTTACTTAAAGCAAAGCTGGCAAAGCTGTAACAGAGACTCTCATAGCTCGAATCAACGAGGTGTATTTGTAAAAAGTTATGTTGCATGAGCGGCTGCCGATTTCCGGGTAATTAGTGTAGATTTTCATCAGCGAAATGTGGGTGTGCAGTAGTACATCTCTGCCTAATCCTTTGGAAAACTATGTTATGTTACGTGGAGCTATTGTTATTCACAGTATACTCAATAAAATTTGTTACGAAGCATGATTATTCCACTACAGAAAGAGTATAAGCAATTCCATTTAATCCCTCACGTTGTGGTTATGTTATGAACAATATTTATTTATTTAACAATAATGCGAATGCGAATCTGCGATTTGAAAAATGAAATATTTCACAAAGAGTAGCTTAACACGTTAGCTGCGGCGGCGCTAAAACTAAACTTTCTGCCAGTGCGGTACGAGACAAATACTGCAAATACTGACAACTATTTTGCCGTACGTTATTACTGTAGAATATTATTATATTTAAAGCACCAATATTGAAAAGCTCACTGTCTCTTTCCTACACGAACGGTTACATAGTTAAATGACCACCGCACCGAGCGTAAAACAAGGCAACGAGCTGCCATGCCGCACTGGCTGATATTCAAATACGGCAAAATACTTGCCGTAACGCAGCGAATGTGATAAACAAAGACAGGCCTATATTCAACAGTGGGTACTTGGCTTAGTTCAATAGGCCGTAGATGATGATGAGGATGCTATTACTGCTCTTTCATGAATAATATTTCTTGGACAACGCTGAGAACTCAGATGTTAAATCCACAAAAAGTAATGTGATTGAAAAAAAAAAATTCTCACGTAACGTAATATCATTTATCACTTTTCTTGCTATGAGTGGTGCTGGTGGATACAATCTTAGGGTCTCTTTAATGACTGCCTCCAAATACTTTAGGTGAGGTAAGTCTCCAGCCTCCAAATTTCTATCAGATACTCCGAATACTGCTTGTAATCTGTAAATAAATCATAGTGTAAATTTAACTAAGTAAGGTCTATCTTCTTTTTATGATATTCCTGTACTGCTTATATTTGAGCTGAAGATAAATTCAACCCATAATTGTCCCTCTGCTGAGCAAGGGTCTTTTCTCAAAATGAGAAGAGTTAGGCCTTAGTCCACCACGCTGGCTCGGTGTGAGTTGGCGGTCTACACGCACCATCAAGAACTCTACGAAGCTCTCTCAGGTGTGCAGGTTTTCTCACGATGTTTTCCTTCACCGTAAACGCAAGTGATAATCAAATTTTGATCCGCAAATAATTCCGAAAAGTGAGAGGTTCGGGCCGGTTTTGAATTCAGACTCTTTTGCATGGAAGGCAAGCGTTCAACCACTAGGCTTTCACTGCTTCTGAGCAGAAGATAAATCTTCTTAATAGAGTTCTTCTACGGTTATACTTTCTTAATACAGCCTTCAATAGTGCTATAATCTAGAATGTAGATGCCAGTGTACAATTATATTTTTTATTTACTTTTTTTACGCACGCCTTTGACCACCACCTCACCTGATGGTAAGCGATGATTTGGTCGAAGATGTAGCACACTTGCCTACGAGTAACCTAGCCAAATTATAAACCTAAATCTTCTTTAGTCAATTAAGTCGGTCATTGCTTATCCAACCAAACAAATCTATTCATAATATACACTTTTATACGAAATTTACTCACTCCTGGTTAACCTTCTCCTGTACATCAGGGTACCTGGATAGCATCACTAGAGTGAACGCGGCAGCCACAGCTGACGTATCACTGCCAGCACCAACCATTACCAAGACCTCTTCTCTGAGTTCCAGGTCAGTATACCCTCCTGAAGCGACTTTGCTTGATGACTCGATCAGCAGGTCTATAAACGATTTTGCGTTTACATGTTTTACTCCTGGAAAATAGAGAAATATTATTTCTGCAGCATTCTATACAGCAGTCTATAGTCTATAGTTTTAGTTTTACATTTTATTTTAATTTTAATTTTTTTATTTTTTATTTAGTACAGGCCCCAACTGAAAATCAGCGCTGCAGCTATCCAGCAGCAGCATCATGCTGAGTTGGGGACCTATTTTTGACCTTTGTTAGTTTGTATGTTTTTTGTGTTATTATGTTATTTTTTGTGGGGTCAAAAATAAATTATTTTCTTTCTTTCTTTTTTTCTTTCATTCCATAATTGCAATCACTCTATACATTTTATTTGAAGAGATGTCTATTTTAATAAGAGTTCCAATGATAATCTCAAAAGTTGTAGATTTGTGTGAAATGTTGATTTAATTTAACTGTGTGTGTAACCTTTAATCACCTGTAATCATAAACGTTTCTAGAGCTTCAGAAAAAACATAATAGACATAACCTACCTTTAACATTTTCTGTTGTATTATCTCTCTCTATTGTAGCATTTCTTGTTTTTTGTATGATCTAAAAACATAAAAGAAGTTTGGTGACCGATATGTTTATTAATTTCAATGAGTCTTTATTAAACTAAGTTTATCACATTTTTTTTTTATTTATTAACAAATATTTCGTGTTTCCACTATGAAGAAAAAAAAATAGGTATATTTACCTCATCAAAGATTGTAGTACCTAATTAAAACACTATAAATAATATACTCCTCTCGGCAAAAAGAAAAACAAACTCTTAATACCTCATCGATGAATCCCCAAACCAATGCTCTGGATTTCAACAAAGTGGTGTAATACGGAAGCTTCGTGAACACAAAGTCGGGTTGCAGCCAGGGTTGGGTCAATCTCATCACTGCCAGCGCGAACATCCCCTCAAAACAGTTCAGAAATGAATAATTTCGATTCTTTTGGGTTTCCACTTTGACGCCCATAGTTGTTTCTAGGGGTAAAAAGGTTAAAGCCAATATTTAAAATTATAATATAACTATGGACTTCCTTATTGTGGTCTCCTAGTTGCAAGCGCGGTTGTCAAATGAAGTCCTGAGTTCAGTTCCTTGGTTCAGGACTTATAACTACTTCATGAAGTTGCATAAATCGCTACAGTGATATTGAAATAATAATTACACATGAACTAAATTATACTTGATTTAACGGTAAAAGTGTTAATTGTGTGATAATCCCTGAAGATAATAAGTTCCTGCGATATTAGAGACGGAAAGTTGTGTGTTAGAAAACAATTATATAAATTTTGAAACTGTTTGGGGAACGTGTGAAAACAACTATTTGTTCAAAAGTATGGAATAATATAACTAACGCTTGTGTTAAACGAGAATTGTTTCACTCACCACAAACAGAGTCCATTGCGTAGGTGTTCAAGTAACTCCACATAGACACCGGGCCCTTCCCAGCAGCCTTCATCTGTTCCGACATCACGCTGCTCTGCCGCGAAAATATCTTCACAAAGCTGTCTAGATTCTTGGGACTGAATGTTGGAGCGAGGACCTTGCGACGTGGACGCCATATTGGAACTATCGAGATGAATCAGTGATCAATATTTTAGACGCCAACGTCTCCTACTATTCATTTGATGAGGATGACGTTGTTACATATGGTACATTACACTATTACTAAGTAAATAAGCTATACGGTAAAGTAAGATTAACAGATTAAGATTAACATGTCTTATCATGTTTGTATTTATTTTATTATCACTTTTTCATAGGTTGCTATGACATCTTGTTAATGAAATATTAGATTTTTTATCAATAATGATCCTAAATTATTATTATTATTTTGTTTAATGTATCCGTAAGCTAGTTGCCATTGTAAGCTAACCTTTGATAATCAATTTCTTTATATACATATATAATGTAATCTTACGCTAGTTACAGATGGCTATCCATTGTAAATGTGAGCACAGTGTAGGGGTATTCTTTATACTTTTATTTTTACAGATTTTATGTTAAAGTTGCATTTAGTATTTATTTGACGAAAACTACATTGTTTTCCCATACTTTTTCCACATTATGTACATGGCAAGATTGTTAAAAGAGTATCCATGGAGTTTCTTGCAGGTTCTTCTCCATAGAACCAACTTTTTGGAACCGTGCAACTAGAGTCCTATAACGTTTCAGTGCCTGTATTAGGTTTATTTGAAATAAAAACAAAAGGAAGTCTGGATGTATGAAACTTAAAATTAAAACTGCAATAACATATTTATGAGACTGTTTTGAAAATCAATCTAAGTGGTTCAATGGAGTATTGTATTTCGTATGGGAAACACACGAAACTCTAGAGGATGAATTTGCGAAAAAAAATAGTATCTATAAGGATTGTACACAATGTATTACTCAATATATTTATTGCATTTTACAATTTAGACTTAAGTGGTAAACTTATATATGAGATTATTCTGGACCCTGTTAGGCACAGCAAAATAAGAAGGTGAGAAGAAGCTTTGTCTTAATCTAATAATATGTTACTATATATAATAAAATATTATTTAATAGTTTACTTTCAAATTTTTTTTTTCACAAATTTGAAAATACTAACCGGCAGTGTGCCCAGTCTTCTGGGCGCATTGCCGGTTGACAGCGACGCGGAGAAGTATTTTAATACGTTATGTTTTTATATTTATTATTTTCTAGGTTAGTGTGTAAATATAGTTTAATGTGTTTTTATTTAATTATATAAATTAGAAGCTCTTTATAAATGTATTATTTACATTATTTACCTGGTGCAAATAAACTGCCATTTCCAAGCACGACATGAAAGACTTTCAAAGAGTCATCTTTATCAAGGCAAGCTTTAAGGATACACTCAGCAGCAACAGGGTCGGTGACGACTGAAATTTTTAAATTAGTCCAGTTATTCATTACAGTTACAATTCACTATTCTTTATTGCTTTCTATAACATAGGTATTACAATAGTTGGTGGGCTTAAGTTTTATTGGCAATTACGGACCCTGGCTGGCCCAACATAGTTAACAGAAGAGAGAAGTAAGAGCGCATAATGTATTTGAAGAAAGAAAGAAAATCAGTTTATTTCTGAAAGACACCGATAGGTTGTCACACTTTTTTGGTATCTGTCATAAGAATTTGTATGACACCCGGGACCAACTGCTTAACGGCTTTTCGAGGCTCGGAGGTGTCTCGATGTGTGAAAACCCATCCATCCAAGGTCTGATCTCAACAACCTCGCAGCATCACCGAACTATGTAAGTAACTACGATCCCAATGTATAATTACTAGTACACTTACTGATATATAGTTTGAAGGAATGCCACATTGCCATCAAACCTCCTTTTCTGCTACAATCGGCTCCATACCTCTGGAACGTTTTCATTTGGTCTGTAACATTCACAAACTGGTTGATTATCATTTATCTACTAAATTAATGACAACACACTCAAACACCCTATTATGAATATTCAGTTATGATTATAATACATACTGAAATATCACTATACTTACTTATATTGTTTAATAATAATAATCTTTATTTTCGAAAAATGTGGTTGGTGTACAGATATTTGTATTTATAATAAATTAGTTTTACATATTTCGCCTACTTAATTCGGCATGCAAAATGTTGCTTGGAGTAGATATAGGTAGGTATTAAATAAATTCAACCCATTACTGTCCCACTGCTGGGCAAGGGTCTCTTCTCAGAATGAGAAGAGGTAGGCCTTAATCTGGGTTGGTGGACTACACACACCGTCAAGAACTTTATGGAGCCCTCTCAAGTGTGCAGGTTTCCTCACGATGTTTTTCCTTCACCGTAAATGCAAGTGATAATCAAATTCTGATCCACACATGATTCCGAAAAGTCAGAGGTGCGGGCCGGGGTTGAACGCGGACCCTCCTGCATGGAAGGCAAGCGTTCAACTGCTAGGCTGTCACTGCTTTTACGATATCGATCGATGGATAGCGACGAAGGAGGTAGGTATTGCCAATCTTAATTTTATTTTAAATAATTAAGGTAATAGGTATGTACCTGTAAACTAAATAAAAATGTATACCAATACGATGAGATTCTAATTAATATAAAATGAAATTAGAACACAACTACCACAACAGATGGTATACATTTAAAAAAGCCCTAGAAAAATACGTAAGAACGAAATTCTAACACCGAATGTCACCTACTAAATCGTTTAATTGTTAAGTTTTACTCTTACTGAATCCTTAATCTTTTAATTTGGTTGTTTTGTATAACTATATAGGATCACAGAGACTGTATCTACTTTTACTATATATTTTCTATACATTTCTCAACATGTAAGTGAACCGTAATGTTCTTTTTTTGAGAAATAAATGTCTTTAAACCGAACTAAATAACATTATATCTATAGTTACTATAAAATTACTACCACGATAAGTTTGTTTTTTCTTTTATTATAATGCATGTTAAATTTAAATTATTAATTGTAAATTAGCTCTTTTTTTAAGTATACTTGGAGTTTCTTGTCGGTCTCTTCTCCATAGGACTAGGATTACCCTCTTTTATAACCATGCGCCTAGAGCAGTCTTGACTTTTTAAAAGTGCCTGTAAAGGTCTCTCTCTTTATTTTAAGAGCTTAGCTCTTGTCGGTGGAGCAATTGCCACTGCTCTCTATTTTCTGCCTTCGTTTTGACCTCTTGACTCTACCTACCTACTTTCGCCTTTACTTGTTGTGCAAAGCTACGTTTAGGTCTTCCCCTTCCTCTCTTTCCTTAAATTTTTCCTTTTCTTGAAAAAGTTGGTTTTGCACCCATGGTTTTTTTTTTCTAACTTAACTACTGTTTGATGTTAATTAATGTCACAACAATGACACGAATGCACTCTCAAGACTACGGTCAATTTAAATTTAATTTGATGTAAGCATAATCCAATCTATATTATCTAGACCATCTTCGGTGATTATTAAAAAGTTCTGCCATTTAATTTTAGTCCTCCACGAATAACTATTAAGTAATATTAGAATATATATACCTAATTTAGAAACTAATACTTTTAAAGTAGTCAATGTATATAAAAGGGTACGATGGGGCTGACATATCTTTGATAAAAGCCCCTAAATAAAATTAGAATAAAAAAAAAGACTACGGTCGGTGCCGCCACCCGTATGAAATATTATATTTGCAAGTGTCTCTCGGTTTGGGTAACAAGAACGGATTAACCCCTGGACACAGAGAAGTATCGATTGCCTATGCTGTTTTAAATAAAATACACTCACTCCTTTTTAGTAAATCTAATATAGCGTTACAGTGGATGGTCACGTATTGGTTTGATGGGAAATGTAAAAGCAGATAGGTTAGCGAAAATAGCAGCCATTTCGGGTTTCGAAAGTTTTATTTATCCCATATATTCGGAAATATTACAAAGATATAGGAATCACTGTTATGATAATGGAAAGAGTGCTTTAATGACCATTCTAAATTAAAGGGTATATGGTACAAAATTATACAAAACGAGCCTGCTCATGCCCATGGTTTGATAGTTATATAATTAGGCGTAGTACTACTGTCACTGCTCATAGGATTCGTTCCGGACATATGCCTTTCAGAGCATTTAAGTATCTGATGAAAAAATCAAATTCACCTAATTGCGAGGTCTGTGGAAAAGCAGAAGATGTGCAACATCTCTTAATGAAGTGTGTCAGAAATGAATCTGAGAGAAATAAAGTAATTAGAGAACTAAATATTAATAAGTTAGACTTAGGTATTTTTAATGAGTCCCTAGCTCGGCCTATGTCTCGTGAGGCCAAAATTATATTTAATTTAGTTTATATAAAATGGTTGAGTTAAATTGTTGTATTTCTATTAGAATTATTTTTTTGTGAATTAATCTAAGCTTAGTTTATGATAGGACTGACATGAACTGTGTTCAAAAGCCCCTTAAAAAAGAAAAAAGGAAAAAAGAATGGATAAAAAAGAAGATGAAAGACGGCTGGTCTGGTCGGTGTTGTTTTTTAATGCAATTTATCAAGGTCAACTGAGAGTTATCACTATAGCATTTTTTGAGAATTTCTTGGTCGCTAGACCCTCCATAATATATATTTTGTTTGTTAAATTGAGATCAATTTTTAAAACTAGGATATCTTATAACAGGCGTGTCATGACTTGGTCGAATGTAACTAGTGGCAGCCATAGGCTTCGAAGATATTAACTCAGGATTAACATATTTATAAGACTGGTGATATCCTTTAATTACCCCTGAGATTGTTTCGGCGTTTCTTCTCAGGGATAGTCATAGGAAATGCCGACGCCATCTAGTTTAAAAAAGTCGTGTAAAAGTGATTGAAAAATCCTAATTGCAATATATCTTTGTGACTTTCCTTGTCTTCACCGTGCAAAATTCCACGGAAAAGAGTAAAAAAATAAAGCTTTTAAATTCCTTCATCTGTGTAAGCTGTGGCACATATTCTCATCAAATTATCCTCGTCCATTTCTTTCTTTTTATTTTATCCATCCATCTATATACGTATGTAAATCCTATCCTACTTCCTACTTTTAATATTATAAATGTGAATGTTTGTGAGGATGGATGGATGTTTGTTACTCTTTCACGCAAAAACTACAGAAAGGATCTGTATGAAATTTGGTACAGAGATAGATCATAGAGGAACAGCATATAGGCTACTTTTTATCCCAGAAAAATGTACGGGTTCGTAAAACACGCAGGCGAAGTCGCGGGCGGAAGCTAATACTTAAATAAAAAGCAATTCAAAAGAAAGGTTACCACTCGAGAAAGCCTCGACCGATTTGGCTTTTTTTTTCTTTATTATGTTCGTTATTGTCACGGCAAGGTTTTTATGAGAAAATTTCTGTAAACTCCACCGGTTTTTTTGCAACTTTTTAATCACCCCCTCTCCCCCTTTCGAGCCTCACGTGATGAATGGACGATCCATAAACAGTGGTGCAATATTCATTTTTTAGATATAGGTAATTCTTTTTATTTAACTCTCGCGAATCTCTTGTATTTTCCCGCCCACGTAGATTCCCGTAAAACACTCTCATATAGAAATGCAACATTGTGTAAAAATCTCAAGTCAATCCATCAACTACTTTCCGCGTTTGTCCGGAAGCAAAATATGGGCGTGGTTAGTTCATCGCGAGCTGCACAAAGAATTTTGTTAGCAAAGTGTACTACCATCAATGTCCCCTATTGTAAATTGCACTTTGTACTATTTATTTCGGCGTACAATAAATAACGCTCTATCTACTATTTATGTATGTACGTGGAATAGAAGGTGTAAACACAATGCGTACGTATTGCAACTCTGCTTAGTTGTCACTGAAAACCATGTTTTATTTCATAAAATTGGGTCTAAATTAGATTTGTGTATATATGTAGTATACCGTTCTAAATTTAATAAAAAAGGTTAAGACATTTTAAACTAACATTGCCATAGACCTCCACTCCATTTACATTTTACAACACCATATTGTTTGCCCGGCTGGCAAAAAATACGTTAAGGCTCTACCTTTATCGTAGTTAAAAGATTAATAAGTCCACATACATCGTAACAAGACCTGACCATTTAAGACATAAAAAGTATCATCCCTACAGAAATCCGCTTTCCGTAAACGCTAAACAAAAGAAAAAAGCCAAACAAAGAAACTCGGAAAACCAGAAAAATTACTTACGTTCGGGGTTTCCAATTAAGCCGTATGTATTACCAATGATAGGTAAATATTTGTAGCCGCAAGGGATCTGATTGAACAACGCAACTAATTTTCTCCTTTTCCATTTTAAAATGACCACCGAAACTATTATAAGTGCTAATAAAATTTGCCCCAACATTATCTTGTACTAAATCAGTGATAAACAACTGACTGTCTGTTGTTAACTGATATGAATAAAATAAAGCCTGCGTTTATAATATAGAACCGTTTAAAATTAGAATGAGTTAGTGCTTAATACGCTGAAAGGTGAATAAAAGTCGCTACTTTTGAGTCGTGTGTATCTCGTATGTCCGAGCAAATTGCCTTATATATATATAAGGCAGTGTGTAGGTACGCAGGCGTGACGTTCGCTAAATAGAACGAACGAATGTAAAATGTAATCACAATACATTTTACACGAATAATTATTTTTAGAGGCGATTTAAAAAAATCTAGTAAAACCAACAAAGCGAGAACGTCAATCTTTTAATAAAACTTTACTAATATGTTTAGGTAATACTTATGTTAGGCAAATGATACATTTGGCCATTAAAAACCCTTCCTCCTCGTTATTTAAATTATTTTAACTGAAATCATTTACATCTAGTTTCTATCTGTACTTGGAAGTCATCTTCATCCTTCATCATGAGATCAAACTTGAGTCGTAACGGTGGGTATTCACAGTTGGCATTTGGTGCAGTGGTTGGCAGGATCTTGTAGTGTCGCAGAAAAGTAGACATCGCTGTCTTCATTGACGTCATCGCAAACTGGTAACCTGTGAAATAGGAAATAATCTCTTTTATTATACAGCCTATAGGCTTTTGAGTTCTTTATTTTAAACAATAATTGGATCTGAAAGGTTAGAAACATTCAAATTCCAAATGTCTTTTAGAATCTCGAATCAAGACCAATAATTAACAAAATTATTTTGAAAAATAAAAAAAGTTTTTACTAAGAAGTTCCTGTAAATAATAAATTACTCATTTTTAGAAGAGCATACAACTCATATTTGTGTGAATACATAGGTATATGAATATGACTTTACAGCCTCACCAACACAGTTCCTCGGTCCATGACTGAACGGCATGAAGGCAGTCGGATGCTTGAGCGGCGTGTCGATGAATCGTTCAGGGCGGAACTGCTCCGCGTCGTTTCCCCAGTACCGAGGGTTGCGGTGTAAAGCCCAGATATTGACTATAGCTCCGGTGCCAGGCACAAGTTTTATGCCAGTGGCTGTAAAGAAATTCAAATGCAATCACATTTAGAAGGTGTGGTTCTGGATTCAAAATAAATTTTATTCAAATTAGGTTAGAACAGAGCTTATGGAGGCATTTGAGATGTAGTGTTGCAGAAGAATGGAGAAGATAAGCTGGACAAAAAAAGTCACAAATGAGAGAGCAGATTAACGAGAGGAGAATGTTAATAAACACGATTAAAAACAGAAGAGGAAAGATGATAGGCCATCTTACTGTACTACTGTAGATCATACAACAGTTTTATGAAAAACATAATTGAAGGAAAGATAGAAGGAACGAGAGTGAGAGGAAGAACAAGCGCAAGTTACATGGGCCAAATAAAAGATAAAGTTGCCGTCATGTCGTATAAAGAGGTAAAGGAGACTGCACTGGCGAGAGAAAAATGGAAAGAACTTCATCAGCTACACCGACAAGAGCAAGGCTCTTATATGAGAAGAAGAAGAAGGTTAGAACATAATTATTAGTTATCTGTATGTGTAATTTTTTTTTTTTTAAACATTGCCCCACACTAGGATTTCTCCTGTATTGTGGGTACAGTTTACAAACATACATGTCACATGCACAAACAACCAGACCCGAAACAACTATCTGTAGATCATACAAATATTTGTTCCGTGCGGGGATCGAACCCGCGACACGTAGCGCAGAAAGCTAATCGCTTAGCCACTGCGCCAACCGTGTAAAAAGTTATTCAGCGCATATATTAAGAATTTTTATATGCAGACTGGAAACACTATAGAGAACTTTTTGGAGCGCCTTCACTGCGCAGGATACATCATGATAATTTACTTCGCCATTAACGCAAGGGATAATTAAATTCTGATTAGGAAATGAATTCAAAAAAGCAAAGGTACAGCCCGAGTACGAACTGAGACAATTCTGCATGGTAGGCAAGCGTTCACCCACTCGGCTATTTCTTAACGTCAACGTAATACATCATAGCAAAATCGCAGCTTGAGTTTATTGTGCTATTTAGAACGCCATCGTTCGACACCTAAAATTATGATTGAACTAAAAGTATGGATGAGAAAATGGTTTCCGCGCCAAATGACGATACCCAAAAAACATTCAGAAGTTATTATCTTAATGAGCATCTCAAATGATCTTACGTAAAACAACATCCTTTTCAACTCTCCTGGTTATGACAGGCACAGGTGGGTACAGCCGCAGCGTCTCCCGGATCACTGCGTCCAGGTACTTGAGACGAGGTAGGTCCTCAAAGGTCACCGGCCTGTCGGAGTCACCGAAGACTTCTTGCAACCTGAGTAAACAGATCAGCGCTGTTGTTGAATCTTTATGTTCTTCTCTTATGGTTTTGGCATGAACTGACTGTGATATTGAAAACATTGACCGCTGACTTAGATGTACTTTAGTATTGTGACTCGGCTTTTTAGGTGCATAATATTTACTATATATGACTCTCGAAAATAATTAAATTCTATCGATAGGTATGGCATTAATGTCAGTTTAAATTCACATTCAAGAGATCAGCAATTTTGAAATTATTTTCGAAAGTGACCAATCTGGACTGAACTGGCGCCAAAAAAGGAAAACTTGGTGTTAAAGGGAAATAGGCTTATGCCGGCAGTGAGTTGGGCAAAAGCTGTGAACGCTGCTCAATGGTAATGTTCGGGTCTAAGGTTCTTACTCTTCGTAAACTTTCTCCTGCACTTCAGGATGTCTGGAAAGCATCACGGTTACAAAAGAAGCTCCAACTGCCGATGTGTCGTTCCCAGCAATCATAATGACTATCGACTCCTCTATGACTTCGACGTCACTGTACCCTTCGTTGCCGCCTGATGATCTAATCAGCAACTCAAGGAATGTCTTCAAACTCTCTCCTGGGGATTATGAAATTATGGTAATAATCCTAAGCAAAAATTGTTCAAAGTTCAGTAGTAGGCACTTAAAACTAAGCGGCCTTTTGCAGGCGTTGCAAATGAGAGCAAACCTTATAAATGTTGTTTTCTGCTGACCTTTTTAACGTTTTAGCTGTTTCCGAAGTCAGGAAAAGAGTTATGTTTTTTAATTTATGGAAAAAATCTTAGAAAGGGGGGGGGAATTGTATGGTCCAATTTACATTAATTTTTTTGTTGTATATACATATATATATAGTTAATGTGTAACCGTTACCAAGGTGTTGTTTAATAGTAAATCTACATCGTCAGTTTTTTTTACTTTATACTAGTATGGCACTGTGTGTTTGGATTAATCAGTATGGAGTAGTTCGCTGACTGGCACTCATTGCGGTGCAAAGAAAGAGCCTCCGAAGTGTGACGAGTGAAGAATCATGAGATCGTCTAGCGCACCCTGGACAGTCAGCCTTGACGGGCTAATCTAACAACTATGGCAAGAGCAGCTTCATGTGAAAGCTCCTGCTGAATCGAGAAAAGAAGAGTACCTAGCGACAGGTTGCAAACATTGAATATCATGCTGTAATATCAATTGTTTCAGGACCCACCTTGATCGCATTCTTGTTTATGATTTTCTTGTTTCATCTCCATTCTTTTTGTTTTTATCAACTGAAATCATTAACGAATTTAAATTTTGCATTTTTGAGTAGGATACACATTCGTTTTATTTTATTATATAAATTTTCATAAAGAGCTTCAACTAAAAACAAACTACCAAGATCATAACATGTTATTTTTTGTTTAATTCCATAAATGGAAATAAAAAGCAGTCATAGTATAGCAGTTGAACGCTTGCCTTCCATGCAGGAGGGTCCGACTTCAAAGCTGGCCCGCAACTCTAACTTTTCGGAATCATTTGCGGATCAGAATTTGATTATCACTTGCGGTGAAGGAAAACATCGTGAGAAAGCCTGCACACCTGAGAGGGCTCTAAGAAGTTCTCAATGGTGTGTGTAGTGCACCAACCCGCTAGGCTAGCGTAGTGGACTAAGGCTTAAGCTTTCTCATCTAGAAGAGGCCCTTGCTCAGTGTAGGTTGGTAATGGGCTGAATTTATTTATTTTACTAGCTTCCGCCCGCGGCTTTGCCCGCGTTGTTTACAAACCCGTACATTTTCCCGGGATAAAATGCTATTCCAGACTATAATCTATCATTGTGCCAAATTTCATTTAGATCCGTTCAGCCCTTCTGGCGTTATTGAGTTACAAATATCCATCCATCCATCCTCACAAACTTTCACACTTATAATATTAGTACGATTAAAGTAGAATATACAAATGAAAAAACAAGCACAAAGTCAACAAATTCTTCATCCAATTTTACAGCATTCAAGTATATAGTATTGTGATAAAATTAAAATACATTAATTACCTCAGTAATGAAGTCCCACAAAAATTGTTTGTGCTTCAGCAGTTTCGAGTATACTGGCAAGTTGGTGTACACCAGGTCTGTATGTAACCACGGTTGGCAGACACGTTCTGCACATTCTGCCAATCCATCGTCAAATGCCTTCAGGAAAGGATGACCTGAAGCCTTCTGGGCACCCATTTGGTAGCCTAGAGTTGCCTCTGGAATTTAAGTAATATATTCTTTATTACTTCGTATTTCAGGAAAATACAGTATTTTACCGACGGAATCATGAGCGCCAGAAATTAATATAATAGGCGTTTTTAACCGCACCTTTAAAATAGAATGTTGTTATCTATACACACAGCATTCTAGAACACTCACGGCGCACGCGCAAGCCGTTGGTTCTGCTGTCATTAAAATTTGAATTAATTATTATTCTTTTCCTTGCATGGGACTACAGAGTCTCGTAGTTTTGGAAGGCGTGCCCACGCAAGCCTTCCACCACCTCTACCTCTAGCTACTCTACCTTCCGCCACTTCTACATGTTGGCTTCGGCTCCACGGCTCCACGGCCGAAGCCAACACATGGAGGCTCTTTCATTGTTATCAATATTATCCCTTGGTGTAAATTAGAAAAATAATAATCGTCGCATTCAACCCTGGACTATTCTTCCAAACACCCCAACAAAATAAATAGCACCGCAGGCTAGACATATCCCACCTGACGCCTGTTCCTTCGAAAATAATTCGGTAATTATTTTTTATTGAATAATATTTGGAAGCGCGAGTTTTGTTTGTCATTTTTATCGTGCTAAACTCTAACTTACTCCAAGTAACATGGAGGCAGAACGTCAAATAATTGCTTTACAAAACGAACCTGCTTTTTGATATACCTTTTTTTTACAATTTTACTGAGACATTTGTACTAAATAAATAACATATAAAGCAGTATGACTCATGTATCTTTACCAGAAATTGCATCCATAGTGTAAGCAGTGAAGTACCTCCACATAGGTACGGAACCAGTCCCCGCCACTTTCTTTATCTCTTGCACCAGGATCCCACTCTGTTTGACGAATATTGACATGAACTGCTTCAGATTCTTCATGCCAAAACTTGGAATGAGGACCTTCCGACGTGGCCGCCAGATTGAAACTGTAATATTTAATAATTTTCTTTGGTTTTTAGGCGTATAGAAAGAGACTCCCTGATTGACAGATAAGAACCTCCGGTTGCGTGCAATTGGCTCGGTTCAGAACATACTTCTTGGTGTCAAAACGACGTCTCTAATATTCATTATGTCATTAGGTGTTCTTTTTTTTTTGTTAATTTTGCTTTCCAGGATGCTCTTACGAGTTCTGTTTAATATTAAATGGCGATATCAAGAAAAAGTTGGTAATCTCGTACAGTCAGTAATATGTACCTGGATAAAAGTTCCATCATTTATTTATAATTTATGATTCATAAATAAACTTTACATTACATACTTTATCACTGACTGTACTATGATTAACCTACCTGGAGCAAATATGGAGCCGTTGCCAAAGAACAGTGTTGCCATTTTCATAATGTCGTCCTTTGCGAGGCATGTCTTCAGGACTAACTCCGCAGCTTTAGGTTCTGCTATAACTGCGAGAGAAAGTAATTTGCGAGAGTTAGTATGCGCACGTAGAGAAGGAAAAAATATTGGATAGAATGGGTAAAATGGACAAGCATAGAAGGATAAACGTTATATGTGATTATACATTTCGTCACTTGGTATTAGTAAACATTTCTCACTGTCTAACTGTTTCATCCTATAAGATAAAAGCAAGGTAGGTTTAGATATACCTAAATACTAGAAACATAATTTAAAAATAAAAAAAAATGAATTTCACTAGTTCTTATTTCACATAGAGCAATAATAAGCAGATAATAAGAGTAAAAAATTTTGGTGCACTTTTCTAAATGGTTCTTTACAGCCACGCTCGAAGAAGTCTTTCAAAATCTGAACACACACTGGCAGGATAAAGGCATCGTTGTGGGAGAAAAGAGATTAGACAGAACGCAGATTGGTTAGTCTGCGTTTCGCTGATGACGTTGCTCTTTTTTCTTTTTCGGCAGCTGAACTGGCCCTTATGCTCGAACAACTGAGCCACGCTAGCATCGAAGTCGGACTCACGGTGAACATAACCATGACCAAATTAATGTCTTACACCACTGAACCCACCATAGATATTGAGGGTGTGGGGATTAAATATGGAGCGCAGACTTGGTCACTCACGCTTCGTCAAAAGTTCGCACTCGCGGTCTGCCAGCGAGTAATGGAACGGAGCATTCTGGAAGTCAAACGTCGCACCGCAATAGAAACTCGATGCTTCGTTCCAAAACATAAATTGCTGATGTGGGCCGTACAGCTGCCAAATTGAAATGGAACTGGGCTGGTCACGTTTCCTGCATGTCGAAGGAGCTTTTGGCTAGAACAACTACACAATGGGCTCCAAAAGGTAGGAAACGACAGCGCGGCAGACCCAAAGGACATGGCGAGATGAACTGGACTCATATACAAAGGATTGGCCCCAAATCGCAATGGACCGGATAAATGGAAAGAGAGGAGCGAGGCTTTTGCCCTGCAGTGGGACACAATAGGCTCAAGAGAGAAGAGAAGGACAATAAAGAAACTCCATAGACACTGTCTTAAAATACTGTAATACAATCTTGAATAGTAGTTGAAAGAACAATTTAAAAATAAAAAGGGAAATGAACCACAAGAAAGTATATATTACAAATAAATATTCCACACAAAATATTCTCTGTCAGAAATACATGCAACTTACCTGTATAAAGATAAGTCCCATGCCACATAGATGATAAACCATCGTCTTTTCTTACTGCATCACGACCAAGAATTTGAAATGCTTGCATTCGTCCTGGAAACACAATAAATATATGAAGTACGGATTGATTTTAAGTCTATTTTCAGCTACATGGTCTTGGGTATCAATTTGGACCAATCAATTTGGATCGGGCAAAGTGGCGCTTACAGGGAGAGGCCTATGTCCAGCAGTGGACGATTGTGGGCTGATGGTGATAATGATGAAAGTGTTATTGGGTTTTCCTGTGTGAAAATTCTCAGTCGATGTACGGATTTTGGAACTGTGCCCGGTAGATGGCAATAGGCACACCCTCTATTACATGATATTCAATAACGACATTTGCTAAACTTGGGTGTGCAATACATTTCTGCCTAAACCTTCGGGGAATACAGGCGCGATGCTTTGTTATGTTTTGTGCTTAGGTTATAACATATAGAAGTCAAAATGCCATACATGTATCAAAGTCACAGATTTTTATTTCAACTGTGCCTCCTTTAGAGGTGCCTTTAAAACACCGTGATTCCAGTTGCACCATTCCAAAAGCGGGTTAGTCCTATGAAGAAGAGACCGGTAAGATATTAATGGGTGATCCTAGCATTCAGACTTGTATGGGGACATCTGAGACTACGAACAGCAAAGAAGGGCAAGATAAAAGGCGATTTAACTCAACAGCTCAGTATATAATGATATCAACGTCGCGCCGGCGACGTATGGACATGCCCAACCAAACTTTTCTGGCTAAAACACAACAGCCAGGAGTCCAAAGGGATCTAAACTAGCAGCATTATATTACCTATAAATTTTCACATAAAAATTTCAAAACGTTCTTACGAACGAATCTGAATAGAATCCCAGCCATACACCATTTACTGCTTGATACTGATACTGATTAATATAATGAATAAAACTATGCTTTTCACTTGATACGTGTGTTGAGTCCAGTTGTCTTAACTAATGATAATGAGGTGTTGCTGTGACGCGATTTGAATGTGAACTGAACTTGAAGTACATGAGTGAAAATTAATAACAGTTTAATTTTGATGAGAATGCAATTTTGCAATGTGCGATCGCACCGTACAATCCCCATAAAGTCCAAGCTCAGTAACCAGCTGTGGAACAGTTACTGCTATGGTGTACTGCAGATGAATTGCTCAAGGTGACCTTATTAAACCTCAGCAAACGGCAAAAATGTCGACACGGTTGGCGCAGTGGCTAAGTGATTAGCTTTCTGCGCTAGGTGTCGCGGGTTCGATTCCCGTCCGGAACAAATATTTGTATGATCTACAAATAGTTGTTTCGGGTCTGGTACCCACGATGATACAGGAGGAATCCTAGTGTGGGGCAATGTTTTTTAAAAAACAAAATAAACACATTTTTTTACCTTAAAAAGCATGAGTATTAATGTAGGTATCCCAGTAATTGGGTGGCGGATGTCAGATGATAACGCTCTTTTAAAAATACTGATATTCAGCCGCATCTGCAACTTATTGGGGAAAAGACGCAGATGATATATGAAATAAATAAATTAACAACACTTACTCTGATTGTTGCCAAGAAATAAATAGCTATGTCCCACGAAAGGTAAGGTCCTCACCCCAGAGTTCAGTTGTTTCCCTAATTTAAACACATCTCTTTTAGACCACCGTTGATATAATAACGAAACAATAACAACTAAAATCAATAATTCCACCAACATGTTGTTTGTTTGACTGTTCTTTCAACTATAGATAAATAACATTATTAAACGCCAATTTTATATTATTACATACGCGTTTGCCTCACAAATACGTCAATATAAAATTGACTATAGTTATACAGTAAGTGATTATTAATAATAACTGGTTTTGAATAACAAAAGTTTTTAAAGTAATTATTGTATTAAAGTTAATCAATCTATTAAGTTTTTCAGGTGTTAAATGACGTAAATTGTTAGGCAATAGTATTGATCAGGACATATACAATTTAAACAAAAAAATCCATAAAAATTAAAAAATACCCTAAACTCGCGATCTTTATCTCCAAATATATCGGATATTACACATTACACGGACATTTTTTGGTCGTGTAAGTGTCCACTACCCACTACTACCACTATTTTCATCGTGTGCGGATAGGGATACTTTGAAAAAATAGATTAAAATGGCAGCGAGTGGATATGCCAGCTGCCATAGAAAAATATTCGAACCCCTTTGATTTGAAAATAGTTGGTAGTTTTCTGCAGGCTGACTTGGAAAGGGGAATGCCCAATTTTGGCCATGAAACGCCCAACAATTTGCTTTCGTTAAAAAAATATATCGTGTTTTACTTTTATTAATCGCTTTATTCGTTTATCCTAATAAGATTGCAACATTTTTGCACAAAAAAAAAGTATCGAAAAGATTAAATGAAATTAGGAAAATCCGTAATTCATTGGTTTATGGATAAAATAAAAAGTGTTGCCAATTACTAATTCTGTTCAAAATATAATCGATTCCCTTTTTTTTCATCGATTTTTATAATGTATTATGATACTTTTAATGCCAATATTATTAGTTTTTTAGATAATTATAATGGTGCTATGATAATTAAACGCGCGAATTGCTAGTTGATTTACTATGAATTCTTTAAATCATAACAAAAATGCTACTGTACAATTGAACTGTCAGACTTATCTGTTTTTAAAAATACATAAAAATAGAATTTTAAAAGAACTAAAAGGACTAAAATAATAATCTTTGAGGCGCTTTAGTTAATTCGTTCGTTAGTAAATTCATGTTGATTTATAATTCGAACAAAAAATCGATTTCGATTTATGGATTGGTTAAAAAATCGATTTCGATTTTATGTCTGTTAAGTGGCAACATCGAGTCTGACATTATGACAGCTAGGCGGCTGTCTGCTATACCTAAATAATGACAAGTCGACTTTGTTTGCATTTGTATTTTTTTTTTGTTTTCTTTCGGATTTGTTATCTGAGTAACGAATAAGCTTTCTAAATGGACTCCGACAGTTATTTTTACCCTACTGACAACGACGTGAACATGGATGCCGCTCCCGCTTCTCATAATAACCCTTGCACGAACTTGATATCCACTGGAAATGATGACCCCAGCTTTCAAACCGGCCAGAGTTCTTCGCAGCCCTCAGTAACTCATTCAAGAGGACATTTACGCTGTGTCAGTTGTGGTTTGAATACAAGTTTGAGTACGAAAATACGAAGACATTTGCTGGAAATTGCAGAAGTGCGAAATCTTATACAAAAATGGGTACGACCACAGCAGGTAAATAGTTGATTCATGTCACCATGTGATACTGTCATGTCTTCCTCTGAGACATGCTTTTTTACTGAGTTAAATTAATAAATTCCATACAAAAATAAGGAACAGGGATGATGTGGCTCAAATACTAGAAATAGTTCATCAAAATATGGAAACAAATAATGATTTATCTGAGTATGTCAGGGAACGCAATCTAAATAGAGCTAGGGCAGACTTTAGAAATATAAATGTAGACTCTGAAAATGTTAGGGAATTTCCTGTTTTAACTAACAGTGACTTAATATTATTAGCCAGTGGCACATACCAATTAAAGCAAGCTCACTCTTATTATGGTGAGCAAATGAGATTTAATGGTTGCTACCAGATAGAATTATGTGAAGACCACAGGAGCAGCATTATGGAAGGAATTAAGCCCTAACTATTATCAGTCGTAAAGTATATTTCATATATATTTTAATTAATGGCAATGATTCAGGTAGAAGTACAATTAAAATGTATTGTTGCAATTGTATTGTTGGCCGGCGAACAGTAGGATGCTGTGCCCGTGTTATGACAGTAATATGGTATTTGGGTTGGGCACGGCATCAAACTAATATTTTCCCTCCTGCTCAATTCCTGGATGATGTGCTGATTGTATATGATACAAATGATGTATAAGATCATGAAATACATAGATCTAATAAAAACTTGAAAATGTAATACAGTCAAATGATTGTTATAAAACTGTATTTGTGAAAATAAAAACCATTTTATATCTTAAAAACCCAGTCTTTTTTTTAAATCAATTCCTTTACCATTTCATTCTTTGAACTGCATATTATCATTTCCATAGGCTTTTATATGTGTGCACCCAGGGCCGATGTCTCTACGGTCGGTGGGCATTCCCCTTTCTTAACAGACTACGAACCAAAGTTGGCTGATGCACAGATAACCTCCACAAGGGGGGGGGGGCGGGGGTCCTCGCAGACAATGGCCCACCTTCCATCCTTCTCTACGTGTCCTACTACCTGTTTGCGGGAGGAGTCAATCGCCGCTATGGAAAACGCAGTCCGAGTGGTGGAATTTTGGGCCAAACTAATTTAATTTGCCATCGACATGCTAAGAAGAAATCGTCTTTTGCTAGTTTAAATATTGGCTTCTAGCATTTACATAGAAAGAGCTTTAAGCTAGCTATTTTTAGTATAATGCTTATTTGCAAAACGGAATGTTTGAATGAAGATTTAAGGTAATTTCCTTTTAAAGGATATCCACTCAAGTCATTTAACACTCCTCAGGATTTTCTACATACCCACACGTATTAATTTTGCAACAAATCTCGAACTTAAGATGAACGTTCTAGTACAAAATCCAGAGAAATCAGAGATTATGGACTAAAAAATTATTTAAACTCCAAATTTCTTATTATTTGCGCACACTTACTAGGCCAATACTGAAAATGACAATAATAATTTGCAGGTTCAAAAAGACAAATAAAACAAGGTGGAAGTGCAAAAACGACTCTACTAAATATATTTATGTTCAAATGTATTGTGAAGCCATAAGTATTTGAAATACTAACTACAAAATACCCCAGCGCGCTGCAGCGTCAGGTATTTGAAATACCAATTACAAATTACATTTTTAAGAAGTAGGTCACAAATACCAAATATGTATTTGTATTTCAATGACGTATTTTAATTACAAGTAATTCAAATACTGCCTAACCCTGCCCAGGGTGAGTCAGACGAACACAGGTTTCGTCACTCGAGGATGCTCTTTCCTTGCACATTAAATCACTACAACATAGATATTCTAAAACAAAGTTCCCCCGCCGCGTCTGTCTATCTGAACACGATAAACTCAAAAACTACTGAACGGATTTTCGTACGGTTATCACCAATGAACGGATTGATTCATGACGAAAGTTTAGGTGTATATTTATTAGGGTTTTATGTAAACTGGCTGAAATATGATGATGATTGTTGAAGATGTCGGAAAAATAAACCAATAGAGTTACACATATATACCCTTATTAAAATATATCCTTATTAAACTAAATTAGAAGATTGGTTTAAAAAAAAATTGCCGTATACGCTCTGCTACCCATGCGAAGCCGGGGCGGGTCGCTAATAATTATAATAAGTTTACACATAAACCTTGACGTTAAGTTTGTTAAGGCCTGTTAAAACCTATGATAATTATCTTTTTTATACGCGTAACGATAAATCTGACATTCGTTTTTAACTGAGCGATTCCACTTCACATAGTAAAAAAATGAAAGTGAAATGAAGGAAAACTAAATGCGTGATAATATCATTGTGTTTTTGTGTACGGTCGGTCAATAACGCGATATAATAGTTATGTTAATTATATCATGTTTGTTGAATGCCGGATAACCTATGGGCCTAAATAGTCACAGAATGGTCTGGATTAAGTGAGGACGACACTAAACTAGACCACGCTGAAGGTAGCGAAACGAACTTGATGCTTTCAACATACACTGGCGACAAGCGGCTAATAGAGATCAGTGAAAGATTCCGGGGGTCGCCTTTGCCCAACGATGGGACATTCAGGGCTAAATATAATAAATTCAACCCATTACTGTCCCACTGCTGGGTCTCTTCTCAGAATGAGAAGGGGTAGGCCTTAGTCTACCACGCTGGCCCGGTGCGGGTTGGCGGACTACACACACCATCGAGAACTTTATGGAGCCCTCTCAGGTGTGCAGGTTTCCTCACGATGTTTTTCCTTCACCGTAAATGCAAGTGATAATCAAATTCTGATCCGCACATGATTCCGAAAAGTCAGAGGTGCGGGCCGGGTTTGCACGCGGGGCCTCCTGCATGGAAGGCAAGCGTTCAACCGCTAGGCTATCACTGCTAATATAATAAGAAATAATTATATCATTGTAATATCATTTAGTGTGTTATTGTCGGCTTCACCTAATATGACTAGGTACATATAATCCGAGTAATATTGCAATTTAAACTTTATGGAATCCAACTTTAGAATATATTTTTATACTGCATTATTGCAGTATCAGTATCTACCTTTTACCAGCACCATCTAGAACTAAAAAAAGACTTGCAAAAGTTTCTTATAAAGGTTCACATAAAATATGTACATTTATGATAATTATTACAAATGGTCACTCAAAATTCAATTTAGACTACTTAACGTTAAAGTGGATAGTTGAGTAAATGGCAATAGCGTGTTAATTATTCAAAATTCTGAATTCAATTGCTTTAACATGTGTAAAAACAATGTATTATGTATATATTTTCTACTAACGATCAACAATTATTATACATAGTTCTTCACAATAACGTTATACCGTATAAATTCATAAATTTTGTAATATTTGAACGTTTTAAACTTAATAGTATTTTTATTGTTTTGTGTTATTTATTGGTTGGGACGATTATTAGATTTCACGCATATTACTAAAATTGTTTGAATAAAAACACTATTTTGGGTACCGGAGCAAGAATAACATTTTGTTTTTGTTTCAATGTCATTATTCAATGAAGTGGCGGGGAGTTCTCCGCGATGCTAGTGATCATTGCAATTTCAATACTATTTTAATTTTAACGACAATTGTAAGGTCTTACATCCATGGGGTTTCTTGCCGGTCTCTTTTCCATAGGACCAACCCACTTTTGGAACCGCGCAACTAGAATCATAACGTTTTAAAAGCGCCCGTAAAGGCCCAGTTGAAATAAAAACATTTGACTTTGACTTTGACTTACATTCGTCATGCTCTTTTGATGTCACTGCATGCGATGGCGTCATGGGTTGGGAGGTGATCGCTGATCTTTGCGTCATACTCGTGAACGGGTGCTGCTTGTGGCGACTGGTCGACTTGCTGACTGAGATTAATGAATTTATAATTTATTCATTTATCATTTATATTCGTGCAGTTGCCTTTCATCTTTTGACGACACGATTGGCGCAATGGCTAAGTGACTAGCTTGTCGCGGGTTCATTTCGCGCACGGAGCAATTATTTGTATTATCTACAGAGAGTAGCTTTTGGTTGTTTGTGTATGTGACATGTACTAATGTCTGTAAACTGTATCCACGATACAGGAGAAATCCTAGTGTGGGGCAAAGTTTTAAAAAATCTAATTGGTCCTAGTTTTGCATGTGTGAGCCGTAATTCCCTAATGACTGCTATTCAAAAGGTTAGCACATGTAAGCGGGTACAACGTTCGTTCAGTCTTGGGTATGAATCTTTAGGACAATGGATGCTTTTTATTTTATACCTACTCTTAGTGAATTTAAGTATTTTTCTTTTATTACATATATAATTAGCGACCCGCCCCGGCACGGATAGCAGAGCATATACACCTACATTTTTTTCTAAAACAATGATCTAATTAATTTAATAAGGAAATATTTTAATAATATATGACTATTGGTTTACGCAGCGCACGCCAGTAAAGCCCAGTCGGCATGATTTTCCCGACATCATCAACAATCATAGCCATATATCAGCCAATTTACACAAAACCTTTATTAATTATACACTTAAAACTTCCTCATGAATCACTCCGTCCATTGGTGAGAACCATATGAAATACCGTTCAGTAGTTTTTGAGTTTATCGCGTTCAGACAGACAGACGCGGCAGGGGGACTTTGTTTTATAATATGTAGTGACAACAGACCTGGGAGTGTTGCTGGGGAGTTTTCTGGACCGTTTCTTCTCCCCAAGCTAAAACACAGGAAACGGTCAAGGGCGGGCTAATGACTGCTGTCGGCGTTAAATTTTTCACGTTCGAGAAGCACTATTTATATCTTAATTTAAATAGATGAATTTTTAATTAGAATTTGAATAATTAAATATTTATTTTTAGCCTTTGTTGCGGAATCAAGTTATCAGAACTGCAAATATGTTACCAATTAATCTTATAAAACGACTAGCTTTTGCCCTAATTTAGAATTTGACAATCAATTCGGGTTGTAATCTGCTTGCGAAAGAAACGTGGCGCCATCTATTACCATAAGAACGTTATTGTTGTTTTCCTCGGGAACAGTACTTTTTTTCGGGATGACGGTACCCTATGTCCGTTTCTGTACACCTGACAACATGAGAATTTTCGGATGTCCTGCAATGGTACTTATTCCTAAAGAAAACAGAACTAAGCTCGATGTGAAGTCACGTAAGTTAATATTCGTCGGCTACAGCGACAGTACAAAAGGCTACCGATTCATAGACCCTGAAACAAAAAAAGGAATGTTGATGGCTAAGACTGATGATGATAGTTATCTGTGGCATCATGGGTCACTTAAATTTCACTAATCTTAATAAAATACCTAACTGCACAGAAGGTGTAAAGCTGACACCAAGAAAAGAAAATTCAATTTGTGTAAGCTGTCTAGAAGGCAAGTAAACGAGAAAACCGTTCCCCACTGAAGGCTCCCGTGCAACCAGCTTGCTATAGGAGGGCAAGATATTTTGTAACCTTTACTGATGATTTTTCTCGAAGAGTACATGTTTATTATATTAGTAATACAAGTGAAGCTGAATATATGGCTCTAGCGCTGCCCATTCAGGAAGCTCTTTGGTTGAAACAATTGGCAGACGAGTTTCAACCCGAACTTAAAGGTACACCTATAACCCTTTACTGCGATAATCAGAGTGCGATTAGTCTTTTAGGAAATGCTGTCTGCCACGCACGCAGTAAACATATAGACGTCCGCTACCACTTTGTACGAGAGAAGATTGATGCCAAACAAATCATGGTTCAATACAGATGCACTGGAGACATGGTCGCTGATATTTTGACAAAAGGACTTCATCGACCGAAGCATGAAAACTTCACCCCATCAATGGGTTCAGTTTTAAAGCGTACGCGCTCTCTCGTCATGTAACGTGCACTGTCACTATCGCTGTTAAACTACATACTTTTATAAAAATAAATTGTTATATATTATTAATTGCCTTTGCTTTCTCTTCAACAGTATATGCAAAATTTTAGGATGATCGGTTCAGTGGTTTAGGCGTGAAAAAGTAACAAACAAACAAACTTACTTTCGCATTTATATATAATATTAAGTTAGGATAAATAACATACAGTTAGTAGAACTTGATAGAGTCAATTCTATACTCTTCAGTTGCCCACGTACCATCGAATGCTTTTTATAAACCGACATTATTATTGAGTTACTGACTGCGTTGTTGGTCTAGTGGTGAGTGTGAGGTCCTGGGTTCGATTCCCGGGTCGGGCAAAGTGTTATTGGGTTTAAATTTTTAATAGCAGCACGGAGTCTAGAACTGTGCCCGGTAAATGGCAATAGGCTCGCCCCCTATTCCGTGGAACTCAATAACAGCGTCGAAATGTGGGTGTACCATGGAGAATAGTACACCTCTACCTAATACTTCGGGTAATACAGGCGTGATACTATGCTATGTTACTCTAAAAATGGTTTTATTGCAACAATTAATCAGTTTAGGTTTAGTTTTATTTTTTTATTTTTATTTTATTTAGGTTTAGTTTTAGGTTTAGTTTTAGGTTTAGTTTTATAAACTTACTGTTTGCGAACGACATGTGTAACATATTCACATATTGCTACTGAACATTTCAGAAAATACCCTTTTGGAACTAGGCTCAACTTTAACCCATAGCATGCTAAATGTAGATCCGGTCCGTCTGATGAGATTTACACAATCAATATTATATTGTTTCTATAACTGCGACGTTCAACCGGTTAAACATTCAAACTATGACGAGGACATATTCACTCACACTCACACATAATCTGAGATAATAAAAGAAGACATTTATTACGCTATTCTAATCTCAAGTAAACTGTAAGTACCTAATAATACTACTTATTTTTATTGAAACCTTCTCACGTCTACTTAAATTAGAGAATATTAGTGGGTATCTTATTCCAATAGCGCGATAAATAAATGGCGCTTTCGTATGGCGCTGTCTGAAGACCACTCCTACTGGCCGAAAATAAAACGGACGAAAGATGAACTTGTGATATACTTTATACAGTAAAAACCGAATTTATTCGGTGACATATATACAGGGTAGGAGACAATTGAAATTTAATTAAAATCAATGTGCAGTTCTTTACAAACAACATATAATAAATTTAGATTGAAAAAAATCCAGTTACAACCAATTTATTTACAGATCTTAGAGAGAATGAGAAATATGATGGTAATTGTTATCGCCTGAAATGAATTTAATATACAAAAAAGATCTATTATTATATTGGATAGATCAATGAATGATAAGATATCTATTATCAAACACTGAAGTAAAGCATGTAGACTCGTTATGCAAACTAAAATGAATGAAATGACACACGTTTTTATAATACCAGCGAAGTATCTTCTAGTATCGATACATTTGTTTATGATGACGTAGAAGATTTTTCCGAAAACTAACATATTTATAGACAAAACAATAAATTTAAGCCATACCAACAATTGATAGTATTCTATAAAATAGTTTGTGTAAAAAGACACAGGGCACATCAATCCAGGTGGTATCGTTAGAAGCCAAATCAGTAGAGATACTCGCATAAAATTCCAGTCTTTCAAAGGAAAGACTATCACAATTTTGTCGTACAAATTTTTCGTGTATACGCACATCCAGCATGTTACAACAGCATCTGTTTGCAAGTACAATGCGAATGTAATATTCTTTGTATATTTATTAAATATCAAATGAGACACCAAGTACTCAAGCACTGAATTTATCAATCTTGATATTGTCAACTGTAGTAGGATCTTCTGGTCTATTTTCCTTATGTTTGGTAGGAATTTGAAGAGCAGCAACTTCAATATTAGGCATAATGATGACAGAACAATTCCACAAATCCATATATAGTTCACTGTCGGGTTTTCCTCCCACAAATGATTGAGTTCAGTACCGTTCGACATTATGTAGATTATTTACTGTCGCTCAGACGCACAACGTGTGACATGGCGACGGTCAGCGCCAGACTGCCAGATTCCTACCTGTGACAGGAATTACCTTATATTCATCCTCAACGTCAATTGGAACAATTAATATGTTTACGATATATTATTTTCGAGGAACAGTCTGAACATCGTAAGTAGGTATTCCCAAGCTATGGTTTATATGTTTTTTTAGACGACTGCCCAAAAAAGGAGTGTAATGTTTTTTTAATTTTATGTATAATGCGTAGTAAAAAGAAGTTAAAAATAAGTTAATTAATAGGCTCTAATCGTTAAGTAAGACGAGGTATGGTTTTGTTACATTATAAAGGATCCTTCGACAAGGCGTGTACTTTACCACTTACCATGTAGCTAAAAATAACTGCAGAAGCAATTTTTTCCTTAACTATTAAAGCAATTAACAAATTATCGAATAATCGTCAGCGTAAGCACATGGTTGAATGTAATTCTGCCTTGTGACGAGAAATTACTGCAGAGGACTGATAGTAGGGATAAAAAATAAATTAAAATTTAGTTTTTATAAATATGTTTAGATCTTTAATAGCCACCATAAAATATGTAATTTAATCGTAGTATTTAATTTAATTTTATAAGTGAGAAAAGAAGAGCCGGCTGAAATAAATAATGTTAATGCCAACGATAAGACACCCTCCCCCCGCATACCACAGACTTTTTATCGAACAACAGTTCAATTAGATTTATGATGCGCATAAGGTGATGTGCGCATTCCTAATAACTCCGAAATGAATATAAAAGCTTATAAAATAGGACTTTTTTTTTTTTTTTTTTTGGACTGTCTAATAAATAGACTGTCTGTGGTCTCTTCATGTCTATCTGCAGTTTTGACCATGATGCACGCTTAAACGTATGTACTATAATATCCTCTACTATTACACGAGTAATATATACATATTTGAAGATTTTATTCAGTCGCCTCGATACCTCTTCTTCTATTATCTAAAGATCTTCAGTCAAATTGGCACCACTTCAGTTCCTAGATTCAAGTTGTACAGTAAAGTGATCAACATCCCGCATCATGACGTCAAACTTAACCCTCAAAGGTTTGTTCTGGTCATCAGTTTCAGTGGCTGGCAGGATCCGGTACTGACGAAGTAGCGCCGCCAATGCTGTCTTCATGGACATCATAGCATATTGATAACCTGAAATGAAGACGTCACACGGACACATTGCATGTGTGAGACTTAAAAAGCAATATTAAATTGTGCTTAGTGGCTTCTTTGAAAGAGAAATCCAGTAATTCATTTACATTTTTTTTTTTTGCCTTTGCTCCACACTAGGAATAATTCCTGTATCGTGGGTGCGTTTACAAACACAAATATCCTTACCTAGGCAAGCTCTTGGTCCATGGCTAAATGCGAGGAAGGCAGCTGGATGCTTGATCGGTGTGTCGATGAACCGTTCAGGTCGGAACTGCTCCGCGTCCTCTCCCCAGTACCGAGGGTTGCGATGGATCGCCCAAATATGGATCACAATCCCGCAGTCCTTTACTAGAGTTACTCCTGATGCTGAAATATAATAATTTGCCGTTTAACTTTACACATTACACATAGGCAGGTTATAGCACCACGCCTATTACTCCCGAAAGGTTAGACAGAGGTGTGCTATCATACTACCAAAATTTAGTCGATACCATTATTGAGTCTCATGTAAAAGGGGGCGAGCCTATTGCTATCTAACGCGCACAGTTCCAGACTCTGTGCTCCTACTAAGAATTTTTACACAGAAAACCGCAATAACACTTTACCTTACCCGGGAATCCAACTCAAGACCTCGCGCTCATCAGTCGCGCTTAGGTCCGCTAGACCAATGAGACAGTCTTCAAGAAAATAACAAGAATTGACATAAACAGATATACTAACGCAGAGTAACTTCCTTATCCACTTTTCTGGCGATAATGGGGACAGATGGGTACAGCCGCAGCGTCTCTCTGATTACAGCATCCAAATATTTCAGGCGAGGAAGGTCTTCAGCAACTAACGGTCTGTTAGAGTCACCGAATACTTCCTGCAATCTAAAGAAGTGAAGAAATTCTGCATCAAATACATGAGATAATTATTAAAAACTATCTCAATCTAACGGTTTTCTTTTTCTAAAAAACGTTGCTTTCTTGGAATAATTGTGTAGGGGTAACAGTCGGTCGGTTTACATACACGAATACGCACTTGCACAAATACCCAGACCCCTATCCGTAGTTCATACAAATATTTCGACCTATGCATAGAATAAAGTTATGATTATATAAAACCAAATGTCTTGTTTTGGATTAATAAGCATGTATAACTTTATTCTATGCATAGGTCGATTTGTTCGGTGAAGGAATTAAATATGCGACAAGTCGGTTTCTCACCCCAGTTCCAGCCGTACCGTCAAAATTAACTTGCCGTGCTTTTATTAAGCCTATTTACAGCCTAGACCAAGAAACGTATGTTGAGGTGATGTTTCCATCAAAATGTTCTAAGGCTGACACATTTACTCAAAACCATAAATAAAATGAAAAACACTTACTCCTGAAAAACTTTTTCCTGCACATCAGGATGTCTGGACAGTAAGACAGAAGTGAAAGAAGCACCCACTGCAGAAGTATCGGTGCCAGCCAGGACGAGCACTAAGGTTTCCTCTCGCAGTTCTAAGTCAGTATACCCTCGGTCACCTCCTGAAGTTCCTATTAGAAGATCCAGAAAAGTCTTAAGACCTTCATGTTTTATATCTGGAAACAAATAATATAACCATGAAAATAATAATAAAATTTGAATGAAGGAAGAACTCGCTCAGTATCGGCCATGTAAGAAAAGTAAAATAATTATTAAGCTAACGATAAGCATAGTGTATTCTGTGCTCGACCCACCTGAGTTATATTCAGACAGAATGTTTTTTTCTTTTCGTCATTACTGACAGAATATTTTTTACTTTTTGCTTTCTGGTTAAAGACAGAATTTAGTGAGCTATCTGGCTACATAGGTCTCCTTAGTGGTAGATATTTGGAGTAAATATCTACCACTAAGGATTAAGGAGACTACATTTCTGCTCATTGTCTTTTCTTTAAGATTTTAACCAAATGCCACGTGTATAAAGTGTTTGTGTATAAAATAAATAAATAATATAATCTTGGGTGTACGTTTGACTACCTCATTAGTCTAGTGGTCACAAGCGAGACTGCTAAGCGTGAGGTCCTAGTTTCGAATCCCGAATCGGGCAGTGTTGTTGGATTTTTCTGTATGGAAATTCTCAATAGCAGCACGTAGTCTAGAACTGTGCCCGGTAGATGGCAATAGGCTCGCCCCCTATTACATGGGTCTCGCGAAATGTGGGTATACAATAACACATTTCTGCCTATGTAGCTGCTATGCGCCTTCTGCCTATGCGCTTTGAAGTATTTATGCCATTTTAATTTTTATTCGAAACACTTGTATAACTTATTTTGTATTACCTCATTATGTAAGTAACGTTTTAGTAAGTTTGTATTTTTCTTATATAATGCATGTTAATTTAAGATTTTTAATTGTAAATTAACTATTTATTTTTTTGAAAAAAAATTCCATGGTATTTCTTGCCGGTCTCTTCTCCATAGGACCTACCCCCTTTAGAACCGTCCGCCTAGAGTTTCGACTTTTTAAAAGTGCCTGAAAAGGTCTAGTTGAAATAAAAAACTTTGACTTTGACTTTGATATGTTATAGTAGGTATTCTATTGATACTAACTTACTTTCATCAGACTCTGCCATGGATTCCTTTTCTTCTTTCATGGATTGTCGTTTAGCTTTTATAATCTGAAACATCAGAAGAGGATTCATTGAAATTAAACTCGTTCTTTGAAAATTCAAGTTTTTTGTAAAAATATATTACAATCCATTACCTGATCAACTAACTTGTAGATAATGCTTCGGCACTTAGTGTGGCGTCTGTAAGCCTGTGTTAATTTGTACACTGCTTCGCTATGCAGCCAAGGCTGACAGAGGCGTTCCGCATCCAACTGAGTAATAACCTCAAATGACTTTAAGAACGGCTGCTCTTTTTGCTTTTGGGAGTTCACAGAAACGCCTAATGTTGATTCTGGAATTTTGTAAAAAGGTTTCATAAAAGCATATATTGTTTGCCGTACCCGTGTTGTACCGTCTCGCGAGCTCAATCACCTCGTACATTCTCCGCCCTCGACACCCTCTTGGAAGTCAAACCTGACTGTGACGTGTTTGCAGATGAATGGAATTCACTAATGTCGGTATGCTTGGAGTACTGTGACATGAGCGTATGAATGAAACGTATTTAATTATTGTAATTGGCCTGCGGCCTTTTTTATTAAAGTAAAATAAATCAATAAACTATAACAATACATTTTCCCTGTCAAGCTATGTATACAGATGTACCTACCTAAACTTTATTTTTAATTTTTATTGTTTATTATACAAAGTGGTGACGACATTACGAGGATAATTCAAACCATATTCTGAGAATCGCGTTAAAGTTCGTAAGTGCACCAAAAAATATCAAATTATATTCAAGCATATAACCACAGATTTAATTTTGTACTTTTCAAATTTGTACTAGTTCTTTAAGCAAGTTCACTAAGTAATTCACCTAGATAGATCGAAACACTTTAGATTTACCTACATACGTAAAATACAACTAAATAAAATATGTGGCTCAGAAATTAGCAGCTACTTTCGAAGTAAGACAATATTGATGATAGCAATTCCGATTTTTTAATTTTGATGTAACATGTATTTTAATAATTTTAAAGTATTTATTGTAGTTATGTCATTACCACCCTGTATGTAGCTATGTAGTCATTGTCTGACATCGCTACCGATCGCTGCGGGAATGCAAATAACCGGTTAATAACTAATAGTGCTTATCTTACATTTTAAGATGTTTATTAGTAATAATTTAGTTAAGTAATATTGATAATTACAGACCCTTATTGGTCAAGCCGGTGTTCAGGTTGGCTAAGTTCTGAGTTATTAATAGGTATAAATTCACAAAAAAATTATCTCATCATCCGCCTAGATACGAAGAGTCGAAGACCGAGCTCAGTGGCGCTTACTGGGTGAGGCCTATGTCCAGCAAAGGACGAGTGTGGACTGATGATGATGATCTACCTAACCTTTTTCCAACTACTTCCAATCTATCTGGTTGCGGTTTAAAATCAGTATTTTACACGGGGCGACTACAATCTGACCTCCGCCACCCAATTACTGGAAGACACTGATACTAAGGTTAGACTGGTTGTCAGACTTTTCAGGCTGCTGACACCCGTAGCGATTGTCACACGTGGGACCATCTGCGTAGCGTTCTTTTCGAGGCCCGGAAGGGAAAAAAATGGTCACCCATCCAAAAGACTAAGCGTACCAAGCACTGCTTAACCTCGCAGACAAACGCGTGGTAGCTTTGAACTCCTCAATAATTTCATCTCTATTGGTGTTCCAGAGAAGTTAAGTTGGGTGCTAAACCACCAAGAAAGCTTCGTGCGGATTGATCACTTTATATTTTTTTTTTTTTTTTAAACTTTGCCCCACACTAAGATTTCTCCTGTATCGCGGGTACAGTTTACAAACATACATATCACATACACACACAACCAGACCCGAAACAACTATCTGTAGATCATACAAATATTTGCTTCGTGCGGGAATCGAACCCGCGACACGTAGAGCAGCGGTCGGTCGCTCGCTCAACCACTGCGCCAACCGTGCCGTCAAACATTCACAGTTACTTAAACTAATTAATAATGTCATTACCACAAACCGAATCCATGGTGTATGTAGTAATAAAGTTCCATATAGAGAAAGCTCCCTTCCCCACAGCTGACTGCAACTGCTCCACCATGATGGAGCTCTGACGAGAGAGTATCCCAACAAACTGGACCAGGTTCTTTGGGCTGAACGTTGGAGCCAGGACTTTGCGACGGGGACGCCAGATCTTAACTGGGGAATAATTAATAATAAGTTACAAAAGTATTAAGTAGATTTTCTAGTTCTAGAGTAAAATATATGACATGAATTGCAGAGTAATGCGAAAGTCAATCAATCAATGTTAATCTGGAAAGACTGACAGGTTTACACTACACTGCGCACTATGTCATTATGACGCCAACGGACATGGTAACGTGTCATATGAAAAGAAGAATGATTCACCCATTAATATTGTCATTGTCAAAAAGATTTAAGGCTTATCGCCAAATCGCCTGATTGGTCTAGCAATCTCAAGCGTGACTGCTGAGCGTGAGGTTCGATTCTCGGATCGGGCAAAGTGTTATGGGATTTATCTGTATGGAATTTCTCAGTAGCAGCACGGAGTCTGCAATTGTGCCCGATAGATACCCCTATTACATGGGACTTAATAACGGCGGACTTAATAATAGTACACTTCTGTCTAACCCTTCGGGGAATACAGGCGTGATGCTAGGCTAAGCCAAATCTCCCAAGAAATTTTTATCTTTGTTTACATTGACGTTTGCATTCGACGACACGGTTGGCGTAGTGGCTAAGCGATTAGCTTTCTGCGCTAAGTATCGCGGGTTCGTTCCCCGCACGGAACAAATATTTGTATGATCTACAGATAGTTGTTTCGGGTCTGTGTGTGTGTGTATGTGAATATATGTGTGTATATATGTGTAAACGCACCCACGATGCATGAATTATTTCTATGGTGGGGCAAGGTTTTTAAAAAAAACAAGCATTACCTGGTGCGAAAACACTGCCGTTCCCTGTCAGTAGCTGCAAGCATTTCAGTGCATCATCCTTCTCGATACAGGTTTTTAAAACTATTTCCGCAGTTTCGGCATCAGCAGTTACTGTAAAACGAAACGTAAAAAAATATAAAAAATATATAATTAATTAATTCCTCTCCTTTTATTTCATCATTATCTTTATAGTTTAGCCTCACTGAAGGGCACGAGTCTCGTCTCAGAATTAGAGAGGTCAAGGTTTAGATCACCATACTGGCCTGTTGCTTTCAAGAATTTCATACTTCTTAAGTATCTGCCCACGCTCACGCCCAAATTCGTCGAGCTGCCGTTCGAGAGATAGTGACTTCTATCCCCACCCATTGCACTATTTTATTAAGTGAACGCACTATCACAAGCATATTAAGCTAAGTTAGAAAGGCTGTCAAAAATATTATTATTACGTTACCCGATAGCCAGTAAACGTTTAAAAAATGGTTACTGCTAGAATACCTAATGCTACCTACCTAGTCTCACTTACCGATGTAAAGCCGATGCCCTTGCCACAACGACGTAATTCCGTCGTTAGCAATTGCTTCTCGGCCCAATTTTTGGAATGCTGTCATGCGATCTGTAAAAGACATACTCAGTTAGGTTTTTTATAAAATCAGTCAAATCGTTTTGGTAAATTCTGTTTTGTGACTATATGATCCTAATTATTTAAGTTATCCCTAAAAACTACTCATAATAACTGCTCATTTTTATATACTATCCTATCCTACTCCTACTGATATTATAAATGTGAAAGTTTGTGAGGATGGATGGATGGATGGATCTTTGTTACTCTTTCACGCCAGAACGGCTGAATGGATCTGGATGAAATTTGGAGAGATAGATTATAGTCAGAAATAGCACATAAGCTACTTTTTAGCCCGGAAAATGTACGGGTTCGTAAACCACTCGGGCGAAGCCGCGAGCGGAAGCTAGTCTGTTATATATTCTTGATTGAAATATTACAGTTATACATATATAAAGTTTGTTATAAGTACTAAATTCCAAATCTATTTGTGTTCTCTCTCTTGTCAGTGTTGTTCTTTATAAAATATTTTGTCGGTAGACGTGGAACGAGCATTTGTTGTACAGAAAAAATGTATCAGAGCCATAAGTGGAGCAGAATATTTAGACCATTGCAGGCCATTATTTAAAGAATTAAAAATTCTTCCACTCCCATGCCTATACATTTTTGAAACTTGTTTACTTGTGAAAAAGTACCCTCATTTGTTTCCACTAAATGAACACGTCTCCATAAGACTGGGGAAAAAATATCCTGGTAAATTGCTTGAATCTGCCCAAAGATTACATTTATATAGTAAAAACGTCTATTGTATGGCAGTTAAAATCTATAATAAAGTACCATCTGATCTGAAAATGTTACCAATTAATAAGTTTAAGGGTAGTATGTTTTCTTGGCTCTTAGACATGTGTTTTTATTCCGTTAATGATTTTTTTAATTATAAATTTTGACATCGTAATCCATATTTTGACATTGTAATTAATACTTTTAACATTGTAATTCATATTTTGACATTGTAATTAATGTAATCTGTTGAATCACTATTGATTTGTCAAATTTAAATTGTATCGAATCTTTAATCGAATCAATATAATTTCTAGTGTGACTTATGATTTGCATGCATAGTTTGTTTAATATTTCTACACCAGCAATGGTAGTAGGTATATGTGAATCAATGATTATATTTAAGACCTCAATGTACCATATACTGAGAAATAAATGCTATTCTATTCTATTCTAAATATAAGGCTAAGACTATCTTGCTCAAAATTTGCCCCCATGTCACGCACCATACGACTAATTAATTTCATCAACTTGCAGGATATAGATTTATTTTTTCACAGTCTGTCGAAATTCATAGAAGTTAGTCAGAGGTAGGTAGAAGGCGGGACAATATCTAACATGTAATTTGATTTAATTTTTAATTTTAAGATGGTGAATAAGCGTAATTTTAATTTGTTACATTTCCCTAATGCATCGAATTAGACTTCTGTAATGGTGATTTAGTTGTTTGTTAATAAATAAATAAAAAATAATATAACAATGCATCATGCCTGTGTCCCCGAAGGGTAAGGAAGAGTTAGTATACTATTGTACGCCAATATTTCGCCGATGCTGATCAAGTCGCATGTAATAAGGGGCGAGCTTATTGCCATCAACGAGGAATAGTTTCAAACTCCATGCCGCTACTTAGATATTTTTTACAGAAAACAGAAACTTCCTTTCATTACAAATCTTTAAATTAAACTTACCTTCATCACTTCCAAGAAATAAATAAGCATGACCAATAAAAGGTAATGTTCTGTGCTTGGTAGAACTAAGTTTATACGACAGGTCAACCATCTTCCTCCTCTGCCATCGCAACACTATGATCCACACTATTATGAACACTAAAACTATTTGTACTAACATATTAAGTAATTTAGTCGTAAATTAGGAAGCTACAGAGATGAATAAGAATACAAATGATAAATATAAGGAAACAATTAACTAGAGACCCAAAAATGAAAACGAAACTGTAAATAATACACTAAACGGCGAAAGTTTCAGTGAATAACCTTTAGTATCTAGTCTACCTAGTTAACCAGTTTTGATAGAAAATAACGCTATTAATAGGAGTAATAATAAGTTAATGGAAACAATTGAAAATCAAACTTCAACGGTTGTATCACAAGATGGCCAAATTAATACAGTTGAATGTGTTACGGCTAGGCAATGGGCAATGTGACAAAATAGTTTCGGCAGACAAAGATGATGTATTTATACAGTTTTTTGTACGCGTTGGTTAGGATTCCGTTTGGAAAGTGGGTGATTGAAAACGTCCGAAGATAAAAGTTATGTAAAGGCAACTAGATTAGTGTAATGAAGCATTTTGACATAATATTATACAAGGTGCTGGATTATAATGATCGCCTAGAGATTTTAATCATATTTAATGTAAAGGCATGTAATTGTGTAAATTATGGTCTTATTTATTGTATCACTGAGCACTCAAGTATTATGTATATCTGTGGTTCAGGACATAGTTATTAAAATGGCTCGACCATCTGTTGAGTGTCTTAAAATTAAAGCAGTGTAAAAAGATCATTTTAAGTTGATCTTCCTTCACTATAATAGCAACAGATTGCAACAATTAATACTTTTTTATTTTGGTGATATAAAAAGGTTCTATCACAAATTCACAACTGTTTGTTGGAGCTTGGCGCAGTCTAAAAGAAAGACCCTCTCAATTTTGGGCTTGATGGTACCATTGGTAAATTTAATTGTATTACTAGAGTGCATAACATTGCTTTATTAGTACCTAAAGTTTATTTTTCTCATTACCAAAGTTATCATTGTTTGAAAGGGTTTACGGCTTTGTTAATAGGCCTTATCAAACCCAGACTCATAATGTTCGCAGACGTGCTTTGCTACCACTTCACCGGTAAAACGACACTCATCAAGTACTTCGACAAATCCACTCATATTCGCATAGAAACATCACCTGACGCAATTTCATTGGTCTCAAATTCGAGCAGTATTTGTTTTAAACTCTATTGGTTTAAACAAATAAAGCTTGAATTTGAGTGAGGTATCTGCGTAGTTTTGACATCAGATTTATTTTTAATACCTCTTACATTTAGAAAATTATCATCTCACACACATCTCATGAAATGTTAGAGAGAACCATTACTTAGAATCATCACGGTTCTATTTTATTTAGAAATGTATTTTAGGAGATGCAGCTTTTCATACAATCCCAATTATAATTATATGTATAAACAGTTAAACAAAGGTATAGTTGACGCCACGTCATGTAACTTGGGAATTTACTTAAGACAAGGTTGTGCTAGTAAAGCTTGTTTTAAACGGTACATACGAAGATTCTAATATATCTATTTTTTCTGTATCGTAGGTACAGTTTACACATATGAATTATACTGGCACATATAATCAGACACAACTATCTGTAGCCATTAAAAATCTTAGTTCTGCACGGGAATCAGTAGGACGGAATTAGTACTGGGAGCCAATCGATTGGCCACGGCGCTATTGCGTCTACTCTAAATTTATAGCCGTTTCTAGTTTGGACGAGAACCAATCCCAACTTACCAATCTTCAATGAATCAATCAATTCAATCTAAGGACCAATCTTCTTTAAGGCCCAATCTTGTGGCAAAAACATCCACTATGCGAATTGTTCGGTACAATTCACATAGTGAACGAAGTTCATGAGAGAGTGGATATATTTTCGTGTAATTTAAGTGAATTCGCAAAGATTCTCTTAAATATATTTAGGTAAATTAGTTATACGTTAAAAACAATTTAAAGATATCTTTAAAAACTTTCATTGTATTATGTTAAATGAGTGATACAGGTATGTAGTCAAATTTTGTATTGTTAAATACATATTAATATTAGTGTGCAACTGTGTATATGTAGAGTGGTATTTTTTTATGTAAGTCTATGGCCACACAATCGTATTTGGTTTAAGACCTGTAAGGATAGCTGTTAAGGATGATTAATAAATAAATATATACTAAAGAATTATAAAATCGTCGAGGGGCTTACATTGTTACCACGCAGATTAATAAATCTCCGAAGTTAAGCAGCACTTGCTGAGGTTCACACATCAAAACCCATCCGTACTTCGCAAAGCATTGTAAACAGTTGGCCCTGGTTTTCATACGAAAACCTATGGCAGTAGTAACGGATGTCAACAGCCCAAGAAATCTGACAACCAGTCTAACCTTAGAGTATCAGTGTCTCCCAGTGATTAGGTGGCGGAGGTCAGGTGGATAAAATACTGATATTCAGCTGCAACCGGTTAGTCTGGAAGCCGACGCCAATATAGTCGCGAAAAGGCAGGCAGATGATTTCGATAAAAATAAAACCGCCGATTGGAGCGATCAATTTATGCATAAATCGATCACAAGTTAAATATAAAACAGTTTGCTATGTTAAATTACTGAAGAGTAACTCAGGTTCTCCAATCAAGTTTCACAACGAAATCATTGACGTCCTTCAACATGATGTAAAACTTCACACGCAGTTCGCTGGGGTCACTCTTAAGTCCGCTTGTGCCATTCCTACCGTCGTTCACATCATTTCCTTCGCTCGGTAGCACGCGGTACCGCCGTAATAGCGTCGCTAGTGTCTTCATCGACATCATCGCGAATTGAGATCCTGGAAAATGAAAAGATATTGTATTGATTCACAACGAGTATTATCAGTAATGAAATGAAATGAAATGAAATTATGATTTTTCAATCACTTTTACACGTCTTTTTTAAACTAGATAGCGTCGGCATTTCTTATGACTATCCCTGAGAAGTTTATGTGAGACAAATATAGGGTGGAATAGCCTTTTGAAGAAAGTGCCAAAACTATTTGAGCTAACCTGTCGCAACAGAGTGCAAGCATGCATCAGTTATCTTAACACTAGAAGCGCGGGCGTCCCAAATTTGACCCATTTCGATGTTCTTCCTGCTCTAGTGAATGTTATATTATGCGTAGAGTCCTAACTTTTTATGACTTTTTATGAAATATAATAGTTATTGTTTAAACGAGAATTCAACCATGTAATTGCAATGTATATATTTTTTTAATTGAATTTACCTCGAAGCGCGGTTGGGTCAATATTGACCCAGTCATGGATGTCAGAACTTAACTTCATCTTTCTTATATATTCATTACTGAATTAGTCAAAATATCGTTGATTTAGTCAATATATGTATTCGCGTGCTATATTAAATATTAAATACCTATGCGATGCGGGTGGTAGGAGCGGTGGTGTGGTATTGGAATCGCTACATCAGTAAGCTATAAGAGCCTAGCGTGTGTTTTGTTTCTGTCGCATGTTCGAAACTAAACTATTTTTCTGCACTATGGCTAAACGTACGTCTAAGGAAAAATAAAAATTAAGAAATCTACGAAAATTATTCAATCTTTTCAAAATATTGATGAAGACAATTCGGAAGGCGAGCCGTTGCATTCATCCGATGAAGAGTGGCAACAATTACTCACAAAGAGCGACTTGTCGTCATCCGATGATGAAAATTCTATGACTCAAATTCAAGATCGGCCAGGTAAATATTCTTATTCAATAAACTTATACATATTTCATAGGAGTCAATAAATTTTTTTATATTTATATTATCTATTTATCATAATAGGCGTTGTAATGTCGTATTTCTACTATTGATCTTTGCAAGTGCTGTTTTGTCTAATAAATTATAAATAATATTTTTAGGTCAAGAAATAACGTGAGCAACTTTTGACGATGAGGTTGTGCCTAGACAATGCAGAGGTCGTGGAAGAAATGGCTCGCAAATATTTTATAAAGCCCCATCTAGGCGTTGGCCAGTTCACACTTTTTATAATTTGCTAGGCTTGGCAGCAATAAATGCTCGGATTTTATATCGTGACCTGAAGGGAAAAATCAGCAGAAAAGAGTTTATCTTACAGTGAGGGGAAGAACTAGCACTGAACTACTAGAACTGGTATGTCAGAAGTACTGTGATAAGGAGACATGAAAGTGATGCTACCTTTATTACGTTTGAACTGTCGCTGTGTTTTTGTGTTTTCTTTTCTTTTATTTATATTTTGTACGTGTCTTTAATTATTGTAATTGGTTGTTAATAGTCATAAACAAAGTAAAAAAAAAAGGTAGGAAAACGTCAAATAGTCGTATCAATGTACAGAACGAATTACCTGGACGTCAACACAACCGTACTAGTTGCAGGTAAAATCTTCTTGTAACAAATCGTGTGTGTACCAACTTATATTATATATTCGGCGCTCCGACTGGTCCATTTCATGCTCTCCACCAATCGGAGCGCCGAACGCGTTCGATGTAGTCAATCGAATTTATCGAAAGAAACTTACACTAGGGCCTCAGTACCACTATCACGAGTTTTCTTACTATTTACTATCAAAGTAAAGTAAATTTTCAAGATAGCGATTTTAGTTCTTAACTTAATCGTAGTAAAGTTTTGATTTAGGTACTATTTACTTTATTATAGAGGTGTCATATTAGCGACTCTAATCCCTAATGTAACCAATTTATTCAAAATAAAAGGCAAATTCTAGATATTTAATTTCAATCTAAACACCGTAACACGGTAAAAATCAAATCTTATGAAACACACACAGAGACGCAGAACTGTTTTCCTTCCTTTTGGTGACACTGTTGGAAACTAATGTCATCTATATTCATGGACAAGAGCTCTAAAAACTGGTAAGTGACTCGTTCATAGTTGTTGAAGCATGGTCAATGGGCTAGAGCCGCCACTCGACGATAGTTTTGTAAATATATTATTTATAGCAAAGTACAGCAGTCCAACAAAAACATTTAGTCAGTGTTTTGTTAATGAACTGGTGTGTTTAATATATTTTAATCAATACTCAATTGCACGGTTCTTAATCAATTTATTGCTCATTAATTAAGTAACCGCAAGCTGAGCTGCTGAGCGGTCTGGAATCGATTTTCAGGCTGGGTAAAGTGTTAATGGTTTTTCTGTTCTAATATTCTCAGTAGCAGCATAATTTGTAGAAGTTTGCCCGGTTGGACTCAAGAACTGTGTCTGAAATATGGATGTACACCTCTGCCTAACATTTTGGGGAATACAGGTATAATGATATGATAAAGTCTTTTCACCTAGGCAATTTCTCGGTCCCCGGTACCCGGTTGACCCGGGTACGTCTTAAAACTGCGGCCAGACACCGGAGGACGGGAAGCAGCGTCCTCTCACTAATCGGTGAGCCACTGCGATCCCCAAGCCGCCTGCCAAGCGTGGGGATTATGGCAAACCCCCCCTTGAGGGAGGCCTTCGTTCAGCAGTGGACGTCTTCTGGCTGATGATGATGATGATGAATTTCTCGGTCCATGACTGAACGGCATAAGGGCCAGTGGCGTATTTTAAGATTAAGGGCTGTCCGAGCTATTTATAATCTTGGTCCAAGGGTGTCGCTGAGACACAGATTTAAGGAAATTAATATTCTAACTGTATTCTAACTGTATTTTTATAAACATAAATTTAATTTATGTTTATAAAAATATTTCGAACTTTGTCAAACTCTCTGATACTCATTCTTTGAATACTAGGAATAAACACAACCTTGCTGTGCATGCTACGCGCCTCCACAGAATTAGCAACTCGTTCATGGGACAATGTATACGCTTTTACAATAAACTTCCCAATGATATACGTAATTTAACATTAAAGAAGTTCAAAATTGTAATTAAATCTAAACTTTGTAAAAAAGGATACTATAAAATTTCGGACTATTTAGATGACAAAAACGCCTGGGATTGAACCGCTCTTTAGCCTTTCCTTTTTTTTTATATACAATTTTTGCCATTAATTATTATATTATTTACTTCATTATTTTGATATTGTAATGTCGTTTAAATTGAAATTATTTCTTATATATAACCGCTATACATTGTAAATGTGAGTGAGATCTAGGCTGAACGCTCTTAATTTCATTAATTCTCATGATAACTGATGCATGCTTGCACTCTGTTGCGACAGGTTAGCTCAAATAGTTATGGCACTTTCTTCAAAAGGCTATTCCATCCTATATTTGTCTCACATAAACCCTTACATCATTACAATCTGTCTGGACTTTAAAATAGACTTTGACCCCTGAGTTTGTTTCGGCGTTTCTTCTCAGGGATAGTCATAGGAAATGCCGACCCTATCTAGTTTTAAAAAGACGTGTAAAAGTGATTGAAAAATCCTAATTGCAAAATAAATAATTTCATTTCATTTCATTCAGCGCCCTGGGCCTGTAAGGTTTGCAGCCCCATAAATTAACGGAAAACAGCAAAAACTTTTAATTTATAAATAAAATCCAGCAGTGTGTTGATGTGCGCTGAGAATGATGATAATGAATGAAGAAAACTAAAAAGGCCAAACAAAGAAATAAATGAACACCATTTATCAACCGACTTCAAAAAAGGAGGAGGTTCTCAATTCGACTGTATGTTTTTTTTGTATGTTTGTTACGCGATCATGCCGTCAATTACGGATTGATATTAGAAATTATTTTTTTGTTTGAAAGAATATGCTCCCAAGTTGTTCCCATTGTCACCAAATTAGGATCTGATGATGGGATCTTAGGGAAATCGAGGGATACCCTAAACTATTGTAGGACGAATGGCGCGTTTGAGCTTTTTTCTTAATAAGTCAGCTGTTGGCGTTTGAAAATCATCATTTCATGATGCTGAGCTGATGATGGATGTCGTAGTATTCCTCAATGGTAAGGAGTTAAGGAATGAAACTTCCGAGTTTGGGATCACTCGATATATTTTGATGAGTCCCGTATATAAGATTTGGTATAGAGGATCTGATGATGGAGCCAGAAGATAGATAGTGGAACTCTTCAGTAGCTTCTAGTAAACCCCTCGAGTTTGGTCTCATTATAAACCGCTAAAACGCAAGACTATCACTGTATTAGTTACAATAGTCGTCTTAATCTTTCCATATCTCGTAACGCGTTTTCATCATGTGGTCGGTTAAGTAATTACTTGGTTTTAAATCACAAAGTGCAATACCGTCTAAGGTTTTCACTCGACTAGGCGCAACATACATTTGACCTATGTAAAGTTTTTAAAAGAGAAGCGTCCTTACTAGGTCTACCCATCACTCAAAATTGAAAAATAATAACAAAAAATAAAAACCGACTCCAACCATTTTTAAAAACAAAGCTGATATAAAGCAAGCTATAAATGTTTTATTATACAATATAGTAGTTGAAGAATATTGAAGTCAGTGCCAAGTAAAAAGTGTTAAACCGACGCAATTGGCGAAATGCATTTGTCGTGTCCTTTCCACAATTCACCTAAAACTCGAAAACTTTTACGCGAAGTCGTTGTTTCAATGTCGATATTAGCGATTTAAAATGAGTCCAAATTCGAGGGGTTTACCAGTAGCTACTGAAGAGTTCCACTATCTATCTCCTGGCTGCAGCATCAGACCCTCTAAACCAAATGTTATATACGGGACAAGTGATCTCAAACTCGGAAGTTTCATTCCCTAACTCTTTACCATTGAGGAGTACTATGACATCCATCATCAACTCAGCATCAAGAAATGATGATTTTCACATGCCAACATTTGACTTACTAAGAAAAACCTTTTGCTGAAGGGAACCACAAACCAAAACGTCATCTGTGTATATATCTATTGTTATGGTTGATTTTTTCAAAAAGCGCTGATTCGATTTCAATAAAATATATATGGGACCTCTGAAGACATCTGAGCTCTGAAGTATGAGATACCAAACCAAAAAAGAATATCAAAATGAATTCATAATTGGCGGAATAATCGCGTAACAAACATACAAAAAAAAACATACAGTCTAATTGAGAACCTCCTCCTTTTCGAAATCAGTTAAAAACTTGAAACAAGTGAAGCACGAATTGCTTCACCCCCGCCGCCTGCGAGGTGCGGCTTGCGCCGCCCCTCGCAGCTTGCCGCCCCGGGCCATGGCCCTTTTGGCCCTAGGGTAAATACGCCCCTGCATAAGGGCAGCTGGATTATTGAGCGGCGAGTCGATGAACCGTTTAGATCGGAACTGCTCCGCGTCGTCTCCCCAGTACCGAGGGTTGCGATGAATGGCCCAGATGTTTATGAAGATTCCACAGCCTTTTAATATGGTAATACCTGAAGCTGAAGAATCATGGAAATTATGGAATCATCCAAATAATATATTATCTGTATGTATTATATTGTATAATTCGTAGCTAAACTACAATTTATTCAAACCCTATTTGAAAAATCAATCGTCAGTTGTTTTTTTTTTTTTTTTTTCATTTATATATGTGAAATGAAATGAAATGATTTATTTTGCAATTAGGATTTTTCAATCACTTTTACACGTCTTTTTTTAAACTAAGACTGAGAATTAATGAAATTAAGAGCGTTCAGCCTAGATCTCACTCACATTTACAATGTATAGCGGTTATATATAAGAAATCATTTCAATTTAAACGACATTACAATATCAAAATAATGAAGTAAATAATATAATGAATTAATGGCAAAAATTGTATATAAAAAAAGAAAAGAATAAAGAGCGGCTCAATGCCAAGCGTTTTTGTTGTCATGTAAATAGTCCGAAATTTTATAGTATCCTTTTTTACCAAGCTTAGATTTAATTAAAATTTTGAACTTCTTTAATGTTAAATTACGTACATCATTGGGAAGTTTATTGTAAAAGCGTATACATTGTCCCATGAACGAGTTGCTTATTCTGTGGAGGCGCGTAGTATGTACGGCAAGGTTGTGTTTATTCCTAGTGTTCAAAGAATGAATATCAGACAGTTTGACAAAGTTCGAAATATTTTTATAAACATAAATTAAATTTTCAAATATATATTGTGACGCTACAGTTAGAATATTAATTTCCTTAAATCTGTGTCTCAGCGACACCCTTGGACCAAGATTATAAATAGCTCGGACTGCCCTTTTCTGCAAGACGAATATAGTATTGATGTCTGCAGAGTTTCCCCAGAGGAGAATGCCGTAAGTCATAACGCTATGAAAATAACTGAAATAAACTATTCTGGCTGTATCCACATCAGTTAAGTGCCGATTTTTTTTGACAGCAAACGCGGCAGAACTAAGCCTACCCGATAATTTGTTTATTTGCGGGCCCCATTGCAGTTTGGCGTCTATAGTGATGCCTAGAAAAACAGTCGAATCCACAATGTCCAGTTCCACTCCATTCAATTTAACATTGATTGGTACTTGTCGGACATTGGGCGTTAAAAATTTAAGACATTTGGTTTTTTTCTAATTAAGGAGAAGATTATTAACATTGAACCAATGAATTACATGAGATAGTGCAACGTTAACTTCGCGAAAATCTAGTAATTGTCGTCGAATTTTAAATATTAGAGAATTATCATCCGCGAACAATACTACCTCGTGATTATCCCGTACGTAATATGGCAAGTCATTAATATAAACTAGATACAAGAATGGACCTAGAATTGAACCCTGCGGGACGCCCATGGTGACCTCAGATCCCGAAGATCTCTTGCTATTAATCCTGAGTCCTCGCGTAAGCCTCCCAAAAGGCCGGGTGTCTTCTCTCTTTGCAGGATACCCGTCAATCAAGAGAAATCCCTACACTAATATTAATTCAGACCCTGTTCAACTGCTGGCTACAGTGCCGGATTAACCACGTAGCAAGAGTAGCAATTGCTATGGGCCCCGCGCAAAAGGGGGCCCCGCGTATCCAAACCCAACGTGAAACTTATTAAGACGTGGTATATTGAATTTATTTGACACGTGTTTTCCGACTAAGACAATCCACGTCAGACAATCGGTAACCGATTATTTAGTTGGCGAAAATAAAGCACAGAATTTCGTACGGTAAACAGACAAATTCTACAAAAAGTCACTTTATACTTAAGAGCCCAAAGCAGATCAAGGGCCTCTCGAAAGAATTTGCTAAGGGCCCCGCGGTTGCTTGATCCGACACTGGCTGGCTACATGTTTTCTCAGAATGAAAAGAGTTAAAGCCAAATCATTTTTTAATCCACCACGCTGACCTGAAATGGGTCAGGGGATGATAGACAAAAATAACTTAAAAATCTCTTACCCTCATCGTATCAAAGAAACCGATAGGCATGTCCAATAACTGGCAGAGCAATACTCCTGGGACCAAGCTGTTTCGCCAAAGCCATCATTCCTCTATTTTTACACCTCCAAATTATTGTCCATATCATTAGGAACACAACTCCTAATAAGCACATCATTTAATTCGCGATTTGAATAGATAGATAGTTCAATAATATGATGTTAGTTGGTTTTCAATAGATTGTTCTATATTACCAGAATTTTTAATCCACGACCAATGGTCATGAAAGCTTTTAGCGTTCTGCGCTAGGTGGTCAGAAATTTAAATATTTAAAGCTTTGCTTCACTACCTACTCACCGAATGAAACACATTTTTAATTAATCATTAAACTGCGAATGTGCGACACTCGCAAACAATTGATTTAATTTCTGTTGTGGCTGCTTTTTTTCCCTTGATGGATTAAACCTAAACATCATACATAGCAAAAAGTAATTTTATTTACTCTCCTATCTTTTGTGATTTTTTGACCATCAAGTTGATGGTTGTTTAAAAATTATAACACTGCGCATACTTCTTAGGTCTTTTATTTTTCTCAGTTTTTCCTACTGTCCAACTGCACGGTGAATCTATCTACATCTTTCATCATGATATCAAAAGTGACTTTAATAGGTTTCTCTTCTGTACACCCACTGCTTCTGGTTTCCGAAGATACTCGGTATTTTCGCAGAAGAGTCGCCAGCGCTGTTTTCATTGACATCATTGCGTACTGATACCCTGAAAGCAATTATAAAGGCTATGTGTAGAAAAGTCTAAAAAAAATCTAGCATATTGAGTTAATTACTTTGTCAACCAATAGTAATGATTAGACCTATTTTCAGCAGTTAACATACTGCCAACTCTAATGTGACTGAATTTGTGAAATTCAGGTTATAAGGAAGAATAGTAGGGTTATGTGGTTACATAACCCTACTATGCGTATATAGCGTATTACCACAAAGGACCACTAAGTAGGGTTCTACTTAGTGGTCCTTTGTGGTAATACGCTTGATAAAAGATTAGGTTAGGTTAGGTTACAATTTAGTTCACATCAGCTAAAAATCTCAATGTACCTGTGTAGTTTTTTATCTAGGCATGCATACTAAGTATCCTGGATTCACAAGCCAAATGGGGATTCTACAAACCTAAACAATTCCTAGGTCCATGACTAAACGCCAAGAAGGCAGCTGGATGCTTGAGCGGCGTGTCGATGAACCGCTCAGGTCGGAACACTTCTGCGTCGTCTCCCCAGTACCGAGGGTTGCGCTGCGTGCCCCAGATGTGAATAATCACTCCACAACCTTCTGCTAAGCATATTCCTGAAGCTGTGATGATATTATGTCAGAATTATTATGTGAATGGACATATACTGATCCAGGAAAAAGATTTAAGGAGAAGAGATGATTCTAAGACAATGATCGTATCTGGTTATTTGGTCAGATATAAGGGGTGATAGACGGAACACTTTCTAACTGCATGCCACAGAAGATGATTTATTATCATTCAGCTCTTGGAGAAACAGGAAGAATTATATAGACCTTCACAAGAAAATTTTCAAAACTTGTGAAAAATTGTGTGTACATATGACATGTATGTTTGTAAGTTGACATGACATGACACAAGTTATATCCACGAATCAGGAAAAATAAAAGCGCGGGGCAACGTTTTAAAAAACAAAAAATGCAAAAAGAAATGAAGATAAATATTTTGGTTGAACAATTGATACAGATGTGCTGGTCTTTGAAAACTCCACTCAAATGCTCGTCACGCTAAGATTGTGCCTCAATATACGAAAATTCAATTAAATAAAAAAGAACCAAAAACACGTGATGACTTACTAGGAAGATATCTGGGGAACGATTGCAGACTGATAAAAAGGAACACTTACGTAGCTCTATATCTTTTTGGATCTTTCTAACAATAATAGGCACAGGTGGGTACAGTCTCAGCGTCTCCCGGACAACAGCGTCCAGGTACTTGAGTCGAGGCAGGTCCTCAAACGTCACCGGCCTGTTGGAGTCACCGAATACATCCTGCAACCTGCGGCAATAAATACCATAACTATGTAGAGAACTAATTACTATTTTCTTTGTAAAATGATGTTTTTCATTCGTTGTTAACAGCCTGCCGCATTGAAGATCACCACTTCCAAAATGTGTTTTCTTTTCCATTCAACAGATTCCACTTCTAGATATAGGCAACTGCTTCCCCTTTCCAATCCAATTTCCACCTTTTACAGATATTATCAGTCTATCGGTCTGGTATCTTATGCTAAGTTTGCCGATTCTCAGTCTCCATCCTTTGACATACATAGTTAGCCCAATGCCATTCCCACTCTCCAGTAGATATTGCCCATTTCCTTTCCATCACGTTGGATTAACACCGGTGACACTGCCCAACACCAAGGATATTGTCAGAAACAATAAGAGCCAAACTTACTCCTTATACACTAACTCCTGTACATGAGGATGCCTGGCCAGCATCGAGACAGTGAACGATACTCCTACAGCTGAGGTATCAGTGCCAGCCACTACGATCACCAGGGTTTCTTCCTGCAGCTCCACGTCGGAGTACCCACGGTCACCGCCAGATGCCTCTATCAGAAGATCTAGGAATGTCTTCATGTCATGCGTAACATCTGTAACAGAATTTTGAGTTGTTGCTTTAGAATTATCACTTCGTCTTCGTGTCCTAGGTAAATATTCCGCTATCCCGATTTAATATCTGTTTAAAAGCATTCTTTATTCCACAAAATCACCATGGAGTTTGATCATGTTATATATGTAAAATTTTAGAAAGGAAAAATGATCACTGATTTATTTAGCCACGATGTCTTTGCAAATTGCTGTGCTCACGAATCTTTCCAAAATTATGAAAACGATGGTGTACAAGTAAATAAATTACTCACAGAATCCGACAGACTTTGCCCTGCTAGTGTATATTAGTTTTATCGATATATATCTAAAAATAATGCATTGCAGTGCCATATAGTGGCATATCAAAATGGATGGTACGAAATATATTTTTCTGTGTTCAAATATTTATATATACTAATTTTCATGGCGATCCGTCGAAGGGTATAGAAGTTTATGCGCTGCAGCGCCATCTATTGGCGAGTTAAAGAAAAACAGATACTATGTACATATCAGGGTTGAGATGATTTAAATCGGTGTTTTTTTTTATCGTTGAATTAATTCTTTTTTAATGCAACAAAATCAACCAAAAAGTATCCGACAGTGGCCCTAGCATAAACTACGGCGCACACATATGTATGTATATGGTTGTTCAATGCTATGTAACTTATCTATACAGTTCGGATATATCTCGAAATGTATGTGTGTAACCGTATGCGGGTTCGATTCCCACACGGAACAAATATTTGTATGATCTACAGATAGTTGTTTCGGGACTAGCTGTGTGTGCAAGTGACATGTATGTCTGTAAAACTGTACCCACGACACAGGAGAAATCCTAATGTGGGGCAAAGTTTTAAAAAAAACAGTATGAACATAAACATCAAAATATGTTAAGTGACTGCAACAACAATACCCAAATAGTTTTTTTCAAATTATAAGTCGTTGCTTTTCTTAATTTTTCATTGTAGATTTTTTTTTCGTATGTGACTAACATTCATAATTTTAGAAGAACTGCATGAGGTTCTTTTATCAAAGAGTAGACATAGCATATTTTATTTTTAAACGGCTTCAAAAAAAGAGAGATTTATTTTTTGCTTTTTGTTAGTTTTTGTTTTTGAGTTTTTTGAAGGCGGTTTTTATTTTTTGTTAAAAAAATTAATTATTTTACAATTTTGAGTGACGGATAGACCTAGTAAGGATGCTTCTCTTAAAAAACTTTAAAAAGGTCAAATGTTTCAGGCCCCAAGTCGAGTGAAAACCTTCGAGACGGTATTGCACTTTGTGGTTTGAATGTTAATGTTGTTAATGTTACGAGAAATGGAAAGATTAAGACAACGGTCGTAACTAATACAGCGTTAGTCTTGCCATTTAGCGGTTTAAAATGAGCCTAAACTCGAGGGGTTTACTAGTAGCTACTGACGAGTTCCACTATATATCAAACCCTCTATACCAAATGTTATATACGGGACTCATAAAAATATATCGAGTGATCCCAAGCTCGGAAGTTTAATTCCCTAACTCTTTACCGTTGAGGAGTACTACGACATCCATCATCAGCTCAGCATCATGAAATAATGATTTTCACACCTGACTCATTAAGAAAAAAGCTCAAACGCGCTATTTGTCCTACAATATTTGAGGGTATCCCTCGATTTCCCTAGGATCCCATCATCAGATCCTGACTTGGTGATAATGGGACCAAATGGGAAGCATACTCTTTCAAACAAAAAGAGAATTTTTAAAATCGGTCCATAATTGACGGAATAATCTAGTAACGAACATAAAAAAAAATACAGTCGAATTAAGAACCTCCTCTTTTTTTGAAGTCGGTTAAAAAACACCAGGTCCCCCATCTCTGGCTTACCTTCATTGGTCGTCCAGAAAGGAGTCGCTAGAGCAAAGCTCCTTGGTGAATTCTAGTGAAGCCTCTTCACCTTTCAGCCACTCACGTCCTTGTTTCCACCCGAGCAACTATTTTATGGGGACCCAGTTAGTGAGTTGGCAAGTCTCCGTCTGCCATTTTTACGTGTAGTATAGGTATTAAATTGTTTCGGTAGGCGCCGTAGGTTTCCAAAGTTTATCATAATCTAGTCCACTACCATCCCATCACAATAACCCATGTATGTTCTCCACAAGTTTTGCAATAATCCTGCACAAACTAGGGTTTGTCGTTTGGTCCATTTCTAAAGTGCATTCAGGGATAATCGCTGGATATGTCACTATTACTATTCATTTAAGTTGTCTTAAAGGACCTTTACGTGTTGGCTTCGGGACCACGCATGCCTGCCTTCCAAAGGTCCAGACATAGACATACAAATAATAATTAATTAATTTCGAAACATGCGAACTGGCTTGACATTCAGACCTGTCTAAATGGAAGGCAAGTGTTCAACCGGTTATGATATTTACTTAGGAATCATCTAAGTATTAAATTATTCATGACTAGTTTTTTTACGAAACATACCCCAAGGTTGTGTAATTACGTCTATTAGTAAACGGTTAACCTGCATTTACCACTGGGCACTATACTTGGCCCGCTATTAACCCGCACTCGCATAACCGACCAGTGCAAAGTACGTAAAGTATTATAAGTAAATAGTGTCATTTGGTGAGGCAACAGCTACATTTCTGAGAAAGGAGATTAGAATAGCGTACGTATTGTTGTTCCTATTCATGTTTATTGCAGAAAATGTGATGATGGCAGATTTTCACGTATGAAAGCCAACCATTTCCAAATTACTTCCGAAGCTATTCTCTTCTCTTCTGTTTTCTTCATTCTTTCCTTTCTTTCCTTGTTGCCTCATTGGTCTAGTGGTCTACGCTATCGAAATTCTGTGTGAGGGGTGAACTGCGGGAGTACAATAGTGCACCTCTGTTTAATCTTTCGGGGATACAGAAGTGATGCTATATTATGTATGTTTCCTCCTTGCACAGGACTACAGAGCCCCAGACGTTTGAAAAGCGTGCATCTGGCCGAAGCAAACACGTAGAGGCTTCTTAAAATGCTTTAATGAAATTGTTATGATGACATACCCAGCGATAACAATATAGAAATGCACCCAAGGACAATTACTGGATTTGAAGGACTATTTAATTACAGAACAAATGTAGAAAACCTGCTTGGGCTATTGCGATGGGATGTTAGTGAATTTAGTCATGGGGAATTATAGAAATCTATGGCGCCTGTAGAAACAATATAATAAACTACATGTAAAAATAGCAGACGGAGACTCGCCAATCCTCTAATTGGGCCCCCCAAAAATAGTTGCTCAAATCGCAACAAGGGGACAACAGGGACGTGAGCGGCTGAAGGGCGAAGAGGCTTCGCTGGAGTTTCAACTCAGATCCACTAAGGGTCTCGCCACTTACGCTCAGCATCCACTCTAGGAGCAGAGCTCTGCTCTAAAGACTCCACTATGGGCGACCAATGAAGGCAAGCTGGAGGTGAGGAACGGTGCCTTCTCCCTGGAGCACTCGGGTACCGCGGGTTACTCCCCGTCACCTCGCCTCAAGGTGTTCTGCGAGTTTATTATTATTATTATTTTGTTTAATCTATCCGTAAGCTAGGTGCCATTGTAATGTAATCTTTGATCATCATTTTTTATTTATTTATATTTAAATTATTCTCACGCTAGTTACAGATGGCTATTCATTGTAAATGTGAGCACAGTGTAGGAGTATTCTTTAAACTTATGTTTTTATTTTTATTAACAGACTTTGTGTTAAAATTGCATTGAGTATTTATTTGACAATACTTACATTGTTCTCTCATACCTACTTCTTTCACATTATTTACATAGCAACATTGTTAAAAGAGATTTTAAACGCAAGAAACTCAATGGATACTCTATCCATGGAGTTTCCTGCCGGTTCTTTTCCATAGGACCAACTTTTTGGAACCATGCAACAAGAGTCCTTTAACGTTTCATAAGTGCCTGTATTAGGCTTCTATTCTGTCTATCTATTTTATTCTGTTCCCTTTTTAAAAAACGTCATCCCACCCTTGGTGCGTTTACAAATTCAAATATTTACATGCACAAACACGCAGAACCGGAAAAACTATCTGTCGGTCATACAAATATTAATGTCTCGTATCCACTCGACCGCTGCGCCAATCATGTCGCCAAAATGTTAATAGGTAAGTAGATCTCTTAAAGTATATAAAGACGTGAAGTATCAACATTGTCGGCACAATGCTGCGAATGGCACAGTGGCTACGCGATTGACTTTCCACGCTACGGTTAGCGAGCTTGATTACTGCGTCGATAAAATATCTTAAGGTCTATAAATAGATGGTCCAGATCAGGGTTTTATGTCTGTAAACTTTACCTATGACGCCACAACACAGGAAAAACGTATATAATAACGTTTAATAGAGGAAAAATAATTATAGTATTGCCATGTTTGGATATGATCGATTCAAGGGTTGCGGTGATCATCAGGTGACCTACATCCTCGTGAGCCCACTATAATATAAAAGAAAATATAAAAAGCTTTACCTTTTTTCAATGCATTGTTGTTCTCGCTCATAGCTTTTCGTTTTGATTTGATCACCTGAGATCCAAAATCCTTCAATTAGTAAGATGTTTATAAAAATATAAAAGGAAGCGACATGATGTTGGCTGGCATATTATTTGCAGAGGACCAAACTAAACAAATCATTAAATCACTTCAAGAAACAATGGTCACTCTTGCAGCTCATGTACACACTGTCGCTTATTGACTAGGATCAAATAACCGACTATGGGGCTGTGGGGTTGTTTAGATAAATTATATTAGTAGCTATTGCCAGTGATAGACATAAACCCAGGTATGAGAGAGGCAGCGTGCCAAAAGACTTAGCAAGATTACTCTAAGAAACGCTTTCTTTTTTACAATAATCCGCCATATAGAGAGTGATACTGTGTTGCGAACGACGTGAAATGAACAAAATTACTGTGGAATCTATCATGTTCAATTCTACGAGACCCTGAGAATTACGTGTATTGGATTTCATGGCTCTAAAAGTTACAAAACGATTAAAAAATGGTCCTTGGTCCCCAATATGTTATAGATATTACCTTATCAACAAAACTACAAATGACCCTCTTGCATGCCTCAAAAGTTCCATGATAGGACAGTAGTTTGTACACAGCATCCGAGTGCAGCCAAGGCTGCACCATGCGAGCAGCAATCAAGCTGCAGATCTCTTCGAAAGCCTTCAGGAACGGCTCTTTCGTGCTCTTCTGGGCGTTCACTTTCACTCCTAGGGCTGTTTCTGTTTGAACAAAACCATTTTGTTAGCACGAAGTTAGTCATCATACCGATCTTCACATATTTTGTGCGCAACACTTATAGTTGTAGTGGAAACATTAGTCAGAAAGATTAATTAATTAAGATTAAATTGCGCACTTTGACATAGTATAAGTGACAGAACTACAGAAGTCAGATGGTAAACGTCAAAGGAAAATTATATTCTAGGCTGTAATTAAAGTTTAATAACTTTAATTACAGCCTAGAATATAAGTACACCGCCGAAACCTGCTTGAATATACAGAATCCACTATTCCAAATTAATTGAGGTACAGTAGGCGTCATAAAAATATCTTACCACAAACTGAATCCATGGTGTAACTAGTAAGATACTTCCACACGGAGAACGGTCCCCGACCCTCGACCGACCGCAGCTGCTCCATCATCACTCCGCTCTGACGGGAGAATATCTCCACGAAGTTTTTCAGGTTCTTCGGAGTGAAGATCGGAGCCAGAACCTTGCGACGGGGACGCCAGATAGATACTGAGAAAGTATTAGAAAATAGTTGTATCTTACTAGCTGGAACATTAGGTATACCATAGGATCCGATGATTCGATCAGCGCAATGGCTAAGCAACTTGGTTTGGAGCTACGTCTAGTACATTCGATTCCAGCACGGAACAAATATTTGATGACGCATACACCTAGGTTACATATAAGATATACAATTCTTACATATACCCAAAAGAAAAGAGAAAACAGGATGGTTAAGCAAAAAAATCTAATTGTTATTAGATCGTTATGTCAAATTTTGTAAATGTAGACTCGGAACAACGACGAGACCATCGATGAGATCCAATTTTAAGGATCAGTGGAGAGTTGGTTTAATAAATCTAAGTATGCCTTACCTGGTGCAAATATAGTCCCATTTCCGATGAGGTTCCTTGCAAAACGAATAATGTCATCTTTTTCCAGTGAAGTCTTCAGTATGACTTCTAAATCCACTGGGTCCACTACAACTGCAAGTCAATCAGACACGCATACATCGAAATGACGTTTATGAAAAAAGTTTTCAGCGATTCCTGACATTTATTGTTACTCTAGTCAGATCAGTTAGAAACAGTATCGATTAGTAGCAAAAAAAAGTTTTCTGTTAATTGCCCATTTTCTTGCTGCCTGTATTTTTTGCCCAAAATCCGAGGATGTAGGTCCAAATATGTCCCAAAAATTACGGTCATTCTGTCTCTCTAGCTATAACGGCTAAGGTACATGAAGTTATCGCAATATAGTAAAATAATTAACTTACGAATTTTAACAACTGGCCGGTTGACAGCGATGCGGGCGAGTATTTTGATGAGTAAGGTTTTTATAATTTTTACTTTTCTAATCTGGTTAATGTGTAAATATAGTGTACCTATATAATAATCCTACTAATATCCTACTAATAATACAACAAAACAAAAACAATGTGGAATATAATTAAACAAAAAACAAAAAAGCCCCTAAAAAATATCGGTAAAAATATATCACTAACATACAATAACCAAACGATAAATTGCCCAGAAACAATCTCAAACCTATTTAACGAATATTTCACAACAGTTGGAACAAACCCCAGTGATACAAACCAAAACCACAACAAAAAAGGTAGACCAGTAGTCGACTCGCCCGAGTGTTCGATGTACCTACGTCCTGTAGACCGGAAGGAAATTATAAACATAATTCGCTCAATTAAAAATAAACACAGCTGCGGAGTAGACGATGTTCCTCCGATCCTATTAAAACAATGCGCAGATCAATTGTCTATCCCCCTAACATATTTAGTTAATCAAAGTTTTCAAGATGGCCAATTCCCCAACGCTTTAAAAATTTCTCTAGTCAAACCCATTCACAAGAAAGGCGACACAGACACCCCTAGTAATTACAGACCCATAGCCCTATTACCTACATTTTCCAAAATATTCGAAAAAGCAATGTGTAACCGCCTATACAACTTTTTAGAAAAATTTAAAATCCTAGATGATTCCCAAAACGGATTTAGACGTTTAAGATCCACCACGCTAGCTGTTTATAAATATGTGCAAACCGCCCTTCAGCATATTAATGACAAAAAGTATGTGTTTGGCGTCTTACTTGACATGACGAAGGCTTATGACAAAGTACTATATAACATACTTCTTGACAAACTACACGGCTCAGGCATTCGTGGTCCGGCTCACTCTTGGTTTAAATCTTACCTACAAAATAGATCCCAAATTGTCCAAATAGAAAACTATGACACAAAAACAAATGAAATAAAAACAACTCGATCACAAGAAATAAAAATAACATGTTCAATACCACAAGGTAGTGTCCTTGGATGTGTATTATTTTTAATATACATCAATGATCTACCAAAAATTCTAAATAAAGACCTAACCCTACCAGTATTATTTGCAGATGATTTATCTATTTTAATAAAATATGACAAATCAGAGTTACCTACACCTAACCACCTAAGAAACCTTAGAATCAGTAACACGATGGCTGGACGATCACAACTTAGAGATAAACTACACTAAAACAAAAACAATACAATTCAGATCTTATAAAACTCCCCCCCTAACAATAGACACTTCTTTTAGAAACACAACATTACAAAATGTAGACACATTTAACCTACTCGGCATAAACATAGACACCCATATAAACTGGAAAGCCCACATAGAACACATAAAATCAAAATTATCAAAATTCACATACGCTCTTTTCCAAATTAAATGCAGTACTAATATCGAGACGGCACTATCAGCTTACTTCGCATATGCGTACTCCTGGTTGAGATACGGCATTATGCTATGGGGAGATAGTGTAAATATTCACAACCTATTCATATTACAAAAAAAATGCGTACGTATCATAGCCCAAATAGATAATCAAGATAGCTTACAGGCCCTATTTTATTAAATACAATCTTTTAACACTACCATCCATATACATCTATGACATATGCAAGTTTGTATTCAAAAATAAAGATAATTTTACGAAAGTAAAAGACACCTATAATGTAAATACCCGACATAAAAACAGACTGTACCTACCACCATCTAGAATTAAAATGCTTAACCAAAGTTCTTACTACATGGCAGTCAAAATATTCAATAGATTACCTAAAGACCTACAAAACGAAACCAAAGAAATAATATTTGAGAAAAAATTAAAAAAGTTCCTAATACAAAAATGCTTTTACTCGATAAAAGAATTCTTCGAAGAAAAATAGAACACCAATATTAAATGTTAAAACCTACCCCATACATAACCCCTCACACCCACAAGCACCTACCAACTAAATACTACATTTTAAAAATACCTACTGACATTTTACACTAACCCACATAATATATTATATACTTACTTACCTATATTCCAAACAAATCAATAAATATGTTAAAAAATAAATGTTAAGCAAATGTAATTTATGATAAGTTAGTGATAGCACTGATAGCCCTCAAATTTGCAACGCCTGAAAAAGGCCGTTAAGCTGTGCCTGTTATTTCATTTAAGACCTGTTATATTACCTTAACATGCAAATAAAGACTTTGAGTTTTTTGAGTAATATTATAAATGTCAGTTTGTGAGGATGGATGGATGGATGGATATTTGTAACTCAATCACGCCAGAAGGGCAGAACGGATCTGAATGAAATTTGGAAAAGTGATAGATTATAGTCTGGAATAGCACATAGGCTACTTTTTATCCGGGGAAACGTACGGGTTCGTAAACCACGCGGGCGAAGCCGCGTAAAGCCGTTGGTCCTGCGCCTGATCTCTCTCCGGTCGTGTCGGATTGCCGTCCCATCGGACTATGAGAGTGAAGGAATAGAGAGAGCACCTGTGTTTGCGCACACACTTGTGCTCTATAATATCTCCTGCGTAGTTGGCCAATCTCCAGTGAGATTGGCCGCCGTGACCGAAATCGGTCAGGAGGACATTATTATTATTATTGTGTAATAATATAATAAATATGTCTAAGGAACAATAATAGGAAAAAAGACACTAGAAACATATAAAATCATATTTTTGTATGGTTATTTTGAAATGGAAAAAAGTGGTATTTTCCATAGACTTAGAATTTCGCTTTACATTCTAAATCTCTGGTATTTTCGACGTGCCATACCGTCGTCGTTGGCGTCGTAGACGTCATACACGGACGTCATAGACGTCCGTGGCGGTCAAAAGGTTAATGGTCCTGGGAAGATGATTATTTATATTTTAATTTACATACGATATGCATTGTTTCTGAATATTTCTAGTCTTATTGCAGGTAATTTTAAAATAATTTCTGTTTATGTCTGGACATGTTATCAAAGTTTTCAAAGAGTTGCTTGACTTGGGGGTCGAACCCAGAACCTCATGCTCAGCAGTCGCGTTTGCGATCACTAGCTCACTAGGCAGTCAGTATTCATATACGAGTATTATATATTATGGAACATGAATATCCTACTAATCCTATCCTATCCTTCTAATATTATAAACGTGAAAGTTTGTGAGGATGGATGAAAGTATGGATGGATGGATAGATCTTTGTTACTCTTTCACGCCAGAACGGCTGAACGGATCTGGATGAAAGGCACAGAGATAGATTATAGTCTGGAATAGCACAAAGGCTACTTTTTACCCAGGGTAAACTACTAATCCTACTAATATTATACATGTGAAAGTTTGTGAGGATGGATGGATGGATGAATCTTTGTTACTCTTTCACGCCAGAACGGCGGAACGAATCTGGATGAAATTTGGCACAGAGATAGATTATAGTCTGGAATAGCCCATAGGCTACTTTTTATCACGGAAAAATGTACCGGTTCGTAAACCACGTGGGCGAAGCCGCGGGCGGAAGCTAGTTATGTATAATTAAACTTACCAATAAAATATTTCTCTCCCAACCATATATTAGTTAATCCGCCATTTTTAATGGCTTCGCGACCGAAGATTTCGAATGATTGCATACGACCTAAAACAAATAACAAGATCGGATACAAAGGTCAAATCTCAACATGTTTTACGTACCTACTGTCGAAAACTTGATTCCGTCTCATACTGTTAATTAAATTTTAAGTTACATAAATAACTTATTAAAACCGTAAAGCGTCGATTGTTGCAAAAACGCTTGATGTAGGGTAAGGATGCCGAATATGAGATACCATTTTTATTTTTTGGCATAAAACATAAATTATTGCACTAATCACTATGAAAATTGCAGTATTCGATAGGATATTTAATAAAGTTTATATATGAGAAACCGTTTAGTTCTAAGTATAATACATTTTTTATTAAATCAAAAAATATTAAAAAGTTCAGAAATTTCGTCTCAGGCAAATGGTCTCCTATTATAAGATACTGAGGGTCGCTAATATGAGATAGTATCTCATATTAGGTTCTTTAGGGTTTGTGTATAGATTTAGAGAAAAAAGAAAGAAATCAATTTAATTAAACTCTTTATTGGCTATATTCTCTAATTAACAACATAATACGCCTAAATAAATAGGTTTAAGTACGGCTTAATATATTTATGCAACGTACATAGGTATAATTTATGTCAGAGTCATCACAATCACAGTGATTTTCGAATGGCACTTATTAAACAGTATCATAAATCAACAAAAGTCAAAACTTATTCTAAATCTTAGATATTTAAACACAAATAACACAAAAATCAATCTGTTGTTACTTCTCCACAATCCTCATGACTCCACTTGAAACAGCCTTGACATTTAGCCTATTTTTCTCCTCTCTGAAAACTTTCCGCTGCAGTATGGACATTCAGCGTCACATGATTCATCATCACTGCTGCTATCTGCAAGATCAGGTAAAACTTCATCCTCAGAGCTAGATCTAACTGGTTCATGATCTGATAGTCCTTGGTCTTTATCATTGAAAATTGCTCATTTTCAGAGCCCCCGCGTGTCTCATATTAGGAAAACATCTATATTCAACAAAATAGCTGCCTATTATTTCTTAGTAAAGAAAATGCAACAAAACTGCAAATGCATCGTAAAATTCATGTTTTAATTGACACAATGACTGTAAATTAAAATCATTTAGTGTAATTAATACGGTTGTAACATACCTTGTAAACATTTGATGACAAAAATTTGGTTTTGGGGTTTCGTGAAAATCAGCGCGTACACAACCTAACTCCACCTCGAACTGGGAAGCACTAACACACGTTTCGATCTTTTGCCACGTGGCTTCTAGCGACAGTATCGCTAAATGGCTGCGGTGATTAGTTTCGCCGAAACCTAACTATCTCATATTTGGCGACTATCTCATATTCGGCATCCTTACCCTAATTTTGCTGCAAACAAAAATAGTTAGCCTCTAGAATGTTCAACAAATTAAAAATAATTAAGTATAGATTTTTGACTCCTAAAATGTTTCCATGGGGAAAGGCAAAATACTATACTATGATAATTACCTATACCTACTACATAATATAACATCACGCCTGTATTCCTCGAAGGGTTGGGCAGAGGTGTATTTTTTGTACAGTCACATTTCACCGATGCTCCCAAGTAACACAAAATCGATATAATGGAAAAAATGGAGACCAGAAATTTTCTTTTGGCTTCATTAGAGAATTTAAAGGGTTTTAGCAACGTCTCTCTTCGGTATAGCAGCATTTTACTAAGTTTATAGTTCCTAAAGCTATATAATCCTCTTTTTCATTCTTGTGTGCAGCTAAAGATTTTATTTTAGATGTTATTTATGCCTCTGTACAGCTTCTAACACAATATGCATTAATTACGGCTTAGGCTATTATAAAGCATATTAAAATTCTTTAATACTGCTTCATGTCTTATATCGACCATTGATATGGGTAACAACTGTTTAACGGTGTACATTGGTGCTGTTTTTATGCCAGCTGTTTAAAAGCATTTCATCGTAATATTGTATAGTCTTTATTTGTACAAAGATATACCGAGTAGAATTTAACAAGCAATATTTCCTATATCCAGCATCAAACCGAGCCAATAACCAGCTTCTTATAGTAGCGAAGAGTATAAAAAAAGTGGTGGTGCGAAACGAAAAGTGTTAAAGAGTATTTAAATAATATTAACTGTTCAGACTGTCAAAATGTGTCTGATAATCAACATAATAAAGACATTAATAATGAGTCCGGCGGATCCGGTTTATGTCATAGTCAAGCGTTATTGCCGAATAATAGGGAGGGTTCCGTAAGTTTAAATTTGATGGATGGACAAAATGAACTTGTTTTGCAAAGAATCGATTGCCACGAAGAGCAATCCCAATGCAGTCTACAGATAATGACGAGGAAAATTGTAACGATTATAAAAAAAATGTGATATTCCAAAATAAAATAAGAAAACGGCCTACGAACACCTAGGCAAGAGCAGTTACAATCCACAGAGCACGGTGAATATTGGCATAATGGGATAACTGATTCGCTTACCAAGCTATATGAAAACTCAGACAATGTTTCTGAAAAATTACAATTAAAATTTAGAGTAATATGGATAGCCTACTAATTTTCAACAGTTCTAAGCATGAATTTTGGCCGATACTCTGTAACATATTTGGAATGATCCACCAACCATTTGTCGTCGGCATATGCTTCGGTATAGGAAAACCAAACAATCTAACGAGCTATTTGGAAGATTTTGTCACTGAAATGCAAGTACTGCTGGCTGAGGGTATAAAAATAAAACAAAAAGAAATTAAGGTTGAGATAAGATGTTTTATTTGCGACTCTCCTGCCAGGACATTAGGTATATAAAAGTTTCTTTTATGTTATTGAGTAATGAAATGAGGAGGATGTTTGCCTGATGGTAATCAACACGCCTGATATGGCACCACCCATAACTTTGTTTTGCACAATCTTATGCGGTACTGCACTGCGCTCGTCTTAGTTTTGCCAATGTTTAATCATTTTATCCTCTTTACATGGCCAAACCATCCGAAGGCTTTCCACACATCAAACCGCGTAAAGCGACGTCTCACAAAAAAGTAACAACAATATGTTGACAATTGTTGTTTTATTACAGCAGTGTGCAATGTCAACGGCAAACACGGTTGTTTGAAATGCACAACTGTGAGTGAATATTCTCACAACTGTCAAACCGTGGCTTTTCCTGATGCCAGATGCCCAGATAGAACAGATGACCACTTTCGTAAGAAGTTATTTATATGGACAACATCATAAAGCAGATTCTCCCCTGCTACAATTGCCCTTACGATTTTGAGAAATTGGCCCGTGTAACTTCTATGTTAACCTATGCTGGCACAGAGGTTTTCCCAAAGGCATAGGTTTTACCAAATTTATGCCGGACTCTAAAGCGTTGCATTACAAACTCTTTGAACGATGCTCTAATGAAGCTCTACTACAGCCTAAACATATTTTAAAATCCTTATTAAAGCTTTTACCAAGCTAAAAGAATTACAAAGAAAGTAACAAATGCCTCAAGTTTTTAATTATGTTTACGGCATTTGCTTTGTATTTGGATAATATTTAAATTGATTTTTATTGTTAATATAATGCTTTAAAAAGGATTTCAGACTGTGGTATTGACTGGCCGCTACATTACAAGTATCATAATGACTAAAACTAAACATTTCTTCGTCAAAGCATATTTTTTTTACAATCCTCCAATTTTTTTATAATATTTTTGTACCAAATAGCTCTTTATATCGAGGGCGCATGAAATATTTATTTTATTATATTTGATACAAATATACACACACTTTCCCGGTAAACTGATACTCGCAACCCTAATTCATTCATACAGAAAAAAAACAAGAGTTCAACACATATTATTTTGTTGAAACAGTTGAAAGAGTTATCACACACACTATATTCTTTTATTACCAGAAATTCAAAACAGCATTTTAAAATGTTTTTATTTTGCCCTTGTACAAGTGTCCTTTATACAAGCTGATTTATAATATATGAGCTGAATTTAATTAACATTTATGCGCACTGCTTTAACCTGTTTTCGCAGCCCATATAACGCGTTTATGTTTCCGGTAGGCGACCAATATAATGCTGCTAAAATGTCATTCTAAAACCAAAGTCTGTATAATTTGTGCCCAAATTAGCATTAAAAGAGCTATATAGCGGTTTGTAACGCCTAATTTTAGACTTCTTTTAAAGCTTTGAGAATAGGCAAATTCTGTTATCCATCCATTATAAAGCGATTTTCTGCTACTTGGGCTGTTATTAAGTCCCATGTAATAGGGGGCGAGTCTATTATCTACCAGGCACAAATTCAAACTCCGGGCTGCTACTGAGAATTTCATAAAATCCCAATAACACCTTGAACGACTCAGGAATCGAACGGACCTCTTGCACAGCAGTCGCAACTGCGACAAATAGACTTATTGCCCTATGTTATATTTTAAGTTAATACTGTATATATAAACTATTGGTTTACTAAATAAATGATTATTATGAACTTCTTTATTTATAACGAACGTCTTCTGTTTCATTTCTAAAGATAAAAATAGCTTTACACCCGGAATAACTAACTATAGGCCATACAAATACTTATTCCGTGCGGGTCAAACCCGCGACAGTTAGACCAGAACCCCAATCTTTTAACGACTAAGCCAATCGTTTCGTCAAAAATCTACTGATTAACTATGCACTTGAAATAACCCCTTGGTTGTTTTTGCCAAGACTCCCAATAATAAAAGACAACCTACCTAGCAACCAAACCGCATCAAGCCTGTTTTCCCCGAAGGGATCTGCAGAGGTGTACTATAATACACCCCCATTTCGCCGATGCTGTTATTGGGTCCCATGTAATAGCTATTACCGTCTACGGACACAATTCCAGACTCCGTGCTGCTACTGAGAAATTCCATACAGTAAAACGCAATAACACTTTCCCCGACTCGAGAATCGATCCTAGGACCTCATACTCAGCAATCGCATTCTGCTAACACTAGACTAAAATACCATTACTTACTTGCTCCATCCCCCACAAAGTTATGCGCGTGACCCACGAGAGGGTAGCTCTTTACAGCACATTTAATTTTGCTCGACACTTTCACTAATCGCCTGATCCTATACCTCCTGAGAACCAGCCATAGTACCACAATACAAAGAAAGAAAAACCACAACATGACTGATGTCTCTCAATGACCGGCTTCGCGCAATGCACTGTGACGTAAGTCTCAAGCATGTACGTTTATATATACCAACATTTCGTCCACTTTGTATTTGGGTGAGGTTTAGAAATTCCACGACGATGTAACACTAATAAACCACTGATGGGTCTCCGAGACTTGATGCGGCCAGTTCATGGAAGGGAGATGGTTCCCTGCAGTGGCGGTCCAGGGGGGGTCTCGTGGGGGTCATAACGCATACACGGCAATTTGAAAAACCTCCTAAAATAAAACGTCAATTTACGAAAATTTTAATCATTTTTTTTTTATACAATGACATCTAATAGAATCATAATTTAAACTATGTAATAGAATCATAATTTTTTTGTGAAATAAATTCTAATTTGCTCTACTTCAACACCCTTCCCCCCCTCATATTATTGTTAATATGACTCCCCCCCAAGTGTAAGGTCTGGTTCCATGCTTCGGAAAGGAGGCTTCTTGCGGAAACCACGGAACAAATATTTACATAGCGTTATAGGTAGCTCCAGAGTAGGGATTGCAATTCAGCAAAGTGGGATCCCGCAACATCCTGCGAATCCGCAGCCTTTTCGGCCGCTGGCGCCATATGTAGTTCTATAAGAAGTAGATTGGGAGATAACACTATTGATGTTATTTGTTTTTTAAGATCATATTTCCAAAAAGAGAAGTGACTTATTATTAGATATTTATAAATTTGTTATGTTTTTATTGATTCTTTACTTTAGTAAGTAAAATTAAGACAATTAGTAAACTGAAACTAAATTTATATGGAACTCTAAACTTTTGAATAAAAAAAAACTGATTATAATTTTCTCCGATAAAGATAAGAAGTAATATTTTAGTTAACTACAGTACAAAGACTACAATATTACCAAATATTTATATTTGCTATTGTTTTTGAACTTTATATTAACGAATTAGTGGTCAAACAGTAAAATATCTAACAACTAGTCAATAAGGTGCCATAACTAGATATTTTTATTAGACACATAGATATTTTTGCTTGTTCCATGTACAGGTTTCGTAACCTTTTGTATGAGACATTAGAGCTTTTAGATTAAATTAGTGTTCCTGAATATTTTAATATATACATTTACTATCGTGTATATATATTTAAATACCTATTAGTTTGCATATATATTTTCAAGGAATTATATATATATATATTTATATATATTTCCTTGTTTTTTTTTTATAATAATATAACTGTCATGCATGAACAGCTTACTTCCTAGCGACTTAGTTTTATTCATCAATGGTAATCTGTGAACAGCGCTGTGGGCTGCATTATTATTTAGGTCATATAATTAATTCTGTTTGTAACAATACATAATGTAGCTGTTTCCTGTTCCTTATATAATAAAATAAAAAATAAAAATAACTATTTGAGCTAACCTGTCGCAACAGAGTGCAAGCATGCATCAGTTATTGTGAGAATTAATAAAATGAAGAGCGCTCAGCCTAGATCTCACTCACATTTACAATCTATAGCGGTTATATATAAGAAATAATTTCAATTTAAACGACATTACAATATCCAAATAATGAAGTAAATAATATAATAATTAATGGCAAAATTGTATAGAAAAAAATTGTATATAAAAAAGAGGAAAGGCTAAAGAGCGGCTCAATCCCAAACGTTTTTGTCATATATAAATAGTCCGAAATTTTATAGTATCCTTTTTTACAAAGTTTAGATTTAATTACAATTTTGAACTTCTTTAATGTTAAATTACGTATATCATTGGGAAGCTTATTGTAAAAACGTATACATTGTCCCATGAACGAGTTGCTTATTCTGTGGAGGCGCGTAGCATGTACAGCAAGGTTGTGTTTATTCCTAGTGTTCAAAGAATGAGTATCAGACAGCTTGACAAAGTTCGAAATATTTTTATAAACATATATTAAATTTTCAAATATGTATTGTGACGCTACAGTTAGAATATTAATTTCCTTAAATCTGTGTCTCAGCGACACCCTTAGACCAAGATTATAAATAGCTCGGACAGTCCTTTTCTGCAAGACGAATATAGTATTGATGTCTGCAGAGTTTCCCCAGAGGAGAATGCCGTAAGTCATAACGCTATGAAAATAACTGAAATAAACTATTCTGGCTGTATCCACATCAATTAAGTGCCGAATTTTTTTGACAGCAAACGCGGCAGATCTAAGCCTACCCGATAATTTGTTTATTTGCGGGCCCCATTGTAGTTTGGCGTCTATAGTGATGCCTAGAAAAACAGTCGAATCCACAATGTCCAGTTCCACTTCATTCAATTTAACATTGATTGGTACTTGTCGGACATTGGGCGTTAAAAATTTAAGACATTTGGTTTTTTTCTCATTAAGGAGAAGATTATTAACATTGAACCAATGAACTACATGAGATAGTGCAACGTTAACTTCGCGAAAATCTAGTAATTGTCGTCGAATTTTAAATATTAGAGAATTATCATCCGCGAACAATACTACCTCGTGATTATCCCGTACGTAATATGGCAAGTCATTAATATAAACTAGATACAAGAATGGACCTAGAATTGAACCCTGCGGGACGCCCATGGTGACCTCAGATCCCGAAGATCTCTTGCTATTAATCCTGAGTCCTCGCGTAAGCCTCCCAAAAGGCCGGGTGTCTTCTCTATTTGCAGGATACCCGTCAATCAAGAGAAATCCCTACACTAATATTAATTCAGACCCTGTTCAACTGCTGGCTACAGTGCCGGATTAACCACGTAGCAAGAGTAGCAATTGCTATGGGCCCCGCGCAAAAGGGGGCCCCGCGTATCCAAACCCAACGTGAAACTTATTAAGACGTGGTATATTGAATTTATTTGACACGTGTTTTCCGACTAAGACAATCCACGTCAGACAATCGGTAACCGATTATTTAGTTGGCGAAAATAAAGCACAGAATTTCGTAAAGTAAACACATAAGTTCTACAAAAAGTCACTTTATACTTAAGAGCCCAAAGCAGAAAGAATTTGCTAAGGGCCCCGCGGTTGCTTGATCTGACACTGGCTGGCTACATGTTTTCTCAGAATGAAAAGGGTTTAAGCCAAATCATTTTTTAATCCACCACGCTGACCTGAAATGGGTAAGGGGATGATAGACAAAAATAACTTAAAATCTCTTACCTCATCGTTTCAAAGAAACCGATAGGCATGTCCAATAACTGGCAGAGCAATACTCCTGGGACCAAGCTGTTTCGCCAAAGCCATCATTCCTCTATTTTTCCACCTCCAAATTATTGTCCATATCATTAGGAACACAACCCCTAATATGCACAACATCATTTAATTCACGATTTGAATAAATAGTTCAATAATATGTTAGTTGGTTTTCAATAGATTGTTCTATATTACCAGAATTTTAAATCCACGACCGATGGTCATGAAAGCTTTTAGCGTTCTGCGCTAGGTGGTCAGAAATTTAAATATTTAAAGCTTTGCTTCACTACCTACTCACCTAATGAAACACATTTTTAATTAATCATTAAACTGCTAATGTGCGACACTCGCAAACAATTGATTTAATTTCTGTCGTGGCTACTTTGTTTCGCTTGATGGATTAAACCTAAACATCATACATAGCAAAAAGGAATTTTATTTACTCTCCTATCTTTTGTGATTTTTTGACCATCAAGTTGATGGTTGTTTAAAAATTATAACACTGCGCATACTTCTTAGGTCTTTTATTTTTCTCAGTTTTTCCTACTGTCCAACTGCACGGTGAATCTATCTACATCTTTCATCATGATATCAAAAGTGACTTTAATAGGTTTCTCTTCTGTACACCCACTGCTTCTGGTTTCCGAAGATACTCGGTATTTTCGCAGAAGAGTCGCCAGCGCTGTTTTCATTGACATCATTGCGTACTGATACCCTGAAAGCAATTATAAAGGCTATGTGTAGAAAAGTCTAAAAAAAATCTAGCATATTGAGTTAATTACTTTGTCAACCAATAGTAATGATTAGACCTATTTTCAGCAGTTAACATACTGCCAACTCTAATGTGACTGAATTTGTGAAATTCAGGTTATAAGGAAGAATAGTAGGGTTATGTGGTTACATAACCCTACTATGCGTATATAGCGTATTGGTACCACAAAGGACCACTAAGTAGGGTTCTACTTAGTGGTCCTTTGTGGTAATACGCTTGATAAAAGATTAGGTTAGGTTAGGTTACAATTTAGTTCACATCAGCTAAAAATCTCAATGTACCTGTGTAGTTTTTTATCTAGGCATGCATACTAAGTATCCTGGATTCACAAGCCAAATGGGGATTCTACAAACCTAAACAATTCCTAGGTCCATGACTAAACGCCAAGAAGGCAGCTGGATGCTTGAGCGGCGTGTCGATGAACCGCTCAGGTCGGAACACTTCTGCGTCGTCTCCCCAGTACCGAGGGTTGCGCTGCGTGCCCCAGATGTGAATAATCACTCCACAACCTTCTGCTAAGCATATTCCTGAAGCTGTGATGATATTATGTCAGAATTATTATGTGAATGGACATATACTGATCTAGGAAAAAGATTTAAAGAGAAGAGATGATTCTAAGACAAAGATCGTATCTCGTTATTTGGTCATTTATGAGGGGTGATAGACGGACCACTTCACTACTTCATACCACGAAATAAGAATTATTTAAATTAAGAGTCAGCTCTTGGAGAAAGAGGAAGAATTATATAGACCTTCACAAGTAAATTTTCGAAACTTATGAAGAATTGTGTGTACATATGACATGTATGTTTGTAAGTTGACATGACATGACACAAGTTATATCCACGAACCAGGAAAAATAAAAGCGCGGGGCAACGTTTTAAAAAGCAAAAATGCAAAAAGAAATGAAGATAAATATTTTGGTTGAACAATTGATACAGATGTGTTGGTCTATGAAAACTCTACCCAAATGCTCGTCACGCTAAGATTGTCCCTCAATATACGAAAATTCAATTAAATACAAAAGAACCAAAATACGTGGTGACTTACTAGGAAGATATCTAGGGAACGATTGCAGACTGATAAAAAGGAACACTTACGTAGCTCTATATCTTTTTGGATCTTTCTAACAATAATAGGCACAGGTGGGTACAGTCTCAGCGTCTCCCGGATCACAGCGTCCAGGTACTTGAGTCGAGGCAGGTCCTCAAACGTCACCGGCCTGTTGGAGTCACCGAATACATCCTGCAACCTGCGGCAATAAACACCATAACTATGTAGAGAACTAATTACTATTTTCTTTGTAAAAAGATGTTTTTCATTCGTTGTTAACAGCCTGCCGCATTGAAGATCACCGCTTCCAAAATGTGTTTTCTTTTTCATTCAATTTAGTCTTTTCCATTCAACAGATTCCCCTTTTGGATATAGGCGACTCCTTTCCCTTTCCAATCCAATTTCCACCTTTTACCGATATTATCAGTCTATCGGTCTGGTATCTTATGCTAAGTTTGCCGATTCTCAGTCTCGAGGTCTCAAAGGCCTGTGATCCATTGACATACATAGTTAGCCCAATGCCATTCCCACTTCCCAGTAGGTATTGCCCATTTCCTTTCCATCACGATGGATTGACACCGGTGGCACTGCCCATCACCAAGGATATTGTCAGAAATAATAAGAGTCAAACTTACTCCTTATACACTAACTCCTGTACATCAGGATGCCTGGCCAGCATCGAGACAGTGAACGATACTCCTACAGCTGAGGTATCAGTGCCAGCCACTACGATCACCAGTGTTTCTTCCTGCAGCTCCACGTCGGAATACCCACGGTCACCGCCAGATGCCTCTATCAGAAGATCTAGGAAGGTCTTCATGTCATGCGTAACATCTGTAACAGAATTTTGAGTTTTTTTTTAAATTATCACTTCGTCTTCGTGTCCTAGGTAAATATTCCGTTATCCCGATTTAATATATTTTTAAAAGCATTCTTTATTCCACAAAATCACCATGCAGTTTGATCATGTTATATATGTAAAATTTTAAAAAGGAAAAATTATCACTGATTTATTTAGCCACGATGTCTTTGCAAATTGCTGTGCTCACGAATCTTTCCAAAATTATGAAAACGATGGTGTACAAGTAAATAAATTAGCCACAGAACCCTTTGCCCGGCCAGTGTATATTAGTTTTAACGATATATATCTAAAAATAATGCACTGCAGTGCCATATAGTGGCATATCAAAATGGAAATATTTTTTTCCGTGTTCAAATATTTATGTATTCCAATTTTCATGGCGCTCAGACGAAGGGTATAGAAGTTTATGCGCTGCAGCGCCATCTATTGGCGAGTTAAAGAAAAACAGATACTATGTACATATCAGGGTTGAGATGATTTAAATCCCGATTTTAATCGGTGTTTTTTTTTATCGTTGAATTAATTCTTTTTTAATGCAACAAAATCAACCAAAAAGTATCCGACAGTGGCCCTAACATAAACTACGGCGCACACATATGTATGTATATGGTTGTTCAATGCTATGTAACTTATCTATACAGTTCGGATATATCTCGAAATGTATGTGTGTAACCGTATGCGGGTTCGATTCCCGCACGGAACAAATATTTGTATGATCTACAGATAGTTGTTTCGGGTCTGGTTGTGTGTGCAAGTGACATGTATGTCTGTAAAACTGTACCCACGACACAGGAGAAATCCTAATGTGGGGCAAAGTATTAAAAAAAAAACAGTATGAACATAAACATCAAAATATGTTAAGTGACTGCAACAACAATACCCAAATAGTTTTTTCAAATTATAAGTCGTTGCTTTTCTTAATTTTTCATTGTAGATTCTTTTTTATTTTGTAATTAAAATATAATTAAAATAAACAAAGAGAGTTTTTTTTTATGTTTAACCGTTAATGAGGTTCTTTTATCAAAGAGTAGACATTGCATATTTTATTTTTAAACGGCTTCAAAAAAAGAGAGATTAATTTTTTGCTTTTTGTTAGTTTTTGTTTCTGAGTTTTTTGAAGGCGATTTTTATTTTTTGTTAAAAAATTTAATTATTTTACAATTTTGAGTGATGGATAGACCTAGTAAGGATGCTTCTCTTAAAAAACTTTAAAAAGGTCAAATGTTTCAGGCCCCGAGTCGAGTGAAAACCTTCGAGACGGTATTGCACTTTGTGATTTGAATGTTAATGTTGTTAATGTTACGAGAAATGGAAAGATTAAGACAACGGTCGTAACTAATACAGCGTTAGTCTTGCCATTTAGCGGTTTAAAATGAGCCTAAACTCGAGGGGTTTACTAGTAGCTACTGACGAGTTCCACTATATATCAAACCCTCTATACAAATGTTATATACGGGACTCATAAAATATATCGAGTGATCCCAAGCTCGGAAGTTTAATTCCCTAACTCTTTACCGTTGAGGAGTACTACGACATCCATCATCAGCTCAGCATCATGAAATAATGATTTTCACACCTGACTCATGAAGAAAAAAGCTCAAACGCGCTATTTGTCCTACAATATTTGAAGGTATCCCTCGATTTCCCTAGGATCCCATCATCAGATCCTGACTTGGTGATAATGGGACCAAATGGGAAGCATACTCTTTCAAACAAAAAGAGAATTTTTAAAATCGGTCCATAATTGACGGAATAATCGAGTAACAAACATAAAAAAAATACAGTCGAATTGAGAACCTCCTCTTTTTTTGAAGTCGGTTAAAAAACACCAGGTCCCCCATCTCTGGCTTACCTTCATTGGTCGTCCAGAAAGGAGTCGCTAGAGTAAAGCTCCTTGGTGAATTCCAGTGAAGCCTCTTCACCTTTCAGCCACTCACGTCCTTGTTTCCACCCGAGCAACTATTTTATGGGGATCCAGTTAGTGAGTTGGCAAGTCTCCGTCTGCCATTTTTACGTGTAGTATAGGTATTAAATTGTTTCGGTAGGAGCCGTAGGTTTCCAAAGTTCATCATAATCTAGTCCACTACCATCCCATCACAATAACCCATGTATGTTCTCCACAAGTTTTGCAATAATCCTGCACAAACTAGGGTTTGTCGTTTGGTCCATTTCTAAAGTACATTCAGGGATAATCGCTGGATATGTCACTATTACTATTCATTTCAGTTGTCTTAAAGGACCTTTACGTATTGGCTTCGGGACCACGCATGGCTTCCAAAGGTCCAGACATAGACAAATAATAATTAATTAATTTCGAAACATGCGAACTGGCTTGACATTCAGACCTGTCTACATGGAAGGCAAGTGTTCAACCGGTTATGATATTTACTTAGGAATCATCTAAGTATTAAATTATTCATGACTAGTTTTTTTATGAAACATACCCCAAGGTTGTGTAATTACGTCTATTAGTAAACGGTTAACCTGCATTTACCACTGGGCACTATACTTGGCCCGCTATTAACCCGCACTCGCATAACCGACCAGTGCAAAGTACGTAAAGTATTATAAGTAAATAGTGTCATTTGGTGAGGCAACAGCTACATTTCTGAGGAAGGAGATTAGAATAGCGTACGTATTGTTGTTCCTATTCATGTTTATTGCAGAAAACGTGATGATGGCAGATTTTCACGTATGAAAGCCAACCATTTCCAAATTACTTCCGAAGCTATTCTCTTCTCTTCTGTTTTCTTCATTCTTTCCTTTCTTTCCTTGTTGCCTCATTGGTCTAGTGGTCTACGCTATCGAAATTCTGTGTGAGGGGTGAACTGCGGGTGTACAATAGTGCCCCTCTGCTTAATCCTTCGGGGATACAGAAGTGATGCTATGTTATGTATGTTTCCTCCTTGCACAGGACTACAGAGCCCCAGACGTTTGAAAAGCGTGCGTGTGGCCGAAGCAAACACGTAGAGGCTTCTTAAAATGCTTTAATGAAATTGTTATGATGACATATCCAGCGATAACAATATAGAAATGCACCCAAGGACAATTACTGGATTTGAAGGACTATTTAATTACAGAACAAATGTAGAAAACCTGCTTGGGCTATTGCGATGGGATGTTTGTGAATTTAGTCATGGGGAATTATAGAAATCTATGGCGCCTGCAGAAACAATATAATAAACTACATGTAAAAATAGCAGACGGAGACTCGCCAATCCTCTAATTGGGCCCCCCAAAAATAGTTGCTCAAATCGCAACAAGGGGACAACAGGGACATAAGCGGCTGAAGGGCGAAGAGGCTTCGCTGGAGTTTCAACTCAGATCCACTAAGGGTCTCGACACTTACGCTCAGCATCCACTCTAGGAGCAGAGCTCTGCTCTAAAGACTCCACTATGGGCGACCAATGAAGGCAAGCTGGAGGTGAGGAACGGTGCCTTCTCCCTGGAGCACTCGAGTACCGCGGGTTACTCCCCGTCACCTCGCTTCAAGGTGTTCTGCGAGTTTATTATTATTATTATTTTGTTTAATGTATCCGTAAGCTAGGTGCCATTGTAATCTAATCTTTGATCATCATTTTTTATTTATTTATATTTAAATGTATTCTCACGCTAGTTACAGATGGCTATTCATTGTAAATGTGAGCACAGTGTAGGAGTATTCTTTAAACTTATGTTTTTATTTTTATTAACAGACTTTGTGTTAAAATTGCATTGAGTATTTATTTGACAATACTTACATTGTTCTCTCATACCTACTTTTTTCACATTATTTACATAGCAACATTGTTAAAAGAGATTTTAAACGCAAGAAACTCAATGGATGGACTGAATGGACTCTATCCATGGAGTTTCCTGCCGGTTCTTTTCCATAGGACCAACTTTTTGGAACCGTGCAACAAGAGTCCTTTAACGTTTCATAAGTGCCTGTATTAGGCTTCTATTCTGTCTATCTATTTTATTCTGTTCCCTTTTTAAAAAACCTCACCCCACCCTTGGTGCGTTTACAAATTCAAATATTTACATGCACAAACACGCAGAACCGGAAAAACTATCTGTCGGTCATACAAATATTAATGTCTCGTATCCACTCGACCGCTGCGCCAATCATGTCGCCAAAATGTTAATAGGTAAGTAGATCTCTTAAAGTATATAAAGGCGTGAAGTATCAACATTGTCGGCACAATGCTGCGAATGGCACAGTGGCTACGCGATTGACTTTCCACGCTACGGTTAGCGAGCTTGATTACTGCGTCGATAAAATATCTTAAGGTCTATAAATAGATGGTCCAGATCAGGGTTTTATGTCTGTAAACTTTAGCTATGACGCCACGACACAGGAAAAAAGTATATAATAACGTTTTATAAAGGAAAAAGAATTATAGTATTGCCATATTTGAACATGATCGATTCAAGGGTTGCGGTGATCATCAGGTGACCTGCATCCTCGTGAGCCCACTATAATAAAAATGAAAATATTAAAAGCTTTACCTTTTTTCAGTGCATTGTTGTTCTCACTCATAGCTTTTCGTTTAGATTTGATCACCTGAAATCCAAAATCCTTCAATGAGTAAGATGTTTATAAAAATATAAAAGGAAGCGACACGATGTAGGCTTGCATATTATTTGCAGGGGACCAACCTAAGTAATCATTAAAGGGCACTTCAAGAAACAATGGTTACTCTTGCAGCTCATGTACACACGGTCGCTCATTGACTAGGATCAAATAACCGACTACAGGGCTGTGGGGTTGTTTAAATAAATTATATTACTAGCTATTGCCAGTGATAGACATAAACCCAGGTATGAGAGAGGCAGCGTGCCAAAAGACTTAGCAAGATTACTCTAAGAAACGCTTTCTTTTTTACAATAATCCGCCATATAGAGAGTGATACTGTGTTGCGTACGAGGTGCAATGAACAAAATTACTGTGAAATCTATCATGTTCAATTCTACGAGACCCCGAGAATTACGTGTATTGGGTTTCATGGCTCTAAAAGTTACAAAACGATTAAAAAATGGTCCTTGGTCCCCAATATGTTATAGATATTACCTTATCAACAAAACTGCAAATGACCCTCTTGCATGCCTCAAAAGTTCCGTGATAAGACAGTAGTTTGTACACAGCATCCGAGTGTAGCCAAGGCTGCACCATGCGAGCAGCAATCAAGCTGCAGCTCTCCTCAAAAGCCTTCAGGAACGGCTCTTTCGTGCTCTTCTGGGCGTTCACTTTCACTCCTAGAGCTGTTTCTGTTTGAACAAAACCATTTTGTTAGCACGAAGTTAGTCATCATACCGATCTTCACATATTTTGTGCACAACACTTATAGTTGTAGTGGAAACATTAGTCAGAAAAATTAATTAATTCAGATTAAATTGCGCACTTTGATATAGTATGAGTAACAGAATTACAGAAGTCAGATGGTAAACGTCAAAGGAAAATTATATTCTAGGCTGTAATTTAAGTTATTAGTACACCGCCGAAACCTGCTTGAATATACAGAATCCACTATTCCTAATTAATTGAGGTACAGTAGGCATCATAAACATATCTTACCACAAACTGAATCCATGGTGTAACTAGTAAGATACTTCCACACGGAGAACGGTCCCCGACCCTCCACCGACCGCAGCTGCTCCATCATCACTCCGCTCTGACGGGAGAATATCTCCACGAAGTTGTTCAGGTTCTTTGGAGTGAAGATCGGAGCCAAAACCTTGCGACGGGGACGCCAGATAGATACTGAGAAAGTATTAGAAAATAGTTGTATCTTACTTGCTGGAACATTAGGTAGGTACCTATACCATAGGATCCGATAATTCGATCAGCGCAATGGCTAAGCCACTTGGTTTGGAGCTACGTCTAGTACATTCGATTCCAGCACGGAACAAATATTTGATGACGCATACACCTAGATTACATTAAGATATAAGTACAATTAGCCCCCCTCTCCCCTACAATTCTAACATATACCCAAGAGAAAAGAGAAAACATAGGATGGTTCAGCAAAAAAATCTAATTGTTAGATCGTTATGTCAAATGTTGTAAATGTAGACTCGGAACAACGATGAGACCATCGATGAGATCCAATTTTAAGGATCAGTGGAGAGTTGGATTTATAAATCTAAGTATGCCTTACCCGGTGCAAATATAGTCCCATTGCCGATGAGGTTCCTTGCAAAACGCATAACATCATCTTTTTCCAGTGAAGTCTTCAGTATGACTTCTAAATCCACTGGATCCACTACAACTGCAAGTCAATCAGACACATATACATCGAAATGGCGTTTATGAAAAAAGTTTTCAGCGATTCCTGACATTTATCTAGTCAGTTAATCACGGTTAATCATAGTTAGAAACAGGATCGATTAGTAGCAAAAAAAGTTTTGTGTTAATTGCCCATTTTCTTACTGCCTGTATTTTTTGCCCAAAATCCGAGGATGTAGGTCCAAATATGTCCAAAAATTATGGACATTCTGTTAAGAATGTTCTCTCTAGCTATAACGTCTAAGGTTATCGCAATATAGTAAAATAATTAACTTACCAATTTTAATAACTGGCCTATGTTTTTTTCTCAAAGAATCAGCATTGCAATACAAAGCAACGCTGCCAGTCTTCTGGGCACACTGCCGGTTGACAACGATTCGGACGAGAATTTTGATGAGTAATGTTTTTATATTTTTTACTTTTCTAATCTGGTTAATGTGTAAATATAGTGTATATAATAACTATGTATAATTAAACTTACCTATAAAATATTTATCTCCCAACCACATATTAGTTAATCCGCCATTTTTAATGGCTTCGCGACCGAAGATTTCGAATGATTCCATACGACCTAAAACAAATAACAAGATCGCATACAAAGGTCAAATCTCAACATGTTTTACGTACTTACAGTCGAAAATGTTATTCCGTCTCAAACTGTTAATTAAATTTTAATTTACATAAATGACTTATTAAAATTATAAACTTCGACAACGCCAAAACGCTTGATGTCATTTAGCTGCAAACAAAAATAAGTTAGCCTCTATACTCGGTTTGTTTAGGTACTTAACTAAAGGTAAGCAATCTTGATGTGACTTTTTACACAAACACATATTAACCAAATAAACTACTGTATAAACTAGTGGTTCAATTGATTTGGTAATCGTTATTGTTGTTTTACATTGGTATTTAGTCGCGTTTTATTTTTAAACTGAGTTTTTAAACAAAAATATTAAAAAGATTGTTTACCTTTAGTTAAATACCTAAACAAATCGAATATAGAATGTTCAACGAATTAAAAATATTTAACAAAAATAATTAAGTATACATTTTTGACTCCTAAAATATTTCCATGGGGGAAGGTAAAATACTATACTATGATAACAACCTATAACTACTACATAACATAGCATCACGCCTGTATTCCCCGAAGGGTTGGGCAGAGGTTTATTTTTTGTACACCCACATTTCACCGATGCTATTATTGAGTCCCATGTAATAGGGGGCGAATCTATTAACGTCTACGGGCACAATTCCAGACTCCGTGCTGCTACTGAGAAATTCCATACAGTAAAACCTAATAACACTTTCCCCGGCGCCGGAATCGATCCTAGGACCTCACACTGAGCAATCGCGTTCTGCTAACTCTAGACTAAAACCACATTACTTACTTGCTCCATCCCCTGCAAATCTATGCGCGTGACCCACGAGAGGGTAGCTCTTTACAGCACATTTAATGTTGTTCGACACTTTCACCAACCGCCTGATCCTATACCTCCTGAGAACCAGCCATAGTACCACAATAGAAAGAAAGAAAAACCACAACATGACTGATGTCCAGCCTCAATGACCGGCTTCGCGCAATGCACTGTGACGTAGGTCTAAAGCATTTACGTTTATATATACCAACAGTTAAGGATGTTGGTTGGTCTCGAAATAATTATTTAAGTTGAAGTTAAGACGAAATTTGAAATACTTTTTCAATCCTTTACCTATGTAAAGGATTTAAAAAGTATTGCAAATTTCGTCCACTTTGTATTTGGATGAGGTTTAGAAATTCCACGACGATGTAACACTAATAAACCACTAATAGGTCTCCGAGACTTGATACGGCCAGTCCATGGATGGGAGTTGGTTCCCTGCTGTGGCGGTCCGAGGGGGTCTCGTGGGGGTCATAACCCCCCCCCCCCCCCCCCCCAATCACACACGGCAGATTGAAAAACCTCTTACTAAAAAATACTTAAAACAATTTAAAATATGTAATATTATAGTTAATTTTTTATCTAATGAATTCTACTCTGCTCAATTTCAACACATCATCATCATCCCCCTCATATTATTGTTAATATGACACCCCCCCCCCATGCTCGGCTGCGAACGCGCCTGATTCCATGCTTCGGAAACGAAGCTTCTTGCGGAAACCACGGAACAAATATTTAGATAGCGTTATAGGTAGCTCCGGAGTGATTGTATGTGAGATTCAGGTACCTATGTCCGTAAACTGTACTTAGAGGAGAAGTGAGTATTCTTTACTTTATCAGAGCTGGCACAACCCACTATTATCACCAGAGGTCTTATATATAATAGTGTGTTACATAACATAACATAGCATCGCGCAGTATGTCCAGAAGCCTGTTTCGAAAAGGTGTATTGTACACCCACATCTCACCCATACCATTAGAGTCCTATGTAGGTAATAGGGCCTGTTGCCATCTACCGGGCACAGTTTTAGACTCCGTGCTGCTAATGTGAATTTCCATACAGAAAAACCCAATACCTGCTTGACCCGGGAACTGAACTCAGGGCCTCACACTCAGCTGTCGGGCTTACGACCACTGGACCAATCAGGCAGTCTCAATTTTATATTTGTAATAGTGTTTTATAATTTTATATCTCCAGTGGTCTTCTTGATGTGAGAAAAAAACAGCTTAATGAAACGGTAATAATCTTAATATAATGTCCTCCTGACCGAATTTCGGTCACGGCGGCCAATCTCACCGGAGATTAGCCAACTACGCAGGAGATATTATAGTGCACAAGTGTGCGCGCAAACACAGGTGCACTCTCTATTTCTTCACTCTCATAGTCCGATGGGACGGCAATCCGACACGACCGGAGAGAGATTAGGCGCAGGACCAACGGCTTTACGTGCTTTCCTAGGCACGGTGTGTATTCACATACACAAAGACCCAGTCCCGAAACAACTATCTGTAGATCATAGAAATATTTGTTCCGTGCGGGAATCGAACCCGCGACACGTAGACCAGCAGTCGTATCATATGTAATCGTAATATATAGATTAGGTAATTATTAGCATTATTATTAAAAGCCTATGCTGTCCCACTCCTGGGCAAAGGTCTCCCTCCCTTTTTTCCATTTCTCGCGATCCCTCGCATCTGCCCAGTTTTCAACAAGAGCATTCAGTTCGTTCCGCTATACCTTACCTACATACCAAGGCTTTTTCATAAAACCTATTCAAATAGACCCCTGACTCATAGAAAATAACGACCGCCAGTTGGATGACTGAAAAATCCTAACTGAAAAATAAACAATTTAATTTAATTTCAAAGTAGTTTTTACCCCCCAGGGGGTAAAGATCAAGGAATAGGTAATGTAAATGTTATTTTAATTGTCATCTTATTTAAATAATTACATAGAAATATCAGATATGTATTTATAATTACAGTTGTAATTGAAGTCAACAAACGAAACAATACTATTAATTACTTTGACAATAATTACTAAAGTAAATCTACGTATGTAACTAATTATTAATACAATACTAACGAAAACATTCTAAACTAGCTTTTGTCCACGATTTCATCCGCGTGGACTACATATTATTACACTAGGATTTCTCCTGTATCGTAGGCACAGTTTACAGACATACATGTGAAATGCACACACAACCAGACCCGAAACAACTATCTGTAGATCATACAAATATTGCTGCTATTATTGAGTCCCATTTAACAGGGGGCCAGCCTATTGCCATCTACGGAGCACACTTATTTCGTAGCTTCTGAGAATTTCCAGAGAAAAACCCAATAACACTTTGGCTGACTCGGGAATCGAACCCAGTATCTCGCCAATGCAGGACCAATTTTGCTACCATAAAATAAAGTCGTGCTCAGCAGTGCCACAGTAACTAAGCTCCATCTCTGATATCAAGTATGAACTAATTCGTCCTTATAGTTTTGATGTATTAATGAACCAAAAGATGTCGCTAGTCACTAAATAATAAAATAGAAAGTAAGTACAACTTTGTAATAAAATCTTTATTAAATAACAACCGTATCGTAGATAAGATTTAAAAAACCCTTATTAATACACAACAAATTAAATACATTTTCGGATTTAATTTTAAACTTTTTACAACATTTTATAAATAACCATTATTTTCTTTCACATAGATACACAAAATAGTATAAAAACAACACGTACTTCTTAAAAAATACATGATAATGTCTGTCATATATAAATATTTCCTGTCGCGGGACTACTGGAAGAAATTTCTTAAGAAATAAGTAGTTCCTTTGTTCTTATGTTCCATTTTTACATTTATATCATCGTGTTTTCTGGTGTGTACATAAATAAATAATTTTCTACTTACAGATAATTCATCACTCATCACTATATTATAAATAAAAATTAAATTCAGTAGTGATTTTTTTAAACTCACCCTGTAAACCAAACGAGTAGTCATACATCATCGCTGGGTAATGTACTGTGATAACTATATCAAGGATGATTATAAGTACCACAACACATAAAAATATGGCTCTTTCATGTTTTATCAGTCTTTACGCAAAAATTAAGAACATAGATATTTAATAAAATTTCACACACAAATTATACTCAATAGTGTACTAATGCGATTGAAAAAGAAAATAAGACATGGTTAAACGCTAAAAAAATGTGCGCGCACGCATTAATACATTTTTGGCTAAACGATAACGATTAGATTGTTCGTTCAGTCTTATTAACTCGAAAAATATTGTTTTAATGTAAAGATTTAAAAACATGATTTACCAATTTCGACATGTGACTGTTACCACTTACTTTTTTTGTTGACTGTACATTATTACTAACACTGCCTATATCTTCGGGCAATATCGGCGTGATACTAAAGTAAGCTAGTAATTTAAATATTAGATTTAGTAATACAAGGCAAGCCTGCGTCGGAGTACATTTTGTTCCAAAACTCAATTCTCTGCTTGTCCGCGCAGCTCGATAGTTTCATGTGTTGGTCGAGTATCATGTATTGCTTAGTTGCTGCGGTGTACGGCTGCCAGTGTAACGGCTCCTTAATCGGTGTTGGGTTCCTGAACAAATAAAAAATAATTACCATAAAGAAAGAATAATAATAATAATAATGTCCTCCTGACCGATTTCGGTCACGGCGACCAATCTCACCGGAGATTCCCAGGGCGAGCGAATATAAAATTATAAATTATACGCAATGTCAAATTACAATCTTTATGACAGTATTTAAAAAAATAGTTTTATCATTTAAATTAAATTTTACCTATTTATTTATTCTTTGCTATGAGAGCGACGCGCGCATATGAATGAAACGGAACCTCGCCAAACATGTGAATATAAAAATATACAAATTGTTTAAGGATTATAATCGTGTAAATGTACAAGATGAAACTACTGCAAAAACCCATTATTTATATATTATGTTTATTTATATAATAATTATTGTAACAAAAATACTATCTTGTAGCGTTATTGCTACTATTGTACCTACTGAATAAGGCCTATTAATGAATTAATAGGTAAGGATAATGTTGAGTAACATTTAATTTGCAGCAGGTATAAACCGATAACTCGTTTTTGCTTGGTACATAATCCTACTATAATATTATAAATGTGAAAGTTTGTGAGGATGAATGGATGAATGGATATTTGTTACTCAATCACGATAGAACGGCTGAACGGATCTGGATGAAATTTGGCTCAGAGATGGATTATAGTCTGGAATAGCACATAGGCTACTTTTTATCCCGGAAAATGTACAGGTTCGTAAACCACGCAGGCGAAGCCGCGGGCGGAAGCTGGTACAATATAATATTATATACTAGCTTTTGTGTGACCAACAAGAACTGAGCAATATTTATAATTTATAGCCTAAAGAATTCGAGGATAACTGATAGTAACAGAATTTTCAGAATTAGATCATTCGTTCTGGAGATTACCTCTAAACTACCTCATTAGTTTAGAGGTCGCAAGCGCGATTGTTGAGCGTGAGGTCTTAGGTTCGATTCCCAGGTCGGGCAGTGTTATTGGGTTTTTTAGGACGGAAATTCTCAATTGCAGCCTGGAGTCTGGAACTGTGCCCGGTAGAGAGCATTAGGCTCGCCCCCTATTACATGGGACTTAATAACGTCATCGGCGAAATGTGGGGGTACAATAGTACACCTCTGCCTAACCTTTCGGGGAATACAGGTGTGATGCTAATTCAAGGGCGGATCCAGCTTTCAAATCAGTGGGGGTCACATGTTTGAAGTCTAGTCGGGACAGGCTCCTATTCGATTACAATAATAAATACTGTATGATCAATGCAATTAGAAAAATTATCAGTGGTCGACCTAGAACCGGCCCTGGGGGGGGTTATGACCCCAATGATGCCCCCCTGAATCCGCCCTTAGATGCTATGTTATGTTATTACCTCAAAACTTACAAACTTTACCTCTATATTAATGTGGAATTAGTATACAGAATTTACAGTAGCAAATATCACTCACCCAGTCCTTGCAAAATCAACCCAAAACTTGGTCATCTGATATATTATATTTCTTAACTTTTCATTTTGTTCATAATAATTGTGAGTTGCTTCATTGCGGAACAGATAAAACAAATCCTCAGCGTGACAGGCACCTTTCACATCTACCAAGCCAAACAAGCCCTTCAAAATATTAATTTCAGTTGAACAGTCAAATCTATACATATATGTGGGTGCAAAACTGTGATAGAAATGCGAAAATCTATGTGTTTGGTATGAGAAATTTATATCTGTATGCAAATCCACATTAGCTTGAGCATTTTCTTCTCTAAACTCTTTGTCTCCCGTATAAAATTTCTTTATACGGGCACCAAATTCTTTTAACTTATCTGCTGACACTTTTGTAGCTACATCCCTAGGTACTAAATATGATGGATCTCTATTTAGGATCTCAATTTTTTTTACATGATCACCAACTATCAATATTCCTTCTGCGGAGTTGTAACCGATTAACAACGGCACTTTATTCACTTTTCCTGCTAATATCATATCCATAGGATCTTCAGTCAAAAACTGTTCTTGACCATCGAATTTCTTTTCCACTGTTGGAGTGAAATAAATAGGCAGACCTCTGAGTTTTTCATCCTTCGTTCTTGTTTTCATGCTGATTCTAGCCAAGTCAATGGCAGGAAGACCTCTTAGATATGCTAATAGTTCATTACGATCTTTTGTGTCTTTTCCTAAAAATTTTCCTGCTCTAAATGCTCTTTCCACTGGTTGATGTGCCATTGCCCAATACGACAAGCAAACACCACTTTGTGCTATCGCCCTATGAAACAGTCCTTTTGACATAGGTGATAGCATATGATAAATGATAGCGGCCGCGCCAGCACTTTCCCCAAATATGGTGACATTATCAGGGTCTCCGCCAAACTTGCTGATGTTTTCCTTCACCCAACGCAAGGCTACAACTTGATCTTTCATGCCAGCATTACCTGGAACTTCAGGAGTGTCCAGACAAAGAAAACCTAATGCTTCGAGCCTGTAGTTTATGGTGACCAAGATGACATCATGTTGGAATAAATATTCAGGCCCGTAAGTCCCAGAGTTTCCTGATCCTGATAAAAATGCACCCCCATGAATGTAAACCATTACAGGGATTTTGGAGCCAGGTTGTAGAGCCTTCGTGTAAACATTTAAAAAGAGGCAATCTTCATTTCCTTCAACTATGTCTACAATGGTAATATCGAATTGGGGACACACGGGCCCATGCTCTACTGCATCACGTATGCCTAACCATGGCTTTGCTGGCAGAGGCGCCTGAAAATTAAATCAATGGTACAACTATATTCTATAGTTCAAAAAAATTATGTTCAAATAATAAAAATTTGGATATATATTTTTTATTTCATCATCTGTTATTTTGTTAAATAATAGCCATGATCTGTGTTTTATGGGACATGGAAAAGTTTAATTCTTTCACTAAATATCACACAAGCTCCAAAATTACCTATTAGTAACAGGCAATTTGATTACATATTATATTATTATGTACATCATCACGCCTACATTTATCAGGTGAAAAATATACGATTATATCTCACCTTAAACCTCAACTCTCCAACAGGGGGTTGAGCATATGGGATACCTTTGAAGCTATAGTAAGAACTTCCATCTAAACACTTCTTGACCGACCCCTTTAATTTACCCTGTTTCACCACAACTACTGGGTTTTCCTGCAAGAAAAATAATCATATTAGAATAATAGGAAAATATTTAAACTTTCCTATTTATATAGGCTTCATTGGCAAACAATATATTAACACTTTACAGCAAAAAAAAAAATTCAAATGAGTTACTTAATTAGCACAAATAATAAATATTTTTTATCTGAAATGGTAAGGTACCTAAGTCTTGCTAAAATTTTACTGAATTATTGTTTTTGTTAGATAAATTATAACATCTGATACCAACTTCTATGTACAGAAAGAACTGCAATAGAATTACTGTGATTTTTAATGGACAATTTTCTCACAATATTTTGGGTGTAAATAAGAGAAGTGAATCAAAATAACAGGCAGTTAATATATTTCCAAGAAATAATTTGTAATATATATAAATAAAAAATAAATGCTGTTAGTGGCAAGCGCATAATTTGAAAACAGCTGGACCAATTTGTAATGTGCCGAATAAGGTTTTTAGGGAAACATAACTTGAAAAACTTGCTCCTACCTATCTCATTGTGATTTTATCTTAATATATTATCTATATCAGTAAGCAAATGATCATCACATGGATGTATGACAAAAGCAGAAAAGAAATCAATTTATACTTAGCCAAAGAGATTGAATCAAAAAAGTATGAATAAGAAATAATGAAAAAAGTACAAATTTATCAGTGCACTATGAGCCCTGTGTTGCTTATCTACTATCTTGGAGGTAAAAGTCAAGATATTAATTAAATTACTTAAATCGATACTGTGACTTACTTGATTCATGTGATCCATTATGTTTATTACTAGTAGAAATGAAGGGCAATCCGATTTCCGACCCCAGTTATTTAAGAATAAAATATTCACACAATAGTTGTTTGTTTATTAGATAAATAACAGATAATTGTTTATATCCATAAACATCTCATCAATAATGCTATCCGATTTATAGCAAAACACGTATGAACGACTGTAGTTTATTTATTACAGAAGAAATATAAGTATAATTGAATTTAAAACAAAAGATTATCATGCAGGATATCAAACGATGGTTAAGTTAATCGCAATCGTAAATGTCAAGCTGATACGACAAGGACAAACATATGGAGAAATTCTAAGATTGAAAGAGAAAGACTTAAGTTCGAACGGTCAAAGGTCGGTTTTAATCGTTTGCCGCCTGTACTAAAGACGACTTTAGACTTACCAAAGAACTGTCAAACGATGAAAAACACCTTACATTCTTCGTGCGAAACACAAATTTTTCTAAACTTCTCACAATATACATTGTTTTGATCGTACTTGATTCGCTAACCTAAATGAGCCGTCATGGTTACTTACATTAACTTATATAATAATGAATCATTTTCTAAGTTTCCTCAACAAGACTAGACTTTATAAAACTATTTAATTGTGAAATCCCATCCTATTTCCTTGTTTATTACAAATCCCCATGTTTCGGAAGTCAGAACTGTGACAGAGATAGTGATAAATAAAAAACATTATGACAAGAGTCACGAATGAATTGAACAATTATTATTTCCAGTTAACGAATAACAACATAACGATTTACATCTTTAGACATGATATATTGTTAGGTTCGAAGTCCACATAAAAATTCGTAGAGACTTTATAACACCAATTGGATTTGGAAATTCGAGATTTATGATTTGCCGAGGATTTGGCGGGTTTGACTTATTTAATGTAGGGTTGCCAACCATAATATATTATTTTATTTGTACGTTTAATATTAATTAATATCTACTTCATATTCTTAGAACGGTTTGGTAAGTTAATAAAACACAGATCGTTAAATGATACAATGTTTATTAAATCAATAGAGAGATTAGATCCTTGTCAATTACGTTGTCGATTGGTACTATAAATATACAGGCTGTTATTTTTTGCATTTTTTTCAATTCTATATCTGAGACAGGCAAGCGACTCTTCAAAAATGTTTGAATACAGTTTTAAAGAAGCGTAGAACAAAGAAAATCTTATTCTGATCCACACAAAATTTCGATAAGTCTGTGGTGCGAGCCGGGTTTGAACTTTTGCATGAAAGGTAAACATTCAACCGCTAGGCTATAATAAAATATTAGTTCTTATAAAATTCGCATAATGGAGTCCCCAAGCCGAGTCCCCACTGACAGGAAAGAGCTTCACAGTAGACCATCGAAATAGTATATCGTTAACAACGACTGGACATATTATTTCGATGCAGTAGACAGACATACAAACAGTCATTACATATTTTTAAATTTTACATAAATACTTTTTACTTAAAGCAGCCTATGTTAGCCGACATGTTCTATACTTAATCATGTAAAGATGAGTAAGAGCATTTTCAAATTGTAGATACCTAGTATAACGGCAATTTTTGGGTTACACCTTTCTTTTAATTATCAATCTTAAATTCCATATAAGACAAGTATCGTAAGACAAAGACGTGGTCAGCTGATGTCGTTTCAAAGTAATGCAGAAAAGAAAATCACGAAGTCCGTTATCCGTAGTCTTAATAACTACTAGCAGGATATTATGGAGAAAATCTAGGTTCAGCGGACATTACGGCCAACATTTTTATTAGCTTGGAACCCAAACAAATGTTAAAATAATGTTAAATGTTATTATAACTTAGCATAAGCAGAGTTGCACTAAATTGTAAACCCATAGTTTAGCTTATTGCCAACAACCAAGTACAATTATTAACTCTGAGCTGCTGCTGATCATTTCTAGAAAAACTCAATCACATTTTTACCCAATCTGGAAATTGTATATAGGACTTCATGCGAAGCAGACGTGCTAACGACCACACTATTATAGATAAAATGAGGCTGAGGCAGTTCTTATGATAATGGTACTTTCAATATTTATGTTGTTAAAATGCCTGATAAAATTAAATAACATCGACGTACCAGTATACTTTTGCTTTACTACACAGTCATGAGTGGATGGTAATGAATATAAAGATTTAATATACATATGTACAATAAAGAACGTCAATTTTAATGATCATTTACAGTGCTTGTTTACTTTTTACGGCTACCTTTAGGAACCATTTCTAATCGAAAAGTTATTTTCAAGTTTGCTTTCTAAATTTTTAACCACGTGAAAGACGCGAGGTGTAACAAACTTTGACAAACGAAGGTTTAACGCTAAATGACACCGCTACGCGGCGCTAGTAGTAGTTAAATAAGGGCGCGAGAGCGCCATGCAATCTTTCGCGCGCTAATTTTAAACTGAAATAGGGACATTAGCCAACAATTGCGTATCAATTTATTGATTAATTTACACATTGCAAATGAATAAATATTAAAATATCCATGATAAAATAACCCTCCATTTGTGCTACAAAAATCGCCAGGGTGAGTTCAAAGTTGCGATATGAACTAAAAAATTCACCAATAGAAATTGCTGATTCGGTCTACCTGCCAGCTTATCAGGGCACCCACTTCACCCACCTTCAGTGTAAATAAGGATTAGCACGATTATCAGTTTTATTATGGCCAGGAATTATTTTTGAACGAGTTTTACGAGCAGCGCGGGTTGCATTGAACAATTGTGCAAATAAGTGCGATTTTTGCTATTATTTGTATTGGCGATATTATTTTTAACTTTTTATATTATTATTTGATATATTTCGTATGTTTGGGTGCGCTTCTGCGCACATTCACGCGCCGCTTGCCGAATGTGCGCGCCGCGTAGCGCGATGCTACGCTGAAAATGCGTACCAGCAGCTTCTAACTGACTGGATATTACCTTCATACGAACTAGTAGGTTCTATTAATATATAATATATATTTGCCTAAAAATACACTCATTTGCAAGGAGCTACGGTCAAAGTTCATACGATTCGCTACGTGTATTCGTATACGTAGCGACAGTGGCGTGCACTGAGTTTTTATACAGGGTAGGCAGAAAATTTTAAAAGCTTATTTACCAATAATACCTACTGCCTGTTGATATTGGTTCGTCGTCTTGTCGATTAAATAATGATGCATGTGATTTGCCACCTCAAATATCTTATAATAAATATTTATCTGAATTATGTGGGGTAGGCAGTGTCTTTTTGTCTTTATGAACCGCACGCCACTGCGTAGCAAGACAATTGAGTGAGTCAATGGATGAATATTTTCAGCCCGCTTTGAATCCTTAATTCTACAAAAAGCATGAATGTTGGAAGTGATTTCTCTAAGTTGATTTATTATTGCAAAACCTCAATAGATACTTTCGTAGGAAGAAAAAAAGTGAAACAACTATAAAAATAAATGAATAATAAAATAAAATGAATAAAATGGGGACGGCCATATTAAATCGAATCACTGTAAAGTTTATGAATAAAGCTAGATGTTTTAAATAACAGATCTCCGAATGTTTCATTAAAGATAGTGCTAATAAATAAATAAATTCAACCCATTACTGTCCCACTGCTGGGCAAGGGTCTCTTCTCAGAACGAGAAGGGTTAGGCTTTAGTCCACCACGCTGGCCCAGTGCGGGTTGGCGGACTACACACACCGTCAAGAACTTTATGGATCCCTCTCAGGTGTGCAGGTTTCCTCACGATCTTTTCCTTCACCGTAAACGCAAGTGATAATCAAATTCTGATCGGCACATGATTCCGAAAAGTCAGAGGTGCGGGTCGGGTTCGAACTCAGACCCTCCTGCATGGAAAGCAAGCATTCAACCGCTAGGCTATCGCTGCTCTAAAATTAATTATATAAGATATTGTAAGTACATCAAAACTGAAATTAAATAGAGGGGTCTATTACTTAAGAAAATACCAATTTATATCATTAAACTTAAATGATATACATAGTTTGTCTAATTAACAAAACATCGTGACTCGGATTAGAGTGATAGACAACTTGGTTTAACTATGATCCCTCTATCCTTCTTATATCTTCGTTATAAAACAATTGATAGTGACAGAAGTAGAGTCAAGTCAAAGTGAAAGTCAATGGTTTTTATTTCAACTAGACATTTTCTGGTACTTTTAAAGACTCTAAGCGCACGGTTCCAAAGGGGGTAGGTCCTACGGAGAAGAAACAGGCAAGATATTCCATGGATAATCACACTTTAAAAATAAATAAAAAGTTAATTAAAAATCTTAAATTAACATGCATTATATAAGAAAAATACATAATGAGGTAATACAATATGAGTTATACAATTGTTTCTAATAAAAAGGGCATAAACAGTTCAAAGCGGATAAAACAGAAAAAAAAATACAAAATAATGAAATAACAAGAATGTCAAGACATGTGAAGCGAACCTGTGATGAAATGTAAAATTGAACTAGTAGATACAATGGATAACCAGGGAAGCCACATGTGCAAAAGATAGTTACCGCCACACGTCTCTATCGTCAACATAGTCTTTCTTTGTGAAAAAAGATTTTAAATTTAAACGTGGATTTTAAACTTTTTACCGGTAAGAGAGTCATTGTATCCCTTATCCTCAGATTATCTTGGTTTAATAATAAAGCCTAGTAGGTAAGTATAGCCTTCAATGTCAATAGATGGTTATTAAATCAGTTCACTATGTTTGCGTTAAAAACTTTCCAATCAATCTGTATAAATAAAAATCAATTGCCAAAAATGTATGTAAGCGCATAACTTCAGAACTGCTGCATCTTTTTGGCTAATTCTTTTTTTTGTTGTATTCGTAATTGTCAGGACAAGGTTTGTATGAAAGAAAATTTATGGAAAATTAGAAATTAGAAATTGTAAATTGTACCCGTGCGAAGCCGGTTAGCTGAAGGTTGAAGCTAGTTTTTAATAAAGAACTGGAATAGTTATCGATGTGAGACTTTATCTCAATCAAATCCGAATCAAAGTTTTAATATCAGTAGCATGACAAAATAATAATATCTACTAAAGTAATATTTGCAAAACAATACAAAAGTAATCGCACAGTGCTACAAATTGCGAACGCAACTGGCGCAAAATCACGATTTGTATAAAAAAAAATATAATATTGCAAAAATTAATGAAACCCGCTATCTGCTGACATGTGGTCTCAAGAATTATTTTCTCACGGCTTTATCAACAATAATGCGGAATATTTTAATAATTATTACTTTTGGGTTTTGATTTGTTGTTACAAATATGCGTTCTGTTTACATTTTTGCTTGTAATAGACTTCTTTTTTATATAAAATACTAATAAAAGGGACAAGTTTTGACGACTTGTCAATACATGTCAAGATAACGTCCGGTCAGTTGCATTTGACATGCAGGGAAAAGAATATTGTGAATTTCTGTTGACATGCCCTGTAGTCCGGTGCGGGTGAAGGCACTCTATGCTAGATTCACTTCGAAATATAAATATATATATTTTATCAAATAATGTGTCACGAAACTGAACGTTAATTTTCAATAAAAAATAAATAATAGGAGAGTGAAAAATGTCGTCGTAAAAATAAAAGTTCTTTTTTTATTTTTAAATAAGAAATGGAACAATGTCAAAAGTGATCTCATCGCAATCGAGGCAGACATACAAGTCTCTTTTGTGCCATAACTATTGCACTAACGTTTACAACGTTTTTTGTTAAAACTCGCACTCAGCTTTCAAAAGCAACCCTTTTAGCGACCGTTTAGTTTTCTATAAAGACTTGCACCGTCATTATTTACAACCCCTTCGGATAAACCCTTAACAACAAACCTTTTTAACATTTTAAAACTCCGACCCACAATGGATGATGTATTGAATTTTTTCTACCAGCAAGGATTATGCAACTCTGCTGTATAAATGTTTTAATATTTAAAAGATTAGCGTCATGTCATTGCGTTTTAGTATAGGTAAATATTTTTTGGATTTAAAATGTTTTTTATTTATACAAAAGATTTGATTCTTCAAGTTTAATATTAGCTGTATAATTTAATATAACTTTATCATGGTTGAGCAAATATTCATTTAAGTCATGTAACCAACTTTAATCTTTTATACTTTTCAACCAATGTGTTGTGCACTCCTCAGATTTTTATAATAAGTCGTTAGAATTATATAGACACATTCCAATGATTAAGTAAAAAAAAAAAATGCGAATTGAGCCATCAAAGAGTTTTGAGTAAACACCTGCTCTTCAACTTTCTGTGGCAATTCCAATACTGTTAACTTATTCAATTCGTTTAGCTTACCTGCCTATAAAAAATCCATACATTATTTTATCTAAGAGTAGAGACGACCACTTTGCAAACAGCCATTTCACATACATTTCGATTCTGAAAGAGTAATAGAATTTCTTAAAATCATCAACCCCTAAAAAGTATTGAGACAAAGTTTGAAACAAGCGAATAATGATCTTTACATCGCACGTGCTAAGTCCGCAGAATTATGCTCGGTGGCGAGCCAGTGTTTGGTGGCGCGAGGGGCGCGTGCGACGCGATGGGGTTGAATAGTCTAGGGATGGCGATTGTCGATATTTTAGAAATCATTTAAATATCGTCTGTTTGAGGAGAGATGATTGGTATTAAAACTAATGTTTTGAATGCTCATATTAATGTATGAACATATGTTTTGGTAGAGTTGATTATTAGATATAGATAGATAGGTACCTTTCATACCATAGATAATCCAGAGAAATGCTTGTGTTCGTACGTTCCATAATATACAACATAGGTATTGTATGTTTAAAGTAGTAATAGCAAAATTGAATAAATAGTGTTTTAATGCACATTATTCTGAGCCCTCAAACGCAAACATTCCTTTAATCCATGTTTGTCGATGAATATTATCGATAAACTCGATATGATACAGCTACAGCATTAAAATCACTGTATTAACCCTTCAGTGTACATGTAGGAACATTTAATGCATTCATGGGCTCTCGAGCGTGGCGACTGCAAAGTAACTAATAACTAAACCAGTCTGCCCTAACAATCACTTTTCATTTATTATTTTAAACTGCAATGGTATAATTTTGAGCTTAGAGGCTTAAGTAGCCATTAAATTTAGGTATCACGTATAGCTTAGATTTAGTGTTATTTCTAAGAATAATAGTGAAATAATAGGTTTTGTAAAAATATAAAAAAATACAATTAATACCACCAGTTTCGAAAATTAAAAAAAGTAACATGTGAAATTAATGAAGCTTTAGTTTCGCCATTATTTTGAGTACTTAGCTCTTAAGTCTGACTTTGTAGTGGGAACAACTTAAACGAGAGCGTTTTTTAGTTTAAATGCCTTTCAGTATTCGGCTGTATCAGCATCTGAGGCCCTAGTGTAAGTTTCTTTTCACAAAATCGATTTAACGCATCGGACGCGTTCGACGCTCCAATTGGTGGAGAGCACGAAGCGGACCAATCACCCAACCAACCAAGTTTGTCCAAAGAAACTTACACTAGGACCTCTGGTTAAATCTGGTACTGGACTAGATCTTGATGCACTGTGGGCCGACTTACTACTTGTTTAGGACAAAAAGAAGCGGATACTATTTTACTGCCATATTTCCGACGCTCATCATATTTTATACTTGTATTTTTACAGATTGTCAATCCTATCCTATCCTACTAATAGTATAAATTCGAAAGTTTGTGAGGATGGATGGATGGATGGATCTTTGTTACTCTTTCACGCCAGAACGGCTACATGGATCTGGATGAAATTTGGCACAGAGATAGATTATAGTCTGGAATAACACGTAGGCAACAAATCCCGGGAAAATGCACAGATTCGTAATTCACGCAGGCGAAGCCGCGGGCGGAAGCTAGTAACACATAATTCTAACCCTTTGAACGTAACCGTGACGCAGTTTGTCAACATATTATTACCAGGAATCGTCATTGAGCCATGACCGTCGACATTTGGTGTTAAAACGTTGCTTTGTAAGACTATTTGTCAACCAATCACCCGGAAACGGTTATGACGAATCGAAGAGTGAAATTGTTGATATGCTGCGTTCAATATTTGAACAAGAACTGAGTTTCAGCGAACTGCAAAATTACATTAATCTTATTGAATATATTTTGTACCTACGTTGTGAAATAATGTACTCAGGAATATTCTATCTCTTGGACCAATAAATTCTTTAAGTAGAGTTTCATCTCATATTACGACTAGAATAGAATAGAATAAAATATATTTATAATTCATGTAAACCAATTTCAGGCACTTATGAATGCACAATGCACAATGTCAAGACTAGGTGCACGGTTCCAAATAGTAGGTCCTATGGGGAAGAACCGGCAAGAAACTCTATAGAACCGGCAACTGTTGCATGCCCTTTGCATAACCGCTGGCATAACCTTGAACCACACCCCGTTGGCATAACCTTTAATTCAATCATTGAACTATGTTGAATCCCTCCTGGAAGCTCACAGATTGCCTATTTCTTTGAGATTAGATAGATTGTCTATTGCATATTTTCAAGCTAAAATGCGCGTAATCCTATACTATTCCACGAACAGAGTATTTATATAATATGTTTACCTATTTGTTTGTTTGTAATCGCGTTATCGATATTTCAGGGAGAAAAAACAATCTAGACGGGTATTGGAAAAAAAATCCATTAAAAAAAGATTGTTCGGAGCGGACGCTCGATCGCGAAGATATATTTATTTATCTATACCAATATTATAAAGAGGTAAAATTTGTTTGTAAGTTTGTATGTAGTTAGTAATCTCCGGAACTAATGATACAATTCTAAAAATTATTTTACTGGTAGAAAACATATTGCGACGACGAAGTCGCAGGCAAAGTTAGTATAATATAATTATGAAATAGAGTACCTATTGAGGAAACGGATATCTTGAAATAAAAATAAAATAAGAAGCCATAGACATATCCAATAAAAAAAATACGAGGCAAGAAAAATGTATTTGGCCAACTTATTTGAACTTTTTGGGTTAGGGTCCCGAAGCATTCTTCAAATACATCACCAAAACGCGTGTCTGATCAAATATATAAATAATTTATTGCGTGTCAATATCGACAAAAGGGTTTGACAATAAAAAACGATGCAGTTTGCACGCGCTATTAAACTATTAAATAAATTAAAGCGAAACGATTGCAAGGTGCCCGATGTAACTAGATTACAGATAAATATAACACTAGGCACATTTCGCTTGTTACAATTTTAACGTAGCAGTGGAAGGGTTACGTAGGGATATTTTCTGTTATCACATATTTTAAGTTAAAACCTAATCGTACTCCGTATATATTTTTTTCAGCATTTAGACGAATTTTTTAAAGACATTTGCTGTGATATTTTACCTCCTTAGTTGTCTTCTAATTCTATTTAACAACAATCAATGTTGAAACCCACTAAAAGCTAGAACGACAATGTTCTACAAACTTACTAAATCAATTACACCGATTAACTCACTCGACTTTCAGTAGGTATGTTAAAAAATCTATAATTTTCCAAAAGCTCTAAATAATCAAGTGTTGTGGGCGGAGCTTAGTCCGCCCTATGGAAGCCATAGGCCTCTGAGCCCATAAAGCAGGGTACATACCGTCCCAGCCCCCAGTAAGCGACGCACGCGCGGACGCACCGTGCTCGCACACTCTAGTCATGGTGGACAAAATTAAATAACTTAATTATTTTAACTAAAAATATTTTTATTTTTATATTTTTGTGAAGATTGTAGTGTTGTGACCGTACTAGTGGAATATTTGGAGCAATATACTAGAGGTTTTATTCGCAAAGTGAGTTACGTTTTAATTAATTTATTTCGTAATTAATTTATCGAGTTGAAAATACAAAATAAATAAAACTTACTTACTCTGTAAAAAACCAGGGATTGAAAGCATTTAATGTATGGTATATAAATAATATACAATACTTTTTAACATACATTTATGCATAGCATTTGTTTTATTGAATTAAGAAGCAACCTTCTTGGGAGCTTATAGAAAATTCTTCGTCTTGAAACATAAAGTGCAAGGTGAATTTCTTAATAACTTAAACATCACTCAGTAACCTAAATCAGTAATTAACTTATTTTCTTACTTAATCTTCCACAACTACACTTAATTCGCTCTGAATTTGTTTGTAATATCAACAACGCCGCGCTATTCAATAAGCTCAAAACTACAACGACCACTCATAATCTAAATCACATAACAATCTCATTGCAATTAACTTCCCGATTCGGTCGCGGTTCGCTGGTTATAGTATAAACGAATGTAGGTGGTCGGTGGTTGCCCGTCGCGTGCCGAACGCGTGCTGTACACGCAGGGCAGGTGGCCAACCCTTACTGTTGGTGTTTCTACCTTGCGTAATTGACTCATTGAGACCACTTGATACTGTTCAATGAGATTTGACTACTGTTTAAGAATCTGTTTTTGTTGCGAAGACTTGCGAAGAAATTAGCCTCTTAAATTCACGCATCCATTAAATTAAATTCAGCATTGCAAAACTTACTTGAACATAATTTTACTGAAATAATTGCTATGAATGGATTTTGAAAACTACTTTGAGTAGTATGTAGTTCAGGTGTTTGTTACATTAGCTATGTATCATCCATTAACTATAACGAGCCACATCTATATCTAGCTCAGCTTCCGTAGACTTGTAAAATACAAAAGTGAATTATGTCATATGTTAGAGGCCGACACGCGACGGGTAGCGTGCCGGTCGCGTGGCACTAACAGGTGGCGTTACGCCGATCATGTTTCTGATTAAGTGATTGAGTACAACTTAAGTAATATAACCATTTTAATTGCCATTGGATGCGTATACGACAGGATCTATCATCACACCTTTAATCTTTAGACAAATATTTTTTTTTGGTTATATAGTTACATATTTTCAGTCATAATTTTCATCGTTATTTTAACTATTTATTTGAATATATTTTCAGAGGCTATAAAAAGCAAAATATTTATTTATAAGTATCGATCGGCAACGGAGATAACTGAGAATTAAAATAGCTGTATATTTAATACTGAAAAATAATTAGAAAAAATATTGAAACACAAATTATATTGTTTATAGTATAATACAGGTTTAAAATAATCATTTTTCTTCCGCTAGGTGAATATTATAAATTCGTCATACCAAACGACCAATCGTTATGGCGTATTCGAACACCCTAAATCGGAAATCTGTCCGGAAGTAGGAAGTGATAAAGTTCAACAGAAACTGACTTATGCGGTGTTGGTCACGCAATGTCTGGCTGTAGGGTGGGTCACCTGTACTGCAACATGTGGTAATTGGTGCAAGACAAACAACGAGGGTTGTCGAGTTCATAAAAAAAGGATAGCAGTTATGAAAAAGTATGTGTGTGTTGTACATGTAGAAAGAATTTCCTTCAAGTAAAGTGATGACTAGGAAGACAAAAATTAACCACTGAATTTTCCCAATTTCTGGTCAACAAAGTATTGTATTTAACATATTAAAACGTATCATCAAAATTCAAATTTATTTTTTTCTTTACAGATTCTACGATGTTTAGCACCGACTTCGATGACTACTGCGACTTCAACGACAGCATCTGCAGCAACGACTCCGGTATTGACAGATCTTGCACTGATTCTTTTGCAACTTCTACAAATACTACTCCATTGAAACACGATACTTCTGATCTTGGAATTTCCCTTACTCCAACAAAAGATGTGAAAAGAAAACTTTTCAATAATGACTACGATCCCTTTCAAGATCCAGTTGATGATGTAAAAATATTTATAGAAAACGTACAAGCAACGAACACATCCACGCCTAAAAAAGAGAAGAAACCAAAAGATCCAAACAAGCCTAAAAGAAAATATGCCAATGGAAAGAACAGAATTTCAAGATGCAAAAGTCCTAATCAACTCATGAAGATTAAGAGAAACAGAAGAATGAAAGCCAATGACAGAGAAAGGAACAGAATGCACATGTTAAATGAAGCTTTGGACAGACTACGCTGTGCTCTTCCAACATTTCCTGAAGACACAAAGTTAACTAAAATAGAAACTTTACGGTTCGCGCATAATTATATTTTTGCACTAAGTCAAACGCTAGAATCTCTAGACAATGTCAATACTGGACAAATCCCGCCGGAAGAATTTTCATTAAACTATGAAAAGTTACAAAATTATTCTATAACTGGTGAAAAGGTCACAAAGGACGCTTTCAGAGATATTTTCTTGCTTCCTAATAAAACTGAAGGATGTAACGACGGTAGTTATAGGAACTTCCAAGGATTCAGTAGGCCTTTTCCTAATGGATCTAACTATATGCAGACATCTGAAGGAGTACTTATAAATGTTGGCAACGTTACAGTGTCTGTAAACAATAAGGGCGGCAACTGTATCACGTCAACTACTGGGACTGGCTTCTTTACACACCCTTCCAGTTTCGGTGAAGACGTGAACCAGCAAACCTATCACTACCAAAGATATGAAGCTACCACATATAATGAAGCCGCTTATGATACAAATGCAGTAAATGGACAATATTTTAATCAGAAAAATTATGAGATATTCAAGAATGCTTTCGATACTGCAAAGAATAGAAAGGTCGAGAAGACTGAAGATTATAACTATGGAAAATATAATGATTCTATGTTTGGCTACAATCAAACTACATGTTATAATGGAAGTACTAATGATTATTTACAAAATAGCTATTATTATAACGATCAAAGGTGTTACAGAAACTTTTATAATAGGGCTCCAAGTGTTGTGAATGCTCAAATTTAACATTTATAAGCTAGTCATTGTGTACAAAATATTTTTGATATATTACTATACAAATTAGTTTTAAGCACAAAATTGTACTATACCAAAGACAATAAATTCTAGACTTAGAATAAGTTGGTTTTGTAAAAGTCTATTTCGCTAGTCAGTTTTCATTCTGAAATGAAAAAATATACTTTTTTATATTTGTAATTAATTGTTTTATTGAAAAATGTCACACAAGAGTGGTTTGAGAAGCAGAGGATGTTAAAAATGGATTAAGCTTGACATGTTCATCGATTATTTCTGTTCAAATAATGATATATAGTGATTGCTAGCTCACTCAGTTTTCCACTGCATAAACTATGAATTCTACTCCGTTTTCGGCTCCTACTTCAGTGAAGATTACTGTAGTATCCAGATACATAAACTTAACAAAAAAAGTTTATAACGTATCGATCTGTCTTGTTTTAAACAATGGCAAATAAACGGTAGCCCAGTTTAACGTATGGAAAGGCAGAAATTGACGCATGATTTACCACTGTGTAATAATACAAGTAAGCACCATGAATATAAATCAAATAGGAACAATGAACGTTAAAGAGCGAAAAGTTGTGAATGCTTATGCGCACCCCTATGACAGCTTTGTTCAGGCCCTATAGAAAATCCACCACATTAAAGTAACACACAAATCCAACAAAATAAACCTTATGGCGTTGAAATTATGGCTAAGAGAACTGAATAACTGATAAAAGTAACTTTGTTAGTTCAAAATAGGGGCACCCGTTTGGATCGAGTTACGATTTTCGAAAACTAATGTTTGCTTTGGAAATTCGTTACGGGTATTGTTGCTGGATGTACCGTGTTTGCTCCAATTATTTAGATGTCATATTTTTTTGATTACAGTCGCTATTTCGTCTTTTGTTTGGTATTTTGAAATATCCCTTCTACTTTTACAGATTATTCGTATATTCTGGCCACACTGTATTTTCAGTTATGTTTAGTTTGGATTATTATTTTTGATGATAAAACAATTGTAGCTGTTAATGTTTAGTGCACCCTTTAATTTCACACATTACTCCAGTGTTTCTTAAACTTTTTGCAGTCACGGACCACTTACAGAATTTCTTAAATTCCACGGACTCCTGTCAAAGAATATTAAAGGGGAAAAAAAAACATGTGGATTCGTGTGTACCTACACGAGTCCCACCGCACCTCGGGCCGCTCAACAGTATTTATCGACAGCGGTTTTAAACAAACGATGCGTTAGTTTGCTACACAATTTTCTAATTAATGTTAAGGGTTAATTGAGCTGCTGTGGACCCCTACCACACATTTTACGGACCCCAAGGGGTCCGTGGACCTTAAGAAACCCTGCATTGCTCGATTCCATGAAGATTGTCAAGTAATATTTGATAGTTGACAAACAACCAATTACTAACAACACTGAGGTTGAAGAAGAACTATTAGAAGTTCTTCTTAAGCCCTTACACAAACCAACAAGCTTAGTACAACTCACACCACACCACAAACACAAATAACACCTGGTGTCCAACTGTCACTCAAAATTACAGTAATTATAGAACAAATCTGCGCTTTCGTCGCGCACCATTGCGCAGCAGCTCTGATTCGAAATGGTGCAAACAGGAAATTAGCCTTCGACTGAGAGTTAATTTCGGTTTTGTTTTTCGATTGAATTTGTGATTTAGATAGGAAATCCGTCACCTTCAGAAGACATACTACAGTACTATACTTCCTCTACACTATGCGGTGTCTTCGGTGGCTGAGAGGATACGTTTTTCATAATAATTGCGTGATATTCTATGAAGCAAGCTAGGCTAACATGAGCATTATGAGAGAATGGTGACGTCATGTCAAGACGAATTATGCTTTTAAAAATTTGCTCCCGTACGAGATAATGACAAAATTGTGTCGCTCATGAGAACCCGGCTGATCGTCTGAAAGATAGAGAAATTGCCAATGTCAGACTTAAGAGGCAACCTTTCTTTAAACATAGGTAATATTGCAATATCAAAGATAATGGAGTTAATTTTTAAATCTTGAGAGGAGAAAGAAGTTAGATTGTCCATATATTAATCAAAAGTGTTTTAAAAAATCAAAAGCAACCTGGTCCAATGACATAAAATTCACGCCTATTGACATTTTGTGGTCACAAACCACGTTTATTTAATTCCATTGACAGCAGAATACCAAATGACACGGTGTAACAGCCGTAGCCATACACAATGTAGCGAGACCAACGGATTATCACGGCTCCCAACAGAAGCTAAATATTGTTAGGTATCTACACCCCATTCCTGAATGAAAATTATCGTGCTATGGCAAAATAGTGTTTTTGTTGTTGTAAATAAGATTGAGATTTCAAAACATAAACGAAATTGGAAAATGATAGTAGCAAATACCAGTATTAGTAAAAGAACCACTGACAGTGCACTGACTGCCTCAATGGTCTAATGGTCGCAAGCGCTGAGCGTGAGGTCCTGAGTTCGATTCCCGGCTCGGGCAAAGTGTTATTGGGTTTTTCTGTATGAAAATTCTCAGTAGCAGCACGGAGTCTGGGACTGTGATCGGTTAATGGCAATAGGCTCGCTTCCATGGGACTCAATAACGGCATCGACGAAATGTGGTTGTGTAATACTAACTCTGCTTAACCTTTCGTTGAATACAGGCGTGATACTATGTTATGATAGTGCATTATACATAAGCATTCAGAAAAAAAGCTTTTTAACTAATATACAGAATAGACATCTAAATATTTGGTAAACCAAGCAAAACTACAATTATTTAATCTGATATTTTGGATCTGAAATAATAGTACATACCTAATGAAGTATATTAACGCAAATTTTTTAAACAGATAAAAGTGCATGATAATATAAATCTCTATTGCCATACACCAAATAGTATAAATCATTCCAGTTCATATCAAATACAATTAAATAACTCAAATTAACATGGAAACTACTAAAATGCGGTACTTAGCAATATCTCCCCACAAATCTGCCGTTACTCCACCAGCTATTAATCCAACGCATTCGGATTCCACCCCAATGCAGTAAAACTAATCAATTTTATATATCGTCTTTATGCGAGACTGTGTGAGGAATGTTTAGTTCGTTGGCCTAGTGACAGTGCGTGCGAATCTAGAACTTTGGATTCACACATCGAGAAATTGGGGTAATTATTTAATCACTACTATATTATAAAACAAAATCCCCCGCCGCGTCTGTCTGTCTGTTTGTCTGTTCACGATAAACTCAAAAACTACTGAACGGATCTTCATGCGGTTTCACCAATAGAAACAGCGATTCATGAGGAAGGTTTAAGTGTATAATTCAATAAGATTTTGTGTAAATTGGCTGAAATATGACGATGATAGATGAAGATGTCGGAAAAAATCATGCCGACTGGGAGCTTTCCTGGCGTGCTCCGAGTAAATGCTCGACTTAACTGGCTGATACGACACTACGACAGAAAAAGAATAAAGGCGTATATGCTTTGCTACCCGTGCGAAGCCGGGTCGCTAGTTATAGTATAAAATAATAATACAAAATAGTTAGTAATACTTCTTATTAAGAAACTTAATGGAATGATATCCAATACTGAATATCAGTATTGAATTTCTCTTTGGCACTGTGACCCGGGTACGTCCTAAAACTGCGGCCAGACACCGGAGGATAGGCAGCAGCGTCCTCTCACTAATCGGTGAGCCACTGCGATCCCCAATCCGCCTGCCAAGCGTGGGGATTACGGCAAATCCCTCCCTTGGAGGAGGCCTTCGTTCAGCAGTGGACGTCTTCTGGCTGATGATGATGATGATGACTGTGCACCTAGAATAACAACGTTTTGAAAGAACATGTAAAAGCCCAGTTTGCTTCATTTTGAATCAGCCTATCACAGTCTGCTGAATCGTGTCCAATAGCCGACACAAAAACTTGGCCTTCTGATATCCTCATGGCTTCTATCTAAAGCAACGCCTTCAGTCCGTCTGGTGGGTACAAATACATCTTCAGGAACATAGCAGTAGCACCAACCAACATTTCTTTAAAGTGACAGTTAGTTTTGTGTTATATTTAATATACAGCAAAATAAGAACAACTCTATGAAACTTGGAAGATAAATCAGCAGTTTGTTATATCAAAGATTTCGTGCTGAATATAGGATAGCCTGGAGCGATTTTAATACACGACCGCATTTCTATTTGTTTTTCATGTAAATCAAGTAAAATACCCCCTACAATACAACCGGTACCTTTTAATTTTATAAAAAAAAAGTAAAATCAAACACAAAACACATGTCCGCTATCGTATGTCCAGAAACCTAGCCCCGGGCTAATTGGAGCTGCTTGTTTGTTTGTCTGTGTGTTTGATTTTGTTTAAAATTCATCCCGGCCCGGGGCCAGTATTTGTTTAGTCCACTAAGCTAATATACTCGTTTGTTTAAGTTTTTTTTTAATGGAAGGGTGTATTTATTTGAATTTTATGTGGTAGCTATTGAATTTTATTTTTATTGAGTCACAAGTAGTAATAAAATTATGTTTTTATTTTAATTTAATATTTTTTTCCAAAATGTGTTCTCATTTGTGCCACTATGAACTTACTTACGTAAAAATACATGCGATACAAGTAACTTCTTGTTTAATTTCTGCTGTATCTTTTCAATATGCCCTTCGTTGGTATGATTCCAACTGCGACCACATTGTTTAAGGTGCAATGTTTGATTCCCTGGTATTGCATACTAGATTAATTAGAAAGATTCTTCAAAGCCGAGGTTTGCCTCTTGTTCGTTCTCTATAACGTCAAACTCATCCGTAGGTAGTTCAATGTATCTCGTGGCAAAATCTATATCCAAATATTCATACTACCCAATAAATCTAATCCCAAACATTATACTAATATGAAAAAGTATCAATTCTGTCATTCTCCGCATTTAATACCACAAGATGAATTGGCATCACCACAAATTGGCTATACAGCTGACGTTCAATTTACCTTTTCATTACCATTCAAAATTAAACTCTCACTAGTGGATATAGAATTCAATATAATTTGAAAAGTATATTCACATGACACCAGTAGCGAAAGAGCTCTTGCCAGCCCCTGTGTACGAACAAAATTGGTTGAAAGAGAGAGTGACTAGGATTTGATAGAGGTCTTATTATACTGGGGCAAGCAAGTTAGGGAGAAGAGCTTAGTGATTTGGCGTAGAGCAAATATTGTAAATTATTTATTGTAAATATTAGATGGTGTATTCGATCAATAGATATTATTGGCGGCTACCGAAATTGTTTAGTTTACATTCAGCTATTGGTCATCATCAACAGCTTGCTTGAAGAGACTGGATACAGAAGGCGGATGATTGTTATGAACGTTATGGCGCAAGCGCAAGTTGCAAAGATTCTAGACTGAATTCAGTGAATGATTCAACAAGAATGCATCCAGATCTTTGAGTATACATGGCTTTATCAGTGTCAATGTTTATTTTCTCTGGAAACACGTAATTATGGCCATCTTAGCATAATAATATGGTAAACACATCTCCGGCATCGTTCTTAGGCGTAGGGTCCGAATGCCAAGATTCAGCTTCAAGATTACATTTATACAGTTCACAGATAAATAAAAACAAAAATAAATGATATTATTCTTTTTTTTTAGAAAGTACAAAGTAATTGCTCAGCTTTTAAATGTATGTAGATTGCTGACTGACCAACTACGCAACTGTCCGTAATTTTAAACAAGCCAAACCATTGCATTTCATACTTGATAAGTTTATTTTACACCAAGCGTAAACACTTACGCACTTTTCATTTATCTCTCCCTTTCAGTTCAAATTATGTCTTATTTCTAACATCATAAAATCTATTTTCAACTGCACTCTAAACACCAGCCTTTAATAATTTCAGTTTATTAAATTTAAACTTTATATGCCCTGCAGAAAGAGTGACTTTTGCTTGATTTGCTCAACTAGGGTTGTCCCAAGTTATAACATTTGGTACGACGGTCGAGTCTAACCACTTGAAGTTGATTGAAAACTAACTATATCTTTGTGTGTTTGTTTGTTGGAATAATATGAGTTACGTTATCGAGTCGAGTGTGCATCTGTACCTACCTAGTTTTGGTAATTAATTATTTTATGTGGATTAGAGGCTTTATATGAAGTTAGGGATCTTTCAGTGTAAAAATGCATGTCCCTCCACTAAAATTGATTATTTAATTGTGTTAAAAATTGTTAAAAATGTTTGCGCTACAATCGTCGTATTCCACTTTCGTGTCTAGCCGGTGACTAAAGAACCAATGATATTGATGAGATTGCGTGTATTGCGTTTATACACTAAAGACAATGCAGGGGCGTGCATTTTTAGACTGAAAGGTCTCTACTTACTAATTAATTTATATAACTAACGTATAGAAGACCGAATAGGTAGGAAGCGCGAATAGGTAGGTAAAAATTTAGGTGAGTACTTACTAGGTCCAATTGGGCTCCCTATTGTATGTATCGTGATCCTAAGAAGTACCACCAATTTAAAGGTCATTAAGTCAGTAAGTAAGTATAGAATGCATATCACTTAAAAATACATCTAGATGCTTTGCTTTTTTCTACCGATTTGCATAAATCCCGTGTTAGTCAAATAAGGAAAATAAAATGGTTGCAAACTGTGGTAAGATTTGAATTCCCATCATTATAATAACATCATAATCAGGAAAAATTGTAATACAGTGCAAGTTATACAACCTACAAGTTATAGTGTTTCAAATAAAAAATAAAAACGACTTCTTATAACGGTTCAAAGTAGATAATTTCGTCCATGGGGGTATTTCAGAAGAGACCCGCAGGAAAGCCGGTCTCTTCTGCATAGGACCAATCTACTTTTGAAACCGTGCAACTAGAATCATAACGTTTTAAAAGCGCGGGAAAAGGCCCAGTTAAAATAAAAAGATTTGACTTTGAATTGTCAGAGTTCAAATTGTTACCTACCACCGGAATAGCGGCGTGAATCCGCGGTCCAAATAATTTTCTCACGACTATCAAAAACCACGTAGCAAAAGTACCAGTAACGAAGTACCACTAGATTAAACACTTAAAAATCACGATCCTACAAAAATACCATAAAAAGATTCACACGTTAACAATGACAAAATTAACCCTATCATCGCTCATGGCTTTTTAAATATTGTGTAATTGTTAATGTTTATCCCACTTGAGTCAGAGCGTGTCATATTTAGTGGCAAAAAGTACCGATTATGCTAACTTCAAGTGTCATTTTAGGCTCGCGGATTACAAATATTGTACGTAAAAAAGTATATAAGTGGAGTTCACACGGGTTTTTTTTTAGATCTCTAAGTGACAAGACCACTTAACTCAATGATCTGGGAAGTCAGGAAATAATGTATAAGCATCTTTATATTTTACTAGCTTTTGCCCGCGACTTCGTACGCGTGGAATTTAGAATCTGATATTTTCCTGCGGTAAAATGGAGCCTATATTTTAAGTTAGACCTCTAGCAATACGTCGGTGAAAACTGCATTCAATTCCATGCAGTAGTTTTTGCGTGATGCGTGTACAAACATACATAAAAGACTAAAAACTTCTACCAAAAATTCTAAAAATATTGTTTTGGTTTCTGTTGCTCTAATAAAGGCTCTCCATATTAGTTTTTCTCCAATATCTATAATGTACAGACATCGGCCTGTCATAATTCTATTATACATATGTATAGATTCTGGTAAGCCTGGATCTAGGACCCCGTAAAGCCATAGTAATGGATATTCATTCTGGCAATGAACTGAAACATGAAATCCTTAAGTATAAGCTGTAGCGTGAAATTTTCTCTTGGTCATGACGATTACTCCAGACAGCAAGATCGTATTTTTTTTTTCATAGCCAGAATTTCGGCGTTCCGCGATTTATCCGCTAAGAGCATCAATAAAACCCACAAAGACCAGAAATATGAATATTAGATTTCTGTATCTAAGTATCGTTTTATGACTGCCTCATTGGTTGTGGTAGGCCCTGGGTTCGATTGCCAGATCAGGCAAAGTTTTATTGGGGTTTTCTCTATGGAAATTCTTTGAGGCTCTCACCTCACCCACTATTACATGGAACTCTACAACGGCATCGGCGAAATGTACAATAGCACCTACACCTCTGTCTAACCCTTCGTGGAATACAGGCGTGATGCTATGTTATGCGTTATGTTACTATCGTTTCATTTGACATGATATCAGCAGGAATGGTAAGTGTAGAAAGGCGTATAATGACAGGCACACGCCATGGTTTACCGACAGTTGGCAAGTTGTGATGTAATATCGGACACGTGACGTACACGTGACGGACACGTGACGTATCAACTGGTATGATACCCATATTGTATACAATTATTTTATTTGAATATTAATTAACCAAGACAGCGATTTAATGTAAACAAAAACACTGTGTAAGACTCATTCAAATTTTTCATTTATTTTTTTGACGTGACGTGCCGTATAATAAGTAGGTAAATAAAAAAGAATTAGGTAGTAGCGATATGTTAGATTTCCAGTAATAACATATTATACTTTGTAAGTAATTCAATTGCTTACAAATCATAACCTACTTCCTACGTTTTCCTATCCTACTAATCCTACTTAATATTATAAATGTGAAAGTTTGTGAAGATGGATGGATGGATATTTGTTACTCAATCACGTCAGAACGGCTGAACGGATCTGAATGAAATTTGGCACAGAGATAGATATGAGTCTGGAATAGCACATGGGCTTTTTATCCCGGAAAAATGTACGGGTTCGTAAACCACGCGGGCGAAGCCGCGAGCGGAAGCTAGTATTATACATGTGAAAGTTTGTGAGGATGGATGGATGGATGGATGGATATTTGTTACTCAATCACGCCAGAACGGCTGAACGGATCTGGATGAAATTTGGCACAGGGATAGATTATAGTCTGGAATAGCAGATAGGCTACTTTTTATCCCGGAAAAATGTACGGGTTCGTAAACCACGCGGTCTGTATTAAACTCCAAATTCATAACCACGGGTACAAACAAGACAACTTTATAAGAACAGCAATATTTTCAAGTTCAACTCCAGTCTCAACAATTATATTTTCTTCAAGCTACATATAGTATATCTATTAAGTTCTATTTCACTTGACACCAAAAGCGCGTGTCTAAGTGTAAAAACGTGCCGGTCTCGTGCCAGTCGCGTGCCGGACGGTATGGTTATCATAAACTGTTTATAATACGCAGATTGTCGACAAATTAGGTGTTATATTTGAGTATTAAGTAGAAGGGTACAAGTGACCAAGTTGGCGAATTTTTTTATTTAACTGTGTAGTAGCGGCAGATGGGCTACTTTATATATGAAATAGAATTATCAAATAATATGTAAGTAACCTTAAATCTTTACTTAATTGAGAAACATTATGTTTGACGATACGTTTGGTGCACTTATTTAGTTATTAGCTTTCTGCGCTACGTGTCGCGGGTTTGATTCCCGGATGGAACTGGATGTATGATCTACAAATAGTTGTTCAAGTTACAACAACAGATAAATATAAAAACACGATATACTGTAAGTTTCTCCAGGAGCTAAAGTCAGCTCAAAAAATTACGTTAAACGTCACACTGTATTGAAAAATAGCTATAAATTATCAATTTTTAATTACAAAACAGAAGTTGTATTCGTATCTAAAGATATACTTACAAGCGTAAAATTAATATAAATAAATAAACATTAAATAGTCTGCGGCGCGACTCCCACGCATGTCGAATTTACCAATAACACGCCGATGTCACGCTTGTCATCGCTTAATTGGATGTACGAGCTACTGAGCTGGAATTTAATAGGAATATGGCAAACGGAGCGACGTGAAGGTTGAAGACATGAATGATGGTGACAACTGAAGTAACGGAGGCTGGTGAAGGGTCTTTGGGTGAAGATGTATAAATCTACAGCCTCTTATCCGATTATCAAATCGATATATCAAAGGAATAGATAACTATAACATAGTATCACGCCTGTATTCCCCGAAGGGTTAGGCAGAGCTGTACGAGTCTGATGGGGGGCGAGTCTATTGCCATCTACCAGGCACAGTGCCACTCCGTGCTAATACTGAGAACTTCCATACAGAAAAACTCAATAAAACTTTGCTCGACCCAGTAATCGAACATCCTGCGACCATTATCAAAGAATAGAGACAGATCTATCATTTATCATAGATTATTATTGCTTATGTCACTGCGTTTAGCTTTGGCTTCTGGTTCAAAAAGCTTTTTTATGTATAAACAAGAAGTTTGGTAGTTACCGTGGTCTTAAGATTTATAACATGAGGTAGTTTTTCAATGCCGGGCATTTTTGCATATTTTTGCGCGATACTATTTCTGACTGCTGCGCTTCGAGAAGCTCAGTGAGTTCCATACATCAGATCTTAAAAAAACAATTGTTTAGTTTGATTTCAGGTCTTTGTCACACATCTCTATTATTATTACGACCATCAAAATCCATGTACAAAACTATTTGACCGATTGTCGCGGTGTCAAACCGTTTACCCTTATCGCTTATATCCGACACCATGGAACACCATAGAACGCCATATCCCCATCTGTCGCGATGCATCGTTGCACCGCGAACAATGGTAGCATTCATGGAGCGAAATTTTTATCGAAAAAATGGATTTTGGGCCAAAAAATTGTGTGCGGGGAAAGTCGGTTTTAAGCATAGGTGGTAGGGGAATGTTTTGTATTGGTTATTGAAAAATGTAATTGGGTTATGCAGGCGAGCTTGCTAAGAGACGGTTTTTTGCGGTAGGCATGTGCTATATTGTGCAAATATTTTTTAATCTTTATTAACAGCTTCCTATTTTAACTGTACAAAACTAGATTTCGGGCATTTATTACTTTGTTTACAACAATTATCTTACAAGGCAAGCATCACAAACATATTAGGACTTCAATAAGACGGACACACTCCAAGAATTTGGTCCAATACAGAGAAACCGACGACACGGTTGGCGCAGTGGTTAAGCGATTAGCTTTCTGCGCTATGTGTCACGGGTTCGATCCCCGCACGGAACAAATATTTGTATGATCTACAGATAGTTGTTTCGGGTCTGGTTGTGTGTGTATGTGACATGTATGTTTGTAAACTGTACCCACGACACAGGAGAAATCCTAGTGGGGGCAAAGTTATTTTAAAAAAAAAAACAGCATGGAACTTCATAGATATCTTTTGAAATAATTGTCTTACCATGTATGTTTGTACAAATGTCTAGTAGGAGAATAGAACAACGTTTATTGATGAAGAAGTATTTTCTTCGCTTCTTTATATTCAAGAATTATTATAGAAAAATAGTAATATGTTACATATTAGTGTAAATGCATTATTTTTTTATATCTTGATCTTATTGTTTTTTCCTAATATGACCCATAATATTGTATATTTTTCAAACGTATAATAAAACTTATTATGTTTCTTAATAAATTATTGTGACATATAATAAACTATGAAGATTATTTGGATTTTTTTGAATTACGTACCACGGATTGTTAAAAGTTACGTTACGTTTATTTCTAAATATTATTGCAGTATTTCACTGCATACACCATAGCCCAGCATCACTAAATTACGAATAAAATAAAGTCAACTAAAGCTATTGTACACGAGCGGGCACCTGGCCCTATAACCCTGGTCCTACGGTCCTTTTGTATTGTGCACCCTCGCTCAGACCCTTGGTGCGGAGCCCTTAAGATTTAATTACCGGCCTTTATGGTTACCGCTACTGTTTGCTTTTACTTTTGCTTACTTTTTACTTTTACTTTTGTTTGATCTATCTTCATTTAATCTATATTTTATTTCTAAGTTTCTATTTAGCTGCATTTTATAAGCTAAACTTAATATTATGAGTTCAATCTATGTTGATGTTGAAGTTATACTAAAATATATTTTATTTATGTAAAAGTCTCATTTGAACGTCAAGTATGTTCATATAAAAAGTCCATTAAAATTGCTTAACGAAATAGTTAATTCTCAAACATTAACTAGAGTATCCAGCTCCAATCTTTAGATAAGTATAGGTGCTATGAATTTTACTGGGCAGTTTGTTAGTAATGTGTCCGTAGATAACATGTATGTAATATCTTCTTGGTTGAAAAGTTATGTTCGGTGTTGCAAGTATGTTTATATGATGGTGAAACTATTCCGTACTTAGGTAATTAGAGGCCGTCTGTTCTCATTAAGGACGGTGTTGCCACTTCATTACTCCCTTCCGTCTTTTGACAGTATTAACTAAAAAAAAAAAACCGGACTATTATTTAGTTTCTGATACTTGAGAATTTTGAATTTTATTAGTTAGTATAGTTATTTTGGAGTTACATGTTAAATTATAATTGATACCTAATGGTGAAAATGGAATAAGACAAAGCTTTTAGTTCCTCAAAAGAAATAAAACTTAAGTATTCTGTTCGTATGTCGCCCACTTTCAGCAAGCTGCTCATCCATCTGTAATCTCAAGGTGTCGTATGAGGTAAATTTTCCATAACCTACGCACTTAGGTTTCAGTTAAATCCCGTGAATATAATTAGTCTGCATATTAATGAGCTTTCTCCTGGTATAAAAGCCCGTGTTTACAGAGCTTCAACACATTCGAACCACATTTGTGGGACAGTAACCTCCTTACATCCTCCAAGATCAAATTTGAACCCTTCGGTTTACTTGGTCACCGACAGTTCAAAATCTAACAAATCATCAGTCGTCATGAAACTTTGTTTGGTCCTCGTTATGTTTGCGGCGTTCGCTTGGTCCTCTGAGGCGCAAAATGGTGCTAGCTTCTACTGCGGTCGACGGTTTTCAGAAGTGGTGGCGACTCTCTGCTGGGGCTCCGAGGAGGTGAAACGTGATGCTGGCTGGTGGCAATCGGCGGACGCTGGACGGGCGCTGGGTGGCATGCGCGGCAAGCGCGGCCCTGTCGACGAATGCTGTAACAAGCCTTGTACTATTGACGAACTGCTTACGTACTGCTAGCAGGGATACACCAGCTTTCGATAAGCATGACTGATTGTAATGTTTTAATGTAAATAAATTATGGAAGTTACCTTATTTTGTGTATTTATTTCTATCAACGATCAATCCATTCGGTGTTTTCTAGTCTAAAGTTACAGAGCTAGTATTTGTAATTCAGACCACATCTTCTGGTCTCCACCTTTTGTACTTCGTCTACGGTAGTTTTCACGTCGTCATTGCATTAGCAGCTGGCATTTCAATCATGAATCAGTTCCGAGAACTGTTCCACTTGAACTACGCCTCTTCTGACGCTTTAGCCACGTTTAAATATAAATATATTTTTAGAAACTTTTACAGACTTATCTCTTCTGCCACATCGGCTATATTTGCGTAAATTTGTATTAACATTTACTTATACCCATTTAAATGTAGGACACAAGTAGTGTTATTATTACAACAATAGCATATTTTATTTATAGCACTGACATTATAATGGGAAAAAATATTATGACAATTTTTTTATTATATTCCTGTTATTCAAGCGCTTAGTTATTGGTCAAGTAGACTTCATAGCGTGAGGTCCTGGGTTCGATTTTCGATTTAGGCCAGTTCACTTGCCAGTTATTGGGTTTTTCTGTATGTAAATTCTCAGTAGCAGCATGGAGTTTAGAATTGTGCCCGGTATATGGCAATAGGCTCGCCCCTTAATACATGAGACGTAATAACGGCATCGGCGAAATGTGCGTCAACAACAGTACACATCTGCTTGTCTCTTTGGGGACGAGAGGCGTAATGCTATGTTTTGTTATGTTTGTTATTAGGCTACCATCACATGTATATCAGGTCACTCTGTATGGAATGTATGTGTTTGCGTCACTGTACTGGTAGTAGGCCATGTACATTACCTATGTGACATCTATGTGATACATGGGACATGAAATGTTGTGATAACACACAGATGTACTGTACATCTATGCTCAACGCAGGAGAGACTCCAGATGATCTTCATGTGGGTGGAACAATCACCATGCCACTGCTCTCTGTCCTCTGCCTTCATTTTGACCTCTTGATATGACTCGATGATGTTAAATAAAATACAAAATATACCAAAAATACAATTACTCATTACAGCGATAGACTTGCATACAGAATTCTAACAAGAACTCTAAAGTAACCAATTATAAAAACTGAACCAAATGTGCATTACTGTTGGTCCCCAAATCCCCCGGGAATGATCATGAATATCAAACGGGCATCGCATAGTCCCCAGTTATCTGATCCGGATTATACCGGTAAAAAGCGGTCATTATTCCGCCTCCGTGGACCAAATGGGATTTTTTATTTGAACCACACCTCGGGCTATTGTACGTGGATTGTCATTGGGCTGGAAAATATTATTCTTTTTTTTTTAGTTTTTGCGCTGCCGATACTGTAGCCCATAATTTTCTTGTTGCCAATTTTTCAATTTATATTTCACTTTAATGTGGTGACCTCTAAACTAGGAATCTTATCTTAAAGTATCAATTAAAAACTTTAAAAACTAAAAATGCTGAAAGTTTTTTTTAAATACGATTAATATGTTATTTTTAATTTCTTTTCTATCTTAGTAGCACTATTATTAGTTATTAATAAGATTCCCAAATATTATATGCTACAGAAGAGACAAACATACTATAAGAGGCCTACGATTATTTTTGTACGGTAATCTAGAATTAATAATTATATTTACTTATGTTGTATTTACTTACTAGGAGACCCGCGCGCCTTCGTCCGCATTAGGAACTACACTACACACATATAAACCTTCCCTGGACTTCCACAAATATTTTAAAACCAAAATTAGCCAAATCGGTTCAGCTGTTCTCGAGTTTTAGCGAGACTAACGAACAGCAATTCATTTATATATATATAGATATAGATTGTTCCTTTGGAAAATAAATAATGTTTAGTGAATTAAGGAGATCGTTGTTTTGAGCACTGGTAGAACAAAAGCACCCTATTCCAAAAGTTGTACCCAAGTCTGTATCATCTTCGTGTTAAAACAACCTTTGAGGTTGAAAAAAGCAATGTAATATTTTCTTCAATTCAATGTTTTCATACCGACATCTTGTTCAAAACTTCGATATAAACAATAAATAATGGAAAATGTAAACCTTACCTAACAAATTCTGTATGTAGGTCTGCAACAAAAATCCGCATTCGTCCCTCTTGATGATATCTCGGCACATTAGCGATAATCCAACAGATAAGAATCAGGTTTCACAATAATATCGTTTACTTTGATCTACCCCTGCTTTTGGGTGACAGTTATTTGTCAAACCTGACGTTCGACCAGTCGGTGACGTTCGATATTTCTGTTCCTATTTTCAAAACAAAATACATCAAGGAGGTCAGCCATTTTGAGTCCTGATATTATAAACTAACTCAAGATAATTAAAGAAAAGACGACATTTTTTAAATGTATTTTAGTTTAAGTTTTTTATAATTATTAATCAAACGTTTCATTGCTAGAAATACATTATTATTACAAAGGTACAAGATCTTATAGCCTAAATAAGTATGAATTTATTCTGCCTGCAAGCAAATGTGAAATTCTTTACTATGTTAGTTTAATTTAAGAATTGTTTTAGTGTAATTCTACGTAAGTGAACAAACCTTCTTAAATAAACAAAATTATTAATTAATAACTAAAGATTTTATTACAAAAAAACAACAACCTAAGAACTTGGCCCTTTTTCACCACACGCATCCGCAAGCGAATCGAATCGATTGTACCGCTCCTTTTTATTTACACACTACAACAATATCACGCAATTATATATTCAAAATAATGTTAACACTTGACAATACTTAACATTTGAATGTAAAGGATTAACAAAGCGGTCGACTGTGACCGGATTAGGTGTTAAAAAGACAATGATTTGATTTATTGCGGACACGGATTATAATAATTGACTTTGGTGGCGAACTTGATTCGTGTTGTTATGGCTGATTTTAAATTTAAATTAAGCAAAATATTTACTTCAATATTTACAGTAAAAATATTAAAGTAAATATTTTTTTAACCTCCATAGATAAGGTTGTTTTAGTGTTTTGTGATGTGTATTTTGGTCTTTTGAAGCAATCCACTTTTCGTTTGTGGACATGGTTCCAGGAACCTGTCGACCCCGGAAATACTGAAAACAAAGTCTATGGGAAATTGTTATCTAAACATTTTACAGAAACTAATAGAAATTCCAAACTAACGAGCACAAAAATGCAAATCAACTTACGACATCCACACAAGAGGGGTGAACGCCAAGCTGCCCGCCCCATTCACCCCATCCCTCGTTGCCTTAATAGCGGCCCACCCTATCTTAGTGCCCTACTTGTGACGTACTTGCCACCCTCGATTTTAAATGTAGGTACTTATTTTTTGGAAAGACACGGGTGGTTGTTTAGTTTTGAGAAATTATGCCAAAGAATCATAATATCAAAGTACATACCTCTGCAGTGTGTTCAGTACTTGTTTTTGTGTTTTCATGGACTATTTTAGTTTTATCAAGGTTGCTCCACACTAGGACTTACAGTTTACAACATTATAGGTAATATTAATGTTACGACAGTTACAATTCAAAGCACAAAGCTTCAAAAAAAAAAAACAGGAACACCCTGTGTGATTTAGGGTTCAGCGTTATATTCCAACTTCAACTTCAAAAATTTTGGACTGATGAGTTGCACCAACTCATCAGTCCAAACTTTTGGAAACGAAGGTGATCGAAATTATAACATTAAATATTATAAATACTAATGTAGACATACTGTCGATTCTTATTCATAAGACATGTAAAAATAAAACATAATTTGGTAACTTAATCATTTATTTACAGCAACATCTTACAATCAGTCATGCCTATCAAACGCTGGTGTATCTCCGCTAGCAGTACGTAAGCAGTTCGTCAATAGTACAAGGCTTGTCGCAGCATTCGTCGACAGGACCGCGCTTGCCGCGCATGCCACCCAGCGCCCGCCCAGCATCCGCCGACTGCCACCAGCCTGCATCACGCTTCACCTCTTCAGAGCCCCAGCAGAGAGTTGCCAGCACTTCTGAAAGCCGTCGCCCGCAGTAGAAGCTAGCACCATTTTGTGCCTCAGAGGACCAAGCGAACATCGCAAATAAAACGAGGACCAAACAAAATTTCATGATGACTGATGATTTGTTGGATCTTGAACTACCGTTGACCAATTAACCCAAAGGGTTCAAATGTGATGTTGGAGGATGTAAGGAGGTAACTGTCCCACGAATGTGGTTCGAATGTATTGAAGCACTGTTAAACCTAGCTTTTATACTGGAAGAGAGCTCATTAATATTCAGACTAATTATATTCAAGGGACCTAACTGAAACTTAAGTGCGTAGGTTCTGGAAAATTTTACCTCGTATGGCACCTTGATTGTATATGTGAATGAGCACCTGATTTAAAGTAGGCGACTGTAATAAATGATACATTACATGGTTGAACATTGTCTTATTTATCACAACCCCTAAAGGACAGTACTTCTTTGATAATATTGTTCTCAGGTCTCATACATTAAGTTAACAACATGGGATGCGTTAAAAACAATTGTTAGCTAGAACTCGTTAATTATGGATAACGAAATATGGAACATCAATATAATTTATTTCATAACTCCAAACTCACCTCTTTCACAGTACCTACTCATGAAAAGAGTTAGACTGAAGTCAGATTAAAATATAAAAAATAAGTCAACCTTTTTATGTAATAAATGTGTATTTAAATCTCTTTGTTAAAATATTCAAAAACTGGCATTCAAAAAATATAACAGCATGCCATATGCAAATTCGAATGTGGAATAAAAATTAACAATAGATCCAAGCGGCCCATCAGACGGGCGCTGATTCGCAATTTTTTTCAAAATTTCAGTCGGTTTCAAAATTTTTGTACAGTAATAGTTTTTTATACAGTTTTTTTTATATTATATTTTTTCGCACAGGATCGTCAAAATTACCAGTATCTATCATGGTAAGTGAATTTGTATGTAGCTTGGCTTTTTGGACTTGGTGTGTGTATCGTCAGGTAATGTTGGTTACTAGTAGCCCTTGTATTGTATAGAGAGTTGTGTTTCTGTAGCTGAATAGCTTATTTTAAAAGTTTTTGATTATTGTAATCTTTAAAATTTTATAAGATTTCTTAGATATTGATTATTAGTGATTCCCCCTCATTATTTTGAAATCTTGTTAGAGCTTTGGTTTATTTGGATATTTCATATTAATAATGTATTGGGTAGTTACTAGTCATGTTTCATATATGTCAGTTGACGGCCATTTTATATGAAGTTTTTCCGTCAGTATGATTGAACAGCTTTTAGCCACTTATGAGACTATAAGCTTCCTTTTATGCCATGTATTTTTAGCAACAGACATTTCAAAAAACTTTGTCTCTATTTTTTGGCTATAGAACTTTGTCAGTGAAACATTAGTTAATTTTGATCGCCTCAATTAATAGTTTGCCTTAAATTAAATGTCAATAACGTGCTACTTCTTTGGACGCGAGCAGAGGGAGTGCATCTCAGTGCACGTCGGGCAGGCGGGGGTGCAGATGGGGGTGGCGTGCTGGCAGCTGTACTGTTTAGAGCACGGCATCCGTCCTGATGGGACCCTACCGGCCTGCGAGCAAGACCCTAACGCGGCCGACTCCTGCTTCAATACGTTTTTCTCTGAAGCTGATCGAGGGAAAATGGTACCGAGAGTTGTTATGGTGGATTTAGAAGCCACTGTCATTGGTAAGGGCCTTTCATACCAGACTAAATTGCTTCATACCCATTGTGTACTGCCTTATATCCTGACCATTCTGTCAGAGTAAAGCGGTGACTATCTTATTTTATTTTCCAGACGAGGTCCGTTCAGGTGAATACCGACAACTGTACCATCCTGAGCAGCTGATCACGGGCAAGGAGGACGCGGCTAACAACTATGCGCGCGGCCATTATTCCACCGGCCGGGAAGTACTCGGCCCTGTCATGGAGAGAGTCAGGAAGTTGGCTGACCAGTGCACCGGTTTACAGGTGAATAGTATTTAGAAACGAAGTTGGTGTTTTTGCACCATTCACTCTGGCTTGTTTATAGGGAATTTTGTATTTGTGTTGCGGTTAACCGCTTATGATTACTTGCTTCACGCGTGCTGGTGTAAATGACAATTTTCCTAATGGTGGCAACAATGTTTTGCCTGTGATGTTTTGTTTACAACAAACTAACGAAATTCTTTTGTTCTTCTTCTGATCTTTAAATCCTATCAGCATTAATAGTACTGTCTTTAGTGAAACAAGCATTGAGTTCTGAATAGAATAGAAAATGACAATTGTAATGCTATCCACTTTAATACCTTACCTTATTTTAATACCTCTTTACTTTAATACCTCCCCCAGGGTTTCTTCGTATTCCATTCGTTCGGCGGCGGAACAGGCTCCGGCTTCACTTCGCTGCTCATGGAGAAACTCTCAGACGAATTTGGCAAAAAGAGCAAACTGGAGTTTGCCATCTATCCAGCACCACAAGTAAGGATACACCAATATCTAGGGTCATGGCCAATTCCTTCTTTAAAAAATTCTAGGTGCAGTGGCTGTCAGCTGATCGCGGTGCAACAATGCCCACATGGACACTTTTATTTACCTTTTGAGCCATCTTTTATCCAGCTTTTAGGATGCTATCAATTACTATACCGGTTTAGCTAATTTTTCAATAGCCGGATGAACCCCAGATAAGTCTATCAAAACTTCCGATATCAAATTAACAGCTAGATAAATTTTATCTGGGCACTGAAAAATCAGGCAGCTGTTACACTGCCGTGATACATATGTGATGGATTGGTTAAATATCAAACCTTTCATCCCACCAACGAGTATATAAAGGGTATACCTTGCACCCAGGTATCCACAGCAGTGGTGGAGCCCTACAACGCGGTGCTCACCACACACGCGACCATCGGCCACTCGGACTGCGCGTTCATGGTGGACAACGAGGCCATATACGACATCTGCAGGCGGCGGCTGTCCATAGAGAGGCCTTCGTACGCCAATCTCAACAGGCTTATTTCACAAGTGAGAATAATTACGTTTATTTCAGTTCATTTTTATGCAGGAAACTGGAATTTCGTGCAATATTCCATTCGATAGCAGAATCTATTCTATCTTCCTCTTGTATATTTTTTACGACATATACAAACATCCACACCAATATATAGTTATGATAAATATAAAGTCACATTCACTTTAATTTGTAACATTTTTCCCTCCCTGGAATCGCTAAATAGCTGGATATAATATACATACATTAATTTCGTTGAAAATTATTGGTTTACAAAATCTGGATTTACATGCAAATTCACCCAATCTCTAACATATTTTCCAACGTTTTTGAACGACGTAAATATAATTTGTGTTGATACACAGGTGGTGTCGTCAATCACAGCGTCGCTTCGGTTCGACGGCGCGCTGAACGTGGACCTGACGGAGTTTCAGACAAACCTGGTGCCGTACCCACGCATACACTTCCCACTCGCCGCCTACGCGCCCGTTGTCTCAGCCGATAAGGTAGGAAATTAAATATGTTACATACCAGGTCACTGCATTGTTGCTATCGTTTGCCATAATAGTTTCATGGAAAGGGTCTCCATAGGAGTCGATACCCTGTTCAATCAGACAACTTACAAAATTATTGGATATATTTTCTTGGTGAAAGTATAGGGGCAAGAACAATTTCCATGTGAGATCGCATAATAACTTGCTCACTTAGCATCTTCTTATCTTTTAATCTTCATGGCATACTTACTTATCAAACAAGTTCTCCCAGGCGTACCACGAAGGCATGTCAGTATCAGAAATCACAGCGGAGCTGTTCGAGCCACAGAACCAGATGGTGAAATGCGACCCTCGCGACGGCAAGTACATGGCGTGCTGTCTTCTGTACCGCGGGGATGTGGTGCCTAAAGATGTGAACGCTGCGATTGCAGCTATGAAGGGCAGGGCTGGCATACGGTTCGTGGACTGGTGTCCCACTGGATTTAAGGTTGGTTAATTCTTCGTGGTGCTTCTTACATATCTAATGAGTGGTAGATCTTTAATATGTGCTGTATTATAACGTGGTGAGACATAATGCCAGGATTACGAATATTGTTTTTAGTTTCTGGATTCCACTTTTTTAAAAGTTCCGATTCCGATGTATAAACAGGACAGGGCATCTAAAAACGCGTATACACAAACACAACGCAATCACGTTACAAATGTCAAAATGTCTAATTAATTGACGACTCTTAATATATACGAGTAAGGTTCATACGAAACGCGAACCGGACGACGCAGCGTAGGAAGGCCTCCTACTAGGTGAACCGACGACATTGTGAAAGTCGCGGGCAACCGATGGATTCAAGTGGCGGAATGTCGTTCGACGTGGTGGTCTAAAGGGGAGGCCTTCGTTCAGCAGTGGACGTCTTCTGGCTGATGATGAAGGTTCATATTCAGCAATCATCTGCATGACATTAACTGTGTAGAAGAATTGCTAAATTTGGCCTTTTTAGGCTCTGGTATCATGACTGTTGGTTGTACTGCATCAGGTGGGCATCAACTACCAGCCGCCGTCAGTGGTGGCGGGCGGCGACCTGGCGCAGGTGAAGCGCGCCGCGTCCATGCTCAGCAACACCACCGCCATCGCCGAGGCGTGGGGCAAGCTCGACCACAAGTTCGACCTCATGTACTCTAAGCGAGCGTTTGTGCACTGGTCAGTAGACTGTAGCTAACATTATTCTGATACTCTGTTTGGTAACTTCGAACGCCTGTGGGCTGGCTATGGCTGTTCGTGTCGTCAGCAATTTGACGGTGAAGGAGGAAGACTATCTTGAATTCGTCTGTTTCACTACATTGACTATTTTCATATTTGCCATAATATTTAGGTGCCATACCTAAGGTAACGAAATTTCTTTCAATCCTTCTGTGTAGTCTATTCACCTCAGTGACTATGAATTCAATCCCTATCCAAGAATCATCTCATATCTTTCTTTTCTGGGTGTAACTTCATGGTAATGCGTGTAAAACCCTTAACTTAGCGTTTCATACTTCTGTCACCCAGGTATGTAGGCGAAGGCATGGAGGAAGGTGAGTTCTCAGAAGCGCGCGAAGACCTCGCAGCACTTGAGAGAGATTACGACGAAGTGGCCATCGAGACGTCAGACATGCAGCCGGGCTGCGACGACGAGATATGACGTCACCGGGGTCGCGGGGGGCCGCGCCCCCTCGCGCCGCACCTCCGCCGCTCGCCGCAGCTGCGACCACACTGCGCCACGGCGACCACGATGCACATGCACAGTTGCTCAGGCCAGAGCGCACGGGCAAGGGTGAACGTTTCTGCTGTTTATTTCACAGAAGATGGTCTTTACATTTTCAGCCTATGATTGACAGAGACAATGAATCACATCGATTTTCGGTGCACAGTTTCCGGTAACCTGCAACTCATGTGCTGTGGTTGATCTGTGCGTGTCTAACGCTGGAACCTAATGTTCTGTCTATGGGCGGTTTTCTCTACGTTAAATTCAATCAGGTTGAATTGCCGATAGATGGATAAAGGGGCCGGCCATAAACATGGCGGCTACGCAGCGTCGCCGCCGAAGCGGACGCCACAAAACCGCGGCCGCACGTTTATTGATATTGATTATTGCAGAACTGTGAAAATTTATTATAAAGGTTCGAAAATGTCCGCGGAGGTCGGATGATGCTCGAGTTGCTTGTGCCTACCACTGAAGTACCAATGGCTGTGTGGCGTGTCCGAGTTGGTCTCCCTCGCCACTCATCACAGTTTCTCCGTCGAGCAGTCTTGCGACGTTATTTTTTAAGTTTTTTTTTTCTTTGGTATATTTTTTTAAATTTTTAATGCAAATACTGGACGGAGAAATGCCCAGTTTTTATATTTTTACTTTTACACATGATTGAAATTATTTGGACGTGTTTTGTGGCGAATCGCGTAAGTGTGCGGTGCGAATGCGGCGCTATTGATGTAAGTGTAATGTTTAGTATTTGTGTACGTCCGTCTATGTTCGTTAAAATGAGTGAAAAAGTTTACAGTGTACCGTCTGATGTTCTTGTCGCAATAAAATGTCCAGTTATTTCCATTTGGGTCTTTAATATTTTTCTTTTAAAACGTTGCCGCACACTAGGATTTCTCCTGTATCGTGGGTACAGTCTACAAACATACATGTTACATACACACACAACCAGACCCGAAACAACTATCTGTAGATCATACAAATATTTGTACAGTGCGGGGGTCGAACCCGCGACACGTAGCACAGAAAGCTAATTGCTTAGCCATTGCGCCAATCGTATCGTCGTTTGTTTTTTGTTTATTTTTTTAAAAACCTTGCCCCACCCTAGGATTTCTCCTGTATCGTGGGTACAGTCTACAAACATACATGTTACATACACACAACCAGACCCGAAACAACTATCTGTAGATCATACAAATATTTGTACCGTGCGGGGGTCGAACCCGCGACACGTAGCACAGAAAGCTAATTGCTTAGCCATTGCACCAATCGTGTCGTCGTTTGTTTTTTGTTTTTTTTTTAAAAGCATTGCCCCACCCTAGGATTTCTCCTGTATCGTGGGTACAGTCTACAAACATACATGTTACATACACACACAACCAGACCCGAAACAACTATCTGTAGATCATACAAATATTTGTACCGTGCGGGGGTCGAACCCGCGACACGTAGCACAGAAAGCTAATTGCTTAGCCATTGCGCCAATCGTGTCGTCGTTTGTTTTTTGTTTTTTTTTTAAAAACATTGCCCCACCCTAGGATTTCTCCTGTATTGTGGGTACAGTTTACAAATATACATGTTACATACACACACAACCAGACCCGAAACAAATCTGTAGATCATACAAATATTTGTACCGTGCGAGGATCGAACCCGCGCCACGTAGTACAGAAACCTAATTGCTTAGCCATTGCGCCAATCGTGTCGTCTTTTTGATTTAATGTTGCATTTATATTACCCTATAGTCTCGTAGTTGCTTTCTTTTAAGGGAGCCGATGTCTCTACTTACAAGATCGTGTATATTTTAAATTATATAATCATAATTTTTAACTAAATGAAAATAAATTTAATTTTGTCCATTTGTCAAAGTTGAGTGAGACTACGTTTTATATATTTTGGCTAATTTTATCAAAATGTCTGTTAATCGCCTGCTAATGGCGGCCTTTTTGGGCGTCTGGTTTGGAAGGGAAGAACGCAATGAAGGGTCAGATTGACCGCAACACCTAAGAAAATAATATGCACCAGTCTACATGTAAATATTTATTCTGAATTACAATATTTTTTTATAAATTCTATGTAACACTTTAGGTACTTTGTACATAATACTAGAATACATTAAAATTTCTCATAACATAATAAAATACTCTTTACATAATTTACAAAAACAAATATTGCAACAAAGCCGCTTCTCATTTTTTTATCAAGCGTAAACAATCGAAACCAGCGGTGCTTACTGCTACCAGTAGCATGGTAAAATCGCTGCAATAGCCCCTCAATCGTCTCTCTGATGTCCTCAATAATTTTACAAAAATATTTGAGATTACCGCATATTGTTCCTTAAAATTCCCTATTTGGGCCCATCCCTGCCCAAACTTCTTCACTTGCTCTTCGCTCATTATTATATCATTACAAAACATCACTTTTCCAAGTTTACTTAAAGCTCTAACAAAATAGGAGAATAATAGAACATTAAAAAAACAACAGGTTTCAGATTAAGGGTCAACGCTCATTTACCGTTCAGACATCAAGAATCTTGAGATAACGTAACTGCTTCAAATTTTTGATGATTAAAAGATGTCGCGTTTTCGAATGAGCGACAACCCTTATACACAACATAGGTATTGATTAATAATATACCTATCACTAAAATACTTTTTTTACATCGATATACGTTTGCTATTCTAATAAGTGCCTACCATAGGTCACTACCAACCTCTCGATGCAAAAGCGTGATGTTTGATGAACTGATATTTGTGAAAATACAAATCACTTTTACATAAACTACTGTATCATAGGTATAAGAAATGGATCGTCAAAAATATAAAAAAAAATCTAAAATTACATCAATTTACACAAAAGACATCAAATAAAAATGTCTTAGATATGTTATTTTCATACTAATGCAACACCGATATTATATAATCTAACTTTTACGGAAAGAATCTACATCACACATACAAATTACAGTATAAATGTAGACTTTTTAAATTGCTACAATTAGGGCGTTTGAAATCAAGGTGACAAATATTCAGCATGACGCTAAAAAGTATCATCATAACAAGTATCATCATTGTGTTTTCCACAATTAACACAACATCCAATGCCTATTAACGCATTAACTAACGCTCGAAGTATAAGCGTTGGAGCAGGCTACAATGCATGAGTTGAACAAGGTTAAGGCGTTCCCACACTGAGGTAATAAAATGTTCGTTATACAACACAAGGTTCCCCCTGATGACGGATTGGCCAAAGAGCCTGAAAGCAGGGCTCGAGCACCACCCGTTATCATTAGGCGTCTGATATTATAGTTTTTTATAACGTCGAGTGTGGGAGTCACTTAACTCTCCATTGGGAACATGGTAAAACTGCTAATAATAACCATGACATTCTTGTGAAATTCCCATTATTTAAATGTAGAATAATTATCCAGAATTACTAAAATCACATCAGACTAATGCGTTAAATATATTATTGACCAAGAGATAGGTAATGCTAGTCTAATAAATAATTCCAAAAGAATTAACACTTTATTGAATATTGATTAAATAACGATTATATAATAAAGCTTTATATATTTAATATTACATAGACACGTGAACGTTACATAATTTACATAATGGTGAAAATCACATAATTTTCTATAGACTAGACTATTTTGTAAATAATATAAAAAAAAATAACTTTACCATAAAGACGTGTAGTTTTGTGCCTACTATTAAAGTTAACATTGATATATGTATGTAGGTACCATTTAATAATACATATATACTTAGGTACATAGCATACATACTACAAAATGACCATAGCATAATAACGACACCGAAGTAATTTGCATACATCTACAATAAGAGTGTCTCAATTCCAAACGCCCGTCCCCCAATCCTCATCTCACACCGTCTCCTCCAACAAGGAGTCGGCTCTCTTCAGCTACAGCTTCCTATGCGGTGGCGACTCGGACACGCTCGGTGTGAGCGACAGCCGCCTAATGTTGGGCTTGTCGTACTCCTCCATGGACATGGCGCGGGACATACGACGCTCTACGCCGGGAGGAGGCAGGGAAGTGAGGAGGCCTTGGCCTTGGCAGAAGAGCAGGAGAGATTGGGCCACTTTGGCCGGCTGAAATAGAAATTATTTATTATGTAAGAGAACGTAAAATATTTTATTATATTATATTTTTGGTTATTATTATCGTCTATAACTTGAATGATCAATAACTCATCTTTATTTTCTTTTGCATCGCATCTATAAATATAATAAAAGTATAAACCGATGTCTGTACATTATAGATATTGGAGACAAACCAATATAGGGGGTCTTTATTAGAGCAACAATAGTCAAAACAACAGTTTTTAGAATTTTGTCCGTCTGTATGTTTGTACACGCATCACTCAAAAACTACTGCATGGAATTGAATGCAGTTTTAACCGATGTTTTCCTAGAGGTGTAACTTAAAATATAGGTTCCATTTTACTGCAGGAAAATATCAGATTCTAAATTCCACGCGTAAGTATTAGCGGTCAAAAGCAAGTCTTTTATAAAATAAAAAATATTTAATTATAAAAGAACAGATATTTAATTATTCAGATATTCTAAACGAACTGTGAATAAACTAAATTTTGTAGTCATGATAACTTTTAATAAATTTGACCTTGACAAAATTACTATACAAAAGCAGGTAAAGGTCAGTTAATTATATACTATACTAATTTTTAATATTACTTAAAATTAAACGTCAATTATCTCGTCGAGTAAGTAATTCATTTATTTTTATCATACCCGAATCAAATACCTATACGTCGGCTAAGGTACATTTCAATGAAAATCACACTTTCGCATAATTAATACACCGATTAATTATTTCTCAATATCAATTACCCTCTAGCTTTTTTATAGGTGCATAGTTGAAAAGCAACCGACCATCCATCAGAGCAGAACGGCGTCACGCAATATGCTATTAATTCTTCCAACATGCTTCTATTTCAATTCAAGTCAATAAAAATTAACATCAGCATCCTGAATGAAAATTACACTGAATAAATTAAAATTTTATTTACTAAAACATGTGTCAACAATAGATACCAGTTGTATTATCAAAATGTACCCCATATCTAGGAATTAAAGCACTGATTTAGTTCATCATCACTCAGTTTCACAAGTTTCACTGATTCCTCCCACACCCTCGTGGCTAGTTTCGCATCATAAGCCAGTTCACCAGCACGAACTCGTTGGCAATTCTTAAAATACTCCCCACTGAACTGACCAGCCCTGTTACTGGTGGCGGCGTACAAAGCGGTCTGTGCACCTTCCCATGGATGCTTGAACAGGATCAAGAAGATAAATGACACGAAACTAGCCCACGCAATCCCTGAACTATTAAAAATCTTCGTGCCAACGGCTCCTGGATCAACAATGTTTACGATAACATTAGAATCTGTCATCCTTTTTGCCAGTTCTCGGGTAAATAGCACCAAACACAATTTGCTGTTCCCATAAATCCGCATTTTAGACCAGTATCCCGTATTGTTCCACTTGTCCAAATCTATTTTGCCAAACTTGTGTATAACGGACGACGTGTTTACAATCCTACTCGGTTCAGACGTAGTTGCCGTCTTCTTTAGAAGCGGTAGGAGCAACAGAGTGAGCAGAAATGTGCCAAAGTAATTCACTTGCATTATGAAGTTCATTCCGTCGGATGTGAGGAAGTCTCCTGGAATCCCGACGCCGGCGTTGTTCACTAAAATGTCCAATCTATCTTCTGTGTTTAATATATCTGCTGCTAAGTTTCTTACAGACTCTAGAGATGAAAGGTCTAGGAGTTTGAAGATTACATTTTCGTTTCCGGAGCTCCTTATGATGAGTTTTCTGCCATGTAACCCTTCGGCTTCATAAGGGCACGCGACGATAACTCTGGCGCCTCGATGAGCGAAATCCGCAGCGATCTCAAGTCCCATGCCCGCGGTTCCACCGGTCACTAGCACCGTCTTGCCATCATATCTCTTCTTTGACTTGCACACTAAATTGGTATTCTTTTGGTACAGTCCAACAACCATGCCACCGATGATAATTATTTCGATTATCAATAGAATCACGGACATCTTGGCTGGCGAGATTTAGCACTGCATTTACTTTAACATGATTCAAAACATTGTGGCTGCGCGAAACTTTAAGTTTACATTAAACTTTTACTATGACGTTTAGATTTTAACGTAGTTATATGAATAAACTACGGTTGGTTTGCGTACCTTCGAAAAGGTTCTCTGTGAGTCAATGAACGCAATGGGTCGTACTTTTACTTTGGCGTAACAGCGGATAGGATTGCGTTGTGACGGTTGCACAGGTGGGGCTATTAGATTCGCATGCGCCGGCGCGGCTTGACGATGATGGACACAGTGGTTACGTAATCCATCTTAGGAAGCGGTAAAGTTGAGTAATATTTTGGATTCGGAATGTTATGCTTATTAAGCTAGCAAATTAGTTCGAATGTGTTAAATAAATTTTTGGATTAATGGTTAACCATTTTCAGTTAGGAACAAATTAATGATATAAAAAACGTAACCTTATTTAATTTTGTCGTTAATTTTAATATATTCTAGAATACAGTAAGAAAATCAATACAAATGTTAGCGACAGACCTAAGACACTATTTTTATATTTTGCTTTGCGTATTTTCTGAGGCACTGACGACAAGCCCATTATGTTTGTGATGATCTTAATACTTACAGCTTCGGCCAGGACATCACCAACTTTGTCCATCTTGAGTATAGTGACTCTCTCCTTGTCCAGTTCCTTGTACATCTTCTCAACGACGGAGGAATATGGGCTCTGCATGCCTGTGATGAGGAGGATGTCGGGTTGGCATCCACGGAGAATGAGATCCTTGCGACTGGAATATGAAGAGAGATATACGTAACAGTACAATCTTTAAAATATAAAATAGTTATAGGCCTAAGTCTGAGCTCTATAAAATACTAGCTTGTTTCCCCGCGACTTCGTCCGCGTGACTTACAAATTTATCGAGAGTTGCTGGGACGTTGAAAATTTGGTCAATCCGTTTAGGAGCAGAAGAATTACGAACACATCCACGCGGAATTATAGATATAAAGATTTATATCTACAGGTATAAAGTGATTTTTTCTTTTTTCTATTTCAAATTTGTTCACAGCTTTTGTGCCAAATATAACAATAATAGATGAGGAGTAGCAGTATAACAGGTGCGCGAAGATTTGGCAAGACTGGCTCTGCAGATCCCATCGTTTGTCCTAGTACCTATAAAATCTTTGGTTTTCCCAAAGGCAAATTTTTTTGGTGAAGCAATTAAAGAAATAGCAAATATCCACTCACTTGATAAACGCCCTGACGTACTGCTTGATGTTGTGAGTATTGAGGTTACCGCGCAGGCGCGAGCGGTACTCTGCCAACATGCGATCGCGCTCACCTGCCTCACAGGAATCACTCGCGATTTGCTGTTACAAATGAAAAAATGAAAAAAAAAACATGAAAAAATATCGTAAAACTGAAAGAAATGATCAGACAAGATATTGAATGGATCAGCTGCTAGTCATATAACTACCTATGATAAAGGTGTGGAAATTAGTTAAGTAAAAATAGTGGTTTTATATGAATTGTGCTAGAAATCCGTCAGTATGATCTGTCGTTTAAAGAAGTATTTCATTTAGGAGGTCTAAACACGTCATGTTTCATGTTACTCTAAAAAATAACCCATCGAAGCAATATTCTAATTGATTTATCTTTTCTTATACAAGACATGGCGAAGTCCCGTCTTCAAAAAAAAGTTTGCTCATATAAAAACATTATATGAGTCAAAGATTTCATTAAAAAAAACTTATCCCAGTACTCACGACTTATAAATACCTAAAGCCATAAACCTATTGCAATTTCCAGCGGTTTACGATGGCAGTATGGCGAAGCTTACGACAGGTTCAGACGAGGGCGGAGTGCATTGCAGTCATTATACGACCTTATTGCACTATTGTGATAGAAAGTTTGCTTGGTAGTAAAACCACAGGAGTATAAATTCATCATAAAATGTTTAATAGTTCCTACACAATGGAAATATGGAAGGCCAAGTCACGATAGAAGACTTGTGAAGATAATATTTTTATAAGAATAATATCATATAATGATTTAGTAATCTAAACAATAGATTCTATAATTAATGTATGTAATTAAGATTGTATTTACTTTAATACATTAAGCAGCTGACACACTCAATTTCGGTACAAGGTAAACATGGTGTCTTTACAGATAAATAAGAATAGATATAGAAGAAAAGCGTAAAGAAGTTAGTAAAGACAAAACATTTCAACACATGGCAATATTGGAATTATTAATTACTGGAGCAAAGATTTTTAAGTGGGAGAACGAATTACACAAGCGATCTAAAAGCGAAATCTATAGCTAATAGTTTATTGTTAGTTTGTTAGTTGAAGTAAGAAATACGCATCTACAGGCTCAGAAGATAGTGAAGCTATTTTAATTAAACGAATATTTAATGTGGTAGGGTTATGTTTTAAAATAACTCCACACTCAGATGAGGTACTGCCATATTCAGTAAAATGAGACGGAAAAAAGGAAAAATAAGGCTCTTTATTTTAAGGAGTAAAGAAACAAATTATCAAGGTAGCAAAAACTGGCTGGCCTCAGTTTGTATCGGCGTTTCTTCTCAAGGATAGTCATAAGAAATTCCGACGCCATCTAGTCTAAAAAAGACGTGTAAAAGTGATTGAAAAGTGCCAATTGCAAAATAAATAATTTCATTTCATTGGCTGATTTTGCAAGAATAACTTAAATCATTATGCACCAAAATAATTTCTGAAAATAGCAATATATCATATTCTTATTACCTCGGAGAAGCTCATACCGAGCAATTAGTAGAATTAGTAACAAAAACAAAAGAAGGAATACCTGATAGCTAAAATCAAGCTGTTCGTGTTCAAAACTCACGTGGCCAAACTTGTGGTAGATGAGGAAATCCTCCTCCGATTGGGAAATGTCAGCCCCTCGCCATCTCGAGAACCTGCTGCGGAAGGCATCGGCTACTGACGAGGTGGAGGCCGTGCAGTTGACAAGAATAAGGCCTAGGAGACGCCTAGGATGGGCCAGCCCACATCTGGCTAGGACGTTTGCTCCAGCACCCTCGCCTAAGCCAACTGCGTAGCGGACGTGGAGAAAGTCTAGGACTGTTATCAGGTCTTCACCTAGTGTTTGGAGTGATGGAAACTGGTAGCTGTGAAGAGAAAATTAAGTACCTATACACTATTCGCCGTTTGTAATATTGTATTTAATCTTTCGTACTTTCTTTATTCTACGTTTTATCCATTTATTCTTTTGTGGAAGAAATTATTCTTTAGCGAAATTACCACTATTTGTTTACTTCTCACAGAAATCCAACGATCTTTTGTAGAAACTAAAATATACCCGTACTGAATTCTACTCTGGTAAGTTACTCTGAATTTATTTAGAGGAAACGATGCCAGTTGTTGAGAATTGTATTGAGAGGCGTTATCGAATTTATTGTATTTACATTTCAGATAGATCGTATCGTCATTATCCATTTCTTTGTTATTATAATGTGAGCGCTTACAGTGCAAAGCTTTTTATTTTATTCTGCGTTTTTCTCACTGGCAGTTCATTTGACTACCAGAGTAGTTTCACTATAACCTTTGTTATTTTTATCTCCCTTTGACTTGCAAAACGTACCACGTACCGTATTCAATCAGAAATTATTGAGATTCAATGAAATCAACGCCTTCAAATTCTACTGTCAAGTACTACTTCACTTAAGTGACTACATTCCCATTATTAAGAAAAAAAAAAACAATCCGGGCCAAAAGCCTCTCCGAGCAAAGAAAGATTTTTTAATAACTTTACCCCACACTAGGATTTCTCCTATATCGTGGTCATACAGTTTTACTAACATACGTTTCACATGCGTTACGTTCAGATGCAAAACAACTACTTGTAGATCATAGAAAAATTTGTTCATTGCGGGTATTGGACCCACCACACGTAGCGCAGAAAGCTAATGGCAGACCCATTGGGCCAACCGTGTCGTAATACCTGAAATTTCCACAATAGACACAATCGATAGCAAACCGATCCTTGACCTATACGACTACAGACTTGTCATCGGCCGATATAATTTGATTGGATTGATATTATGCACCAACGGCGTGCGCACATTAAACCAACTTGATTTTCATCTGACTTTTTAATCTGTTGTGTGCGGAAGCTAAGCATGAAAATAAGGATTCTACCTAGTCTTGCTAGAACTCGGGAAGTTATCTAAATTATATTCAACTCACGAGTCCGGCAAATCAGGCGAACTCTCTTCATGTCCTGGCACATCCACGTGGATGAAGCAGGACCGCTCCTTGATCTCTGACATGGCCGGGCTGTTCACAAAGTCCACCATGGACGTATCTGAAATTAACAAACAGTACTTAATATTACCTGTCTTGATCTAGTGGTCTTACGCGCGACTGCTGATAATGAGCTCTTGGGAGCTATTACCAGGACGGGCAAAGTGTAAATTGGGGTTTTCTGTACGTACCTAAATCCTCAGCAGCAAAATGGAGTCTGAAATTGTGCCCGGTAGATGGCAATAGGCTCGCTTCCTATTATTAGGGACTCAATAACGGCATCGGCGAAATGTGGGTGTATAATTGTAGACTTTTGCCTATCCCTCCGTAGCTTGTAGGCGTGATGCCATGTTATTATGTTATGTAAGAGCTAAGAACGCCAAGTTACTGAAATACCTGAACTATGTTATATGGCTGCCTTTAAGAAATCGCTGATTGCCATAAGGCCGACCATTGTACATGCTGATTGTATTTTTATGTATATGTTGTGAACAACTGTGTCGTGTGCAATTAAACGAATATCTATCTATGTTCAAATTATACTATAGCTAGTGCAGATACTACAACCGCAATTAGAACAGCTATTAACAGTCTTTACTAAACATAACTCATATTGGCAATCATTCAAGCATCGCCTGTCGAAATAAAACAGACTGTGGAAACAATAAAATCGAAACACTTCGCTAAATTTATTTGAATAATTAAAGTAAGCCTGCTATAGTAGTGGTGTTAGGACGGTTTTATATTAATTAAAGTGATTCATAGTCGTAAATCATTTAAGCACTAATGTGCCTTTATTTATCTCGTCTAGGCCAGACCTGACTCAAAACATTTTTTTGACCCTAAGCTTTACACAATCCTGGCCAAGTCGATGGAAGATTAATTCTGTGTTGAGTGGGAAGAAATATAACATAATATTACACCTGTATTCCCCGAGGGTTTACCTATTTAATAGCGGACGATCCTATTGCCATCTACCGGCCACAATTCCAGGCCGCTACTGAGATTTTCTGACGAAAAATCCTGATAAAAATTTGGCGGACACAGTAACCTCGCCCAGGACCTCATGCTCAGCTGCCGAGCTTGCGACGACTAGACCAACAAGAAGATGCATGAAGAAGAAGAAGCAATCAAGAAAAGAAGTAATCAAGATGCACAAAATAATACTCACGATTGGTTCCAAGATCGTGGACGGTTACAAAAACGCATCTCTTATCTTGTTGGCTTAGATCCCCCTGAAAATTGAGATTCGGGTTAATTAAGGTTAACTCTAAACGAAGACATATCCAATTTCTAATCCACGGTAATAAAGTAAGTGGCAGAGTCGGATACCCTGCTCTAGATCTTAACTCTATCGCTTGAGGTCAGGAATGGTTTAAACTTTAGCCTTCTAAGAACAGTCTAAGTTTATATTTAGCTGTACTTTTTTATTGAGTTTTACTAATCCTTGAGAATTAGTCAGAGGAATTCATCAATGTAAAACGAAAATTTCGGACCAAAGGACCAAAAACTCAAAAAATATACCAGCTTGTTAATGTCATTGCCAGACTTCATAACAGACCACTTTAAGAAACGTTTATAAGTTTAAATATATAAAACGTTCAATAATCAAATTATGTACGTAGAAGTATATGTGCGATTACAGTTTCTAAATGAATGACAAACAAAACGCAAACAATGATAAAGTACCTGTCTAGACATTTTATCTACCTAGATCAAGATGGAACCTGACAACACACACACAAGTGAACAAAGAAAGTATAAGTAGGTGATCATCCGACAATGTCTATTGGTGTTTGTGGAGCAATAACAATACACTCGTCTCTCAAAGGAATACGTAATGGTGTGAGGTGTGGCGACAAAGCTTTACGCTTTACCATAGAATAAATACAGACAGAAGGACCACTTTAACGCGCGACTAGAATATAACACACTAGACGCTCAATGAAACGAATATATTGGTATCAGGCCGCACCAGCTAACAATTCACGCTGCCAAATCACATGTAGGTACTACTCTTAGAAAAATATTTCTCACTCAGCATTTTCTTAATTTTTTCGTACACCAAGTATCGACGCTGACATAGTGTGCCTGATCGACATCACTGTATTTGTGTGCCCGATAATACCATGATGTCATTTGTGGTGTCTCATTAGGCTTTTATACTATTGGCGTTTTCATAAGTTTTTAGATATCGCGGTCGTGCAACAATATTTTTTTTTTGTATTGCCTTTATTTTTTGTTGTTTTACTTTGTATGCTTAATTGATAATTTCGTTTGTGTCGTCTAATAAATAATTTTTCTTTCTTCTTCAATTTAAGACACTGTCTTATTCCGCATTATCAAAGTGGACCTTCTGTATATTTTTGTCCTGTGGCTCTAAGCCTATCTTCCTATCTAATAAGTCTTCTGTTATATGACTGTATGTGACGTCATGCTTTTCTCATATCATGTTATTTAATTTGGAATATCGTGATAAAAATAATGAGTGTATTACGGAAGATGACGATCAAAATGTTGAAGAAAACACACACTTTTCATACAGTTTGTGACTTACCCGGTTCGGTTGTGGTATTATTCCCTGGTTAGCAGAAAAAAAGAAAATTGTGAACGGATGAATACAATCTTTAATATCTGCTGTATGTCGCTTATATCTATTACCATACGCCTAGAATATTTGCTTTAAATCTGCCTCATAGGGTAAATTATTCATCATCATCATCTGCCTAGCCTTTTTCCCCACTACATTAGGGTCAGCTGAATATCAGTATTATTCAGTATTATTATTACATGCAGCGACTGCCTTCTGACCTCCGCCATCCAATTACTGGGAGACACTGATACTCTAAGGTTAGACAGGTTGTCAGACTTTTTTGGCTACTGATTGTCATAGGTCTTCGTATGACATCCAGAACCAACTGCTTAACATGCTTTTCGAGGCACAGAGGGATCTCGATATGTGAAAAATGGTCATCCATCCAAGAGCTGACCGCGTCAAGGGCTGCTTAACTTCGCAGATTGACCGACCGATCGAGCCCCTACGAGCTAGGATGAATTGTTCATAGGTAATTCGATTTCTATTTCCATCAATTGCTTATAGTAACAATTTCCTCAATCTATACATCTATACATATAAATAAAATTGGAGTGTCTGTTTGTAATATTGAAATAAGCGTTTTTTACTACATGCATATGAATATATATACGGTACATACACCAAAATATCATTTTTTACAATTTTTGTCTGTCTGTCTGTCTGTTTGTATAGGCTAATCTCTGAAATGGCTGAACCGATTTTGACGGGACTTTTATTGGCAGGTAGCTGATGTAATAAGGAGTAACTTAGGCTACTTTTATTTTAGAAAAATTCTTTTATTTTAGACGTTTCGCACTAAAAAATACATTGTTAAGTTCCGACATCCACGCGAACGAAGTCGCGGGCACAGCTAGTACACAATATAGCTTCTGTAAATACCAAAACATTACAACAAATTAATCTAAAATGTAAACAAACCACTCCCCAGTCGCGTGCTAAATACAATGTAGAAATAGAAACTATGACATCAACGAGAATAAACTACAGAACTCCAACAAGAACTGCACCTATTTGTAATACACTATTAATGCCTACAGAAATTTACACTACTGCTTATCATGAGCCTATTAGTGCTCTCACTGGGTCTCTGGCGTCTCTCAGAGAATGAGACTAAATCTCACTACGACCCCACCGTAAGTTGGATTGGTTCTAGAAGCTAATCTCACGATATTTTCATTTACAGTTAGAATCACAGAAATCTAAATGATGACTTAAAAAGAAGACGTAGGTACGCCTCCTGCGCATTATAATTCAAAATACGAATGGTTGATGACTCTAAGTTAATAGAAGTGGTAAACGAACGAGACGTTACTGCATATGAGTACTACGGTACAACACCGGCAGCCCGCGTGTAAAAATGTGACGTATTTGCATAGAATTCAGTTTAATTTATATTGCATTGGGTATAAAGTAAGTAACCGGTGACACGCATGCGCTGATAAAATGTAATATCTAGCATTTTTCTTTATTTCTTGTCTATTAATGCCCCCAAAGGTTGATGACTCATTGGTCTGCGCCCACCTGGATTCGAACCCACGACTCGTGAATCAGAACCATGACCACTGGGTCATTTTTATATATTTCCCATATTTATTTAAACATAGTAAATAAAAATAGTTTAAAATAGAATCCAGATTTTTTCCGCATCTCTTCCACCGTATTTCTCATAATCTACTTACCACAGACGGCACTCAATTTACACGGTTGTAATTTGCCAAGATGGCGTCCGTAAGCATTTCCCGCCAAATATCAAGGGAATTGAAATGTCAGATGGATAATTTTTTCATTTCATTTTTTTTAGGTGACAAGGTAATTTATACATAGATACCCTTACGAAATAGGTCGATGGAGTTGTGAATTAAAATAGTATTTGATTTTAATTTATTCACAAATTAAAGATTCAAATAATATCTAGACTGATAACTAGAAATCGAAGTTAAGCTTGCCTTCTAGTCAGACATCGATAAGACTAGACTACTTACGTTTAGGTATCTGTATCCCTGGTTTAAATATAAGCCTAAGTAGACCTAGAAACTGAACCACAAACTGAATTTAAAGACTAAGATTTTAAAATAATAGTTGATTTCTCAAACTCACTTGAACATGAACGTGAATGTCTCCACTCCGATCTGTACTGACGACATATTTCTGAAACAAAGAAAATATCCTTTCTCATCTACTCATAATAATAATAAACATACTATGGTATAATCTAACCCATTTTAATCTGAAGTTGGAGAAAGCTTTATGATTCCATAATAATAAAACACTAAACAAAATAACAATCTTTTTAATTAACATACAGGCTAAACATTAATTGATCCTTGTGGCCAACCAAACAATACTGTAGATCTTTTTACAAGTATAGATAACAGCCATTGATTGTTTAATAAGGAAGGTGATCAAAATCGTTTTATTAACAGAATTTAATACCATAAACCTGTATATATACAAAATAAACACATCAGCCATGAAGCCACTCATAAAAGCTGATTCATGATTACAGAGAAGTAATCCATTAGCACAAACAAGTTGCTAAGCTATCAACATTAGACACAATTTAGAATATTCCGATCTAATTTATTTTGTTTTTATTATGCTTCGTACTGATAACGACAAAAATAGTGGAAGTTATCAAGTGTTTATGTATGAAAACATATATTTTATGAGACAATAGCGTAAATATCAATCCGTACGACGATTTGTTAATAACAATAATTATTTCCATTGTTAAATGATTTTAAAAAATGGTTCTCTACTTAAAACGCCGACATAAGACCAATTTAAGTCCACATTTGCTAAATATTAAAACATTTATTTAATTCAGTCTTTCCCGCCCCACTGCTCGACAAAGGTCTCCCATCATAACCTTCTACTCCTCTCTTTGTTTTGCCTTCTCTAGCAAGTTCTCTATGAACACATCCATTTCGTTTCGCCAGCGTTTCCTAGATCTGCCTGGACGACAGCGCTCTCCTTCAGACACCGATATTAAAAGTTATCTTAGTAAAACACGTCATCATATTAATATATAGGTTTTAATAGGCTGCTAAATGTAAGTGTTCTTATAGACCAATTACCCAAGCCATGCCTATTTCTTCTTCACATCAATCAGTAAGTTTTGACGTATAAGAAACAAAAAATATTATGCGATTCTTTCCTACCTAATCAATCATTTAGCAGACCAAGCGGTAACATAAATTAGTCGGAGCGATCTAGTCGCAGCTGTACAATATTCCCACTAGCCACCGACTGACGCATGAAATGAAACTCAGTTGGTTTGCAAACTGAAATGCGTTTAGTTGCATACGTATTTTAGATGAGGTAAAGTTTTTACGCTTATAAAATTAAGCTCGTTTTTATAAAAGAGGTCGGATGTCAAGTTGTAAAACACTGAATAGATAGAAAGAAAGAAAGAAAGAAAACCATTTATTCAGTACCAGCGTAACCGTCAGTACAATATATAAAAAATTATATAAAAAAAAAAACAAAGAAAAAGAATATAGATCATGCACCGTGCCTTGTTTTGCAGAGAAAAGGAAACTAGAATTAGTAGCGGATAACATACATTATAATACCATCACTCCTGTAGTCTCCTGAGGGTTACGCAGAGGTCTATAATTGTACCGTTATTCAGTCCCATATAATACGCTCAAGCCCATTAACACTTTGTCCGACCCAGAATTCAAACGCAAGACGCTCTTAGCAGCCGCGCTTACGATGATGCGGATTTAAGAAGAATATTGAAGACGCCATCTATAGATGATGCTTCAATAAATCGACACGACCATCGCGAAATACTAACAAAACATGGTGCCAACAGTCTTAAATCCAATCCTCAAGATCGTTTAGGGAAAACAGTTATTCAATTTTCGTCACAATCACAACACACTCACTTGCAAGCACCCTAAAATCGAACCTGGACGTCAACGCCTCACATTTGACTAAAATAACCAACTTACTGTTTTCAAACACCTATCGAACCATGAAACAGGGTTTTGTATAATCACATTACAAAATTAACTCGATTTCACTAATAGCGTTTAGTCTACACTTGGCACAAATAGATCGAAAGAGGTCATATTTTTGATGGTATGATAACACGTAGAAACTCAGTTGAAACTAGTCTAGCCAGAATTTGGAGCAATTATAGGACTATCAGGGCACGTCAGACAGTTTTTTCCAAGGCAAAAGATGGCACCAGAAAAAAAAACATATCGAGGAAACGATCTAATTTTGTATTTTAATATTGTATTACGATGACAATTTTTTTTTTTACAAAATTACCTTTACTGAATGATTATTATACCACAGGCCAAGAAGTTTCAAACGACAGTTAATAGGGGAAAGTACAGCACACTTTTTACATGAACAAGAATAATAAGACGTACTTAAATATAAAACCTATATCACAATTATTGCCCCACACTGTTACACAAAGAGGCAGTACGCAAGAGATACGTTTGTCCCAGTTAGTCGTCCCATCTATGAGGTAAACTCGTCACGTCTAGGAGAGCAATTGAGACAACGACGTAATCGATACAATGTGATCAGAAAAGAATAAATGATTTTATGGTTGTACTGAACTCCACAGCTGAAGAATAGTTGAGTTTATAGCTCTGGAAGGATCACATTTCAGCAACGTTCACCTTGAACACGCGAGTTTTTACATGAGCCTACCTATAGGACAAATAATCTTTCTACGTTTTATAGGCGACTGTGAAGGCCCTAATTAAATAAAAGCTACGGAATAAGCACTCACAGAGATATATGTGTCTGAACTTAAAACTGCATAAAACATGTTTCTAATATGGCTACCACATAACTAAAGCGGCAAAGCGGTCATATTCATATTCATATTCTTTATTGCAAATCCACAATGTAAAGATAAGATGGTAATATAAATAACATGGTGGCAATCGTGGACCCTGATGGGCACAGCAAATAGTAAATTAGAAGAGAGGAAGGCGTTGTATATAAAGAAATATTTGTTTATGCTCAAGTATTCATATTCCTTTTTAATGTAGGTATCTAAGTATGTATAGTATTGTTATTATGTTTGTATTTTTAGTAGGTATTTAGATATAAGTATATTTTTTGTATTTTAGTACATTATATTTATTGAATAATAAGAGGCAAGAGGAATTGTTTCCCACACAGCCACACCATTACATAATCCAATCGTCATAGACAAACGTTTATCCAAGAACCTTTAGTCTTACCCATCCAATTATCACGTCCCAAATTCGCGTCCCAAACCGCAAATATTAAGACGTCCAGCCAAGTGGGTCGGCAATGGGGTTAACTAGCCAGTTATAGCCGTTTGTTTTACGGCAATATTACTGACATTTGGAGTTTTATGATCCTAAACGTACGTCTAGAAGAAATAGTGAGGCAAATGGCACGTTTGCATAGTATTTTATGCGTAGACGATGGTAGAATAATGTCAATTACAAATGGCAAATTACAAGGTGTCATTTTTAAAATATATGTATGTATAGAAGTTTCAAGGTTCTGTCGACAGCTAATATTAGGCGAAAATGCAATGTTCAAACATGAAAATAACACAATAATAAAACTTGTATTCACGATTTGTAGTGGTTTGAATACTTATAATGTTGGTGCTATTAGTCTGGTGCAAGCAAGGACGGTAGTATTACGCAATTCTAAACCTAAGCTAAAAGTATGACGTCTAATTATAACACCAATTACTTTAAAATAGATCTTGACCTCTAAGTTTGTTTCGGCGTTTCTTCACAGGGATAGTCACAGAAAATGCCGACTCATTCTAGTTTAAAAGACGTGTAAAAATGATTGAAAAATCCTAATTGCAAAATAAACAATTTCATTTCATATCAACAATCGACATTTGACAAGAGGTTTGACAGCTGATTATTTAATTTTTGCGTTGATCAGCCTTTCAGACACCGAGCCTCAGTCTGGAATATGAATCATCATCATCATAATCAGCCAGAAGACGTCCACTGCTGAACGAAGGCCTCCCCCTTAGACCACCACATCGAACGACATTCCGGAATATGATTGTCAAGCTAAAATTCAGATATCTTTACGAAAGTTATATCTCCTCATATCGTAACTTCTTTTTCTTCTGCCACACTTTAGATGTAATACGATTAGTTTACAAGCATGCCAGTTAACTGCCCTGAGGTCGCCACATACAGGGCCAAGTACTACTATGTACAGATAGCCATTATTATTATGTACAGATAATATTATTGTTGTTTCCGTCAAAAAGTCAGTCATTTTATAATAAGCTTTCTCAATTAGAAATGTTTTTACTTTTCGTTTAAACGCCTCTGAGGTCTTTCCAGCTTTTGGGTAACTTATTATAAATATCTGGAGCCATACAGAAGACGCCTTTCAATACCATTAATTATTTTTTAATTTACCAGTATTTCTAGCATCTAGCCCAGCCTATCATTGGCAACTTGTACGCCGTTATGCGGTCAGAAGCCGTCGAGTAAACAAACAACATTAGACCAACAATGCGTGTTTACAGCGTGCTACGAAAATAGATCGGTGCGCACGCGCAACGCAGTGAGCGTTTTTATGGTGTTATAGGTTATTAAACTTTAGGGGTTATCAGAATTAATTTTGCAGAAGAATATTATGAATTGAACTAATTACACGGACAAAAACACTTTAGAAGAATATATTTTTTCTGAAATAAAACCTTCTTCCATATTTTTTTCAATAGAGGTTCACAGAATAACGGTGGTTTCTTTAATTTCTCGAACACATTAGGAAATAACAAGCGTTAAATATTCCCTGTTTTGATTAAGCTCAAAATCCAAACAAAATTATTTGCGTCGATGCAAGACACAAAACAGACGATCGCTGAAAACAAAGCTTCAAAACAAATTTATTATGTTGTTGTTTAGTTCGGACTAGTTGGAGAGGGTATAATCGTGGTTTTATTAAAAACTAGCTTTTGCCCGCGAATTTGTCCGCGTGACCTGTATATATGTATATATAATTTATAGCCTTTCTATTTATAACACTCGGGTATAATGTAGCTATCTATTACTGAAGGAATCTTTGTAATCGGATGAGTCGTTTCGGAGATTACCCTCTATATACAAACTAACAAATTTTACCTCTTTATAATATAAGTATAAATGAATAAGTTGGTGGAGTATGTTTGTATAAATTATATAGTATATACCCGACAGACATTGTCCTTTCGGAACCTGTCCTAGAACTCAATCGTAGCGCCACTTACCGGGTCCAATGTGAACCTTAACCATCCAGGGGTCTACCCCAACACACGTAAAAAAATTTCATCAAAATCAGTCCAGCCGTTTAGGAGGAGTTCTGTGACATACACACGTACAGAATTGTTAGCGCAATTTCACCCAATTTTTTGACTATTAAATACTAGGAGACCCGCGCTACTTCGTCCGCATTAGGATCAGCACTACATTACGCTACACTACACACTATACTACAGTACACTACACTACACTACGCTACAAAAAAAAATGATTTCCTCACCATATAAACCTTCCCTGGACATCCACAAATATTTCAAAACTAAAATTAACCAAATCGCTTCAGCCGTTCTCGAGTTTTAGCAAGACTAACGAACAGCAATTCATTTTTATATATATATATAGATAAAGATGTAGGTGGCGCGGATGAAGTCTCGGGTAAAAACTAGTTTTTTTTTATATTAACTCAGATACACAGAGTACATTGGAATCTTCGCGGCCAAGGCGCAAGTGTTTGTAAACTATTATATTTTAAGAAACAGACGCGAACCTTGGTTTGCGGAAATATGGAGCATTTTGTGCGGTACAGTCAGGTGTCAACAACCTTTTGATGTTACAGTTATAAAGTCTACTTTTGACGGCACAGTTGGCGCAGTGCTTGAGAGATCGACTGCTGCGCTACGTGTCGCGTGGGTTCGATTCCCGCACGGAACAAATATTTGTATGATCTACAGATAGTTGTTTCGGCTCTTTGTATATGTGGATACGAACCGTGGTTTGGTTGTGGTTGTTATCGAATACGGGGATCGAATCCGCGACACGTAGCGCAGAAAGCTAATCGTTTAGCCACTGCGCCAACCGTGTCAACATCATTCTTTATTAGATCAATTTATCGTCGGCTTAGCTTTACACCATCTTATCTGCCCAGACCAGCTAGTGGGAGGCTCCGGTATCCAATTACAAATCCAATTGTAAGTCAATAAAATGTTCAATTGACATAAAATAGAAAAAGAGGAACCAGAAAAATGGATATAATAATAAAAAATCTAAAAGCAATTAAATGAAATTATTTATTTTGCAATTAGGATTTTTTCAATCACTTTTACACGTCTTTTTTAAACTAGATGGCGTCGGCATTTCCTATGACTATCCCTGAGAAGAAACGCCGAAACAAACTCAGGGGTCAAAGTCTATTTTAAAGTCCAGACAGATTCTAACACTATTCTATGGTAATTTATATAATATAGGACTGCCTCATTGGTCTAGTGAGCCTGGGTTCGATTTCTGGGTGAGGTAAGGTGTTATTGTGTTTTTCTATATGGAAATTCTCAGTAGCAGCACGGTGTCTGGTACTATGCCCGGTAGATGACAACAGGCTCGCCCCCTATTACATGAGACCCAATAACGGTATTGGCGAAATGTGGGTGTTTAATAGTACACCTCTGCTTAACTCTTTAGGGAATACAGGCGTGATGCTATGTTATGTGCATAATAGAATAGGTATATATAGTTTTCGGGTGTTAAATAGGTGTTAAATGTCTTCATTATACTTTTAAATATGTTATTATAATTTTTATTTTAGTTTCTTTACAAATATTAATATAGCTTTTAGTACACAAAATAATTACAGATTTTTTTTCCGAAAAATTTGGCGTTGCTTCTCAATACAAGTTACACACGAAATATTCCAGTGAGAAGGAAAATAATCTAGAGCAATAATTGTTTTAAGATTAACCTAAACAAATAGTCGATATCGAATATAAATCTTCAGAAAACAAAACGCGTTTGATGTTAAAAATTAGAGACAAACCATGTCCGAATATCGCTCAGTATTTATTTTTGGCACAAATCGATATCCTAGTTCTGACTCTACTAGAACTGGGTTTGGAAACTGGAAGTGAATAAACAAAGTGAATATTGATCACCTCTTTGGTCTAGTGGCCGCAAGCATAGGATTCTGAGCGTGAATTCCGGGTTCGAATATAAAATACGTCGTGTGTTATTATATTTTCTGTTAAAAAATTCTTAATGGCCCCGAAATTTCAAATTACACTATTTTACATTGCAATAAGCTTGCCTCTTATTGCATAAGACTTAATAACGGTCAACTGCTGAGTGTGACGGCCTGGGTTCGATTCCCGGGTCGGGCAAAGTGTTATTAGGTTTTTCTGTATGGAAATTCTTAGTAGTAACCGGTACATAGGAATAGACTCGCCCCTTTTACATGGGACTCAATAACGGCATCGTCGAAATGTGGGTGTACAATTATATGGAACACCTCTGCCTAACCCTTCGGAAAATCCAGGCGTGATGATACGTACATCAATATCAGGTTAATATCGGGTTTCCTTCGTTAATGATGTTACTACAGATATTGCGTGTCTTAGAAGCAATTGCATGAAACCACAAGTTCATAACCGCAGGTGTTGCAATATCTACGAATATCTAAAGCCGGTATGGTAGTATCTCTTAGCTAGTGCCAGTGTCTGTTATAGCCATATATTATATTGTGTATCAAAGATATAAATGTAGGTAGTTTGTCGATTTTCTGCAAATACCTGCAGCTTTATAAATGTACGAAAATATTTGTTTAAGTGAATCATAGTGAGTTATACTCAGTTATTTAATTACTTAACACCTTTTTTTTCCATTACCACCTTTGAATATTAAACCGACTTCAATACTCAAACGCCCGCCTATGTCTTACAAATAAATCACTTTAGATTTTATTTAATAAGGTTCTAAACTTTCAACCTTTCCAAGTTCTCCAATTGCATCTAAATTTTGAAAGAGACATCGTCGTCAACATTAGAGCCATCAATGAAAACCTGCATACAACTCAACATCGTCGGAAACAAAAGACCAATTTAACGTACAACGCAGGCGCAACGTAAACATACAAAGTATCGGACGAAACTGCCTGAAACCGGCTCCGTACAAACATTGGACGTACACATGACATATACAATAGAACGTATATACTACGCTTTACGAGTAGTTTGAATATATATATAGGTACGGCTATATTTCGGAACAATGATATATCGGAACGTAATTGAAGAGTATGTAACAGACAAGCTACAGAGAGAGACTGTAGTCCGGACTTCTCGTGCTGGTACAAATACTATGTGTACTAGAAGTGGATCGTTGTCGAATTTTTGACGATCGAAACGCAACCGTTTTCCCGACGACGAAAACGGTTGCAGAAAACGGTCGTCGTTGCAACTAGTTTAGCTGGCTGATCATCGACTGTAGTTCGTTACCAAAAAGCTCACTTATGATTGTACTATTAGAGAACTGTTTTGCGACGAGTGTGATAGTTGAATCATTGCATTATCGACTGTATTTTCTTTTTCGTAAAGTAAAGAACCGCATCAAGTATTTCGAAGACTGGTTTGTGCAACGAAGACTGTTTTGATTGAGGACATAAAACGGTTCTATCGTCGCAGACCACAAAACGGTCTTTGCAAGCCGTTCCTCGTCGCAACGCCCACCCCTAGTACTGACCAACATCTCTCTACCGTGGTCTTCGGGTCTAGTAAAAGTTTACCTGAAATAATATGACAAAGATGTGTATGCGTTTACGATAGGATATCAAATGCGCGCGCACGATTTTCTCATACATTTCAGTTCAGAAATTGACTTCGTAAAGGCGTAATATGAACGAGTTCGGAACATGTTCTGTATCGTTTCCAACGTGTATGCCGCGTAATGGATATCCATTCTCTGGATTAATTGAAAGACAAAATGAAGAACTCAGAAGGGAAAAATTATAGCCACTGTACCTATACATTTTTTTTCTGTTAATGAATATCACTCCCGAACAATTTAACCACGGAAATGTGACAAGGTAGATCCAACTTCATCATCTGCCTGCCTTTTCCCAACTACATTGGGCTCGCCTTCCAGTGTAACCGGTTGCGGCTGAATATCAGTATTTTACACGAAGCGACTGCCATCTGTCCTCCGCCACCCAATTACTGGGAGACACCAATACTCTAAGGTTAGACTGGTTGTCAAACTTTTTTTGGCTACTGACACCCGTAACGACTGTCATAGGTCTTCATATGACACCCGGGACCAACTGCTTAACGTGCTTTCCGAGGCACGGAGGGGTCTCAATGTGTGATTTTTTTCACAAATCCGAGGACTGACCGCAGTATGCACTGCTTAACCTCGCAGATCGACCGATCAGCGCGATAGCCCCTCCTCCTAAAGCCTATAATACATCGCCAGAATCTGTTACAGTTAGTTTACGAAAAAAATCCGGAAAGAACATAACATAACATAGCATCACGCCTGTATTCCCCGAAGGAATAGGCAGAGGTGTACTGTTGTACACCAACTTTTCGCCGATTCTATTATTGAGTCCCATGTAATAGGGTCGAGCCTATTACCCTATACCATGCACAGTTCCAGACTCCGTGCTGCTACTGAGAATTCCCGTACAGAGAAAAACCCAATAACACTTTGCCCGACCCGGGAATCAAACACAAAACCTCACGCTCAGCAGTCGCGCTAAGTACTATAAAAAAAGGCAAAAAAAAATATACCATAAGTAAACTGTTATAATAATATTCTAAAGAATTTTCTTCGCTATTCCCCCTACATCAACTTAGACGCGGCTTATTACATTATGCTAATAGGCAATGCATTTTATTAAACAAGCACAGACAGCGCCATCTATAACTTATGTACTCAGAACTCATTAAAATCTGAATATTAACTTGACTGCCGCATTGGTCTAGTGGTCGCCAGCGCGACTGCTAAGCGTGAGGTCCTGGGTCCGATTCTCGGGTCGAGTAAAGTGTTATTGGGTTTTCTGTATGGAGATTCTCAGTAGCATCACGGAGTCTGGAACTGTGCTCGGCAGATGGCAATAGGCTCGCCCCCTATTACATGGGACTCAATAACGGCAACGGCGAAATGTAGGTGTACATATATAGTACACCTCTGCCTAACCCAGAGGTTCCCAGACTATTTTTTTCATAGACCACTTTCAAAATTTAGCTGGTTCCGGTGGACCCCCTGCATCGACATTTCTACCATATTGTAAATTGAATTGTAGACACCCATTTTTTTGTCACGCCAACGTAGACCCCCGTCGTGTCTCCCGTGGACCCCTGGGGTCCACCTGGACCACTTTGAGAACTAATGGCCTAACCCTTCGGGGAATACAGGCGTGATGCTATGTTATGTTATTATGAATATTAACTTCGAAACTCTCGAACTCTCGGAAAATCCTCATCAGCACAAACTGCTCTACAGAACTGATAAAAAGACTAAATAAAATTCTTGACTGCCTCATTCGTCTAGTGGTCAAGTAGTAACTCCTGATTTCGGTACCCGGATCGGTTTTTCTTGATTCTCACTATCAGCTCAGAGTCTAGAATTTTTTCCATTAGATAAAAATAACAGGATTGGCGAAATTTTGAAATAATCCACCTCTGCTTTACCCTTTGGAGAATACAAGCGTAATGCTATTTTGGTATGTTGTAATTATAAAGGAAAAAAACAATAATAATGTTAACCCCTTCTAGTCAACTTTAAATTACAAAAAAATAAACCATTAAGAGTATCGTTTAGCTGCCGGCTTCTGACAAAATTGCCTTGAAATACGCGCAAAATAGTTGTTTGCGCGTTAACGTGTCTTACATCGATATCTGAACGAATTAAGTTGATTTTGGTATCTATCGTTTTGTCAGATTATAAACAAGGTCGACAAGTGTAGTTTTTTTTTCTCCAAATTTAGATTAATTTAATAATTATTACGAGGAAGATTTTTATTTAAAAAAAATACGCATGTTCAGGATTAATTATTACAATATCAAAAAACAAAAACGTGACGACCTAGTTTTTACTTGTGTCTATAACATATAATAAAAATCAGCAAGATCAACATCAGCAACTCATGCTTAGTGTGGTACAAACGTTAACGCAATTTGTATGAAAACTTTTAGCTAAATGATACTCTTAATATAAGCTTGAATGTCAATTTCAAACGTCCAGAATGCAAAACACACAATTTTATTCTCATAATAGCGTCGTTCGCATTCCTATCGTCATCTAAAGATTATACCGTCCAGAAACATCTCATTTATGTAGAAATCGACGTCAAAACGAACAAAAATCCCACACCAGTAGTAAATAATGCTATTTAGAGACCCTTTAAGCCAAAAATAGGGCATTCGCAAGGAATGCGACGGTTAAAATATGTACAGATTAGGCATCAGTAGGAGGCACATTATGAGCAGTTTATGTAGTCTTTAGACCAGTAAATTGTTTCGTGATCGCATCAAAAACAGAAGATATTAAGCGTTAACTTCAAAGATATGACATTGACGACACTGTTGGCGCAGTGGCTAAGCGATTAGCTTTCTGCGCTGTGTCGCGGGTTCGATCCCCGCACGGAATAAATATTTGTATGATCTACAGGTAGTTGTTTCGGGTCTGGTTGTGTGTGCATGTGACATGTATGTTTGTAAACTGTACCCACGATACAGGAGAAATCCTAGTGTGGGGCAGGGGCAATGTTATTTAAAAAAAATGCTTCTCAAATACTATGTAAATAAATAGTGTTGTATTCAGAAGATACAGAGAAGCAAAATTAGACTTTCAAGTGTTAGAAGCCAACTTTAATTTTAAGGATACACTATTGAATGTATGTATTCTATACAGTATTATGTATCATGGGTATCCGTAAACTAAAATAAATAAAAACATAAAATAATAATACACCACAAAATACATAAAAAATAGAGATGTGAATGTAAAATAAGTAAATGAAGAAAAAATAAATGATAAAACTAATTTCTTCAGATTTATTTCGCGTTTTATTATATTTTACTATAAGTCCTTCATACACTTTTCAGCGCACAAAGACCGTCACAAAAGCCCAAACCTATTATTCATAATCGTGTTATACTCAAGCCTAACTAAAATGGCTTTAAAATCAGTTAACGTCACTCGGCCTCTTTTCATTTATATCAAAGTGACAATGACAGACATTAATTAAGTGTACGGGAAATGCTTTAAAAACGTCACTTTTATTATGACAATAAAATAAATGATAATATTTTTGTTGAAAGACAAAATTATTTGCCCAAAACAACTTTAGAATTTACTTCGCATGCGTTAAAGCGTAATACAAAGAAAAAATCTTATTCAACCATCTTTCCTTGACATACAAAATTGTCTCCACAAAGAAACCCATGAAAATATTCAATCTACACCCTCATTCGTAACCCGCTTATCTTTATGTGCTATATATAAGCCACAGATTTGGGTCGCAAAGGTCAAAGTTCAAACCGTAAGCTATTCCGGATCTCAAAGGGTGGAAAATTCTTAATTCTACTGCCTATTGGGATTTAGTAATGAACGATGAATGGAAGAATGAATGATATTTAATTTCCATCAGATTCATTAAAAGTCTTTGTTGAACAGAAAATGTATTTTCTTTTTATTCAAGACCGAAAGCCCTGGGATTATAGAGAGGATTATTTTTGATATAACACATCCTGACTAACTGTCATACAACATTTTTTTCCTTGTGAATATCGAACCCACGACATGCAGAAAGCCGATAGCTAAGCCGTTGAAAAGCTTGCCAAACAGTGGAATTATGAAGTATGATGGGCTAAAAGTAATTTTAAATCTATTTTGTTATAAAAAAATAGATCTAAAAGTGTAGGCAATATGATATTAATTGCTTTATAATTACTGGAACAAGTAACTGAACTAAACACCGCAAGGTCACTCGATCGACTCAATCGTGGATTTCAAATATTATTTAGTTTCACAGATACACAGTCATGATTCATACACAACTATTTTATTAGAATAACAAGCTTTAGAACACGTAAACCTGAAAGTTTAGCCACACGACTTTAGTATGCATAACATAACATAGCATCACGCCTGTATTCCCCGAAGGGTTATGCAGAGGTGTACTATTATACACCCATACTTCACCGACGCCGTTATTGTGTCCCATGTTACGACGACGAGTCTGTTATCATGTACCGGGCACAGTTCCAGACTCCGTGCTGCTACTGAGCATTTGCAATGACACACATGACCAATGAGACAGTCTTAACTTTATAAACAAAACATTTATATTTATAACTTATCTCGCGTATATTTCAAATGGGTTTGGTAGAGATGAACTATAACCCAGATTCCGCCGATACTGGAATCCCATATAACTCGTTAAAACACATGCCGACCGGCAACGAGACAATAGATTTTCTATTGTGTCTCATTTGCATCACTCGACGGGTTAATAGGTGACAAATCTATTGCCATCGACCGGGCACAATTCTAAAATCCAGGCTGCCTTCTTCATTTCCTTACAGGAAAACTCAAAAGCGGTTTGGCCGCTCCAAGAATTGATCTCAGGAGCTGAAACTTTTTAGTGTTCCACGTAACTATTTGAAATTCCTTTCATTCAACGATAAAACTGAAATATACGGCGCTGCGCAGTGTGCCTGTGCCTTTATTAACATCATGGCCTCGAGATGTGCACATTGGTATGTTATAAATATTTCATATCTCTTTTGTTGCATACAAAAGAGAAGATAAATCTTTATACTAATTTCGCTGAAACATCTTCTCAGGCAAAAGTTCACTTTTTTTCTTCTATACATATACAAATAAATATAATTGGAGTGTCTGATTGTAATGTCAATATAACAGCTGTTTACTGCATGCATATGAAAGTATATACGTTACACGTAAATTTTTGTCTGCCTGTTTTTTCCGGCTAATCTCCGAAACGGCTGGGCCGATTTTAACGGGACTTCCACTGCCAGATAGCTGATGTTATAAGGAGTAACGGAGGATTTATTCTTCTCTTCTTTCTTATTTCTAATTATTTTAGAAAAAGAATTAGAGTACCGCGCAAAAAATGCACGCGTCCGTAATCAATATATCCTTTTTAACCGACTTCAAAAAAGGGCGAGGTTCAATTCGACTGTATGTTTTTTTTTTGTATGTTTGTTATGCGAGCATTCCGTCAATTACGGACCGATTTTAAAAATTATTTTTTTGTTTGAAAGAATATGCTCCCAAGTTGGTCTCATTGTCACCAAGTCAAGATCAGATCCTGATCATGGAATCCTAGGGAAATCAAGGGATACCCTCAAATATTGTAGGACGCATAGCGCGTTTGAGATTTTCTTTCTTAATAAGTCAGATGTTGGCGTCTGAAAATCATCATTTCATGATGCTGAGCTGATGATGGACGCCATTATACTCCTGAACGGTAAAGAGTTAGGGAATGAAACTTCCGAATTTGGGACCACTCGATATATTTTGATAAGTACGTAACATATGGTATAGAAGGTCTGATGATGGAGCCAGGAGATAGATAGTGGAACTCGTCAGTAGCTACTAGTAAACCCCTCGAGTTAGGCTCATTTCAAACCGCTATATGGTAAGACTATCACTGTATTAGTTACAATCGTTGTCTTAATCTTTCCATTTCTCGTAATGCCTTTTCATGTGGTCTGCTAAGTAATTTATTTGATTCTAAATCACAAAGTGCAACACCGTCTAAGATTTTCACTCGACTTGGGGCAACACACGTTTAAGCTTTGTAAAGTTTTCAAAAGAAGCGTCCTTGCTAGGTGTACCCATCACTCAAAATTGTAAAATAATTATTTTTTTAAAGAAACTTAAAAACCGACTTCTAAAAACTCTAAAACAACACTAACTAAAAAGCAAAAAATAAATATTTTAGTATACAATATAGTATTTGAAGAATATTGAAGTCTCTTATGCTATTTCTTGTAAAAATGAATCTTATTTGTCTATATCTAATAGAGTATACATTGCTATAATGTACAGATCATTGAATAATATTTCGTATCAGGCCGCATATGCGCACACTGCTGAATATGGGCTTCGTAATTGTCTGCTACAGTGAACGCTCATCTTATATCGCTGTTGATGGAAACCAGAATGTTCTCACATAATATTATATTTGTTTACAAGACTAACATCAAAAATATTTAACATAACATCACGCCTGTTTTCCCCGACGGATTAGGCAGAGGTTTAATATTGTACATAACATTTCGCTTGAGTCGATATTTTTAATTGGAATAGGGAGCGAGTTTTTATTTATTTATATACCTAATTAGTGATCGATTATATTTTACATTCAAATAAACAGATAAAAATATATAAACCCAAGCTATGTTATTATATGATTTTTCAATGAGAATTCATACAAATATTTCAACACTATCAAAATAAACGATTATCCCGGGAATCAAACGCGTATCCTTGGCCCAAAACAATAGTTCTGCCGACTAAGTCAAACGGTCATCAATTGTAATGCATTTGTATGTTTTCAGCGTAAATAATATGGTAATTAAATACGGATTTAATGGCTCACACAAATATTTAACACACTACAAAAATTGTGGTTTTTATTTAGACACAATGTATCATGAAATTCACGAAGCAAAGAAGTATATTTTCATAACTTCTCAAATTCATAGATAAAGCTTTTGGATACCTACTCAAGTTAAGGAATAAACTTTAATTTATCTTTTTTAGTAATCAGTTTCAGCCTAGCTTTATTACAGGCTATCAGAATATTTTCGTCTGAATCGTGGACTGTCTCTTGCAATCTTTACAAAACGTTACGTCTTTACTCAGAATCCATCTACACACCGCATTTTGATATATTTCCTTATGTATGACTATAAATATAAAAACTTTTTACTTTTACACAACAAATTAAACATAAAAAAATAATACCGAGTTTCTTATATCAACAATACATAATTCATTACCGCGGCTTAGCTATCAAATTATAGAATTAACATTTTTATCCATAAATAACGAATAAAATAACATCATAAACAACAAACATTTGAATAAACAAAAAGCATTCGTAAAGCTAAACAAAAACATTTAAAGTCCCAGACACAAATTCAAAGCTATAAGATATGCTTATCGGAAATCAAGATACACTTGCAAATATAAACTATTTAAAACACATCCGAAACACATCTATATCCGTACGAACCCACGTCAACAGTTACTAACGAACACCAAATATCCACATAAAAACAAAAATAAACCGAACTATGACCCATATCCCAAACAACTAACAAAAACAATTGACAAACATACCTGTACTCCCTTTTCTTCTGACTCAGACATAGCACTAAGTTCAAATATTTTGTGGGTTGATAATAAATTGGATTTAGTGGAAACGTCCAGCATGCAGGAGAGACGGGAATGCAATGAGGGAACTGCGGCTATTGAGGGAAGCCGTATACCTTAGCGACGGCGGACAGTCAGTCAAAAAAACGCTCCATTTATTTGTAGCGTTTTATTGGAGTTTCTTGTATGTATGTGTATGATGTTCATGTTTTGTGAGGCGAGAAGAGTAATGGAATATATTTATGAAAATGATTTACTAATTCTAATTTTATCAACGTGACTTTTAAAATACAGTCATTGTTTTTTGCTTTTTTCGTATTTTTGTAAAATAATTCTTAGCTAGATGAATTTTGAAGTCTTTCAACGTCTTTTAAAGATCTTTAATCACTAGTAAGACCGACGACTTTTAGTAGGCAACTGGGAAGACTGAAAGGTGGACTTTAAATGCTTCAAGTAAATTAAGTAAACTAGCAAACTATAACTTAACTCGACATTGGGTACATTTCAAGATCCTTCAATTGCGAAAAAATTGCAAAGTCAACAAAATATGTCATAAAATAATTGAATTGAATTATAGGAAAATTGGAATAGTGTATAAGATTTGTAATGATGACACAAAAAGAAAATTAGTCCTCTTAAAATTTATTACCATTTCGGGTATCATAAAAATTGAGAATTCAACAAGTATCACGCGTTTCAAGATCTCAGTGTACGTTGCAGCTTCTTCATTGTTTAATAGCATCTATCAGTGAGTGGAAAATTCAATATTACGTACATAAACATATGAAATGTACGCTCGTGACCTTTTTATGGGGTTACTATGGTGTGTCGATTATAACAGATTTATATTCTCCAATAATGAAATATAGACCTAAATATACTATACTTAGTGTCTAGTTCTTGCCTGCGACTTCATACGCGTGGAATTTAGAATCTGATATTTTCCTGCGGTAAAATGGAGCATATATTTTAAGTTAGACCTCTAGCAATACATCGGTGAAAACTGCATTCAATTCCATGCAGTAGCTTTTGCGTGGTGCGTGTAAAGCATACGGACAGACAGACAGACAAAAATTCTAAAAACTGTTGTTTTGGCTTCTGTTGCTTTAATAAAGACCCCCCGGTATGTTATCCCCGATATGTACCTTATTGCTGGCGCATATAAACATATTGTAGTATGTAGGTACATATCTTTACTAGGTAAACCAAATTATAAGAAAACTATAGCAGCGTTACTTACTTATGACACGGTTGGCGCAATGGGTAACGATTAGCTTTCAGCATTAAGTGTCGCGGGATTGATTCCCGCACGGAATAAATATTTTTATGACCTACAAATAGTTGTTTCGGGTCTATGCATGTGTACATGTAACATGTATGTTTATAAACTGTACACACTGATACAGGAGAAATCCTAGTGTGAGGCACGTATTTTATATTAAAGAAAATACAATAGTAATGTACTATTTATTTAGATTTTGATAAAACAAGTGAACAACGTTATTTTATGTAAACTGCTATGCACAATATAAAGCAGCTACTACCCGAATCTACGATGTAACTATGGCAACGTGCTTAGAGTCACGTACAACAATTGTTTACAGAGCTATTGAGATGAAGACGCGACGCTCAGGACCTCGTCAGTCACCAGTAGCGGGTACCGTCTGATAAGCGCCGGATTAGCCTGTCTAAGTACGATATCTGCTTCAGCTACGCAGTTGCAAGGAGCGTGAACAGACCTGAGGTCAGCGAGCCGCCTTAAACTATGATGTACTAACTTTAAAACATAAGCGGTAAGGTGTAGATGCGGCATTATCCCTCAAAGTATGTCATACCAGCTTTTCTGCTCCTTGTGCCCAATAACATCGAAATAATATGGCCAGTCCCTGAACAACGTAACGACATCCTATTTCGATGCCCAATGACATGTCTATAGACACGTAGAAGAATTAGTAAGACTACGGAAGGTCTCATAAAATTAACACGACACAGTTGGTGCAGTAGCGTTGCGATAGATTGCTAAGGTACGTGTCGCGGGTTTGATTCGCACACGAAACGTATATTTGTATGGCTTAGAGATGGTTATTACGGGTCTGGATGATTATGCATATGAATATTTGTGTTTACAAACGCACCCCCGGTACAGCAATTACGCCTACTGTGGGGCAATGAAATAAGAAACGAATAACTTATGACTCACTTTGCCCAGTTAACTATTCCCTAGTAATAACACTAATGTATGCAAACTTCGAAATCTTAGCATAACTCACTAATTACATTACAGCGAAATATCCCAGCTTCAACGTCTGCTGCCAAACAAATTGATTTACCCTTTTAATTGCATCCCTTTTGGGAATACATTGAGGAAGACACGTTATAGAAGTTACCGTTTTACGACTCAAATATTTTGACTCTTATAAAGAAGTTTATTTTGATTTTGTGAGAAAACTTTTTTTAGCTCATGGCATTTTTTTTCTAGCTTCGTCGTCGAAAACTTTCTTTAAACATAAAGTACATTGATGAATGGATATTTAAGTGAAGGAGTAGAACAGAAAAAGACTCCGAATGAATACACAAATACATATATTATATCCTTTTTTTTAAGTCCCTATTGTCCCACTGCAGGGCAAAAGCCTCTACTCTTCACTTCTCTCTATCTTCGACACATTCGAAGAATCTCTTTCCTGTCTCATCCTTTCTTCTTCGAAGTTCTGGCTGACTAGTTGTGGTGCACCATAGGTGCTACCTTTCCTCTGGAGCACCATGACTAGTCGCTCACGTCACAAAATTTCCTGACTGGGTGAGAACTTGGGAATAGCACGATATAGAAGAACATCATGCAGCTGAACTGGTTTACCACGTTTTGACTTTTATATTTCGTTCAAGAAGTTGCAGTAATTGCAGTATTTCTTACGAAGAAAGTCGACCCTTTTATATTTTTCGCATTTTTAAACGGAGGTATTTGGTACAGTATTTCCACCAATATAATAATTATCGGGTCGTAACTAAACAATGTACTTTGTTCCACTTGCCAAAGGCACCTCGAGTTTGTGTCCAATTGCGCTAAATTATGGAGTGCGCCGTGGGAGGAGCTATTCTTAACGCGGTTACGATATGGTCGGTTGCTCTGATGTATTGAATGGAGGGAATTATGACCGAGGAAATGACATCAAGGTATGCTTTAAGTGAACATCTGATGCTGGGCCGTTCTTGTAAGAAATCACTTGTCATATGGTCTGGGGAAAGAAGGAAAGCGAATGGATACACATAGGACTCCCGTGATCTGTGTAATATAACTAGCTGTTGCCCGCTTAATCTACGTGTATTTTCTATTTAATTATCTAATTAGTGCTTTGCTGCAATAGTAAAAATAAGCCAAGACCCAGGCTACTTCTATGAAAAATTTCATTACGATCGGTTTACTGGTTTAGTGGTGATGACGTAACAAACAAACAGAGTAACTTTCGCATTTACAATAGTGTGGATTATAAAAAGTAAACTTTTTTTTTTAAATTTGCCCCTCACTTGGATTTCTCCTGTATCGTGGGTACAGTTTACAAACATACAAGTCATATGCACACACAACCAGACCCGAAACAACTATCTGTAGATCATACAAATATTTGTTCTGTGCGGGGATCGAACCCGCGACACATAGCGTAGAAAGCTAATCGCTTAGCCACTGCGCCAAACGTGCCGTCCAACTTTAACCCTATCTTCGTGAAATAGTCTCCGAGTCAACTTCCAAGGGTGAACTCTTGGATGCGATGAAAAAGTACAAACCACTGGTTTTCTCTAGCAGGAAGCACACGCCAAAATAACACATACATGTGACACACACTTCACTTCCCCCACCCAAACATAACTAAACAAAGTGAAGTTCGAGAGCGAGTAGTACCTAGCGCTGTATGCTACGGTTCTCCTCTCAATTGCTTCGTAATTAGGTCGGGCCGTAATTACGGCATCCTTCCCTCACCGGGGCACCGCGACGTAAGAAAATGACAGAGGCAAGTATAGAAGAGGGGATGTCAATGTTTTATGTTTGGAACTAGTTCTCAAGGTCGCCTGCGCCGGAATTATGGAGAGAAAAAGCTTTTTGAGTAACTCTTTTAGCAGTTTTGCGATCGACTGCAAATCTTCAAATCCTACACGCAACGCAGAAAGTTGTTTCGGGTCTGTGTATCTGTGTATGTGAATATTTGTTTGTAAACGTACCCACGATACGGGAATTACACTTACATAGAGAGGGAAAGTCTTTAAAAAAATTACTTAAATGCACTCAGATATAAGATGTTTGTCGCGTATAAGCTTTATGACAGAGGTGTAGATATAATATGAATTGTGTTATTGGTCTAGGGGTATTTTAAATTAACTACAAATACAAAAAATTGATTTTTATTCTTACAATTTTTGTTTGAAATCTGTTCCTCTATCACGAGTTTCCTTGTGATAGAGGAACAAATTTCAAACATTCAAACATTCTCATTTACTATGAGAGTAAATAGTAAAAAACTCATAATAGAGGTACTGATAGCTAAATTAGAACATGAATAGCGAGGAAGTTTGTACGTTCAAACCAAGATTAAAGGAAATTGTGACAGGTATTCGTTTAAAAATAAATATGAACTTTTAAAAAGTCTATGCAAATCTACATCATTTAGATCAAAAGCTTTTCTCGTCTAGGTATTAGGAAATGGATCAAAAAGTTTTTATTGAAACTAAAATAGTATAAAGTACCCACTACCCTACTGTGTACCTTAAGAATGTACATAATAGTATATCCTAAAATATAAATGAAGGTTAAAAAACCGCTTGTGAGTTTGCACGCAAAAGAAATTAAATTCAATTACTTACTTATAAATAAATAATTAATCTCACATAGTATATTAACGAGCACTACTGAAATGCTAGCACGTACAGAATAGATATTAGTACTATGTTTACTAGCGCCATCTTTTTCCGTTTCCCAGAAGCTTCACGAGTATTTCAGTGTGTTCAGTTTCAGCGGGGAACTTGAGTTTTCAGTGGTCGGAGTAATTACAGTGTGTTCCGCTTGGCGCCGCCTCAAGCGTTTTGTTTAGATATTATAAAGTTTGGAAGTAAAAGATCTGCGGACTTGCCACGTAACGCCTATGGTAATGAAATAGCAGGCGAAAAAAAAGTTCTAAGGAAACCTGCACACCTGAGAGGGCTTCATAAAGTTCTCGATGGTGTGTGTAGTTCGCCAACCTACACCAGGCCAGCGTATTGGACTAAAGCCTAACCCTTCTGACTCTAAGAAAAGGCCCTTGTCCAGCAGTTGGACAATAATGGGCTGAATGTAATATTAAGCTATAAACAGATATAGCCTTAGGTTCTAACTAAGAACCCTAGGTCCTTCATGCCAGCAATTATAGAAGAAAGGTTCAATAATAAAATCTAGCCGAAGCCGACGTGAGTTTTACTACCAATCGACCTTCAGACCATCTGTTAAACAATATAAAAACGATTATGATCCATTCACGTTGATTGACAATTGCATCACGAGACTGTGCAACCACTGAAGGCAAGAAGACTTCCTTTTTAGCTTCGATCTGCCATCCTGGAAGAGGCAAAGATCAAGAAAAAATCTGATCTTTTATGTAACACAAAAGTAACACCAAAATAAGGGAAATTTAATATTTCTGTCTGATCTTAACATGGTGAAATCCACCACTATGTTCTTATTCTATAGTCCTCGGATATCATTTATATGTGATTCGACTGAATAACAGGCTTTTTTTACGTGCTACAAACTCGGAGGTTTATAGTCAGATTCAGAAACTGAATATAAATAAAACTTTACGCCTGTATTCCAAGGGTTACGACAGCGCCATAGGAGGCGGGGCTAATAGCCAGAGCTGGGAATTTTCATTCAGAAAAAACCGAATAACACTATGTGACCCGGGAATCGACACCAGGACCGATGACACTCAGCATTTTCGCTTGCAAGTTGCAACCATTACCTAACGCACAGAGGCAATCATAATTGACCGTTAAGTGCAGTAAGCTAAGCATGAACTGTTCTATTTAATCTTACTCTTTGACAAAGCAAAAGCAAACAAGTTGATTACCTTCCATCGGGGGCTCGCCCGTCTCTATTCTTAGCGCAGGAGACATATTTCCGACGTAATTGGCCCAATGTAAGCCACTGGGCTATTTCCATTGTGCAATCGCATACCCACGTAGTAATAATAGCTGTTGATTTGTTTATGAGTACCTACAAGTCGTGTCGTCTGTGGAATTTGAAATATTGCGTTTTAAATCAGAATCGCCAATTTATGACTCAAAAACATTGCGTTCTGTGTACAGACGTAATTTGGACCTCTGAGCTGGATTGATTATGGTATTCCCAATAACTGCACCTTTAGCCAAGGATATTTTGGTAATATTATGTATTGCTCCTATACAATTATCGCTAGAATTACGCTTGGTAGGCTGTTTAGTTGAAAAACAAAAATTTTGCAGTTTATACTTCAGAAATAACATAAATAAATTTATGGATTTTCATATAAATATTTATATTGATACCACAAACACCAACATCGTTATATTTATAAGTGTTGAACAAACTGTTGATTCAGGGGAAACCTTGGAGACTCCAAAAGTCGTAATAATCACAAGTGATGTTGACGATGACGAATTGTGTTCATTAGATAATGAGAAAATATCCCATGTGACAGAACCTGATAGATGGGCAGTGTTTGAAGTCATAGCTAAATACTAAAATACGAATGTAAATAAACGTTAACAAGATAATAATCTCAAAAGAAGAGGAAAAACAATTTACAATATTAACTCGACGGCAAACGGTAAAAGCGAGAAAAGACAAAAAAAATACAGGGCAGAGAATTAGATATAAGCTAATAGACAGATCCTTATACATCAAACAGATGATGAAGAAAACATGGATCATCATGAAATGAAGAAGAATACTAAATGTTCTATATTGCCAAGGGAACAAGTCTTATATTCCAATGGAGAGGAAACAAGAATTACTTCTGATTAAGCAACAAAAGATACTAAATAACTCTTTTCAATACATTCATAAAACAGAACTATTTTTACAACCCAAACGACATACATATGGAGGCGAATCTAAAAATAACTAAATCATTTTGTCGCCTGCAATTATTCTATTGGTGCGCGGACGCAATGTAGCGCGGGTGTTACATGACGCGTTCATAAAAAATAAAAGACTAGAGGACTCAGCATAATGATAACTGATATTCTTCTACTGTCGATTCGGCACGAGCTGACACATAGTAATCGCTCATGCTGTAGTGGAGAGATTAGCCAGACGACAATAGTGGTATCAAGGCTGTCTGCTCAAGTTGAACCGAAGATCTCCTCTCACTCTCTCACGCTGGATACTTAATACAAGATTTCTAGTATATAATTTTGGAAGAAAACTATATCCTAACCTGTCTCTATGCATTCTAAAAATGTCACTTTGTTAGTGGTAGCCTAACATTAGCTATTAAAAGCGTAAAATCTGTTAAGGTTCAAGCTCTACAAAGTGAAAATGTGGGGGACAGTGGGATAATGATCTTAATATAGACTTAATATAGACTGAACTTAGCACACAAGTGGGCACCGGAACGGTTGCGATAAAACTGACTTTGCGATAGGGGTGGGCGATACAAATCATATATAGATACAATATCTATGTATCGGCATAATATCCAATATTTATATATCGAACGGCGCACAAACCATGTACAATATCGCTCGACTCGGGTGATACTAGACAGAACCACACAATAATAATAACGTAAAATATCTATGATACTCTGAATACTTAGATACGACCGAACCGCTGAACCACTTTCATTTCAGAATATCATAGATTCAACCAATACGCCATACTGCATACGTTCCATAAAACCGAAACTTTAAAAAATAACAGTAACATGTGGTACTTATTCGGTTTCCGAGCACCATAGTTTTTGACCAATATATAGATTCGATATCTGATATTCAAAACCGATATCGATACGATTCAATACAGCGTAAAGACGATATTACCCAAGCCTACTTCGCGGGCATAAGTCAAAGTCCGGTAAAATTATTAACAATAAGAAATAATTAACTTTATTATGTTTCAGTGTATAAGAAGTATTTATTTTACTGCTCAAAGAGAGTTATAACATAAATATACATGATTAATATTTTAAAGAAAAACTTCAGAAACTCAAAACATACAAAAATGTGTAGCACACTGATTTATATGTATTCCTGGGAAGAAAGAGTCATTAACTTTTCGTAATCTGTTAACATAGTAATGTGCTGACCTAAATGTAAATTGGTTTAAAAAACAAAAATAAATTCTATTTATAAAAACTATCTTCATGTAATACCACTTTTACATGTTCGTTACACTTGTGAAGAGTAAAAATAACTTCAATGCGCCCATATTTTCAATGTTTATTATACCCATGTATTTAGGTATATAGACTGCTGGGCGTGAGGATCCAGGTTCGAATGTCGGTCGGGTAAAGTTATTGGGATTTTCTGTACGGAAATTGGTAGATGGCAGTAGACTTACCCTTACATTGAACTCAATAATGACATCAGCTAAATGCAAGTGTAACTACTTCAGCCTACCATTTCGGGGAAAACAAGCATGATGCCATCATATGTTGGCATGTCATATTTATAATTTTATATATTACTAGCGACTCGCCCCGGCTTCGCACGGGTGCAATTCACGTTTTATTGAGATTTTCATGCAAAAATACCATCCAATTTTCCGACTTATCTAGTGGAATTTCCAAAAAAAATCTTTTAAAAAACCTTGTCCTGACAATTACGAACACAACAAAAAAAGAATGAGTCAAATAGATGCAGCCGTTCTGAAGTTATATATATATATATGTTTACATACATTTTTGGCAATTGATTTTTATAGTATCACCGGCGTAAATCAGCTGTTTCACTTTCTATACCAGTTGTAAAAGTCAGTTGTATAGATTTTGTAGTGCTCTTAAAAATAAACTAAATTATGCGTTTGTGAAATGTTTATTTTTACACAAGAAAATAAAAGATCAGACCAACCAATGAAATGCATTTGACTAGCGGGTTGGTAGACATTGTACCTTTCCAGAAAAAATGTAGACAAGACAACAACAGAAAATTATTATAAAATAATATGTAAAAAATTATAATATACATATAAAAATTTAAGTTAATAAACAATAAGAACTGTATGATTGTATAACGTCTCCAACACGCTAGAGTTAAATGTAAATGATATATTATTTTAATGTAATTACTATGTATCTCATTTTAAGTGAACCATCATCTAAGGTTAACTAATGGTAAATCAAACCGGCGCGGACGTGTTTTTTTGTTTTTAAAGTGACCTATAGCAAAACGATGAGAAAATCACGCGATCCTTAGCGTTGGAAATTAAAGTAACAAAATAATTAATCTAGGTATGTAGGTTACATTATATTACATATGTCACAAAATAATAATAAAACCAGAGATTCATAAATTCAATCTGTTACTAAAAAAATGCTTATAGTAAGGTATACCTCTATATTCGAAATTTTCCGTGATTTCGTAGCTTCCCTAGGGATTTTACAAAATCCCTGATGTCCTCATTTCCCGGCCACGTAAACAAAACAAGAAAATGGTGCTAACGAAACAAAACGAAAGCTAAAACGCATCAAACTTTGTTTTCCGTTTAAATGAAACTTGTTCCCATCCTAAAAAAAGCACCATTACCAATGACTTACGCGTAACATTTATAATTACTCTTACGTCATAACATCAAAGACTTTATTCCACATGAAAAACTTCAATAAACCAACCCAGGTGTTCCGACACTCGTTTGTGGTCAGGTTCCAGTAGTTAAACCGTAAATATAAACAATTTATACATCGTACCGTAAAATGTTTTACTCCGACGCTTTGGCGTAATTTTTATATCATATTAATTATAGGAAACAGGTGCTGATGACTTGGGAGTTTTGATTATGTCATGTGTGTCTCGGAATATTAATGGTGTTATTTCTTTGATTTGTAACTGCCTATTGGTCTAATGGTTGCAAGCGCCTGCTGATCATGTAGTCCTAGGTTCGATTGCCGATCCAAGTCAAAGTCAATCCAAGTAGCAGCCCGGAGTTCGGAGTTGTGCCCGATAAATGGCTGTAGACTCACCTCCGTCATATGGGAGTCTATAATAGCATCGGCGAAATGTGGGGGTACACCTCTGCCTATCCCTTCAGGGAACGCGTGATGTTATTATTATTGTGTTATTTGATCTTAAATGCAAGTTTTATAAATAAAAAATAAAACACGCAACTCAGACGCACTAGTATTATCATTTTTAAGCTATGTTTTTTTTGGTAAGTAAATAAATGAGTGTAAAATATTCCTTTGTAGATGTATAAAAAAATCTTTGAATCTGTTGAACCAGAATAAGGAAAATGTGGATACTACACGAAAATCGTTAAAACATCCACTACAACAAAAGTATCGGCCCTGAACGTTATAACATGCGTACGCGCGCATTGTAAACAAACGATGTTTAACTGTTTGTTTCTAAAACGTAAATAAAGATTTTTCTTACAACCTACACACGCTTTCCTCTGTCAATCTGCGTGAAAATGAAACAACTCGAGATATACGTTTGAAAAGAAGAATAATGAACGCTACTACTATTACATGATTCGCGTTGCTAACCACTACCCACTTGATTTTTGTACTACGTTAACACCGGGATTACCGTAAAGAGTAGACACCGACCGGGTAAATTCCAGGCTGCTAAATCACTAGACTAATGAGGCAACACTGGTAATCATAAAAGCCTTATCAAGATTTTGAAAGCATACTGCGCAAAAAGAAAAAAAAGTTCAGAATACGAGCAGAATATATTTCGTAAGCCCTAAGAATGGTTTTTTTTTTATAAATTCACTTATTTTACTTACTTCCCATTTGTTATGAACATTAAAAAAAACTGCAAATAGTTAAAAAGAAAAGGCAGTCTGTTTAATTCCTCGTATTCGACATTATCGTAAACACGCGCTGGCTAATTGTTTATTTGTTCGTACGCTACATCAATAAATACTGTCTTTTGATGCTCCCGTCTATACGATTGTTCTGCTTATTTGTTTTATTCGTAACGACAACTGTCTATAAAGCTATGTTTATTTGTCACTTTAACTTTGAAATAAGTTTTGTTGCCTTTTCTGAGTTTAGATGAAGCCTCTCTATCTCTTTCTATAGTGTTGTCATATGAGGCTTTATATTTACCTATTTTTTTATTTACCTGGTTGATACATGATACATGTACTATATACGTCGTCTCTTTCAGTCGACTGCTATCAGTAAAACAATAAATCTCTATCGCTGTGCTTTTAACTACTAATCTCACATTTAACCATCTTTCTCTTCTTCAACTGATTCATTTGAAAATACAAAAAGATGCTTTAATTTTTTTAACAATAGCATTCTATATTATCAATTATTTAGGGAACAAGCTCAAACAACACGGTACATTAGAAAATCTATAAACAAGCCAACCGCTGAAATGTGTCAACTGCTCGCAAGTTGTAAATAAAACACTATTTTAATGTCGGATATACCTACACAGTACAAATATCAATACAAGTAAGTATAGAGAATACATTGTATCGCAATATTATTGGCATGATGGTTATAGGACTGACATTTGATTATAAGAAGATCTTCAAAGTCAATAATAAAAACATAAACGCTATACTGACAGAAGCTTTATAGAATGAGTCAATGTACAACAGACACCTTAATACTACATATATTCGGAAATTGGCAAAACAAAGCAAAGGTTAAATATATGGCAAACACAATACATAGCTGCACTCAAAAACAATAAGCTTATCAAAGTATTTATAAAAACAGCAATGAACTGGGTCAAGGATAATACGTTAAACAAACAACGACAGTGCCAACCCTATGCAGGCACGTGATCTTGTCAACGTTACCTCTCGTTGCCAAATAATGCCACTAGTCTAGCCTACACATACTTAGCACTTAAACAAAGGAACAGAAAACCAACTCCGTAATGCTCAATACGAATGACACAAAGATGGATGCGCAATACGAATGAAAAAATATTGATATTTATATTGAATTGTGTAAAAAAGTTTATCTTAATTTATCTTACTTCAAATTTTGCATGCCAACTAGGCGAAATGTTGTGCTTTGAATGTTATTAACGCCTGTATGTAACTCATTTCTTGCAAGTAAACGTTCTATTCTATGGAACGGAATTGGACAAATCACTGTATAGATGAAAAGAATTCAAAGTTAGAAAAAAAGCAGATTGCTTGAATGGGTCACCGGTGGCTTACATTCATTAGACTCTTTGGAATAAAGAAAGAGAAGAACTTTGGTTTTTACAAAACCAAACACTTGAGTCTCCATTGATATCTAGTTGAAACAAATCGAGTGTCGCGGGTTCGATCCCCGCACGTAACAAATATTTGTATGATCTACAGATAGTTGTTTCGGGTCTGGTTGTGTGTGCATGTGACATGTATGTTTATAAACTGTACCCACGATACAGGAGAAATGGAAGTAGGTAACGTATTTAAAAAAAACCGATTTAGTCAAGAGCCGTGCCGCTCGAATCTTCTGTAAGACCTTTGTCACAAAATCATCGCAATATGAAGTCAGAGACGAATCTCTATGTCCCTAGTATGCAGTAGACCTTCTGTTCCTATCTCTTAGACGTGCCAAGTCTAGCCTAGACATACAGTATGATTTAGCACTTATTAATACCCGCCATAAACCACACAAGTTTACATTTGGACGTTTATTGTCTCTCTTTGAATTATGCTTTCGATTGTTGCATTTTGTGATGTAGTATTTTTAATGGTAATTGTGTGCGAACAACAGTTTTACGTTGTTACGAACTTTAAGATATAATAAACTGGATGACCCGGTGAACTTAGTACCACATAAAATTTATTTGATTGTAACTTTTCATCAACGGACGAAGTAATCTGAAGTAGCAATTCCCATACAAAATTATCAATTTCGACTTTTTCGATTTTTCAACTGTTCCTTTGAGTATTTCCTAATTTTCCAGAGTTGAGCCGAACAAAACAAAAAATAATTAAATTAATAGATCGAGTTTTTCGAGTTTTTGCGAGACTAATATCTGAACTGCCTGAAATTGACGCAGCGCTATTATCTGGGCCCATTCAACCTTTTAAGTCATTTTATCAAAACGCTAGGTTTATAAGAGTAAACATGAAATTTATGTTGTGGAATGAGAATTTATCTAGCCCAATGATTTATAAGTACCATTCATATATGGGTAGCGGTCCCTTCATCAATTTTCAAAAATATAATTTCCCTAACAACGGGCACTGATTTGCCAGCAGTGGCTGCAGTAAAATGCAAAATACTGAATATAATGGGTAGAAGAGTAGACCATGAAATAACCATTATTAAACATTAGTAACTTTCTTTAAGCGAAGAGGTTCACAATGGAGCAGAAAATTTAAAAAATAAAGAAGATACCAATAAGACACATACAAGAAAAACACTTCACTCAGACATAATAACGTGGGACGATAGACGCTCACACACTTGGAGCTGAGCAAACAAAAATATAATAAAATAATAAACGATTATTTTAGTAGTGCTATAATTTGTTCGTGATGTTACGGATATGCTCGAAGTACGATCTGGAGTTAACATTTATGATTCACGCTGTAATCGTGACTTTGCTGGCACCCTTCATTTTACACTTTGTTATACTAAAATAACTATGTAAATTATACACTACATATTAGAAGAGTAAGCACGTACAATTAGTAAAATTAGACACGATCCACGGCTGATAGCTTTCCACAAGAAAAACAGCAGTAGAAGGGAAAGATAAAAAAAAGAATACAGGTAGAAATATGTGGGCTTTACAGCTGCGCCAAAAAAGTCCTTCAGCATAGGAAGGTTATACGAGCTGTTTGATTCCGTTGATCTCCACAGAAGGAATGGTATTTGCATTATTAAATTGGATGATTTTACTAGAGTTACTGGGAAAATGGTAAAACAAAATAAAGAAGTGTTCGTCAATATAACTGACAAGATATAAAACTAGAATATTTAGATTTAATTCCGCCAAACTTGCGACATATTTGGCGGAATCAAAACTAAATATTATAGTTTTATATCTTGTAGATCATGGATTTCCGCAAAGTAAGATTTATTAGAATTATAAGATTCCGCAGAGTTGATGTTAGAAATAAATGTTATATAGACTGCATTGTTCCCGGAACATAAGAGATACGTCAAAAAACTCGAAAAGCAGATAATTATATTTTACGTAGTAACTTAGTAAAGATAGAAGAGAGAAGAGAAAAGAAAAGGCTGAATTAACTATCAATTTGCTTTTTAAATCTATATTTTCAACAAAAATCAACGTGAATACACGTGAAAATCACAAAACAACACAACCATTATACTGTGGCCGAACATTTAGAAATAAAAGCTATTAACGTGAAATGCGTCACGTCAGGGGGGGAACAGAAAAAGTACAAAAGTGTCAATCGTCACTTTACTAATACATTCTCATGAACGTCTCAATATTATTTTGAAGATGTCAAACGACCTGATGGAATGACAGACAAATTTTCAACTGATGTTGTTGTTTCGTAAGTGGAAATGCATGTTGGCGAAGAGCGAACATTTTATGGGTTTTAGTGCTTTCCTACATTTTGCTGTCTTTGCTACGAATAAATATGCGTAAACTATAATCGAATAATATTAAAAGGAATATATTTAGTTTAGTGTTGTAGTTGATAGAGGCACCGCGCTTGGTTTTGCTTTGTTGGTATCACTTGGTTTAATAATAAAAAAATCTATTTTATTATTATTATTAATGACAATTACAACTTTATTCAAAATTTCTCTCTGAACCAGCTAAACCTAAATCCTGTAGATGATCTCATTAGAGAAATTTCCTTGCAAATGTTCAAGTCGGGAAAAGCAGTAACTGCAATAGCTCATCCACCTGTAAAATACAGTTTTTGTTATGCTGTCACATGGTGTCAACATCAGTAGATTGTGAACTAGATGCGATTTGACAGACGTCAGATACGTTCATACAATATCATACACCGGAAAAAAGAGCTAGCTACGAGTATCTATTATTCAAAAGTGAACATTTCGCGTCTATGATACGTAATACATCCGCATAAATATGCGCATTTAGTACCAACAGTAATTGACACTAACACAAATAAAAAGAAAATTAACAACGACATAATTTATGAACACCGTTGGATGTACGGACTGTTAGCTTAGGAAACAGACTGTGATTTCCTCTACGTCATCAGGGATATGTCAGTATTTTTGAATTTGTTTCTCGGAACACATTGGTAATGTAATTCTAGCTTTAAGTAGTACATTAATATTTTCTAGTATATCATTTTCTCCATGCCTGATTCTCTTTATTTTATCTTCTGTGTCAATTACTTCTTTCTTTTACATTTCCATCGATTTATTTCTTACATTAATATTGTCTAGTATATCATTTTCTTCATGCCTGATTCTCTTTATTTTACCTTCATCTGTGTCAATTATTTCTTTCTTTTACATTTCCATCTATTTATTGTGTTAAACTTCAAAATCTATCTTAGAAACGCATTGTTTATCTTCCAGTCGCAATCTTTCCAATTCATTCAATGTTTCTTTTTTTTTTCATTGCTTTTTAGAATCGTCACATAAAAGTGATATTCGATTATCATTAAACAATGCTTAAAAATATTCAAAACTATCTACAAATTTTGAATTCTAATGGTGTTGTATAAAAAAATAATTACAGTAATATTTTTTTTATATTCATAACATCAAAATTACTTTTACTACTCTATACTAATACTCACTATTTCAAGAGTAGAAGTCAAAAATAATTTATAATAGTCATTTAAATCAGACAAATTGTTTGTCTGTGCGTCATTTTAAGAGTAATAACTTTTATAATCCATGTTGTAAAAACAAGACAAGATATACTTATTTTTATAATATAATTATTATTAACTCATTTATATTATTTTTTTCAATCTACATAAATTTAATGAAACTTTGACGTTGTCTGTTACCGATTGGGTTAAGTGTTAGGCCCTACTCATTTGTAATCTAAGGCACTAGTATAAATTTCTTTTGAAAAACTCGATTTAACGCACCGAACGCATGCGGCGCTCCGATTGTTGGAGAGCATGAAACGGACCAATCGGAGCGCCGAACGCGTTCAATGCGTTAAATCGAGTTTGTCAAAAGAAACTTACACTAGGGCCTCTGGACTCAACCTACTTAAATATCGAAAACGAGTTTGTTTGTACAGTCAAGTATATTCAACATTATAGTGAATTCATGACACTCAATAAATTCACTAACACTCTTAACACAATCATAAAACCTCATAAATATTCGATTCCAATTTAAAACCAAAACAAAGAATAACGAACGAGATCCCTAAAACAATAATGTAAATGTTTACAATAAAGGTCTTGACGTCAGCACAGACCCTGGAGTTGCCAGCGATCTAAATCTGTCGCGACAATGAGCATATTGTTCTACAAATTATTTATTTGAACTTTTAGTGCTGGCAATGGGATCGTGTTAAATATAAGCGGTTGTTATTAGGTCGTTAGATATTGATTTCGTTTAAGCGGTGCGTTGAATTGCTATTGGCATCGGGTGTGTTTATTGATAGACAATTAACGGTGTGTTGTGTTGAAGAATTTTTGAGTATTTCTCGTTTAGTTGGTCAAGTCCAAGTTCACAATGCATATGTATATCTACTAACAATATTAGATACTGACGGTGGTGAAAACAGATTTAAATTTTATTTTTTTACTCTCTCTCTTTGGTCTAGTTTTCGCAAGCGTGACCGCTGAGCGTGAAGTCCTGGGTTCGATTTCCGGGTCGGACAGTGTTATTGGGTTTTTCTGTATGGAAATTCTGAGCAGCACGGAGCCTGAAACTGTGCCTGGTAGATGACAGTAGATTCCCCCCCTTTTATATGAGACTTAAAAACGGCATCGGCGAAATGTGGGTGTAAAATAGTACACCTCTGCCTAACACTTCGGGGAATACAAGCGTTATGCTATGTTATGTTACGTTTTTTAGGCTGTAAACACTTGCGAAAGTTGTCAAGTGGGATGATATTATGTTTTGTTTGTACTTTCCGTTCCTTAATAATTGCTTTATCTTAGTTGGAAATTATATTATGATGAAATTCATAAAGCTACTTCCAGTGCTATTAGAAGAAAATGTAATTACGAATGTCCTAAATACACAAGTATAGGCCAACGTTCTTTTTCTTTACACGGACTTTTTCATGCTAATAGCATCCACTGCCATAAATAAGCTGCCCAACTGACCGCTGTATTCACCACATTTAGCAGACAAATTTACCCTTGAGTTTACCCCTTACTGCTCTTAAAGACGAGCGGCAATTTGCCGACGACAAGGGTAACCGTAGCCATCGCTGCTTGACTCGGACGACACTACCAGCGTTTACGACCGATTGTCGTTGGCAAAGTACCGCTCATCTTTAGAACACTACGTGAAGTTCCTACTGCTAAATACCGCTGCATGCAGCTCTTGCCGGTACGCACGTTTTTAGCTGTAGTTAGCTGCAAAAAATCCCGTCTTTACGCGACACTAATACCCCATAAAGCCATAACAAATGGTTCATTGTTAGCAGGTGCACCGCCGAATATAGGAACGTAAACTAACTGACTGTTTAGTCTGCTCAATATTTGGGTTACACCATTGTAACTATAATTAACCTACGTCAATGCATCGATCATTCGAATATTGTGAATGGTTTACTGAAAAACATTACATATAACGTTCTGTTAATCTTTTGTGTTAATTGTATTATATTTGGATTATGTCTGGATCTTGCGTCTGCATCTAAGTGGGTCACTGGGGAAAGGATATAGAGTATCATAATATAACCTAATATCAACTCTGTATTCCTCGACGGGACAGACAGAGTTGTATCTGCTGTTGTACACACACTGTTTGCCAATAATGGTATGAAGTCCTACGGAGAAGGAAATAAAAATGATGCGCTTGATAGCAGCCCTTTCAAAAGTAACAAAACCGTATAAGGAAGACTACTACTTACTGTAATGATTGATAAATTAATCAAAAATCAAATCAGAATCCGGTTTAGCAACCATTCAAGTAAAATAATATGATAACACTCCAGACTCCACAAAAATAGGTACCTACATACCTAATTAAAATTTGAATTTTGAAGAAAATTTAAAGCTTCTGAACGTAAATAAAACTTGAACTTCAAATTATACCCTTTAAATATCAGACGTTATAGGTACTTTACAATAAGTTTCTTCTTCAGATGTTTATTTACACAAACCGAAACTCAACCACCAAAAGCCACTGAGTTTTGGCAGAAAGTTTAATACGAATAATGTTAAAATGGACGACGAAAATTATTTATTTACTAAACTAAAATCTAATTATATACCGGTGCCGAAAATAACACATAATGATCATAATTTGTAGCATTATCAATCATACTCAACCAACACTGATTAACACAACTATACCCACATACAAAGCAAACACTCACTTAGCCACAATAACACATATCAAGGGTACTAAACTATACCTGATTACAGTCTTTTCTCGGGCAGGGTACCAAATGGTAAATGTGGCTCACCGGCGTCAAGGGGGAGGGGATGCTCGACGAGCGCAGCATGCTCAACTTTCGCCGCTGCTCGGCCGACAGCGACGCTCGCCGACTCCTGGCAATTCCATAGCCGGACACATCAGCTGATTCGAAACTCGAACCACGCAACAGCGACGGACGAAACATTTCAAATTCGGTTATAAGCAATTATTTGTTGATTGGTATTAAGGTGATGTTGCTGGTGTAATTGTGATTAGCTGTGAGAATAAAGTGATTAAAATTATTATTGTTTGTTGTAGACATGATATGATGTAGCTGGGTGGCTAAATGAGTCATGATTTCATGAACCATGAAAATGCTTAAGTAGGAAGTATTTCAAACAATTTTGAAAATGATACGAGTGTTGTGCCACTATAAAATTAATAATGTCGTTTTATACAATGGATGGAAATGATTGAAAAAGCTTTCTCCGCCAAGGAACGATGCAAGGACAACAACTCGTCGGCCTGCAGTACCATGGTCGGACCTGTATCTCCTTATTAGGTATAATTATAAATATTTAGGTATTACAAAATGGTCCAGCCAGCAACCTAAGTTGATGAAGTTTTCTTAATTAGATAATTTATTTTTCTTACATAATATATAATTACTTGTAAAAATAAGTAACAAAAAGGTTTTTTTACCGTTCTTCATACACAAAAAGCTTTTGGAACAATAATAATCAGTTACCTTTCGCCGACTGTACTTATCGTTAAATACAGTTTCAGCAACCATGTATTACTATTAATAAGATTTGAGTATTTCAATATCGTAATAATAATGGATGGTAATGATTAACTTTACCATAATTTATTGGATGATTTATGAATGCATTTATAACTACTGAAAATCAGATCGTGGGCTGTAATTCATTATAATAGGGCTGTGCAGTGTGCAGTGTTGTGAAACGTGTGAAACAGAGATAAAATAAATTGTATTTCCATCTCACTTATTCAGAAAATAATTATACTCAAAAGGTAGTGCTAATTATGAGATATGTTTGTATATTACATTTAGTTAACAAACTTAAGAAAAGATTCACGATACAAGATATTCCAAATTATACACGTAATTCTATAATTCTGGTATTATTGTAAATCCATTTCCTACATAAATATTCTTCGTACGTAATATAATAACATTACAGGTTCCTTCAACTTATCCTATCCTACTAATTATAAATGTGAAAGTTTGTGAGGATGGATGGATGGATGGATGGATGGATGGAAGGATCTTTGTTACTCTTTCACGCCAGAACAGCTGAACGGATCTGGATGAAATTTGGCACAGGGATAGATTATAGTCTGGAATAGCACATAGGCTACTTTTTATCCCGGAAAAATGTACGGGTTTGTAAACCACGCGGGCGAAGCCGCGAGCGGAAGCTAGTAAATCTATAAATCCGAGTCTATTGGAATACTTGGCTGAGGATTCAGGCATTTCATACACATCTACACTGCGGACCTAATATAAAATTATTCCTAGATACCTATAAAAGTTTTCTTTGGAACCTGTCCATTCGGTCAGCCTCATTGGTCTAGCGATCGCCAGCGCGAATGCTGAGCGTGAAGTTCTGGGTTTCCAGATTCCCAAGTCGGGGAAAGTTTTATTGTATAGGTATGGAAATTCTCAGTAGCAGCTCGGAGTCTGGAACTGAGCCCGATAGATGGCAATAGGCTCTCTGTTACATAGAACTCATTGGCATTGGCGAAATCTGGCTGTAGAATAGTACACCTCTGCCTAACCCCTCGGGGAATACAGGTGTGATGATATGTCTGTCCGGAAAACTGCACGATCTGATAATACATAATGTCTACACATTTCGGGCTACGAGATCTCGAGGCCATTGAGCCATGACTTGTGAAAACAGGCTGGCAAAAAGTAGATGCGGAGAGCTAAAGACCGGGCCAAGTTCTCAGGCGCTTACTGGAGAGGCCTATGTCCAGCAGTAGACGAATGTGGGCTGATGTGTTGTATCTTACGTGTAAGCAAACTCTTATTTTTTTAATTAATTTCTAAGATAATATGAGAGTTATTTATCAATTTTTATATGAAATACATTATATACACACTGATCCAAATAATTTAATTGGATATAGACCGGGAGTGGGAAATGAATCAAATTCAAAATGTTGTATCTATCTAAAATATATTTCAATTACAGAAACTATAAAAAATATCTATAACGAATATACGTAGGTGTTTTTTTTTCTAATATAATTTGATTGCATTGACGTACTACACAATGTAAGCTTTCTATAATAAAACTAAGAGGTATTTAGACTGAAAATAATCAAATCAAGGCCAAAGTAACAATTTTAAAGTGATGATAAATATTGGAGTGGTTTATGAGAATTTCTGCTCAATATTTCAATGAGATTATGAAAATATATTATGTATTAAGACATTAATGGTCTAGATTATGTAACTGTCTTGTTTAAAATTAATAAGCACACCTTGATATCAGTTATTTAGATATGTCTCTGGACTTTATTTCAAAACTCATGAGTAAAATGTATAATGTTTAGTGGTATAATGATTTCATAATTTATGAATGTATTATTGATATTGGAAAATTATACATCTTCTCTGTGAAAATTATGAATAAGCTACTTTGTTATTGTTCATGAAAAGTTCTGAATAATTTTTGTGGTAGAATGAGGGACTTCAGAAGTTTGTTAATGAGTTATTAATAATAAAATGTGTTTACAATTATTACAATATGTATTGTATCTTGTCATTAGAGTGTGTGATACACAAATAAACAACCATCCTGAATCAATAATTGCGACGGGTTATCTTTTAATCATCGACAATTAAAACTCGATTGCATTTCTCCACAAACATATCACCTTTTCCTTTCCATTCTTTCTGTTTTATCCATTTTGTATTAAAAAGCCTCCAAGCACTCGATATTACAACTATAGGAACATTATTGTCACTGCCACTGGTTAATTTTGGAACGAAAACAGGTTTATAAAAAATATTAATGTCGGCGTTTGAGACGCGCGTTTGGGCGGTCGGGCCGCGCGGCAGCCGCTCGCTAAGAAACAAGAAATGAACTGAACCAAAGTGTTTCAGTGTGAGACAGGTCTGCGTGTGTTGATCGGTCGCCAAAACGTTGCACAATTATCTATCTGACATTTAAAATTGGATCAGACAGTGCGTAGACTGGTGCGGGAGACGGGACGGCGGCGGGGATTAATTTTCGCGAAAATAAACAATTGTATGGGTAATGCATTATGCAGTTGAGAATCAATAAACATAATATGTTCCTGAAAACATATGGAAGGGGACGAAGGGAAGCTTATAATGCATAGTTAATAGGTACATTAGAAAATTGAAGCAATTGAAATCATATTCCTACCAAAATAAGTTAACAGTTGCAAAGAATAATCTTTGCAACTGTTGACTGTCAAGTCCCCTCTTTGGCTGCTTTTCTGTATTTAGCATCACGCCTCTATAACCCGAAGGGTTTGGCAGAGGTGGGACTATTGTATACCCAGATTTCGCCGATGCTGTTATTGAGTCCCACATAATAGGGGACACAGTTCCAGGCTCCGTGCTGCTTCTGAGAATTTCCATACGGAAAAACCCAATAACACTGCTTGAACCGGGAATCGAACCCAGATCCTCACGCACGAGGCAGTCTTTTCTGTATTTTATTTTATCAAATACCATTATAAATGTTCATTCTACAAATTAAGATTAGATTAATTACTCGTTTCCATTCCCAACACACGAACAAATCCATCCTGTGTATAGGTACCTACCTAATATTACTGCGATGTATGATAGGTACAGATGTGTACATCTTAGCGCAGTATCTTACGTTTAATTGGGGCTATTAACGCTCAATTGCTAGTCTTGATGATTAAGATGAGATAACAATCTGTCATTATTCTTTGGGCTCTAATACGTTTGAGTGTTGTAACATTAAAAAATATCAGTATTGCAAAACATTTTTAGCAAATAATTGTAAAAAGAATACAAAAATGGGGGGGTACTTTTTGAAGACAAGATTAGTTATAAAATTCATAACCAAGTTTATTGATTTTGACAGAAATTGAAAGATCTCTTATCGTTGCACCTGTCAAATAGATTGTTTCTCACTCACGTCTTTCGTTAGGAGACAACGGAATGTGAAGTTGTGGTACCACATCGTAACCATTTCGTTTCTACGGTCATTACAAGAAAATGTCACAATACTTCGTCGTCTCATATAAAAATAAATAAAATATAGTTAAAAAAAATATAGTTTGGCACGTAAACAGGAGCCGAGCTCCCGGGCTATTACAGTTTGTTGACATCTCTACACTTTTGTATTCGTGTTCATGTTATTATATATTTTTGTCAATCTATATTTGGGTCCATTTGATTTAATGTATGGCTCAAACGAACTTACGTCAGGCGTATACACGTATGGGTTTCAAAGAGCATTAATGTGGGTAGAAAAGTAAGGTTTAGTTTGGTGTTTTACGGATGACTGAGTCTAAGTTTCGTAAATATTAATGGACTAGCTGTCGGTCGCGTGGATATAATTATGCATATTAAAATAAGGCCGATATACATGTACATTTATTTCTAACCAGACGCAGGTACTTATATGGAATTTCGTGGTTCTTACTTTAAAAATAACGGCCGAGGCCATCTAGTTAAAAAAACACGTGTATAAGTGATTGAAAAATCCTAAATGCAAAATAAATAATTTCATTTCATTTCATTTCCATCCAATCGTTCATCCCTTATTTTACCCCCTTAGGGGTGAAACTTCAAAAAATACTTCCCTAATGGACGCTTACAACATGAAGTACATCTTCAAAAATCAAGTTTGTAGCCCCAGTGGTTTAGTCTCTACGTTGATGAATCAGTCAGTCAGTCAGAACAAGTAACCTATACTTATATGTATAGATTATAATCTGATAGATGTGTAACTTACTCATGCAATCACCGACCAATCACAAAACCTTAGGAAGTACAAAGCCTAGAAATTTGCCAGGTTGGCCCATTATAGGGTGTAGGCATCCACTAGTTGAAAGGTGGTATAAAAACTGTTTCAACACCTTCGCCCGTGTAGACACGGTTAGTAGCAATATTTTTTTATACAACACTAATGAGGCAAACGATATACCGCTCACCTGGTAGTAAGGCCTTGCAATACCTTTGGGGAATCAATCGCTTGCCGTCCATGCGAAAAGCCTTTTTACTCCTTTTTGAAGAGCTCCAGGCTTTAGTCTCTTAACTTTAGCTAGAGATTAAAAAACGCCTATAACCCCGAAGGGTTAGGCAGAAATGTACCTACTAATTGTACACTCACATTTCACCGATGACGTTGTTGAGTCCCATGTAATGAGGTGAGCCTATTGTCATCAACCGGGCACAGCTCCAAACCCCATGCTGCTACTCAGAACTTTCATAGAGAAAAACCCAATAACACTGCCCAACACGGCAATCAAACCCAGAAACTAAACCAATGAAACAGTTAAAAATATATTATACCTATAATTTGTTTTTAAACTCGTACCTGTAAAATATCACGCGATAATGTAAGCGTTTGATAAATAGTGGATGACTTATAGATAGATATTCTCAAAGTGATTTATTTTTAAATCCAATGGAACAAGATTTTTGAGAAACTCCCACGTTTCCTTACGATTCCAGCTGGCTACAAAAATAGACTTATAAATTGGGTAGTCGCTTAAATTAAGACGCCTGGGGTGACGGGATCTAAAGGCAAGGTAAATCGGTTTTATATCCAAATGGCCTTGACCTTTGGGTCGAAGATAGCGAAGCACGCACCCAGTTGGTCGGTCAGACGATAAGACGGTTCAATCACCAATGTTATAGGGTGAATTAGGTGAACGGACTCATTTAGGTCCGTGTGACGTCATGAATAGAATAGAATAGAATATTCAATTATTTACATAGAATGTAGGTATTTACAACAAAGTATTAACAGAGTCGGTAAATCAAAGATCCTGGTACATTCTACCATTTAGGCATGCAAATTTTGATTTATAACTAATTTTTATACAATACAATGACAATAATTTGGAATTGTCCATCTTTGACGTCTACATCGTGTGTCGGGTCGAGGAGCTCCCTAAAATAGGGTTGAGCTCCACGATGGCTGATGCATGTGTCCCGTCAGTTGGGACAGGTCAACTCAAAACTGTATGGCTTTATCCTCAAAAGGCTATTCCAGACCCCTACATTTTCTCACATAATCTAAAATAAATGTCTGGACTTTAAAAAAGAAACCTTTGAGTTTGTTTCGGCGTTTCTTCTCAGAGGCAGTCAGTAGGAAACGCCGGCACCACCTAGATCTAAAAAAGACTTGTGAAAGCTTCCTATACGGAATTATTTACAGAAAATAAATCATTTCGTCGCCAATACCACAAAGCCTTAAGACGAAAGTCTTCAATGAATGCGTTCTGCCTGTTATGACTTACGGTGCTGAGACGTGGACACTCACGGTACGACTAGTTCACCAATTTAAAGTCGCTCAGCGAGCTATGGAGAGGGCTATGCTCGGAGTCTCTCTGAAGGATCGTATCAGGAACGAGGTGATCCGACAGAGAACCAAAGTTATCGACATAGCCCAAAGGATAAGTAAGCTGAAGTGGCAGTGGGCTGGTCATATTTGCCGCAGAACCGATAACCGCTGGGGTAGACGTGTTCTTGAGTGGAGACCGCGACTTGGCAAACGAAATGCAGGACGTCCTCGAGCTAGGTGGAGCGACGATATACGCAAGGTGGCTGGTGGCGGTTGGAAGAGGTAGCCGAGGATCGGGCTCAGTGGCGTGCATTGGGAGAGGCCTATGTCCAGCAGTGGACTGATACAGGCTGATGATGAAATCATTATTTCATTATTATTTCATTTCATTATTTCATTTCATTATTTCATTATTTCATTTGAGATCTGAGGCCCTAGTGTTTCTTTCGACAAATTCGATTTACTACATCGAACGCGTTCGGCGCTCCGATTGGTGGAAAGCACGAAATGGTCAATTAGTCATAGATATTTTAGCGACACGGGCGTTGCAGTGTTGAGCGATCGACTGAGTCGCGGGTTCGATTCTCGTATGAAACAAGTTGTATGACGTAAAAATAAATAGTTCGAGTTCTGGGTGTTTTGCGCATTTCCCAACGACACAGCAAATGGTCTTAGAGCGGCAACAGCTTGTGTTAAAATACTTAGTACATAGGTCAATATCGAACTGTATATTTACCGACACATATGTATTTTAACCTATCTACAAACATTTCACACAGCCAACACAGGGCACTCAGGACTTTTAACAGTGTAGCCACCCATGCTTTTAATATGAAGCATCCGCATCTCACATAAAGTACTTATTCTGAGTAAAACTAAGTTATAGCTTCGAAGCGAGTACTTGGAGTATAGTAAATATATATTAGTAGCCACCTCATAAAATGATGGTGACAACACGGTTGGTGCAGTGGTTGAGAGATCGACTGCTGCGCTACGTGTCGCGGGTTCGATCCCCGCACAGAACCAATATTTGTATTATCTATAGATAGTGTTCCGGGTCCAGTTGTATGTGCATGTGACATGTATGTTCGTAAACTGTACCCACTATACAGGAAAAATCATAATGTGGGGTAAAGTTTAAAAAAAAAAAATAGAAATATTTTACCCACTATTCACTACAAAACGAACGTACAATCAGCGACAAAAGTAGCTAATCGTTGTAAAAGATTTAGGGTTTAGACTAGCTTTTGTAACTATATTATAACTTGTACGTGTAGTGTAAATAGTAAAAGTAAGATTGTTAAAAAAAAAAAAAACTACTTAATCAAGGGCGTGAGGTCCTGGATTAGATCCCCGGGTCGGGCAAAGTGTTACTGGGTTTTCTATATAGAAATTCTCAGTAGCAGCATTTAGTCTGGAACTATGCCCGGTTGATGGCAATAGGCTCACCCCCTATTACATGGGACTTAATAACAGCATCGGCAAAATGTGGGTGCACAATAGTAAACCTCTGTCTAACCTTTCGAGGATACAGGCGAGATGATGTTATGTAGTGTAAGTAGAATAATAACTATACTCGATTTGTTTAAGTATTTAAATAAAGGTAAACAATCTTGATGTGACTTTTTACACAAACACATATTAAACAAATAAACTACTCCTTAAACTAGTGGTTCAATTAATTTGGTAATCGTTATTGTTGTTTTACATTAGTTTTTAGTCACGTTTTATTTTTAAACTGAGTTTTTAAACAAAAAATATTAAAAAGACACATCAAGATTGTTTACCTTTAGTTAAATACCTAAACAAAACGAGTATAGATATCTTTTGTTGATGAATGAATTACAAAATAACGAAAAATTCGCTGTCTCTGACTGTACCATACATTCACGAACACGAAAGCATTTTCTAGCAATAAGATTTCACGAACATACCTACCTATGTATCTTTCAATTCAGTAATAAGTTGTTATAAAAAGAGGTGCCCACGTTTATATATCGCGATGGTGAAGGAAACATTTAACAGCATACATCACTATGTGGGCAGACTAATGTGTGTACTTAATAAAATTGAGTTACTATGTAATGTTCTGAATATTCTGATATATTTATATCTTTGAAATTAGGTCTAACCGCCGGAGTAAAGCTGGGCTTATTCAATGGTAACTTTTAGTTTTTTTGTTTATTCCTTAGGAGCTCTGTCTGTGACTGTCAAAGGCCTTGATAGAAACCTCTTTTTTATGGAAAGCATGGGGTCCTAATAAAGAGCTTCTACGTCTGGCGAAACCCGAGATCGTTTGACGCAACCTGGGCAATGTCAAGGTCTCACAGAGTTTGGGGGTTTTTCTGTATGGAAATTCTCGGTAGCAACACGTCGTCTGGAACTGTGCCCGGTAGATGACAATAGGGTCGCTTCTTATTACATGGCACTCAATCACGGCATCGTTGGAATGTGGGTGTAGAAAAGTACACCTCTGCCTAATCCTTCGGAGAATACAGGCGTGATACTATGTTATAATAATAATCATTTATTCAGATTACCAGGATCCAAAATTAAGTAAAAATCTAGTAATGACTAATGCCTATGATTAGTAACACACATATAATTATTTAACTACGTAATTCGGCCTCGGCCACACCCGTGAATCCCTGTGTCAATGCCTCTGTGAACATTGATACAGTGATTCACGCGTCTATAATCTAGCCTATTGGCAGTGCCCGATTAATCACGTAGCAAGAGTAGCAATTGCTAAGGGCCCCGCACAAAAGGGGGCCCCGCGTATCTAAACTTCCAACCTCAGCGTAATTTTTTAAACTCATTAAGAACTGAACTTCGTGAAACGTGTTAAGACGTGGTATATTGATTTTACTTGATGTCACAAAAACGTGAAACGTTACACCTGTTTTCGGACTAATCCACGTCAGACAATCGGCAACCGATTATTTTGTTGGCAAAAATAAAACACAGAAATTCATACGGTAAACGCACAAGTTCTACAAAAAGTAACTTTAAACTTAAGAGCTAATAGCAAATCAAGGGTCCCTTGATAGAATTTGCTACGGGCCCCGCGCTTGCTTAATCCGGCACTGCCTATTCGCTACCATAGCTAGAACGGTATTGCGGCTAGCCTAGGGTCGCCAGGTACAGGCTTATTATTTCCGGGACAATTCTAGGGTAATGGTTTCGCACCCTAGTAATAAATATATGAAAATAAATAGGTATTTAATTAAGACTCGATAATGTTTTTATTTCTTGTATTTTTAAAAGGAAGGAAAAATGCAATTTATTTCCAAATACTTACCTACTCTTATTAACTCTTAATTCAGGTAACTATACTTATTGTGTATTTTTATAATATTATAAAAACATAACCAAAAATGAGCACCACGCTTTTACTTATTGATTAATTTAAACTTTGGTTGATAACTTTGTGAAAAAAAAACTAGAATGTGTTCGGAATCCGGGACAGTAAAGTTTAATTAATGGACACGGAACGATACACAAAATTCCGGGACATTCCCGGATTTCCCGGTCATCTGGCAAGCCTAGGCTAGCCCGCTCCTTAGCATTGACACGCATCGCTTGCGCAGAGTTGCGTAGAAGCAATCGTTATGTATCTATACTTCATCTCGAGGTAAGTGACACCAATTATATTGGCTAGGTTAGGTAGGCTCAAAGTAAAAATAAGATAGATTCCTTCGCTTTCACCACACGGCACATTTTAAGGTCAATTCATTAATATCGTCGATATTTACAAATATGAAATAAGTTGTGAGATAATAATGACAATATTAATTACCCATTTATCGAAACACATCGAAATAATATGTCGTGTTGTTAACGACATTATTACGATGATCGAGACAAATAAATTGTTCAGTAATTGAAAGTTATATTGATAATTGACACCTCAAGGGGGGGGTTTGCCATAATCCCCACGCTTGGCAGGCGGGTTGGGGATCGCAGTGGCTCACCGATTAGTGAGAGGACGCTGCTGCCCGTCCTCCGGTGTCTGGCCGCAGTTTAAAACTATTACTGACCTGGGAATCGAACCGACCTCATGAAATTTTATTATAATATATAACCTTTTTATTTTATTTTATTCCCGTAATTAGGTAGCGACCTACCTACACGAGGGAGATACTTTGAACGAGTAGGACGCTTCATTGATGGTTTCATTGAATTAATTGTCGAGACAACGATGTAGGTACACAATACACATGGTTTTTATTAACCATGTTATGTCTCGTTTTATAACATCTAAAATAACAAATAAATAAATTCCAGCAAAAGTATGATGGGTATAATATTTTACCTTACTAATTCACGTATCCCAATGATAACATCGAGGTCGGAAGGTATTCATGTACGAATTATATTAATAAATTTAAAGATACAACAAGAAATTAGTTAAACAAAAAAACATCTCTACCCACAAATTTTCTGTTCAAACAACTAAAATTAACTATAATAAATAAATAAAAACTCACCCTTTCTATATTCAGCCATCGTTTCCGAAAAAAGTTAGAAATACCACACATATAGACACTCATTTCTGTCACTATAATTTCACAACTAAAACTATTTTATCTAGAACACTTTTAACAAACAAATCACTCGGGGGTATTGCACCAAACTGAGTGACATTGTAGCCGATAGTACTGCGTCTTAATAACTCAAGAATCATTGAGACTGCACAGGATGTAGAAAATAGTTTTTATTAAGCCGAATCTCGGCTTCGAAAATATGAAACAAAAATCACGGAGACGTTTTTGGGTATTCGTCAGTACCCCTAGTGTAAGTTTCTTTTGACAAATTTTGCTTGCAAAAATTGCGCTTGGATTGGTCCGTTTCGTGCTCTCCACCAATCGAAGCGCCGAACGCGTTCGATGTAATAAATCGAGTTTGTCGAAAGAAACTTACACTAGGGCCTCTGAGCGCCGAAGAATTCGATGTAGTAAATCGAATTTGTCAAAATAAAGTTACACTAGGGGTACTGATTTTTTTTGTGTTTAGTGTAGGGCAAAGCAAAGGCAAAGAAAATAATTTGTTTAATTATACAAGTGATAATTTGCCAATTTGACTGTTAATAAATTGTGCAATATAGATTCAAAAAGTTTCAGTATTGTTTTTATTATGCTAAGCCGTATTACCAGCAAAAAAAATGTGTTTAACAGTGTTTAAACCTTGATTTGATATAAATAAGAACTATATCAAGTGCGAGACTTATTCATTAAACAGGTAGCCAGCTTATCTTCACGGTATTAATATGCCTCGTTTATACTTCAAGTATAATACTCAAAAGGTTTACGCTACAAAATGACTTCCTTGTACTTGTACTGCACGGCCCACTTTTAGCTACTTGCAGTTTAGTCGTAATGAAAGCTTTCGAATGCGTGATTCCTGTCGCGCAGAAGTTTAACATTACGACAAAACTTTTGTGATAACCACCAACCAAATAAGTTCCCGATAACCATTATTAAAGTTTATTATAAATACAGTTTTTTTTAAACATGTCCCACACTAGTAATAATTCCTGTATCTTGAGTGCGTTTACAAACACAAATATTCACATGGACATACACTCAGACCCGGAACAACTGTCTGTAGATCATACAAATATTTGTTCCGTACGGGAATAGAACCCGCGAGTAGCGCAGCAGCCAACCGCTCAACCACTGCGCCAACCGTGTCTTCGAAAACGTCGTGTGTATAAACGTCTGCCTGTATTTGGCTTCTTTTAAAATAATAATTTATCAAACTTAGCAGCAAAATATTATTATGGATCATTATCTCCCTAAAACAAAAGGTTACCGTGATTTCGCATTATTTTTTTTTGTATTTGTTTGTATTTTAGATACTTTTATTGTATAACTGTTTTTCTTTTTTTTATTATTTCTTTTGTGTTTAGTTTTTTATATTGTATAATTTGCGTATTAAAGAAGAATGTAAAACAGTTTTTTGAAAAGAGTATCCATGGAGTTTCTTGCCGGTCTCTTCTCCATAGGACCAACCCACTTTTGGAACCGCGCAACTAGAATCATAACGTTTTAAAAGCGCCCATAAAGGCCCAGTTGAAATAAAAACATTTGACTTTGACTTTGAAAAATGTGCAGGGCTTCATAAAGAGAGCCCGCTGTATGTGCTCACGTTAGTTAAAACCGCTTCAATCCCGAAGAAACCAAATACTATTAATTATTTACGTTACTTTAGTCCACTTGGGCTCACGTCCACACCACCAATAATGGTTCCCTCTATTGAACAGCAATCGATATAGCTCGTTTTCAATCATGAAGATTTGTGTAATGTTCGGGGGAATTTATTTTATACTCGACGCCATCATTAGGGCCTCTAAAGATAGCGTTTTAGACAACTCTAATGTAGCCTTCAAAATATAAACGTTATTTGAATATATTTCTGAGGCTGCGTTATTTATATTCTTATATTCTCGAGGATCTTTAAAGTTCTCAACGTAATTTCACCCTGGTACTTCCAGTTGGGATAGGCAGAGGTATGAATTGTGCACCCGTATTTCGCCAATGTCGTTCTTAAGCCCCATGTTATAAAGCGACGCTATTGCCATCAACCGGGCGTAGTTTCGAACCCCGAGCTGCTACAAAGAAGTTTCTAAAAGAAGAACCTTTTAGCTCGAACTGATAACTAAACCCAGGACCTCAAGCTCAGCGTGCGGCTACTAGTCCTCGCTAGAAAGTGATTTAATAATGAGGAATAAATGGTTTGGAATAAATGGCCCATATTCTAACGCTGGTATCGGAGTGATGCAGAATTTTTTCAAGAATAAGGATTATCATGCAAAAAAGAACTTCCGTAATATTTACAAAATTGCCAAATTGATCTAAATTGAGGCTAATTAACCTCGTAACACCAGACCTTAATTTAGGTCGATATATATTACAAACCAATGTTAGTACTCAAAATAGGTGCAAGTAGATGCGGCCCAGAACTTTGATTTACAAAAAAAAGTGTTTAAATGGAATGCATTTGATTTAATTCTTTTCAGTGGTATTTCTAATACCTAAAGCTTACTATTTCACGCAAAAAGATCTTAAAACAATATGTCATTTTTTAGGTGTCAGAGCTACGTTTTAAATAAAGGTTTGAAAAAAAAAAAATAATGCTTTGTTTAACATGTTACAATTTTAGGTCGCTGGGGCGTAATTTAATGATTTCAAAAACTGTCTACAGCCGATACGATTACATATCTTTGTTTTTTAAATAAGTCGTTGGACCTTACGAGCTTAATATTCAAGTCTACAAACTGTGCAAAGAATACATTTTCTATTGAGTCTAGGGTTGCCAAATTTTTTTGAGAATAATAACGTATCGAATTCTTTGAATAAGAAAAGTAAATTATATAGAAGAAAAAAGCAAAGTATTTTACAAATTTATGTTTTTATTCCATTAAAAACGGGAATACATTTGGTCAGCTATCAGATCAGTTTTCGATTTATAGAGTTCAGTAATTACCCATATGAGTGTTTCGTTTTACGCATCACAGTAAAAATTGGAAATGAAGTATTTTCTCATACTTTATTTTTATGCAAGAGCATAAAGTATATTTATCGAAAATAAAATAGGATACGTTGTTATAAAGTAAGGTTGGAAACCCTAATTGAGTCTATTGCGTCGCTGCACAGTTTTAGAAATCTGATCTTCATGAAGCAGAAAAGTAAATTCTGAAAATGAACAACAACACCATGACAAAGATTCAGTACTACTTATAATAATTTATTATTATTTCTTAGAGGAACAATAAAAAGGAAATTAATTAAATCTATTATACTAATCGTCAGTGATTCATGGAAGTCGGTACCTCACCTGTTGGCTTTCATTCATTTCGGTACTCTTGGCAAAGTGTACGCGCGTGGTGTTCCCGGCGTATCTCGCTGGGTGGGAGGATTTCGCCCTATCATCATTACCAAACGTCTTATCAGTAACATAATATTTTTTCTCATATTATGACTATCTATTGTCGGCGATTTCTTCTGCATCCATTTTTTATTTATTATTTAATCACTAACACTGTAAATAATAAATAGCTGATGATTGACTGCTTCATTGGTCTAGTGGCCGCAAACGCGACTGCTAAGCGTGAGGTCCTGGGTTCGATTCCCGGGTCGGGCAGTGTTATTGGATTTTTCTGTATGGAAATTCTCATTGTCAGCGCGGAGTCTGGAACTATGCCCGTTAGATGCTAATAGGCTCGCCTCCTATTACCTACATGGGACTCAATAACAACATTGGCGAAATGTGGGTGTACAATATTGTACACCTCTGCCTAACCCTTCGGGGAATACAGGCGTGATGATATGTTATGTATTGTAAGCTGATGATTTGTATGTTTTAAAAGACACGTAGCGCCATCTAGTTTTTCAGTTGGGTACACATGTAAAAATATTCAGGATAAAAAGTAGCCTATGTCCTTCCTCAGGTTACCTTTTTGTATAATTTCTTTACGATCTGTTAGTGGTTTAGTTGCAATGAGGTAACAATCAGACAGATTGAGTTACTTTTGCATTTGTAACCCAATTCCAATCTCCAGGCTGCTACTGACATTTTTTCTAACAGAAAATCTACTCTTTGGCCAGTCCGGTGATCAAATCCAGGAACAAACAGATGGAAGGAATCGGATGCTTTCAGAAAAATACAATTGGTTTCACCATGCCGGCACAAGTTGACTAAGCGGGACTGGGCCAGCTTCACGTATACCTACAACTAGGTACTTAGTCTATAATACACATGTATTTTTTAATTACCAGACTTAAATGTCGTATTTGGTACGTAAGACATAATATATCTCTTGAAAAAATATAATATAATCTTTCTTTTTCCTAAATGTTTTTTAGGTAGTGCACGCGCAGGCTTGTGAATTTCACAGATAATACTTGGAAACTTTGTAATATCATACTTCAATGTCAATGTAGTGAAAAGGACACAATAATTCTTTTTAATAATTAATATAACAATATTTAGTTAATATATTATGGTATATCCTACTTCCCATCCTACAATATTATAAATGTGAAAGTTTGTGAGGATGGATGGATGGATCTTTGTTACTCTTTCACGCCAGAACGGCTGAACGGATCTGGATGAAATTTGGCACAGAGATAGATTATGGTCTGGAATAGCACATAGGCTACTTTTTATCCTAGAAAAATGTACGAGTTCGTAAACCACGCGGGCGAAGCCGCGGGCGGAAGCTAGTTTATAATAACACAAGATTTTCCAACCCAGAAATATGTGATGCAGTAGACAACCCAGTTTAATATATTACACTATTTTGTCCACGTACATTACGTGGCGCCAATTTTATATTAGCTATATTTATATGTTCATCTTCATTACACTACTTTCACGCATTTAGATTAATGTGATTTGGTATAAAAACAAATTAGTAAGGAAAACATTTAAATGAATTGCGCCGAATTTATGTGAATTGGTGCCAATTATCGTTTATCGTGAATAAGTGATGTTTTAACCTGATATTTACGTGAAATTCAGTGCAAAGACAATGTGTATTGTTTTCATGATTTGAGTATATTTTAAGAACTAAAATATTGGGGTTTAAAAACAAATGGTAGTTTCGGTCCCTAGTTCTTGTTGTTACGTCGTTTACCCATGAATATGAGAATTCACCAATTCTCTATCGTGGTGGAAAGATTGCCATAATCCCCACGCTTGGCAGGCGGTTTGGGGATCGCAGTGGCTCACCGATTAGCGAGAGGACGCTGCTGCCCGTCCTCCGGTGTCTGGTCGCAGTTTTAAGATGTTACCGGGTCAAACCCACCGCATAGATAAGTCGAACTGCGAGGTTAAGCCGCGCGTGCTGCAGTCAGTCCTTGGATGGGTGACCGTTCTTGACATATCGAGACTCCTCCGTGCCTCGGAAAGCACGATAAGCATTTGCATCCCAGATGTCATACGAATACCTATGACAGTCATTACGGATGACAAAAATTCAGTCCAATAATCAGACAGCCGGTTTAACCTTAATCAGTAATGGGGTCAGAGGTGAAATGACATTCCGTGTAAATTAGAGAGATTTTCACTAGGTATTTATTGACGTCAAGAAGACATGTATATATCAGCGGCGTGCGCAGAATTTTTGGACAGGGTAGGCAGAAAATTTTACATACCAAAATACCTACTGCATTTGGTATTGGTTCGTCATTTTGTCGATTAAATAATGATGTATGTGATTTACCACCTCAAATATCTGATAATAAATATTTATCTGAGTTATGTAGGGTAGGCTGTGTCTTTTTGTCGTTATGAACTGCACGCCACCGGTGCCTATGTGTTGTGCTGCGTGGTGGCCCTGATGCACGAAGGAATAACAAAAATCGTGTGAATGAACTAAAGCTGTTATAATACCCTACAGTCTACTTACGAATAAAGTTATAATAATTATTGTAAACACAACAGATAAGGGTGTCATTACATATCGGTCACCGATAAATAGGTGGAGTCATTTGGTCGTTACCTAATGAGTTATATTATGGCTTGAAGTATTCGTCTCATGTCTTGGCAAAAGAAGACGTAGTGTTGGGGAGTAAAGAGCAGAGATAAGACAATAAAACAACCTTAGTATGAGAAAAAATGTACTAGAACAAACACTTATTTCCCTAAAAGCTAGATAAGAACCAAAGCCCCGGTAGCCAGCCCAAGCTCATTCATAAATATGACTAAATCTCCCCCATAAACTATATACTACACCGTACCATAACTGCTACGTACCACAGTATCGACACATTCAAAACAACATTCTCGTGCATTCTTTTTATCGTAGATCCGATTTCGATCACAGCACGGCCCGTTGTTGGTGAACAAACAGTCTGATAGGCACTAAGTTTAGGACGGACCAGATACACATTATAACGATACGTAACAATTAAACTACATAATTATCTTGATCTCCAAGTTCTCCGAAATAAAACCTTCTTTGGGGCACATCTCCTGACTTTCTTCGAGTTTCTGGTTTCTCGTAGTTACCCCTGCAGTAGGCCCGGACCTGGCCCTTTAGCTCCTTGTGTGGTTTGGCCTTCAGGATCGCCGTAAAGTGCCTGTAGCCGGCTCCTCCTCTCAGCAGCACGGGAATTGCTTCGGTTGACTCTATCGCTATGTAGGATATCTGGGGAAGGAAAAGAACAAGATACAATTCTATCAGGGTTCTCCTTTCCAGATAGATTTTTAAGGATCAGTAGTAACTCGTAGTTAAAAATGTTTTAAATGATAATCGAATTCCTATGTCATTAAGTATATTCGCACCCCTCAATATAAAACAAATGAGGCGTTATTGAAAATTGTAACTGTCACATTCGACTCGTGTTTCAATAAAAACAATATCGAAAATGTTTTCAATCGATCGAAATGGAATCGTGTTTTGAGAATAAGTTTTTAAATAAATATTATTGGTGGTGAACGTTGAACCCCATCATCATCAGTTCCTCTTTTTATAATATGGCGACAAGCGATATAAAAAATAAATTCTTCCAGTCATACTTTGGAATTTTTAAATTGTATAAATGGAAATAATTATAATTTGCTTACTTGGCAATTGCTAAAATTTTAATAGAGTAGGTACATTCAATACGTATTACTCAACGCAATGTGTTTCTTTAAATCCAATAGGTACAAATAAAATCCTATCCTATACTTTACTCAGTCACACCAGAACGGCTGACCGGATCTGGATGAATTTGGCACACAGATAGATTATAGTATGGCTATAGTATAGTATGGATTATATATGCACATAGGCTACTTTATATACCGGAAAAATGTACGGGTTCGTAAACCACGCGGGAGAAGCCACAGGCGGAAGCTAGTAACCGTTAATATAGCAGCTAGACAGCGGAACAATTTCGATGATAAAAACCACAACTGGTAGATTTTGGTAGATATCTGGAGTAGGTAAGCCTATGTTTTTACCCTATAAAACTATACAAAACAGGATTTGCTACTTACTATGCAATCAAACAGTCCTTGGCAGGCGATTTGCTGACCTTGTAGCATCGCTTCATATTCGAACCTTTTCCTGAACACTCTGGTATCGTTTGGATACCTAACTCCCTGAAACAATGCCTTGTACGGAGAAAGAACGAAACTTTTCGCTGGCGGGTCGGTTGGTAAAGGGTCCGGGTAGGCTGATCGATCGAACTGTAACCAGTTTTGGTTCGGACTGGAAAAAGATACCTTTGTCAATAAATATAATGTGCAAGTTGTCTTTAATATTTTGTGCTCGTGTAAATTGACGCAAAATTCAAACAAAACAACGTCTCGTCCATACACTGAATCAAAATTTGGTCCAATTGTTGGGGATCAGTGTGGTCCGGTTCTATGAACGTCATATTGCCATCCAAACCTCAGGTAACTACTGACAAATCATGAGGGGCAGCACTGAAAATGGGAGAGAGAGACAGGCCTATTCTAGGCTCTAGTTGTCACTATAAATCTCAGTGGGAGAGGTGTACTATATCATGCAGTAAACTGCAAGTAGATTGATAGATCGAGCGTCTTTGGGGAGCTTTGCAGATCCGGGAAAACTCTTCTGTCAGTGGTGAAATGTGCGGTGTTACACCACCCACAACAGTGTTATCTTCGGGACTTCGGTTTATCTGGCCATCCCTATTCTATAAATTGTATTATCTAACCGCCACTGGGGCGGCGCGCGGCGGCGCGACGCTCGCATCTCGGAGTCTAAACGTGTTAAGTAACGCCATCTGTTATCATAAGAACTAAGCACAATGTTTCAAAAATTGCAAAAAAAGATGTTATATAAAAATATAAAATACTTATTATGTAGCTGGTAGGGTATACCTGCACCGGTATCAAAATATACTACAACTTTATGTACTGACTTTGCATACTCACATGCCTTGCTTTCTTAAAGCAGTGCGATTCATCTTCTTGTGTTTAGACATCTTACAATTAACTAAACTTAGAAATGCTAAATAACAGAGCACAATAAATAATTCTGTGGCTATTCGCATTATAAACAATTCTTTGTAACGATCTATGAAAAATGAGGCTCGTTTTATTTGCGAACAAAAATAAAGTCATAAACTCATTGTAAAATATTGCGACTCTGTGGTATTTTATACGACCAATATGCCCTGCGGTATTTTATGGGCGATTTTATCGGTACGCCTACGATTTTCCACCATATGGCAGTTATAAAATTTTAACCGTCAAGGATATGAAAAACAATCACAGTGGATAATTTTTCAACACGAGCGTGACAATCATATCTGATTGCGTCATAGCCTTACATTAAGTTGCATTGAACTCCAATATTTTCCTACTGAATCTACTGAGTCTATTCAGCAGCGAACTGTGATTCTGAGATTTATTCATCAAGATAAAGCATAATAACTATGAAACTGCAACCACATGGATGATGGATAACACACTGTAACTTCGCTTTTAGTGAAACTCACGTTTACTGATCCTGCCTTATTACTATAGCTTTATATGGGAAGGTTGGACCTACCAGTCACTATCACCTAGAATCATCTTATGATGTTATTTAAGGCAATATCTGTTCTTCGTGAGATACTTTTTAAGCTACCTGTTATGTGATTCTAATGACAGCCCATTATATTGATACCTTTCAACAGAATTAGAAAGTTTATTTGCATGAAATTAGTTACATACAGGTGTTGTTCGGTTTAAGTTATAATAACATTTATAAGTATTATACTAGGTACTTTGACGATTAATATTATCTCCAGCCAAGACTTTATCCAACTACCTGAGCTCTAAGGTATGAAGCCAGGAAGTTCGGCTTAACTGCCGATGCTGATGCATCTGATGCATTAGCCATTTAAACATGAGCCCCTACAATATCTACATACACGTACACAGATAAGAAAGTAATATTAGTGTACCATTTATACCTTTCACTCGTAATCCATGATCGATACACACCTTTATCGTACACTTGCTCACAGTTGAACAAAAATTAACGTTAATGAGTATTAAGCAGATGTTTAAAACGAAACGTATTTTTATGTTTCTAGTCTAAAAACATAACCGTTGGTGATAATCGATAACGAAACGTCAAGATAACATTTCTAGCGCAAAAACATAACGTTTTTGACATTGACAGTTTTCGATTGATTGGATCTTGTCAACCAATTTGCTTTGTATTTTTCTGTATTATTTTACTAAATTAAATTATGTATAATAAAGAAACTGCCACTCTATAATATTTACTTTTGACTACGCTCCTTGTCTTCTGCTATCTATTCGTTAAACTTCAACAATGGATGGTAAGAGTTAGCAAAATTGGTCGGTTTTTGCAATAAACCTAATTGTTATTAAATATTTTAATTATTATAGGCCCTTCTGCTAAGAAATCCACTTCCTTCGAGAAGTTGGTTATTCAGAACATAACCAATGTGAATGAATTGAAAGCAAAACTCCACGACATCATTAGAACCGGGAAAGATTATGAGTATGACGTTTCTTCCTGTATAAAATGTTTGGTTAACAGCAGCGACCAAGATATAGTGCTGTTGAGTATACAAGCGATCTCAGAGCTTGTGAAATGTGAAGACAAACGCGAGACATACGCTGATAAGGACATCATAAGTCCAATACTGAATGTATTGCAGAAAGAAACCACTTCAGACAACATTGAACTTGTCAAACAGTGTTGCAGAGCTCTCGGCAATTTGTGCTGTGATTGTGATGCCGCAAGACAGGCAATACTCGACCTAGATGGTATCCCGGTGCTCATAAAACTGCTCCAAAAGAGCATAGACATGCAACTAGAAGAAATTCAAGTACTATCCACTAAATTACTGCTCAACTATGCTATCGGTGGCCCACAGTTTTCAGAGTCAATTGTCCAAGGAGGTTTGATAGATGTGCTCCATAGGATGTTGAATAAGGAACTGTTTAAGGTTGAATATGATGATGATACTGTTTCAACCTGCTTGTTGATATTGAGTGTGATAAATGATAACACACCAGAGTTCCTGTTCAATGAGGGTGTTAATAAGACAGTTTTGGAGGTGCTGAGAGAGACATCAAATGTGGAGATCTCTGAACTGTGTCTGGATCTTTTGCATGCACAAGCTGAACATGGTAAGTTCGTATCTATAGACTTAGGACTAAATAAATAGAGTAAAGTATATTAAGAGGGTTTATCTTTGCAAATAAAATTATCATAATTATTACAAAGTTGCTAAAAATTTAATTTTTGTATCTTTTGGTTATCTACATAGGAATTTGGTTATCTAAAGTTGCTTTTTGTGAAATATTTGAAGATATGAGGATATGATGTGTTACATCTCATGTTACATTGTAGCATTGGTATGATATATTCATTGAAATAAATGATAGCATCTCTTTTATATTATAAAATTAATTAAAAACATTATATCTTATGCCATAGATTCAGTAAAAACATTACTAGCAAACGAAGGGGGTGTCCAGTTAGTGTGCTGCCGTCTAGAACAGTTGGTGGCTAGACATGATGCTGGTGAACTGAATGTGGATGCCTCAGAAGTGGAAGCTATCATGAAGCAAGCCTGTGACCTGGTCATCATAGTGCTAACTGGAGGTAAGAAATGACTACTTGTAATTTGTATTTTTTTCCAGTACCATTCAGGTGAACAGATTTCAAAAGGTTTTGATAGACTACTTATAATTACACTGATCTTTTTGTTCTTCATAAAGGTCTAATATTCTCTATAAGTTGATGTGTGTCTATGGTTAATTATTATTATTACTTTATTTTATTGAAAAATAAGATGTTACAGTTAGCTTTTAAGTTAATAAAATACATAATTTATTATTTAAAATAAGTTGCTATACTCTTACAGGGTCTATGTATATATGTATAAGTCAGCTTAATTGTTTTGTTTGTTCTTGTTAATTGTAACAATATAGAGCAATAAATAAATAAATTATTATATGAAGTGAGTTACAGTTGTTCGCCTACTCTAATAGCTTTATAATATTTATAATCACAGCCCACTGCAGCATACTGCCACAGAAAAGATAATATAATCAATTATTACCGCTGGAAAGATGCCCAATTAATCCTATAACCACTAAATTGCTGCTCATGGTTTGCGAATATACATTGACTGGTCTCAAAAATGTCGTTGCGGCTCTTAAACACTAAATCTTTCACAGATGAAGCAATGCATATTCTGTACAACAATGGTGTTGGTGATGTTTACCTTACAATGGTGAAGTGGTTGGAATCCTCAAATTACCAATTGTTGACCACTGCGGTCTTAGCCATTGGTAACTTTGCGAGGCAGGATGATTACTGCATGCAGATGATGCAAGACAAGATATTTGATAAGCTGCTGGGTGAGTAATGAGGTCGACAGTGTAGTTAGTTATACATTTAAGTGTGCTCAATTGTGAAATGAAATTGTTTTCAAAGTCGTACTCTCTAGAACTAGAAGTGCATGACATTGACTCTCATTGAAGAGTGACATCGGAGCCTCGACAAAACATATAGACATCAAACCACTAAATTAATGCATTACAAATTTCTAATTCACATTGCAGATATATTCGAAATCTACAACAGCTTTAGTGTCCGGATGCAAAAAGAACCAGAGAAAATGCACCCTATTGACACTATCACAGTGACCAAAATCCAACATGCGGTGCTCTCCGCCCTCCGCAACTTGACGGTGCCGGTGGCCAATAAGAGGGTCGCGGCCGCACAGGGTAGAGCCGCTCCGATACTGTTGAATGCTTTGCCCAGTGTTGAAGATCATCATGTGGCTTATAAGATGTTGGCTGCGATCAGGATGCTGGTAGATGGGCAAGGTAAGTGCAGTCTGATTGTTTATGAAGACTTAGGGTTGATTAGAATAGAATATTGTTTATTTCAGATACTTTCTACTTGATATGCTTCGGCTACAACTTATAGTGAATGTAAATTACTTACTATATGTGGAATATAAAATCAATAAATGGACTAGAGATGCCACGAATATTCAGCTACTTAATATTCGATATTCGGCTCTGGGCCGAATACCAAATAAGAAAGAAAAAAAAAAAAAAAAAAATTACAAAAAAAAATTGTGCTAAGCCGAATAAGAGTTTGGCCGAATGTTCGGTTAAAAGTTTACTAATCCAATATTCGGCACCATTTGACGCGCTTTATCGAGCGCATTAAATCGCGTGCCCATTCCGCCCGCTAACTTTTAAACAAGCTTTTACTGATCAGTTATATTTTTAGTGAAAATTTCTATGAATAAAACACGTTGTACACACGAATAAAACATGTGAAGCAATTATAAGCAATTAATGCGTGTCACAACACGAGCTCCTCGCAAATGAAACAAATATTTCTTCCCCGTCTCGTTCACACGCAGGGCAATGCGACAGGTCGTAACTTACCACGAGCGAAGTGTCACATCTTACTCCGAAAATTCGGCAGCCGAATATTATGTTCCGGCCGAGAGCGTGGCCGAAAATTTCAAAACAATTCGTGATTTCTCTAAAATATATTACCTATAGCCATTTGTGGACTGGTTGTAAAATTTTCTTATGAAATAAAAGACGCCTAATGCTTTAAATTTAGATCTTTGACTTATTGTAAAGCCGTGACTTTTATCGTCGCCCCTACAGAGGGCGTGGCGAAGCTGCTGGCCAGCGACTCGCGCGCGCTGGCCAGCGTGACGCGCTGGGGACACGCCGCAGAGTACGCAGGCGCCGCCGGGGAGGCGCCGCGCCTGCTGGCCTGGGCCGTCAGGCAGCTGCGCCACCACTACCACTGGAGGCACATCGTCGAGGTAACGGGACAACCCCTATCGAACTGCTGCATAAGCTTCTCTTAGTACGCAGGCGCCGCCGGGGAGGCGCCGCGCCTGCTGGCCTGGGCCGTCAGGCAGCTGCGCCACCACTACCACTGGAGGCACATCGTCGAGGTAACGGGACAACCCCTATCGAACTGCTGCATAAGCTTCTCTTAGTACGCAGGCGCCGCCGGGGAGGCGCCGCGCCTGCTGGCCTGGGCCGTCAGGCAGCTGCGCCACCACTACCACTGGAGGCACATCGTCGAGGTAACGGGACAACCCCTATCGAACTGCTGCATAAGCTTCTCTTAGTACGCAGGCGCCGCCGGGGAGGCGCCGCGCCTGCTGGCCTGGGCCGTCAGGCAGCTGCGCCACCACTACCACTGGAGGCACATCGTCGAGGTAACGGGACAACCCCTATCGAACTGCTGCATAAGCTTCTCTTAGTACGCAGGCGCCGCCGGGGAGGCGCCGCGCCTGCTGGCCTGGGCCGTCAGGCAGCTGCGCCACCACTACCACTGGAGGCACATCGTCGAGGTAACGGGACAACCCCTATCGAACTGCTGCATAAGCTTCTCTTAGTACGCAGGCGCCGCCGGGGAGGCGCCGCGCCTGCTGGCCTGGGCCGTCAGGCAGCTGCGCCACCACTACCACTGGAGGCACATCGTCGAGGTAACGGGACAACCCCTATCGAACTGCTGCATAAGCTTCTCTTAGTACGCAGGCGCCGCCGGGGAGGCGCCGCGCCTGCTGGCCTGGGCCGTCAGGCAGCTGCGCCACCACTACCACTGGAGGCACATCGTCGAGGTAACGGGACAACCCCTATCGAACTGCTGCATAAGCTTCTCTTAGTACGCAGGCGCCGCCGGGGAGGCGCCGCGCCTGCTGGCCTGGGCCGTCAGGCAGCTGCGCCACCACTACCACTGGAGGCACATCGTCGAGGTAACGGGACAACCCCTATCGAACTGCTGCATAAGCTTCTCTTAGTACGCAGGCGCCGCCGGGGAGGCGCCGCGCCTGCTGGCCTGGGCCGTCAGGCAGCTGCGCCACCACTACCACTGGAGGCACATCGTCGAGGTAACGGGACAACCCCTATCGAACTGCTACATAAGCTTCTCTTAGTACGCAGGCGCCGCCGGGGAGGCGCCGCGCCTGCTGGCCTGGGCCGTCAGGCAGCTGCGCCACCACTACCACTGGAGGCACATCGTCGAGGTAACGGGACAACCCCTATCGAACTGCTGCATAAGCTTCTCTTAGTACGCAGGCGCCGCCGGGGAGGCGCCGCGCCTGCTGGCCTGGGCCGTCAGGCAGCTGCGCCACCACTACCACTGGAGGCACATCGTCGAGGTAACGGGACAACCCCTATCGAACTGCTGCATAAGCTTCTCTTAGTACGCAGGCGCCGCCGGGGAGGCGCCGCGCCTGCTGGCCTGGGCCGTCAGGCAGCTGCGCCACCACTACCACTGGAGGCACATCGTCGAGGTAACGGGACAACCCCTATCGAACTGCTGCATAAGCTTCTCTTAGTACGCAGGCGCCGCCGGGGAGGCGCCGCGCCTGCTGGCCTGGGCCGTCAGGCAGCTGCGCCACCACTACCACTGGAGGCACATCGTCGAGGTAACGGGACAACCCCTATCGAACTGCTGCATAAGCTTCTCTTAGTACGCAGGCGCCGCCGGGGAGGCGCCGCGCCTGCTGGCCTGGGCCGTCAGGCAGCTGCGCCACCACTACCACTGGAGGCACATCGTCGAGGTAACGGGACAACCCCTATCGAACTGCTGCATAAGCTTCTCTTAGTACGCAGGCGCCGCCGGGGAGGCGCCGCGCCTGCTGGCCTGGGCCGTCAGGCAGCTGCGCCACCACTACCACTGGAGGCACATCGTCGAGGTAACGGGACAACCCCTATCGAACTGCTGCATAAGCTTCTCTTAGTACGCAGGCGCCGCCGGGGAGGCGCCGCGCCTGCTGGCCTGGGCCGTCAGGCAGCTGCGCCACCACTACCACTGGAGGCACATCGTCGAGGTAACGGGACAACCCCTATCGAACTGCTGCATAAGCTTCTCTTAGTACGCAGGCGCCGCCGGGGAGGCGCCGCGCCTGCTGGCCTGGGCCGTCAGGCAGCTGCGCCACCACTACCACTGGAGGCACATCGTCGAGGTAACGGGACAACCCCTATCGAACTGCTGCATAAGCTTCTCTTAGTACGCAGGCGCCGCCGGGGAGGCGCCGCGCCTGCTGGCCTGGGCCGTCAGGCAGCTGCGCCACCACTACCACTGGAGGCACATCGTCGAGGTAACGGGACAACCCCTATCGAACTGCTGCATAAGCTTCTCTTAGTACGCAGGCGCCGCCGGGGAGGCGCCGCGCCTGCTGGCCTGGGCCGTCAGGCAGCTGCGCGACCACTACCACTGGAGGCACATCGTCGAGGTAACGGGACAACCCCTATCGAACTGCTACATAAGCTTCTCTTAGTACGCAGGCGCGGCCGGCGATTGTAATTTAATTTTTAATGAACAAACCTAGTTCAATCTAATAACGAATTTAAAAAAATGTCTCTCAGGTGGATGGCTGCATATCAAGTCTGGTGAACATGCTAGTAGCATCCCACTCGCTGATGCAGAATGAAGCGATCCTCGCCCTCACGCTCCTCGCAATACAATCGCTGCAGAAACTGTCGCCCGACAGCGAACCAGACTACGACTACGAAAAGAACTTTATCGCTCAATTAATAAAGTCGGAAATCGGTAAGCACGTAACAATTCTCGTAGACACAAACTGCGCGAAGATGCCTGTTGAAGTAGCTGAGAATTTACTCGCGTTTTTGGATATCACATCTAAGAACAACAAAGTTGCCTTTGATTATAAAGAAGCTAAAGTCCACGAATGCCTGAAGAAGTTTTCTGATTCAAGAAACGATTTGACTGGTGATATGAAGGCCTGTATTTCTGGTGTGATCTCAGCAATATCTAACAATGGGAATGGTGATTAATTTGTTTCAAACGTGTCTAAGGAGCAACACCAAAATATCTAACGCTTGATTATCGAATTTGCCGATTTTGCTGATAGTTTATGATTGTATGAACGTTGAATGTTATTTTAATGTTAGGAACTACAAAATGTTTTGTTCCGGGTGATTACAATTTGGGACAAAACTTACTGCGGTATGAATAAAAGGTATGCCAGGTATTTGCTTTAGTCAGAGAGAGCCAACGAAAGAAGTTCTAATAAGATCTCCCATTCATGATCGATCTCCTACCACACTTCAATCTATGGCTCAATCATCGGTAATATTTCAAGAGCAATATCTGGTTGCAGCCTAATTAATAAAATCATGTGGAGATTTATTAATTTTCGAGCAATTATTTAATCAATTCTTAGACTATTGCATGTGTGATAATCAAGATAAAAATTATACATCTTCTTTAAGATTAAATGGTTATATCGCTAGTATAATTTAAATAAATATTCTAAAACTAATGGGTCTAGTGAATCAAGATATTGAAAAAAAAATCCTCCTACATTTTTGTAAGCTTTTTAAAACTCTTTCTAGTCATAGTTTTAACTTTCTCTACTTGGGTAACCGCTAGAATTTTGTGCATTTAAACTTTACTGTGTAATGTTTAAGCATATTTTCGTATATAAGACATTTATTTTTGCGATTCTCTCGAATTTTTACATTCCAACCTATTAAACTTTGCCTTTTTATACTGTCGATGTTATTAATCTAAACTATGATAGCTTGCTTGTCGACTTGATCAGAAATTAATCACAAGATTATAATTTTGGTTATATCACACTCGACATTTTTTGGGTATTTTATTGAGGCGTGTACAATTCGAATTATTCCATTCGATAGAGAAATAAATAATTATTTGTTTTCTCATCTCTATATAGGTATAATGAAAATGACACCCAATTACTATTTTTTTATTTTACTTTGTAGAACTATTTTTCAAGGGCCAAATTTATAAGATGAATCGTGTTCATGATTTCTGTTCAAGTCAATATTTATGGTTGTATTAAAAACTAATCACATACAAAAATAGCAATACTGATGAAATACTCAAAGTACAATGTAGTTTCACATAGTGAATTATACTGTAATATAAAATATTTCAATTTTTAATATTTAGTCTGCAAATATTGCTTAATATACGTCTTAGTTACGAAATAAGTGAGAACACGTCTCTAGTTACATTTGGAATAATTGGAAATAATCAAGATATATGGTATGGGACATGTGAGCATACACTGCAGCAAGTCAGCATTAGACAGCGCGCTGACTACGTATTGTAGAATGATTAGCCAGTCTGGAAGATTCGTAATGAGGCTGGCAGCAAAGCGCTAAACAAACTACAGTATCGTGATATCCTGCACTGTGAATATTTTAAAGTAGAGTATCGTTAAAAGTCGTGACACATTCATAGCAACTCTTGTACGTTGAAATAGAGGCGTGTTTCTTATAACTATTCACTTTAATCGTAAGATTTTTGATAATCCGATAGTGCACTTATTGAATAGTTTGAATTGACGCTTTTGACTCGTGAAAGTGTACAATTAGATACCCTAGAATGTTTAGACTACGCTAAATATGTGTGTTCACTAATATATTAGTTTTATTTGGTGTTTTTGTCAATTCTTGTTAATATCATTGTTCAAGCATAGCCAGATTGGGATTTTTTAAAGATATTTATTAGGGAATTTAGTTTTAGAATGGCTAAATGCTATATACTAATGTATAGTTATTTTTACTGTGTATTATTTAAATGTATTCGCTAATTAATTATTATAAAATGTTATTTTGTAGTTGCAACTTTTGGTAATTATCTACACTGGCAACACTTTATTTGCAGGTCAATATCGATAAATAAACTTTGTTATATTTTAATCATTATTACTTATACTTAAAAATTAACAGCTTTTATAAAAGCCTTTTAAGAGTTGGGCTTCAGGCCTTTTTCACTCGGTTGAGGCCTAATGTTCAATATCAGCTATCGATTGTGACGACTCGGTTGTTGACTAGGATGTAATCAAACACCACTAATACTTTAGTTTTACGTATTAAAGTGCTATTTTCAATTACTTTCAATACACACGCCATATTTAGTGTGATACTTGAAATAGTTTTTGTAATGTATTATAGTTCGACCAGAAAAATAATAAATTAAATTTAAGCTTATCCGCAGTGGTGACTTTTTAATTGTACAGCGCCTTTCACAATAATTCAATAATAAGTGTACAATTACAATAAAGGTAACGTCACAAAAATACTTGCACCGTCTTGTTGATTGCACACACATATGTAGAATCTGCATTTTTTTCAAAGGTCGTATCATTTTATTAATATATAAGAAAAGATTTTTACAAAGTCCGTAGGCAGTGTCCAATTAACTTAATAAAAAAACCTTCTTGATATTTTCTGAGGCTTAAAACAATACACGAGTATAACTTATTAGTCCCTCTCAATATTTTTGCACCTGAAATGTTATAATGGTCAATACTAATACCATATTTTTCTGGTCGATTTTAATTATTAGCATATTGAGCTTCATAATTTATTAGTGTTAAACATTAATCTTGTTAATGCACTTTTATTGATATAGTTTTATGGACCAATATTTATAAATGATTATTATCAATACGTTGTCATCAAGATTATAGCCCAAATTAATACCTATTTTTTGTATGTATTAAAAGAAAATGACGTTTATTAATTTTGTAAGGTATTAATTATATTAAAAAATACATATTGGTATTTAGTTTGTTAGTCAGTTGCAAGAAAGTACTACCTTGTGTTTGTTTAAAATTCTAAATAGCAATCACTAAATGTGACTGTCGTACACGTACATCCATCGAAAACAATTTATCTAGGAACGAGGTATGATGTTCTTCCATTGAAAAGGGGAGGATCCTCCGACCAGGCAAAGTGACCCGACAATTAGTGTCGGATTGTGTTAGAATCGTTGTAAACTCTCATAATGCGATTCAGGATATTCTGTTGTTGCTTCACTTCGATAGATGCCGCTTTACTTTTTGTTATGATGCTTGTAGTAGTCGCTACATAATAATCAAATATAATCCTTCACATATTTTAGTTTAAGTGAAAGTAATCTTGATGGCAAACATATTGAATAAGACAATGCATTGTTATAGATATTAATAGATTTTCGCTAAAATACATTATATTCTACATGTATGCGATATTTTATTACACCTTCACCCCTGTATAACTATAAAAATAAAATAAAACTACACAAATATATTATGTATACAAAAGTCTTTATTTGTATTATTTACAAGTCACAAAATGCAACTTTAATAAGGTTTTTGTTGCACTTTAATTAACAGCATTTTATATTAATTATCGAAAACGTTGAAATTCAGAATATATGTCTTAATTATCTTAATATAATTTACACTCACTGACTGCCTTATTACTCTAGTAGTCGTAAGCGCAGCTGCTTCAGGTCCTGGGTTCGATTCTTTTTCTGTATGGAAATTCTCCACCTCTGCCTAACCCTTCGAGGAATACAGGCGTGATGCTATGTTACGTTTACACTTACCAGTAGCTACGTATGCGTCTTGAATGAACGCACTAGTTGAATCAACTAGTCTACGTATCGAGAATTGACCTTCGCGTCGATAAGACAGGTTTTTCATTCATCAAAGTAAACTCGACTGCAAGAGACGTCGCGGGTCCCGTCAAGATGTTCACAGCACAATTTATTTACCCAGTCTGGGGTAGTTCATCATAAACATAATCACTTGGTAAAGTTCGTGGAAGATTGTTTTGTCCCTCACTCAACACTCAACTCGAGTGTGAGTTTAGAGAGAACAGAGGGTAGTTCAGTGTTGAAAATAATACAGCGTGTACCCGAAATGCATGGTCATATTTAAGGGTGTGGATACTATCAAACTCAAGAACTTTCTCTATGGCCCATAGAGATAGTTCTTATGGGTCCCAACATCGTAATCGCGAAATAATATCAGCAGTCCCTTACAAAACTTCAATCTGATCAACACCCTTAAATATGAACACGCATTTCTGATACACACTGTATATGTGAATAAGAGCATGTTTCTACTATACTGTATTGAAGTTGAACAAATTATAATTATGGCGCTGTTGGCTATTGCCATGGCGGAATGCTGTACAAACAGGGTCATAGAACATAGTAGGAACAGGAGTCAGAATCACCATAGGCCAACAATCATGGATGAATTTGAACTTTAATTATCAGGCGCTTGGGTTCATATGGAACTCATACCAGATTTAACCTTCACTTTTTATATCTGCATACCACATTTAATGAATTACTTATAACAAATATTTAAGTAAATATCCACATGCCTAGACGGATGCGGTGTAGATACATATATTTAACAACAGCTGTTGATACAGAATTATGTAGTATCATCAAGGTTCATGAAAGATCTCTCCTGTATCATGGTGGAGTGTTTGGTGATCGTCATGCGGAACTTGAGCTCCTCGTCAGAGAATAGGTGCTCCTTTAGTATAGGGTCTCGGTTGCCACAGCCAGCCACTGTAACAATGAAATGTTAGGTGTAAATATAAATACAATTTTTTTTTTTTGGGAAATCCTATTAATGTTGAATATTTTTTTTTCCTTTTTGAAAGGAGTTCCACCAATGGGAACATTAATTGTCAGTTATTTTTTTCCATCTAGCCTTTTCTCAACATGTTAGAGTCACATCCCAGGCTAACCAGATGCTACTGGATGTGTTTATTTTACACGGAGCAACTGCCTTCAGAACATTCGCCACCCAATTACTGGGTGACACATACTTAATTTTAGACCAGTTCTTATACTTCTTTGGCATCTGATTCCCATAACAACTATCAACTGCATTAAGTAACTTTGTGAGGCATGGAGGGCTCTCAATGTGTCAAAAATTACCATCCAAGGTCTGACACAAGCAAGTTCTGCTTAGCATGGCAGCTAAGCAGCCCCTCTGGCAGTAATGGGAGAGTAAACTAGCCAATAGACTAGCTTTTGCTAACTTTCAACACAAAAAATCATTTACCTGGACATTTAGTCCTCTGTTTGGTGGAAATCAAGTTCATGATGGTATCTCTCTCGTAAATATGTCCACAAACTGTGTTCTTTACTGGATCTGTGATGGGCCGCTTTGTTATTGGATCCAACTGTAAATAAGAAAGGAACTTTAGTAGCTAGAAATATAGTATACATGAGTAGATATGATATGTTCATTCTCAGATTATAGGTAGGTTATTATATTATTTTCTATAAGCAGACCTCATTAAAAATCTTATTAAAAGGATATATTAAAATGATTACAATCAATTTATCAACAGTACATTATTGGAATGAAACTCCTCCCTTTCCAATAAATATGACAAAATTTTTATATAGGTATAATAATTTTAAAAGCCTTGTTTTAATATCAATATATTAAAACAAGGCTTTTACAATTTTTTTGTCAAATAAGGCTATGTCAACCAAATTTAAAAAGCTATATTTTAATTTTTGCATGAGAATGAAGCAATGGTTTTCTTGTGACATTCAAAGGCAAGCAATATAAAAAATCAGTAATACTTACATACTGATCCTGGGATTCAGTAATAGCCAAGTCAGATTCATCTAGGTTATCTGGAATTTAATATAAAGGCCATTTTTCACAAATAAAGCCCGACTTTGCTTATACATAGATTTAAGTACATTTTGCTAAGGATAGCAGGCAATAAAAAAGTAATAAATTTAAAAATGGAATAATTTGGTGTGATTGTTATCAGTCATCTTGTAACTCCACATCAAATATTCCAATTTCAATTTTTTATAACTGGCTATTGAAAGCTCAGACATTAGCTGAGCATTGCCATCCAGCTTGCCAGTAAATGTGAAATACCAATAAATAGCTAGATTGCATTCTAAATTTGAGGAGCTTTAAGACACAAATAATTTTAAGCCATTCAGTGTTTACTTGATGTGTTCATTCTATATGTAATCTCATTTTGTTATGCCAAACTAAATGTTTAATCTAACTTACGTCCAGCACTTTCCAGTCCCTTATCAAATCTCTTGTTGAACTCTATCATATAAGGATGGTTGTCAACCCTTAGTCGCTTGACTGCTAAACTACTGAGATGGGATTTGAATCTCTCCTCCAATGAATCCACATTGGATGTATCAGTCTCTCGCTGTAAAACATTACATTGTTAAATTATATGTCAAGTGTTTTGTAGATAACTCAAGCACAAAGTACAGTGCAATTATTTCTGTGATTAACTCAGCCTTTGGATGGGTTACAAAGAAAGGGCCACTTTCAACCTTGAGTTTGAGAAAATGAATGGAAAAATAAGAACAGATAGATAATGATTCTGTCCAAATGTTTACCAGAAAATGATAAAAACATAACCTAAAAACACCGTTTACCGTTGCTTTCTCCATAGCTTTAATAGTAACATCTTGCTGAGCTTCTAAAGTGCAATACTGCTGGACACACATCTTAAGTTTATCAAATTCAGCATCTTTCTCACTGTCTAAATATTTTGATACGTTATCCGTACACAAGTACAAGCTTGTTATGCACTGTTTTCTTAATTCAGCTAAATCAGTGTCTGCCATAGTTAATTGTAGGAGTTATATGACCTAGAATAGAATATCAAATGCTAAAATGAGAAATAACAGATGTAAAACCAAGTAACTTTAACTAAAATAAAACAATTCCCGCCATATTGTATTTAGATTTTTGACTTTGACAGGTTTTGACATTTATTTTCTATCGTTATCATTACTGTGGCAAAGATACAATATTTATGTTTACAGCCAAGTGTATATGACAATATTTTTTATTATTATACTAAAAATAATAAGAACAAATTGGCATAAAACAAAAGAAAAGGGCTTGTGTGATTAATCAGATTATTCAGTGAATTAATTTAATTTACTGTATGTATCCTGACAAGCCATGTGAGCCATTTATGTTTTGTATATTTTGTTGGACCTGTTAAAGGTTTAATGGGATTTGATAAAACTATAATAAAATATAAGTTCTATTAGGTCGAGCTAAGGGTAGAGCCATGGAAATAATGTCGTTAACGGTTGAGCCTACCAGCCTTCATTTTTGTGTCCGATGTTTAGTGTGAGAATTCGGTAAGTAGGTACGTTTGGCTTGCTATCGTCAGTTAACACTTAAGTCAATTAGGATTAAGTAACACAAACTTAAGTTTTTCTATTTTTATTGCAAATAATAATATAAATTGCACTTAAAACTACGATAAATATTGTAGTTATACATGATAATGATATCATCTTTTAAATAAGTTTCTGATTAACATAATTGTCTTTTTTTAACATAATATTAAATATCTTAGAAATAACATTGCTAAGGCACACAAAGCCTACGATTAAATGTTGTAAGTATGTTTCGTAAGTAAATGAAGAATTTTAAATATTCCACAACATTACAAAGGTCGCGATGAACGCATCTGTTAACCAAATTTTTTTAAGTGTTTTTTTTTATTTGTTTGTAGACATAAAATCTACACGGTTACTCCAACATGTCCCAGAGCAGCTGACAGTTGTTTGAGATGTACTTTCATATCGGCTGGCGATATTCCACGACGCGTTTCGATCACTTTGAACGCATTCAAGTATTCTAGTTCTGTGAACTGAGCGCCTTTTTCACGGACCGATGTTATTATTTCCTGTGGATATTAAAATATAGTTTGTTGATAGAAAATTCAGTTTTAGAATTGGTGAAACTAGTAGTCAGTAGCTATATGCAGTCGACTTCACTGTATATTGGTCTAAACAAAATGAATTTACATTATGTATGAAGCAGTACATTCTGTCTTCGCCGGGCAGCAGGAACAAATGAGCGTGTGCGCCACATGCGTTGTTCCCGCCGCCCGGCGAGAACAACACGTGGCGCGTGTCTCACCTCCGGCGAGCACGTGAGCATATGCAGGTACGTGTGCGCGCGGTGCAGCCCGCGGTGCGGCAGCGACAGCGCCGCCAGGCAGTGACGTAACGTGGCCAGCCGGGCCTCCCCGCCCCGCGCGCCCGCCTCGCCCTGCCAGCGCCACACCACGCCCGCCGACATCATCTCGCCCACGCCGTTCATTATGTACTGAGGGTACAAGGAACATATTGTAACAGTGACGTAACGTGGCCAGCCGGGCCTCCCCGCCCCGCGCGCCCGCCTCGCCCTGCCAGCGCCACACCACGCCCGCCGACATCATCTCGCCCACGCCGTTCATTATGTACTGAGGGTACAAGGAACATATTGTAACAGTGACGTAACGTGGCCAGCCGGGCCTCCCCGCCCCGCGCGCCCGCCTCGCCCTGCCAGCGCCACACCACGCCCGCCGACATCATCTCGCCCACGCCGTTCATTATGTACTGAGGGTACAAGGAACATATTGTAACAGTGACGTAACGTGGCCAGCCGGGCCTCCCCGCCCCGCGCGCCCGCCTCGCCCTGCCAGCGCCACACCACGCCCGCCGACATCATCTCGCCCACGCCGTTCATTATGTACTGAGGGTACAAGGAACATATTGTAACAGTGACGTAACGTGGCCAGCCGGGCCTCCCCGCCCCGCGCGCGCTGTATAGTTACCGCGAGCCGGTGCGGCGCGAGCACGTTGGCGGCGTGCTCGTGGAAGGCGAGCAGCGCATGCGCGAGGTGCGCGGTGTATAGTTACCGCGAGCCGGTGCGGCGCGAGCACGTTGGCGGCGTGCTCGTGGAAGGCGAGCAGCGCATGCGCGAGGTGCGCGGTGTATAGTTACCGCGAGCCGGTGCGGCGCGAGCACGTTGGCGGCGTGCTCGTGGAAGGCGAGCAGCGCATGCGCGAGGTGCGCGGTGTATAGTTACCGCGAGCCGGTGCGGCGCGAGCACGTTGGCGGCGTGCTCGTGGAAGGCGAGCAGCGCATGCGCGAGGTGCGCGGTGTATAGTTACCGCGAGCCGGTGCGGCGCGAGCACGTTGGCGGCGTGCTCGTGGAAGGCGAGCAGCGCATGCGCGAGGTGCGCGGTGTATAGTTACCGCGAGCCGGTGCGGCGCGAGCACGTTGGCGGCGTGCTCGTGGAAGGCGAGCAGCGCATGCGCGAGGTGCGCGGTGTATAGTTACCGCGAGCCGGTGCGGCGCGAGCACGTTGGCGGCGTGCTCGTGGAAGGCGAGCAGCGCATGCGCGAGGTGCGCGGTGTATAGTTACCGCGAGCCGGTGCGGCGCGAGCACGTTGGCGGCGTGCTCGTGGAAGGCGAGCAGCGCATGCGCGAGGTGCGCGGTGTATAGTTACCGCGAGCCGGTGCGGCGCGAGCACGTTGGCGGCGTGCTCGTGGAAGGCGAGCAGCGCATGCGCGAGGTGCGCGGTGTATAGTTACCGCGAGCCGGTGCGGCGCGAGCACGTTGGCGGCGTGCTCGTGGAAGGCGAGCAGCGCATGCGCGAGGTGCGCGGTGTATAGTTACCGCGAGCCGGTGCGGCGCGAGCACGTTGGCGGCGTGCTCGTGGAAGGCGAGCAGCGCATGCGCGAGGTGCGCGGTGTATAGTTACCGCGAGCCGGTGCGGCGCGAGCACGTTGGCGGCGTGCTCGTGGAAGGCGAGCAGCGCATGCGCGAGGTGCGCGGTGTATAGTTACCGCGAGCCGGTGCGGCGCGAGCACGTTGGCGGCGTGCTCGTGGAAGGCGAGCAGCGCATGCGCGAGGTGCGCGGTGTATAGTTACCGCGAGCCGGTGCGGCGCGAGCACGTTGGCGGCGTGCTCGTGGAAGGCGAGCAGCGCATGCGCGAGGTGCGCGGTGTATAGTTACCGCGAGCCGGTGCGGCGCGAGCACGTTGGCGGCGTGCTCGTGGAAGGCGAGCAGCGCATGCGCGAGGTGCGCGGTGTATAGTTACCGCGAGCCGGTGCGGCGCGAGCACGTTGGCGGCGTGCTCGTGGAAGGCGAGCAGCGCATGCGCGAGGTGCGCGGTGTATAGTTACCGCGAGCCGGTGCGGCGCGAGCACGTTGGCGGCGTGCTCGTGGAAGGCGAGCAGCGCATGCGCGAGGTGCGCGGTGTATAGTTACCGCGAGCCGGTGCGGCGCGAGCACGTTGGCGGCGTGCTCGTGGAAGGCGAGCAGCGCATGCGCGAGGTGCGCGGTGTATAGTTACCGCGAGCCGGTGCGGCGCGAGCACGTTGGCGGCGTGCTCGTGGAAGGCGAGCAGCGCATGCGCGAGGTGCGCGGTGTATAGTTACCGCGAGCCGGTGCGGCGCGAGCACGTTGGCGGCGTGCTCGTGGAAGGCGAGCAGCGCATGCGCGAGGTGCGCGGTGTATAGTTACCGCGAGCCGGTGCGGCGCGAGCACGTTGGCGGCGTGCTCGTGGAAGGCGAGCAGCGCATGCGCGAGGTGCGCGGTGTATAGTTACCGCGAGCCGGTGCGGCGCGAGCACGTTGGCGGCGTGCTCGTGGAAGGCGAGCAGCGCATGCGCGAGGTGCGCGGTGTATAGTTACCGCGAGCCGGTGCGGCGCGAGCACGTTGGCGGCGTGCTCGTGGAAGGCGAGCAGCGCATGCGCGAGGTGCGCGGTGTATAGTTACCGCGAGCCGGTGCGGCGCGAGCACGTTGGCGGCGTGCTCGTGGAAGGCGAGCAGCGCATGCGCGAGGTGCGCGGTGTATAGTTACCGCGAGCCGGTGCGGCGCGAGCACGTTGGCGGCGTGCTCGTGGAAGGCGAGCAGCGCATGCGCGAGGTGCGCGGTGTATAGTTACCGCGAGCCGGTGCGGCGCGAGCACGTTGGCGGCGTGCTCGTGGAAGGCGAGCAGCGCATGCGCGAGGTGCGCGGTGTATAGTTACCGCGAGCCGGTGCGGCGCGAGCACGTTGGCGGCGTGCTCGTGGAAGGCGAGCAGCGCATGCGCGAGGTGCGCGGTGTATAGTTACCGCGAGCCGGTGCGGCGCGAGCACGTTGGCGGCGTGCTCGTGGAAGGCGAGCAGCGCATGCGCGAGGTGCGCGGTGTATAGTTACCGCGAGCCGGTGCGGCGCGAGCACGTTGGCGGCGTGCTCGTGGAAGGCGAGCAGCGCATGCGCGAGGTGCGCGGTGTATAGTTACCGCGAGCCGGTGCGGCGCGAGCACGTTGGCGGCGTGCTCGTGGAAGGCGAGCAGCGCATGCGCGAGGTGCGCGGTGTATAGTTACCGCGAGCCGGTGCGGCGCGAGCACGTTGGCGGCGTGCTCGTGGAAGGCGAGCAGCGCATGCGCGAGGTGCGCGGTGTATAGTTACCGCGAGCCGGTGCGGCGCGAGCACGTTGGCGGCGTGCTCGTGGAAGGCGAGCAGCGCATGCGCGAGGTGCGCGGCGCCGCCGGCCTGCTCGTCACCGTCGCTGCTGTCGGTGCCGCGCTCCTCCTGCCCCAGGTAGTGGAAGCATTCGATGCGCATCTGTGAACATCGAACATTTTAATAATGTTAAAATAAGTGTTTGCGAAACCTAATTTGTGTGCACAGACCCCGCACCACACGTACATACACTGCTTGACCGACACACTGCGTTTCCCATTTCGTTCATGAATATACCAACAACGTTGGGGTCGCTTACGAGTCAACACTCACCGTTACACACCTTTTCATTATCTGTGATCCTTTCGCTGGAATCTCCATCTCAAAGCCATAAGATAACTTATTGACACTCTAATAACGCTCATATTATAAAACGAATAGTTTTCGTAACAGGCATACTCGACCGGTCCAGTTGAAATATCATAAAATAATGACAAAGTTCGTTACTCACCTCCAAATGTAAGAACAGTAGACACTTGTGCGAAATTTCATCGAATATCATGGCGGCAGAGGATATGTCGTTGAGGAACTTGTCCGGTATCTTGGTGAGTCCGCCCTGACCGCCCAGCATTGACGGCAGGCTGCGGATGTTGGCACTCAACCAGTCCTGATGGGACAGGCAAAAGAACATGGGTGGTCGAATAAGTAGACAATCATCAGCCTAGCCTTTTCCCAAGTACATTGGGGTCGGCTTCCAATCTAACCGGTTGCGGCTGAATATCAGTATTTTACACGGAGCGACTGCCTTCTGACCTTCGCCACCCAATTACTGGGAGACACTGATACTCTAAGGTTAGACTGGTTGTACAGTCTTCAACTGTACATGATGCGCGTTTGCTGATGCAGCAAACGCGCGGTCACGTGCATAACTTAGTGCAATTTTAGCAACGATAGAGTAAGGAGTCGCTAACTATAAACTTTGTATTGTGTTTACGTAATAAATTAACTTCAGTGATTTCTTTTCTTTGCACTCAACTAACTTCTCTGCAACCATCAACCATTCTACAACCAGCGTAACTAAGCAAAGTGTATCTAACCGTACACTGGTTTTCAGACTTTTTGGGCTACTGACACCCGTAACGACTGTCCCGAATACCTATGTCTTCGTATGACACCCGGGACCAACTGCTTAACGTGCTTTCCGAGTCACGGAGGGGTCTCAATTTGTGAAAAATGGTCATATATCCAAGGACTGACCGCAGCAAGCGCTGCTTAACCTCGCAGACCGATTTATCTGCGCGATAGCTATGTAGCTACGAGCCCCTCTAGCCGAATAAGTAGACGATATTAGGTGTAAATATCAGGAGCCCAATTTAGCCAAAAATCACGGAAGATAAGTGACAGCTTTCAGCAGAATTAAGTCACACTTTGTCTCTTTCTACCAAAAACATGGTAATAGGGTGGAAGACAATTAGTCCAGTCAAATTGGTCTTACATTACACTTCGTTATCGACGTGAATTTAGTTGCCATTGGCATAGATAGCGGCAATTATTTCGTAAATTACCAAAAAGTAGGATCATTTAAGTTCTAAATATTTGTTCTTGTTTCAATAAAGCTTGCGTATTTTTTTTTTGTTTTGCTTTCGATATCAGAACTTATTCAAATTCAAATTCTTTATTGCATTTATGTGTAGTCTAATATAAGTTACATTTTATAAGTAGGCTAGTACATACCTAATTATATGGTTCCAACATTAAACCTTTCATTCATCCATTCATATAACTCAGTACATGGCTGGAGGGGATAGTATGCAACAATAATGTCCTCTGTTCTATTTTTTTTTATTGTCTACGGTCTACTCGTGCTGCTACTTATGACTTACCATAGTCTCACACAAGACGGCGAGGTCGGCGAGTGCGTTGGTGTCGGCAATGATCTCTTTGCGCGTGACGGCGCCGTCGCCCAGGCTCGAGCCCAGGATCTCTGCCTCACGCTCATATGCTTGTTTTAGGTCCTGGTGAGATAATATGGCTTGGATGGTTTATTATGGATTCAAAAACGACAAATTCGTCAGTGTATGTGTCCGCATGTCACTGTGAATAGGTCAACGAACAGTTGTAGATATTGTTAGCCTCAAAAAGATTTATACAATAAGAGTGAATTTAACAAAAAGTTGTGACTAAAATAACAAAATTTTAGCCAATCATTCTTAAACATTACATTTGCAGCTATCCGGTGTAAACATTTCTAACGATTTCACGAACTAGTTCTTATAAAATTCGGTTTTGAATTTCACTACGTGTATGCCTCTTTTTGAGGCTTTTTTGTATATTCAAATTCATATAAATATGGTCCTTTTATGTTAGTCTAGCATTCGAAATAACAGTTAACGTAAGCCAAAAATGTATGAAAACATTGAGCGCGTGTCTACAATATGCGGTACCCAAATGCGCGCGCACAATTTTGTCATATATTTTTGGCTTAACATTAAAGACGGTCGAGAAAATCTCACACTAGACCTATAGAAAGACAATCGCTTAGTTACTGCATTCACTATGCCATTGAGTCACTGAACGCGTCACGTGGCAGTGTGTGCGGGGTTCGCGCCTTCATAGGCTAATCAGACGCTGCACAAAACAACGCGAGGCATATTTTAATTATTTATTGACTCATATTTATTACAATAAATTCATAGTCCACCATTTTTATTTATTGGCTACCGTCGTGAGCACCAACAGTCCCGCCAACTTCAATATACTATCTACAATTCTACATGAAACTTCATAAAAACAAGCAGACACACATGATAACCGAAGCTGCAGCGCATGCGTAGTATGATGCCCCGTTTTAAATATTCCGTTCTACGAAACTACATTATTATTAAATTATATTTACGTTGGCAATATGCTTTGCATCATTTTCCGAAGTAGATGTCCAATTAGAAAGCTGTAGAAATGTAGAAATATCATTATCTATAAATGTAACATATTTTATTCAATGTGACATAGTCAAACCGTTGACGTATTTTCAACGTTTTAAAGTTTCAAAAGATTAACAAAATTTTCAGTTTTCATAGTAAAATAAAACAGCCTATTTTACTACTTGATAATAAAATATTTGATCTGGTTTTTCTCTACTGGAAATACTGTAGATGACTAAAATAAAAAATAAAAGTAACTCAGATGCAGTAACTCAGACTCAGCATCTGAGTTACTTTTTATGAACTGTCAAATACGATATTTTAATATTTCTAAAAATGTTTGGAATACAAAGGCGTGACGTCATAGTTTTTCATTGCCATTGACATAATTATTGTGTGATTTTGATAAATAAAAAATTGAAAACGCCAAAGATAAGCAAGACATTAAGTTTTACTAAAGATTAAGTTTTTAGAAGGAAAACTATTTACCCAACAAGATTTCAGAATTTATTTTTGATGCAGTCATCTAGCCTATTAACACTTTGGAACGTGGCTACTACAGTCTGACTTGATCTTAGAGATCAGAATATAAATTCTGGGTACTTACATCGGCACTAAGTTTTGCATCTTGTTGAATGGCGGCGGTCCAGTTGGGTAGCGATTGCAGGAACCGGACTATGTCATCATCGGCTAACCATCGCTGAGCCCTCGGTGGTCCTTCGAAGAAACATAGGCAATGAGTCTTGTATTTCTCGAAGTTTTACGTACGGTTATACTTTCATATTTTCACTGATGCCGCTATGTAGTTCTATCACATTCTACTGAATGCCTTACTAGGCGAGCGTACGGTATACATATTTACAGGGCATAATTAGAAACTCCGATTTCTACTTTTATTAAAAAATCTTAAGTAAATCTGTTTACTAGTACTAGTCTTAATACTACTAGGCCTTCGCCCAGCAGTGGGACGATGCAGGCTAACAGTAACAGTAACTAGTACGGAATGTCAGCAGTAGTGTGTTTGAATGAAAGAGGTCGACGTCTACTAGTGGAGTGATGCCAAAAAGGTGTTGGTTGCATACCAACTCGGCGGCAACAATCACGGCGCACACGCCGTAAGCAGTGCATCACTATTCGGCAGAAGTCGGGAGGAAGGTGGCGCAGCGCGGCGTGACGTCACAGCGAGCCTGTCCCGCCATCCGCTCGCGTGTTTCAAAAACTGTGACATCGAATAATTGTCGTGGCGCAATCACAGGAGATCAATAGTACCTTGTGCAGTGGTAGGAGTGAGTCTTGTATGCGCAGCTCTGCAGTGCGTGGCCAGCGCCGCGAGTGCTGCAGCAGTAGCGCGCAGGGCCTCCGCGCCGCCGCACGCGCCGCAGCGCCGAGCTGCGCGTGCGCTGTCCCACACGAGTACATCAATAGTACCTTGTGCAGTGGTAGGAGTGAGTCTTGTATGCGCAGCTCTGCAGTGCGTGGCCAGCGCCGCGAGTGCTGCAGCAGTAGCGCGCAGGGCCTCCGCGCCGCCGCACGCGCCGCAGCGCCGAGCTGCGCGTGCGCTGTCCCACACGAGTACATCAATAGTACCTTGTGCAGTGGTAGGAGTGAGTCTTGTATGCGCAGCTCTGCAGTGCGTGGCCAGCGCCGCGAGTGCTGCAGCAGTAGCGCGCAGGGCCTCCGCGCCGCCGCACGCGCCGCAGCGCCGAGCTGCGCGTGCGCTGTCCCACACGAGTACATCAATAGTACCTTGTGCAGTGGTAGGAGTGAGTCTTGTATGCGCAGCTCTGCAGTGCGTGGCCAGCGCCGCGAGTGCTGCAGCAGTAGCGCGCAGGGCCTCCGCGCCGCCGCACGCGCCGCAGCGCCGAGCTGCGCGTGCGCTGTCCCACACGAGTACATCAATAGTACCTTGTGCAGTGGTAGGAGTGAGTCTTGTATGCGCAGCTCTGCAGTGCGTGGCCAGCGCCGCGAGTGCTGCAGCAGTAGCGCGCAGGGCCTCCGCGCCGCCGCACGCGCCGCAGCGCCGAGCTGCGCGTGCGCTGTCCCACACGAGTACATCAATAGTACCTTGTGCAGTGGTAGGAGTGAGTCTTGTATGCGCAGCTCTGCAGTGCGTGGCCAGCGCCGCGAGTGCTGCAGCAGTAGCGCGCAGGGCCTCCGCGCCGCCGCACGCGCCGCAGCGCCGAGCTGCGCGTGCGCTGTCCCACACGAGTACATCAATAGTACCTTGTGCAGTGGTAGGAGTGAGTCTTGTATGCGCAGCTCTGCAGTGCGTGGCCAGCGCCGCGAGTGCTGCAGCAGTAGCGCGCAGGGCCTCCGCGCCGCCGCACGCGCCGCAGCGCCGAGCTGCGCGTGCGCTGTCCCACACGCTGCGCCAGCCACCGCCGCAACATGAGAAGATCACGCGGTGACGCGATCTGCAACACGCCATGTGTTATTTGCTGGCAATAAGGCTAGTTATATAGTACGGTCGGTCCGACCCGCGACCGCGCATTACGCTGTTCTCCGACGCGTAAGCCCAATCAGCGCCGACGTTGCTCATTAGTGATTGGAAAACCAGTTAAATAAGACTGTAAAGCAAATTACCCGGATTTAATGGCAGTAGTGGGTGGCGGCCCCCGCTCGCGCCAGGCGGCGGGCGCGCGCATGACGTCATCGATGGCGGCGCGCGCGGCAGCCGCCAGGCGCTCGCTCTCCCCGCAGCGCACGTAGTCCGACAGGAACGCGCGCAGGGAACACTCGCCGCCACTGCAACACAAACATTCAGTCAAGCACGCATTACCGCCAGGCTGGGGACACGTGTGTGACTCACCCCGTGACGGGCTCAATGTGAGCGCACAGCGGGTGCAGCGCGGGCAGCACGGCGTGCAGGTGTGCGGGGTCCGGCCGACACACGAGCGGGTAGCTGTGGCGCCGCGCCGCCAGGCTGGGGACACGTGTGTGACTCACCCCGTGACGGGCTCAATGTGAGCGCACAGCGGGTGCAGCGCGGGCAGCACGGCGTGCAGGTGTGCGGGGTCCGGCCGACACACGAGCGGGTAGCTGTGGCGCCGCGCCGCCAGGCTGGGGACACGTGTGTGACTCACCCCGTGACGGGCTCAATGTGAGCGCACAGCGGGTGCAGCGCGGGCAGCACGGCGTGCAGGTGTGCGGGGTCCGGCCGACACACGAGCGGGTAGCTGTGGCGCCGCGCCGCCAGGCTGGGGACACGTGTGTGACTCACCCCGTGACGGGCTCAATGTGAGCGCACAGCGGGTGCAGCGCGGGCAGCACGGCGTGCAGGTGTGCGGGGTCCGGCCGACACACGAGCGGGTAGCTGTGGCGCCGCGCCGCCAGGCTGGGGGACACTGCGGCTGGACCTGGAGGAGAAAACATAACAGTATATAAACCCTTCAGTCAGCCGACGGAGACGTCTAGACAGGGCAATCGTGCGGGGCGTGAGAGGTGAGACGCGGGTGAGGCCAGCCCCAGCTGCATACTTCACCGCACTTAATAGCTTGGGACACGACTTTGAGGGCTATCGAGTAATTGATATTTCAGATTTTTATTTCAATTTATTATTAATATGGTGCATACGACATGTGCTGTCACTGGATAGAATGGGGGGTTGACGTATAAATTTAAAAAATCTACCTATTTTTGATTTAACTGTTTAGACTTAAGGTAGGAATTTAGCGATTTCTTTAAAATTTTCGTAAATTGTCTATCTTTAGAAGGTTTGTCCATTTGACGTATACGATTGGGGGGTTGGGGGGGGTCATCAATCTCACGATCCTCCCCCTCGGACCGCCACTGCGTGCATGTGCAAACGTAAACAAAATGGCGGTCGTAAAAATACCGAGTGTATTGCACACCCCCGAAACGTATGGTCTTTATAAGATCGAATGTTTTGAGGTTTTTCGGGGTGCTGTCACACGAAATGAAACTTATAAGACATTCATTTTCAAATCCTAGATGGCGGACTAGTATTTTTGTTTTGAAAAATATAGATGTGGGTGTCATTTTCGAGGTTTCTTAGGGTGATGATTATGAAAATGACATTCATTTTGAAATCCAAGATGGCGGACATACATTTTTTGAAAAATATAGATACGGGTATCGTTTTCAAGGTTTCTTAGGGTGATGATTATGAAAATGGCATCCATTTTGAAATCTAAGATGGCGGACATGCATTTTTTGAAAAATATAGATACAGGTATCGTTTTCAAGGTTTCTTGGGGCGCTGAATATGAAAATGACATCCATTTTGAAATCCAAGAAGGCGTACAAGCATTTAAAAAAATATTTTGCCGAAGGTTAATAAGGAAGAAGGAATTTAGTCTCACTGCATATAAAATTTCATCAAAATCGATTCAGCTTCAAGTCAAAAAGTTACAGATAGACAAACATACTTTCATCTTCTTTCGTCTGGTAGGGCATAATAATTCTTTGTCTAGTTGGCCAGACGAAATACATAAGAAAATGATGTAAATTGTTTAAGTGATTCTCAAGTTATAAGCGTGCTAACGGACAGATAGGCAGACGTCGCATTTCATAATATTTAATGATTTATTTTTATTTATTTATGTAAAGGTCGCCACCAAAGAATATATTATGCACACATTAAACATACGGTATCAAATAAAGTGAACTCTTTCAATTATAGGAACTAACAACAAGCACAAATAAATTAACAACTAAGCTAACAACTTATAATAAAATTTGAAAAATAAAAGAAATGCAAAGAGTTTACAAAAACAGTCTAACAAAAACCATAATAAGACTTAAAAAAGACCATTATGTTAATGATTAGGTATATATATGTATTTTTTTCAATTTGTGACAACCCTTCCACAGTTGCGTAAATGCCTACACAGGCGGCGGCATCGCCCGACATCAAAGGCGTCAGCCTACTGTTGGAATTCTTATACTGTGACTGTACGTAATGATCAACCTTTGTACAAAATAATGCTTAGCTGTGTAAAAAAAAGACAATAAAGAGTCCCGGAGACCGACGCCGCTTGCGGTGGTGACCAGTTTTTATGGTCTTGTGGAGGAACGAGGTATGGTGTTCCTCCATTGAAAAGGGAGGATCCTCCGACCAGGCAAGGTGGTTAGCCTGGCGGGCCGAAGCCCCGACGGTTGGCGTCAGACATTCGTATATGTGTTAGAATCAATGTAAACTCTCATAGTGCGATTCAGGATATTCTGTTGTCGCTTCACTCCGATAGATGGCGCTTTACTTTTTGCTATGTTGCGACGATAGTCGCTACAGTCTATGATACATGGGAGTGTTCACACAGACGCGACCTGTCAGGCTTTGTCGGCTGGCTGCAATCCCTTATACCGCGCTTGTCAGGGTTGTGTAGTGGTAGACCATTTAGAAGTACAGTGGAAGTAAGGAAGTAAGTAGAAGTACAGTGGCCCCGTATTCGTTATCAGTCGCGCGGCACTGGCCGCTGCCGTCACCGCGTATGTGTAGTTCAATTCCTACATTTCCTACAACCTAGACTGATACCGCACCGCAGACTGCACCGGTATGGGGGACGCTTAAAACTGTCTTCTTCACAAAAGAGTATAACCGTTACGTCACTTACACGCGTGCTTAAAATAGTACAATAAATATCTACCACTCACTTGACATGAAAGCTCAAGATTTATAGAGCCCAAAAACTTGAAATCCGGCAAGCCTTTTAAGCTTTGTAGGACATTAACATCCGATTTTACAAAATTTGTTTGAAAAGATAGATTTAACTCAAAAGCCAAAAAGTTTTTATTTCAAATGGGCCTTTGCAGGCACTTTTAAAACGTTATGAATCTAGATGCACCGTTTCTAAGTAGTTCTAGGGAAAAGAGACGGGCAAGAAACTACCTACATATGTCACCTAACCTTATTGTCAAATTCAGTGGAGATTAACTACTTAAATTTCTACTGTAAATGTCAAATAGATCGTTTAACGAACCACACGTATTTAATTCTCAAAAACAGCATAAACAATTCTCAACCTTATTTTTATTCAAACAAAATTCAATCTCGAACAGATTGAAACAGACCCCAAAGTTTGTAAGAAAAATCTTTCTACGTACACTGAGTTACGGGCCCAACGGGTTTTTACTTGATTTTGTATTTTATTTTTACTGTGTCTTCACTCATCGGCACTGTAAATTCACATTTCGAAAAACTAATGATTTGGAGACTTTCTCCTTACAGTTAACAGATCAGCTAGGTGATGACAATCTTACCAGCTAACTTGAACAGCTTGGTCCGTCTCCTCTGTGGCCTCTTCCTGGCGAAGTAGTCAGCGAGCCGTAGCTCTGTGGTGTCGGCGACCGCAGACCCTACTGAGCGTTGTGCCGCCAGGTTCACGCTCTCTATTTCTAGGTATTCTGTTAGGAGGAGTTGTAGCTGAAAGGAAGGGTTGATTAGTATTGAACGAAAGATTATGAATGTCGGATTAAGAAAATCTGTCCAGAAGTGAGTAGAGTATTGGCCACGTTTATATGGCTTTCGGATGTACCTATGCAGTTGCAGAAGAAACGGGCTATGGAGGAATTCAGATGATGGAGAAAAGGAAAAATTTGGCTATTATCCTAGCTTTAAATCATCCGAACTTCTGTGATCCTAGCGCTTTTGGGATATTCAGCTTTTTCGAATATCAGAATCACCTAAAAATGTAACAACTTCGCCTTTGAGAAAACTTACCACTTGTTGTACTGCGCTCCAGTAATGTTGTTCGGTGTGTAGGCAGGAATCGGGCAAGCGATACTTTTGCAACGAAGCTCTCCAAAGTTGAAGCAGTCTACAATCACACAAAAACCGTGGCAGAAGTCAAAACGAAGGATTCTTGACTAGGTATAAAATCATAAACCGAATTCTGAAAGACAGTGGGCGAAACTACATTTACAAATCTCCACAGTAACTGTACAACAAGATTGGAGATAATAAACCTTACTTAAATTGTAATAAGAATTAAGAGTCGTTATTAAATGATTATATTAGTTGATATGAGCTTTGAGGTAATTAATGTCTAAAAACCAAGTTTTTGCCCTAAAAAAACCACGCAGGCAGGCGATTAGTCTGCGTTACAGTTTTGGTATCGCGTATCTATACATCCCTTTCACACCTACCTCTTGTTCCTGGTAGCACAAGCTCTGAACTCTTCCCCGAGGCTCGTTACAAGCCTGGCGAGCGGTCGCCCCGTCTCTGTCACTCCCTCGCTGTCCGGTATCTCGCCGTCCTCATCTACATCCGCATCAGCTTCCACTTCTCCCTCTTCAATGATACGACGAGACACGGAGTCTATTACTTCTAGTAATTCGTTTTGTATTTGGACTTTGAATTTCTAAGAAAGACAAAGTAAAAAGAAAACTCGTGATTAATTCTAGATCTATTCAAGCTATTTATATTTCTACTACGAAACAAGCTCTTCTTCTCCTTCAGACCTAGGCCCAGTGCAGTTTGATGCTTATCTTCAAATTTTTGGTTCTTACACCGTTTCATCATGATATTGTACTTTGCTGTGAGAGTATTGGTAATCAGTAATCATGCATCATGGTACGCATATCTGTATTCGAACCCCCCGACTCAACAGACGAGCCCGCGACCATTGGGCCACTATTCTTCTAGTAAAAAAATCTTGAAAAGAAACTATAGAACATTTCCCATTGTCCTATAAAACATTCCTTAGCTTTACATACCTCAGTAGCCTCTTTCAGCTGATCCAATACCCCTAAAGCCTCGAGGGATATCATGACGGTAGTCTCAAACGTCTTATCCTCTTCAGAGAGAGAGGCTTCGAATTCTGGCGTCACTTCTTGGAGGTATGCATCCGTAACTTCTTCGCTTTTTGTTAATTCTGAAAATTTTATGGAAGTCAGCTATCTAGCTTAGAATATAGGGCATTACGGTAATCTAAATCGTTGAATGGGGTCATCCCCAGAAATCGTTATATGATGGTCAGTACATGAAGCCACTAAAACGATTCTTGTATTGCTTCTGTACAAGTTCTCCAGAAATCTATATTATTTTTGCATTGAGTGATAATTAGTTGCAAAACGATTGCTAAAAAACAAAAAAAAACAATGTTTGGTTGTTGGATTGATGTTTATATTTATCGCTGCTGGCTTCTGATTGGCAAATCAAGCAGCACATGTCGTTAAGAATATTCTCACCAGCCAATAAGAGTGCAGTACGCCTTCTTGCGGACACGCGTCGCGTCAGAGGCGCTCGTTCGTCTCTGTACACCGCCTCGCTCAGACGACGCACTATTACTTCCACAAGCTCACGTTTTTTCAACTGAAAACAGTTGTTAATATAAATTCCATGTTGAAATAATACAGGAGAACATTTAATACATAACTATTTACTTAAACAGGCCAAATTACGCAATATATCCCGGAATAGTAATAGCAAGGAGCTAGTCATAGAGATGGTTGTTGATTATGAACCTTACGTTAATAATGTTAAGAGTGTAATATTTAGACATTTGTAATGTGAATCATACTATCATATGACTGACGGCCTTTTAAACCCCCCGGTCTGACAATGTGTTAAATTGGTGTCAAGAGCTGCCTTTGGAGTATGAACGGCTAATAACACCTGAGTGTCTGACTCTGAAGTGAGTTGTGTATAGGATATAGTTACCTGAAGATGCTGTCTAGTACCATTGAGGGCATCAACGTGCGACAGCGTAGTGTCAGCGGTATCGAGAGCTGCCTTGAGTGTATGTGCTGCAGCTAAAACTCGGCCCGCAGAAAGAGACTCGCGTGTTTCTCGCTCTGATACTACTACGCGTTCACTATGGGCAAAATAATATATATTATAGTTAGTGAGTTAGTATAGTGTTAGTAAACATGTAGGTATTATTGTGATATCTGTAACTATTTGCAACCAAGATATTATGCATACTGAGAAGATCAATCTTATTTACTACTCACATATCAGTCAACATCTGTAGTGCATAGTGATGGGTGCGCGAGTCAGCCCACAGGCGTCGTAAGTCGTCGCGGCGCAGGCGCAGCAGACCGCGACAAGCACCTAAACGAGCCACTACCGCATCACAGTGTTGTCCCCAAACTGTTAAAGCTGAGACTACACTGCTGAATTTCTGAGAAAAAAATCAAAATGTAATGTGTATTGTCACAAATTGGACAACAGATTGAATAAGTAATTTAAGAAGATGATATGATGATGATTGACTTTGACTTTGTTAAATGAGGTTAGGTTAGTTTTCTGGGATCCAAAGAAAGACTCAACTACATCACACCATGTGTGTTTCTAAAATAAAAGCCAAACCCAATAATCAATTGTTCAAAAAAAAGTTGACTTCTTCATTGAGTGGTTGAAAACTTGTGATTATGTCTTAATCAAGCTCATGATAATCATCAGTAGCCAAAAGACGTCTACTGCTGAACGAAGGCCCCCCCAAAGGGGGGGGGGGGTTGCCATAATACCCACGCTTGGCAGGCAGCTTGGGGATTGCACTGGCTCATCAATTAGTGAGATGATGCTGCTGCCTATCCTCCGGTGTCTGGCCGCAGTTTTGAGAAGTACCCGGGTCATGCTCACATAAAAATAATTATTCTTTATATCTGTAATCATTTGCATGATGGGAGTAAAGCTTTACTAAATAGCCCAGCAACATAATAGTATTCACCTGCTTACAGAAACAAAAAAGAAAAAAATACCTGCATGACCTCCGTAATCTCCTGTGCATGTGCCGCAACCAGCTCATCAAGTCTTGCATCACTCTTCTTGTACTCCTTCTCTAGTTTGGCCCTCTCTTTCTCTCGCTGTTCGTTTGTCTCACTCGCTGAGAGTGTTCGGATCACTGACATAAGCAGACCACTCTGGGGATAGTATAGATAGGATAGGGCGATAGTAGAATTTGATAAATTAGGTTTCTAAATAATAATGTGGTTAAATTATATTTTAGTAGACACCATACATAGCTCATCAATTTAATTCTACCGGACGTGTAGTTCGTTACGTCTGCGCTCCGAAACTTAATAAATATGATTAGTCTTTACTTTCATTTAAAACGGCTGATTTTTGTAGTTTGCATGAAATCTACCGTTTTATCGGGCAGTATGAGATAAACATGAAGTTGTGCACGAAGAAAGCAGAGAAATTATTCCAATAGCATAAAAAAGTAGAAATTCCTTACTTTATACTGTGAATACATGATTGATGTTGCACCATTACTGAATACTTACTGTTTCTTTTCCTTGTTTAACCCCCCGAGGGGGCTTAGTAGGAGGAGGAGAGGACATTGTGTATAGATTTATTGTTTTAAAACGTTAGTTTTCCTTATTTTTATGATAAAATACACTCCGCCCCTTGTATCACACAAAACTGTCAGCTGGCTGTCAAGTCATGTAGTGTCAATATTGACAACAAATTGTTGTCATTTGTCAAAGCTTCTTTCTGACATTTTTGCACTGTTTAGGAATTACAAAATTACGTCTTTGAAACTCCAAAGACCACAACTGATTTTCAGTTATAGATTTTAAGACGACCGCTTCTTGCAAAAAGCCTTTAGGCACTTTTAGTCAGCACTTCAGCAGTGGTCTGAGAGACTGGTTAATTAATATAAATGAAATCGGTTTGGAATAACTTATAGATATATTTGTAACACAATAATAATAAGTCCCGTGCGAAGAAAAGAGATACAAATAATAATAATTTAATTATTATATCTTATTTTACAATACTTCTGAAAATCCAATTTTCACAAGTCATAAAATTCTATGTCACAACATACGAATGGTCGTGCACTGTAGTTTGCTAGCTGACGGATGCCTGCTGGGCTGCTGCCACTGCTAGAGAGTCTATAAATGATAGAGTGACCTCATTCAGCAGAACAAGGCAGTCTATAATCATATAAGCTATTAAGGCAGTCATTGAGCCACAGCCAGATATAAATGAGTCTTACAATAGCGTAGATGGTGGGTGGTCTTAGATTTTAATTAGACTAAAAAATATAAACTCGGCGCTGACTGAGAATTTCTGTTAAACCCAGAAAAGAAAATGCTCTTATATACAAAGAAAGTAACAAATAAAAACATTTGTGTCATGTCAGTTTCAAGACGAATGATTTGAGTAAAATTTTACTTAATACCCATATCATATCATTTACGGACGATGATTTTATGTCATTTTTAAATTCAAAAAGTCCGTTTTGTTTATTTCGCAATTAAAAACAATTATTATCGAATAGTTCGGAAAGAAAGGAAAATATAGAGAGATTGTATGTAAGTTAATCAATTAGTATTTTATGTGCCTTTAAAATGGATTACTCTACTATTAGCAACAAGACCAATTGTACAGAAGCAGAGGAATTAACTAACGGTGAGCTAAGTGAAAGATATTATTTACTCAAGAAACAATACGACAACCTTTCGAGCAGCTATGAAGCGACTAAACAAGAATTACATGAAGCGAGACGAAGTTATCAAACAGCTTTGGATGTACAAAGGCATTTGAATGCAGAACTAGAAAGTTATCAGGCCGATGAATCACGTCGTAAAAGTGACTTCACTTCACGAATAACATCGCTTCAAGAAGAGATTTCTCTGTTACGGGGAGAGCGGACGGAAATTACTGAACGTCACGCGGTAGAAGTAAAAAAGTTTGAAACGCAAATTCGGAATTTGAAAGAGGAACAGTCTTTGAAGGCGCAGGAAAGTCCAGAGCGGAATCGGGATAATTCGGAATTGGAAGAGGTTCATAGTATAGCTAAATGCGCTTTGTCCGATGCGGCTGCAGCGAAGGCAGCGCTTGATGAAGCGAGGATGGAAATCGCATCATGGCGCTTGAAAGCGGAAGAGCTGATATCAGAAATGGGTGAGATGCGTGCAGCGGCTGATCTGCGTAGGGAGGAACTAAGGGCGGCCAGTGAGCGGGAAGCAACGGCGCTCGCTGAGCTAGCTGAAGCCAGAGCTATGTTGCATCAGTGCACTGACTCACAACAGGAGCAACAGCCCCATGGTAATAATTAATTTTAATTTTGTTTCAGTAAGACAAAGTTTTTGACCACATTCTGTTGTGTCGACTTAGTTGGCCAAATGCTTTCCACCTACGGTTCTGAATAATATACAGAGAATGCATCAATTCTCCTTATTGATTAATACCCAACTTCATACAAAATTGATAAATAATGTATATTAATGTATGGTATAATGAAAAGAAACTGAGTCCAACATCAAGAACCTACATTAAGATGTTGGGCAGAAGAATCCTTTAGATGACATCATATCAATTTGAGTTTTTGTTAGTGATGGCAATCATCATTTGCCTAGCCTTTTCCCAACTACATTGGGGTCAGCTTCCAATCTAACTGGTTGCAGCTGAATATCAGTATGTTACATGGAGCAACTGTCTTCTGAACTCCACCACCCAATTATTGGGAGACAGTGATACTCTAAGGTTAGACTGATTGTCAGACTTTTTGGGCTACTGACACCCATAAAACTGTTCAGTGTAGATCTTCGTATGACACCCGGGACCAACTGCTTAACATGCTTTCTGAGGTATGGTTTGTTAGTGATGGTAATATTCTTTCAAAACTGATTAGCTAATACTGATGATTATAGAATACATTTTATTGGTTCAATAATCTAAAGATATTTTTTATTTATTTCAGCTGCCAAAGGTAATTCCATATTTGCAGAAGTTGAGGACAAGAGACAGGAGATGGCAAAGAATCTAATACAAATGAAACAAACAAATTCTAGGGTAAGAATTATTATTTTTACTAAAATAACATTATAATTTGGTTATGTATTTTGATCTTACAACCAAGAATGCAAGTATCCTAAAATTAAATGTGAGAAGAGGGTGCAAAACGTTTTCCATTTTCCCTCTCTTTCTCTTACCCTACTGTGGGACCCAAAATTAATAATAATATTGGTATTACTTTGCTATTTAGGAGAGCTTGTGCAACACAGACCAAAAAATATATAAATTTCTGTTCTATGGTGGGTTGAAATAGACTCATGCACCGGTTTTTTTCTCTAATCTTTACTCTTTTCTGAGCAGCACTTTACAATAACTTAAAGGAATGATGAGGCTATGAACACTGCTGAATATTAAAGCCTTGTATTTTGCTCTATTGAGAGTAACTCATACAGATCTTTGTATTGTTTCAGTTGAGAAGAGAGCTGGCTAATAAGCAAGCTGAAGTGGATGCCTTATTGCATGAGAAGCAGACGGTGTGGGAGCAACAGGCAGGAGCTTCAGCACATTATGATAGAGAGCTGATAGGTAAATGGATCTCTTAAATTTGTTATGTATCAGCAAGTCTGACAGTAGATAAAATTATTACCCCTCTATCTAATCCTTCGAAGAATACAGGCACGATGATATGTTATGTGAATCTTTTTTATACAAAACTACATACTTTGTGTTGTCTTCTTCTTATTTAAGAGCCTGACTCTTTTCGGTGTAGCTGAAGTTCTTTCTATTTTTTTCTCTGGTGCAATCTCCTTTATAGGAAATGACGGTAACATTTTCCTTTATTTGGTTCATGTAACTTATCCTTGGTCTTTCTCTCCCTCTCCTTCCTTCAATTATGTTTTTAATGAAACTGTCATATCATATAAGATGGCCTATTGTAATCAAACAATAAGTGACTTACTTGATATAAACATAAATCTTTAACATTACAGAGGCCTATGAAGAACGCATCACACAACTAGAGGGCGCTTGCGAGAAACAGCGGCGCGAGCTGTCGCGCTGGTTCGGGAAGCTGTGTGAGCCCACCGCTAATGGGTGGCTGCCGGGCGTGCTGGACCATCTCAAGTAAGTATCTGCTTACCATTTACAGAGCCAATGGACAATACTGGTACACTGAATCTTCATCTGTTGTGTTGGTCGTATTGAGACTGCCCGGGGTGCATCACACGATCTCAGATTTCGTGATGTATGAAGGCTCTTTCCGTGCATCACGTAGTCCACTGATGAATATAGAATTCTGTGATTATGGTTTATGACTGCCATTGTCTTAGAGTCGTAGTATGTAATATTACAATAGTAGTTGTGAATGTTTTGAGCGACATAAACCTTTTAATTTGTTGTAAATCGCGGTAAGAATAATGTGACTGCAAGCATATATCAAACCTGCAATTTTTTCGTCCAGTACACCAGTTATAATAATAGGTTTTAAATTATAGTTTAAATATATGTAGGTTTTAAACTATAATTTAAATATAGGTTTTAAACTATAGTTTAAATATAGGTTTTATAATATAGTTTTTAATACTAGGTTTTAATTATATTAATCTAATATAACTTATTTTCCAATTGAATTGGACTATGAATATTTTTTACTTCTTATCTGCCTAGCAGTGGCGTGCATAGAGTTTTTAGACAGGATAGGCAGAAAATTTTGTAAGCTTACTTACCAATAATACCTATTGCATGTTGGTATTTGTCCGTCGTTTTCTCAATTAAATACCGATGTATGTGGTTTGCCATCTCAAATATCTTATAATAAATATTTATCTGAGTTATGTAGGGTAGGCAGTGTCTTTTTGTCTTTATGCACCGCACGCTACTGCTGCCTAGCCTTTTCCCAACTACATTGGGTTCGGATTCCAATATAACGTTTGCGGCTGAATATAAGTATTTTACACGGATTACCATCTAATATCCGTCACCCAATTACTGTTAGAAATACTCTAAGGTTACACCAGACTGCTGACACCCGTAATGAACGTCATAGATGGATGATGTGTCATTTACTTTGTTTTTGGTTTTTTTTTGTATATCGTATCTGTTGTTTCCCAAATAAAATAAAATAAAATAGGTCTTACGACACCCGGGACCAACTAACGTGGTTTCCGAGGCACGGAGTAAATCCGTACACCGTGTACTTAGTGTATAGCTTGGCGTTGTGTTCAGATCGGAGTGCTCGCAGCTGCGGGGCGAGGTGTTGTCGCGCGGCGCCGCACAGCTGGCCAGCGCGGCGCTGGTGCGGGAGCTGCGCCGCAAGCTCGCGCTGCTCAGCGCCGGCGCTACCAACCAGACCTCCCCCGCTAACAAACCTCACTCTAACATAGAACTCGATGACACTGAAATTGGCATGCCCAAAGTCGCGGTCCAGGTTAGAAGTAAACCTACCCCCGATGATGTCAAGAAGAAAGTGTCTTTCAATTGATGTAGTTGTAAATGATATAGATAAGTGTATTGTGGATGTAGGCAGATATGGTTCTTGTCAACAATGAGCAGGGCCACTGTTCGTGAGCGATTGAATAAGCTGGTTCAGGTACAAAATACTTCCTTATATCGCTGACATAAAGTTCAAATTGTAAATTCTCACTTCCATGTGAAATGGTAATTCAATAAAAAAATATTGTTCCCACCTAAAATCATGTCTGACTACACCCAAATCCCGATGTAATCTTATAATAATTAAGCATATAAATAAATAAATTAACAAATTTACAGTATGGCAACTTTTATTTACGACTGCAATATATATACTTGCAATATTCATTACAGTACAGTACAATATGGCCCATATATTTATTATGTAATCTATATACATGTCAATATAAATATTACCTGTAATGGTGATATTTTAAGAGCAACGTGATGTCAGAATTGGTACAAATTATTGGGTTCTAATTGTTTAATTTATATGGTAGGTAGTTACTAAACAATTGTTGGGTTATATCTAGTAAAACTAACGTTTTTACTAAAGTTGTTAGATCGTGGCATTACGAACTTCTTATAGCCTGTTAATTAAAGATAGTCAACTAAAACATTAGGATTGCAAATGTCGGCGCAAAATTGTTCGCGATACTAGCAAACTTTCCCGATCGTACTAAAAAGCCTATACCGTTTTTCGAATTTTTAGATAGAATCTATAAACGCAGATTTTGAGATGGATTTACTATTAATATTTCACAGGCAGAACACTGACGAAGGTTTGATATTTTGTAGACAATTGACGAAATTGTTGTATTAGTTGCGGATAAACTAAGGAGCCTAGACTAGGACTAATGTATGACTAATCAAAAAGACAGAATAACACCATCTTAACGAGGCTATAAGCTTTTCGTCTATGATAGTACCGTAATAGTATTCTAAATCTTTCGAATAAGTATTCCAATCCTGGTCTTATAAGCATTAAAATGTATCTAATTAGAAGAGAGTTCACGCAGCGCGTGTTCCCGCGCATGCGCAATGTGTCGCGTGCGTCGCGCACGCTCGCGCGCCTCACGCTGGGTGCGCGCACGTAAACGTTGCGTCGCTGCATCTTGCACGCACTTGGTGAACGCACCTGGAAATATGATGTTGAAAAGTCATTGTTTATACCAGGGGTTCCTAAACTTTTAAGATAATAGAACACTCACCAAATACCTTTTATTTTATGGAACCCCATATTAAATACCTGAAGTGCGGAGTGCGCCCGGCCTGGCTATAGGCCGGGCTGAATTCTCGCTAATTACCTACCTATTTACATAACAGCAATGGGTTCTTCTCATCACGTATTTTGCGCTATTTCAAAATAATATTTGCACTTAACTGTGGTATTATTTAACAGCAAAACTAAATAATTTCGCGGAACCCTGGACGGAACGGAACCCCTAGGTTCCGCAGAACCCACTTTAGGAATCGCTGATTTATACGACCCAAAAATTAAAAAGCCGTTGGATGCTAAGTCCGCACGCCGACCGATGGTTGATCTACTATTCTATTGGTCATTAGAACTTCGTCCACCGTCCGTGATGGCAGACATTTGGGAAACAGCCTATCGGAACCAACTCATTTCTCAGATTGAACGTACCGAATGTTGTTGTGTTGTTAACGAAGCTAATCATTAGGTAAGTGCCAACTGTCAACATAGCATACGTGACTGCGCTAAAACGGAACTTACGTCAACGGAGGAAGGTCTATTTTTCCCAATTGTTACCATAATTATGTATGAACTCTTAGCTAAAACTGAAACAGTTTTTTTTGACGCTCACCCTCATTGAGGTAACGATAACAAATCTCTCAAAGAAATCCTCCTTTATGACTGTATCCTAATACAAACTCAGTACTCACCCACAGTGTCCCAACACTTGATGATGTCAGAAGCCATTTCGGTGTTCTGGTAGCAGTCTATAACCTTCTGCTGGCAGTCAGCACATATCGGCTCCACGCTCACCATGTTGGACGTTCGCATTTCAATGCGGGCTGCTATCGCGTTTAAATCGTCTACTGTTATCCTGGAAGAAAGGTCTAGTATTACGTACTAGGATGCAGCTATAAGGAAAATAATTATTTAATAGGCTCTGAGACACATAATACATTTCCCTCTACTGCAAATTAGTAGTAGATAGGAAAGAACGATACTGAACGGCTCAAAATTTCAGAATTTCTGTCTCTATAAGGAATATTTAGTAACTGACGTATCGGCCCTACCTATTTATACCTTCCATCGGTGCTCAAGCCCTTACGCTGTTTACAGTAAATCTCCAACTTCCCTTCTTAGTGCGCTTACAGACGAATGGTATGATGACGTCATAGGTAACTGTGGCCGCTGCATGCTGTCAGTGTCAGCCGTCGAGTGCCGGCGATGACGCGCCACCGGCAACCGCGGACCATAGATGGCGAGCCGTGCAGGTGCAGCAATACGCCATCAGCACTGTTGACGCGCGTTATATCATTAGCCAACATTTACAATAGCCGTCCAACAGTTTACAGAAAATACCACGAAAGAATTTTAATAGCGTATTTTTATTAAATGTATTTGTAGTTTAATGTTATGGTATAATCCTAAAGAATAATTATGATGGAAGATGTATATGTACGGATCATCTTCAAGCTATTATAATATCTGGTCCGGTCATAGGTCAACGGTTGACGCTGACGTATGATGGTGACACTTGCAGTTACCGTCAACGTTGGAAAAATACCGTCCGTCTGTAAAGGCACACCAACTTAAAGCAACACCACCACTCCTGGGCTTATCGTTGGTATACTAAGGTTATTCCTAGGTGTGACCTACTTCCAGTGGTAAAGTTAGAACTACCTGAAGGGAATCGTTATCATTATCAGCTTTTTCCAAAGGTCCCAGAGCATTCGGAATCAAACCGAGAAAGGGGCTTGCTTTAATCTACCACGCAGACGTATTGGCGTGCAGAATTTTTGGTTCTATGCAATTTGGTTTCCATACGATGTTATCTTTCTCCGATAAAGTAGCCGTATATGTACGTATTTTTGTATGGTTTTATAAGTACCCGGTTCTTTCAGAATGGCTCTCATCCATGCACTTGAGTTTCTCTATATAAATCTTGTCTCTGTAATCACCGCGCGGTGTGGGTTGCGCAGTCGCCGCTGCCGCTCCGCCGACCAGCGTCGCATCTTCTACTAATCGCTCCACCTGGACAACGAAAGGTATCTCTCATTCAATATGGAATTTAGCAAGAGGATGGAAAGAATACTGCTGTGGTTAGAGATATATTGCGATTACGAATCCTTTAGCTAGAGATTGCTATAATTATTTTATCATTCTAACGCAGTACGTCCAGAAGTGAAAGTTTATGGGCTGTTGTGATGAATATCAATCAATAAACAGCTCGATTGAACTCGATTGAATAGCGAGTTCTTTACTACAGAGGCCCTAGTGTAAGTTTCTTTCCACAAATTAGATTTACTACATCGAACGCGTTCGGCGCTCCGATTGGTCCGTTTCGTGGTCTCCACCAATCGGAGCGCCGAACGCGTTCGATGTAGTAAATCGAATTTGTCGAAAGAGACTTACACTAGGGCTTCTGATAATAGACTTTTGAATGGAATTTGCAAATTTATGTGTTACCTATACTATCATATGCCGTCAGTACCGAGTTTCTCCGCGGTTTAGCAAAGCTTTAGCAAAGGTTTAGCAAAGCTGCTTTGCCTGCAGGTTTAGCAAAGTTTTAGGAAGTTAAACTAAATGTGATATAAACCATTTTATTAGAGATGCTGATGTGATGATCATCCGGTATTTCATCTCCGAGTGACTCAGTGGAGGTCGCGTTAGGTCGTTGGAAGTGAGTCGCTCGAACTGATTGACCGGCCCCCATTTGGAATACCTGTTAACAATAATTTTGGTATTTAATTATTAAATATAATCATAATACCTACCTAAGTAAATGCAGTTAATAAGATAGGTAGATCGATATTTCTCAGGTTGCCAAGCTTCAGGTGCACTGATGCATGGTGTGGGGTAATAAGGGTCAATTCAAACTGAGCGAGCAGCTGCCGGAGCGGCTTTTTGAGGCAAAATATTACAAATAAATTTGAATCTTATCTACGTGATTAAACAGTCCATAGTTATTTGAAGACAAAGAAGGGGCAGCGCGGCGCCGCGAAGCTGCATGAGCCTTCTAGCGCCGCACTGCCCCTTGCGGCGCCGCGCTCTTACGGCCGCTGCTCTTTCAGTGGGAATTGAACCTTAATGTCGAAAATTGCATGCTTTCTGCTGGCCAAAAGAAAAACACAGTGTTCGAGATGAGGACGGTTACAGTTTATAGGGAAACAAAAGTAGAGCGCGCCCGTTTCCTTCATTTTTTAAGAACTAAAACTTAATAGCAGAGACTTATGCTATTTTTTTTTAGTGTGCATTATTTCCCCGTTTTGTCCTTCAAACGAAGTGTTGTTGTACGTGTTCACTACCGGCAGTGGCGCAGGTGCACCCAAGAATATACCTGTGTAATGTGTTTTTTAATCTTGTTACACCGGTCATTAAAAAATAATAAAAAAAGAAATATAAAAACCTGCGTATGCGCAGAATTCAAAAATTAACTACCTCATTCGAGATATTTCACAGGAAAATTGATGATATTCTTTAACCAAGATGCAAACACGAAACTTGATAAGGTTGCCGATCTATAATATATTCATGACAATTACATATATGATTTATACTGGCTCACAGTTTTGAAAATTTATCAGATAATTCCGGGTTCAGCAGTCAATGGATGCTTCAATTATACAGAAGACGTTTTGTATAATTGGTAGGAAAATCAAGTTGGTAGTTAGTTCTTATCTTGTTGTTGTTCCATAAAATTAATTTATTTTCTAATACTACATATTTTTCCTAATTTTGCGAACATTTGGTACACACTTTTTATTCTAGAGGTTCCCAGGATAAGCTACTGTCGGCAGGGGCGGCTCTAGCCCACGTAGCGCCCGGGTGCAAAAAATACCCTGGCGCCCTCTAGTAGGCGCGCGATATAAATGACTAGCTTCCGCCCGCGACTTCGCCCGCGTAGATTTTCGCGAACCCACAGTTCATTTTCTAAATTAGAACAATGCGCTGTTTTTGTATTTTAGTCGCAGGCGCCCCTGGTACCCTGCGCCCGTGTGCAGTGCACACCTTTCACCATAGGTAAAGCTGGCACTGACTGTCGGCATTTGCAACAAAACGCTGTCGTATAACTATAATGTCCTCGGGTAGACGATATTGCTAATCTTATGACACCCTGAACAACAACAGCAAGTTGGCTTGAACTTCATATGATTCGTTCACCAAAAAAAAGGCCTAAAATCACTGTACTGTTGCAATACTCCTACGAAAATGTTGTTTCTTTCCCTTTCCATTCATCAATCCACGAATCGGAAGTTATAATTACACCAAATACTTTTCGATTTCATCAACACACGGACCGAACATTCATCGCTAAAAACTATAATTATCGAGTCAATGATGTAATGGTATAATAGGTAGGGACCCAAGATTCCAGACTCGCATGGCCGCGGGGAACCGTTTCAAAAGAGGTTGGATATGGGCTCCAATTGCGTTCTGTATGGTTTTACAAATATAGGAAGGTACCTAAAGGTAGAGAAAGATTATAGTTAAATAGCATGAACTAATTGCCTGAAAAAGCTGTGATGGCTAAGCAGTTGACCACTTCCTTTCTACGCAGGAGGGTCGGGTCTTGATTCGCAAACTGTACCTTTTTGAAATCATGTAATGGATCATAATATTTGATTCGTGAGGAAACCTTCACTCTTAAGAAGGCTCTATTAAGTTCTTGATGGTGTAGTCCACCAATCCGCACCACCAGTGTGGTTGACCAAGACCTAATCGTTCTAATACAGTAATATCCCGAACTTACGTGATAATAGCGTAAGTTGAATTCGCGTAAGGCGGGGTATAATTTCGGTATAGATTATTTTGCTTAGCTAACCTCCTAAGTTAAAGGTCGATTCCGCGCGACACGTCCGAACATGTACATTAGCTGAACAATAATGCGGGGGGAGTGAGTGATCGAGTTGTGTAGCACTCAAACAAAATACGAATCGGCGAGATTTGAAAATCGCGTAACTTTAGGTGAGCGTAAGTCGGGGTAGCGTAAGTCGAGGTAGCGTAAGTCGAGGTAGCGTAAGTCGAGGTATTACTGTACGCAGAAGAGTCCGGTGCCTAGTACACACAGAAATGAGACAGCAATACGCTAAATTATTAGTATGACTATGCCATGCCAAAAGTTCTTGTTACTTTCGCGTTGATGTCTTTTAGGACAAAATTCTGCGGCGATTAACCCATTGGAAATTAATTTACACGGAACGATAAGCTGTTTAATTTTCGTATTGTTTAAGTTGATCCAAGATTTATTTTAAAATATACAATCTCTTATATTTATTCTATTGCCTGTGAATGCTTCAAATGATTCATTTTTGAATTAATTAATTATTCTTGTTATAAATCACAGGTGTGTGTTAGGATTATATGTACAATATAAGTTTTCACATATTTTTCTTACTACCTATTAATTAAACTTGACCTTACATAAATGTCACATCTTGATTTGTAAAAAAAACCGTATAAAATACGTATAAAATTGCGGTTACTGGACTTACTAGAAACTGAACAAAAAACTTTATGTGAACACCGAACATTTTATTTCGCCGTAAAGCAACCAAGTAAGCCTTATGCCAGCTAGATTTAAAAAAAATAAAAAAGCCTTGCCTGCCCTTATAATAATTTCTATATGGTAAGCACTTTTACGAACACATATTCACATGGATATACATCCAAACCCGCAACAACTATCTGTAGATCATACAAATATGTATTCCGGGTGTGGATCGAACACGCGACATGTGACACATATGACAGCGCAGCAGTCGATCGCTCAACTACTGCGCTCATCTTGCCGCCATTCAATTTTAGCATTTTTTAGAACTGTTATTGAATGTCCAAAAGCTTTTGATTTGGATAGCAGTCAATACCGCTGGGTCGGGTCCCCCTACTTTGTCTGCTGTCTGGTTAGCCGAGCTCGTCAAGCTTGTTGTTGCGATTCCAACTTGAGGATGACAAGAATTCCTATGCTTCCTATTTTGAAAATCGAATGATAGGCTGGTTATGATTAAATTATTTATCTATGCTTATCTATGCATTTTTTTCAATTGTTTCCGCTACTTTCCTGATTCTAAAACACCATTTTTATGTCGAATTCAAATTTTTATTTCCTATCTACACCTGGCCTCATTCGTTCTATCCCGTCTGTATATTCTTCCTGGCGAGTCAGTCCTAATTGACTAATCTTATGCGCAAGAACAATTCTAATGTTTAGGTAACTGTAGTGAAATAAGTATTGTTGTTAGTCATCGGTCTAGTTCCTGTTTCTAAAAAAATGTTCAGTTTACATAAGTAATGTATAAAGTATGTAGAATTCGTTGCGCCATTTCAAACAGATTTTTAAGTAGGTACAAGCACGTCATGGTCTAATTTTGGATTAGGCTGTTTACGGAGGATGCCTCTTAAAGATATGTTTTTTTATGACGTCCTTTTAGTGTATTTTTTAGGCGATGATCACACATTTTGGATCTTACTTCTTAGGTCTTACTGCCTAATTTAAACATTTAATTTGCCACACACTTAATGATATAGGTACCTATCTATTTCGTGGTCATAGGCATAGCCCGTGGTTTTAAAAGGTACATACCAAAACCCTGATTCTCACCCCTTTTTATATCTCAGAGGCGATATTATGTTTCCAATACGTATTTCTTTTTTAATCTACATAATATTTATCCTTTCTAATTAATTCGTAAGTCTTCCGGCGCGCATTCACTGCGACATGCGCGCACGCAGCGATCTTTCATCTCTCAACCTTGAACTTTGGCGTAACGTCGCCGGCGCCCATGTAATTGGCGTATAAAAAAATACCTGGTCACGTTTAAAAAATGCCTCATCGGAAACAACATTAATCGAAATATAATAAAGAGTGAAATAATCTTTCCGAAGATCAATACTGGAGATGAGTATCTTGGATGATCAGCAATCATGGTACCAGTTCAACTAACTAAACAACAATCGAAACAGCCAATCAATGACATTTGGACGTTTTTCTTATATAATAACTATCTGAAAGGCGTTGATCCGTTGCGTTCCGATTGCAGTTGAGTTAGTGTAATCGGTCCCCAGTTAGGTTTCGTTAACAACGCTTACTGGGGGCTGACTGGTGACTGCACAGCACGGGGTGCGCCGAACAAATTTAAACTGCATTTTTATAACAACAGACAAAAATAAGGCCCATGTTAGCAAGGAAATGCATAGAAATGAACAACGTGTTTGCTTACGTCAGTCAATCATGATGAGCTTAAACTCTAGGTCCTTGAAGAATGTTTAAAAGTGGTGCTTCATTTCACAAACCATAGAGGTTTAATGATTTAGAAAAGATCTTTTGCACCTGTACCGTTTAAGAAGTGGACAGAGCTCTATAAGCAATATTATCGGTTTAAGTTGGTATCTTTAAAAGAGAAGTTGTTCAAAGAGACTTCAAAAGAGTATCCGTGTAGTTTCTTGCTGGTTCTTCTCCATAGGACCAACTTTTTGGAGCTGTGCAACTAGAGTCTTGTAACGTTTCATAAATGTCTGTATTAGGTTTACTTGAAATAAAAACAATTCTCTTCAAATCTATCTATCTATTGGTATTTCGCTTATGATACGTATTGTTCTGTGGCATATACATCGCGGTTTTTCACGTAAGAACCTTGAACTTTGGCGGTAGCATCACTAGCCAGCCGATGTAATCGGTCTTCGGCGACAGAGGTTAAGGATGTCTCTTATTTTCTATCGGTTATCCGAATAAATTATCGAAATGTGCTGATTGTTATTTATTTATACATTTTGCTTGGACCACACTTTTACATATGTACTTAAATGTATATATTTCCCGAAGGGTTAGGTAGAGGTGTATTATTGTAAATCCACATTTCACCGATGCCGTTATTGAGTTCCATGTAACAGGGGACGAGCCTATTGCCATCTATCGGGCACAGTTCAGTTCCAGACTTCGTGTTGCTACTGAGATATTCTGTACAGAAAACCCCAGTAACACTGCCCGGCCCGAGAATTGAACCCAGCCTCACGCTCAGCAGTCGCGCGACCACTAGACTAACTAGGCAGTCTAGTTATGAAGTTATGAAGCTCAATGATTTTAAGTCTAATATTCTGCTTGAATCATAAAGCCTTTAATATTCGGTAACCATACCATACCAACCATTATTTGCGATTGAATTTTTTTGTCACCGTTGCCAATGACAATATCAGATTTAAACTAGATGATGTATCATATCATAAGAAGATGTATGGGATCCACAGGTGGTCCGCCATTATTTTAGCAACAAAAGGCCGAGGGCAATGCTCCTGCGTTCCGTTTAACATAGAATTGTCATTTCTATACGTTATGTAACTTATAAAAATAAATTAGAAATAAATTTCGTGGGTATCAAATGTACTTTTATTTATGATTATTGTTATGTAAATATTAACATCGATTTGGCATAAAGCTTAGGACATAAAGTTGTAAAAGGATACTCAATGTGGAAGATATTTAGGGGACAATGGAATGTACGGATGCACGGAACATGGTACGGGAAGAGCTCCTCGAGCACAGAAATATGAATGATAACAATAATTTGAGTAATTATTTAGATTTTGGTACCCCGACCGACGATATGAATGAGTCAGTCAGTTCGTTAAACCGTAGGTAGTGTAGGTGTATTATAAAACTGAAGTAACGAATTATTCCACTACGCCAAGACCAATTCCCATGAGAATTTTCTGTTGATACAAAAATTGAATAACATGACACAGCATCACACCTGGATCCTCGAAAGGTTAGGCAGAGGAGAACTAATGTGCAACCTTATTTCACCGATGCTGCTATTAAGTCCCTTGTTATAGCGCCAAACCCATTGCTATCAACCGGGCACAGTTCCAAACTCTCCAAAGACATTCTCTGACGGGCTAGTGCAGAGAATTTCTATACAGAAAAATCTAATAACACTTTGCCCGATCCAGGCCTCAAACCCAGGACCTCATGCTCAGAAGTCGCGCTTAATACCACTAGACTAATGAGCCAGACAAAAATGAAAGATGAAAAAACTAACAAAAGCACTACCGACGAGGTGCTTCTGTGACTGGAATATCTGACAGAATGGGGTTGGAGGTGTTACTGCTTTTCTATGACTTTCCCGTTAAGAAGATGAGGTTCACCTTCTGAATGGCGTGTCATCATGACGATGATAAATGAAATCAACCTTAAGTACTTGTTTTTAATAAAACGCTCTTCTAAAAACACTTTGGGTGACTAAACTAATTAATCAACTAATAAAACGATTGTAAATAAAAATAAAAATTTGTTTATCAGTAAATAATATAAAATTATGGATTTTGTCATCGCACTTGTTAGTTGTAGGTTTAAAGGACTTTTAATGGTGGACTTTTAGTCTTTTTGTACGTTTTTTTTTTGTTTTATACGTACAACATCAACACGCGGACCGGACCATGGACCCGGGTACGTCTTAAAACTGCGGCCAGACACAGGAGGATGGGAAGCAGCGTCCTCTCACTAATCGGTGAGCCACTGCGATCCCCAAGCCGCCTGCCAAGCGTGGGGATTATGGCAACCCCAACCCCCCCTTTGGGGGAGACCTTCGTTCAGCAGAGGACGCCTTCTGGCTGATGATGATGATGATGACAACATCAATAAGATGTATACACTTAATGAAATTCAAAAGCGATTTTTAGATGAAATAGGGATTGAAATCTTGACCAATTTTACTCATAGTATCTGCGGATATATAAAAATACATAGTCATTTAAATTTTATGATTTTAATCAATTATTTTCCAAGAATAAGCGTTTGAATTTTGTTACGTGTATACATACTGAGAATTTAACTTAGTGTACAGTCAGCATTAAAATGATTATTTTTCTCAGATTCCCTTCTGATTCACATTTAATATACTATTTCTACTTTTTCCTTCCTGGGGAATTTGTTGGGCCGTTTCTTGTCCCCAAGCTAAAACACATAGGAAGCGGTCAAGGGCGGGCGTATTAGTTCTGTCCATAATATGTTTGACATTCAAGAAGCACTAGTAGTAGTCTATTTTGAATTTGAATTTGAATCCTTAGTTCCGACTAATTAACGATTAACGATTTGACGGATCAAATCGTTAAACATATAGTATCCAAGTTTCCACTGCCAGTGGGACTTAAGCCCCAAATCACGGACATAAGTTACTTATTGAAAAATAATTTATTCAATATGACTCTTAGATCATTCTGAGAAGAGGCCCGTGCTGAGTAGTCGGACTAAAAATGATGACATGACACACTATCGCGCTTGTATTTTCTGAAGCGTTAGGCAGAGGTGTAGTATTATAGACCCACATTTCGCCGATGCTGTTATTGAGTCCCATGTAATAGGGAGCGAGTCTATTGCCAACTACCGGACACAGTTCCAGATACCGTATTGCTACTGAGAATTTCCATACAGAAAAACCCAATAACTTTGTCTGATCCGTGAATCGAATCCAGGACTTTACGTTTAGCAGTCGCGCTTGTGACCATTAGACCAATAAAGCAGTCAAATTATAATGGGCTGTAGTATTAATTAATGGGATATATTTTGATGCTTAATAAAATATAATCTTTATCATATAAATACTTTATAAAATTAATTTTATAAAAAATCTTTATACCAAAGTCTCAATAGTAACTCACCGGATTGCTTTATTTATTTATTTCTTACTAGCTGTGCCCGCGACTTCGTTCGCGTGGATGTCGGAACTTAACAATGTATTTTTTAGTGAGACCAAATGCACTTAACCCTATTTTTTTCTAAAATATAGCCTAAGTTACTCCTTATTACATCAGCTACCTGCCAATAAAAGTCCCTTCAAAATCGGTCCAGCCATTTCAGAGATTAGCCTATACAAACAGACAGACAGACAAAACCGTATATATATTCATATGCATGTAGTAAAAAACGGTTATTTCAATATTACAAACAGACACTCCAATTTTATTTATATGTATAGATGTATAAATATTGTAGAACAATTTTTATCAGTTATATTTATTTATTCTGCTAGTTTCACCTTTGTCCGTCACTTGGGGTTAGCACTGAAAACCAGCGTTATGTTGAGGCTCACGTCACAACACAACATCATGCTGAGTGTTAGCCTCGTTGTCGCAACTACGGCGTGCAATGAATTCTTTTTTGTTTATATTATTACCCACCTATTTATTGTTTTGTACGCTAGTTCTGTTGTAATAAAATATTTTTTCTTCCTTTCTTTCTTTCAATCTATAAAACCTTATAAAAAGAAGGTACACAGACACGAAAGTTGTAATCAATTAGGTACGTCTATAACCAATGAATTTTATATAAAATGTATTTTATTAAAAACTTAAACTGTGCATTAAATTATCATTTCACGTTATTAGCACCAGGACACAGTACAGGCGTAAGTACAGCCTTTTGAAAAAAGAAGCTATGGCCCCATAAAAATTGTTTTATTAATACTCGGATACACTGGTACTCAAACTTTTCAGTTGGTCTTCTTGAAAATATTTTTTTAAAGAAATTTTAAATTTTCTTTGATAGCGTTAAAGTAGGTTAATGTTGCCGTCACAGGTTGAATTCGAATGAGATTGGCGTTGGTGAATGCAGTGGGTGAAGTCGGAATGTGGATGATGATGAAGATTAGTGCAAGATAGCAAGCTTATGAGATTGCCCAGGGTGTATAAATAGAGATAAAATACTCTTTATTGTACATCGGTAAAAATTTGGATTCAACTTATGTATTAAAAGGTATGTACAAAGGGTGGCCTTTTCGCAGACGGCGATTTCTACCAGACAACCTTAGGATGGACAAGAATAGTAGGCGAAAAGATAAGGGTTGTCTGTGTTGAGACATTGATTTAAATATTTTTTTATATATTTATACTGACTAGATATATCTATATATATATATATAGATATCGTCAATCGGGAGCCTTTTTTCATGCTGCCAATTTGATACCGTAGTTTTCTAAGTAGGTTGGAAATAAAAATATTTTTTAGGTAACTACACAAAATACTCGTACGTTTTGCGTGTGTCTCAATAAAAAAAATATGAATGTGTTAAAATAAATTATTATTTTTATTAAATTATCCTTTTATAATACAAGAATATAATACATATTTGCATGTTTATGCATCAATAATACCGTCTCAAATCAATATTGAATCGGTAAAGATTAATTGAGTAATATATCAAGTCCGTTATTGAAATATGATTTACGTTATTGAATTATGACAAACGAACAGACGGATCGCCTGATGGTAAGCGATTAACGTCGCCCATGGACACCCGCAACACCGGAGGAGTCACAAGTGCGTTGCCGGCTTGATGATATTTTTTGTATGAATTATCATTAATAATACTTTGATAATATTAATTGCTAACCAGGGCATTGCCATCAAGACCTAGTTACATTACCATAATAAAAAATAAAAATTGAAACCTTACGAGGTTTTAAAAGTACTTGAAACTTTTTAACTAATTTAATAATGCTTAAGTAGGTTCTAATTACCTATGATTATACACTTTATGATGACTTGTGACAGCTTAGAAGTATTGTTGTTAAATTATGCCAATACTAAGCTCCATATTATACTTAGCGCCCGACTACTGCGACACCCTCAACGTAAAGTATGGCATTTGTTCTCTTATACATATCTGCCAATATTTACAGAATTCAAAAGCGTTTGTAAGCTGTCACAGGTCATCATACAGTGGCGCTAATAAAGTAAAACCTACATATTTGTCCAATAAAGGAACTTTTATCTACCATATTATTTCGTCTCATATTGGGAACCCAAATCAACTTAAGAAGAACATTTTAAAAGGGTCATAATGATTTAGAACCACTGTCCCTCGGTAGCTTCAGAACAATATAATTTCTTCCTTATCTGCTGAGTCACTTCGATAGCTGATTTATGTTGTAAGTTATGTGAAAACACAAGCATTTTAATTATAATGATGACACCGGGTTTATTTTCATACGCGGAAATAGCCAATTAAGGGAGTTTTATAGCTTTTTGAGTTAAACAGACAAATATTTTATTAAATTGTACAACAATAATCTTGAAAAAGGTACCAAGAAAAAAATCATAGCTTTTTTGTTGTTCATCCTTAACAGCCTGTAACGCAGAGTGTAAGGTTTCATAAAATTGTTCACGAAAATGTTTTCCTTTCCATTTTCTATTTAACAACACTGATTGGTGAAAAGCTAAGAGCGGACCAATCGGCAGATCGAGAGAGAGAATCGGCAGAATGCGGTACATGCGTAAAATCGAGATTGATAACAGAAACTTACACAAGGACCTCTGATTACAGGCAATAGCTTCACAGACCATATGACAACCTCATTTTTCAATGTGATGATGAGAATGCTTCAAGGTAATCAAATCCGCCGCCTCAACTAAAATCATAATATGTCTAGACAACAGCAATAAGATAAATTGTTTCTTATTTTAATAAACAGAGAAGATCATATTTACCTGTATGACAAAAAAATTAGAAAATTATAATTATAGATGCACATCTATCAACTCCAAACAGTGTCATTTTTGAGTACCTATGCTCACTTAAAAAGGTAATGATGAGACCGACATCTTATAATAGTTCAACGCTAATAGACGAATATTGACAATGGTTACGTAGATAGAGATGTATTGAGAATTTATAAAACAAACTGACGACTCAGAGCAGTTTTGTGTTATACATAAAATTAATATACTCCGAGCTTGTTTTGTTATTACTAAAGAATATAACATAAGTTATTTTGAAAATGAATTTAAATTAAAATTAAACGTCAACAGTTAAAGCCCGATTTCACACCCTGCTTAGTACGTAATGGCCTTTCTTTGTGAGGAGTCGTGGTATGTTATGTTATGCCTTTTTTTGTGAGTGTGTGTGTGCCAGTTCTCCACGCTCCTGCGCCAATCTCATCCGGGTTCGACCCGCAAAGGCAACAATGTCGCCCGCCCATAAAAAAAAAACAGTGAAATTTGAGAAGTGTTAGCCGTAATTCGACCTTTTTTTAAAGTGAATTTTTAAAGTTCCTTTTTCTAAGAGCCAAAGGCTGACTTACTGCAGTGGAACATCATGATTTTGTGCAGCTTTCATATTAAATCTTGAGTTACCCTTTTAAGCCACAATCGTTGAGCATTAATTATTTGGAGGTTATCTTCATGAAGTATTATTAGCTGGCGGCATTTTTAGGCAGGCCAACGATCTGGAGTACATGCAAATTTTTAAACCTCTAAGTAAAAAAGGCTTGAATTTAAATGAACTAGATCAAAGCATTCGAAAATCAAGCTCAAAAATGAAACCAGACAAAGTCACACCGAATAGCACGCTTATTTTGTACGTCATACATCGCTGCCTTCAAAACAAGCCAATACCTCGTTCGCTCAAAAACATCGATGTAAGTGAAACGAAGGTCAAATGTCGCGAAGATGGGTCTTGGAACGAGTTCGGCGGGGCGCGGGGGGATGACGTCAGAGGAGGCTGCGGCGGTATATAGGAGATGCGCCAGCGCACCTGACGGTTGTATATGACTATATTTGAATTGTGTGACAACAAAGTTATAGTGAACGTGAAAATGCTACGGTTCGTGATATTAGCAGCAGTGGTGAGTTTTTGGAAAACTGTTTTTAATTATTGTGATATTAAGGGTAGTTTTTGAATAAAAAATAAACGAAAATTCATAAAATATTGAAAATCTGTTTCAGTCAATTGTAGTTTACAGTTTTCCTCAATCAGGCTAAGGTTACAAGTAGATAAGGTGAAATAAACTGGTGTCTATGCTTAAATTTAAATAACAATAAATAATTTTGAGATTGTTGACTATAGTTAATGATTTAATCGACGCCTAAATATTTATGACGCTATTATATTTTGGGGAAAATTCATTTTAAAAACGTTCATTTATAATAAATATTTAAAGAAATAACTTATCAGAAAAAATACTATCAATGACGCGTGAGAAATACACATTAGGACGATCAGTTTTATGTTAATGAGATGATCACGTTTATTGAGGCAAGAATTGAATTCAGATGGCCATTGGGACAAATCACAAGTTATGACGAAATATGGCAAAATCAGTCTTTTGTAAAGAGTGATTTTATGCCATATTTTGTCACATAAATGGCCTGTACTCGCCTGAAAATTAAAATTAAATTATATGATGGAGATTTCCCCAAACAACTTTTACGATTGATAAAATCCATTGAAGATGATCCATCTCATCCATTTAGCAAATGCTAAGCATGTGAAATATGGCAATAATCACTTACAATTGCACTAGTGTTGTACAAGTAGATTTTTATGCTGATATGATAGTGAAGTTTTAGGCTGACATGTTGTTATGTTGTCCATTTGAACAGTTCTTGTTGGTGTAATTATTTACAGTGTCGCCAAGCCGTCTGCAATATCTAGCTTCAGTTCATAATCTATGAATGACGCCATGTTATTTATGATGGTCAGTGAATTATTGAGAGTTGTAGTTAGTTTTTTGTGTACACATACACATATGGAGCTTGTCTATGTGTGAGTATTAGAAACACGTGAGGATAAACGTGAGCCGAGTGATTATGGATAATTGAATTTTCTTAATAAATAACATTGTTTTTTGTTTTAATGAAAATTATATTGTTTATTATTATTATATATAATAAGTTATCATCGATCTCACGGTACGGTTAGGTAAGCAATTGGTTTTCTGCGATACGGGTTGTGGGTTTCATTCCTACTCGAAGCAAATATTTGTATGATCTACTTAGTTGTTCCAGGTTGTGGTGGCTACCACGATACCGCAGAAAAGATGGGACTCATGTCTTACGCAATATCAACACTTTTTAATGAAATATTAATTTCCTGAAAATTTAAGTAAAAATCACTTCGAATTCGTATCTGAAAAAGATGAAATAGGTTACGCGTAATAGATTTAATTTGAGTTTAACGTCTATATAAATAATTATTCCTTTCCAGTAATTCTACTAAAACCAGTACAAATAGGAATTGATTATGAATATTTCTTTTTCCTTTTATCGAACTTAATCAGGTGATAATGAAACTGACATTTAAGACTTAATTCAGTGTCACGGCCACAATCATTAGGAATGCCGAATGTGTCCTAGGTGTTTAGTTGTTTACGACCACGTGTGAATTTCTAGAAATAACGTTCCATACTCATTGGTAGATTCAGCCTTGAAGTTTAATAAGGCCTAATAAACTTGGAGAATTTTACAAGTTACTGATTCTGCCAAGTTTGTATGAGATTTGAGAGAGAATAATATTTTGCAGACCCGGGTACGGCTTAAAGACCCGGGTACGTCTTAAAACTGCGGCCAGACACCGGAGGACGGGCAGCAGCGTCCTCTCACTAATCGGTGAGTCACTGCGATTCCCAAGCCGCCTGCCAAACGTAGGGATTATGGCAACCCCCCCCCCCTTGGGGAGGCTTTCGTTCAGCAGTGGACGTCTTCTGGCTCATGATGAATATTTTGCAAAAATTGTAAAGAGAGGTTGAAAAATGGTGATTAAAGTTTTGCAGGTATTTTAAACTAACCTCATATAAATAATAATATGTAAATTAAATTAAAGAGTAAAAGTATCTTCGTGCCGGAAACGCATTTTCTAGCGCCGCCAATGCACGCACGCACGCTCTAGGGCAAACATTTTATTTCTGATATATTATTACATTCGGAGATCTTGACAAAGATGAATCTACTGCGGGATTTAGAGATTTGAAGAGAAAGAGAAGACGTTTTAATGTAGTTATTATTCTATAGCTCATGGGCAGGAACCCGATATATTTGGCAGGTCGAGGAGTACCTACTATTGATGTACCTATGTATCTTCCTAAACGGCTTGATCGATTTTGATTCATTTTTTTATTATACTTGTGTGTTCACTTGTATGATTCTTAGCCATATTTGGACCCCGTAGGTGGTTCTATTGTGGATATCCAGAAAAGGGTCTCTCATAGAGAATAATTGAAGCCAACAACTGAGAATTTAGCGACCAGGGCAACATTTTTGGTAGAACATATTTTTATTGTACTGAAAACTTTTTATCCTATCAGAGAAGCGAGTTATACGTAGATCAGATGGATAGCCGTTAGCCTCTATTTTAATATTGATAAGATCGTACATAGATGAGATCCTATTTATTGTTAATTATTATTCAGCTCAATTATCATCAATTACTGCGAACACTAACCCGCTTGTCAAGGCAAGTGCGTGATGATGTAGCATTATCATCATAGCGATCGTTCATGGTACATCTGGTCATGCAACTGATGAGGCATTCAAGAGTTTTCTAAAAGACAAGGAACATTATGTCAGTGATACTACAGATATAAAAAACTAAAAAGAATGCTACTCACCTGATTATGATCGTCGAAAGAAAACAGTAACTTTAGATTTAATTTACAATAATTTTACATTTTACAGTTTTCTGACATTTTTGCTAGTAACAGACTGACACGATGACACTGGTGACTGGACTGAAAGTTAAGATTAAAATCGGTTGGCCAGTTCGAATAAAAAAGAATCGCTGAAAAAAAAATCCATTGATATTTACCATAGACTTAGAATTTCGCTTAAAATCTATGATATTTACTATATATATATATTTATTTAAATCATCGCTCTGAACTCTGAAAATTATAATTTTCATTGATTCCATTTAGACTTTAAGTAATGTTTTTTTTAAAGTCAAAATAATACCTATTAACCCCAAGATAGCACACATTCTCCCGTCCTTGATTATATTATTAAACTTACATATAAAAATAAAAAACGAAATCACAAAAGCACCAAGAAAAAAAATAAAAAAGTGGTAAAACCAAGGATAAATATCACACAAAATTTAAATCGGTCACTACGACGTGCTATGGCCTTGGTTTAAGATAAATAATAAAATCAACTTAAAAACCTTAGCCAGAAATAGCACTTAAACCTGCTCAACGTTTTCGGAGAAAATCTCGGACAGATCAAACAAACTACCGTATCACTTCCGCTATCCTAACTTAATATTATAAATGCGAAAGTAAGTTTGTTTGTTTGTTACCTTTTCACGCTTAAACCTCTGAAACGATCATCGTAAAATTTTGCATATACATTGTCAGGGGTACAGAAAAGGACATAGGGTACCTTTAATCCAGAAAAAAGTACTGTTCTCGAGGGAAGGAACAAAACTTTCGACGGTTACAATTGCTTTAGGATGCTAGATGGCGCTACGTGTAACCCGAAAAAATGCACGGGTTCGTAATCAATGCGGACGAAGTCACGGGCGGAAGCTAGTTTAAAATAAACTAAACATATTCTAAGTTTCCTTCACATTCAAGTAAAGAGTAACTATTTGTTATTCCAGTATTTTCCTCACATAACATGTTATTCAATTTTAAAACGAGTCGTTCAGTTTATTTACGTTTTGTTGTGAAACAAGTGTCTTCTGAAGGTAACGTGTTAACGAGATAATAACTCCAACTTTGACTGGAAAAAAGAACAATTTCCTTCTTTGTGTTGACGAGTTCCGGATAAATAAAATAACCACGCTTCTTTTTTAAATAGAGCTGATTTGTAAGTAGCTTCACTTGAATGAATGACAGCGTTATTCAAAGCTAAGTAATTATCGATTGTTAACATAATATTGTCTACCATTTGTCTGGCCTTTTCTTCAATAAGTTTTGATCTGTTTCTAAATCAATCTACATGCAACTAAATATCAGTATCGTTTACATAAATTATATTATTAGGTAGAAGATAATCTTCACTATCTACACAAAGTTCTTATTTTTTTGTGGATATAGTCCATTAACTATGATTTCTAGTTTTTGATTTTAAATAAAAAAAAAGCTGTTTTCACCTGTTTCAACTGTTTGGGTACATAATTACCAAACGTTTCGTTAGATTCTTTCCCGGGATGGGCAGTGTTATTGGTTATTTTTCTCACTGGCATTATAGTATCCCGATGTTTGGATATGGGACTTATTTAAATTGAGTGTGCAGTTAGTTTACAAATAGGAGGGGTACGAGTAAATGCAGAAATATTGGCAAATGGTAAAATTGGTCAAACTAAAATGAAACGAAATCGTGTTTTAACTTCTTCATCAGTCTTGAATTATCTTTGACATAAAGTTGATTTTAAAAACGTGTTTTCATCATCAACGTTAATAACAGGTTACAACAAGTTATAATTATTCTGTTATCAAAACAACACGAATATAAAGTTACAATGAAAAACTAAATAATACATATTACAATAATATATGAACATCAATCAAATTTTAGTAGATATCCGTGAAACTAATTATGGTATGAACAAAAAATATCGACAATAACGCATCATTATTTGTTTTTAGAGTTCAGTACATAAATATGGCAATATTTTACTCGGAACCGTAAAACTGTAGAGTCTTGACATCTTCATGTCAGTCTGTCAGTCAAAAGACAAAGAGATTTTAAGAAATCAAGTAACAAGGGGTGAATATTTTTATGATTACAATTAAGTACATACAAGGCTTAACGGCGGAATAAATTTCAAAGCTCCTCCTAGAAGCTATCTTGTTTTACATGCACAATAATATTAAAAAAAACTAGCTGACCTGATAGACATACCCCTGTCTTCCTAGTCATGTAAAATTCCCATAGATAAAAGCATTTTTAATGTTTTCTTAAATTTACCAATTTTCCGGGCAACTTTTCTTGTATTTCTTTCCCCAAAACCTTATTTGGATTAGGTATAACAAAAATAAATATTTGCCAAATCGGTCCAGGCGTTCTCAAGTGATGTGAATAGCAACGAACAGCATTTCGTTTATATATATACTAGCTGTTGCCCGTGGTTTCACCCGCATCCTAGGGGAACTACTTCATGTATTCAAATAAATAGTATCCTATGTGTTAATCCAGGACATGGTCTGTCTGTGTGCCAAGTTGTATCCAAATACGTTTAGTAGTTTTTGCGTGAAAGAGTAACAAACATCCATCCATCCATCCTCATAAACATTCGCATTTATAATAGTAGTCGGATAGGATAGGATTATAATAGTAGTAGGAATTAGTAGGATTGTAGATAGACGATTTAAAATGCAGTACGGAACCATAATAATAAAACTACGATTCGCAATATGAATGCGGTTTTTGTTTTGAAATCTATATGGTTTTTCCAAGTGCCATACTCAATATAAGCTCTTATTGTATTGCAAATGCCAATCATCGTCTTGTTATTGAACAGTAATCTTTTGCTATACCTATGAAAAAATAGAATTTAATTTAAATATATGTTTACATGTTATAAATTTAAATTATATATTAAAATATTTTCATTACACACTAATAAATATTAATAAGCATAATATCGCATTGTATAATTTGTAACATGAGTGAGTTTACTGTTATTTTTCTTATTTTTTATATAGCATTACTGGTTTACCTTTCCGTAGTTTTTACCCTGTTATTTTATTATTTTCCATGTAAGACTGTTTCTTTTGTGTAAACAATAGTTGGTAAACCTAACCTAAAATAAATAAATAAAAAATAATGCTTATGAACCTCGGAAAAAGCTGGGATTAATAACGACTGGCAGATGATATTCCTTATGCAGCCCTATCATGTTGCGTGGGTACCGTATAAGGTATTTTATCTGAGAGATAGGCAATACCATCTGTCTCGTTGATAAAATCTAACTGCGGTCACTAATCCACATCTCAAGCCAGTGATACTTGTATTGTTGCCTTAAAGTCATTAGTTATGTATGGTTTATCAGGATGAAATATGTTCGGCATTGGATGTGTGAAAGTGTACAAAAGTAACTTGAAAAATTATGATGCATTTATATCAAAGTTTTAAGTAAAAGATCAAATATATCAAACGGAGTCGCTTGTTAACATTAAAATGGTTTGAACAATATTTTTTTTAATAATATTTGAAGAGAGGTAGATAAAGTTAATTTTCAAACAGTCTAGCGGACATAAAGTAATGTAAATAAATGTTGTACATAAAATAATATTACTATTTAAACATTATAATAATCCCATACAAGTATTTTCGCAAGGATAACGCCAAGCAATCACTTTACTCACAATAGTGTTGATAAACGCGATGAGGAGACATTTGCCTTTATTTATTGATGTTCATTCATATTCATGAGTCATCTGTTCCTGGAGACCTTCGGGCGAACCTTGGGGGCTAATGGGTGGCTCGGACCTGCTATTAAGTGGTCGTGTCGGTCGAAAGGCTCGCCAAGTGTATTGTTGTACCTAATTTGGTGAAGATTCATCGAGTTCCAGAGAATTTTTGGGGTTAGCTTTAAAGCTTTTTTTACTTGCGTATCATACAGATATCTACGAAAGCGCAAATACTACTAAAAGTACAATCTTAAGTATCACTATCTCTTCATAAAATCCTATTGGTTTGTCTACATTCTTCGATGGTCGAAATAGTAATCTAAATGTAGGTGTTGTGCCGTATTTTAAATATGGATTCACATTCAGGCATCAAACGGTCTGGTCTAGAATTACGATTGCTAACATGGAATACTAATTACTATTACAAGGTCGGATTTGGGCGGTCTTGGGTCATTGAGTTTTAAGTTCAAGTTTCGGTGAAATTGTCTATGTCAATATTGATTTTAAACTTTATAGCTTTGCTATCAATATTTTGGTCAGTTCCGTTGACAATCCACTGTGAAGCTATAATTAGCGTAAATTTTACATTTTTCATAGCCTATGGCAATCATGATTCTGCTTTTATTTTCCCATTTTCATTCTCAATATTTCTATTTGCGTGAAATGGGTTTCTCGTATTTTTTTTCCATGGAAATGTAACTTTTTCTAAATACCGCCTTATGATCCGCTGTTTTCATAGCTGCACACGCAGCTCGCTTGCATTATTCTTCGTTCAAGTTCACGGTTACAAACCAGTTTGAACTAACTCTTGAGACACCGTGATTTGTACTTTTTGTGCCTCTTACCTTTTTATATGTGACGTAAGGGCTTTTAAATCAAACTTGTTACGTATATTTGTGTGTTTATCGACCTGAGGCAATAATTTGATTTATAGAAACTAGAAATACGTGTACATACGTACGGTGAAATTTTTTAATTAATTTTATGTACACAGATGTATAAAGGTGTAGACAAGACTAGTCTCATTTAATTAAACCTCCAATTAAATAACATTGTGATATTTGGGCATCTTTGAGCGTTGTGAAGTGACGACTGTCTCTCTATACAAAATCAGAAGACTCAAGATCTATGCTAATTCGCGACCAGCTCACGGGTTGGCAAAAGGAATATTACTAGAATAGAGTAGATAATAATGCAAAGCATCATTTCTAAATTTATAGACATGACAAAACAACTAACAATTCACTTAAATCAGCTTTTTTTACAATATTAATTTATAGTATAGATAGACAGACACTATAGACAGGCAGACGATAAATTTTCGAAATACAAAGGTCAAGCATGTCTACAATTATTTAAATATCTTCTTAATCAATTGAGTTACGAGTAAAATGGTATATATATATATGCGTTAGTGCCTAATACAATTAATGATGTAAGACTTTTTGAGGCCAAAGAGTATTCTATTATAGAAGTGGCTTGAAGTCAGCATTGGGTTTATGTAGAGTTAGGAAATAGGCTCTTTACATTGATGTTGGGTTATATATATTTTTTATTATTATTATAAACCTGTACAGTCACACTGCAAAGGCCTCCCTTCCTTCTTTCCACTTTTCCTGGTCTGTTACGACTTGGGACAAACAAGCAAATGATAAATTTTGTATTCTTAATCCTATGCATTTCAACGGTATTAAGTAATTTCTTTTGATTGAAAAGCATTTTAAATGAGATAGTTAAGTCAATTAGAGACTAAATGATATTAGGTGTTTAATTTAGAAGAAAATAAAACCATTATCTTAAGAAATTTTAATTCTGCCGTTCTGCTTATGTAATTTATTAATTGATTCACTGTGTTACGCGAGCTTTTAATAGAATTTTATAGGTATTTTTGTAATTAATGATACAGCTATTTATATTAAATTGCTTTGACCGTAGCTTAGGTCATCATCTCATCGTTAAGTGAAACACCTACCTACATTATATGAACTAATGTCTATTTTTTATCGATCTCGCTTACAGATTTTCCTTATTTGAAGTCAGGTGTAAGAAATTATAAAACTTGAAACATATTGCCTAATTTGTTAAGCGTCTACCTTTTTTGTTCTCATTTAATAACTTATTACATTCGTTTTTATTGTTCTCTAAAACTCTTGCAGGATATTTGTCGTTTAAAACTGTGCGAATTTTCATATTTACATAGTTTTAATCGCTCAAGTATCTTTTTATCTATAGTACTTTGGTGCATAAAAAGAAATTAGCAGTCATACTGAGTATTTCATATCAAAAGGATTTTAATTGATATTCAAATTCCGAAACTTTTTCGCCAAAGTTGACTGAGGTTGAAAGTGAACCAGGGTCTGACTGCAGATATAATTCAAACTCTATAAAAGAAAGTAAACATATGTGTAAGGGATTTCTAACAAGCTGGAATAAGACTAGTAAGAAACAGAAGAAGAGAAATGGGCATCTATAGATAAATTCTATGACTTTAGTGTAAGTATGGGTATAAATAGTGCTGTTAATTCAGATAACCATGCTGTATAAACCAAGGCCAATTTTACTCACCGTAGTAATTCTAGTGTTTTCGTATTAATATTATTCATAATTACGGAACTGACATCCTCTGGTGGCCTTTGCGGTAATATCGAGTTGAATACATGTAGGACGCCCTTGACCAGTTGTTTTATTTGTTACGTAGATTTTATGACCACCATTACATCATGGGAGGTTGTTGGTGATATGAATTGTATTGAGGCTTTTACTTTATTAATAGTTGTTGTATTTTTAATGGAGGATTCAGGGGTAGAAGTACAGGGAACAAATGGATTCTAAAGATCCAGAATGATTGCACTTTCTCCTCTTGTTTTGCTGAACTGGTCAAGATTGTTCTTTTACTTCTTCATCAGCTTGTTACTGAGATCGTCAGTCCATCGTAGTGTCGTTATTCAAAGGAACCTTAATCTCTTTTTGGGTTTGTAAATTTTCTAAACGTATTTACTCCATAACTTCTCGTTTTGCTTGAAAAATGTTGATTGCAAACGACTTAGTGCCATTAAGAAATATGACAGAGTCATTGCTTATTGTAGCACTTGAGCGGCATGTGCGGCAATGAACATTATCAAACTCGACGAACTGGTTGTGATGATGAATAATTATGTAAATATTACTATTTATCAAAAATCATCATAATACGTCAAGTGTAACACGACTGACTGACTCATATTGTGCAGTCCCGGATGAGAAAACAAACACACGTTTTATGTTACATACAATAATTATAATGATTCTGTAGGTATCTACAAAAAACTCGTTGATGTAACTTAAATAGTTATTTTTTTATTATTTATCTAAACAACTGTGTTTGGGGATTTCCTCAGTATGAAAATTTGTTGCGTATTTAAAAACCGTTTTTTGTTTTTACTACGTATTATTAAAAACAGATTGTTTATTTAATAGTGAACTTTTGCGAACTTGTAACGCAAAAAGGTTGGTAAACAAGATATTAACGTGACTGGCAGTCTACTAATTATGGTACTATGTTGAAATGACTAGAAAGGATATTTTTCTGCATATTAGACACTATTTAAATTGTATCACAATATTCACAATAAACAATATACAATAAACAATACACAATACACAATAAACAATTCAATTAGTATCAAAAGATTTATTTTTGTTTAAAAGAGCTTTATACTTAGTAAATAATTATGTTGTTTTTGTTACTCATTAGTGATCTCTGTTTTATGATATAAATATATGAAAATAAATTAAATAAACAAAAAAACTTAAATAATCGCTCCATTCAAAAGATGAAGTCATGATTAATTTTATAATATTAACAATCAAAACAAAAACAAATTTATTATTGTAATTTTATAAGCGTGATATTTTTGTAAATGTTGTTTGTTTTTACCAGTTAAATCCGTATAGTAAAATAGTTATAATTCTGTATTAGGCGACCGTGAATAGAAAAAATAACTAGGTCCTGCAACGATTTTAGAATGAACAAAACGGTTGTATGGTCCATATTAGGACATCCTTATGGCTCCTGTCAGCAAAGTCCAATAACCATGAATCTAATAAGTACTTATTTGCTAATGCCATACACAATTGTAGATAAACGTTTTGATCTTTTCCATCATAATCTATAGCAAAATGGAATACTCAATGAAGCAAATTAAAAAAAAGTTATTATGTCCCATATAATAAGGGGCGAACCCATTACTGAGAATTTCCACACCGAAAAAACCCAATAATAGTTTGCCCAACCTTAAAATTGGTCCCAGGACTTCGCGAGAGGTCAAATACCCACCAAAGGCAGCTGAAATAAATTTGGTCAATGAATGTCTTTAAAACTAAATATTAAAAAAGAAGACCCATTACATCTCAGTACAACAGATAATACTAGAGATAAAAACAGTTGTTGAATAATTCAGTTGTCAGAAATAATGTAGTACAATAGTATTTAAATCACCGAGTCACGATGTGTAACGAATCTTCTTCGTCTCAGGTCAGCAGTGTAACATGCTATATCGGTCATCTACGCTACAGACGTTTCTATACTAAATACACGAGAAATATGTTACATTACAAATGTTTTATTATTTTTAAAATGTGCTTTTGTAACGAAAATTGCAGTTGAATGTGTACCGGCATACATGGTGCGTACATGGTGGCGGTTGGAAGAGGATAGCCGAGGATCGGGCTCAGTGGCGTGCATTGGGAGAGGCCTATGTCCAGCAGTGGACTGATAGAGGCTGATGATGATGTGTACCGGCATTATCGTTTTCTGTTACAATATTACGTATTTAAATATTAGTATCTTTAAGTTTTTCAACATCTTTCGCAAAATTTCAGCTCTTATTATCAAATAACCGTTAAGTTATGATAATCTTGAAAAGTTAACATTTTTAAAGCAAATATTTTACATCTTTTCTGGGCTCTTTTTCTTAAATAAGGTTATAGAGTTAGTCATAGTTGTAGTAGACTTGTGACTTGTTAGTCACTGTTACCTGCCTGTTGGTCTGTTACCTGTTTACTCAATCCCTGTGAGTCCAGTTTTTTCCTTTTGTATTTTTTCTTAATTGCGGCTTATATTTTGTGTCGTATTATATATTTATTTTTTCCGATTGCTTATGTTTTTGTTTCCGCATTCTCTAGAAGATTCGAGTCAAATCACAAGCTCATTAGAGTCATCCAATGATCTATTACCTTATTATACAAGAAAATGTTAATAATATGGAATGCATACAATATGAATAAGTATAATATTATAACTCGACACATCCTGTTAGAAAAATGTTGCATTCATATAATTATGCAAAAATATTCATATTATATTGTATTTTATTCAATTCAATGACGAAAAAGAGGATGCCACCGATTTATTTGCATATTTTCAACACGTTCTCGTGTTTTCCAGAACTTTATAAATTTATAAAGATTTATGAGTGTCAGAACTAGTCTCTATAAAAAATCTGCTGACGTGCGAGAATATTTGAATTGTAATTATTTTTCTATTATGTGCAAAGATTCAACTGATATGATTTGACGATGAGATTGCATTCTTTTTCAGACATCATAACTTAACTCTTTCGTATGTACAAAAGAGTTAAGCTATGATGTCTGAAAAAGATAGGTATCTGGTATGTAGGTATATCTACTTTCTGATTAAAAGTTACCCTTAAGTGATGAGGGGGCTTTTCTGTTTTTATACTTTATCTTCTGTGTTGTAAGTATAAAGTATTCATGGAGTTTCTTGCCGCTCTCTTCTCCATAAGACCTACCCAGTTTTGGAACTGTACACCTAAGGCCTCGACTTTTCGAAAGTGTCTGTAAAGGCCCAGTAGAAATACAGAACTCTGACTTTGAGCACATGCCGTTGGCACGAGCTATCAGGAATCACTATTTCCAAAGTGGAAAGATTAGCAAATCACCAATGCCTGGTCTCGAGGCCAACTGCTCAGAGAACGCCAGACGTTCTCAGGTTTCGTCACTAGTTTTGCCCAGTGTTTTCCAGACTTCGAACGGATGTGGACAGTTACTTCAACAGTAATAGTGCTCATTTAACTAACTAAACTGTAACATACGACTTACATAGCAACAGGTTCGCCATTCATACAAATAGTAATTATAATGTTCACATACATTAATGTAGGTGAAGATTATAATGGTGTCGTTTCGTCTATTTAACTAAGTAATTATAAGATTTATAAGGTTAAATAAAATATGCACTGTCATTAAACTATGTAATTAGGGAGTTCATTACATTCTGTCACGGTTATAAATGATTTAAAGATTGTGCTAGATATTGGCAACAGTATCCTACGTATTAATTAATCACTAGTGGAAAGATTTGACTCAGCAATGGTGCTGTCGATAAGACTCAGCAATGGTGCTGTCGATGCTGATTGCCTGACGAACTCAACGTCACTCGGACTCCTTTAGAAATCACCAATACGCTTGATATGTGTGGTGATAATGGTAATTGTTTCTTGTGACCATTCATTGTGCGGGTCACAGATGCGTGATATACAAAAGGTTTTGCCTCTCTTGAAAAGAAAATTCTTATTCAATTGGTAAAAAGTGTGAAAGTGAATGATAATAAAAGATGGTCGTGACAGTATCAAGCAATTTAGACGTCCAGTAACCGCATTAAGGTAATGTAAAGTATTGGTGGCGGAGATCAGATGGCAGTCACTCCGTGTACAATATTGATATTCAGCCGGAGATTGGGAGACAACTCTAACATATTTGAGAAAGGTTACAAAAATCACTGAAAATTATTATATTTTTGAAGTATATGTTGCTCTCTGTTTTAAATATAATGACTTATTCATTTCTATTGCATCGTTTGTTTTTATATTCATTGACAAGGCAATCGTGTTATTCTTCTTTAATAAAATAATTTTCTTGTAGAATTGTTAATTTGATAGACGCCAGTCTTGATTAACACGTATTTCAGGTTAAGTTAGATCTATAAAACAGTTTTAGAAAACAACAGGTTTTCGAAGATGTATTTTTAAATAATTTAGAAAATAAAGAAATACTGTAGTGAGTGGATATGGAAACATTGTTAAAGATGAAACATTCTGTTATTTTTGATACGAATGATAGCATAAAATTAAATGTTATAATAAATGCAACAGTCGGATAAATAAATTAATTAATTTCATAAAATTGTAACTTGTATCAAAACATCCTGCATTGTACATAATATAATATTAAACACGTGTTTAATGCAACACAGTAGGACTATTAATTACCTACAGTTGTTAAACAAGTATCAAGATATGTATACGCTACTTTATCAAAATATCACTTGTATCAATACAACCTGGATTTTATATTAACATATTAAACACGTGTTTAATACAACGCAGTAGGACTAAATTAATTCCCTACATTGAGAATACAAGTATCAAGATAATTATTCGCTTTATTAGTGATACTTGTACGTCCGCGTATTAGCGCCAAGTTGTCAGTGTCAATATTGATCATATGACGTCACCAGCTCCAGTGCATGATGATGTGAATTTCTATGAATTATGTTAAGGCTTCGATGTATGGCCAATCATTCATGATTTAGCGTCTGATTTACTGGTTTATTTTGCATAGCTATATTGAGAAGCGATAGGTGAGCAGTGATAGTCTAGCGGTTGAACGCTCGCCTTCTATGCAGGAGAATCTGTGTTCAAACACGACCCGCACCTCTGACTTTTCAGAATCATGTGCCGATCAGAATTTGGTTATCACTCGCGTAAATGACGAAGATAAAATCGCGAGGAAACCTGCACACCTGAGAGGGCTAAAATTCTTGATGGTGTGTGAAGTCCACCAACCCGCATCGGGCCAGCGTGGTGGACAAAGGCCTAATTCTTCTCATTCTAAGAAGAGGACCTTGCCCAGGTGTGGGATAGTATTGGGTTGAATTTATTTCGAGAACAATTGTTTCTGCACCAGATCGTCAAGTCCAAGGTTTAGGTTGTAGACGAACATTTCTTCATTGACGTAGCCGATTGTATTTGATAGACGTGTCCGAGCTTCAAATTATACCCTCTAGATACCTACAGGGCACAATTTGATGCTCGGGGACGCTACTAAAAATTCATAAAATCCCTATTAACTTTGACCGATTTGGAAATCCAATTAAATCTTCATGCCCAGAATGATCACATCCGACCGTTGGACAAAATTTCCATGAAATTCGTATATTGTAATATTATATTGTTAACTACGAAAGAAGAGTAAAAGAATTTTTTTTTAAATAATCACGTGACGGTTGGCTCCATGGTTCTACAATGGAATACGTGGCCAAATTGTTGTATGATCTATAGATATTTATTTCGAATTTATGTTGGTGATTGTCCAAGTAATATTTGTGTTTGTAAACGCACCTACGATACAGGAATCATATAAATTGTGCGGTAACATAATAAAAAAGGAACAAAAAAGAAACCATGTGGTTGTCTTCGGAATTTCCAAAAAGAGACAAATGAAATATTATATACAATTAACAGCTAATCATCTTCTAATCCATTTCAAAGTCCGGTTGTGAATGAAATGGCCTTCAGACCCGTTGATGAGTCAGTTGTAGTAACTGATTATTTTGGGATAATATATAGTCTTTACTTCGTTACGATCGTAACCTTGAAATAGTTTAATATCCTGCTTAACATTATAATTTAATTCATTATTAGATAGGATGATGAAACTTTGAATGTATTTTGCGAATTGGTATTTATTAGAGTACCTATTTTGAGACTGCCTCATTGGTTTAGTGGCTGCAAGCTCCACTGCTAAGCATGAGGTCTTGAGTGCAGTGTTATTGAGTTTTTCTGTATGGAATTGCACCAGCAGCGGTGTCTAAAACTGTGCCCGGTAGATGGCAATAGGCTCGCCTCCTTTTACACGGGACTGAATAACGGCAACGGCAAAATGTAGGAGTACAATAGTACACCTACATATTGTTTAAAACCCTTTGGGGAATAGAGGCGTTATGCCATGTATGTATGTTTACAAAAGAGTATCATAAACTTAACTCAGAATATTAACAATACCTTTTCTTCTCTTCTGCTATTGGACCCGATACTAAAAATTTCTTTTCTTTATTACAGGTGGTGTTCGCTAGAGGAGCGCCACAATCCAACTTCATCTTCAAGAACGACATCACGCCTGAGGAGGCCCAACAATACTTGAAGTCACTGCCATTCAATGAGCCACAGCTCTCTGGCAGAACCGCTGTCTTGCCACTGGTGAGTTTATGATGAAAGGAAAATGGTGGATGTCGTATACGAAGGGGATGTATTTTTGGGCTGTTAGCATCACGCACGCGCACATCTAAATCTAATTCACAGGAAAATAGAAATCGAGAAGATCTGTTTGGTCTGCTATCCATGTATTTCACTAGTCTTCAAAAGGTTTACAACATAATTTGATCATGTTATTTTTCTTCCAGGTCCGCTACGATGACCCTAGGTTTCGTACCGCTGAGGCTGGCCCAACTCTCGGCCACTACTGGAAGAACGGACAAGAGATCCAGAACACTGATGACTACGTTGAAGAGGTAAATAATACTTTCAAGATTGCCATACTTCTCAACTAAGAATCGACTTTGCTTATAGGATGCTACTTCTATCCATGATGATCTAATTATTGATAATATCAATGTACACATCATCACAATATCTGCATTTGATGTGATGTTTCCTCAAAAACTTTAAGGTTGTCTGATGTAAGCTGGATTTTTTTGACAGAGAAGAGTGATGCGTACTCATAGGTAACTTGTGTTTTCTAGGTCTACAACGCAGCCCAGTACCACGGCCAGGACGGTCTAGGCAAATACGCCTACGGTTACGAAACCCCCGAGTCTTCCAAGGTTGAGAACCGCGAGGGTTCAGGAGTGGTGTCTGGATCTTACGTCTACAAATCCCCCGGAAATCCCGATGTCGTCCAGGTTAATATAATAGTCCCAGGTTTTGGGTACATTTTATAAATAATTATTATTTCATATTACCAACATACTTATATTTGATGAGTCGATGATGATGACCAACTGACATCATTGGCCTTGTATCAGAAGCGTGGTTGCTGGACATGAGGTCCTAGGTTCGACAACCAGGTTGAGTTAATGAGTGGGATATTTTTTTAAGATGTTTTTTTCGGTTAGCAGTTTGGTATTTGGAATTGTGCCGTATATTTAACGCCGACAACAGTGTATTGTTGTTAAAGTACGAGCTAGATTTTACAACAAAACAAAATAAATAAAAATAAATAAAAAATAAATATAAATGAAACAATTTCCAGGTTCGCTACTGGGCTGACAGCCAAGGTTTCCACCAGGAGGACAACCTACCTAAGGTAGAGCTCAAGCCTGCTGAAGAGACCCCTGCTCTGAGGGATGCTCGTCTCGCTTTCGAGAAGGCATGGAAAGAGGCAGCCGAAGCCAACTCCAAGCAACCCACAGTTCAGCCCCCCAGCAATCTGTAAGTGGCTTTAAAGTAAAATTTCTTGGATCCACGATCAGTAATTGGTCATAAATGAAAAAGCAAGCAACATATAGATAAATCGTAGAAAATGAAGTTTGCGATCGACCGAATTAAGAGAACTTTATATGTCTGTGTTATTTTAATCTGTAGAGTTTTGAGGTCATGTCTATTTTCGAAAAACTGGCTGAAAACTGAGAGGTGTTAAAATTAATCTAAAGAACATTTAGACCAACATGAACAACGGAATCTCACGCTTCCAAAAAAAAATCTACTTAAACTAGTCTAACTCTGTAATCTTTTGTCTCCAGGCAATACGGTCAGTACCAAGCCCAAGCTTCTGAGCCCGAAGGCGTTGTGGTGTCCGCTCCAGAAGAAGGCCCAGCTCGTGAGGGCAAAGCCTTAACCTATGCTGGAGCACAAAGCGGCTACAGCGGATATCAACAAGGAAGCCAACAACAATACGAACAACAACAGCAGTACGGACAGCAACAGCAATATGGTCAACAACAGCAATATGGAAAACAGCAAGGACAAGATGGCAAATACGAAGAACCAGAACCTACTGTGAGTGCAGTACAGTTTTTGAAAATTACTTGTGAAATGAATACTATTTGTCTTCGTTTCACAAGAATTCGATGAATACTTGTGTATCAATCCATCAAATCGTAATTTTGTAATCAAATCATTTTATTTATCATTCAGTAAATTCAAATCGATTCATCGATTCGATCAAATAGATTGCAGTGATAGCCTAGTGGTTGAACGCTTGCCTTCCATGCAAGAGGGTTCGAGTTCAAACCCAGCCCGTACCTCTGACTTTTCGGAATCATGTGCGGATCAGAATTTGATTATCATTTCCGTTAACGGTGAAGGATAACACCGTGAGGAAACCTGCACACCTGAGAGGGCTTCATAATGTTCTTGATGGTGTGTATAGTCCGCCAACCCGCACCAGGCCAGCGTGGTGGACTAAGGCCTTACCCTTCTCAATCTGAGAAGAGGTCCTTGCCCAGCAGTGGGACAGTAATGGGCTGAATTTATTTTATTTATTATATTTTGCATAGACATGTATTAAATAAATTCTGTAAGAATTGAAAAATAATAAGTTCGCCACTTTCTCTTCATCTAAGCAATAAGTTAAATCTAAATCGTCTGAGTGAAACCTATAATAATAAGTAACTCTTTACGATTAAATTTGTAACCAGTACCTTGTTTTTTTCCAGGGCCCACCTCACGGCTTTTTCTATAGCTTCAACTACCCCGTCTCCATCATCGTCCCGAAGAAAGAACAGAACGCTCCCGGCTACCCAATAGACAACGACACCATCGGCGTCACCAGGCAATAAACGATTCACCCTTGATATTTTTGAGCAAAGCTTGATTTACTTTACGTTTAGGTTATTATTATTTGTGTTTTGTTTAAAAATGTCTACTTTTTAAGTCATATTGATTTTTGGCCGGAAAGTTTTGACAACTTTATAGAAATTCTGTAACTTGTTTTACCACCGACTAATCATTAATCAAAAGTATTTTAAAAAGCTGTTAATTCTGACAGTAGCGATAAAATGAGTGCTAAGAGCGCTTTTAAATTAAAATGCTTTTGTGTATTCGGTGTTTAGTACCTGAAACTTAGAACTGTTCTTTTACTACCAAATCTAGTTCTATTTGACAGTAAAAGTATAGTCCATTCAAGACAATAACTAGTACAAAACTTTCTATGCCATCTATGATTCTTTGATTTCGCCTTCTGATAGTTCAGTAGGTTGAAACCAAAAGCGGCCATCAAGATATTAGTTTTACGAGTCCCTTAGCTTGTCCGATAGTCTAATGAGGCAGTTTGTATGACCCTTGTGGCATAATTATACTAAATGCTATTGTTAGATTATCGGCCAGTACTATTATTATACGTTGCCATTTTAGGAGCGATACTATTGCATCGCTTCTTTTGGTCCGAAGTAGCATTTGAAAGTGGAATATTATGATTTGTGGTCATATTTTATGGTTTCTTGTTTTTTTTTTGTTTATATTTTATAGTCTTTTTTATCTGTGCTACTTTGGATTGATTATAATTTCTAACAGCATGGTTAGAGTTTGAAAGTGTAACCTATAACACTTTAAATTTAGCAATAGCACAAGAATGTTTTTTAAATAATGTTTTTTTGTCATTTGAGATTGGTTACACTCTTGAACTCAGCCATGCTAAAGGTTAAGTTTTGTTACCATAACGTCTTTAGATGTAATGTAAAATATGTATAATATTTAAGACCTCAGTTAATGCCAGCGATTTGAATTGATTATTATTTTATAATATTAAAGCATTTTGCATTAACAATGTGTTGTTATTTTTGTGTATGACCAAAGCAATCGACACTCGATAGAAAAAAATAATGGATATACGTGTCTACAATATTTAGCTTTTCTCAAAACAAAATTTGTAATTTGCAATTTGTTGCTAAACGAGATAAAAATAAAATTAAGGATACATCTTTAAAAATAATAAATATATTACAGACATAACCACGCTTCAACACAACAGCTCAGTAGAACTATTCCAAATAGCAACTATTAAAAACTACATTCAAATAATTTACAATCAGTCTTCCTCACTCCCAGAGAACACAATACCCATTGATTTTGCTATTCAAACCTGCGGCATGGATCCTGGGTATGGCATCACGAAGACTGGCATAGGACCTTTAGTGGAAAGCCTCTTTACACTTCCAGTCGGAACCGGCGATTGTGGCCTGAACCATCCTCCAGTGAGGATGTTCGTTATCCAGGATATCGTATCAGGGACATTGATTTCTACAGGCAGGAAGGGAATGTATGAAATTATTTGGCCTATAGAGAACCTTCCTTCTTCCGGAAGGTAAACTAGTGCGTTTTTAGTCTGTGGTTCTGTGGTTTTAGGATTAGCATCTATAACTACTGCATCTTTGTTCTCGTCTATGTGTCCTGTGTTGCTTTTGAGCTTATCTGTTGCTTCTTGTTCGTTAAGGTTGTCGTATCTGTCATCAGCTACTGCACTTGATGCGGCGTTTGGTATAATAATCACCATCGGCTGCTGTGGGTACCTGGAATTAATAAAAAAACCATGTTATTTGTTGGGCTGGGCATGTGAATGACTGAATTTCGCTTATGTTTTTACATAAGTAAGATTAGAGTGAATAAGTTGGAATATAAATTTTGATTGTATCAATTATCTGTTATATAGCCCATAAAGCTAATTTAAATTAGTGGCCTGACCACGTCTGACGGAAGTCTTGTAAGCTGTTGGTCAAGGTAACCACTAAATGGAGCCTGATACGGCATACCGCGTTGAAGTAGACCACGAAGGAGATAGCGTTACGAGTTTGATGATGTGGGTTTCCCAGCAGTGGGATGGTGCAGGCAGTAACAGATTTATTTAAATGATTTAAACTTGACTTTAAAACCGGGACCCGGGTACGTCCTAAAACTGCGGCCAGACATCGGAGGACGGGCAGCAGCGTCCTCTCACTAATCGGTGAGCCACTGCGATCCCCAAGCCGCCTGCCAAGCGTGGGGATTATGGCAAACCCCCCCTTGGGGGAGGCCTTCGTTCAACAGTGGACGTCTTCTGGCTGATGATGAAACTTGACTTTGTATCTTGGGGTTTTGTTTTGCTGATGGTACCTTTACATTATGCTTGTCTGGTCAGAGAGAAGCATGCGAATATAAACAAACATTAGTCTCACTAAAGAACGACCGTTCTTTATAATCTGTCTCATTGGTTTAATGGTAACAAGGGTGGCTGGTACTTAGCGTGATATTCTAGGTTCGTTCCCCGGGTCGCGCAAAATATTTTCGGGTATACAGTTAGAAAACTGTTAGCAACCCGGAATTTGGAATTTGCGGTAATAGTTCAAAAGTCACGTCTCCAGTTACATGGGACTTAATAACGGCATTGGTGAAATATGCGTGCTAATAATACAGCTCCGCCTAACATTTCGGAGAATAAAGCTGTGCCTGACCTGAGTATCAAATCCAGGATCATACGTTCAGCAGTCACGTTTGCAATCACTAGATGACTAGACCAATGGGCGAGTAAGTTAACAGTGGTATTTTAGTCTTATTTTACAAAGGCTGTATTTTATTATGTCATTCTATTGAGATCACTAGTACCTAGGTAATAAAGATTTGATTAGCGGTAGTGTTAATTCTACGTATTCGTACATCCATAAATAATAAACACAATACATACAAATCATAAATAGCAAATGTTTTACATTAGCGCAGTGGTTAAGCGATTGATTAGCTTTCTGCGCTATGTGTCGCGGGTTTGATCCCCGCACGGAACAAATATTTGTATGATCTACAGATAGTTGTTTCGGGTCTGGTTGTGTGTGTATGTGACATGTATGTTTGTAAACTGTACCCACGACACAGGAGAAATCCTAGAGAGGCAAAGTTAAAAAAAAAAAAAAGTTTTACGTTAACACTCAAATAGTTTTTGACACGCGATCGAACCGCGACTCTTAGCGTCCAGAGTCAATTATTTAGCCACTGAGCTCATCGCCATGATAAGTTTTGTAATTAAAAAACAAATACTACTTACATTGTAGGAGCAGACTGCATATTCGGGAACATTTGCCTCAGGAAAGGCAATTGAGGTTGCATTCCGTACTGCATTGGCAGAACCTGCAGTTGTATTGGAGCACTGCATACCGAAGCAACATAGAGGTACAACACTAGAACCAATTTGTTATTCATTTTTGCACAAAGTTCGATTATAAACAACACTGATGTAGTTGGTTTAAATATGGAACGATTTTTCAGCACGGGAATTTAGATTCAGCCTCTTTTTTTTCCTTATGGTCGTCGTTTGTTTGGCCTTTCTTTAGCCTTTTGTTTATCTTGTAGTCCTCTAGAGATTTGAGAATTTGAATGGATGTATTCAATATTGCAGGCCCTTGAAGTTTCTATGTCACGCGTGACCGTTGCGAATCACAAACAATAATAGCAAAAAAAAAAAAAACACAGGATGAATACACTAATAACCGTCGCAACATAAAAAAAAAATACTGTCAAAAACTGTTTTGGCGCGATAAGTTTGACAGTTCGACTACGGATTTTTTAATATTTTTTTTTTGTAGTTGCTTTTTAATCTTTATAATTTCCTGCGCTAGGAAGTGCGGTAGCGTCCGTTTGTCTGCCGGTAAGGTAGTGTATGTAAGTATGTGCGTTCGGTCCTGTGTTATTATTCATGTTGTGACAGCGACCTACTGACTGCCAGCCCTGACCTTCCGGCATTGCTTTCTTTTTTGGGGTTCAATGTTTGGAAACTTTAAAAATGGTGTATGTAAAATTGATTTCTGATTCCTTCTTTTATGATATTAGAAAAAAGCAATGAAGACTTTCTATATTTTTACCATTTAATATTTTTTAAACCAAAATTCTGCATTTAATTTCTATAGCAGTTTGTTATGTTGGCTCGCGACATGGTTACTTTTGCCTATTTTTCTTTTTGAAGTAATTATTAAATGCGATGAACGAATGCGCCACCTTCTCGAAAAAAATGGCGCCGGCTACCCGCGAACGTTCAACATCGTAATGATTGAACAGAAAATTGAGTGTGTCTGTGTAATCTAGTAGCTCTCACAAGAAGAATGCACTTTTCTTTGAACTTAGACCTATAGACTTTTTGGTTTAGTGGATTTGAACTTACTTACCTGTAATTATCGGACGGCGAATAGGTACAACATAACTATTTTGGTGGCATCATCCCGAAGGAACAAAGGTAAGTGATTTCACTATACATACGCATTATTCTGGTTAGCTTAAGACACTTAAAAACGGCGTTCGGCAATTTCGCGAGAATCCTATAAGAGAAACTTATATCTTTCTCGCGGATTCAAGAAAAAATAATGTAAGCAAAAGTAAAAAAAGTGTATTTACTATATTTAATAGTATATTCATAAACAAATTGCAATGTATTTTAGTGCACGTACACATGAGTAGACTGCACGAAGAATTAGCTACATGTACCTCACAATAATACCTTTAAACAGCTACAAAGCTTATTTATTCTTTGTAGTTTTATCGTTTAGACTCGACCAATCAACCATTCCATATTTCATGGGTGCTATGATATATTATTATTACACTTCACTTGCTGTTCCGTCAGCCACTTGGAACAAAAAACTCCAAAATATATTAGTCCCGTTGAATCGGTGTCGGAATATTCTCAGAAAGCGGAATCTTCACGGCTAATTTTGGGTGGTCAAAATTAAAATGTATGTGTGCACGAAAGTGACATTTATAGGTATTTACGTATCGAATAGTAATAGCTATTGATGAGAGGGTATTAAACAGAATTGCGGATATTGAGACCCCGTCGTTTCTCTTGCGTATGAAAGCTAGAAGTGTAGCTGTGTATTTTTTTAAACATTGCCCCACACTCGTAATTATTCCTGTATACCTATGTGGGTACCTACCTACATTTACAAACACGAATGTTCACATTTGGACATGTATCTTCTCTTTGTGTTATTAGGTATTCAAGTAAATCAGTAAGGTACCCTTTCGCATACTGGATCTTCTGTGTTTTGCATTTTCCTAAGTATCCTCGAGGTGTAGCTATGTAGCTTTCAGCACCCATACCTACATATGTATTTTTGTTGCGTGCGGGGATCGCCCCGACTCGCCTCTTGATTACTTGCTTTTCATGTAGATATACCTAACTGTCCGTATTTTGGCGCAGTGACTTAGCGATTGAGTTTCTGCAGTACAAGAGTCGAGGTTCGAACCCAGCATGGAACAAATATTTGTACGGTTTACAGATAATGTCATTCCGAGTCTGGGTGTTTATGAGATTTATGTAATGCATCAAATCAATCTACATATGTTAGGATTGTCTGGAAAAGCCTTGGAATTTTCCCAAATTGCATTCGCCTCGTGACCCGGGTATGTCTTAAAACTGCGGCCAGACACCGGAGAACGGGCAGCAGCGTCCTCTCACTAATCGGTGAGCCACTGCGATCCCCAAGCCGCCTGCCAAGCGTGGGGATTATGGCAAACCCCCCCTTGAGGGAGGCCTTCGTTCAGCAGTGGACGTCTTTTGGATGATGATGATGATGCATTCGCCTCATTCGTCTAGTGGTCGCAAGCCTAGTGAACCCAGGACAGTTCGATTCGCGGGTCGTGCAGTGCTATTGGGTTTTTCTGTATGGAAATTCTCAATAGCAGCACGGAGTTGGGAACTATGCCCGGCAGATGGCAATAAGCTCGCCATCTATGGGCGCATAGAGCCCTTTGGGGAATATAGAGGTTATGCTATGTTATGGATTTAGCTCAATATTAGTAGGTACTTGCCATTTGAGCTAAAATTCCTACTGTACCAAAATTCTAATATAAAAACCACTACACTCAAATATTAAAACACCCTATACGTCTCCTAAACAAAGTTTTATCTTTGCAAATTGACATAACTTAAAAAAAAGTACTGTAGATTTTATGTGGGCGTTAATACAAGGTGAAATATTATGCGCATAACTGTCTGTGATGGCTGTTCATTAACTACGAAAAATGTAAACGCTTATTACACTCATTACATCGTACATGTAATCATTACAGACCCGTTAGGTTGCATTATATTTTTACAGTACGGTTTGAAGTAAGTGATAAATTACGTAAACATTGTACTTACTTGCTTCATCGGGTTAGTGGACGCAAGCGTGTCTGCTGAGCGTGAGTTTCTGGGTTCGATTTCCGGGTCATGCAAAGTATTATTGGGTTTTTCTGTATGCAAAATCTCAGTAGCAGCTCGGAGTCTGGAACTGTGCCCGGTAGATGGCAATAGGTTCGCTCTCGTTTACATGGGACTCAATAACGGCATCGGTGAAATGTGGGTGTACAATAGTACACTTCTGCCTAACCCTTCGGAGAATACAGGCGTGATGCCATGTTGAATTTGATAACTTTGATTTTGTGTGACTGTCTCAATGGTCTAGTGGTCGCGCGTCTGCTGATCGTGAGGTTCTGAGTTCGATTTTCAGGTCGGGCAAAGTGTTATTGGGTTTTTCTATATGAAAATTCACCTAGTAGAATGACTTTAACTTGACTTGACTTTGAATTTGAATGAAAGGTGGGTGTACAGCAATACACTTCTGCATGTTTGCGTATACTTGTACACTTGGGCAATACAATTATTTATAGATTGAGTCGACCAGCGGCTGCATTTGTTCTTGAAACATACACTATCTGGGATCTCAATCAATCTCAGCTCAAATTTCTCAGTCCTTTAAAGCGATATTACACCTTCTATTAAACTACTTCTACTACCTTCTACTACAAAATTATACTACTACTAAACTTCACAGGATCACCCGCTGGGCTAATCTGAAGATTACCTAAAAATTTCATTAAAATCGCTCCAGCCGTTTTGGAGTCTATAGTGAACATACATACACACTTTTTTTTTTTTTAAATATATAGAAGAGTTCTAAGCTGATTTTGAACTGAAAAAATTAGCAGAGTACCGTTGTTTGTCACCCCGCTATATTATTTCAAAGGCCTTGGTTAGTTAATGGGTTTATGACCTGTAATTATGGTTATTTGCATAAGTCAATATATAGAGATTCTAAGGTGGTCCTATCGTTGTTCACGGCTCTTTATATAGGTACCTAATGCCCGTGAGACGTCTATGGCACCAAGAAATATGTATGTGGAGATTTTCCACCACGGTGCGATAGGCGTCAAAGAATAGTCAACCTTCTTTTGAAAAGTTTGATTATCTCTGAATTCTCTCTACAGTGTTCCTATCATATTAACAGGTTGGTAATAATTATAGGTATATATTAATTAAAAAGAACTGCAGTGATAGCCTAGCGGTTGAACGCTTGCCTTCCATGCAGGAGGGTCTTCGTTCAAACCCGGCCCGCACCTCTAACTTTTCGAAATCATGCGCGGATCAGAATTTGATTATCTCTTGCATTTACGGTGAAGGAAAACATTCTGAGGAAACCTGCACACCTGAGAGGGCTCCATAAAGTTCTCGACGGTGTGTGTAGTCCGCCAACCCGCACCGGGCCACCGTGATGGACTAAGGCCTACCCCTTCTCATTCTGAGAAGAGACCCTTGCCCAGCAGTGGGACAGTGATGGGTTGAATTTATTTATTAATTCAAAGGCACAAGTGTGTATATATTGCCCATTGGTCGGTGAGTTGGTTTGCGACTCTTAAATTAGTTGTACCAGAAGTGCAGGCTAATCTTTACAGTGACATTAAAATGAGTGTTGCGTGCGCGCAGCTTGCGCGACAGGTGCGTCTAGTCGCCGATGTCTGTGGTGTGTATGTGGTTTAGTCAATTCCTAACGCTAATTTGTTAGAGCTTAGTTAATACGACTGTTAACGTAAAAATAGATATTTTCTATACAGAATGATCTTGATTGAGGAAGATATTCCAGTATAATATTAAATTTTATTTCTACATTTGACAAGAACGACGCTCATAGCTGTGAGTAATGAGTTTTCAAAAAAAAGATTGATGCGCAGGCGCATCCCACTTAATCACTTCAACCTTTTTCCTCTTATATTTGCGGGTAGAAATTGTTCACGCATTTAACACCTGGGTGTTTCGCATCTAGCTTTCATCATTAATTACAAACTGCGTCCATCGTTAATTGTGAGGTTTTAGTACTTACTTGTCTAACTTTCATACACTCGGTATAAGTTACTATTTACAAACACATCAGCCTAAGCTTTCTCAGCGCATGCGTGCATTCGAGCTTTATATAAGATGCGCCAAAGATGCACGCTTAATAGCACAGAATTAAAATGCGTAAAACGTACGCGTAACTTCCGTATTTGGCGTACTCTCACCTATTACATGGGACTCAATAACGGTATCGGTGAAATATGGATGTAGAAAAGTACCTACACCTATTCCTGATCTTTCGGGGATTAGCGGCGGCCATGGTGTGCCTAAAATTGAAATGCGCCAAGAGTCAAGAAGCTTCCGCATTCGGCGTTCTTTCGCTAATGTTTAGTACATCTTGACGGCACGGATGGCGCAGTGGTTGAGAGATCGACTGCTGAGCAACGTGTCGCGGGTTCGATTCCCGCACGGAACAAATATTTGTACGATCTACAGATATTTGTTTCGGGTCTGGGTGTTTGTGTATGTGAATACACACCGTGCCTCGGAAAGCACGTAAAGCCGTTGGTCCTGTGCCTGATCTCTCTCCGGTCGTGTCGGATTGCCGTCCCATCGGACTATGAGAGTGAAGGAACAGAGAGAGCACCTGTGTTTGCGCACACACTTGTGCTCTATAATATCTCCTGCGTAGTTGGCTAATCTCCGGTGAGATTGGCCGCCGTGACCGAAATCGGTCAGGAGGACATTATTATTAGTACATCTTAACGTTTATCCCTTAGTTCTTCAAACGAAGCAGCAAGCCGTGTTCGTGGTCACAGTTTACGTCGAATCGAGTCTTTGATCGTAGATTCAAATCCAGACGGGCGCTCACCAATGGATTACCTACTGGTAATATGATTATAATGGATTATTCATAGTTACTGCTCTAACTTAGTAATAAAGATAATTTAAATTTGTACGCCACTATCGGTTACACATACAGAACCTTATGTTTCTTATTTTTATAACCTCTGGCTTACTTCTACAAATAAAGATTTTGACTTTGATTTTAAGGGCCTCGCTTCGTGTTGGTTTACGGACCAGTCTCTTTCTTCCAGACAGCCTTTCGTCTCTAACAAAGCTCTGTCCAGGCATCCTCATAATTTTATTCATCATGGCATCAATGGCAAAATAGCTACAAAGTTATTATCTGTAAAGAGATACAAAACTCACCTCATTTCTGTATTCTTACTTACATTACCTGTTTTTGTGCCCGTAAGATGGGAATAGGCGCGTCCCTTATTACATGCAATTTCATCACGCATCATTGAAATGTTGGTGTACCCCTGTTGAACCCTTCGGGGAATACAGACGTTATATAATGTTATTATTACCCATTTTAACAATAGGCGTTAATAAGTTAGCAGTCGGGAAACACAATCAGTGTACTGCGCTGGTAATATGGCGGGGTCTAGTAATTGCGCGTACCGTTAATGTGTTATGTGTTAGTTATCTCTGTAGCCGCAACGCTGTTAGTTGGTTATTTATTGGTAACTGTTCTGGAGGTAAGAGGTTTGAGGGTATCTGTTTTCTTGTTTAGATTACAGTTTATTTTCTTTTAAAGTTTTTCAAGACCGCGATGCTAAATACATCACTTCATTTAGAATTTATATATTTTTAATTTTGCAGACTGTCATAAATAATATCATAGTATATAATTGTGGTACGCAAAGGTTTGGAATGAAAAGTTTGAGTAAAAAGTTGATGAGCTCGTGGACAAGCCCTTAACCAGGTGAATTGGTTGGAAGGTTACTACATAATAAAATTGTGACTGTCACTGAAAAACTTGAGTAGAGAAGTGTATCTAGAGGGCCATAAGGTTAATATTATTTAATCATCGAGTACATCTGATTAAATAATATTTATAAACTTATTAAGTCTGTTTTCAATATAACTTCTTTGAAATGTCTGTGTAGATTTTAGGCTTTTTTAAAAGTTTGTAGTGCTGATTTTGAATGGTGTTATGTCATTAACAAAATTTGAAATTATTTTAGTTTGAAATATTAGAATATCGTTTTTAAACCAACGATGTAAAAGTAATGTAAAATTGAAAAGGATTAGGATAACAAATACAAATAGGTAACAATAGACAACTTTGCAAGATTTAAATAAAAAAAAAGAAATTGTTTCGCTAATTGTCACAAATATTTCCCTAATTATCGAATACAAAGCAACTTACAAAAATAAACAAAATCGAAATTGGAAAATAATTTATTATAAACTCTAAACCTTAATCATATGGCAAGAATAACCAAAATAAATAATATTACGACTGTGACTTAAAAACTAAATTAATATAATAAATGCAGAAATAACAATATCACGATACACAAACCGAACAATGTACAGAAGTGATAATACTTTGATAATTTTTGAAACAATAATTTTTTTACTACTTATTTAGTACAAAATCATTACTTAACACTATATTATTCTAAAGAGAGATGCGAACTTCTTACTCATAAAATTATTATTATTTGTATGTCTCCGTAAGTTACGAACAAGCTCTATTTCTTATCATACGAAATAGTTTCCATACATATACCATAGCCCATCAGTAACCTACTGTGTCTTCTCTTCTGGCTGTCCATCGTCAACAACCATGTCGATCTCCACTTCATAAGTCCCCGGCTTAGTGCGCGAAGGTCTAACCACTATTCCGGGCATCCTGGATTCTTGTACTCCATCTACTTCGTTCTCCACATTATTACCAACAGGTACGTCAGCTCTTACACCAGCTAATCCTTCAGAAACAGGATATATACCGTTCATCTGGTCTTGAGGCAGCTTAACAGACATCAAACCTTGGAAGCGTTGAACGAACATCTCCAATATTGGACCAAATCTTGACACCCCATCAGTTGACAGCAAGAATCTGTCAGAAGCCCCTTCTTTCGGTCGGAGCAGGAACATGTTAAAGTTGAGGGTTTTCTTCACCGGCCGGGCCGCTGCCTGTGCTATACAGGCTATAGCGACAAGAACGATCACAGCCCGAGGTGACATATTGTTACAGTAAATACGCGAGGCGGTAGCGTGCGCCCACGGCGGCGAAAGACTCCACACTGCGCCAGTTGCGTTTTTGCCGCGCATCTAAGCCAAGATAACGGGTCCACAGCAAAAAGATCATAATTGCCTCGCATCGTACCGAAGGCCTGATAATTGCAACGATCTCTCGACACCTTTCCTTTGGAAAGCGATTCTATCTTAACTCTTGTGAGTCATCATTATCTGCTGCCCAAAATTCGATGATCTTCATTTATATGTTTTCTTCATAAAATCGGTTTTGAATAAGGTGTCCACGAACATACAGATAGTTCAAGCTCGATTGGTTTTGAATCAGCTATTAAAGTGTAAATAAAAATATACGGCTGCGATACTGTCAATGTTTTGATAGTGCAGTAAACTTTAAGTTGTGGGCTCTAAGGACCAGTTTAGTTTGAACGGGTGAGGTGATACAATTTGCACGTTACTGCACATTTGGTTTTAAATCATATTTATGGCCATCCATCATGATCAACCTGTGTACGTGATTGATTGTAATATAATGATGCAGTATCAAGGCCACTACAATGCGGGTCAACCAAAATAAACAAAATGCGGTTTGTGGGCTTTTGCCATTTTTCTTACTTCTTAGCTTTTATTTGTTTTTAATGATAGAAATTTTGATGGTCAATTAGTTGGAACGAATTTTGAATTTTTATTTTAGCTAAATAATAAAATTTTGTGTGTTTTATAATTTGACATGTTATCGGGTATTAACTTCATACAAATGAATTTATTTATTATTCATATAACTTCATACAAATGTATTTCTTTATTGTTCGTATTTATTGTTCATACAAATGTTTTTATTGAATTAAGAATAGAAAGCTATACCTGTAAGAAAGAGACAAAAGTAGATTTTTTAAGATTAAAAAAGAAATAGTTTAATATTTTTCTATAAATTCTACTTAGAGTAGCCCTTAAAATTCCTTGTCTTTATCCATAAAAGGTTTTACGTTAATCAAAATATCACCTTGAAACAAATTTAGTAACAGTAGGATGTTTTTAAGACCCAATTATTTATTCTTCAATATTTCAGCAGATTCGCTCGATTACATGAGATCGCACAATGAGATCCAGCAAGTCCTCTCTTGTCTGTTCTTCAGAAATGCCCTAAGCCGAGGTTCGATTCCCACTATGGGACGCCCTTACCAGTGTAGCTTAATTTTTTTAATTTCTTTGGTTTAAGGCCCTTTCTGTGTCGCCATTATCTTGGTTAAGCAGTAAAAGCTCCCTGAGCCACCTGCGGGAGACAAAAATTACTACATGGGAATAGCATTTTTAGTGTACTCTGCAAATTATTTTTAATGCATTTCACATCCATCATTTCTCCAGAACACGAAAATCACAACAAAAACCTGACTAGCGCGAAAGACTAATAGCACAACACACAATAATTGAAACAGAATTACAATTTAATTGAATTAAATCATCCACGTCTATCTCGAGTCAATTATCCGTTATTTATGTCCAATCACATTTCCAATTGGCCATAATTATAAGTCCGATTCCTTTGCAGATCATAAACTGGTAACCATTCTTGGAACCTGACAAATTTACTATTGCAGCTTCAGAAGTTATTGGTGAAGAAACATGGACTTTATTTGTAAGATACTTGAGACAAGTAGGAATATCAGAATTATAAATGTAAGATGGTTTTTGTTATACTTTATAGGATTGGACGCCACCACAGGATGAGGCTCCGTTAGACACGATAAAATGCAGCTTAAGTGCTAACGGTAGCAGTTTCACAGATAAAAGTTAGATTCCAGAAGGAAGTATTAATATTGTTAATGACGGCAATTTCACTTCAGGAAGTGTTGATTAGAATTGTTTATTTTTATGTATACGTTGTATTGGTAGGATCGTTAATTTTCGTACAAACAAGTTTTCGAACACTTTCGTTTTACTCTTGGTTGAAAGTTTTCGAGTGAAGGGAATAAAAATTTAGACAACTGAAGGAGAACGACACTTACTTTTGGAGTATTTACTGGAAGTGATAACGGTGGTGCTACACTTAGTAATTTAAAGAAAATCGCTGTGTTTACTCCTTATTCATTTTATGCTACCTCATTAGTCTATTAGCCATAAGCGTGGATGCTAAGTATGAGGTCCTGGGTTTAATTCGTATGGTGGGCAAAGTTTTGTAAGATTTATCTGTAAGAGAAATCTTAGTAGCAATCGGAGTTTGGAATTCATCTTCTTTCGTGTCTACACAAGCTACCACACAGGAACTTATACCGTAGTGGAAAGATTAGCCAGTCAGAAATGGTGGTAACGAGGCTGACTGTCGAGGGAGCGCTTGACAATCTCAAGGTTCTCCACTTGTGGATGATGTTTCCTTCGTTTGGAATTGTATCAAGTAGACGTCAATACGGTCGTCTCCTATTAAATGGGACTGTATAACGGTATTTGTAATATGTGGATGTACAATAATCTCTGTTAACTCTTCGGAGAATCCCGATATCGCGTCTGTTTTCCGCTCTTATGCTCACATAATAATTTATTATCGATATCATGGGAAAGTTTGAAATAGTGGTATGAATCTAAATGTTTGATATAAGGTATCTCGAGCGCTCAATTTACAAACTGAAAGTCAGTAAAAATTGTAAAGTTTACTAATAAAATAACTGATTTACATCAACGAAAAGAACACTCAAAAATCTACACTTTTTAAATATTTTTGAGGTCTATCTTTGAGATTAGAAAAGCGCTAACAATTAATGACCAATGCTCCGCAAATTGTCCATCAGGTATAGCTTCCATATAAATTAAATAAATATAATAACTTATTTGGACTGGAATATTGAATCCTTCGATCTCAACTCATTCACCTTGTATGCAATGAATGAAGCTGAGATATTAAGTGTAACCGCTTTTCATCTGGTAAGGGAAAATGGTGCTGATAATAAATCTTGGCCAATTTTACCAGTGTTACCAGTCATTTATTAGATAGATAGCACCGTAATTCGCGTTGATCGTTAATTTATTATAGGAGAAAGCTGTTCCTGCCGATAGTAGGGCGATGTCGCTCCATATTTGTTGAACAGTTGCTGGTGCTGATTTTCTAAGGAATTTACTGGAAATTTCTGTTTACTTAAACTCTGTAGTAGGGCTCTTGCTTATGGTAATGCTAATGGGATTGACAATTTATGAAGAGAAGAGGCTGTAAGACGCCGATTTTAATGCACTTGCATATGTATACTAGTTATGGAAATATTGGAAGGACCTCCATTAGAAATGTAGTCATGAATTTTAGTGATGGGTGTGCAAATGCTCAAAATTAATAATAGGGACTAATGGGAAACAAATAGCCATGGATAATATTAGAGAAAAGCGTAATACATATTATTTTGCAACAACTGTTGTCCATAAATGAAGAGTAGAGTATGTATTGTATATTTAAGGAAATAACTAAGTACTTGAAATTCCTTTTTCGCGCTCGTTTCTGAATCAATTAAGTGAAATTCTAAGTATATGGAAGTAATTAGTTTAATTCTTTCTTGTAATATGACTGGGTCAATAAGATCACGATGCGCTGCTTTTGTTTAAAAAAGTTTTAAACGACGTGTAATCACGATTTAACCTTATTACGATGTACATACTTACCAATTTTGTGTATTTATAAAAAAAAGTAAATGTAATATCTTTTAAAATAAACTGTAAGTATTAAAAATCTTTGAATCGTGTTATTTAGATAAAATTTGATTAATTGACTGATAATAGATAGAAAATAGAAGAAAAAAAGGCAAGGACACAGAAAAAATTAAAATAAATAAATTATCTTATCTAATGATCTAGTATCATTGCTTGTATTCCCAAAATTGCCTAGTACTATATCGGTAAACCAAATAAAAACAAGGTTTGCCTGTAGTCGTAAATTGATTTCTTCGAGGCTTTTTGAGTTGAATAATAAAAGAAACGGTACAAGTATCAAACATTTAATGGTCATAATAAATATAAGAAACTATATGCATTCTATTTAACATTTGGTAACAACAATAATAATACCTAAAGTACATTCTGTCGTCATTTTATATGTAAAACAACTTCTTTCAGTGCTGTATCATCTGAATCAAATATTGGCGTCTGTATAGTTTCTAATTGAGATTCGATTTGTTTAATCACAATAAACTAATTGGTTTCGGTAGTCTACGCTTTGTTTCGTGTAAGCGCTTGTGCTCTGTGGTTCGATTTAGCTTCAACAGCTTCTTTGGCTTCGTCACTTCCTGGACCTTGTTTCAACTGAGATGGTGCACCTGAAAAAAGTGTTACATTATATTTAAAGACATTTATAAAACATCTGCTTATAAGAGGCCTACTGCAAACCTAACCAGCCGTCAGCTCTCATGTCAACCGATACTATTCATCACTATCACTACTTATTATAAAACATAGTCCCCCGCCGCGACTGTCTGTCTGAATGTGATAAACTCGAAAACTACCGAATAGGTTTTCACCAATGGGTGGAGTGATTCTTGAGAAAAAAATAAGTTTATAATTATAGTTGTACGTAAATTGGATGTAATATGACGATCAATGTTGAAGATGTTGGAAAAAAACATGCCGACTGACCGAGCTTTACTGGCTTTCGCTGCGTATACCAATAGAGATACATTAAAATAATGTAATAGATAATTTTAGCTCTTCGAAAATCCTACCGAAAAGTCCCCGATGTCATATCTCTATCTCCTACGGTCGACTCACAATAACCACTTTTATCTTCAAAATATTAATAAAAAATACAACAGAGTTTGACAATAGAGGTATTATTAGTCCTAAAATTTTTATATCCACTCTACGTTATAAAACAGATGTGTCATATTTACATAATACCATATCTTTAAAATATACCTCATATTATATTAAATGTGCAAGTGGACACTGGGAAATAGTATTTGAAACTCTTGGCACCTAATGATAACAAAGATTATTACCATTTGGTCTTGAGTTCGGCGTTGGTCCTTGATGGCTAAGTTGGGCAATTGGTCCTTGGTAGGCGCCAGAGTTGATTGGTCCTTGGAGTCCAACTGTTTGTGAGAAATGAATGGGCGGTCTGCCAGCGTCTCCTTGAAGTTGTTGCTGACCAACCTGGCCACTGTGAACGGAAAATATCACGATGGTTGAATATTGAAATTGATCTACAAAATAACAATTTCTGAAGACAGTTGAAGGTCGTGGAGCACAGCTAAAGTAAACCGAAACTTTGATTTCAAAAGTATTAATTTTTCATTACAGATTACACGTGCAAATTAAAGTTCTAGTTTATTTGCTGTAACTAATGTTAAAATAACACTTTAAATTTATATTTATTCTCATAGTTTCGACTGTTAAACAAGAGGTGCCTGTAATTATTCAGTTTAATCACTTTTAGGTTAAAAAGACTTATATTCGCCGATTCATAACAAAGTTCTGGTATATCCAGAGTATGGGTTTACTTTTTTACATGTAACGTATTCTAAATAATAAAAGTAACTTACGCATTTACTAATCCCGGATCTTGGTAGACCAGGTCATAAGGCCTGTTGGGGTAGGTGAGGGGATTGCCTAGCACCTGCGGCTGATACACACCTCTTTGGTAGCCCAAGAACGGGTTTACAACACCCTGACCTGATGGGTCTACAAGCACGGCGTTCTGGAAGCCTGGTGAGGGTAGAAGTAAATTAGATTTTGAATAAACTTGACTAGAACCCAGGTCCCTAAAGGTTATAAAATTTGTTATACTCGTATGGCTCTCAGTAATATGAGTATTAAGCCCAAAATCTCATAGTTACTAGGCCATTAAGTTTATAAATCCAGAGCAGAAGTGAATAGTAGAAGTATCGACATTGCTAGATGGTGCTATTAAGAATTTAGATTAAGTTATCAGTAAGGCAACACCGTTTATCGACATAGCATGAGTTGATAAAAGACATATGTTTTTACTAGCTTCCGCTCGCGGCTTCGCCGGCGTGTTTTTTCAAACCCGTACTTTTTTCCGGGATAAAAAGTATGCCTATGTGCTATTCCAGACTATAATCTATCTCTGTGCCAAATTTCATCCCGATCCGTTCAGCCGTTCTGGCGTGAAATAGTAACAAAAATCCATCCATCCATCCATCCTCACAAACTTTCACATTTATAATATTATAAGTAGGATTTCAAAATAAAAATTTCAAATCAAATTTCAAAAGTCGAGATTCTAGGTGCATAATTCCAAAAGGGGATGGAACCTTTGGAGATGAAACTTACAAGAAATTCTATTCAAAACGTAAAATGTGAATTTACAATTAGTAATCTTAAATATAACATGCATTATATAAGGAATGCCATAGTTTAAATTGACTTACCATTGCCAGGGAATCTGGTGTTTCCTTGAGGGCCCGCAGCAACTATGTAGACTGGCTGATAGCCTCCAATGCTGCCAGGACTGGAACAGTAATATAATTATGTAAATTAATTATCATTAGCTCTGTAATTTATCAACTGTCTACACCAAATTTGAGATTACTGGTTTTTAAAGTACAGCCTGGTTATAAACTTTGACGCATGAATAGCTTGAGAACAAAACATTTAAAGCTCGTTTCAACTGAATTTAATAACGTTTAAAATTCGTTTGCACTTCAATAACAGATCGTACCTACATTGCGAATGTGGCGCGGCAGCAAAAACAACTTTGTGTTATCAAGCTGTTTCTGCTGTCGCGTTGCTTTCGCAATCTATGGATGGCGTGTTTTTGAACTGCAAATAAAGTTGGTAATCGTTATTAAATTGAATTGGAACGAAATATATAAATTGTAACCTTTTGGGCTTTTAAATTTTCATGAACTATCCACAGTTTATCATGAATCGAAGTAAGTATATAGAGACTTGTTCTCAAAGACCACCGATTCGTTCATTGATAAGTATTTGGTACTAAATTATTATCTACCTGTATCCAGGCACTGGCATGTGGACAATGAACACTCTTTGTCCAGGTAATAAACCAGGAACACTTGGAGCCACTGGATTCTGAAAGCAAAATAGTTAATATTCAAGTTTGGTTTGAAACATTCATGGTTGTTGCCTAACCAATTATTGGGTAAATTTTATTAAGATCTGCGTTTGTTTGCTATAATAATTTTGCTAGGAGCAACGTATATTATACCTTTGCGTTTTAAAAGCAAAATAAATAAACCTTAGGTTGCTTTCTAAATCCAAGCAAATATATTTTTATTACCTGTTGTGGAGGCTGCTGTGGCTGTTGTACTCCTGGTACCAGTTCGACTTCGCTGTCAGGTTCCAAAGACTCGAGACGCGCAGGCGCACCGTTCGCTCCGTTTACACGAACTAAAAAAAAATGTTTTCATTTTAATTATATTATCAGTCTAGAGTAAATCAGTAAGTACTTCATGACTGGTAATTAAGGTTGTTTGAGTAGCAGCGATAAGTGTCGACAGTTTGATTTTCAAGTTGATTTGGGTGGATTGGAATGATAGGTATATAAAATATGATGGGCTTATTTCTTCATTTGCCTTCATTTGCATCTTAAAGTTAAAAAAACTGTTTTTTTGTGTCATACAGTTGCTTTAATGGAGAGGCAGAAGTTTTAATTACAAGACAATCGAATACTTGGAAGATGTATTATTTACAGGGACTACAAATTTTACCAAGGATTGTCTTTCCTCTCTTACCACATCCCCGGGTATTTCTACTGCTGACCACAAACTTTGATGACGCATTACTTTTAATAATCATCATTCCTACTGCACCACACAAGTTTACGATTTATTGTCAACAAACTATTTTTAAGCGAGATTTTCCTTCAGCGTTCGACGGGTGACCACTGTTCATTGATCTTAATTTTGTACATGTATAATTAGTCATTGTCTTTTTGGTCTTGTAGTTGCTAGGGCTGCTGAATGTGAGGTCCTATAGGTCCCTAGTAGCGTAAATTGCGATCGCTAGATGGTAATAAGGTCGTTCTTTATTAGGTGCATGGGGTTCAATATATCATCTTCGGCAAAACGTGATAGCAGTACACTTCTACTGATCTTTTCGGGGAATACAGGCCGTCATGCTACGTGACGAAGTATTCTCGGGATTACTTATTCCATTCATAGTGAATAAAGTTAGTAGAAACTGAATCATTTGACAAACTCACTTGACACTAAAAGTCTTGTAAGTCACGCGTGGTTTCTCCCTATGGTAAACGAATTCATAAGTCATAGAGACATGGGTTTTTCCTATTACTATCTGTAAGTATTTTTAAATAATAGTTTTTCCTTTTCAAAGGAAGGTCACTTTACGAACAGGGTATTAGTATCTTTTGGAAATAGTCTCTCTTTCAATCTCGACTGTGTCTGACCACCAGTTCCAAGTTGTATGTTTAAAGTAGGTAAACATATTTCTGTTATTCGGAGATAGTGGGAGAAGGTATCTCGAGTTTCACATAATCTCTAATTACGCGAGAATCTTCCCCCTGACTTATTGCTTGTCGGCAGTAATTATATCAATATCTTTGGAACTTACCTTGCTTCTGTTCAGCTGGCCTGTAGTAGTTATCTACTGGTTGCTCCAAATAGTAATCGAGTCTGTAACAAACAGAATCGAAAACGTGATCAGTATTTTACACAAAGCACTTAAGGTTATATTGACTGTCGGATAATTTTGGATTGCTGACACCTGTAACGACTGTCATACATAGCCGTGTGACACCCGGGACCAACTGCTTCATGTGCTTTCTAAGGCATGGAGGGGTCTGTCACCAATCTAAGGACTGACCGCAGCCAGCTCTGCTTAACTGTGGTACTTCCTAAGTTGCCGTGGCGAAACGAATCGCGTCCATGAGTACCACAAAACCAGCTTCTCGTAATCTCTTCATAACATAGAACAGCACTAATCCATTTGCTCCTTCTTATTTGCGAGTCGATGGCAATCTAGATAGTCCCAGCCCAGAAGTTAGCCACAAGAACTGAGCTATCAATGGCATCCACTAATTCTTGCGGCGTGCAGGTGTGGGGACACGCCGGGCACTTAATATCGTGCGGGATCGTAAACGATGATGAACTTAATATCGTGCCCGGCGTCACACATTAAGTTGAAATCATCTGCAAGTCCCCATCTAAAACGATTTTTCTTACTTTGGCCAACTTATTTAAAATGTTCGCCTTATAGACGGCTTATTATAGCGGTCAATTTAATGGCCTGTGTTGAGCAGAATACGTTAGGTACATTATGATGAAGAGACCCATGTCTTGTGATAGTTTGAAACGCATATTATAGTAGATAGTGAAGGGTGCTTACGGGTTGATCTGGTGCAGTGCAGCTTGCTGCTGGTAACGCTGCGGGCTGGGGGGAGCGGCAGTCACTGCCGCAACCACTGCTGCTATCATGTACTGGAAATAAAGGAGATTTACATTAGAAAGAAAGAAAAGAAAGAAAAAATATTTTATTGCAACAGAACTAGCGTACAAAACAATAAATAGATGGGTAATAAAATAAACAAAAAAGAATTCATTGCACGCCGTAGCTGCGACAACGAGGCTAACACTCAGCATGATGTTGTTGTGACGTGAGCGGCGTGAGCATCAACACAACGCTGGTTTTCAGTGCTAACCAACTTTACATCTGTAGGAAGGATTACGCAGAGGTGTATGTACTGTGTATGTATTAAGAAGTTAGCAAACTTCGCAAAACCTTTCACTTGCGAACTAAACGCGACGGTACCTACTCCAGTAAAAGATATCTTTAAACTGATGTAATAACATTTTTATTTATTTATTTACATCTGAAACTTATATGTATCATCAGTTAACAGACCTAATGCGATAGAGAAGCTAACTAAAACATCACAAAGAAAATATTTATAACAAAATTACTCCGTAAAATAATTCCCAATAAGTACTTCATCATCATCATCAGCCAGAAGACGTCCACTGCTGAACGAAGGCCTCCCTCACTGGGGGTTTTGCCATAATCCCCACGCTTGGCAGGCGGCTTGGGAATCGGAGTGGCTCACCGATTAGTGAAAAGACGCCGCTGCTGTCCTCCGGTGTCTGACCGCAGTTTTAAGACGTACCCGGATCTAATAAGTACTTAGCTATAACATAACATAACATCACACCTATATTTAGTCAGAAGAGTAATATTGTACATCCACATTTCACCGATACTGTTACTGAGTCTTATGTAATAGTAGGCGAGCTTATTGCCATCTACCGGCCACAGTTCCACACTCCATGCTGCTTGCATACAGAAAACTCAAAAACACTGCCTGTCCTCACGATCAGCAGTCACGCTTGTGCTCAGTCTAGTATATTTCAAAACACCTTGTTATCTTCACACATCCCATCAGGCTATTATAATTCAAAGCGGCTGTCTAACTAGCCTTCATACGGGTCGGTAAGCTAAGGCCAAGTCACTGCATGTTATTTGTATGACATGATCACTCTTATTTGTATGACACGATCACTGTTATTTGTATGACACGATCACTCGTGAAATTTGACCCGTTAATGTATTGGAAATTTTAATTGTTATTTTTCCTTGTTTTTGAAGATTCGATAATTGTTTAATTAAAATTGAATGTTTTACTGTTATGATTCAAAACAGTAATGAGAGGTCGTGTGATATTCTGCGTAAAGGTGAAACTGTTTATTGTGAGTTTCGCCTATGGTTCTTATGCTTTATATAGAATAGCATAATACCTGTATTACATGCACATTTCGCCGATGCCGTTATTGAGTCCCATGTAATAGGGGACGGGCACAGTTCCAGACTTCGTACTGTTACTGATAATAACGCAATAACGCTTTGCCCGACCCGGGAATCGAACACAAGACTTCACGCTTAGCAGTCGCGCTATCAACCACTAGACTAATGAGGCATCATGATATTTTTTTTTTATAACAAAACCTTTTATCTTTAAATTCAACATTAACATTTATATTTGCAAATGTATTCAGAAGACTACGATTACTCACTAACGTGGGATAAAATGCCTATGATGTTAATCGATAGAGTTCAACGATGATGGCGTATATTGTTGTTTATATCTAAATACGCTGATTTAAATGATCATCAGGACAAAGAACATGTGTCAGCTGATTGGCATGCCATACAAGTTGTAGGGATTTTTATTGGTTTATTGATGAACGTAAACTATGCAGCTATCCACTATTATTGTGGATAATCTGCGAGTATTTCAACTCGTTACATAAAACGTTTAAGAATGGCACGGTTGGCGCAGTGGTTGAGAGATCCACTGATGCGCTCAGTGTCGCGGGATTAATATCCGCACGGTACAAATAGTTGTATGATCTACAGATAGTTGTTTTGGGTCTGGGTCTTTGTGTACGTGAATATATATGTTTGTAAACGCACTCACGATACAGGAATTATTGGTAGAGCGGGGCAACGTTTCATAAAAAAAATATCAATGGGGAAAAGTTGCCTCCGCGACTGCGGATTATGAGGTTTTTGGTTCGATTTGTGGGTTAAGTTATTGGGATTTTCTGTAGAAAAATTCTCAGTGACAGCACGGACTCTGGAACTGTGCACGTAAGATAGCAATAGGCTGGCCCTCTAATAGGGACTCAATAACGCCATCGGTGAAATGTGAGTATAGTTACAATAGTACATCTCTGTAACTTCTTAACAAAACTCGATAGGTGACTGTTTGTACACCGGTAATCTTGCTACTTTTATAAATGCGATATTTCGCATAGATGGATGTTTACTACTCAATCACGCCAGAACGGCTGAACGGATCTGGATGAGATTTGGCACAAAGATAGATTATAGTTTGGAATAGCACATAGGCTACTTTTTATCCCGGAAAAATGTACGGGTTCGTAAACCACACGGGCGAAGCCGCGGGCGGAAGCTAGTTGCCATATAAAGGACACTGGAATAGTACCATAATATTTAAAAAATAAAATAAACAAACCCACAAACAACCATAAGAATTGTACTTTCGTTATGTATAAGGATTAACTAGTAATTTTGTTACGTACTATTTGCATACATAACACTGTTATTATTTCATCGCTTCGCTACAATGGTTGGGGAAACAACATAATTTCCCTGTGATTTATATTATTGGAATACGGAAATAACGGTTGCGTACACATAATGCGCTCATGCAAGTCTATGACTGCTTATAGTATCGCAGTCCGGACGAGATCTCTTTCAATAACATTAAGTTCTGTATTTCCGTAGTCTTTTACATAGGGAAATAAGGACTGAAGAAAGTCGTCTCTCTCAAGGTGAAATTAAAGAGTGGGTATGGTCGAGCGTTCGGTTCCTGTAGTAGACTCGCGTAATGTGTCTAATATTAGTAGTTAAGACTTTAGACTAGTTAAGACGTTTTTACCCCACTAAACATGAGCTGATTTTGCTGATTTTATAGAAACAAGTAAAAACTAGGTCGTTACGTTTTTGGTTTTTTTTTTAAATATTATTTATAAATTGAGAAATAATTAACCCTCAAAATGCATTTTTTTTACTAAAAATCTTCCTTTCACTTATCTCGTGATAATTATTAAATTACTCAACATTATGAAAAAAACAAAAAGTGTCAACCTAGTTTATAATCTAACAAAACGATAGAGACCAAAATCAAATGAATTCGTTAAGATTAACGCCCAAAAAACCATTTTGCGCGTATTTCCGCCGTTATAGCCGGCAGCTAAATGATACTCTTAAAGAGTTCTGCAATATTTCGTCGCGTTTAAAGAAACTTACCCTAGAGTTTCGGAAGGCAAAGATACGGGTACTTTTTTACCTGTGGCTTACCTTCGAAGAATGAGAACCAGATTCAATGTGACGGCACGGTTGGTATAGTGTTTGAGTGACTGACTGCTGTCCTAAGTGTCACGAGTTCGATCCTTTTTGGTTATTCCGGGTCTGAGTGCTTGTGCATGTAAAGATTTTTTTTTGTATACGCGGTCACGATACAGGAATATTTCTTAGTAGGCACGGAATAAGTAATACGCGTCTGGCAACATTTTCTTAAGCATTAGGCAAAGATAATAGAGGTTTTACAAGTAAGTTTGAATCAAGATTATTAGTTTAAAATTTGGAATATTGGTAAAATAAAAGTTTACAAAATTGTGTGTAAGAGGGATGATTATCATTTACTTTTATTCAATTAAGCTAGTTTAGTTGTACTTTCTTTGTTCTTCAAATATAAATCTGACACGTCATCGATAATTATCTTTATACGTATATAATTATCGTAGGTATTCGTACGTAGTTGCGGTAATCCGAATAAATTACCAATCATACATAATTAAATTAGTTTGTCCTAAGATGGATAGATCGCACCTTCAGAACGAAAGTGACCTAAGTCAAAAATGTAATTTGTGGGAAATGAGCAAAAAAGTCTTCGAAAAAGTATGCTTTTTAAGGGCAATTTTTCGGGAATTTTGAGTTAGATCACTTTCATTCTAAGGGTGGATTTTTGTTTAGCTCATTTTTTTCAGTTCTATATCTAGTTCAGTTGTAATTCTATACAGGGTGAATTTTTCAAAGCGAAAAATACCCAAAGGAGGTTCAAGCCCGATTTTGATGAAAACTAAAATTGCATCATTGGATTTTTGAAAAAAACAATTTTCCTAGCCTGTAATCGAACACGTTGGTTTTGGATGAAAAACTCACGCCGTATTATTATATTATCCGACAGTGTCGCTAATAAAATTCCGGTGTGCGTGTATTCGTAATTCTTGTCCTGCTAAACGGTTACATCGATGTTGAAGAACGTTTTTTGTACTCATGGGAAGAACCATACATGTGAACCTGTATGGTTCTTAGCTACAGTTGGACCCGGTAAGTGGCGCTATGGCGGTAAGGGTCCACTAGTTCATAATATAAAAGGGAAATATCTCTCCTCTAAATCTCAGGAACTATAAAATTTGGTAGGCGATGTAGCCATCGGCGAACAAGGAATTTTAAAGAAAACAATTTTTGCACGCCTTTTTTATGCGAAAAATGCCGTGATTGAGTCCCATGTAATAGGGCACGAGCCTATTGCCATCTACCCGGCACAATTCTAACCTCCAGGTTACTCCTAAAAATTTCCACACAGTAAAACCCAGCAAGGAATCTAATCCAGGATCTCAATTTCAGCGGTCTCGTTTGCGACCACTAGACCAAAGAGGCATTTCAAATTTTACATGTGTTATATAAGAAAAGACAGTCGAAGTTACACAACATATACTTTAATACGTAATTTGATGACCAGTAACGGAAGGAAGCCGGTAAGTAAGTAGCCGTCACATTAGTATGTGACAGCCGTGCGAGCCTTCACCCACTTACTATATCATCTACCGTGGTCATTGCAATCGTAAACGGAATTTGTCACACGCACACTTCGTGGCCTTGCTGTTATTGGGAGGAATTATTGCTGAGAAGCATTAAAAGAAAATAGACAAAAAATCACTGGAGTCCTATTCTAATTTTGGATTCTTAAATCCTATGATTAAGAAGTTAATGAATGTGGTCTTTGAATTGATTGCTAATATTTCGGCATTTCGTAGTCTTTTGTAGTTCAGTCGTGATTTATGGAGACAGGAGAAAAATTACAATTGTACGTTAATTCCGTTTTTTATGACACTTGAGACATCAAAAAAATGCGGAATAATTCTCGATACAAAACGAATTTGGTCATAACCAGAAAATTTCACCACGACACTTATAATTCATAAAGCAAAAATCACAAGCATTGAACTTGAGTTCTGAACGAAATTTTCCTCGAAACAATAACTTTACATAACATGTTCTTCACATGTTCATGTAACACGGTGCCCTTGACCTTGGTGCCATTTTGTCTGAGTGACACATCAAGGGATCGTTCAACTCCGTCCTATAGTGAAACCAGTGTGCAGCGCAGTGGGAACTATACAAGGTTGTTGGTTGATAAGTTAATTGTATCATAGCATTGTTTGAGAGAGCTATTGTTTTGATAAGGTTTCCTTTTTTATTATATATGTGTGTGTATAAAAAATAAACATTGTGAAATATTCCTTCCACAAAAAAATATTTTGTACATTTTTTGGTTGACTCACAGTGCAGTGCCAGGCATGATAATGAGATATTTTTAAGGACTGCAAAAATATGTACAATTTTGGAATTTGTTGCATTGAAACATCTTCAACCTTTGGTACACGGTTCAAAAATAAATCATTTTTGAAACTTTGAAAAATGTTGAAGCTAATTTTAGCGAGGCCATAGCCGGCTGCCATAGTATCAAGTCATATAAATTTTTCTGTCAAAATATCATAAAAATGCTCCACTTTATTACAAAAAATAGAAGAACTAGATTCTCTTGAATCGTCCTCCAACCGCTTTGTCTAACCAGTTCTTCATCAAGATAGCTATACCGCACAAGTTTCCCTAACATGGGACGTTGCGAAATTATTGCAAAAGCAAACAATGACACGTTGAAACTGTCACACGCACTTAACCACGCGGCATGTGAGTCCGAATAATTCCTTTTATTGCGACATATAACGCAAGCTCGAAAAGTGTGTGTTTCGTCGTAATTATGTGTAAGGACGGTAAGGGACGCGCGCCGTTGGCTGCCTACATACTACTCTTAGGCGACCCGGTTTAAAATTGCTTGAGGATATTCGTTTTGTGGTTTTCTAGGTAAATGCTTTTATAATTTTGACGGTTTAAGTGACAATAGCGATTGACAGAATGGCGATTGTGAAGGCGCGGGTTAAGGGTTTAAAGATTGAAATCCCTTGTTGCAATATCATAGAGCTCTCAGCAGATGCATGTTTAGTTTATTGGACGAGGATAAAATATATGTTGGACTACCTCATTAGTCTAGTGGCAAGCGCGACTGCTGATCGTTAGGTCGTGAGTTCAATTCTCGGGTCGGGCAAATATGTTATTGGGTTTTGCTGTATAAATTCTCAGTAGCAGCATGGAGGCTGGAATTGTGCCCCGTTGACAATAACAGGCTCGCCCCTTATTACATAGGACTGAAGAATTGTACAACTGTACATCTCTGCTTAACCCTTTACGGAATAAAGGCGTGATGCTATTTAAGTGATAAAAGATATAAAAAAGAAAAATGTAAGTACGTAGTCTGTAATACGCGTATTTTTTAAGGCACTTGTTGAATTTATCGCGTCTTTCAGTAAATGTAGCGAAATATTTCAACGTGAGTTAGCATAAGCAGAGTGGCGCAGTGGAAGCGTGCTGGGCCCATAACCCAGAGGTCCGTGGATCGAAACCACGCTCTGCTAACATTATGCTTATATTTACAAGAATGTTTTTATTTTATCACAACCAAATTCAAAAAGCTGTGATGATTTTTGTTATGTAATTTTCAGAAACAAATGTGGCTTTGAGTTACGTGATAGAGGATAGTGTATATCACACAAAACTCGATTTATACTTAGTATCGTTAATCTTTTTTTTTTAATACCTCGCCCCGCTTTAGGATTTATCGTGTATCGTGGGTACAGTTTACAAACATACATGTCACATGCACATACAACCAGACCCGAAACAACTATCTGTAGATCATACAAATATTTGTTCCGTGCGGGGATCCAACCCGCGACACGTAGCGCAGAAATTTAATCGCTAAGCCATTGCGCCGTACTAAAGTTTAGGGCAATTTATTGGCGAGGTGCAATGGAACTACAAGTGCTGCCTGAAATACATATGTTTACAATTTCTGTAAGTTCTTTAATGAAACGTAAAATGAAAATCACTACATATTATAAAACAAAGTTCCCGGCCGCGTCTGTCTGTTTGAACGCGATAAACTCAAAAACTACTGAACGAATTTACATACGGTATTCACCAATGAACGGAGTGATTCATGAGGAAGGTTTAGGGTATATAATTTGTTGAGGTTTTGTGTAAATTGGCTGAAATATGACGAGGATTGTTGAAGATGTCGGAAGAAATCATGCCGACTGGGAGCTTTACTGCTACTCGTGCGATGTCGGGGTGGGTCGCTAATTAATACTAAATGTAATCAATAACTGTAGGTACTAAATCTGCTACTATAAGCTGCCACAGTTTTAGTACCAACGGATATTAAACAGTATCTAGTACACTACTATTTATTGGTACTATTATTTGGCGATCAATGTGTAAGTACATCATTATATATACTACCGTATAAATTTGAGGGATCCCCGATAATTTCATGTGAGTCAGACAGTACAAACTCACGCAGTTTGTGTATGAATGTCTCATAATACCTAATGACAATAAAGACCCGTGGTTAGTGTTTCATACATCGAGTAACGGGGTAATATAAACAAGCCTTTGATTTATCAGTAACATAAAATAGCATCACGCCTGTATTCCTCGAAGTATTAGGCAGAAGTCCACTATTGTACATTTATATTTTGCCGATGCTGTTATTGGGTTCCATGTTAATAGAAGCGACTCTATTGCGTATCTAGCGAGGATTATTCCGAACACCGGACTGGGATTGAGAATTTCCATATAGAAAACGCTAATATAACGTAACGCTCAGTAGTTCCTAGACTAACTAGGCATTCAGGGGATTACTTCGTTCAAATCGCAAAAATACCGTAGCTTTAAAGAAGTTTTTAGAGGAATCCTTAGGTCTGTTTGCCGAATAAAAAATATATGTTGTATCATCATCATCAAAAACAAAGTGTAGTATTGTTTTAAATGTTAATAATTTTAAGTTAGTAAGTAGGCCGTTTTTAACCTAAATTGTAAATTCTGTCTAGAATATTCACTGATGGAGTTATTGACTAATATAAACAAACATTAGGGTAGTCAGTTCAGGTTATATTATATGAACAACTTTCAGTATGGGACCAACGAAGTCACGAAAAATATTATTCTATATTCCTTGTTTAGAGAATAAACATAATTATTATTATACAGACCTGTTATAAAATGGTGGAACGTATGTAGATAACACGAGTATTATAGATACGTAACAGACTAATTAATCCGTAATATATCAACGTATGTATGTTTAAAATTATTAAATAGGCATTATAATTTATATATCTAGTGGGAGGCTTTCCGAGACGATCAGAGATTTCAACCGGTCATTGGTCAAAGCAAAAGGGTGAAGGTTCCATTTATTTCAGCCATATCATCACATAGGAAACCTTAACCTTAACTTTTGACGACACGGTTGGCGCAGTAGCTAAGCGATTAGCTTTCTGCGCTAAGTGTCGCGGGTTCGATCCCCGCACGGAACAAATATTTGCATGATCTACAGATAGTTGTTTCGGGTCTGGTTGTGTGTATGTGACATGTATGTTTGTAAACTGTACCCACGATACAGGAGAAATCATAGAGTGGGGTAAGGATATTAAAAAAAAAAAAACTAAACTACTTTACGCGTTGACCCGTCTTTAAGAACAGGTCAGCTCAAAACAGTCATGGCACTTTCTTCCTTTGGAAGAAAGTGCCAGTCCAGACGTTCACTTACATTAATTTTACACATCATCACACCATGGGGTTTCTTGCTGGTTCTATTTCATGGTATGGTAATCTGAACCAGCTAAACAGATTTATAAGTGCCTTTTATGGCCTCTACGAACTTATTTTTTTTTTGAGTTTTGGTTTATTACTACCGAACCTTTGGTGTAGTTTTGCGTACATTGGGTTGCATTGTACTCGCATAGTCTTTACCGTTAAATATTGTAACCAGTTTAAAACTATTATTTTAAAAGAGTATCCATGGAGTTTCTTGCCGGCCTCTTCTCCATAGGACCTACCCCCACTTTGGAACCGTGCACCTAGAATCACAACGTTTTGAAAGAGCCTGTAAATGTCTATTTGAAATAAAAATATTTGACTTTGAAATTATAATAGTTTTTATGCTATGCGGTAGAAGTTTTATTCCAATTGGACTGAAAACGAGCGCTCAGGTTAATAACCTTCCACGTTTAGTAAACTGAGCTGTTTCCAGTGTTATTTAATAGTTGACTAAACGTATTTAATTCTGAAAGTTAGATTTGGATTTTTTATTTGGAATTTTTCCTTTTTGTTATACGTAATTTTTTTTTGCTTGCTCAATTGCATAGGATGCTTATTATAATATACATATGTATGAAATAACACGATTGGTTTTATTTAATACGTTAAATTAAAAATTCATAACATTTTTTTCTATTTACCGTAAACGATGACAATACGAAAAAGAAAAAAAAAAAGAAAAGTGACTTACGAAATTAACTGCCATTTTTCACACTTGTCTGACCCGCGCACTACTAAGTACAGTGTAACAATGCGCGTGCGCCGGTTAGCGCACACTTATATGAGACGCGAGGATTGCGTGTTGCCGCTATAGGGAAATTATACACTTCGTAGCTTATGGGCAGATCTAGGGATTATTCGAAAAAAACTATATCCGTGGCTTATATTTTGTCCAGCAAGAAATATCTGGCGGAGTAGTACTCAAATATCAAGGAAAGGAAACCTTCTTTTGTTTATGTTCATGCTGAATCATTTTGTAATTACTTCTGCAGGACAATCAACATAGTGGAGCAGTTTTTGGGAGAACATGTTCTGTTAGTGGACATATTAAGTACCTTATATTAAGAGTATAATTTCTTCGGAGGAAAGATCACTGACTATTGGATACCTGAATATGATAGCAAAGAAAAAATTGACGGCATGGTTGGCGCTGGTTGGCGCAGTGGTTGAGCGATCATCTGCTGTACTACGTGTCGCGGGTTTGATTATTCACTTTATTGTACATCTGTCTCAAATAATGTATAGCGTTGTACTTCATTATAATGGAGTTTTATTTTTTATGTTTGATTGAGACGGACAAATTGTATTTGGCTTTTTGGATAATAAAGAATTTATTTATTTATTTATTACATCACGTAATATACACAGGACAGACATATACAATTTTTGTATACAATGGGCGGTCTTATCGCACAACGCGATCTCTTCCAGAAAATCTTTGGATGGGCTGAAAGAAGGGCGACAGATATTGGGCTATCTAGTGTACAAATAAAAACGTCATAATTCAACATAATAATACAATTAAACCATTAAATATTTTATAGCACATAAATATATATGCAACTAGCTTCCGCCTGCGGCTTTGCCCGCGTGTTTTACAAACCCGTACATTCCGGGATAAAAAGTCTATGTGCTATTCCAGACCATAATCTATCTCTGTGTCAAATTTCATCCAGATCCGTTCAACCGTTTTGGCGTGATTGAGTAACAAAGATCCATCCATCAATCCTCACAAACTTTCACATTTATAATATTTGTAGGATAGGATAGTAGGATTAGTAGGAAGTAGGAAGGATAGGATAAATGAATAAATTAATAAATATCGAATATTACTGGGAAAGGAGACGAGCAAAATTACAGTGAAAAAGTAAAGATTACCGCAAGGAACAAATATTTGTATGATCCACAGGTAGTTGTTCCGGGTCTGAGTGTTTATCCATGTGAATATTTGTGTTTGTAAACGCACACACGATACAGGAATTATTCGTTCAAATAAGACGAAGTGAAATGAAATAAAATTATCGAGTTATAACAATAATATTTTTTACGTCTGCCTCATTGTTCTAGTGGTCTCAGGCGTGAGGTCCTGGGTTCGATTCCCGTTATTGGGTTTCTCTATATGAAAATTCTCAGTAGCGGCACGGAGTCTGAAACTTTGCCCAGTAGATGGCAATAGGCTCGCCCCCTATTACATGGGACTCAATAACGGTACCGGCGAAATGTGTGCACAATAGTACAGCTCTGCTAAACCCTCCGGGGAATACAGGCGTGATGTTATGTATGCTATTTTTTTACGCTGCTTGATTATAGAAGTTGTTTGTCATCGCGCGCTCATGACTCAACTGATTACCGAAGCACATGGAGTATATATTGTGGAGCCAACATCTTGCCAGTAACCGATGACAATAACAACTACACTACGGTGACCAAATGATTATTCTGGTGTATTCAAATTCATATTACAGTGATAGCCTAGCGGTTGAACGCTTGCCTTCCATGCAGGAAGGTTTGAGTTCAAACCCGGCCCGCACCTCTGTCTTTTCGGAATCATGTGCGGATCAGAATTTGATTATTTCTTGCAGTTACGGTGACGGAAAACATTGTGAGGAAACCGGTACACCTGAGAGGGCTCCATAAAGTTCTTAATGGTGTGTAGCCCGCCAACCTGCATCGGGCCAGCGTGGTTGACTAAGGCCTAACCCTTCTCATTCTGAGAAGAGACTCTTGCCCAGCAGTGTGACAGTAATGGGTTGAATTTATTTATAGATTTATTTATTCAGATTCTTATGAAAAAGTGAAACGGTATTTTTTGCGGGAAATATCTAGTGGAGAATTTATTTTGAAATAAGGAAGCATTCTTTCGCGGTAAAACGTTATTCAATATATAAAATACAATCACACTTGTATTTCCCGAAGAGTAAGCCAGAGATGTACTATTGTACATACGGTAAAAGTGTACTATTGTAGTGTGCAAGCCTATCGCCATCAACTAGGCACAATCCCAAATGTTCCGGTACTGGTAATTTTCTAATAGAAAAACCCAAGAACACTTTGTCCGAACTAGGGATCGAACCCAACGCAACTTTACGCTCAGCAGAGCCGCGTTTGCAACCAGTAGACCAAGGCAGGCAGTTACATTATATTATAAGTGACGTTATTCGAATTCAGGAAATCTGAAGCAACAAAGGGAATAAAGCTAGGATAAGAGAGTAGAGGTTATCTATCTTGTCAGATTTTGGTAAGAAGATTAGTCAGTCAGCCGAATGGTAGCGAGACTGACTGCCCAGGGTGCGTTGGTAGATCGTTTTTATACCGTCGTATTCGTAGAGTTTCCCTGCCTGCACATAGCTGTTACAGCGTCCTATCAGTTCCAGTCCTATCGTTTCGTTTGACTGCACGATTAGACATCCTATAGCACCTAAACCACGGGTAAGGTTAAATCTTTGACAAAGCACATCTTGATATAAATAGAATAAACAATACAAAATGAAAGAATACCCTGAGACAAAAATTAAAGCAGATTTTTTAAGATCGTTGGTCAAAATATAACAACGTAGGATTTTTTTTAATACAAAACTAGGTTAATTTGAAGACTGGAACAATAGATATATAAATATATTATCTCACTGGCTATTTTATGATGTTCACATCCAACTAAACCAGTTAAAACAATAACCCGTTTGTTTTTAATATTAGATAGATAAAAGACAAGGTAGCCAGTGGCAAAAGGCAGTCAATTCGACAATCTAGACACGTCGTATTAGCAAATAAAACTGCTTGCTGTTCGCAGTTTTTATTATTAAGAAGATAGAGGTGAACGAGACGTCAAACTTTCAAAGTATAAACTCTAAGTTGTGTTTTAAAAAAAATTGTTGATCGCTTTACTCTATTAGACGAGCCTTCATTAGTGACGAAACCTGAGATCGTTTGGCACACTTGGGCAGTCAGCCTCAATATCACCATTACTGTAGGGCTGCTCCTTCCTCTACAGCATTAGTTCCCAAAGGACGGGACAGACGGGAGAATCGACGGGGGTCTACGTTGGCGTGAGAAAAAAAGGGCGGTTTACAATTAAATTTACAATATCGTATAAATGTAGCTGCAGGGGGTTCACCGGAACCAGCTAAATTTTGAAAGTGGTCTATGAGAAATTCTGGAAACCTCTGCTCTACAGCATGAGCGATTCCCATATCATAGCTCGTACGGTCTCTACAGAAGGATTCCTTTTGAAATTCTAATTATGCATGTTGATTTAAGTTCTCCTCAACGTAGGTTTTAATTAAAATATTTAAAGCTGTGTGTGTTCTTCTTCATACATTTTTTTGATGTCTTCAGTGCATCTTTTATTCTCAATTCATCATGATAACTTTACACTTTATACCGAACTAACAGTAATCATTTAGCCTAATAATGTCCCACTGCTGTGCACGGCTGGCTTCTCAAAGGTTAGGCCTTAGTCCACTCAATGGATCGTTGCGGGATGGCGGACTATAGCCCCGCTGTTTTCATCAGCAACCTTACATCATATGAAGTTAATATCTTGAATTCTTTACATCAATTCTCAATTCATGCATTTATATAGCCAATACATCTTCATCAGCACATTGACAAGAAGTAGGAAGCATTGATAAATGAGATAGGTAAACGATGAGCTATGTCGCAAGATTACACAAACAAACAAACAAACAGTCTCCTTGGTCCTTATATGAGCAGTACTTGGCAGGATACCAAAATAGGCAGATGAGAGTCATTGTAATAATATGTTAGTCGGAAGCAATGAAAGGGACAATTATTTTGATCTTACTCATCATCTAGTGCTTTGTATGGTGAATAGTGGTGAGGTACTGATGGCGTCTGTTGGTATGGACAGACAAGCATAAATATAAATGACAAAGTATACCTTATCTTTCCTTTTTATAGAACGTTGGTGCATACACTATGATTTGTATAAAGAAATAAGTCTCACGAGCACATACATGACATGTACCCGGACTCGCAATAATTATCTGTACATCATATAAATATTTATTCCGTATGGAGATCGAACCCAGGAGAGATATACAGAAAGACAGTCACTTAGCTAAGATCCAATCGTGTAGTCTTCTAATTCATATTTATTGTATTAAAACAAAAGAAAAAAGAAAATATATTAGACAAGTTGTAAAGTAAAATAGGGTTTGAAGAAAATGATGGTCCCCAACAAGTGGAAAACGGCACTGGAGGTAGACCACGCGAATGTGGCAAGATGAACTTAATGCCTTCAACAAACAGTGGCGACAACTGGCTAACAATAGAAATTAGTGAAAGATTCAGGGGGAGGCCTTTGCCCAACAATGGGACACTTAGGACTAATATATAAATACAGGTAATAAAAATAAAAGCCAAAGAAACGCATGGCGGCTTCCCTGCATGGGGGATTGACTAGATAGCCTAGTGTTTAACCTAACCTAGACGCCTAATTTACCACTGCTGCAACATTGATTTAGAAGAAAATTACTAAAAACGTGACATTGTTCTTATAAAATTAAGAAAGTGCGCATCTCATTACTCACTGAAATTGCTTTCCAAAAATTTTACCAATTAAAGTTAAGTGCGTTTACAAAACGATTCAGCAACTATATTGTCTCATTACCATACAGTTTCATTTACTTATTCGGAAGACATATTGTGTCATTGACCTGCTAGCTGTACACAATACAACATTCATGTTTCTTTCTTTAGAGGATTGCCTATGTAAATTACGTAAATACACCAGTTATGTAGACTAAACAAAATAATGACGGCATAATAAGCAGGCGACTCTAGGTATTTCTTTGTTCCATTCACAATGGAGACGTTGAACGTGGAGAATTCACGGTTGTGTTCAATGGAATAAGTAGAGGTGTGGAGTAGAAATATAGTCAATAAGATGTTTGTTGTTTGATACTTTCAATAGATGTTTGGGAGCCGATGTAATATGTGGTGCATATTTACTTACTTTGTTTTTAAAAATATTTAGTGGTCAATGAAAGTGTTGTTATTAATAAAACTTAGCTTAGCTAGTTTTTAATTCGCTTCCCCATTTTCTCTCAAAGAGACATTTCTAATCCATTCCTTCCCTTCCGTCTGTCGAGTTGATACAAAATGGATGGGAAACGCTCATACTGTAGTGGAAAGCCGTGCTTTATTTGCAAATTTTTGGGATTAAGCGACAAGCCGTGAATTGTCGTTTAATCCCAAAAATGGCAGTAGTACCGTCGACGCTTAAAAACAATTTACTCGTACTTAACCACTTATCAGCGTGAGTAATTCAACTTTAATTATTACCAAGGAATTAAATAATAAGCAAGTTGAATTTTGTTCATATTCAAGCTAGTTAAACTCAAATTCCCGTATGTAGGTAGACTGGTAATTTCAGTTCAAATATTTTTCTTGGAACGACATCGCTGCAGGCCCGCAAGTCATTCTTCTTTAAAACTTTAGAGTGTTGACTCACAAATGATGGTGACGAGTATTACTTTTATTTATTTTGCGGTCGGCACCTTGTTCCTGTAAATAAGCGTGTATGATCGTGTCTTTTTTGACGTGGTGACTCCGAATTTACGTCAACAGTCGAACCTGTGTCAATTAGGATTAGCTTACTTGGTATAGTCGGTATAAGGAAGGTCTCGGTTTTAAGCCTCGACCAGTGATGAAATATGGGATCGTCTGGCGCTCCCTGGGCAGTCAGCCTCGATACGATCATTGCTAGCAAATTTTTTCACTACGGCTTGAGCGCTCCGCGATGGAAGAAGAAAAAGGTTTTAAATGTATGTTTTGTTCTGGGGTTAAGACTGCATTACCGGGCTTTAATAAAAATGTGGTTACTTTGACTTCAAAATAATTAAACTATAATCTGTTAAAGAGTCGGAGTAGATGCAATAACACTGGCAGAAGCGAGTGTGGAAATTTGTATCTATATCTGAATTTCTGTTCATAGTATCGGCAATTTTTTTTTTTGCCTCATTTAATTTAATTCATGAATCGTGGGTGCGTTTACAAACACATATATTCACATACACAAAGCCCCAGACCCGAAACAACTAATTGTAGATCATACAAATATTTGTTCCCTGCGGGAATCGAACCCACGACACTTAGCGCAGCAGTCGATCTCTGAACCACTGCGCCAACCGTGCCGTCAAAATTGGAAATTACGACAACTTTCTCAAAACTTGTATCGCAAATTTACGCCGACAAAAAACGTAGGTGAATAGGTGGAAATAGGAGGTAATACTCATTGGAAAACCAGATACCCATTGATATTATCTATACTTAATATTTAGCAAAAGTGTGTAAAGAAAATTGTTAATTCCTTTTAGTGATACGACTCACGCTTGAATATGAATATGCGCAATGAAATAGCGTAAAAAAGTGTATCATACATTATATAATTATGCGTATTCCATATGACCATATAAAAATGTAAATTCTGAAGCACGTGGTATTGGTAATAGTTTGTTTAATAAACATAATTAATTCATTTTACTGCGCACTAAAATCTAGATCTGTTTTTAAATAAACAGGGCGTGGTCTATTAAATGTGTAAAGTACTCTTTGAATGACTTAGCTGTGACGATTATATCGTGCTAGCTATTGCCCGCGACTTCGTACGTGTGAAATTTAGTAAAATGGAGCTTATATTTTAAGTTAGACCTCTAGCAATACATCAGTGAAAACTGCATTCAATTCCATGCAGTAGTTTTTGAGTGATGCGTGTATAAACAGACAGACAGGCATAAATTCTAAAAACTGTTGTTTTGGCTTTTGTTGCTCTAATAAAGACCCCTCATATTAGTTTTTCTCCAATATCTATAATCTACAGACATCGGCCTGCTATAATTTTATTATATGTAATAGATTATTTTGTTTTCTGCTCGTGTGTTTAGGCTGTACGATAAAGCAAAAATTTATACTGTACTATGTTCTTATCTATTCATAGTCGGTTCTGTACCCCTAGTGTAAGTTTCTTTTGACAAATTCGATTTACTACATCGAACGCGTTCGGTGCTTCGATTGGTCCGTTTCCTGCTCTTCACCAATCGGAGCGCCGAACGCGTTCGATGTAGTAAATCGAATTTGTCAAAAGAAACTTACACTAGGGCTTCTGTAGTTCGGCTTTGACATTTTCATAAGGATATAAAGTCGGTTAAATTCTTGTAAGTATTAGGTATACATATGTATGTATTATTTAGATTTGAAATAAAATGACTAAGACCAGATTAAAATCAGTTAGTAATTCAGTTGTTGGAACTAAAACGATAAAGGATTTCCTATTATGCAGTTATGAGTGTGTAATATTTGCATTTACTGCATACCTATTTCATAGTACAGACTTGAGCATTGTGATTTTAGATATTTTTTTTTAAATGAAATTTTATTCATACTCACTCTATTATAACAATAAAAACATAAGATGTATTTAAAAAATAAATATCGTGTTTGTTTTCAGCAAGGTTTTATCACGGTATAATGCTTTTATAAAACTAAACGGTCAATCAAAATGAGCTGAATCAGTATTCGAAGAAATGATTCAAAAGATATTCATGCCTGGGTTGATGGTTCAAATTGCATTTATATAATAACTAGCGGCCCGCGCCGGCTTCGTAATGTAGCAGAGCATAAACGCCTGATTTTTTTCTGTCATAGTGTCGTATCAACCTGTTGCGTCGAGCATATACGCGGCGCACGCCAGTAAAGCTCCCAATAGGCATTATTTTTTCTGACATCTTCAACAAACATTGTCATATTTCAGCCAATTTATACAAAACCTTAACGAATTATACACCTAAACCTTCCTCATGAATCATTCCGTCCATTAGGGAAAACTTTATGAAAATCCGTTCAGTAGTTTTTGAGTTTATCGCATTCAAACAGACAGATACGGCGGGGGATTTTGTTTTATAATATGTAGTGGTAGGCAAACGTTGGCCCACAGTTGTTTATTTTTATAATAAAAGGAGTCTACTAATCTCAATGGTCACAAGCGCGGCCATTGTATCGTATAATTAAAATAAAACTTCAATCGCATTGCAAATTTTATTAGCAATATTATAAATTAAAAATAAATACATTTTTGTCTTTATAAGACATTACTATCACACTTATTGACACAGTTATGGCAAAATGTATATACCCATAATATCTACAGTCATCCGAATTTTCACCATTGTTACAAGCAGGACATGAATACTCTGTGAGTCACCTGTTTGTACGGGTTTAAAATTGGGATGTCTGCGCGCATACATAGGGTTAACGATCACACTGGCTCGATGTAACTTATCTTTATACTTACTTAAGTAACAGCTGAAACTGTTGAAACTGTGTGTGTTGGTACTGACAAAACACACACAGTATCACATGTGACCTATTTGTCAAGGATGACTAACTAGTCAAGATTGACAAATTCAGTTCTTACGGATGTTACGCCTATTATTTTATACTGACATACGGTTCTCAAAGATTGATTAAATCTTTAAGCAGTATTTTTTTTTTTTGTATAGAACCTTGCCTCTCTCTTGGATTAATTCCTGTATCATGGGTGCAAATGGACAAACACTTAGATCCGGAATTACTATTAGTAAAACGTAAAATAAAATCCGTTCGCGAATCGACTCTGCGACACATGGCGCAGCTGTTGATCGCTCAACCACTGCGCCACCTGCAGAATCTAATGTTAATAATATTTGATAAAAAAAAACATACAGTGTAATTGAGAACCTCCTCCTTTTTTGAAGTCGGTTAAAAATGAGGTTTCTTAGAGGTTGGTCCAAAATCTCTAAGCAATGAATCAGTCGTAAAATCTTACGATGACTGATATGATTAGTAGAAATGAACAGAGATTTGATTGGCCTTTCAGAAACCGGGAATCATCAAAACCTGCAAAATCTTGCTGAATAAAAGTCTTCTACAGCCAAAATTAACGATAAGTATCAATGACTTTACCATCTAATTTCAATACAACATAATAATCGGCGCAACATCATCTGCAGTATGGTCAGAAGACCTCAAGAATCAGTTCGATGACTCTGATTTCTTTGAACGATTAATTTGGATGTTGATGCCCAACGCTGAAGGGTCTACGCCAGCGATGGCCGTGGCTATAGGTCTCGCAAGCGCCACGCCAGACAGGGCCACAGCTGTAGCCATTGGTCTAGATGCTGCTAAACCATTCTCGCCAATTACTGCAAGACCTGTGGAGACATTAAAATGGGACTTTACTATTGTAAATTAGTGTATAAGTTGTGTTTATTAAGGGAAATTGAACTGAAAGTCTGAAGTACTATTGTTTCTTCTCCAAGTTTACAATTTGAGTCCGATTCTTTAGGCTATATAAGTATTTCATCATCATAATAGGCTTATATACGTCTATCACAGACGATTTAGGCAGCGTCGTAATTCAAAGAACACTTATTTTCTTGGCTGTACTGTCCGATAAGTATTTAAGTCTAAAGGTATTTGGGAGATGATAAATTTGTTCAACCGCTCAGGTATATCGAACCCATAAGCCCAGAGGTTCCGCGGTGCGGTAAACTCATAACCATTATACCACAGAACAAGTAGAGTAGCGACATCTGACAACTAAAACTAACGTTATTGAGCTAAATATGGGACTACTAACGCCATCTATGACATTTGATGCAGCAATTTTTTTGTTTCTATGATATCATCGTCCATTGGTAGCACTGGATCGTAACTTTTAAAATAAAAGAACATCTTGATTGATAAGTTTAAAATAATCAAATGACTTACCGACAGGTTTGGCTTCAGCGATAGTGCCTCTTTCAAGGAATCCCGCGGTACCAGTGTCTTCATCGCTCGAAGCGTCGATGCCAACGCCCTCTTCTGCAATCTGAAAACAATGAATGTTACCACGAGTGTCATTGCTTAAAAATTTTGGCTTTATAAACTCGCCGAATAAATTTAATTTCCTTCGCTGAGACATTAAAATAGCCAATCGATTTGACGTTATTATAGGCATACTATGTACTTCAAAATATATTATTTAATGTGAATAGGATAATTCATTTTAAATCTAAGAGTAACGGGACCCTTACATAATCTTACCCGTCTACTGACGCTAAAAATAGTTTATAGCTACAAGACATACTTACATAATCGTCATCTTCATCATCTTCTACTTCGTCCTTGATCCTGAGCGTGGCGTTCTTCTTGAACAGCACATCTACATCATCCACTTCTTCAATCAGTTTAATCATATTGGAGGCAGCTTCTCCCAAGGACACCAGTTGAGTTTTAAATCTAGCCTTCTCATTACTACCCAAAGATCCAGTCTTGCGACCAAGATTATGCAGTTTTAAAAGATTGGTAGACAAAGTTCTTAGTTTTTGCAAATTCGCGGCCATGACTTTTGAGATAAGGTTCTCGTCGCTATTTTTGACTACATTCTCGCTGCTAATATTCTCTTCTGAGACGATTTTCTCGCTTGTAATCCTGCCAAGGTTGTCTTTTTTTATTTCCAAGTATTTTCCTTTGCCTCCACCGTAGAATGGTATGTATTGGACCGATGCCCTATAAAGGTTAAAAATAAATATTATGTAAATTTTAGACTTTGATTATATGGGTAGAGAGTTATCATGATCATTTAGTTCCTCATAAGAATTTTTTGTCAAATTAAAGTTTTATATCATAGATTATAGTAAGTTTTGTAGTAACAGTAATAGATTATGCGTGGTTTTTGCATGTAACATATATGTGGCTGAGAGAGGAAAATAGATATGATGGATGTTATGTCCTATCTATGGATACATACTTGAAGAAGTAATAATGAGCATACATAACAGCTCACTATTCAGTTTGTCTGACCATAAGATTATGGGGTTGTAGCGACTAATAAACAGGTATAGCAGTATACCTGTTTTCTGTGAAATCTTAGGTAGAAGTGAAGGTGCTTCAGTAGTACTTAAAAAATTTCGCTAATCACTGTTAATAAGCCCCATATAATAAGAACTCATTATCAGTTCCAAATTCTACATTTATAATGGAATTGAGCTCATGCCCGAATATTTCGATCAATTTTAAATAGCAGGTATGGGCGGAAGCGGGAAAAATAAATAAATATCAAATAAAATCCATTAAGGCTAACCATTAATAAATTATCAAAGAAATCTTTGAATGATTCATCTTCTATTATAAGCTTTTTATTCAATATTTCTGATCTATAAGTGACCTATACTAAAATTTATGCATTCTCCTTTTTAGTTATCAATTGCTTTTATAAATCAAAATTAGATTATATGATACTAAAGCAATTTGCTTGTCATTAGCTAAAACCAATAAAAACATTTTTTTTGACCATGACATTAGGATTAAAGTTTCAAGATAAATTTAAACAAATATTATTCTTTATCATATTAACATTTATTGTTTTGTTGTCTTTTACATCAATCTTATATTATTGCGAGTTACATTCAATCCGAAAATCAATTTCAAGTTAACAGTCGAAATTAATTTCCGAATATCCATCAACTACTTATTATACTAAAAAGTTAATAATACACTATGCCCTTTGGGTTACATATTCATAAAAATAAAGGTCTGATTGTGCATGGGCTACACCACCAGGACCAGCCACTGCAGTTGCTATGGGCGTATGAAAAATAGTTCCCCTCTGATCCTTGGCAATAACAACTTGGGATATGGGATTCGCTACAGCTGTTCCTTTAGAACTCGAAGCGTGGGCTATTGGCTTTAGAAACAGCATGAATGTCGAGTCATCCATTTTCAAGGGCCCTTCTTGGAAATTCATTCCATCATATCTGTATTCATCTGATCGCTTTCTGTGTCCGCTCCATTGTCTGTCTCGTCCCCATCCTTGTCCGCGTTGGAATCTAATGAGTGAAAAAAGAAAAAAACATGAGAAAGAATATGAAAAATGTGGGTTAGTTAGAAATGACTATCGTTTGTTAGGATGGTGGTAAATAATAGGACCAGTAGCAACAATTTTTCCTTCGGGTATAGCTTGTAATAATTGGGGTATAGAACCATCTATTGTACTTTGTGCCTGTAGACGATTGGCAATTGATGTTAGGTCAGCATCGGAAGATAGAGCTATAACTCGCGCCGCCGGTCCAGCTACAGCGACTCCTCCTGGTTGGGTGTAAGCTAGGCCCCCGGGCCCTACGATCGCGGTCCCACCTCTGCCAGCAGTTGCCACTCCTCCTGGCCCAGCGATAGCGACACCTCCTCTTCTGACCTTTAATCGGTTTATGAAAAAACCTGGACCCGTCGGTTGCTTGTATTTGTTTCCAAACATGTCTAGAAAATTGAAGCGCAAATCTCCATCATCATTTTCAGCAGTAGTTTTAGTGTCTTGCTTGACAGGGTCTTGCTTAGCAGGCTTCGCAGTAGTAGTAGATTTGATAGAGAAGAATTTTTTAAGTTTAGCTGCATCAATATCTTGCAGTTGGCTTCCTTGAGCTACTGTGCGTTTTTTGACTGCTCGTTTTTGCCGGGATTTCGTTTCGCCAGTTGGATACAAAAAGTTTTTAGTCTTTTCAAGCTCATCTTGATTTTCTGATACTTCCCTATTATTTTGTTCGTTTGCTTTTTGTTTTCTGCAAACGTCAGCACTTTGGCCGTATTCTATGAAGTTGTTCCATCCTCCTCCATTCATGATACTAAGTAACGGGTCTCTTATAAGAATGGGAAAAAAAGAAGCAAAGGGCCATTGAAAAGGTGGTAACGACGGTAAAGTTGGAAATGGCGATGGTGATGGACCTTGTTTAGTCTGAATTTTTGCGCCATAGTCCATGGCATTACCGTAGTCATACATATTGTTCATAGATGGCATGACGAGAACGGGCATATTCATTATGTATGGTGTAGGTACTACTGCCATTTGCGCTTGGTTTCTAGCGAAGAGAGATGCTAGCTGTCTTGAATATCTGGTATCATATAGATTTTCATTGTTAATTGTGTTACTCTCTTGCTGTTGTATGTTGTTAGCAAATGAATTAAGCTTTCCCGAAGCAATGACTTGTTGAAGTTTTTCCAGAACTTCCTTATCAAGTACGTATTCGCCTCCAGTCTGGTGTGGTGCATTCCATTGGTACTGATTTCGTCTGCTAGGCTTCTTAAGAGCATCATTAATAGCTTTTATTTTCTCCAATATTTCTTTTGTAGTATATAGGTTTTCTGTGTTAGTTTCATCATAGGTTAGAGATCTTTCTTTTTCTTTCGGGGTTTCTGTTACTACTTCCATAGACGGTGTCGATCTGGAAAGCACACAATTTGTATTAGTCATTATGTAAGTTTTTAACTTTTGCATATTTGTGATACCGTCATCCATAAGCATTATTATTTTAGCGTGTATATCAATAAGCGGTGTTGCAGCATGTAATATAATATTTAAAGTGAACCATACCTGAACTACTGCGGATCCCGTGTAGATTTTCACAATGTTTTTTAAGCTCTTTACTACTTGTGTTAGTTGTGCTGTTTCTAAGTGTGCAAGTGTCTACTAACATAAAACCGTCGTTAATCATTTTAAACAATATTTATACGGTAGTCAAAGTTATCCATAAGTTTAAATACGCGTTTAAATACATAAGAAACTGACATCATTGAATCTATAAGTGAAGAATTTTAAAAGATCTAAACAATTCAATATTGAAACACCTTAAGGGGCAAATGATGACGATAAAAATGACAATGTTAACAAAAATTAATGTTACATTAACAATAATTAACAACCTGCAAGCGAAAGGTAGCCAAGTATCCCAGTGCATCAAAGTTTTATAAACGAATATGATCAATGAAAAAATAATGAAAGCAATGAAATCAGTTTCAAAATTAAATTAATATTATAATGATTAGTTCGTGTCAAATATGTATAGTTACTTAAAACATAACGTTAAACGTTATTTATTATTATCTACAAATATTAAACGTATTATTATTTTGTTAAGTATTAAACTTACTCGTTGTTTGACGGTTTTGAAGATACCTCTAGGCTGAAACACGCGAACAGCACCTGGAACGAGAAGATTATAGATATTAAAATGGTTGTATAGTAAAATTACAGTATTGTCCCTTAAGGAACACACTAGGATATATAAAGAAAAGAAAAATAAGTAGGTACGGAAATCGTTTGTATGTAATCGATTCTATAGAAGGTAAGTTCAAATCCAGAGCGAAAATTGTGTTCTGAATTGTTTAAAATAAAAACAGAACCGCGTATGTATTACAGAACCAAAATAAACATAATAACAGGCTAATGAGCTCTTTATAATATCCGATACATAAACGCTTTCTAGTGAAAGTAGTGCATAAAAAAGCTATAAACAAAATTTTTAATGAATTATTAATTTCGCCATATGTTACAATAACCTACAAATCAGAAATAACGTATAAATTATCTAAATACGCATTTAGTGTTTATTTAATATCTGATTATTATAATGCGTTTTCTGTTTCAAAAGTATCGATATTTTTTCTAGCCTAGGCTAAAAGAAAGTGATCCAATTTACTATCAAAGTGAAATTCTGTGGCCGGCGCCTGAGCATGTACCGGTTCCGAACTTATAATTGTACTATAAGTAGCTTTTTTAATGGAAACGTGTTTGTCTTGTACTATGGAATGAAGTTGAGAGGGCCCGGGCCTTCAATAGGTCTGGTGTCTGGTTTGGCACAAGTGCCATAAAATTACCATCTGGAATGAAAAGCAAAATAACAAACATTACGATATTGATGAAGATGGGTAAAGAATGATAATTTTGGCAAATGCAGTAGGAATAGGGATGGTACTACAAACATTGTACTGAATACATTCCCTTCAAACGTTTTATTTAACTTAGAACAAAAAATAGTTGTTTTAAGCTATGAAAAGTGCGTGTTTAAATATAATAATTATAGTGCCGAATCACAAATAAGCAATTGAGATAAAAGTCATAGATGAGTAATGCATTTAAAGTAAACAATTTTACGTAAAGGAGAGTGAAACGTATAAATTATAACGGAAACAAAAACAAATACAGATAATGTGTCGATAAAGGTAACTGTGTCAAATGTTGATACTGTTTTGGCGAACGGCCCGACTGAGGTGAGGCTACAGCTGAGCGAAACAGCTGGCAAGAAAATATGCATGTTGCATCTTTCTGCTACAGTTATTTTGCTTTAGATACTATCAGTGCAAAAATAAAAAAGCAACAATAAAAGCAATTACTGTTAATGATTTAAAAATCCTGAACTATGTTTATTTGGAGATATAAAATAACAATCATACGATTAATTTAAAAGATAGAGTTTGAAAATCGAAACATACAAAATCTCTTCAAATTATAAATTTTGAACTTTGAGGCTTTGCCTTACTTTGCAAACTACGTTCACCTAAGAAGGAAATTACTGGGTCGAGCATACTTATTGTGTCGGTTTGGCAGTAGTACCGTTAGTTTTACTTATTTGTACATATTGCCAATTGGCGAACATAAAAAATTGGGCCACTATCGCTTTAGACTGTGTACAGGTTATTTAGAGGTTGCCATTATAATTTGATGTTTTTTTAATAAATTGACGGGTTGACGTTGTAATTGCAAGTATTCTTCCTCGGTAATATTACTTTGTCAAATGTCAGTCATCATCATAGACTTAGAATTTCGCTTATGCGTCATCATGATATTTTGACATTATAATTTTCTTATTTAATTTCCTTCTACTGAATGGGACCGGATGATCTGTTTTGATATTGACCATGAAGATTTTGAAGAAAGAAGAATATTGTTGATAATAGTTGTGAATTTAATCAAAACACGTATCAAAATATACATCCTACTAATCCTACTTCCTATTTAATATTATAAACGTGAAAGTTTGTGAGGATGGATGGATGGATGGATCTTTGTTACTCTTTCACGCCAGAACGGCTGAACGGATCTCAATGAAATTTGGCACAGAGATAGATTATAGTCTGGAATAGCACATAGGCTTTTTATCCCGGGAAAATTTACGGGTTCGTAAACCACGCGGGCGAAGCTGCGGTTGGAAGCCAGTAATTGATAAATGAGAGTGTCGTGAATCTTAAGCTTCACCATGACATATCATGACACTTTCTACCTCAAGATATTTATCACAAACGTACCAGCCATCTCTTTGTTATAACTATAAAAGGCAACCGGTCATACGAACCTTGCATATGAACTTGGAAGCTTATTTAATATCTCTTGAAGCTCCACTTTATGTGAGAAAATAGAGATCATTTTGCGATAAAAATAAGCTGTTAATTCTATTCTTACTATAGGAATTGAAGTTCATCAAATAGTATCAAGTTCTCTACATCTTCCTCCAAAAGATTTTTCTCCTTAAACCGATAAAAAAAAACGAAGTTGATAGCATCAATTGGGATACATGGATACCTATTTATGAAAATAGTCACGTTGGTTCTAACAATAGTGAAGCCTAAGAAACTAAAGCGGCCTAAAGCCCAAATTAACTTACAACTAACTTAGTTCCTGTTAAGTATGGAGGGCAAACCGGTCATATCTGTGTTTGCATACCAATTTGGCAGCTAATCTTAGATCTGGCGTGTCTAGCTGATTTGATCGCTTGTAAATCTTAATTGTTTTATTGTGTTGTGTTAACTTTAAAGGTATCAGTGAATATTAAACGAGTATTATTACGCTTGAGATTCCAAAAGTTTTGAAGAAAATATATTGATATAATAACTTATTTCCGCTTCAGATAAGTTTCACTGTAAATCAATTTAGCAACTTAAAATTCGAAATACGTATACACATTGTATTATTATGCTATTTGAAAAAAGGATTAATTATGTGTCTAATATGATTAAATTGTTTTTCATTATCTTCTCTTAAGCATTTATACATTCGAAACTACCTAGGTAATTGTTGTTTTTGTGTTTTTGTCATTGATTTATCGATTTAAACAAAGAGTTTGTTGATCGTCAACATGTTTTAATCAACAATAATTGGATAAATATGGCCGAATTTTACCTCTGTTAGATTTTGTAAATATTCAATTTAGTATTTGCTGTCAAATCAATCATTTAAAGTAACCCTTTGATTTTTAACTAACTATAGCATTAAATATTTGTTTGATAAAAAATATATAATTTAATTGGTGTAGGTATGTTTACAGTGAAACTTTTATAGAACGGAGTATCCTTCGTTCGTTTTGGTGAGTTTATTGATTTAGCTACAGTGAAAGTATTGCGAAATTAGGCCATTACATTTAAACGATCTGCATACTAATATGTTGTTTGGATATTATAGTATCTATATACATAGAAAATACCTAATATACATTAACCGGCCATAATACTAATACAGGTCACAACCCTTGTGGATCACAATATACAATAGATATAAAAATGCATATAAAATATATATTATATTATGAAAGTGACCTAGATTTATAGCACAACAGGATGTAGTTGATGGCTATCCTCTTGACATAATCCCTATGCCTTTCACGATAGCTACGGGAAGAGTTTTACCCTTTGTCTTTGGTAAAGTAGAGGTATAATGACCTTTTTACGTCGGACAAATGCGATACGGTTTTAGCTCTCACCGTGTGAGAAGCTAAAAAGCTCCATACTCCATAGATTGATGATAATGATAAGAAGGACTTGAGATAAACTGACAAAAACCCTTAAAAAGATGGTTACTAACGAAAGTACAATTAAAAATTATCGCATTATTTTAACCTGCAATAAAAATAAAATTGAATATAATTATATTAAAAATAAAAGTGATAGCATTGACTGGGAAAACTGTTGCATTGAGAGTGGAAAGTTGAAAATGTGCGCATAGGCACATGCGTTAAAGAGGGCAATGAGTACACACGCAATGTTTATAATGTCTTAGTGTAAACCAGTGTAGAGTTATAGTGTCATGAGATAATAGATAGAAAGTGCATGTTCATGTGTGAACTTTTAAGGTTTCTAGGGCCAGTAAACAGTCACGTTTTCTATAAGCCAGGTGTCGTGAGACTGAACTTTTTTAAGCACAAGTTCATATGGATAAATATTTGGTAATTTAGAACAAAGAATTACACAGAATTACATTATAATCTCTTGTTTACTTCTACAGTCATTTTCAAATATAATTTTTGGTTCCAAACGCTGATATTGTTTGTGCACAAATATTAACGTAGTGAGTTACTAAAGATAGATACAGAAAAGTTAAAGTTTAAAGAATAAGTGACAAGGGTTTTGAGTAACCAAATTTTAGCTTTAAGTTTGTTAATCTTTTGGAAAAGTCTATTGTGGAGCCGTAAACGTCAAAGGACTGATAGAATAAATATGCAGATGATGATGATGAAGAACATTATTAGTCTAGAATTGAGAATGAAGTAGAGGGGCTCATACCTACATAGGCACCGCGCAGATCGATGAATCTGCGAGGTCAAGCAGCGCTTGACGCGGTCAGTCCTTGGGTGGGTGACCATTTTTCACATATCGAGATCCCTTCGTGCCTCGGAAAGCACGTTAAGCAGTTAGTCTCGGGTGTCATACGAAGACTTATAACAGTCGTTACGGGTGTCAGTAGCCCAAAAAGTCTGACAACCAGTCTAACCTTAGAGTATCAGTGTCTCCCAGTTACTAGGTGGCGGAGGTCAGAAAGGTCGCTCCGTGTAAAATGCTGATATTCAGCCGCAACCGGTTAGATTGGAAGCCGACCCCAATGTAGTTAGGAAAAGGCTAGGTAGATGATGATGACTTGAGAATGCAGTAGACCAATGTTGACTGATATCAAGTCATCATGGACAGTTTTCTACCACAGGTACCGAACAATACTAATAGTGCAATCATAGTGATCATGCATATTTTGAGCAACTCGTTCCATTTATTGGAGCACTTATACAAGTTAAACAGGATGATAAATATTTATCATTTAATTTCAGTAAAATATGTATTACCTTCAACTTTAATGTTTTTATATTTACAATTATCCTACCAATTGGTCATATGTATACTTTTAATACCTAAATATGGAACAAATTCACGTATAGGTCTATTTATTCATTGGCATAATGTCAGCTTTTTAAAGCTACGTGTTGTTGTTCTTGCATACCTGAGATAGCTATGAGACACTGATGTAATTTTACATAACATTAACATAACAGTATCACGCCTGTATTCCCCGAAGGGTTAGGCAGAGGTGTACTATTGTATGTCGTTATTCAGTCCCGAATTACATAATAGGGGGCGAGCCTATTGCCATCAACCGGGCACAGTTCTAAAATCCGTGCTGCTACTGAGATTTCCATACAGAAAAACCCAATAATACTTTGCTCGAACTGGGAATCGAACCCAGGACCTTGTGCTTAGCAGTCACGCTTGCGACCAGTAGACCAATGAGGTAGGCTCATTTATAGTCTTGTATCCACCTTTTCATTACTTGGAACTGATCTTCTTTCATGAATAACATCGTACTGTCCCTAGCTGCTATAACATTAGTTCACTTTTACGTAAGTATATTTCTAATAGATTTTTGCAATGCTTACAGCATGGTAATAATAATGTCTTCCTGACCGATTTCGGTTACGGCGGCCAATCTCACCGGAGATTAGCCAACTACGCAGATGATATTATATAGCACAAGTGTGTGCGCAAACACAGGTGCTCTCTCTATTCCTTCACTCTCATAGTCCGATGGGACGGCAATCCGATACGACCGGAGAGAGATCAGGCGCAGGACCAACGGCTTTACGTGCTTTCTGAGGCACGGTGTGTATTCACATACACAAAGACCCCGAATCAACTATCTGTAGATCATACAAATATTTGTTCCGTGCGGGAATCGAACCCGCGACACGTAGCTCAGCAGTCGATCTCTCAACCACTGTGCCAGTCATGCTGTCAACAGCATGGTATTGTACAGACGGGTGGATATTCCTGGTCATTCTTTCCAGTATTCTTTTCTAATAAAACAAAGAAGAAATAGCTTTATCCTAGTAAAACAATCGGCTATCGGTCTCAGAGAATGTTCGCACTACGAGTCGCTGATAAATGGGCCAAATTGCACTTGTCTTATTAGTGAGTTTATCATTTTACACTATTTTACCTATTCTAAATACTATCTTACGTTGCAGGTGGTATATGCACACTTATTGGAAAGTTGGAGTGGCTTTGTTAATAAAACGGTCAAGTCTGACCCTCGAGTGTTACTAGAACAGCTAAAAATTTTGTAAACAACTATACCCGTCCATGCTTACGTATGGACAAATAATTGCTAACCGTTAGGTACTCCGAAGCTTTCCTTTTGTTTTACTATAAATCATTTCGTTTATATATCAATGTCCTGCAAGATAATACAGAAGAATCTTTCATCGGTACCTACCACAATAAATTGCTAATTCATAAATTATTTAAAAGTGATACCATCAAGAAATTTGAGTTAGAAGAAAAATAAAAAATAAAATCAACTCACCGCAATCCCAAACAAATAATGCCGCATCATCTTGCCGTATACAATTATATCGATAAATATATTATAACACGGTATTTCAAAAAAATCCAATATCGGTATTTATAATTTGAATTAGGAGCACGTGTGGTCACTCGCGCGGTCCACTGGCAAGTTCGGAGTTTGGACCAAATCGCCAGCTTTTTGCTTGACGTTGGAAATGGATTTACTACGAGTTCACTTCTCGATTGTAAAAGTTCTCGATTAGAAGTATGTTTAAAATCTATTGTTTTGTTCAAACGTTTTGCTTATTTCAGGTACCAAAGTTAGCTGCTTAATTTATAAAATAGGTATTTCATTCGTTTATGTTAATAGTATATGTTAAAAAGTTATACTAAGTCTAAAACATTCGACACCCAACAATTTAAGATTAACTACTTCTCCTATACTTAGGTACTGATTTTTTGCTGACAATGTGGATAAGCAAGTAACATAAATCATACATTACTTATGGCTAATGATACAACACTATATTTACTAGTAGGTAACTCTAGTAACTAAATTATATTGTTTCTTATTTAAACAAACTCTTTCAAGGAGATTAAAAAGATGCGAGACACCTCTTTAAATGGTACACACAACTCACACTTGCAGTAATATAAACAAAAAGAAAATTATTCTACGAGTTTGAGACAAAAGATAATATTCCACATACTCGTACGTGAACAACTAAGATTTTATCAATATGATGAAGTTTCGAGTTACAACAGTACTATTAAACAAGGATGAGAATTGTGAAAGCGGATGTTCTCTTAAAATGATTCTTTATTGTACAAATTAGTCGATGTCTTGTCAAATATGTCCTCGGATTTGGTAATTTATCATGAATCAAAAATAATTTTGGCAATATTAATTAAAAACTAGTTTCAATTATTATTATTTTACCTTTTATGTAGTTGTATTTTTTTTTCATAGTTTTGAGAAGTGTATATAGGCTTATTAGATATTTATTTTATGTTCAACGAAAATTTATCGATACTTTTTAATTGCTGTGATAAAACGACAGCTACTTTGCTTATTTATTTCTTTATTGAGTTGCCGGAGATACATCTATCAATTATATCTTGTGAGATCTAATCACATCAATTAAATTACTTGAACATTCGTGTTCGTCTATTATACCTATTAGATTTTATTTATATATTCTTGTATTGATTATATATTCTTGTCTTTGTTCTTTGTTTCTGTTCTCCTTGTAACACATAATATCCAAATACTCTCTTGTGATTGTGAACCTCAAACAATATACCCAACCATACTGATTTAGCAAAAAGCAGAAATTTCCCTATGCACCTTATAGGTCGCTGAAATAATAACCGTGTTTCCATTAAAACAGTTGGTATCATACGATATCGATATTTAAAAGACAAGTCATAATAATTAATTCGATCACCAGAACGATAGAGTCATAAGTTTTAAGAGAATACAACACATCCCAGTCGTGGGGCAAAATTTAGTAGAGATGTAAATACACATTGATGCACTAATAGTATTCTTTATTTAAATCTATATCGATACTGCACACTCCCACCACTAATTTGAGTACCGTACTACAATCACTTTATTATTAACTGTACGTGAACTTGACCTTGGACTTTAAAGACTGCTGACCCAAATATCAACGTCGAGTTTTTGTTTATATTGTAATTATTATAAATTATTGGAAACTGTTATGAACAATCAAAATGCAGGTTTTTCGTTAGATGCGGTTAATTATACATGTGCCGGTGTAAAAAAAGAACTTGTAATTGGATTTGGGGTGTGATTTGCCATTTCAATAATGCTCGATATTAATCTTAGATGAAATAGTCTTGCAGAAGTCTTAAGATGTAACGATTATGATACAGAACACGAATATAAGATCTTTGAAGAAAATAATAATAATAATAAGCACATTTGAATTTGATTTGATGTAGTCGAAGTATTTGAACTAGTAAATGAGAGGTTAGAAGAATCGTCAGACAGGGTAAGGTCTTTTAAACAATTGAAAATGAAGAAGTTTTAATCCTTTCCATTATTGATGTCCCTTCATTCCTGGACTCCTAGCAAAGAAAAGCTGAATTGGATAAGTTAATAGGGACACTAGTAATCTGCAATAGTACAACCGAGATTACAAGTACCTAATCGTTTAAAATCTTGCTCTTGTGTGAAATCCAGTGATGCTTTCGATTCTCGTTGCCTCGCTAGTATTACGTAGTTTGAATATCTTTCTGTGTCAACCACGTGTTTTCTCCAATGTTAGCCAGACATCAAACATTTTTGTATTTCCATATCGTACAACCTCTTCTGCCACTTTCTTTAACTTTAAGATTTACTAAAGCTAGAATTTAATGCAAGGCTAGTAATATTAAAAGGTCCAGTTTTCTTAATCAAGAGCCTCACGGCTGACGAGAAATTACAGGTCACTTTAGGTACAATTTTCCGGTACAAAAACAGTAGAATCATCAGTGCAAAGCAGTACATTCAATCCTTTTTGAAAAGAGATTGGTGTCCAGCAAATGAATGCTGATTGAATTTTTGGTTAATTAACTATCCATTGAGTGGCTTTTAGATGGATAAAATTATATTTTTAACATATTAGACATCAATTCATCAGGAATTCAGGATTCATTTATGAGTACGGTAAATTCTTGATTTTAATTTTAATTAACAATGTCTATGATAATTAGGAAAGAGGAAAATTATTATAGATCATTTTAACTGAGCACTCTGATTGGAAATGTTTTTTATAATCGTTCATATTCATCATCTTTACAAAATAACTGATGAATTTTATACCTAACCTATTTAATTGATTCGTATTTCCGAAATTCGTAAGTAGATTAATGATCCTGATTTAGAAGTTAATTATATCCTTGTTGCTACAAAAAACGAATTATTTTTAAGTTTTTTTTTACTTATTTATGGTAGCCTTTGTTAGGTCGTCTTTTCCTCCAGTGTATATAAAGAAAGTCATATGAACTTTTATGTGTTTTCTTCTGTACATATTACAGTGCTTTCTCTGCTTGCTTCTTTACGTTTATTTTTATAATTCTTCATACATTTCTTATTTAGTTTAAAGTTACCAGTTAAATAGTACATACTCATAATTATCATTGATCTTTTATTTATCTTTAAACTCCTGCGATGACAATGTCCATTTGTTTTGTAAAACATATCTTGATGTCGCCTTTTAAGGTCATTGCAACCCAAAATGGTATAATGCCAAGCTATATGACCATCATATACAATACTCAGTAACTTATAGTCCTCATCTTGAGTTTTTTGTTCTGTTGTATTAGTCGACGTATCATTTGCCGAAACCGATGGTTCATATAAATTTGGAAATCCCAAATCGGTAAACTAATTATCCTCTTTAGGTTCCACTGAAGGCAAAGCGTTTGTCCTAATCTATAGTTCTTTAATGGACTTTATTATTAAGTAGCAGTTGATCCGCCTTCATCCTCATAAAAAAGAAAGTTTTATTTGTTGTCTTGTGAGACAATTTCGTTTTGGAGTGGTGACTAATCGTGTATTTTTTTGTATACATAGGTCTAATTCATATCTGGGCATTTAAAAATCGGGCTTGAGTAATTAAAATTAGGTAATTAACCAACCTATACAAGTGAATCCGTGCTATCCAATTCTACAGTACGATGTATCAGTTACTTAAGAAGTTACTGGTACGTATTTAAAACATTTGATATCTCTGAATAACAGGAACAACATGATGCTTGAGTTGCTGATATGAGATCCAGAATCTCTCCCTCCGGTTCTTTACCTCTGTTGCTTATCACTGTAATACCAATACGTTTGATCTATTCTATGTTTTTATTACCTTCATCTCCTTCGTAAATATTATTATCTAGTATTAAGTAACGGAGAATTCGAGTCATTTTAAAGTTTTATGAGCGATACCGTTTTGTTCATTAGTATCGAATCTTGATCTGAATTTTAATTGAAATTGTATTGATGCTTTTAATTTACAGAAATCAAATGGCTATATATCAAAGTCGTTTTATTTGTATTTGAGTAAAAACTTATCATTAGAAGTCGTTATTTAGTGTAATATTTTAGTTCTAAACTCGACTATTAAAGTTTTTGAAGTTAGCGCCAAAATGGACTTATTGGTGAACGCAATATATATATAGCGTATTCCTTCTTGCAAATTGGAACTACGGATTTAGATGAAAAAAACCTAAAGTATATTATAGTTCCTTGACATTTGCCTAAACCTCTTTCTTTGTTATATCTCTGAATTAGATCTAGCTTGCTCTATATTGAATGAACAATTTTTGATGTAAGCGGCCTTGCAAAGAGACTGGTACACTGACATCAGGAAGATATTAATGTTTGTTGACATTTTGCAACTTAAAATGATAATAGCTTAATAGATGGAAGCCATCGTTTGTATTAAGATAGAACAAGATCATGATGTCAAAATATTGGGGTTTATAATTTGAGCATTATTTAACATTTTTTGTGATACTGGATTTTTAAGTGCTGAACATGTTTGTTAAATAATTAGATATTCATTCAACAGGATTTCAAACTAACAGAATGCATGCAGGCATGTTGGTAGTTAAATTATTTTGTTTTTTAAATAAAACCTAGTCCTTGTATAATGTAACTCAATGTGAGTTTTATTTTATAGGTGTACATATAAAAAAACAATTCATTGTAAACTATCATTTTGAAAAAAGTAGCCATGAAATTTCTTACCAGTCTCTTCTCCATAGGATCAACCAACTTTGGGACCGTTCACCTAGATTCTCAACATTTTAAAAGTGCCTGCAAAGGCCCATTTTAAATAAAAATCTTTGATTCGATTTTTTAGTTTCTAAAAGTAATCAGGAGAAATATAATGAATTTCCGGAAGACCAATTGCAATTAAAAATGATATTTTTTTGATACTTCTGTATTTATCATAGAATATCATTGAAATCGATATAAATATGTCTATTCTGCTCACAGTATTAGTTATTAGGCATTTATATATATATTTATATTCTAGAAACTAGTGATATTTCTGCATCAAGCTACGTTTTTGAGAGGCAATCATCATCATCATCAACCAGAAGACGTCCACTGCTGAACGAAGGCCTCCCCCAAGGGGGGGGGGGGGTTGCCATACTCCCCACTCTTGGCAGGCGGCTAGGGGATCGCAGTGGCTCACCGATTAGTGAGAGGATGCTGCTGCCCGTCCTCCAGTGTCTGGCTGCAGTTTTAGGACGTACCCGGGTCACTCATAAAAATAAAATTATATTTGGAGCAAGTTCCTTTGAAAGTCATACACATACAGCCTGTCTAGATACTTCCTTATTGTCAATAAAATAATTTAGTATGGTCATTAGGCATTTCAAGAAATTTGTATTTAATTGCTGTTCCGTTTAAAATAAATTAATTTATACACGAATCTAAATGATCATGGTAAAAGAAATCAGATTTGATGGCAAGGTTGGCACAGTGGCTAAGTTTAGCTTTCTGCGTTATGTGTCGCGGGTACAATTCTATCACGGGACAAATGTTTGTATTATTTACAGATAGTTGTTTCGGATCTGGTTATGTGTGTATGTGACATGTATCTTTGTAAACTGTATCCACGATACAGGAGAAATCCTAGTACCTATAGAGCAACGTATCTAATAAGAGAAAAAAGATACGGACAACATTTTTTTTTATTAACTTTCATCCTCAAATTATTAGATAAATAAAAAGTAGTATGTTTATTTCTTTCCCCAGAATATTCTTGTTTAACTATCGCATTATAGAGTATACCCATAAAGCGAGCCTACGCAAAACACAGTGACCCGTTTTTTTTTTTTTTTTTATATCTCCTTTGCCATCAAAGAAGGTCAGCTTAAAGTTTTCATTTACTCTGTTTTTCTTAAAGAAATGTTATTCTAAGTCCTAACACGTCATTACTTCCTATAATTTGCAACACTAGTCCTTATTAGTGACACTATCGGATGCTGTACTAATACAGCGTGTATTATTATATTTTTTCAAAATCAACGCATTCTATTCCTGGCTAAGAATATTTTATTTTCAAAAATCTAGTGATGCTGTTTTAATTTTCATCAAAATCGGCATCGAAACTCATTTGAGTATTTTTCGCTATTCCTTATAGTTTCAGAATTGGCCATCCACGCCCACTTGAACAATTCACCCTGTAAATCACGATGTCCACACATAACTAGAATTGTAACGTATCATGGACAAAGCTATTTCTTCTTCAGTCAAGCTCAAGCTGCCACAGTGGTGAACCAATCGATCACAGGCCAGAAGAATAGTGTAACAAACGATATCATAGTAAAATAAAGTTCAATGACTGTTCACCTTAGAAAGCAAAGGCGTCTGTACAATCATCTAGTTTTATTGCTTTATTAAAAAAGGAAAAGGCATTTAAGTAAGACCAAAGAAGGCATATATCATAATAGTTGGTTATATTTTGGACAAACAAGCGTAGGCTGGTAACGGTAAAGTGAAAGAAATGAATTTAATAGTATTGTAAACGAATTATGGTTTGGTTTTCATTGTCATTGCATTAGGGAGTTCATAAAATTATGTAAATAATTATTAATATTAGTGTGTAGTGTGCAAATGTGTATATTTATAGCGATTTTTATTTTTTATTTTTATAAATGTTAGTCGATAGCACACTATCGTATTAGGTTTAAGACCTGTTAAGATAGCTGGTAAGGAAGATGAATAAATAAATAAAAATATGGAAAAGAAGGATGTAAAAGAAAAAGCTCTAGTGTCCATGTAGAATCATTGCCAATCAAGAATCTATAGATAGACTTATTAAATAATTTGATTCTTCCAATTGATTTTCTTCCTTTATATTGGAAAGAGTCATCAATTAAAAAATCTGTATTGGTATTATTTCTTTTATTTTTTTAAGTTGTTCTACCCTAGGAATTTCCTCTACCATGGTATATTTACAAATTCAAATATTCAGTAGTACACATACTAGGGCATGCATTTCGAAATTTCATAAATTCGAAATTTCGGACCATATTTGCATGTTATTTAATTTCGAAATTGAAACCCCTAGTTTCGAAATTTCGAAATAATAAATTTTAAATTTGATTATTTTTATTTGGAAGAGTATCAAACATACTTCCTCACAAATAATGACTTATAAGCTAATTTATGATACCTTGGGCACAGATAATATAATATTACCCTTGAGTTAAATTATTGCAATTTTCGGAGATTTCTTTTTTTTAATGTCTCTGACTGATAATGTACGCGTAGTACTGGTCGGTGCCTGTCAGTCACACCGAAGGTGATTGGGCTCGGGAAGTCCAGCGAGCCTGCGATGTTTTACCAGAAATGGGGGCAATTACCATTTGCCCCCAAGATGTAGCCCGTGCAGTCCGTCCGTTGCCCAACTGGAAGTCTCCAGGGCCGGACGGGCTGCACAACTTCTGGATTAAATGGTTTCAAGGGTCGCACGCTCGCTTGGCGGCTCAGTACCAGGTTGCTTTGGAGTCTGGTTCGCTACCCGAGTTCCTAACGACAGGAGTTACCCACCTGCTCCATAAATTAGGTAGTACCGCGGATCCCAAGAATTATAGACCGATCACTTGTCTACCGACGGTCTATAAAGTTCTTACATCCATTTTGAGAGGTAAAATATACAATCATATAGAGACTAACGCCATCATGTCTGTCTCTCAAAATGGATTTCGGAACGGGTCCCGCGGTACTAAGGAGCTGCTCCTCATTCATATGGCCATTAGCCAACAGGTTCGTCGTTCCCGAAAGGATCTTTCGACATGTTGGATAGATTACAAGAAGGCTTATGACTCGGTGCCACATACATGGCTCATAAGGGTGCTGGAATTGTATAAAGTAGATACAACACTACGCACCTTCCTGATGTCATGTATGGGGCAATGGAGGATGGTCCTTCGATATCCAGGATGTCGAAATATCCAGAGGAATAGCGAGCCGATAAGGATCGAGCGAGGTATATTTCAGGGCGATAGTTTGAGTCCGCTTTGGTTCTGCCTGGCCCTGAATCCCCTAAGCACACTGCTGGAGGGTTCAGGTATAGGCTATCGGCTGAGGAGAGGTGGTCATATTATATCTCACCTCCTTTACATGGATGACCTAAAACTCTTTGCGCCCAACAATTTGCAACTGATAGAGCTACTGAAAGTAACAGAAACCTTCAGTAGCGCGATCAGGATGGATTTTGGTGTGGACAAATGTGCGGTCATGCATGTAAAGCGAGGGGAGATTGTGGAATCCGTGGGAACCCAACTCTCGGATTCCATAAACCTTCGAACCCTCTCCGCAGCCGAAACCTATAAGTATTTGGGTATGTCGGAAGCACTGGGCATCAATGTTACTGACATGAAGCAATCGTTGAAGGAGCGCTTCTTTGGCCGTCTGAAGAAAGTATTTAATAGTCTTTTATCAGGCGGAAATAAGGTGCGCGCCTTCAACGGTTGGGTCATGCCGGTTTTGATGTACTCTTTCGGCATACTCAAATGGACTCAGACCGAACTCGATGCCCTGGATAGGAGGGTCCGTACGCTGCTGACTGCATATCGAATGCATCACCCACGATCATCGGTAATGAGACTGTATATCCCGCGAAAGTGTGGAGGTCGAGGCTTCTTAAACGCTAAGACCCTCCACAATCGCGAGATATGCAGTCTCAGGGAATATTTCCTACAAGACGACGTGGGGATGCATAGAGATGTGGTTGCGGTAGACAAGGGCCTCACCCCGCTCTCCTTGGCTAAAGAGAACTGGCGCAAACCTGTAGTGCTTGACACTAATGATCGCATGGAGGTATGGCAGAGTAAGGAGCTTCACGGACGCTTTTTCCGGGCCCTACATGGACCCGATGTAGATTTATCAGCGTCCGTAGCCTGGCTGCGTTTCGGTGACCTCTTTGGGGAAACCGAAGGTTTTGTCTGTGCAATTATGGACGAAGTTATGATGACGAACAATTACCGGAGATTTATTGTGAAAGACGGTACGGTTGACATATGTCGGGCATGCCACCGTCCGGGAGAATCCATCAGACACATTATCTCTCAGACACGTGTTCTCGTCTAGCTAACGAAGAATACTTGCATAGGCATAATCCCGTAGCCAGGATTATCCACAAACAACTTGCTCTGAAATACAGCCTTGTGGAATCGGATGTGCCGTACTATAGGTATGTGCCCGACCCAGTTCTCGAAAATGGACATATCACACTGTACTGGGATCGATCCATCATCACTGACAGGACTATTGTAGCCAATAAGCCTGATATAGTGGTGGTGGATCGACTAGAGCGGCGCGCAATGATCGTTGACATAACAGTCCAACAACGTAACAACGAAATATACGGCAGAAAACTTATTGGTTTCAGTTTTGTTACGCTAGGCTAAGCTTTTTTAACATTTTCAATTAAATTAAAAGTAATAATCTGATTATCGAATTTTTATTAATGAAGATTGCCCAAAACATCGAAATTTCGAAATTTCGAAGTTTATAAGACCGATTTCAGAAGCCAATTTCGAAACTGGAAATATATGAAACTGCATGCCCTAACACATACCCAGACCCGCAACAATTAGATCACCGGGCCAAACAAATATTTATTCGGTGCGAGAATCTAATCCACAACACGTAGTTTCAGTCGATCGCCCAACCACTGCTACAACTGTGCCGTCAATGAAATTATCATGTACTTTAAATATTAAATTAACAAAAACGAGATTGTGATTAAACTATTTTATAGTAACAAGTAAGTTATACTTAGGTATTCTCTAGAGGTACTGATTATACCGACCAGCTCTAAAAATAAGTGAATATTCATTTTGTTGTGCGTTTTGGGAAACAAGGCATTCT